>OX235267.1:42542961-44942961 GCA_944472135.2 Trichobilharzia regenti
ATGGATACCGTATGGAATTTTATTGCTTATAAATAAACATAAATTTACAAAGTACTAAAAAGTAAGATACAGAGTAATAGAAACCAATTATCCTGTAAATTGATCCTGGTATGTAAACCAAAAAATGATGAACTTCTCTACAGTTTTCTTTTCTGTGACGTTGTTCTAAAGTTACAATAAGGAGGATGAGCCCTGCGAAAGAGTGGATCCAAACTTGATAACTGGCGGTGAAATATCTGCAGAATTGGAAGCTAGAGTAGCAGCCAATATAAGTTATAGTTGAGCAGTGGTATAATATCCACTACAATATTCCAGAAATCGGCAAAAATATATCCACGTTATGGGGAGAGATTGTAACGTCCGATCAGAATCGCGCGCTCAAAAGAAACATCCCATAAGAATTTTATTTTCATTCGCATGGGTGCTTATTCACTTGGATTCTGGGAGTTTGTCGATAGTTAGGTTTGTAAAAGTATTGGAGTCAGTGGATTTAGAGGCATATATTAGACAGCCACCTCCTCACTTGTCCACTCTGTCATTCCTGTGGATGTTATAGTTATCAATTATCAGCTTTGTGTCAGGCATATCAGTAGTAAGCCAAGTTTCATTTACCAGAATCAGTGTTGGCTGCTCCATGTATACCAAGCTGCGAAGGGAAGTCATTTTGTTAAGGAGAGATCGAGCATTTAAAAGCATAATTCTCAGGAAACCAGGGTTGTTGTGATAGTTAGTAAGTTTTCTTGTTACTATCCCTAACTCCTGGTTGCCTACGTTATGTTCGGAGGGATCCTCATATGAGACATTGTCAGCGTGTTTACTATTCCCTAGACAAATTGTGCTGCGAGAGGGGCTATTGTTTGCTGCAACCGAAAATAATCCTGTTGCATATAATGGTTTCTGTCCTCATTACGTGGGTATCTAGGATCATTTCTCTGCATAAAATAGTCTGTTTTACTGTTCACATTGTAATTTACAGGGCCATAGTGCCCTCATTTGAGGTTGTTTTGAGGATAGTGCGTGCTAGGTTTTACGTAGTTGTACATTTGCTGACTCATCTCGTGAGTGTACCTAGAAGGACCAGGGGCCAATCTATACCCGTTATGCCGAGGGTTCGAGTATACATTTCTGTTGATATGGTACCTAGTGGTGTCCCGTCTAGTAGCCCATGTGTTTTCATTATCAATTATGGGTCCAGTCCTCAGGTTATATGTGCCTACAGGCATATTACAACCTCGACTATTGCGGAAATCGTGGGTATCACTCTGCTGTTTGATCAGCTCGGCTCCCCTTGCATATCTGCTGGCGTGTGATTTTGTGTGGATAGAGCTATTTTCGCTGTTAGTTCTCACCTTGTGCAGTCTGTCGTCCTCAATTCGTCTACTACTCTTAGTTCGACGGAGAGCACTTCCACTCACTTATTTCGTCTCCTTTATGGGACCTGCCGCAATGCGTGCACAGTTCTTTCTTGGGCCTATGTGCTGCTTGTTGGGCTTGTCACAAGGGAGGTATATGGATGCATGAGGAGAAACCTTGGTTTTAGGGGACTTCTTTACGGCGTTTACAGTGGGATTATCTTGTTTGGCCATGGGTGCAGTGTGATCTGCCGATATTTGCAGGTTATCGGTAGTAGGAGCATCTACATTTACTTCGTGTGTGTGTTCAGTAGATTTACTAGGAGTGTTCTCACGAACCTCTGGACCCATTACAGTGTTACTGCTCCTTTTGGGTTTCCCTTTACCTTCGCGTGTCGTTTGTTCACCTACTACAGTGCAAGTGTCACTTTGTGCTACAGTGTCCTTTGACACTTCGGTACTGACGCTATTCACGATTTGTGGTATAATCGTGTTCGTATCTACGGTGTTCTTAGCTACTTGTCGTTGGTTGGGGGTTTTGTCCGGGACTATTTTAAGATTTTTGAATTTTGTAGTGGAAGCCAAAATATCCTCAGATTTCCTGAATTGTTCGGCTATAATACAGCTGTCAAACCTGAAAAGTATGGGACATGTGCGGTTTGTCTCTTTTTTATTTAGTCTAATACACTGACAGGGTGTACCTAAAAGGTTGGCAGCTCTTAACAAGGAGTGCTGAACCGATTTTATGGGCTCGTTGTCAGGTATGTTGTACACTATGGCGTTCTGTTTAGAAGCAAGTCTCTCAACAACTTCGCTCGACAAATAGTCCATAAAGTTTTCTAGCTCCTCAGCATGTTCCAATTCAGCATCGGTTGGTTTAGTCTTGAGCTTAAGGAGTTTTAGGAAAGTGAGATCCCCCAGTTCCTTTTTAAGATGGAGGATTGTTTCTGGTACCGGCTCAAGTAGATTTAGTTTCGTCCTGAGTTCATTTATTTGTAGCTGCATGTCCTTTATGATGCAGACTAAGTTAGCAGTCTCTGCCTTTTCTGACAGGATATCTTTCACCTGTATTACAGGGGTTAGCATTATGTTGGAACCGTTTGTATTGGGTGAACTACTAACTGCGCCTGATTTAAGGGGTGATAATGCGTTACGCGATACGCTTAAGCTATATTCTAAATTGCTAGTGCTTCTAACAGCATGCTTTTTATAGCTTTTGCCCATCATCATTGGTGATAATATAGCAGAACATAAAAATGAATATCAGTGAAGACACGTGCGAAAGTTTCACCAGATTCGAACGCACCGCGTAAAGCAGATGTTCTCAAGGTACTTCGACCAAGAATGATTACATGCTCCATCAGTTCACCGGAAAAGAACCCATTTTTGAATTATCCAGCGGGGAAAACTGTTATTCCTAGCCCGTGAATCTAATCCATCCATCACCTCCGCATTGAATCTCTGAGTGGTGAGCACAGCCTCCTCGTACTACTTCCAAAGCTTCAAGTGCTACTCTTCCAGCAAGAACTTTCCCATCTAATTCGAAAAAAAGACTTGTTGATCTACTGAACAATCGTTGTGAGGTCGAAAATTCAGCGAAATTTTTCCGGTGGTGTTATTGTGATTGATGATTGAACGATCAATCCATGGTTGTCTGCTCAAACACAACTCCTCCATATTTTTCCTGAGAGTCATCAATCCAGAAGTCATCGTCTCATCGATCGCTGTTCAGTGGAAGATAAAAAGCTATCAGAAGTGTTATAGTGATTTATTGTTATAAAATTTATTCTTAGGCCTTGTGTATAATAACCTTATTCAAGTGTTGGTTTGTAGGGATTTGATTGATTTCAGGATTTCATCATGAGCTGACATTAGTTAGACAACCATTAGAAAACCTGGGAGGACTGGACGTTCGATAGCGGTCGCGCTATGTCGTGAATTTGCAGAAGTTAGAATTCAAGCACTGTCAGCCACGTCTCGTAAACCGTTAATGCCCAGCTCTTGCTACGCTCGGGCTCACGCTGTTCCTTGAAGTTTTCAGAAACGCTTAGTAATAACGGACGCAAAAACCAAAACACCGATTGGCCGCTCGAGAATTCTTTATTGTAACACCAACATATAAAAAATAATTCCACTAAGGCCTGTGAACAAATATTACAATAATAAATCACAATATTACTTCTGATGGTTTTCTCCTGACTTCTTTCTGAACAGCGACCGATGAGACGATGACTGTCGTACTGATGCCTCCGCGAAAATTGGGAAAGTTGGTTTTGAGAAAACAACCATGAATTTATCGTTCAATCTTCAACTGCATTGACAAGCACCATTGGATCGGGTCCCAGTGGCTCAATGGTCCACGAGCTCGCCTTGTATCCAGAAGGTCCTGGATTCGAACCCCGGTGGATGCGTACTGCTGAAGAGTCCCAGACTAGGACGAAACAGCTGTCCAGTACTCCCTGCAGGTTTTTCAATTGTTCTCTGGCTAATGTCAGCTCATGATGAAATCCCAAAATAACCTTATTGATGGTTACATACTGGCGTAAGAATAAGGGATTCTCTAGTCGCCAATCTGTGTTCTGGTTTTTCGCGTTGGTTAATACAAAGTGTTTCTGAAAGTCTTCCAAGGACAGCGTGAGGTCCAGTGTAGTAAGAGCTGGATATTGACAGTTTATGAGAGTTGGCTGACAGTTTCTGATAATTTTCTGATAGTTTCTGTTAGTCTTTCCTCGTGTCTGCCCCGTCTTCTTTGGAAAAGCGTTATCTGGAACTTTTCTGGATTGTCTGGCCAGGTTCAGTAATGCCTGGGTCAAAGAAAGGACAAAGCGCTTTGGAAGTAGACAGGAAATTAAGTAATGCTGAGCTGCCTGTTATGTGTAATGACGTGTGTGATGTTAAGCATTATAAGATTGATGTCAATGTTTCGCCGTCTAGGGATAATAGGAATTTGAAAATGTCTAATTATGAGCCTTGGTGTTTCGACGGAAACCCAGCTGACTATTAACAGTTTGTGAAGGAGTTTGAAGTCATGTTGAGTGGGTTTGCAATAAATGATGAAATGAAGTTGATGTATTTGTTGGGCCACTGCACTGGTCTTGCTTCAAGAGCTTCATGCCCCCAAACGAAGGATATACAAGGGCCATGAGGATATTACGTCAAATGTTTGCAAGGTCATTTGTGATATCCCGTAGCATTTTTGAGACTGTTAAATGTAATGGGGCGGAGTTAAAGGACAACATATAATAATATAATATATATTTCTTCCTGTTTATGCAGGAACATACCAATTGTACAGGCATGGATAAGTTATTATTTTTTGATTTTTTGATTTTTGATTTTTGATTTACAGCTTGATTCCACACTGTATTTTTGGTACAAGTATGGAATTTTCAGCATGGATATCGGTAGCCCAAATTTTGCAGGCCGACCATAGATATCAGGTGTGCGCCGGCGTGGGCTCGAACCCCGGACCATGTGCATGGTCGGCGAGAGTCCTAACCACTGTGCCACCGACGTACACATAATTTGATGTACGTGTTTGCTCTGAAATTTATTTACTGCTTATTGTCATATAATTCTTGAAATTATGGTCCAAATCTCTAAAAAACGTGTTCGTAGAAACACAATTGTTTTAGATAGTGGCTTAAATTCGGTTATAACTGCATTACCGCCTGGTAATACAGTATCAACTACTAGCTCTCAAAATGGTTTGAGTGCAGATCTCACTCCTGTGATACAGGTGAAAGATGTTCTGTTAGAGAACTCTGAGTTCTGTAAACTAAACCTCCTTTTGAAAGATATGCAGAGGCAAGTAAGTGAAATTCAGAAAAAATTAGATCAGTTTGATAGTATGTCACTGCCAATCTCAAATACCACGGAGAGCCGTTCTGATATTGGCCAGGTTAAGTGTTTACTGGATGTAACTCAAAATAAGCTTTTGAATTTAGACCCAATAGCCTGTCTTTTAGAAAGGCATCCTAAAATATCTCCAGACAACCTAAATAAAGCTGAAAATCTGATTGACTGCTTGGCTACGGAGGTGATGAAGCGTATAACCTCTTCTCACCAAGCTATAGTTTACAACGTCCCAGATTCTCTGCCCCTGAAAACTGTAAGACACAAAATCCTGATTTGTTGCGGCATGGCTAGTGTTCCATGTGAATGCAAACGACTTCGTAAAAAGTCTAACCAGGCTAATTGCCCAATCATTTTTAAATTCAGTAATTCCCTTGATGCTAGTAAGTTTACTAAATGTCAGGATCACTTAAGACTGAATAGCAGTTATAAGTCTATAACCGTAGCTCAGGATAAAACACCGTGTCAGCGCAGAATAATGCGTAGTAATAACCTGGTCACCTCCTCTAGCTTAGATTTACCAAATAAGGATCGTGCACAGCAACAGACACCTAGTGCTGAAACTAGCATTCAGCAAACTACACAACAAACACACCTGCCAATGGAACTAGGAACTGATTTAGATACCAGTACCCCTGTAAATAAAGCCTCATCGAAAGATGTTAAAATGACTAGAACTTCTGCAAGTTGTTCTAAGAAATTTCCCCCCAAACGTAGTAACCTCACCACGATGAACAAATTTCGCAGGGTTGAGACTAATGATGGGGAAGAATACTTTGTATTCAATAAGCCTGCTGAGAGTAAGAATGCCAACAAACCATCACTTGTTACGAAAAACTCCTCTCGAAACATAAGTATATCTGGAGGTGTTCCAAGACTCCTAAAGTCTTGCAGCCAAAGCACCTTCCTTCACAATTCCCTTTAAGTTATAAAAACAACCCGAAGGTGTATACCGGTATGACGAATAGCAGTTGGATGGGTAGACCTTTGATGCTATGCCTTTTAACCGTCAACCTAGGCCCAACCTGTACTACCCTTATATCCAGGAACACATGGTAAATTTTCCAGGTGTCCCGAATCACTGGTACGACCCATGGCACCTAGGACCACCTCATTGCACACCAACCCGATGTACAGACACCCAGTCCGACCTCCTTTTCATTCATAAATTCTTGCGGTGCTGACGCACAAATAGATTTAGGTTATGGTGACATTTTAAGCCAGTTTGTAGTATCCCGTGACTTATTCACGATATTGCTAATTAATGCACGTTCCTTAATCAATAAGATATCTGAACTAAGGACATTATTATTAGTCGCCAAGCCTACTGTAGCTCTGATTACTGAGTCATGGTGCTCATCCTCTGTACTTGATGTGCATATAGGTATCGATGATTACACTGTACACCGTGCAAACAGAGATTGCAAGCGTGGTGGAGGATGTCTCATATATATACATAGCTCATTTGTAGTCAGTAAGGTGGAAGATGAAACAATGAATAATGTACCTGACTCACTCTGGGTTGTCTTACATGGAGATAAGTACAAACTTCTCATAGGCTGTGTTTATCGAGCACCAAGCTCAACAAAAGAAACTGATGCGTTATTAGCTAAATCGTTTGCACACGCATCCTCGTTTAGTGCTAATTACAAAATAATTGCAGGGGACTTCAATCTTCCAGAAGTCAATTGGCTAACTAGTTCCGGCCCCCAACGCTTCGACGAATTACTTGCCACTATAGACTGTTATGGATGGCAACAACACGTCCAGACACCTACTCGTGGTGACAACATGTTGGACCTTGTTTTTTGTCATGACACAATCCCAGTATCCACGTATGTTGGTAATCGATTTTCCAGTAGTGACCATAGAATGGTACTCTGCTCTCTGCCTTTCTCACCACTAAATACAGGAAACAAACAAGACTCAGGAAGCACAATATGTCGTAGTTACAAATATACAGACTGGGGATTAGTCCAAGAACTTATTCGACTCTGTCAATGGGATGACTATTTTACCACTGACTCCCTGGAGGCCTTAGTAACCCTGTTTTACAGGAATGTTACCCTTTGTCTAGATACAGTTGCTCCAAAGAAAATAGTGAAATTAAGTAGACACCGAACTGAATATATTCCAAGGGCACACCGTAATAAGTTAAGGAAGCTGAAGAAACAGTACTATTCCACTAAGGACATATCACTATTGCTCTCAATCCACGAGTCTCTTGAATCTATCAAGCGCCTACGCTCTCAAAAGGACCTCGACGAAGAGTTAACGGCACTTGAAAGTACCTCCAAAGTTTATAACTTAACGGCACTTCTTAAAAAACGAATGCAGTCGGCGAGGGAAATCCCATACTTACTTCACGACAAAGTAATCTACAATGAACCTGCCACTATCTGTGAACTCTTCAGTGATTGGTTTGCAAACTTTAGTTTAGAAACACATATGCCTGGTGAAACCGCTCCCCTTACTATCTCTTCCCTTGAAAGCATTGTGTTCACTAATCAGTTAATAGTACAAGCAATTAAAAGCCTTAAACCTTCCACTAGTACGGGACCGGATGGCCTCGCTTCGATAATTTTCAAAAACAGTGGGTGTGATATACCCTTGTTACTTCTTAAATTCTTCTCAATATCTATGGACACTGGCACTTACCCTAGTGAGTGGAAAACTAGCTTCATAATTCCACATTACAAATCTGGTGATAGGGCAAACGTCCGCAATTACAGACCCATAAATATAACCCCAGTTATCTCACGAATCATGGAGAAAGTTGTAAAAGATCAATTGTCAGACTACCTAATTAGGGAAGATCTTGTTACAAGGTCTCAACACGGATTTCTCAAAAATAGATCCTGCGTTACTTGCCACTTCGACTTTTTCAACTGCATCACTAGTAGTCGCGAAGCACGTAAGCTAGTCGTTGTTCTCTACTTCGATATATCTAGGGCATTTGACATGGTATCTCACAGTATTCTCTTTGAGAAGCTGTACTCTTGTGGAATTCGCAACCCATTACTGAACTGGTTAAAATCATTTCTAAGCAACAGGGTACAAATAACCAAAGTTGGATCTGTATTGTCTCATCCTAGGCAGATCTCAAGTGGGGTCGTGCAAGGTAGTGTCCTAGGTCCACTTTTATTCACAGTCTACATTAACAGCATTTGCAAGTGCTTCACCTCAGGTAAACCATTCCTATATGCTGACGACCTCAAAGTCGTCTACTCCTGCTACACTCATGAATTAAGCGATATGGTTACTAAAATACATCTTGAACTAAGTAGCCTCGCAACATGGTGTGCTGAATCCTGTCTAAATTTTAACATTGACAAATGCGGCTGGATTTGTATCGGCAACAGTAACCTTGATCTAACTCTTGAAATAAATGGGCGAAAACTAGCTAAGCTCAACTCAGTCGTAGATCTCGGTATTAGATACTCTAGTAACCTAACGTTCGCTGAACAGACTGATTATGCCAGACGTAAAACGCGAAGGCTGATAGGATGCATAACACGCAATTTCTTTTGTTGTGAAACTAGGGTTTTATTATACAAAGTATGTGTCCGACCTATCTTAGAATACTGCCCGTTTATTCTTAGCGGACTCAGACAAAATGACAAGCTTAAATTAGAGGGAGTGCAACGGCAGTTTACCTCAAGAACTCTTGGTTTAGAAAGTGGTCTGGAATACCATGAGCGATGCGAAAGACTAAGATTAGAACCCCTCTGGAAAAGACGCCTTAAGCTAAACCTTATCTTTTACTACAAGCTAACTAATCTTCTCTTGCATTCCTCCGAGCCAATAACTAAACCTACCGCTGTCATCAGTTACAATCTTAGAAATCATCACAACCTAGCTGCTATGGAGCACTGTCAGACTTACGTGCGGTACAACTTCTTCTTAAATAAGTTTTCAGTCATTTGGAATAGACTACCAGCTAATGTGCGCGATGCAAACACACTTCCAGTGTTCATCTCCTCAGTCACCAGACTGCTCAAAGATGACAATGCACTTTTGCGCCTGACTCTTACACCTTCTTTTTCACCCTACATAGATATTTTAAGTTCTTTAAACGTGTAGTTACAACAAACTACAATTATAAATTTTAATATTATTGGAACTAGATGATAAACATTTCTACACAGGACAGTAATATTAGTTCACACATAATATAAAAGTTAGCATAACGGGACTAGTTAGTTTGTGTACAAAAATAACCACAGTTACTAAACAGAATATATATGTATATATTTATTAATCACTCCTTAAGGACTCCCGTTGCTTTCTTTTGCGTTGCTGTTGTTTGTCTTCTTTTTTCTCTCACCATTTCAGCTTCCATTTGACTTTTTGAATGAGAATGAATAATGTGGATATTTGACCATTTACAATGACAAATGATCTGCAAACATTATTGGTCCCGTATCTTTCAGTTGCCTGGTTAATAACGAATTAACTTTCTCCACGACGCAACCTGGATTACATTTGTGGAATATACTCTTATACCAATGGAAAAGTATCTATTTGTAATACAACGTCACGATTGTAGCTTATAACATAACTGATCGTATCTGTAAAATAGCTTCCTTATTACCCAATTTGGATATAAATCAAATCAAAAATAAGATTCGGATTTGTACACACCCAAGTTATATTGAGGAATTACTTCAAGCTTTATTTTTTCCCAAGTATTTTTAATCCATCCAAAACTTACTTGGGTTTTTTTGTTAATGCGAAGTTAATATTCCTATATTTCATGACGTGCTCCATTGAATGACTGGTTATCATATTGTTCCCACAGACCTAAGACAAAAACGCCAGCAACCATGTAACTTAACCATAAACCGAATTTATGAAATTTAAATAATGCTTACCCATGCCTGTATATTTGGTGTGTCCTACACAAGTAGGAAAAAATGTGTATTTTATTAAAACATTATTATTAATTATGATTGCTAATCGTATATGTAATTTATCATATTGATGATGCCTGTAAACTGGCGTCTCTCATGTACAAAATGAGAATATACTATTATTATTATTATTATGAATTTACAGTTTGGTTGTTCTCTCTGACATGAGAGTCAGTCGGAACAGTCTGCTATAAAGTCTGTTTGTGTAGCACATAAAGAGATATAGAAATATTGTCTTCGCATTAACAAAAACCCAGACATCACATGAATGTAATACAGATATCTTGGAAAAATAAAGCTTGAAGTCAATTCTCCTATATAACTTTGTTGTGAACAGCACCCTTGGCTTAAAGATATTGATGTATTATGTTGAGATCAGTGGTATATTTATTCCATTTTTCAGCAGTCTTATCGTAGTTTTATAACAAGAAAGAAATTTGATCGTGGATGCGAAAACTAGATAAGGTCATGTCGGGTTGTTTTACTGCATCAAATGGTCCCGAGGTCGATTCTAGAATTCTCCGTTGGCGCCATTTGTGTCTGCATGGCGGACTGTACACTTAAGTTGAGTAAAATGTTGAAAAACCAGTTGCTTCTTCATTTCAGATCATGAATACTCATTTACAGCATGTTCGCCAGCGTCTTCAAATGGTAGAATTGAATCGTTCATGGAATTTCAGTGGTAATGAGATAGATGGTTTGGAATTAATCCTCAGTTCAGTTTAGATGCAGGGTTGTTCGACCTCGACCAGAAGATGAATAGGAGTAGCAGAGTACCAAAAAGAGAAAGTATGTGAACATGAAAAGGATATTAATGCATACATATAAATGTTTATGTCAATTGTATATATATATATATACATTAGTAAAAATTTACCTTAATTTTAGTTGTCTTTTCACGTATTTATGCGAAGTCTTAGAGTTTATTTAGTGTCATAATGTGTATTAATGAGTTTGAGCGTTTTAGTGTTCTAATGACTGATGCGTTTTAGAAATAAGTGATGGGTTCTGGTAGGGATAATCATTGGGACAAAACAGTTTATATAGCAAGCGTTTGAAGGTTACAATGAGGGATAGGTCCTATTTCTAAGGGTAAACTAATCCTGTATGTTCCGTACTATGTCTTTATGCATCCATGCTGCTAGTTTATTTATAGTTTAAAGATTGCTAAGGGTGTTGAAGTGCGTCTTTTAGGTGCTGTAGTAGATTAGTAGTTGATTCGTTCTAGGAGTAAATAGTTTATTAATATAATCAGTAGAGTGAAACAGTCTGTATAGAGAGCGTTTGAAGCTTGTAACCGAAGAGCAAGTTCTGACATCTAGGGGCAGGCTATTCCATATTTTAGAATACATGACTGTGAAGAAGTTTTCACGGAGTGTTGACCTAAAAGAATGAGTTGTCACTGTGGAAGTTTGGTTACGCAGATCGTAAGAACCTTCCCGTGCGAATTGTATGTCCCTGTTGCCTAAGAATGATATTTTGTGAAGGACCTTAAAGAAGAATATTAGGTTTATAATGAGTCGCCTTGTCCAAAGTGGGTCAAGTTTTAGGATCATGCACCGTGAGATGTAGTCTTTCTTACAATCGTAGCCAAGTAGTTTTGAGGTAAAATATCGTTGGATACTTTCCATCCTTAGCTTATCACGTGTGCGAGTGCTGCTTATAATAAATGGACAGTATTCTAGTAGTGGTCTGACACATGTTTTGTACAGAATTAGCTTGGCTTCATTGTCGTGAAAGTTCCTGAGTATGCATCCTAAGAGCATCCTCGTTTTTCTAGTCTGTGATGCTACTTGCTCAGAGAATGTCAAGTCACTAGAGTACCTCAGGCCTAGGTCAACGACACTTCGGAGTCTGGTTAGGTTAGCAGATTGAAGCGTTAATTTCAGGTCATTTGAGGGTGCGCCGAAGCAGATCCAGCCACATTTGTTCAGATTGAATTGGAGATTCCATAGGGACGACCAAGCAGTCATTTTATCTAATTCCTTCTGCACTACATTCTCGAAGTACCCTAAGTCATCACATTGGAATGTATAAGCTACTTTAAGGTCATCTGCAAAGATGAATGGCTTCCCGTGCGTGAAGCAGGCGCATATGTCATTGATGTATAGTGTAAATAGGAGGGGTCCTATGACACTACCTTGTACTACACCAGAAGTGATAGGGCTAGGTTTGGAGGTTGCAGACCCGAGTTTAACTATTTGGGACCTATTGTTAATGAATGATTTAAGCCATCCTAATAATGGGTCACGTATTCCTAAGGAGTTCAGCTTATTTGTTAGCAGTAAATGGTCAACACGGTCAAATGCCTTAGAAATGTCAAAGTAGATGACAAGTACCAGTTGCCGTCTGTCACGACTGCTGGTTACGAAATTGAAGAAGTCTAGGTGACATGTTAAACATGATCTGGATTTCAGGAATCCATGTTGGTTCGGACTTATAATATTGCAGCTAAGCATATGTTTGATTAAGTTATTTTTGACTAGTCTCTCCATGATTCTAGATGCTATAGGTGTGATATTGATTGGCCGGTAGTTACTGACTTCAGTTTTCGAGCCAGATTTGTGTTTAGGCATAATGAATGTAGTCTTCCATATGTCAGGGTAAGTTTGGGTTTCTAGGGACATTGTGAATATTTTAAGCAGCAGTAGAGGAATGTCAGGGCCACCATATTTATAGAAGTAAGATGATATACCGTCGGTACCGAAACCTTTTGAACTTTTGAGGGTTCATATAGTTTGGTTAATATTAGTGTAATTGAATTGAACAGTGCTGATTTGGTTCGGTGTGAGTGGAGATGGAGTTTGTGCCATATTAGTAATAGGGTGTGTATCGAGTAGCTGGACTGAGGGCTTAATGGAGTTACCTGCAAACGTTTTGTTGAATAGTTCATATATGTCTGCAGAGTTAGTGCATAGCCTACCTTTGTCTTTGAGGAGAGAAATGCTGTGATTTTTGCGATTCATTCGCTTCCTTAAGATTTCTGTGAGTGCATACACTCTAGCAGGACTGGATACCGCGATGCGTTCTTCCATTCTCATACGGAAGTCTCAAGCTTGTGAGATGGAGCTAAGGGTGTTAAGTATTAGACCTGGAGTGCCAAAGTCGTGGTGTTTGAAGTAACTTGTTGAGAGCGTTATTAGAAGACGGAGACTATCTGAAAAATGTGATGTATTAGCGCTATACATTTCGAACAATCTGATCACACATTTACTTGTCAAGTCAATATATATAGAAAGGTTAAATTAAACAAAGTGAGAGAAAACGGAATTAAGAATAATTAACACAAACGTTTGGTAATCCAATCAAATAAGGATCACCAAGGTAGGTTAAGAGTAATGACGAACTGTTTTTGAATACACAAGGGGGGCTTAAGTCTGTGAATAGCTATAGCCTCAGCGTATTTCAGTAAACGCCTTTGACCGTTTTTATAGATGACCTTAAAGACTGAGTTAACATCAATCTTATGGTTCATCTCGATTAGATGTTTAGCTATAGACGAATTTGGTAGTCTGCCACCTGCATCTATTAGCTTGTCACAATTCATCTGTTTTTCTAACCACTTTGGGATATGCTCTCCCACCCTCACGTACAAAGCGCGATTACTCCTCCCTATGTATGTATGTCCACACACACACGAAAATTGGTAAATTGTATGGGATGTGATATAATCACTTGTGCACTTTTGGGGTTTACAGTGAAGCATATTTTTGGCTTTTTCCACAATTACAAGCTGGGCTGCATAGTAGGTTTGTTGAGTACGTAACAATGTGATTGTACACTTTTTAGGTACTTGTATAAATTCGAGATATTGTACATAATTTTTGTTTAAATCGCTTCTTGTTGAAATATACATAATTTCCGTGTACGATTGAAAAATACACTCTGCTGTTGGAGACTTCGTCTTCTCCCTGGTCACCTCTACTTACTTGCTCCACTCACACCGTGTTGTAACTTTGGATTTATTGTAGGAGCCTACTACTTTCATCCGAAGACATTTCTACAACCGGAACACAGCAGCTACAGCAGACGCAGTCCAAACAGTTAACGTGCCTGTGGATTATATAATTAATTTGTAGCCGAGGACTTACACTTTATAACCAAGTAATCCTTTTTGTTGCTATAACTCGTCACTGTATTTTTGGTAATATATTGTGATTTAACACTCCACTGACTTGGATTATTACTTTTATACTTGGAATGTTAGTGAACTCTAATATTAGTCCCCTACAAATTAATTGGTGAGCCCGATAAGAACACGGATTATTTTGGCATATTTATATTCTTATTTTTGCTATTTTTATATTCATTGTGATTTTGTGTGTGGTTTATATTTGTATCCTA
This sequence comes from Trichobilharzia regenti, assembly GCA_944472135.2. Taxonomy (NCBI): domain Eukaryota; kingdom Metazoa; phylum Platyhelminthes; class Trematoda; order Strigeidida; family Schistosomatidae; genus Trichobilharzia; species Trichobilharzia regenti. The sequence goes on from OX235267.1 coordinate 42,557,426, forward strand.
ATTTGCACCAATAACCTCATATTATAATGTCATCACCTCAGTCCGGTACATCAAACGAGCAGACAACTAATAGCGAGACAAATGCCACAATAAATGCCATCACTGATTTTCGTTTACCCCAATACGGTTTCGCAGAACCAAGGATTTGGTTTGCGGTAATTGAACCGTTGCTAGAAGCACGGGGCATTAAGTCCCAAATAGCCAAATATGGTATGGTGCTGGCAGAACTCCCTCCGTCAGTATTGACAGAAATCAGCGATTTCATCGAAGATCCTCCGACGGAACATCAATTTGATAAACTTAAAGCCCTCCTCATACAACGTACCAGTTTGTCGGATGAGAAAAGAATCCAACAATTGCTCACAGGCTGTGAACTAGGCCCACGTAAACCATCCCAGCTGCTCAGGCACATGCGCCAGTTAATCGGACATCATAAAGTAGACGAGGTAGTGCTGAAACAGATGTGGTTGCAACGTTTACCTAGAAATGTCCAGCAAATTTTAATCATCTCAGGAAAGTCGTATGACTTAGACCAACTAAGTGACATGGCAGATAGTATTTTGGATGTTTTATCCGATAACACCATAAGTCACGTAGCATCTGATAGTGCCACACCGTGTCATTCCACACCCACGGCAGACACACCGATACTCGCCGCCATTGCAGACTTAGCGGCAAGGATTGACAATTTGGAAACTAATAAGTCTGATCGACAAGTCCGGAGACGGAGTTCACAAAGAAGGTCACCATCACGACGACGATCCTTCTCACGACAGCGTTCTTACACGTCTTCTCGGGATAGCAATATATGCTGGTATCACTGGAAGTTTGGACGTCATGCCCTGAAATGTGTAAAACCGTGCAGCTTTAGCGAAGCCAACCAGGCTCAGGGAAACGCCTCAGCCAGACAGTGATGGCGACAGCTGTTACTGGCAAGCAAACAAGTCGCCTCTTCTATGTGAAGGATAAAACTTCAGACACTTTATTCCTGGTAGACACGGGAGCAGAAGTTAGCGTAATCCCTCCTTCACTATCCAGGCGATCTACACGGACACCCGGAAAACTGTCTCTCCGGGCAGCTAACCACACAAGCATACAGACGTATGGAGAGCAATCCCTCATACTGGATCTAGGTTTACGTCGGCGTTTCACATGGATTTTCATAGTAGCCGACGTCAGTCACGCCATCCTCGGAGCAGATTTCTTGAGTAATTTCAACCTGTTAGTTGACGTCAACAATAAAAAACTGATTGATAACAACACCCATCTAAAGATCCATGGAATTATCTCCAGCTATTCTGTCTATAATATCAGTATTGAAAGACCAGCAGATTGCCCTTTTTCCTCCCTACTTCACCGTTTCCCTAAAATTCTTAAGCCGTCGTACAACATCGAGGACGTCCCTCACACAGTTACTCACAAGATAGTTACTACGGGTCAACCAGTTCGTGCTCGTCCCCGTAGATTACCCCCGGACAAATTGGCAGCAGCCAAGGCAGAATTTGAACACATGATGCAGCTCGGCATCATCAGACCCTCCAATAGTCCTTGGTCTTCGCCCTTACACATGGTGCCTAAAGCTGATCATGATTGGAGGCCATGTGGGGATTACCGACATTTAAACAATGCCACAGTTCCCGACCGTTATCCTATTCCTCATCTTCATGATTTCTCCCTGACATTACACGGAAAAACCATTTTTTCTAAAGTAGACTTGGTCAGGGCCTATCACCAAATACCAGTTGCCCAAGAGGATATCGAAAAAACGGCCATCATCACACCTTTCGGTTTGTTTGAATTTCTCCGCATGCCATTTGGCCTAAAGAACGCAGCACAATCCTTCCAACGTTTCATGGATCAGGTCACACAAGGTTTGGACTTTGTATTTGTATATATCGATGACGTTTTAATTGCTAGCTCGTCGCCCGAAGAACATACTGATCACCTCACCATCTTATTTCAACGATTTGAGCAATATGGAGTCGTCATTAACCCCAAAAAGTGCATATTCGGTGTCTCCTCTATACAGTTTCTGGGACACCACATAACCACGAATGGTATTACGCCTACGGAGGAAAAGATAGAGTCCATCAAAAACTTCCCCGAACCAGATTCACTCAAGAAGGTCAGACGTTTTTTGGGGATGTTTAATTTCTACCGGCGTTTCATTCCTTCGTGTGCCTCCATCGTCCAGCCGTTAACCGACCTCCTTAAAAATGATCCTAAAAAGTTTCAGTGGTCAGCTGAAGCACGCGAATCATTTTGCAACGCAAAAGATGCCTTATCCAGAGTTACTATGCTATCCCATATCAACCCCGAAGCGTCGCTTATTTTGTGCACAGATGCCTCCCAAGTAGCTGTAGGGGCAGTATTACAACAAAAGATGAAGGGCGAAGTCACCCCACTCGCATTCTTTTCTAAGAAGTTGGAACCGGCTCAGACACGATACAGCACTTTTGGGAGAGAATTGCTGGCCATATATCTTGCAGTGAAGCATTTCAGTTACTTACTACAGGGCCGGCATTTCACTATTTTTACTGACCACAAGCCCCTGTGTCATGCTTTCACTACTTCACTTGATAAACACTCCCCTAGAGAAGCCAGACAGTTGGATTATATCTCCCAATTTTCAACCGACATTCAGTACATCAAAGGGGATGCGAACGTGGTAGCCGATTCTCTTTCAAGAAGTGACATTAACCAGCTCCAAACGTCGGTAGACATCAGTCTTGATCGTATGGCTCAATTACAACGAGATGACGTTGAACTCCAAACCTGCCGCAGAAACTCTTCCTTACAACTCAAAGATGTGCCTATCCCCTTATCAGATGCAACCATAGTCTGCGATGTATCTACCGGCACTAATCGTCCATTTGTCCCTCTCAGTTGCCGAAAAGCATTGTTCGAACATTTACATTCGCTTTCCCACCCTGGAGTACGCGCCACGGTCAGACTGATCAGCGAACGCTTCGTGTGGCCTAAAATGAACTCTGACATTCGGAGATGGGCACGAGAATGTATCCAATGCCAATGCTCCAAAGTACACCGCCACACTATTACAACCCCGAAGACGTTTAAATTACCCGAAAGGAGATTTCAGCATATCCATATAGATATCGTGGGACCATTGCCAACATCAAGGGGATATACACATATCCTGACAGCGATTGATAGATTTACTCGTTGGGCTATTGCATGCCCCTTAAACGACATATCTGCTGAAAACGTTGCTTTAGTTTTTCTCGACCGTTGGGTGTCAAACTACGGTGTACCAACTACTATTACATCCGACCGCGGTCCTCAATTCCAATCGACACTCTTTCGCGAACTGACGAGACTTCTGGGAGTGAAACATATCTCCACAACAGCCTATCATCCGGCAGCGAATGGTCTAGTGGAAAGATTCCACAGACAACTGAAAAGCTCCCTGATGGCGCAGAATGATACATCTAAGTGGAGTGAATACTTACCTTTGATTTTACTTGGTATCCGATCTACTATCAAAGAAGATTTAGGATGTACACCGGCTCAACTTGTCTATGGCACCAACCTAACCTTGCCTGGACAGCTAGTCCCCTCAGCCGATTCCACAGACGTGAACATTGCCGACTTCACTAACCGATTAACTAGACAAATGCTTCAACTTCAACCAACAGCACCTCGACAATCTCCCCGAAGAGATCAGATCAACAAACATCTACAAACTTGCAAATTCGTCTTCATTCGAGTCGACGCCATCAGAAAAGGATTGCAACCTCCATACGAAGGACCCTTTCAAGTTATTAAACGTTCAGACAAACACTTTACCGTGAACAAGAATGGAAAACGAGAGACTATTTCCATTGATCGAATCAAACCCGCATACACCGACAACGACTTCGAATCTACATCGGCAACTGCGCAATCAAATAATCAAACATCCGATTCCACTCCACCGGCACCAAGTCTTATCCTCCCTCCATATCAAACACGTAGTGGTCGGCAAATCAGTAAACCGGCTCGCTACGTTCATTTTGAGGACTAACAAAAGAAAAATAATTAAAAATTATTATTATCTTTTTCGTTTAGACATTATCATCATGACCGTTAGTATTTCGTCGTAAACTTTGATGTTACTATCACTATTATTTATTTATATGTACCTCACCGAAAAAAACAGGTAGTGTCCTTTCCAAAAACTATTGATCTTTAATCCATATTTTTTTTAATGTTTCTTTCCCCTCCTTAATTACTGTGTATTTACATATTTTTCTTTATACATTAAAAATCTATGTTCATGGTTAGTGCAAATTTAAGTGACATGACTTTCTATTTCAATTTTTATTGCTGAACTTATTGTATATGCTTTCAGACTTTACATGATTCACATACCTTCTCGCGTTTATGCATGTTGTAATATATCCCTATTTTTATCCAAAAGTTGCTATTACTATTATTACTTACTTCATAGTTTTACGTATCATTTTCCGGTTGTCTCTCCGGACCTCTAGGGGGGAGCCGTGTTGAGTACGTAACAATGTGATTGTACACTTTTTAGGTACTTGTATAAATTCGAGATATTGTACATAATTTTTGTTTAAATCGCTTCTTGTTGAAATATACATAATTTCCGTGTACGATTGAAAAATACACTCTGCTGTTGGAGACTTCGTCTTCTCCCTGGTCACCTCTACTTACTTGCTCCACTCACACCGTGTTGTAACTTTGGATTTATTGTAGGAGCCTACTACTTTCATCCGAAGACATTTCTACAACCGGAACACAGCAGCTACAGCAGACGCAGTCCAAACAGTTAACGTGCCTGTGGATTATATAATTAATTTGTAGCCGAGGACTTACACTTTATAACCAAGTAATCCTTTTTGTTGCTATAACTCGTCACTGTATTTTTGGTAATATATTGTGATTTAACACTCCACTGACTTGGATTATTACTTTTATATTTGGAATGTTAGTGAACTCTAATATTAGTCCCCTACAGGTTCTATGGATGATTGAATTCAACCTTTGTCTCACAATCCTACTGTTTATTTCCCCGTTATATGGTAATTTGATAAAAACCTTTTTCCTAGGGACGGTATGGATTGTAGGTTTAGAGGCTAGTTGACTTCTACACCTGTTTAAAAATTTCAAAGGATATCCGTTTTCGACAAGAGTATCCATCAATATTTCGTTTTCTCTGTCCATAACATCAGCCGTGCAAATACGCTGAATCCTCTTGAATAGACACTTCACCAAGCCCCTCTTATACTGTAATGGATAGAAGCTGTGAAAATTAAGGTATTGCCCTGTCCAAGTGGGCTTTCTGTAGCTAGACCGTCTTATTGAGCCATCATCTCTTTGACTCAGAAGTATGTCTAAAAATGCTAGCTGGTTGCGACTTTCTTCCTCGCATGTAAGACTAATATGATTTTGTACAGAGTTAAGTCTGTCTAATAGGCGACTCGCATCTTCATGATCGTCACATATCAAAATGATATCATCTACATATCTCCTATAAAAGGGCAATTTTGAAATTAAATCAAAAGATAAGTTTTCAACATAAGAAATGTACACGTCCGCTAACAAAGATCCTAATGGACTCTCCATAGCAACGCCATCTACTTGTCGAAAATATTCGCCTTCAAACGTGAAATGGACGTTGTCAGTACATAATAATAATAAATCTTTCAAATAAGTTAAAGGGAAAGGGAATGAAAAACAACTAGAAGAAATATAGTCACAAAGAATATCAACAGTCTTAATCAATGGTATATTAGTAAACAAAGAATTAACATCAAATGAATACATTTTCCTATCTTTTATCTTCATATCTACAAGACAGTCAACAAGTTCAAATGTATCTTTCAAAGTAAACTTACATAATTCATTCCGTACTGGACTTAAAATATCAGCTAGCCATTTTGCTAGTTTATGTGTAGGAGAGTTACGCATTGAAAGAATTGGACGTAATGGATTGTGAACCTTATGAATTTTAGGTAGTCCATAGAGGTTTGGAAAATCAGATCCCACGGGTTTCAAGGAGTTAAACTCCTGTTTATCGATAACGTTCATGCCACGAAGTTTTACTAAATGGGAATTTACTTTTCCTTCCAATTTTCTGATATCATCCGAAGGAACATCGGCTATAAATTTATTTTCGTCATTAAGGATGGCTAGCATTTTTGTTTTATAATCATTTCTGTCCATTACAACTACACCAGATCCTTTGTCAGGTTTCAGAATAACTATGTCGGATCTATTACGTAATTCCTTTAGGGCTTTAAAATGGGTTGATGTTAAAATGCTTCTCTGTTTTCTACTTGAATTACGGAATTAGTGTGCAACATCATTAAATTTAACTTTCAAACAACTTTGGTCATCTGTCGAGGGAGGCGTTAGAGAACTCAACTGATCATACAAATTTTCAAACTGAGAATCAATTGCTAAGTCCGAAATACTGTTTAATGGGATAGAAAAATTGAAACCAAGTGATAAAACCTCCTTTTCATGTAATAAAAGTTCAACCGATGACAGATTTGTCACATACTTATCAGGATTTAATGGGAATTGGTTTAATTGAAAGTCAGAGGTACCGGATCCAAGCAGTGATTATATCACATCCCATACAATTTACCAATTTTCGTGTGTGTGTGGACATACATACATAGGGAGGAGTAATCGTGCTTTGTACGTGAGGGTGGGAGAGCATATCCCAAAGTGGTTAGAAACAAGATGAATTGTGACAAGCTAATAGATGCAGGTGGCAGACTACCAAATTCGTCTATAGCTAAACATCTAATCGAGATGAACCATAAGATTGATGTTAACTCAGTCTTTAAGGTCATCTATAAAAACGGTCAAGGGCGTTTACTGAAATACGCTGAGGCTATAGCTATTCACAGACTTAAGCCCCCCTTGTGTATTCAAAAACAGTTCGTCATTACTCTTAACCTACCTTGGTGATCCTTATTTGATTGGATTACCAAACGTTTGTGTTAATTATTCTTAATTCCGTTTTCTCTCACTTTGTTTAATTTAACCTTTCTATATATATTGACTTGACAAGTAAATGTGTGATCAGATTGTTCGAAATGTATAGCGCTAATACATCACATTTTTCAGATAGTCTCCGTCTTCTAATAACGCTATCAAAATTTATAAAAGGGACTAATTGTTTTAAACTTGTTGAGAGTCTCTTCTGTTTCGTACGATCCTTTGGTTTTATGAATGACTTTCTGGGGAAACCTTTAGTGTTTGGAGTGGAATGACAGCATCTAAGCATGTGATAGAGCTTTGGTAGAAGTTGGTTAGAGCTCTCGATAGGTCATCAGTAGTGAAGTATTCATCCCATTTGGAGGATCTTAGCATTGATTCTACTAAGGCCCAGTTTGCCTTACTATAGTTCCTATATATTACTTGTTGTGAAGTGGAGTTATGAGATGCATTGCTACTCAGCGGAAGTGGCAGTGCACACATCACTGTTTTGTGGTCGCTCCCTGGAAACTCAGAACCTACTAGGGTTGAAAGGGGGCTTATATTGTGGCAGAAGATTAAGTCTAGTACGTTATTACCTCTTGTGGGAGTAGTGACAGTTTGTTTTCAGCCAAGTATATCCAGTGTGCCTAAGAACTGATCAAATTTAGTTGGGCCTGTGGGTATATCCCTGTTGAATTCAGGCAAGTTAAAGTCCCCACATAGGATCTTATGATCGTATTGTAAGTCGGATAATTGCTCCAGAGTATTAATAAGTTGGATCTCGTAATTACTAAAGGTACCAGGTGCTCTGTAGGTGCATCCAATTAATGCTGTTACGTTATTTAGGTGTACATTAACCCATAGAGTCTCAGGCATGTTAAATGCACTACTTTCTAGCTGTGATACAGTAAGTGCATTCAGAAAGTACATGAGACAACCCCCTCCGTTACCACCTTCCCTGTCACGTCGAAAGTGTGTGTAGTTATCTAAGCTTATTTCTTCATCCAGGATGTGAGAATGACACCAAGATTCAGTGATGACCTTGGCGTCCTGTTCGAATTTCTGGGCCTGCTACCAAAATATCTACATTTTGCATCCAGTTTACTGTTTACCAGCATACATTTATCAACTTAATATGAATTCTAACAGAATCATTTACTCTCGTAACTTTATTAATGATTTACGACCAAATGACTTTCATATTCCAAAGAAACCAAGAAGGAAACATCGTAGTGGTTGGCAGAGAGCTCTCAAACGTACACCAATACACTTAACTACGGTCCCCGTCATAATGAACTCAAACTGTCGCTCTCTGCCAAATAAGATAATGTACCTACAATCCCTGATGTCAACTGATACGTATCATAACACCGCCATAATCGCATTACAAGAAACGTGGTTGCATGAACTGTATGATGACAACCTTATCTCACTAAAGGACTTTATTTTATTTCGTCAAGACCGTCAATGTTGTAATAAGAAAAATAGTGGTGGCGTTGCAACTTTTATTCACTCCGAATGGTCTGTCTCAAATAACGTCTGCTTCACCTTCTCAAATGACTTCATTGACTGTATTACTGTCAAATGTCGCCCCAAACACCTCCCCAAGTATAAACAATTCTATATTACAAACATGTACATTTCTCCTAGTTGCTCTCCATCTGATCTATCTAATTTTGCTGATGAATTCACCATGTTTGCTGCAGCCAACTTCGACAACTCTCTATCCGTTATTACTGGAGACTTCAACACATCGGATTGTTCCTTTCTTGAAGCTCTTGGTCACACAAACATAGTCAAATTTCCCACTCGACTTGACAAAACACTCGACCTCGTTTTTACTAATGACGAAGAAGTATATGAAACACGAAGACGTTCACCGATACATAACTCCGATCACTGCATTGTCCGCGTTTTGCCAAAAATATACAGCAAAACACATATTAAAATCTTCTCACACCTGTCTACGAAAGCACAAGAAAGATGCTACACATCTGACAACTTACTCAATCTAAGATGCATGTTAAAAGATACCAACTGGGATCTATTCTATGAAATTACATTAGATGACTCAATCACCAATATAATGGATTATCTTAAGTTCTGCCTCGACATATGCTGTCCCAAACAAACACTGCTCAAACGCCTCGACCGCTTCTTGTCTCCCCGTCTCAAACAACTTCACAGGCAAAAAGAAATGTTATATAAATGCAAAGACAAGTTAGGTCTTAAAAAGATTAATGCTCAAATCAAATCTGAAATCAAAAATCTTAATGCTATCTATAACCAAACACTTTTATCATGCAAATCTCCTAACAGCATGTGGAAACTTTTCAATGAAATTACTGGCAAAAGTAAGCGATGTAATGTTTTTCCCTCTTGTGATGTTAATGCTCTTAATCTGTCTTTTTTACGCTCTCCTTCTACTATAACCACTTCTAACGTTACCAATCTTGTAGCTGATTACTTCCAGGACTTCAATACTCTCGATGTTTTAAAATGTCTTAAAACTCTTAAGCCCTCATATAGTCTTGGCCCTGATAGCATACCTGCATATGTTCTAAAACAATGTGCAGATGCTTTATGTTCTCCTCTAACTAATATACTAAATGCTTCTTTCCGTGAAAACGTTGTACCTGTTCCATGGAAAGACATTAAAATAGTCCCTGTCCCTAAACCTGGCAATAGCAAGAACGTAAAGTTCAGACCCATCGCCATCACTTCCCCGTTTCTAAAGCTCATGGAAAAACTAGTACTTCTTAAACTTGAACCCTCCCTTAAAAGCTTCGAAGACCCCAAACAATTTGCCTACAGACAGGGTAGGAGTACTTTAGACGCTGCAGCCGTCTTACACAACAGTATTATCTCATCATTAGACAAAGGTGCCAAATATGTCCGCTGCACGTTTCTTGACTTCACTTCTGCTTTCGACTCTGTACCTAGAAGTCTCTTGCTAAATAAGCTCTCCAAGACACAAACCGAGTCCTGGGTCACTAACTGGTTGCATTCCTACTTTTCAAACAGAACGCAGTACACCGTATACAAAGGTAAATCCTCCTCTGCTGTGCTCACAGAAGCTGGTGTCCCCCAAGGTGCTGTACTCTCCCCACTTCTCTTTTCTTTCTTTCTACATGACCTACCGTCTTCAAATGACATTAACTTTGTCAAATATGCTGATGACCTAACTGTGTCTTTACCTGTCAAATGTCAAAGTGACTGCTCTAAACTAAATGGCTTCTTATCGGAAATTAGCCAATGGTCCAAGGAAAACGGTCTAACCTTAAACCCCTCCAAATGCCAAACAGTTAATTTCACCCTTAGGCATAAATCTGACCTAAACAAACTGGTTAGCACTCACGAGGTGTGCAACATAGATGGCAGTGAAATAGAAACCAAGTCGGAAATTAAATACCTAGGCGTCACTCTATCTTCTGATCTTTCCTGGTCGTCTCATATCTTGACGATTTCCAAGAAAATATACCGTCTTACCTTCTACATCAAGAAGTTAAGGCATTCTGGTGTAACCCAACCCTTACTCCTACAATTTGTTAACTCCCGTATTCTGCCTATTATTCTCTATTGTTCCCCCTTAGTCTTTCCTGGGCTATTGAAGAAAGACTATACCTTATTACGTAGGATGTTAAAGGTTGTCAGCAGGGTAAGCAGTTTGCCACTTAGCCAGCTAGTTAATATTCTGGTGGACAGGCATATGGACTCATGTGAAAAATGGGCGAAATCCATTTTATCTGACTCACAACACCCTCTACATTCACAACTCTCCCCATGTATCTCTTCAGGGAAAACAAGAAGCCTATATAGGAAACTATATGCCCGCACTAGTAAGTACAAAAACTCATCCATACCCTACTTAGCTCGTGTTCTGTGCGATAAAGAATGCATCAGGCATGAAACCTTTAACTTATTAAATAGTCAGTAGAACCAATGGATCTTGTCTTTCCAACTCACATCATTTATAGGTACAACGTTTTCTCGCTCTTCATTCTGTATTTATTTTTGTTATGTGCTGTTTTGTTTCTCTCTTCCTTGCAAACTCTACTTAAAACATTCTTGTTCGTTCTTTTACACTCTGTACATCTCGAACATTTTGCTATCGCTTACGCCAGTAAATATGCTAGTAGTATCTACTTTTCTAACACCTTCAAACACTTTAATTTTGGCTTTGCTACCGACATACTAATATGTTGTTGAGATAACTTTAAACTATGTAGAACTTTATTTATTGTTAATGTAAAAAACTGGATGCAATATTGTAGTAAAATGCTGAGAATTCCATTCTGTATCACAAGTACTGATTTGGAATAAAGCTTATGTTATGTTATGTTATGTTACAGGGGTTTGTGAGTGCTCTGAGCATCGAAAATTTATTTAGAACAGATCTAGCATTTATGAGGGTTAGGTAAAGATGAGAGTTGAAATAGCATTTGAAGTATTTAAGTTCGTTAGTCGGCCTCGAGTGTGGTTCAGCACCCAGTAGTTCTGCTTGACATGACGATCCTTTGTTAAGAGAGGTTTCATTAACATGCTCACCTATGTCTATCGAGTTGGTGTGTGCTGTTTTCGGTGGAGAATTAGGAGTTGGAGTACTGGATTTGCTATAGACCAAGGAATTTTTATTTTTAGTTAGGCTAGAGAAGTGGGTAGGGTTCTTTATTTGACCTATACTTGTGCAAGTGTCAAGTGTGCTTAATGGATATGGGTGCACTAGACCGTTCCTGTTTTCATGCAAGGAGGGAGCCAGCACTAGTGGTTTAGGAGTGTTAACATCCCTACCAGCTGTTTTCTCAAGGCTGACAGGGAGGCGGGGGATAAAAAATGATTGGATCCTTGTGATGACCATGGCTTATTATTCCACCTATTGTTTGATGCTAGTTGTGTCCTTGTGTGGGTTTCGTGTATACTGCATTGTGGGTTAGTTCCCAGCAGACTTGTACCATATATCCGGTCGAAATTTGTTTGTGTGCCATACTCTGAAGACCCTGAGTTGTTGGTAGCCGAGTTCTGACTATTACCACTGGTGCTATTGAGGGTGACATTGTTGTGATATTGGATATTGGTGTGTGCCATGGTGCGATTTAGCACGTTGTGAGTGCCAACACTATTGACCGTGGGAGTGTGGGCTTATTTAAGCTGCCACTGTTTTTGTTGGTATGATTAAGGGGCATATTTTCCTTATCTTTAGCAATGGAGTTATGGCTAGGAGAGGACAATCTCGAATTTCGGGGGGTTTTGACTTTTTTCTGGGGTTATTTAGTGGCATGTTAGATTCTGCGGTGATGGGTGGTATGGTTTTATTATTTATTTGGTTACAGTCTAGTGGCCTTTCGGCTGGTGTTGCACTCTGATGGGATAATTCTGTGTGTTTTGAGAGGGGTGATGCGGTGGGGTCTACTGTATCTTTCACAGGGTTGGGAATAATGGCTGCTTGCAATGTCCTATTACCTATTTCACAATTAGTCTTAGTGAGATAGTTGTATGCGCGCCTTTCTATGACTGTTTTGTCCACCCCGACCTTTATATGTTTGTAGTTTCTGGCTTGCGATAGGGTGTGTTGAGAGTGGATGAATTTTCTTGTCTCTGCCGGTGTTTCGAACTGAAAACGAATAGGACAACACTTTTCATGTTGACTCTTCTTCAGCCTATAGCACTTAGTCTTGGAGTTAGGCATTTTCGCTTCACTAAGTAAGGTGCGCTGTACCTTTTTTAGTGCCTCATTGTCCGGAACGTTGTAGATAATAGCACTCAGTTTTGCGTCGAGTCGTTTTGTTACTTCTGTGGTAACAAAGTTAATGAGGTTATCTACCTTAGTTACCGATTCTGTGTCAAGCTTGTTAAGGTTTACAGTTTTCATGAGGATAGTTAGAGGTGTCAGTTCACAGACCTGCGATCTGATACCGCTGATCTGATCTGATAATTTGGATATCTCGGTGTTGGTTTCGATGTTTCCAGCATTTACTGACTTACTGTTTTTTATTTCCCTTAACTCAGCCTTAAGTTCTCCTATAGACAACTTTAGAAGTTCTATTTCTGAAGATAGTACTGAAAAAGAGCTTGATGGCTGGAGTTTTTCGATAAGCACATAAGGTGAAGGGAGGGGTTCTGTATGAGCAGAGGGTACTGAATTTTTAGGAGAAGTGCTAATACTAGCTGTCAGTACAGTTTTATCCTCAGTTCCAGCTCGACGCTTACGGCATACAAGTGAGTTATGTGACTCACTATAGCCGTTTGTAGGGGGTGTGTTGCTTGATGTAGCAATCAATGACGTTAAATTAGACGCCAGTTTTACAGGGGATTGGGTTCGTCGCTTTTACTTTAGTTAACCATAACTATTAGAAATGAGAGTTAATGGTTACAAGTGTGGAAGTAGTATAGTACTTGTGCAATTATTACAACAAGATAAATTTTATGTAACGAATCACGTAAAAATGTAACGCAAACGTTGAACGTACCGCCATTGTGTCGCATATAACAGGACTAAACAGAAACATTCAGGACGTCATAAACCTCGAAGGCGTCTTCTGGAAAAGAAGGTTACTTTCAGGTTCTCAGTGTTTTGTCTGAAATGGTGACTCAGTATCTGAAAGCAACTTTTTCTCTTAATAACAATAATAATTTTATTTTCATATAAACATAAATTTACATGAAAATGCATGCCATTTTCACGGGCACGATCAAGTATGTTACAATGTCAAATCTTAAATTGTCTACAAGTTAATGTTTCAACAGTTAAATATTTGATATATATATATATATATATAAATTACACTCATTGTCTGAACCAGGCCGTATATTTATTGAATTTTACAGTTGTCCTCCGGGTTGCGCGAGAAAACTGACTTCGTTTCGTTTTCATCCCGTGGTTGTAGGCATACGATAACCAACCAATATTGAGGTAAGTACAACGTTTACAAGGGATTGGAAGCTGTTTTAGAAAAGTTAAAGTGCTAAGGTGAAACATTAAAGTGTAACAGATTAGGTGAGTGAAATATATCATTAATAAATACATTTATATAGAAAACAGGATGGGGAAGTAATTAATCCTTAGGCCGACAACGTTCATTTGCAATGTATAATAAAACCAATATATTTTGTACTATCATGATGTCCACTTTTGGCTTAATACAATTATTTTCAAGCCAGTTGTTTTTATTTCATGCCTTTTTGTCTATTTGGTGCACAACCGTACCATCCAGAGAATAGGAATAGAATAAGTCGAATCGAATTCATAAAGAGCTATAAAATGTTAGGTTTAATGGAATACAATGAGGATCAAGTAAGGACGTTATTAGAAAATAAGTGAGACAAGATATTGTGAAGTGGTATTTAAAGATCTGACAATGGATAGCAAGTTAATTTATAAGATGCCCCATAAATCTGTGCAGGTCCCGCGTGGTGGCATCTCAACAATAGGCTGAGCGAATGGTATGTATTTAAAGGTAGAAGCATGATCTGTCAAGGCGTTCATTATTATCTTTTTCAAGATGTTGATGAGCGCATTGCCGTTCCCACGAATTAGTGTGAAATAACCCATGCCCATGATTCTGGTACTTACGGCCAATTTGTTGCGGTGACACAGTCTAGTGCAATGTTCCACACCAAAACAAAGATAGCTCACCAACAAAGTTGGCTGAAAACTACGAACGTGATACCCTAACTCAGACGACTAGAAGTATAAGTCCATAGAAGCCGAAGACATCACAATTCATATCCGGTTAACATTTGACTCAAATAAACCCTGTAAACGTGGTGTTAAGAGAAGTAGGAGACTCAGGATTTGCAAGAAGACGGCTTATTTCCGATAGCGTGATCTTGGCAGTAAGATGCGGGATAATTACGCGCTGAAGCAGGCTGATTTTAACAACCTTAGATAGGAAGACAAGCAGCCAAGAATTTAACCCAAGTCCGAAACCACTGGATCAAACAACCCATCCCGTTTGGCATACTAACGTGAAGCGACAGTTCAGTTGAACTAGGGTCATCATTTGATCATGAACAGTGGTTCAGTTTGAACAGCAAAGTAGGACTCGATATCCATCCTATAAAGCTTTGTGGACTGCATAATGTAACTCAAGGTAAACCATCTTCACTGAGGACTCTCAGGATGTGTAATTACCAGCCCAAGTATCAGCTATAAGAGGTGGCCACACACATGGATAAGATCTGATGGGCCATGGACAGACAGGAAAATTTCGAGGCAGCCACAAGAACTTATACTCTTCACCTCCATGGTAACTCACGGTGTTCCAGAGGTAAGAATTGACACCGTTTGTGAAAACATTTACATGATGTTTGACGATGTAGATTGCTGTCGTCTCAAATGGCACCTGGCCATCCAGGCCACTTCGATGCTGAACAGCCAGCTAGACAGCAATATTACCTGTATGGATTATAAAGACTGTCTTTCCGCTTGAACAAGAGAAAACCCAATGGCTACGGTGCGGATAACCCCTACAGTGGTACTTCAAAAAATGCAGAAGCTCACTTCCGTTGGGATGAGATTCAGCCAGCTGTTCTGGAACACAGATCGGTATCTCTCTGCAGGCTTTTATGTGACCTGTTACAACACTTCATAGGTTCAGAAAAGCTATCAGAAGTGTGAAGAGAACTACCATTCTTCCTATCTCCAAGTTGGGGGTCGGCGAAACGCAACTAGTTACAGACCAGCTGCACTACTCCCAGTTGTATCGAAGGTGTGTGACTCATGATCCTATCGGGCAACACCTCGACATGACTAGCATGCTCCGTGAAGCACAGCATGGTCTCAGGAGAGGTTAATCCAGTGCGGTAAACACACCAGCAACCCGGAATAATTGAATATCGTGCCAAGATATGGATTTTCCAGCTCATGTTATCTCCCTCGACTTCGTGAAGGTATTTCATACAGCTCAATTTGACATCCTTCACAGAATGGGTCAGGAGCGTATTGGAGGGCTATTTTTCTCGTGGTCGGAGTACCACCTAGACGAAAGGGAATTCCGCACGAGGATCAGTCATGTCCGATTATTCCGACACAGTTCGGCATTGGGAGTTCCCCAGGGTTCTGTACTACGGCCCCTGCTTTTGGTGTTTGCCAATGACAGCCATGTAAACAGCCCGGCTCTTATTTACACTGACGGCAAAAGAAATGGAGGGCAATAGAGTACTTGGAAGACTCCGATAGGCCGACCTAAAGGTTCCGGAAGACTGGAAGATGGTCAGTGGTGCGGCTTTCAACCTAAAAAATGCAAATTACTGCAGCTACGTATATGTAGGCCACACAATGTAATTTACTCTCTGTGAAACGGTAACTGATTCTGCATGACATCAAATAGTTTCTTAGGTCCAGTTCCAACAGATAAATGGACACAGGCGTGAACTACATGGGTGACGTATTGACGGTATACGCTGTTATGCACTTCATGTACAGGAAGTCAGTTACTCTCACTTCTGAGCTTTTTATGAGGAAACAAAAAACTCACGTAAGAACACACCCTGAAGTGCAAAAGTATTACTACTCCTCAGTTACTCAGAATGGATGTAAATCTTTTGGAAAGTGTCCGAGGAGTGCGATAAAGGGATAAAGTGTTATCGAAGTACACTATCTAGTGAAAAGCTGAAAAAACAGATCTTTCTAAACCTAGCCACTATTGGCTTAGGAATGGCTTATTCACTGCTTATAAGATTACAAATGCTAAGAATCGCCCAAACAGAGGTATTCCGCTAATAAGCATGTATGGGCTTACTCGTGCCAATCCTTAAATGACAGCGCGTTAAAAAATACTTTGGTGACCCCCCAAATTTGTTGCTCCTGGAACTCTTTACTGACAGATGTGGCTACTGCAGCTACCGTAGAAAGTCATAAAGTCACACAGAGACATAAAGACTAATTCAAATGGCCCATCCCCTTAGAACTCATGCACACTGTTATTAAGTATACATCTAAACTCGCCCTTGGCTGCTTCCCATTCACCGTTGTCGTTTTCATCTGACTACTGTATTTATTCATTAACATATTCTATAGATATATATAGTTTAAAATTTCATTATCATTCTCTTTTTTAAGTCTATGTAGTCTACGTTAATTAAATCTATTATTATTGCTTATTATTACATTTCTTTCTACCACGCTGAACGAACAACGGGCAAAACTAACGGCTCCATTCACAGTGGCGACACGGAGTTAACATGCCGCACACTACATACCACAAACTTAGACTATCTTGAATCACCCGACCTCTACTTTTACAATCTGTCAACTTTCGTATCTTACCTATTGTACTTTACTGCTCCCCATTATTCTTTCCTGGGATACTGAAAAAGGACGGTGGCACAATGGTTAGGACTCTCGCTGACCATTCACGTGGTCCGAGGTTCGATCCCCTGCCGACACACACCCGATATCTATGGTCGGCCTTCAAAATTTTGGCTACCGATATCCATGCTGAAAATTCCATACTTGTACCAAAAATGCTGTGTGGAATCAAGCTGTACTCAAAATAAAATAAAAATAAAAAATACTATCCTGAGAAGGATGTTGAAGGCAGTTAGTAGGACTAGTGGTGTAAAACTCAGTCAGCTCGTCACTACACTAGTAGAAAGGCACCTTATTACATGCGAAAAATGGTCTGAAACCATAGTCTCCCACTTTTAGCAGCCCCTCTTGAGAACGTAGTTGAAGATTGAGCAACCAATTCATGGTTGTTTGCTCAAACCAAACTTCCCCATATTTTCGCGGAGGCATCAATCCACCAGTCGTCGTCTCATCGGTCGCTGTTCAGAAAGGAGATCAAAAACCGTCAGAAGTAATACTGTGATTTATTATTGTAATATTTGTTCTTAGACCTTAGTCTGTAATGCCAGTATTGCTGATTATTTCTTGGCATTAGAATAAAGGATTCTGGAGTCGCCAAACAGTGTTTTGGTTTTTGCGTCGGTTAATACTAAGCGTTTCTGAAAATCTTCGAGGGACCGAGTGAGGCCCAGCGAAGCAAGAGCCGGACATTAACGGTTTATGAGACCTCATCAGGTAGAAGCAGAAATGAGTATAAAACAATATATGCTGGTACAACTACGTTTAGGAACTCAACAATACCATATTTGGCCCGTGTTCTAAGTGAGAGAGACAATGTTAAGCGTGAAACCTGTGACTTGCTTTGTCGTTAATAACATAATTTTCCCTCTTTTATTTTCCCTTATTTGTATCCTATAGTGAACACCTTCTTAAACTTACTTAGCCGCCTAAATTATTAACATTGGCTTACTCTTTTGTACTTTATTCTATTCCTTCTTTTGTGTATTCTACTGGTTCCGACTATATTATCACAATGAGTTTTACAAAATTGTCCTGTCATTAACCACCATGAAATATTAGTTTTGTGATTGTTTTTTGTTTGCAATATTAACTGACAATCTTGGTTGTGAACCATCTTAAAATTTTGTATTATTCAGGATTACTCACACTACCACTACAAACATCACATTAGAGCTGACAGTAAAAACCCTGAAACGTTTACCTTTATGATTGTTTGGTGTTATTCAATCAAATTAACTGATCATCATGGCGATAAACACTCTTAATATCATTTCTTAACTTCTTGTATGATTATAGTTTTACTGTTCACCACGCATAAATATATCATAACTTCCACTACCCAATACTGAGATATTATTTGTTATGTTGTTTATTTTCCATTCTACTTCTTGGTATTTTTGGCATTTTTTTGTTATTTTTGTTCCAATATCCAATATCGTTTTTACGAGCTAGTATAAACCAATTTGATTTCTTTGTGCTCGCTTCTTGATTGTAAGGTATAGGTTCCTGATCTTCGGTGTTGTTGTTTTTGTATTTATTTTTGAAATGATTCCTTTTTAAAGGTTTCATAAAATTGGATGCACTATTGTAGATGTGTGCTGATAATTACAAACTGTATCACTAGTACTGTTCCTGGAATAAAGCAAATTATTATTATATAATGAACTGCCAAACTACTGCTATTTAGAGTCAGCCAAAGCTATGACAGTCAAGTGGCGGGACTACGTGGAAGTTCAGTGAGGACCAGGAACGCTTGCCTCGCGACCTAGAAGCTAGAACAAAGAAACCAATTTGATTTACACTAGCTCGCAAAAACGATGTTGGATACTGGATCAAATCTGACTAGGAGTTGAATTATTCCGGGAAATTTCAAAACATGTGGTCTGGATATTCACAGATAATTATTTCGCTGTGTTCTCGACAAAATTACCAACAGCAGAAACGGCTCAAAGGTATTTACGGAACGACGTGGCCTTGTTTATTTTAGAGCCTAATTTAAAGCTATTTGACCTTGAGGTGGGAGCGCTGGTCATTTTCTCTCAGTAGACAGTTTCTGTTTGTCACCCATGTGTTATTTGTAAGAGTTCTAAAAACTAAAACCTTGGGTCTTCCAGGCATCTGGAATACCTTGTTTCGCCTCTCACTACCTCTACATTATGTTTCTCTTTTCTCTTATTTAGATTTTTCAAGAGTTCATCTTAATAAATACTTATCAGTGTCATTCTTCTGCACACTGGAGCAACTTTAAATATTTAAGAATGAGTCTTGAAATTACCTCTTGGTTTATTGAAGCTAAGAAGCTGATTTATGGATATCTAACCGTTCTCTTCTCGATGGTGGTTGGTGCCTACACGGAAAAGCATAATCCTCGTCAGAGGATCTCCAAGCAGCGTGAGTTCTTTTGGTTATACCTAACAACTCCGGTTTTACATCTGAAACTGATGATAATGCAACCTGTCCTTTTTCATGACTCTCATCCCTTGTCTTAGGAATTCTACGTGACAAGTTTACCATCTATGTTTAACAGATTTCCGGAGCGAATTTTTCCTTAATAATTATACACCTGATGTCATTTTTTTAGCCCTTGTGCAAAGCTGACTCCGAATTGTATTATTGCAACCTTATAATTCGAAATAAGTTCATGGGAGTTTAATTAGTGACTTAAATACCTTTAATTTGTGGTAGCTTTGGAGGCAGCTTGTGGAATGTGAGACATGGCCGCAAACTCAATCAACTCAATATTTGGTCAGTCAAAAACATTACAGATTGTCAAATTGCGTGTAAATAGCTACTGAAATATATTTACAATTGTTAAATTGCCGTTTCATCCATACTGTACTGGTTTTGTCTGCCATATTATCTTGGTTTCCATCCAGCAGGTCTCACAGCCGTCCAAAATTTGGCTAAATCTCGCAGTTGGTTATGACTCACTGAAAAATGATACTTTTAGATTTCAATGGATTTAATGTTTTCCTGTTACTCAGAGAAGTTAAATCTGAAATCTTTAGGTCTTATGTTTTGGCGATTGCAGCCTATACTATACAGCAACCAGTGTATAATTAGTTATACTGATCTCAAAGTGTTACATATCAGCTTATTCTCTATGATTTGTTCATGAAAGACGATTTGTTGCGAAGCAAGTGATCTGGGTAGAACTCAGTCACCTGGAACCGAGTTCTCATGTAATTGCGGTGGAAGACAGGCTGTTCGTGGGAGCTAATTCTTCCTAGTTTCCCAAGCTGAGGTAAGTGAAGCGAGATTTGACTGATATGCGCAAGGCAGTAAGCCACATCATCACAAGTGGTCAAGGATTTAGTTTTCAAAACTCTGTGTTGCCACTAGACTATTTCCTGTGTAACGTTATTCATTAGAATTTGCAGGCAAACTTTAATGCAGGTAATTGTCCAGGTAGAGTGATTAGCAGTGAAAAGTAATGGGTTGGATATATCGGCGACTCTACCTACACCCCGTGGCATTTTGGCTGTATTCAGACGGTAAATAAACTACACTTCGTTTCATTACATTTATAATTTTTTCATCAGCAGTTAAAATAGTAGAACGATAGGTAGTCGTTTATTTTAAGTACCACCTAACTTCGGCGAATAGTCTTGAATATGTGGGCAATTGAGTTAAGAATGATAAGACCAAGCAGTTTTACATGCTTATCGACCATAAATAATTATTTTCACTGAGCGTGTCCTAAATTTTTTTTTTGGTATAGCTTCTAAATGCGATTAACTGTCACTTTTGTTTATTTATGAAATTGTTCCTAAAAACTTTAGGTGCATTGGATGAACTACGTATAGTTCGCGAAAGCGGTCTAAGAGAAAATGAAAAGGTTGTTGATCTGTGGAAGATGTCACTTCGTGACTGTATAAACAAGTTGGGTTATGAAAGTATGTAAATCCGACCACTTCATCTTTTTTCGTTTTATTTTGGTTTATCAATAATTTGGTAACGATAACCTGCAACTTTTAGACTTTTATTTTGACTGGGTGTTTTTTAAAGATCCACTTAAGGTCGAACAGTATAGGACAGAGATACACAACTAATAAAATACTCGACAGCATATATATATATATATATATATATATTTAATGCTGCTTTGAGACTAGCACTTCCCAACTCCCCGAACGGATTCCCTCAACTTTATAATAGATACTCTTCACTCTTTTGCATTTGTTAAGGGACTCCTACGGCCCTAAGATATTGAATTTAGTACTCACTAGGTAGCATGATGTTGGTCGTTATCAAAGCGTGTGAACTGTGCAGCAGTTAGCTCTGTTCTACTTCACATCTGCAAAATGCTGAGTATATGAAACATTAGCCTCCTTCGACCAGTATCCAGTTTCTTGTGTAGACAGTGTGATGTAAACAGTAATAATGAAGTTAAGCGCAGATTTTTAGGTAAAGAAGGGAAGTGCTGTGTACAACAACAGACCATCTCAATATTCTACCAACCAGAATTCAAAGTGTAATAATATTGACTATCTGTCTGTCATTCAGTAGAAAAACCAATCAGATTCCTCTACCTTAACAGACACTCATTACTCGGCCTTTGACGCTGTACGATTAGTTTCCATGTTGCTATTTGATTATTTTCATTATTGTAATTAAATGGTAATCTTTTGTTTGCTATTTTGGGATATATGTTACAATATTATTGTACGAGTCCTCTCACTTAGTAGTTCGAGACAGGGAGATCGATTAAGAAATTGTTGTCTTAACCGTTGTTAACTGGTATCGTGCAAATATTTAGCGACTATAAAAGAAAGTCAGTTGATTAGGTTGTTAAGGTGCATGTATTATAGTACCTGGAATATGTGTTCCACGTGTTGAGGCATTGCCTCGACAAGCGGTGCTGTCTGATATAGGACTAGGCTTGAAAAGATTTACGGGTGGTGAGATGAAAACATGGCGTCAATTCACAAAAACTTAATTGATTCTAGCCACACCAGAATGTGAGGACTGCATGGCCACAAATCATTGACTGGAGACTGTTGATGAGTTGATTCAAAAATTGTTCTCATTGTCTCAGATGCATTCATCTCTTGAGAACTTTCAGATTCATCAAATCCTCATTATTCACCAGGTAGTCATTTTTCCTGCATACATTCGTATATTATGGTTCCTTTGCATTTATTTCTTCCCTTAACTTTGTGTGCCTTTATAAATAGTGACAAGTTGAAGTGGTACACTTTTGTTTCAACTTCTATGTGGATAATTCAGATCACGCTAATTTAGAATGGGACTCAAATAAATCAAACAGCTATCCTCATTTAATGTGTGAATTTATACAGAACCACTACTACTTCTAGAGTACTTATTTGTACATCGTAGCTGTGACCTGTGTTTCGATAGCCATAAAAAATTGTCATCTTAAACAGGCTAACATGGGAAAGTAATATATACCTCCTATTGCAGACAAGTATCAAATCATGCCAGATCACATGATGGCTTATTGACAAATCACACTAGAATATATACAGCACTTTCAAGTTGATGTATAAAACGCCTTAAAATGTAGAGTAAAGTCCCACTAACAAACGCTCACAGCAACTTCTTAAGACCTTTTAATACACCCTAGAAGATAAGATAATAGGTGACTAACTAGTTTCAACATATAGCTTCGCACAGAAGTGCAGCAGTTCACCTTACGACACTACATGCAGAAAACAAAGGAAGGGAAAAGAAAGAAAAAGGGATTCGAAAGAACGATTATGGGCAGAAGTGTGAGGGAGAAAGAATATTGACATGGGAAAACATGAAGGTTTATTGGACATGACAGATAACAAAGAGTGAAGCCGTTGAGAACGATTTTCAGCCATATCATCACCTGTCTCCAACAATTAGTTTTAAGAATCTTGAGGACGCCAACCAGTCAGGAAGTCTACACCTCCCTACAGGGCCGGTTCAGAGTAACAGTTGACAATTTCATGAAGTGATTCTATGTTTTGGTTTGACCACCACTGGATCTTTTCCAGCCTAATCCTATGTCAGCTAACATTGCCCGTCGACGATGGCAACAGCTAGACTTGCGTAACACATAACCGAGTCATCTCAATCGATGTAGCTATACAACTTCATTGGTCGACTTTTCCTCCTTACCTAACACTCGACGCCTAACCTCCTGCATAAGGTTGTTATGTGTATAATTATTATAGTGCTTAAGGAGGAAATTCAAGGCATGGTAGTCACAACGCTCCAGCAAGCTATAAGCAGTAGTTACATCTGATATCAACGGAAATCCATTGTAGCTCATCTTAGAGACTGATGGCAAGCAGCCTCGTCACCGTTAGACGATAACCTAACCGGCTGGGAAGTCTCCAACCTCCATTTTTGGTTGAAGAACTTGTTAGAAATCAAGAATTCCATATCTTATAATGAATCATTGCTTGTTGCCACAAATTAATACAGCTGACCACCTCACTGCACTTAGGACATTTTTTGACATGAATGGTACATTCATCCACCAAAAATCTTGAAGAGCACCGCTAGCATACTGATGATTAGAACTCCTTGCGGATTAGTTCACTTTAAATCCTGCATTAAGATTTCTAAACTGTAGTATCAGCTCTTCAGCTAGCCATTGCCAACTTAGATGATTAAAATGAAGGTTTAAAATAATTCATAAGGCAGTTATTTTGAATGATATTGTCTTTGCCTTTTTATGATTGAAAGCGACTCAATAATGAAGGCACTTTTCTGCCTTAGAATGGTGTATTCAACTATTACGGAATAAAAAGAATCGTTATAGGTATCTTCAGGAGCACTTGGAATGTGAGCCTGTTCACGTTACAATATTACAACATTACATGTCGAAACTTCCATTCATTTTATTACTTTTTTATTCCTTTGCGTTTCAAATGGAACATAGTTCTGCAAGCTTGAGCTTTCAAGCTTCAGAAGTAGTTGTGTTTCTTTTTATAGAGTGGAGTTGCTAGCCTAACGTCCAGCCTTCCCTCTTTAGTGGGTTTACTATCAGCTAGGTGAGGTTGAAGAGTGTATCGGCCGGGGACTGAACTTCAGACCACGTGTGTAGTGCAGTTGGTGAGTATTCCACTACTAAACCATCGACAAAAATGCTATCCTGTATAACAAACACTCATTAGGATGAAGTGAATATTATTATTATCGTTATACTATGCAGCTTGTAAACCAACACTTAAGGTAAATAAAAACCTGGTTGGCAATATTCACCGTGAAGTTACACCGATTGAGACGGTTAGGCCATGTGTTATGCATGCCTGCCCTGGCATCGTCTTCCTCGACAATAGGCAATGTTAGCTGAAATAGGATAGATGAGGTAGTGGTGATCAAACCAAAACATGGCTTCATCAGTCAATGAAATCCACAGCAGTTAGTTTAAGCCAGTTAGCCATGTAAG
Source organism: Trichobilharzia regenti (assembly GCA_944472135.2). Taxonomy (NCBI): domain Eukaryota; kingdom Metazoa; phylum Platyhelminthes; class Trematoda; order Strigeidida; family Schistosomatidae; genus Trichobilharzia; species Trichobilharzia regenti. The sequence continues at coordinate 42,582,079 of OX235267.1, forward strand.
GAGGTGTAGAATTCCTAACTGGTTAGTGTCCTCAGGATTCTAAAAGAACTAATGGTTCGAGACAGGTGGTGATATGGTTGGCCCAAAATCGTTCTCAGTGGCTGGCGCAAGTGCGTCCATTTTTTTGTGATTTATAATATTCAGTAATATTCTATTGTTCTTCCATACCATTATTCTTTTCGCCTTATATTTCTGTTTATTTTCTCTCTTTTTTGGGTTCTCGCATTACTCTCTTCTCTTGTTTTGTATGCTACATGGAGAGAGTGTGACAACTGAAACTGCTGCACATCAGCGAAAAGTCCCGCGTTGAAAGCAGTCAGTCAGGCAATGTTTAAGCAATCATTTTAATGTTCTTACCTTTGCTACCCCCACCTCCCCACCAGATCTCTGAATACCATTAAAATTACTTAACGCATTATTGTTATGCCTTTAACGGCTAATAATATTTACTTCAAAGTAATCACACCTTATGGTGTACCGTTTTGTTATTTTCTCAAACTACTTGGTAGTGATAATTGATAAATATGCTGTTTATCTACTTGCATGTCAACAGTTGCATATGTGTCTGTAAACTGGATTACAAAGTACATGTTAAATAATTGATTGATGTGATGGTTTTTCTGAGCTAAGATGAATAAAGCAAGTTCTGGTTTGTGTTGTTAGTTGACCTCTGTCACATAGATTATTGCACAAACGTATAGAGATATACTTATATATTTACTGGTACCTCTTTTGTGTTCTTTCTATGTTTTTTTTTTTAACCAGAGTATACCATTTTGGAGCAGGTGTTCATTGCCGCGCTGGATGTTGGAGATGAAGATTTGGCTTGTGTAAGTCTTTTTTTTAAAAAAGTCCTGCTTCCCGTAATTGTCTGTACAAGTTGATCCTGCTGCTGCTACATTATTTATTTGTTATTTTATGCCTGTACGTTACCAGTGGAACTTCCGAACTGATAGATGCTAGAAGACTTATTCCGGCGAGCTCCGAATTCAATTAGGAGCGAAAGCTGCACAAAAGGAAACTTACGAAAAGTCTCCGCAAGGACCGTGAACAGTGGTGGGTGACCCATTCTGTTTCGCTCTTATACCTGTCAAACTCTATTGATTCTCTTCACTCATCTTCTCGTCTACCTTTGGGTGCTATTTGGAACGTGGCAACTCGAACTGCTGCACTTCGATGCCAAGTTCTATGTTGAATCCAGACAAACAGACAGACTAGTGGAACATAGGGTTTCAAGCTAGAGGCGTGAAGTTCCGGTAGCAGTGGTGTTTATCTTTACAGGATGGGGTTGCTAGCCTCATTGCCATCGAATCTCGAAACACATACACAGTTGGCAAACATTCTGCCGCTGTGCCACTGACGCACACTGCTACTACATGTTAAGCATAAAATGTAATGGATTTGTAGAGAACCCATTTATCACAGCATTGAATGTCGTCAAAAATTTGGTGAAGAACGTTTTTTCCTTCAACGTTCACTAAGTTATCAGTTGTAATTAAAGACCTTTGCTGTCTCTTCAATGTATATTCCATGGACTAAACCGTCAAATGTTTAACTAAAAAAAAATCAGAATTGTTTTTAGTGTGCTCATGGAAGTGTGTGTGTGTGTGTGGGAGGTAGTCTTTTACACCTTCCAGCGGCTCATACGGCCGAAATTAGTTTGTTTAACTATGTGAAACAGAAAAGAATTAGCGCTGTACGAATGCTCATAAGGCCACTTGAGGCTGATTACATCTGACCTGGTGGATGTACTAATTGTGGAGTTTCTTCAGCACAGAAATTCTCACTGCCACGTACGAGTCAACTTTGTTTTTATAACCATTTGTCCTTAGAGTTAGAAGACAGAATAGTTGGGTTGCTCGCCATATGAGGAAAACACTTTATTACTGCTAGACTTCTATTTGACGAGTAAGACTTTGTCTTCAGATATCCACCGTAATGCGAACAAATTTTGCATTATGTTTGATAACCTTCCCTTACCCACCGACCCACCCACTTTAGCCTTGATGGCTAGTTAGTATTATCATCTCTAAAGCTATAGCCCAGTGTATGAGTTGCAACAAATCGCCTAATGATTGATTTGTTACAGAATTGATCAAATCCCCGGAAATAAGCGCTTGGTAATTAATCTGATGCGCCCTAGTGGGTGCCTTTATACAGGAAGTTACCTGGAGTTCTACCGTGAAGTGGTAACCAGCGGGATCCATTAAAGTCGGGCAAGGAAATAGTTATTCACCTATGATATTGGCTGGTGGTTGTTATATATATCGCGAATAGGCTTGCCTGGTAACCGTAAGCTCCTGGGTTTGAATCCCGGTGGATGCGTACTGCTGGGGAGTCCCAGACTATGACGAAATAGCTGTCCAGTATTCCCAGGTTTTCCAGTGGTTCTCTAACTGATGTGAACTCGTGACCAAACGTGTAACCAATCAGATGCCTTCAAACCAACACTCGATAATTAATGATTGATTTCACTCTAATGAATATGCATCTTTCGTCAGGAGTATTCATGATAGTCATGACTCGGTGAATGCATTGCTTTCTAACTTCTTGGTTAAAGATACTTGGATTTCCTGATTAAACTATGTTGGCTACCTTGATCCACAGAGTATCATACTGGTAAGTAAGAAGGCTCCTGGTTCAAAAACCACTTTAATCGGCTTCATTTCAATATACTTCCCGTCATAATATTCACTTGTATAAATAACACTTGAATGCTGAAAAGATGTTGAATTTATCGAGGTGACGGCGACTGGTAATCTTAACCAATCTTATTTCATCTTTAGGCATTCCAGTATATTGGAAAAATATTCCCATTTAGGTATTTAGAAAACATAAAGATTGAGCGAAGAAATATTTACTTTCCAATTAGATCCTCATCTCTGGCTCTACTCTACTCTATGTATTTTTTATTCCTTACGTCCCCCGTAGAACATAGGGCTTCAAACTAGGGGCTTGAAGTTTCGGTAGCAGTGGTGTTCATTTTCACGGGATCAGGTTGCTAGCCTCACGTCCAACCTTCCCTCTTTACCAGTCTTATTACTGGCTTAGTGAAGTAAAGCAGTGCGTCTGTGGCTGGGGATCGAACTCCGGACCACGTGAATATTTGGCGAGCATTCTACCACTGTACCACTGACGCACTCTAATATATATGGCATTTTTATTATAATACGCAACAATTTACCAATCGAGTGGCACTGATATGTTTATTAACAATAATCATTCAGTGTCAGCATGTCAATGGGGTGATAATTAACGAAAAAAATTAATACACACAATTAAAAGGTAGACATAGTTACAACACGTGGATTGCATAATGCATAATTTTGGAAAAATGAAGAGTAATTTTTGGGATAAGCGTGTGCGCGGGTGGATTACGTAACGGATTGTTAAAGAAAAGAAGACGATTTGGACAATGATAACTTGTAACTAAGGATGAAGTGGTCATAAGAATAAAATAATTTTACAAGGATAACACGTAATTAAAGATGAAGTAGTCAGAAAAAAATAGTGAAATAATTTGGACAATTATAATTTTTGAAAGATTTAGGGGTGGAGGTGAAGTGGTCCGGTTAATACACTCATGTAACGATGGCCAAGGTAAGGAAAGTGGCTGTACACATTTCTTTTGAACACACAGGTTTGGCTTCTTCAGGTGGATTCCTATTACTTCAACTGAAGAAACCAAACCTGTGTACAACCACTTCCCTTACCTTGGTCATCGTTACATGAATGAATGTATAAACCGGACTACTTTGCTCCCCTCCCCCTGAACCTTTAAAAATTATAATTGTCCAAATTATTTTTCTAACTACTTGATCAATAATTACATGTTATCATTGCCGTAGTTATTTCTACCCTTTAATTGTTTGAATTATGCATCTTGGTTATTATCAAGTCCCGTGACATGTTGATACTGACTAAATTATTGTTAACAAACATATCAGTGCCACTTGATTGGTAAATTGTTGTGTATTGTAATAAAAATGTTATATATGTATCAGAGTAGAGCCAGAGATGAGGATCTAATTGAAAAGTAAATATTTCTTTGCTCAATCCTTCTGTTTTCTAAGTTCCAGTATATTGTTAATATTTTGCAGCATTTAACAGTCTGTATTCCTCTTACTGAAAGCCTTCTGAATATCTCGATTTCTTCTCATCCTAGCTGTATAGTATTATGCTGGCAGATTATTGTATTTGATAGTCTGTCACAAATTGACACGATCCAGTCAAGTCAGGTCAATTCCCTCTAGTCCAATTCCGATAGTTTATATTTCACACACAAATACCGAAATTCTGCTGCAGAATATCCGGCTGTCCACCAAAGGGCGTGTGTACTACCGAGCACTTCGCTCCGTCCTCCTTTATGACTGTGCGTGCGAACTGGACATTGAGAGTGGAAGACATGAAAAGACTAACTGTCTTTGATCATAAGTGCCTGCATTCTATCTCGCGTGTGAAGTGGTATAATAGGGTGAGCAATATTGAGGTTAGGTGTCGAGTTCTAGGTAAGGAGAGGAAATCAATCGACGAGGGTGTGAAGCTACATCGACTCAGATGGTTAGGACATATGTTACGTATGCCTACCTAGACATCGCCTTCCTCGACGACAGGCAACGTTAGCTGACATAGGATGGATCAGGTTGGAAAAGAGCTAGCGATGGTCAAATCAAAATATGGCTTCATCAGTCAATGAAATCCACAACATTTAGTTTAAGCCAGCCACGTAGGAAGGTGTAGACTGGCTTCCTGGTTGGGGTCCTCGGGACGGTAAAAACTAATTATTATTATTATTATTGTATCCTTTAGTTCCTAGAGGAACATAGGGCTTCAGCTGCGCACCTCCATTGACTTCGGTTTTTTGACAACTTTTTCACCCTGCTCCAGGTCTGCCCACATGCTTTCATCTCCTCTTCACATGACCTCCTCCAAGTCACCCTTGGACGACCAACTCGCCGCCTCCCTTTCGGGTTCCACTCGAGGGCTTGTCTAGTGATGTCACTTGATGGTTTCCTCAGCGTATGGCCAATCCATCTCCATTTCTTTCTGCCTATTTGTTTCACAATCGGTTCCTGATTGGTTCGCTCCCAGAGATCCCTGTTGCTGATCTTTTCTGGCCATCTGATCTTGAGTATTGAGCGGAGACAGTTGTTAATGAAGGTTTGAAGTTTGTTTGAGATGCTCTTTATGACTCGCCAAGTCTCTGATCCGTATAGTAGCACTGACTTCACATTGGAGTTGAAAATCCGGATCTTATTTTTGATGCTGAATGCTGTTGACCTCCACACAGATTTGAGAGTAATGAAAGCTTGTCTTGCTTTTCCGATTCTGGCTTTGATGTCCTCGTCAGTTCCGCCTGTAGTTGAGACGATGCTTCCCAGGTAGGTGAAGGAGGTTGTTTCTTTCAGGTTCTTCCCATTTATGCTTATTGTGGTCTGTTGTTGCTGTTGATGTTGGCAAGGAATCTTCATCATCTCTGTTTTATCTATGTTCACGTGAAGTCCTATCTTTGATGCTTCTTCTGCCAACTTGTTACTTTTCATTTGCATATCTTCCAGTTTATGGGAAATCAGACATATATCATCGGCGAAATCCAGATCCTCCAAGTCTTTTGTGTCAGTCCATTTTATGCCTGTTCCCTCGTTGGTTGCCGTTGTCTGTCGCATTATCCAATCAATTGCAATCAGGAAGATCATTGGTGATAGTAGACAGCCTTGCCTCACTCCCGTCCTCACTTCGAAGGCTTCCGTAAGTTTCCCGTTGTGGATTACTTGGCATGCAGCATTGTCGTATAACTGTTGGATGAGGTGTATAATTGTCGATGGGACCCCGTAGTAGCGAAGTAGTTTCCAAATGACCTCTCGATCGACGCTGTCGAAGGCCTTTTCAAAGTCGATGAAGTTGAGATAGAGAGGTGACTGCCATTCCAAGCTTTGTTCAATGATGATCCGTAGAGTGGCGATTTGATCAATACATGATTTGTTTCTCCTGAATCCAGCCTGTTCCGGACGAAGTTTTTCATCTAGGGCTTGTTTGATTCTCTCCAGGATGATGCGACTTAGTATCTTGCTTGGAATGGACAGAAGCATAATTCCACGCCAGTTTTTACATTGACTTAAGTCTCCTTTCTTTGGAAGTTTGAATAAGTAACTGTTCTTCCAATCCTCGGGTACTTTGCCCTCTTTCCACACCTTCTCCAGTAGTGGTGTCATCAAGTCCGCTGTTGTCTCTGGGTCTATTTTCAAAGCCTCTGCTGGGATTCCATCTGGTCCCGGTGTTTTCCCAGTTTTAAGCATCTTGATTGCATTCAGGACTTCTGATTTCGTCGGGGGGTCAGTGTTCACTGGTAGTTCTGCTTCCGTTGTTGGTATTGCTGGACGTGTTGTAGGTGGCGGACGATTTAGAAGTCTTTTGAAGTGTTCAACCCAGTGCTTTCTCTGTTCCACCTCTTTGGTGATTGACTTTCCATTGTCGTCCTTTATTGGCTTAATCTGTGTCGAACGTTTGCCCGAAAGGTTCCTAGTTGTTTGGTAGAGTGTGGCGAGGTCTCCTTTGCCTGCAGCTTGTTCTGCTTCGTTTGCCATGGTTTCATAATATTTTCTTTTGTCTTCCCTGGCACTTTTCTTCACTCTTTTGTTCAGTGTATTGTAGCTTGCATTCAGCTCCTGTTTTTGTTGCTCGTCGTAGCACTGGATAATCTTTTGCTTCACTGTCCTTCTCTCTTCTATTAGTTTCCAAGTGTCCGTAGTGAGCCACTGTTTGTCCTGTCTCTTTTTTCTGCCTAGAATTTCTATGCAGGTTTGGCTCCACACCGTTTTCAAGTTGTTCCAGTGCTTTTCAACGCCGACCTCTTCGCTAGTGTTGATTTGTGTCTCGGCTTTGTCCTTTATGCTTGCAATGAAGATGTCCTTTGTAGCCTGGTCCTTCAGCTTTTGAGTGTTGAACTTGGCTTGTGGTCTATCTGCAGCTCCTCCTTCTTTGAAAGCTTTTAATTTGATTTGGATTGTCCCTTGTACGAGATAGTGGTCTGAGCCAACGTCTGCTCCTCTTCTTGCTTTTGTGTCCAGTAGGCTGCGCCTCCACTTCCTTGAGATTGAGATGAAGTCGATTTGGTTTTTGGTTTGCCCGTCTGGTGACACCCATGTAGCCTTGTGGATATCTTTGTGCTTGTATACACTGCCACCAATCACCAGTTCGTTGAAGGCGCAGAAGTCGGCGAAGAGTTCTCCGTTTTCATTCATTTCTCCTAGAGCTTCTCTACCCATGATGAGTTCCCTTCCCGTATTGTCTGGTCCCAGTTTGGCGTTCATGTCTCCCATTAGTATTTTCATGTCGCCAGCTGGAGTATTGTCCATTGTTGCCTGTAGTTGCCTGTAGAATTCTTCTTTCTTCTCGAGGTCTGCGTTGTTTGTGGGTGCATAACATTGTATGATTGACACTTTCCTTCCTTTGGAGTTGAACCTGGCGGTCATTATCCTGGACGAAATCGCCTCCCATTGTATCAGGGCTTTCGTTGCCGTTGGTGACATCATGATAGCCACGCCCTCGGTGTGCGTGTGGTTATCTTCTGGGTGACCGGAGTAGATCACTGACTCACCTGTTGACAATTTGGTGAGTCCACTCCCATTCCATCTGCTCTCACATATTCCCAGCACTTGTATTCCGTATCTTTTCATCTCGTTGGCGATCTGGGCAGCTTTTCCAGTCTCGTACATAGTTCGGACGTTCCATGTTCCTACACAGACTTTTTCTTTTGGTGCAAGGAGGTTCATTTTGCTGAAGGTTCTGTAGCAATTTTGTTTACAGGGTGGGGTTGCTAGCCTCACGCCTGAGAAAAGAATGATTACATTAAGTAAAAGTTTAGAGAGAAGCAACTTTTTGGGTTGCTCCCCTCAAAATCAGAAAATAACGGACAAACAATGAGAACAACATCAACAAAGGAAACAGTTCACAGAAAAAAGGGCAAAAAGCGACGACAACTATACAATAAGACAACATGCAATATAGTTCAGTACATTTAACTAAAATGATATCTTAACCATAAACTCACTGACTTGGAGCAACTTGAACATATAAATCCAACAATATATACAATTATAGATGTGTTTATGTTTAAAAATTCCACAAATCCAAACAGTGAGTTATGTGTATTATCTGTCAATAAGATTGTATTTTTTGGATTCAGTGTTCGAAAGGTTAATAATTGTGATAATTTCCGCAAACACTTTGCATAAAATTTTAGAGTTATAAGAGATTTTATTTATGACCAAAATGTAAAAACTAATGGTTGGAAACAATTGGTGACATGGCTCAAAATCGTTCTCAATGTCTGGCGAAGATGTATCCACTCCTTGTAACTTCTTCTACTTTCCTCTCTTGATTTTGTGTGCTACATGGAGTGTGGCAACTTGAACTGTTGCACATCGGCGCAAAGTTCTATGTTGAAAACAGGCAAACAGACAGAGGCTATTTAATAATCCTTCTTTTTCATGTTTTACTAATATGAACTAATATGAATTCACTTGAAGTTTAAAAGAAAAAAAACAATTATGTCTTATTCACTTTTGTAGGAATGTCTTGATCACTTGTTGGCAAAATTTCGAAATAGCTCCCGTGTTAACCGCCTTTTTGGTATGTATCTGGAAAGTAAAGGCAAGTAAGTACACACACACACAAAGAATACACTAAAGTTCGTTTTTTTGTATTTTCTTAGTATCTCAACAACAGTTAGTATCATTGCTCAGACTGTTTTCCATCTACCTATCCATCCATCCCAAAGTGCTAATCATCCCATCGCTTCTTTCAACCAGTCCGAAGATTAAAGGCATATTGATATACTCAAAAATGATTTTATTACTGCTGTTGTCGGATGCGAGCAGTCCTACAGAGAAGACAGCAATGATTAAGATCACATTGTCGTCGGACATCCTTAGCTAAGAGATGCCATGTTTCACAGAAGCCTCTTGAACCAGATTTTTTGATACCAGACTAGCACAACGGCGATAACGATGGCATTATTGATAGTTTGGATTGCTATATGTGTCATGTCTTTACCGGTATTCTCATAGTTACCTAGACTCAAACTCTTCTTAGTTACTTCTAACGGTGCATCTGGATGAGTAAGAGCAGAAATATCTTCGAGGTATACCCCATAGTGGAGTATAGCTATAGGTACTGATTATCGATTGATTGAATGGAGTCTGAGCAGTCTGTATAATGTCACTCATAGTGCAATAATGATTCTACCGGTAGCAGATCTATGCCATGAAAACTGTCTCCAAACTGCCGTTGATGTTAAATATGGAGTTGGATGATGAAATGCGGAGAAAAGAAAAACAATTGTCATCCACCAATTTTATGTACTTGCGCGTATCATGTTCTTCATCCGAAACTTGAAAGAAAACAATGTATTGATCGTGCTATGTTTTGCTGTATTTGTGTTCTCTGAGCTGGATGGTTTACTTGCGAAGTTTTCATCGCCCTATCAGCCACCATCTTCAGCGCATACTTCAATTTGAAGTGAGCTTTTAGAATTCTCCACGAGTTTATTAGTCATCCCTCCTGGTGACCTTGAACGTGATTGGTCACATGGTGGATAGTGACTAGCAGTAGAATCCAGGATGCGTATTTCGTCCCATTTGGCACTCATCACCTGGATGTACTTGCATTCACAGTGAGTGATCATGTTCCCACCGAGGCTTGAACCCAGTGCCTATTGTTTCAAACGCCGAAGCGTTGTCCACTTGGGCCACGAGAGCCACCTCGTGTACAACGGGTCATATAAATTATTTAATTCAATTTTAGATTTCCCCGTCGATTGATTGGACCGAAGTTGTCGATTTCACGTTGAAATGTTGGCTTCTTGTGCAGATTGGTCGCTCTTGCCTGTCTTCACATCCTAATCTCTTTGTATTGGTACTGATTGTTTCCTTGACCTGAAGTTTGACTTTTTGCGCATGGTATTTCCCTCTCATGGATTAGTAAATTTGATCTATATTAATGTGCCTGTTAACTGCCGGTTCACTGGAATACCAAACTTCCAAAACTTCTCTGGCGTTTTTGGTGTTTCCTCTTCCTAATATTTGAACGTTGTCCCAGTTGAATTGATGTCCATGGTTGCCTTTATGCACAGCGATGTGAAGGAGTGGATATCATGTCTTTTGACACCTAGTTTGTGTTTATGGATACGAAGAAAACGTAGAGGGCGTCCACTTTGGCCAATTTAGTGCTTTTCGCAGTCGTTACAATTTATAATCGTGCTATATTTTATTGTTATGCTATTGTAAAGTCTGTAACTACTGTGATATAAGAATGCAATTCGGGCACAATTTATTGCTCATAATCTTACCAGTGTACTCACACAATTTTCTGGCCAGCGACACGTCTGTGTTCAATGAAAAAAAAAAAAAAGTATGGTGTAGATTTCATAGTCATTATTATAATATCTACAGGCTTCTTAATTTCCTCTTATGGACCTGTTTCAATCTGTTCAATGACTTTCTTGATCTGGTCGGATTTCGCCATAACTGCTGTCGAGTTTCCTTTATCAGCCTTTGTAATGACGATGTTTTTTTCCTGTTTGCGATTCATTAGATCTAGTCTTTCCGATTTTGTTCAGTTTAGCTGCGCTTTCTTTTACTGTTTATGCACACTTGTGCTCGAACCTGTAACTACTCATTCAGAAATAACCCAACCTATCTCTTCACTATACTAAATGGTATAGCTGCCTAGCTTATCTCTCTACCTCTCTCTCTCTGTCTCTATCTCAGCTATACAATTCTTCTAAGACTGTGGGCATTTAAACCCTAATCGGGTCATTCTGAATGGATTAAAACACTGATTCCCATTTTACCTGTTAAAAACCTTCACCAGGCTATATGCTATTCTCTATGAAGTTAACGTTGATGAAGTCGTTTAACCAATTAGTAGTAGCGAAACGTTTATAATCCCAGTGTCAATTAGTCAGAGAACGTCAAACCAACTGTCAGCCTGTAGCAAAGTTGTATTTTTTAAAGCGTGCATTTGTCACATAGCCTTCAGCTTATACTGTGTAAAAGAAAGCTTTTTATAATTTAAACATAAATGTATGCGCTTTAATTGTATTACATATATTCTTATTGTTACAGCTTTGAAGATGCTCAAACTATATATGCTAAACTAATAAAGGACGATCCAACGAATACGGTAAGTGTTATCTTTTGTCGTTGACTTAATTTCTGCGTACGAACACATAACTATTATTATTATTGCTATTATTATTATTATCTAATTCTGAGTGGAACGTTGAGCTTCTAGCTTCAGCTTCGAAGCTTCAGTGGCTGTGGTGTGCATTTTTAAAGGATAGGGTTGTCGGCCTCCTGCTAAATCCTCACCTCCCCATCCGCCTTACTACCGGCTACCCGAGGTTCAGAAGTGCGTGAGCCAGGAATCTAACCCAGCTTTAAGAATTTAACTATTGTAATGATAACACTGTGTGTTTCATAAAGGTATATGAAACAAAAAACGCAGTTCAGCGAAGAGTCTCTTTTCAGCGAAGAATTCATTTTCTTAGCTGTACAATCGCATATATGTACTTGTTATTTTGTATGTATGTGTACGTTAAGTTTGTCAAACGTAAAGACAATTGGTTATGGCTGTTTTAACTAAACAGGCGAAGATTGGTAATTGGAGTTACGTAATATGCAATCGGTCAGGAAAATTGGGTGGTAATGAAATTAGGGTAGTAACAAAGGTGATGAGTTATCACAAACAGTTGTTAAAAAGAAGTTATGTAATAATATGAATAGTTTGATGATTGAGTTCTACCCAGGATACACATAGGAACAAAGTAGAGAATACGAAATTACGTAAGAGTTCTAAATAAATACAAAAATTATGAGCAATTAAAGAAACAGGCAAACAAACAAAATCAAGTCATCAAAAATCAACAAAGTTGTTATCATAACAGTAGAAGTGGTTGAGTTATTCTCTTTACCGTCCAACTACCGGTTAAGCGAGGTTTAAGAGTGTGTGCCACTTGGAAATCGAACCTGGATCACCTTAGTGAACAGTTAGTGAACATCCTACACTACCGACGCATGCAACTCTCAAGTACTAATGGCTCTCATGAATAATAATTGTATTCTGAATAGAAAACCTTTCGGCGAGAAGGAGGGGTCTAGGAGGCGGAACTTCATGGTTATCAAGTGGACTATCACTCCTTATTAGTGTTAGTTACAATTTCATTAATATTTATTGTATTTTTCCAAAAATTTTTGCTTGAAGAGCAAAGAAATAATTTCTGGTGGTTTATACGATAGAAACAGTGTTATACAGTTATTTCATTAACAACCAGCTTTTGCATAATTTGATGATTACATCATGCTCTATGTATGTGCGTGTGCGTTTCTTATCAAACTTAGGCTAACACACCATCACATCTTGTCAATATCACTTAGATAGATTACCAATGCCTATAGTTTTACAAAAAAAAGTACACATTATATACTGTATGTATATTCCTTGCATTCTTTAATCAAGAATTGTATACACTAAGGTTTCTGGGGCGAGTTTTTCTAATTTTTAAGGTCTGACATTTAGAAGCACTTGAGATACATCAAATCTGCCCTAAATGGTAATAATAATAGTAGTAGCGTAATATTTCTTTCATCTAGTCTTCAATAGATCATATCTGTTTACTCGTAATATGCCCTGAATGAATGCAAGCAGCCGCACTTTAATTTTTATATTCTCCGTTATTTGATTATATTGCACCGAAATGTTCGACCGCTGTTGACACATACTGTCTCCCAGCATGAACTCTTCGGTGATGTCTAATAATTAACATGAAGTTCTTCTGGGTTGGTGGTGGTAGCTTGCTATGGAATCCGGCTTGGAAGCAAATCTCATCCTATTTGAAACTCATTGTCACCTACAATCCCCAGTGAATAAGTGGGTAAGTGATGGCGTTTCCACAGAGATTCGTAAAGAGCATCCATCGTTTCAAACGCCATTAGGTCACAACAGCTATCTTGTTTAAGTTTATTTTCATATTTCTCGTTTTTTATTACTGTACGTCCCGAGTGGAGCATATGACTTCGAGCTTGAGCTGTGAAGTTTCGGTAGCTGCGGTGATATCTTCTACCGGGGGGGGGAGGGGGAGGGGAGGTTGCTGGCCTTACGTCCAACCACCCCTCTTTAGTAGGTTTACTACCGGGTAGCCGAATCCTGGACTCCTGCTTGGCTGGCAAGTGTTTTACTAATGGGCACTACCGACGCACCATATTTCCCGTTGATTGATTATAGTGCGTTGAAGTGTTGGGTTACTGTTGATATGTCGACATGGGTGATAAGTTCGAGACTCTGTGGAAACACCATCTTTCACTGCAGATTGCAGGTACACCCAACATATGATGAGTCCACAATAGAACAAAATGCGCATCATGGATTCCACTGCTATGGTCACCATCTACCAAATAACCAAGATCATGTCATCAGTATCTCATCAGGGGGGTAACGTTATTACTCATTGCTAGTTGATTGAACTAAGAAACAGCATAGATGTGTATCCTGATCACAGATTTTTTAACCTAGCTACATTTACCCAGGTTTGGAAATGCTAGCTTAAACATAGAGAGTGAAATGGCGGAGCGAGTTGTGATCACTTCAATTATTTAGGAAGTTACATCAGCCCGAACGGACTGATTTCTGATGAAATCTCACCATGGATACAAAAGGCTGACATGGTATTTATCAACTTACGCCATCTTTGGCCTAGTAGACGTGAAATCCGGCTGGCTGTCAACTAAAGGGTGTGTATGCTGCTCAGCAGTTCTCTCCGTCCTCCTTTATGGCTGCAACCGAGACATGGCCATTGTAAATGGTAGATATGAAAAGGCTAGCTAACTGTCTTTGATCATAGGTGTCTGCTTTCTGTCTCCTTTGGTGGGTGGTTTAATAAGGTGAGTTACGCTGACGTCGAACGTTGAGAGTTCGGTAAGGAGGGAAAGTCAATCGATAAGGTTATGAAGCTATATCCATTGAAATTGCTGAGAAATGTGCTAAGTATCCCTAGCCATCCCATTCCTTGGTGGTCAGTGTTAGCTGATATGATCAGATTGGAGAAAAGTCAGAGGTGGTCAAACCAATCAGTTCATGGAATATTTGACAGTCAGTTTGAGCCAGCCATGTTGTAAGGAGGTGTAGTCTTCCTTATTTGAATCGTCTGTATTCTAAGAACTGATGACTAGAAACACTCGGTGATATGGTTCACAATCATTGTCAATGGCTCAGATACATTCACCCTTTGTGATGTGCCATGTCCATTAAACGCTATTCCTTCTCATTTTTCTGCTTATTGTAGTCCTTCTGTATCTTTCTTTTTGTTTCTGACTTTGTGTGATTTATGGAGTGTGGCAATTTGAAGCGGTCCGCTTCTTTGCACAATTCTCTGATGAAACTCACTTATATTGTATCCTCACCATCAGAAAAGACTTATGCAGCCTGGAGTTATCACTGACTGACTGGTTTTAACATAGAACATTGTGCAGATGTGCAGCAGCTCGAGTTGACACACTTTATGCAGTACACAGTGCAAGGGAAGAGAATAAAGAGAGATTCTAAGGAGACAGAGCGATAATTAACAGTAATATGAGGAAACATAGTAATATAGCAGAAAAATAGAGTTTTATTGGACATGATCAATCACAAATAGTGAATGCCAGCCGTTGAGAACGATTTTCAGCCAACCATATCTCGAATTGTCTGCAGCCGTCATTGGTTTTTGCCATCCCGAGGACCCCAACCAGTCAGATTGCCTACACCTCCCTACATGACTTGCTGGTTTAAACTAACTATTGTGGATTTCATGGACTGATGAAGCCATGTTTTCGTTTGACCATCACTATCAGCTCTTTTCTAACCTGGTCTGCCCTATGTCAGCTAACGTTGCCCATTGTCAAGGAAGGCGATGCCTAGGCATATACATAACACATGTCCTAACTATCTCGGTCGATGTAACTTCAAAACCTCGTCGATTGATTGTCCCTCCTTACCTAACACTCACTCGACCGATGCCTAACCTCAATATTGCTCACCTTATTATACAACCCAACATGGGAGACAGAAAGCAGACACCTATGACCAAAGACAACTAGCTAGTCTTTTCGTATCCTCCGCTTCTAATGGCCATGTTTCGCTCACAGCCATAAAGAGTTGGGCGCAGCGAACTGCTGAGCAGTATACACACCCTTTAGTGAACAGTCAGCCGGATATTACGTCTACTAAGGCAGAGATGGCGTAATTTGGTGGGCATATGCTAAACTAGCCTTCTGTCTCCATGTTGAGATTTCGTCTGCGATAAACTCGCTGGGGCTAATGCAACTCACTGCTACCAGATCGTGTATTTATAAAATCTGTTTACTACTTTATTTGTTACCTTTTTGAGAAAATTCATTTTTGCATTCTTTTGTATTTATTTTTCGCCCTCATCAATAGTTGGCGCGTAAACGAATGATTACAATTTTAAAAGCCCAACAAAGAATACCGGAAGCAATTAATGAGCTAAGGGAATATTTAAAAATGTAAGTTGTTATATTACTCACTATGTTGTAAATACATGCGTAGCATCAGAAGATAAGATAATTGGTAACAAACCTCTTTATTATGGGGAAACATCATATTTATCCATTTTTGACCACATTTGAAGTCGGTCAGCAAACATTAAATAGTCCTGATTTGTTGGCTATTGGTCTAGGGTTAAATAATGAGACGAAAAGTTGTCCAATGGGGTTATCTCATTTCCACAACCTTGAACTAGATTCAGATTTTAGGAATGAACACCTCAACCTCTGCAGCTACTGACTTGATTTGTTGATTTCAATTCTGGCGCCTCCTGTCAATCTGTATATATATATATATATATATATATATATCCTACTTATAAATCTCGTCCTCCACGCATGTAAGGACTTCTCCTGGGGTTCAACGAAGTAACCGTGGACACAAACAATATAATTAAGTGTTGGTATGTAGGGATTTGATTGGTTTACAAGATTTCATCATGAGCTGACATTAGTTAGATAACCATTGGAATCCTGGGAGTACTGGACAGCTGTTTCGTCATCGTTTGAGACTCTTCATCAGTACTCACAAACTACAGGATGTTCGAAATGAGGACCTTCTGGTTACAAGGCTAGCCAGATCGCAGACCTTTCAGCAGCCACTGGGACCCGATCCAATGGTCATTGGGTGCGTACTGATGAAGAGTCCCAAACTAGGAGGAAACAGTTGGCTGTCCAGTACTCCCAGGTTTTCCAATGGTTCTCTAACTGATGTCAGCTCATGATGAAATCCTGTAAACAAACAATATAAATTGTCTTATTGAAAACGTGGCATTTATTGTGTAGAAAGTTTTATTTCCAGGAGACATATAATAAAAAAATAATTTACATAGGATATATGTTTCGTATGTGCTGCAAAAACACCTCCCACATCCGCATACAGGATACTAATGACGTATTAAACCACCTTCTGATATAGTCCAATTTTAGATACCTAAGAGGAGGGCGGACGCATCAGTGACCTGGGAACCGGCGACTGCTCTTAAAAAACAACCTCGGACTCCTAACCATAATTTATGCCTTAACCTAACTCTAACCTATCACTAACATAAGTCTAACGTAATATTAACTAGATATACTGTTTAACATCATTACACTTCACTGAAAATACCCATTGAGTCATGAAGAAAATAAAAGACAAATTCAGCGAAGAAAATTTTCTTTATCGACGAAATCATCTTCAGAGGCTGGCTGTATAGTCGTATTTATACTTACAAATATATGTATAGTGGTCTATTATTGACTAATAGGGGGTGACATAATTGATATAATTACTCAGAAGTGGCTTCAGAAGTGAAAATTAAGAGTTGTAAATTACGTGGTACTCAATGGAACAAAGATAGAAGTTTGATAAGGTTAAAATTGCTATTGAGTGAGAATAAAGGTGGTACTTGAGTGTCAATTTAACAAGTGTGAAGAGAGTGTAAAAATATACAAAAGGAGCATATGAGAGTGATAATACTGAATTAATTATTAAAGCAAAAGCAAACTAAAAGTAAAATTGAAAATTAAAAACAAAAGAAAAAATCAAAATTCTTTTACAGGGAACGACTAGTGAAGAGGCTAAGACCAAGGGAGAATAAGAGACTGGACAAACTTTTTCCGTTGTATACAGAGTTCAGGGTTGTATTGATGAATTACCAGCGCCTCCGCCATACACAAAAGCCGAAACCTGACGCTCATTGTACAATTTGGCTTCACTTTGTGGATGATGTTGAAAGACAACTCTGGTGGAACTACGTGGCCTGAGTTCATCAAATGCTCGAGAATTGAGCTAGTAACTGCCTTGTATTGTCCTTTTGCTAATCATGCCGGATAATGTTCAGAGATGCATTTGGAAAGAGTGTGCTTTGTGTGGTCAATATAACTAGCTCCACACGATCAGGTGAATTTATAAACACACATGGAGGTAGTCCAAAGCGGCAGTTTATCCTTCACACATCCCTTGATCATTTGTCGGCTGTAGAAATTGATACGTAGCTCAGCCATAAAGAAGGCTTTTTTCAGTGTTCTGCATAGGCGATTCTTCAGGATCTCAGCTGCGTTATCACCTTTAAATTCAACACTCATAAGTAGCGGTTTCTTCGGCACCGTCTGGATTCTTTCAGGTTTTTCCCTTAACTTCATGTTTTTCTCGATAAATCTTGGAGGATATCCATTGTCTATGAGGATTTGTCTGAGTCGCTCTAGTTCCCTATCGATTGTATCACTTGAATATATCCTCCTTATTCTTGAGGATAAGGAGTGGATCAGATTTCTCTTTCTTCTGAAAGGGACTCAGCTATGGAAATTTGTGTACTGACCATTTCATGTTGGTTTCTTGTAGATCGATCTTTGAAGAGAACCCCCAGATCTCCTATTTAGAAAAACATCCAAGAAATGGAATTCCGAGTTAATCTGTGATTCCGACGTGAACTGGATGGCATGATGGCAGCTGTTGAACTCTTTAGTTATCACTTCGATTTCGGGTTTTGTCATCACATCTGATGAAAGTATCTATGTACCTTTGGTACAAATGGAAACTATCGATAGCAGGCTGTAAAATACTATTTTCCAAACTTGCCAAAAAGCAGTCTGCAAGTATAGGACCTATCTCTTTGTCTATAAATCGTGTTGTTGAACTTGAACTGGACATTTAGGGTGACCTCAATATTAGTTCCTTTAAGAAGTGGATCGGAACACACACGTCTACATTATTATCCTCGATGAATCTGCTTATAAAGCAAATAGTTTCAGTGAGGGGAACGTTGGTGAAAAGCGAAATAACATCCATGGATATCATTTTCTTCCCGGATACATTAGCATAACTTATTGAATCGACGATTTCAAACGAATCAGAAACACTATGCTTGCAGAGGTTATTTCTGATAGGTAGGAGGATTTCTGTGAGCCATTGGGCAGTAGCATGATATGGAAAATTCGTCATATTCAAGATTGAACGTAGTGGCACGTTCTGTAGATGATTTCGTCGATAAAGAAAATTTTCTTCGCTGAATTTGTCTTTTATTTTCTTTATTACACTTCATTCAACACTTTTTCGCATGAATATAGTGTTATTCACCTGATTTCACTGCCTTCCTGTGACCGACCAATCCATGGCTATTGGTACATCCGCGCCTGTTGGGTATCTAAGGTTTGACTTCGCTCAGTTTCTCTACATGGAGGTCATTTCCCTAAATATTGAGTGTGGTATCTTTTCTTTATAGTTGCCCATTTCTCCCTTTTTTCCAAGTCAACCATTCCATTAATCTTTACTGGAGGCTGAAATGGAGTTCAAATAATTCATGCTAGTTTACTAACCTGATTGTATAAAGCTTTTCCCCACCTTGGAACTTTTGATAACTTCGGTGGTTTGTCGCTATTATGTGTGCTGGATGAGATCTCTTTCCGTGTAGAGAAAGCTAGTGTGGCATACACCAATTTGAGCCGCTTCTGGCGCTGTCGTAATATCTGCCTGGCTGTCAAAATCGACCTCGATCCACGCTGTCTTGCTCTACACCCGTGAAAACTGGCCTCTTAGAGCTGAGTAAGTGAGGTGACTCTGCGTATTTGTGTGCGTCGGTGGCACAGTGGTTAGGACTCTCGCCGACCATGCACATGGCTCGAGGTTCGATCCCCTGCCGACGCAAACCCGATATCTATGGTCGGCCTGCCAAATTTGGGTTACCGATATCACATACTGGAAATTCCATACTTGTACCAAAAATACAGTGTGGAATCAAGCTGTAATCAAAATATAAAAAAAACAAATAAAATTTTTGGTCATCTCTGTCCCTGCAGAAATGCTTGCCTTCGATGGCTTCATCGTGTGAGTGATTCTGAAATCCAGCAGGATGTGTTTGTACATGGTGGAGATCACCATTCACTGAATGTCATCGTCCTGAAACACTGGCTTCGGTGGTTCGGACATGTTCTACGAAGAGGAGGTCATATGTGTGGGAAGTGTCAAACCCTATGAGCAATTGTGGAGGCGGTCGCCAAAAGACTGCATCGAATAAAGGCAAATGAGGATGTGATGTCGTGAAGCCCCTTATATTCCATTTGGAACCCAGGGGAATAATAACAATAATAATTAGTGATAACACAGCTGTATGTAACGTTGAAGGCAGTTGTGTCAACTTCCCAAATGCTTCTTTAAAAATTTTCATATGATAATAAACTGTCTGTCCATCTGTTTGTTAATGAAAATCCTATGCATCTGTCCTTAAATCGTGTTTATTTTGATATTTAAATTAATGGGACTACTTAAATCTCTTTTAGTAGTTATTAATGTATCGTTAAAAATATTAGGAAGAGATTTCATATATTGCTGATCAAATCAATCTTCTTGATCATGATCCTTAGATTTATGAGCGATTTCGAAGCATGGAATGAGTTGGCAGATCTTTATCTTTCGGAGGGTGATTACAAACACGCTGCATTTTGTATGGAGGAAATGATTCTCTCAAATCCCTCGAATCATCTCTACTGTCAACGTTATGCTGAAGTAAGTTTTTATCGTAGTGTGTGGGTTTGTGTGTATTACCGAGTTGTATCTTTGCAAACATTGAGTGAGCCTTCATGAAATTCTTAAAAATGTTTGCAGCACACTAATGTCTCTAGGAATTATTTTTAGAAATTTTTAAAATTCATTTACATTCCCAGTGGAACATAGGGCGCCTTCAAGCTAGAGACTTGAAGTTTCGGTAGCAGTAGCTCGAACTCAGTGCCCACAGCTTCAAACGCCAAAGCGTTATCCACTGAACCGCTTGGGCCGTGAGAGCCACCTATTGTACAATTTTTTCTCCTTCACGTTCCCCAGTGGAACACAGGGCTTCAAGCTAGTGGCTTGAAGTTTCTGTAGCAGTGTTTTTCTTACAGGATGGGGTTGCTAGCCTCACGCCTAACCTTTCCTCTTTACCAGCATATTTTCTGGCTTAGCGAGGTAAAGGAGTGCGTCGGCCAAGGATCGAACCTGGGACTATGTGTATGGTCAGCGAGCGTCCTAACCGCTGTACCACCGACGCACTCTTGTACATTGGGTCATATTAACTATTTAATTCAATTTAAACTTTCTTGTTGATTGATTGGACTGAAGTGCTCGGTCTCAGGTTGACATGTCGGCTTCTTGTGCAGATTCTTCGACGATGTCTGAATTAAATAATTAATATGACCCGTTGTACAAGAGGTGGCTGTCGTTGCCCAAGTGGTCCAGTGGATAACGCTTTGGCGTTTGAAACAATGGGCACTAGGTTCGAACCTCGGTGGGAACATCACTCACTGGGGAATGTCGATACATCCAGATGATGAGTGCCAAATAGAAAGAAATACGCGTTATCCTGGATTCCACTGCTAGTCACCATCCACCAATTAACTTAGAATTACACGCCCAGACATCGTCGAAGCATCTGCACAAGAAGCCGACATATCAACCTGAGATCGTGCACTTTGGTCCAATCAATCGACTGGAAAATCTAATATTGAATTAAACCAGTGAATTAAATTGAATTTGTTCAACAATTCAACGGTTATATCAAGAGATAAGACCATGCAATCATATATGGTTATACCTTCATATGACCTTATTATAAAACTGTAAGGTCATGAATAAATGGGTCAACATACTTCCAATAGAAAAATAACCAAATCGTCGTATACTATGTATATTGGCAAAGTGCCTAAAATTTTCATATATATTCACACTTAATGAAAGAATACTTTTACAAAAATAAGCCACGGTAAACTTAATTGTCCATAGGTCCTTTCATTTGTAAACATTATGTGTTTGTTTCATATCTTGGTCAATGAACTATTGTATTGATTGCGTTATTCTCTTTTTTCTTCTTCTTTGTTGTGTTTATTTTGTCTTGTGTTTGTGTGTGTGTGTGTCTCTGTGAATATTTCACTCATATTATGCACATATGTGGAGGGTAACTTGCTTATTTCTCTGTAAATTGTTTATAAGAGAGTATTTTTTAGTTTCGCTTAATATGAACTTTTATAACTACTATATGGAATGTTCTTCTATGATCCTCGTTTACTTGTCAAGGCTACATGTATTGTCTGCCAGTTAGACTGAAGTTGATCAGTTCTCTCGCTTTGTTTTTCATAAATTATTCAAAACCACGAGGAGAACTGATTTCAGAGTTGATTGTCTATTGTTTTTTTTATAGTCTGTGTCATATTTCTTGACTTGAAGGCGGCCTTCGACTCCGTGGATCGAAAGGTACTATGGCAATGTCTGACTGTGAAGGGAGTGCCAAGAAAGTACATTGCACTAATCAAGGCACTCTATTCAAACTCACGTAGTCGTGTAAGGGCTTATGGGGAATTGTCATCTGAATTGGTAACAACCAGTGGTGTCCGACAGGGATGTCCACTTTCCCCATTTCTGTTTAACTTCGTCATAGATATGCTAACGGAAGTATCCTTAACTGAACGTAGTGACTTAGGAATCGACTTATTACCAGGGAATAATCTAATGGACTTAGAATATGCAGATGACATAATCCTGTTAGGGCAGGATGCTGAAAAAATGCAGAGTCTTCTGAACACCTTGAGCAGCAATCTTCGTATGTTTGGCATGCGATTCGCCCCTGCAAAATGTAAGATGCTGCTACAGGACTGGACGACGTCAACCCCTAACTTAGTGATAGGGAGTGAAGTGATAGAACATGTTGACCACTTCACCTACTTGGGAAGTTGTATTAGCACCAACGGACTGATTGGCGATGAAATCTCAGCACGGATCCGAAAAGCTCGAGCTGCTTTCGCTGACTTACACCATCTCTGGCGTAGGCGTGACATCCGGCCATCAACCAAGGGACGTGTGTACTGCTCATCAGTTCGCTCCGTCCTTCTCCATGGCTCTGAAACATGGCCAATACGCGTTGAAGACATGAAAAGGTTGACTGCTTTCGATCATAGATGTCTGCGATCCCTGTCTCACGTTAGGTGGTTTCACAAGGTAAGTAATGTTGACGTTAGGCGTAGAGTGTTGGGCAAAGAGGGAAAATCAATCGACGAGGCTATAAAGTTACATAGACTAAGATGGCTAGGTCACGTGCTGCGCATGCCTAACCACCGCCTCCCCCGACGCGCTTTGCTAGCTGACATAGGTTCAGGTTGGAAAAGAGCCAGTGGTGGCCAAACAAAAACATGGCATCAATCCAAGAAATCCTTGACAGTTAAACTGAGTCAGGTAGGGAGATGCAGACTCCCGGGTTGGGGTCCTCGGGACTCTAGGAATCAATGGCTGGAGACAATAGGTGACATGGCTCAAAATCGTTGTCAATGGCGCAGATGTATTCAGTCTCTGTAATCTTTCATATTCCTTCCTACCATTACCCATTCTGTTTCACTCTCATACTTGTCAAACTCTATTGATTCTCTCCACTCATCTTCTTGTCTACCTCTGTGTGCTATTTGGAACGTGGCAACTCGAACTGCTGCACTTCGGTGCCAAGTTCTATGTTGAATCCAGACAGAGACTGTGTTTATAAGCTTAAAGATAAACAATAATCCAGCCTGTTATACAATCTAACTTCCTAGTAAGCTGAACTAGTTGTCTGGTGTCACCTATCGCCGATGTCTTTTCCATCTGTTTGGTTTTTATCGCCTACCAATGTCCACAATGGCGTTGCTGTCGAGCAGCTTTCGTCCCACGTCAGTGTTCAGAGCCCTCATTGTGATTCGTCATATCCAATAAAATTTTCTTGTTCTGCCATATTACTGTTCTTTTTCCCCCGCTTACACTTCTGCTTATTATATATATATATATATCTTTTGAATCTCTCTTTACTCTCTACTCTTGCCTTGTGTGCTACATGAAGGGAGTGTGGCAACTCGAACTGTTGCACATCTGTGCAAAGTCCTATGCTGAAACCAGTCAATCACTCAGTCGACCCTCCAGCCCCCCTCCGGAATCAATCTTCCTTGTAACAATCATTTTGGAATCCTGTGGATTTCTTCTGCATAAACTAAGAGGTGCTGGGAATAAACAAACCCTGGGAAAAGCAATCAGGCCTTTTGGGGCAGAAAGAGGGTCTACTGATTATATTTTCTACTCTACCCGAGATTGTAAGACATATGTATGCTTGGCGGCGTCCTATACTTACTGTATTTCTTCACCTGAAGTGTTTGTGACAATATTTGACTGTGGAAAGAGAGCCTGGAAAATATATCACAGTGATCAAGGCACTCTGCTCTAACTGAAGTAGCCGTGCAAGAGCTTACGTAGAGTTATCATGTTCACTGTCTCCATTTTTGTTTAATTTCATCATAGCTATTTTAATGGAATTGACTTGTTACCAGGTTACATTCTTGGTGACTTAGAGTATTCAGATGATATCGTCCTCCCTGGAGAAGACGATGACAGAATGCAGAGTCTTCTGAATACCTTGAGCAGAAATCTTAGCATGGTTGCTATGTTTTTTATTAATATTTTTTTGATTACAGCTTGATTCCACACTGTATTTTTGGTACAAGTATGGAAATTTAAGCATGGATATCGGTAGCCCAAATTTTGCAGGCCGACCATAGATATGAGGTGTACGTCGGCAGGGGATCGAACCTCGGGCCATGTGCATGGTCGGCGAGAGTCCTAACCACTGTGTTTCGTTATTATCAAATGTTAGTTGATTCTGCAAGACTGGTCTGAACTGACTACTTGTTTAATGATAAGGAGTGAACTGGTTGTGAGTATTGACCATCAGCCCTAATGAACTGATCGATGATGAAATCTCATCATGGATGTAGAAGACTCGTGTGTTACTTGCCAACTTACGTCATCTCCGGCTGTACTGATCGAAAGAAGTATATACTGTGCATCAGTTCACTCCTATGGCTATGAAACATATCCATTGAAAGTGGGAGACATGAAAATACCAGCCAGCTGATTTTTATCACAGATGTCTGTATTATTATGGTGAGTAATCTGTCTGTGTTTTCGACATAGAACTTTGCACAAATGTGCGGAAGTTCAAGTCGCCACACTCCGTGTAGCACGCGAAGCAAGAGAAGAAAGTACAAGAAAAGCATAATAGAAACAGTGAGCAGAGGTGTGAGACAAAGGAGTAATAAAGAAATACAAAACAGTTTCATTGGAGATCATAAGTCACAAGGAGTGGATGCATCTGCGCTGGCCACTGAGAACGATTTTGAGCCATGTCACCAATTGTTTCCAACCATAGATTTTTACCGTCCCGAGGACCCCAGCCTGGAAGTCTACACCTTTCTACGTGGCTTAGACCAACTGTTGTGGATTTCATTGACTGGTGCCAAGTTTTTGTTTGACCGCCACTAGCTTTTTTCCAGCCTGACCCTATATCCGCTAACATTGCTCGTCGAGGGAGGCGATGGCTTGGCATACGTAACACATGTCCTAACCATCTCAGTCTTTGTAGCTTCACGACTTCGTCGATTGATTTCCCCTGTTTATCTAGAACTCTACG
This sequence comes from Trichobilharzia regenti, assembly GCA_944472135.2. NCBI lineage: Eukaryota > Metazoa > Platyhelminthes > Trematoda > Strigeidida > Schistosomatidae > Trichobilharzia > Trichobilharzia regenti. The sequence continues at coordinate 42,607,109 of OX235267.1, forward strand.
CCTAACCTCCATGTTGCTCACCTTATTATGCCACTTTACACGGGAAATAGAACGCAGGCACCTATGATCAAAGGCAGCTAGTCTTTTCATGTCTTCCACTCTGAGTGGCCAGGTCTCAGAGCTAGCCATAAAGGAGGACGGAGCAGACTGATGAGCAGTACACCCGCCCTTTGGTCGATAGTCGAACATCTCGTCTACACCAGAGTCGGCGTAAACTGGCAAATGCGAAATGAGCCCCCTGTATTCGTGCAGAGATTTCGTCAGAGATCAGCCCGTTGGGGCTGATGATACTTCCCAAATAAGTGAAGCGGTCATCGTGCTCTATCACTTCACTCCCTATTTCTAAACTAGGAGTCAGTATGGTTCAGTCCCGTAACATCATCTTATGTTTGGCAGGAGCGAATAAAATGCCAAACACTCGTAGATTGCGGCTCAAGGTGTTTAGAAGACTCTGCTGTATTTTGTCAGGGTCCTCGCATAGTAGGACTATATCGTCTGCATATTCCAAGTCGACGAGATTATTCCCCGGTAGCAAGTCAATCCCTGAGTCGCTGAAGTCACCTAGGGTTAAGTCCATTAACACATCTATGATGAAGTTGAATAGAAAAGGAGATAATGGGCATGGTTAGTAATACTGAGGTGAGATGTATTGTGTTAAGTAACAGACAGTAAGTCGATGGAACGAGTTGTAAAACTACATCGATTGAAGTGGCTAGGACGCGCGTTGTGCATATATTGAGCTACTACATTCCTCGTCAAGCAATGTTAGCTGAGATCGGTTTAGGTTGGAAGAATCAGGGGTGGTCAAACTAAGACCTGGAGTTTGTCTTTGACAGTTGGTTGGAGGTACCCAAGTAGGGGGATGTAGACTGCCAGGTTGGGATCCTTGGGATTCTATAAACCAATGGCTGGAGACAATTGGTGATATGGCTGAACGACTTAAGATGCATTTACTCCTTGTGATGTCACATAGCCACTAAACTTTGAAGTTTTCCCTTGGTTCTATTTTCTCTTCTTGCTTTTATGCTCATTATTATTCTTTTGAATCTGTTTTTTCCTCTCTCTTATCTTCCGTTGTGTGCTGCATACGGTGTGGCAACTTGAAGTCGTGGTGCATTTCTGTGCAAAACTCTGTCTATTGTAACTCAGTCAGTCAGTCAGTCAATTATGCTGCGCAGTTTCAAGCAGTAAACTTCAATTCTAGAGTCAGCAGTTAGCGAAATAGCCAGTTTGACGTTCTAGCCTTCTTTTTTTTAGAAGGCTTGCACGTAGACACGTATTTACTAGTCAAGCATTTATATGAGAGCCTAGACTGCTACTAAACCCCACTTCATTTCATACAACTTGGTTACATCACATGAACATTTATCTCGTAATCTTGTATAGTAACTTGCACTCAGAGTCAGTCGGCTTGCTTAATCATTGTGATGCTGGGAGACATAAACAAATAACGGGAAATGTTGATTTCCTTTCTACATTTTTTTTATCAACTTTGAGCCTCTGGTTGACCTCACTCATCATTGAGCAAATGTATCTGAATATATACCTTTACAGGTGTTTCAATTATTATCTTTGTTATAATAATTTTCCTACTGATGACTCGTTGCTTCCATTGAAGTGAAACGTCATACTTCTGCAACACATCTCCATTACATATGTTCAAACCAATTTCAAATTTAACAGTTTGAAAAAATGTTTTGGGCATTGGGTATATGATATATTCATTATATAAGAAAGGTTTTTTTATATTTCCCAATGTATGAAAAACGAAACGATATTGTTTGGTGTACTGACGTTTAGCTATTCAATGCTAATAACTTTATCAAAGTAGTAATATTAAATCAGTATTTACAAAATCCACTCAGCTTATATATAATAACTTAATCGTCGTTCCTCAACATGGAGTCATTTTTCATTGTCAAATTGGCCAATTGGTAAAGAAAACAAGACCAGGTGTAGATTGTTGGATTTGATCAGTGTGTAAAATTATAATTATAGAAGCAGCGTGTGTTTCCATAATGAAATTGCTTATCACATTTGTGTTGATTCTGTCACTTCATGGGGGAGGGTAGTGTTGTAACCAGGTCAAATCCTGTTTTAGTCCATCATTCAGTCCTATTCAGTCAATTTGGATTCTGATGATAATAATAGACGTTCTTTGTGATTTCTGAAATTTTTTTTCTGGAATATTTCAATATTGTCGAAGTCAATTTTGTGACCTGATTCTATAGTGTGCAGACGACCTATGGCTGATGATTTTTCAAGCTTTTCTAGTTCACTAACTGGATTTATTTCTCGGTTGTTGAACAGATGCGGCTCTGAGGTGTTCATTTCTTCAGATTTTGATTTCTGGTGATATTTGTCTTCAGCAACACATCTCCATTGTGCTCAAATCCTCTGCTATCACTTTCAGTTGACTCTACAACTGTCCAGAATCTTTCATTTCCCCTGCACCGTCGAATGCCCTACCTATCGCTTTCTATTCATGTTCCACTCGATAACCTTACATATGAGATGTATATATGCGCATGTACCAAAAAGCTTACGTCTATAGGGAACAAATGCTTTAAACAGTGCTATCGCCAGGCATCTCTTCGACACGGGTCATGAGGTGGATGTTGAAAAGTCGTTCAAAATTATCAATACGCAAAAGAGCTCAATTCCCCTCAAGTTTGCTGAAGCCATCTCCATCAAGCGCCTGAAACCTGACTTATGTGTCCAGAAAGAAGCGGTTATCAGTCTTTCTTTGCCCTGGTAACTGGATATTTTTCTTCTCTCTTTCATCTGAATGCGAAATGCTGAAAAGTTTCCATTGTGTATGATTACTATTGCTGAGAATAGTGTTTAATTTGATGGTGTTAGATGGTTGGAGGCAATCGGCAGGAAGCCTTGGACCTAGGTTTCGTGCTAGTTGGCACTCGTCAGCAAGGCGTATCTGCAGCACTGGGTGACGCGGGTTCGAATCTCAGAAGGGACATGAATTCCTTCAAGGTTTCAGATACGCCTTGCTGACGAGTGCCAACTAGCACGAAACCTAGGTCCAAGGCTTCCTGCTGATTGCCTCCAACCATCTAACACCATCAAATCAATGTGCACCGTGATGGCCAGCTAGCTAGAATGGTGTTCACATTACAACATGACTGAAAGAATTCAGTCTACCCAATCAGAGGACTAGACGCATCACACTAGTTACTAGTGTCAAATCAAAATAGTGTTTAATATTACATACATATATGTACACATTATTACTGTATGCGTATATTGATCGATTGATTTTTGTTTAAAATGAATGTGGAAGTATGTTAAAATTGTTTCTGTAGATATATTTAATATTGACTGTGGTCTATGAGCAGCTGACGAGAAGGCAACGAAATAAAAGATGGTACCACCTTATTCTGCTAAAACTGTAGTTCTTGCTTTGTTCAACGGATCATTATTTACTCTTTTCCAACTCAGATGTTTAACTCAACTGATAACTGTTTTATTATTATTATTATCATTATTACAATTATTATTATTATTATTATCGCTCTTTGATTTTGAAAACTAACCTTTTCTACTTTACTTAAAATTAGGTTTCTCACTTTTCGGGTCAAAGTCTAATTTACAATTGTCTTAATATTTTTTTTTATTGATTATTATTTCCAAGGTCAGTAGACTATTTGTCGCCTGCTTTAACCAGAAGTTAAAATGTGTATGTCAAATAGTTGAGTTGTTTTAAACTGCGCGTGCCAATAAGCATAACATACAAACACTTTTATTGTATGTAGCGTGACATATATGTATTTTTATCTGTTGTTTTTGTTTTTCAAACTGTTTTTTTTTCAGATTAAATATACCGAAGGTGGTACAGAAAATCTAGAGCTGGCTAGAGCTTATTATACACAAGCTTGCCTATTATGTCCAAACAATTTGCGGAGTTTATACGGTCTATTGCTTGTAAGTAAAACTGTTTCTGTTACTTGTATGATATGGTTGACTGACTGGATTCTATACATACATGTGTATGTGTGTGTGTGCGTGCATGTGTGCGCCTGACTTAGGTATCTCGACACAACAGGGCCAAGTTAAACCTTTAAGTACCATTAACTACCAATCAGCGAATGACCTTGAAATGGCCCAATGACTTCCATCCATATGAGTTGAAGGTTCTACTCCGCTTGATTCAGCTCAAATGCCTGCTGTAACGCAGTAACGCTTACAGTTTAATGAGGATTAGGTTCTCCAGGATTGCTTGGATGTGAGGAAAGAAATGATTTCCTCATGAGGAGGTGTTATGAGTATCAAAAGCTTCAGTAGGTCGATTTATGGATATGCCCATCGTTGTGCAATTTATTTGAGACGAGTTAATGTTAGGGAAGGTAAGCTGATAATTATAATATTTCGTAGGAGCCTTTTTTACTAGGTCCCTTCTGTCCTCAACCCAGATTTTGTATATTTGTAATTAACTGGGTCATGGAAAATGGAGTAAAATACTTGGTTATTAGAAGGACGAAATCGTATTATTGAAGAAAAATACAACCGTGGTTGTTAGCGAGCAAAACAATGTTTGGGTGATCGGCTTAACTGACACCTCCCTGCAGGAAGGATTCGTTGAGAGAATACCAGACAGAAAGTCAACTACCTTAGTACCTATTATCACTCGACCAGTGAAACAGGAATCTATAATGCACATCGATGAGTGGAATGGTTATATCTCCCTGTTATCCCTTGGATACATTCATAACAGAGTGAACCATTCTAATGATTTTATGGATCCCACTCACTACAGGAACACACACCAATTCTTTAGAAGGCTTTTGGGGAAGGTTAAAAAACGGGATTAGGGCTATAAATGGATCTCAAAAGAATGTCATTTTTAGTCATTTGGATGAATATATGTTCAGAATGTGGTGTAACTTCTCCATTGATACTCCTACGCTAAACAGGGAGATGTTTCTATCACATGTCGGAGAAAATACCCTATATAACCGTTTTATGCATTTTCTTTTTGCATAAATATATGTTTTCCATAGCCAAAAATGTTTCTTTCATGTGATTCGTTCATTGAAGGTCGTTCGCTGATTGGTAGTTAGTGGTGCTTAAAGTTTAACTTTGTCCACGACAGATAAGTTTCTGTTCAGTTGTGTAACTGTTCACAAAAATAGACTATCTTCAAGGTTTTATATTTTTTGTTGTTAAGATCACGACACTGACTTGTCACTCTTAATGGTGGGTAGGTTTACTAATGTTTCAGCAATAATTTTTGCCTATCCGATGATCACCTCTATCTTTCCTTATTACCCTTCGAGTGTCTGGCGTTGATAAGACTCCTAGTCAGTTTGTGTTTTATTTTACTTTTCCTTATCATGCTGTCTGTAACCGTCAAAAATTCATTATCTGTTGATTTAGGTTCAAGAGATCAGTTGGGTGACCACCTTGTACTTTATGTTGTTATTATTATTGTTCCTTTGTGTTCTGAGTGGAACATATGGCTTCAAGAGTACATCTCTACTTTTCCCTGTTCTCTGCGGTCCTATTTAGCTGGATCCATGGGTGCTTATCTCCTCCATGTCATCCTTGGAATCACACCTAACTCGCCGTTTCCCATTCTGGTTCCACTCTAGTGATGGCCTTGTGCACGATGTTACTCCATATTCATTTTCTTCTGCATATGTGGTGTTGAGCAGTAGGTTCTTGATCGGTTCGTCCCTAGAGTTCTATACTGATAATCCTTCCTGACTATTTGGTCTTCAGTGTGGAGCTGCGAAGACAGCTGGTGATTAAAGTGTGCAGTAGCCTGTTGGGAATGCTTTTCGTGAAGTGTTAGTCGAGTCTCCAAACCAATAAAGAGGAGCTGATGGATTAAATATTGGTGTTGAAAATCCGAATTTTTTGTTATTTATGCTGAATGGAGAAGGTTTCCAAACTGATTTCAGAGTGATGGATGTGTTCTTTGCCTTCACAATTCTGGTTTTGACATCCTCATCCGTTGACACGCACACACACACACTCAAGTGACCGTCTATTGACTTAGCGCACAAGATCCTCGAGTTAGACCGCAAGTTTGGTGTGTTTCCGAGTGTGACATGCAGGGCATCATTTAAGAGAAAAATTGAATCTCATGGAGAGTTGTGAAGCCAGGCTAAAGAGGACTACAGAGAAGAGGATGAAATGTAAACGTGTTATTGGAAGCCCTATGTTCCACTAAAAACTTAAGGGAATAATAATAATAAGTAGTTGTCAATCGCTAAAAAGTATACTCAGAATTTGTTCATGCACCTTAAGACACATACGTGTTTGACATATATGGTTTTGTCCATTGATAAATCATATATCTCACATTTCACATTTGTTTTATGTCAGACAAGTGTACAACAGTGATGCCTGCATGCATTGATCACTGCATTTTTACCGATAATTTTTCAGCGCAATAGTAGAAACTTTACTATGATCAGGTCAACTTTATGACCTGAGAATTTTAGGCAAGGTGTTACAATAAGGTTTGAAATCAATCAATAAAGTAGAAGCATTTACATCTTTTAATTTGGTAGATGGTCACTAGACAGTGAAGTCCAGGATGCACATTTCATCCAGTCTGGAACTTGTAAGCTTGTGGATGTAAGTTCAATTTACAGTGAGTGATGGTGTCTTCACATACAGAGATTCTAACCCAGCATTCATCATTACAAACGCCAAGGTGATTGTTACTACATCCAGATGATGAGTCCCAAATGGGACAAAATGTTCATCCACCAAATAACATCATGACAATCTTTGGACATCGTCGACAACAATTCAGAGTGCACTGTGATGGTAAACCACCTAGCATGTGATAGCCACATTGCAAACTTGACTGATAAAATTTCAGTCTGGCACCAAACAGAGGACTAGATGCGTGGCACTAGTTACTTACTATCTAGTATCTAATCAAAGTATGCAGTACATTTCTACAGGAGGTCAATCACGAGCCTGAATAGTTAAGTGGCAACATCTCTGACTGCAGTACTGGTTGACACGGGTTTGAATCTCAGGAGGAACATAAGTGTTTCTTCAAGATTGCATATATGCCTTGTTGACTGGTGAGTGTCCAACAAACACAAAACCTAGGTCGGATGGGACTTCCTGTGACCATCTGCCCCCAAATGTCTGATAACAAGTGTTCGTTTTCATGAATTTGGTTGATATCAAGTTTGATCACGAAATAACCGACTTCATTTAGAGGTCGCGCTATATATATCTTCAATTTGTGTAAAGGTTAGAACTGATGGGCCATTGGATTCCATCCCGGTGGCTAGATGATCAAGGAGTTAGCCTTATAACCTTGTAATCCTGAGTGCGCACTGATGACCATTCCCAAACAATGCCGAAACAGTCGTCTTGAGTATTTATAGATAATCTTTTAGAAGACAAAAGAAAATTTGGGCAAAGAATATCCTTTCCGATAATTTCCTCTTCTGGCTCTACAATTATGTATACATATTCATATGCATAGAATAATCGTCCTTGACAATATCGATTTTTTAAAAATACTATCGATTTGTTAAGTAATATCAATGGAATTACACTTCACTAAAGATGAATAAATTTTAATAAGCATAAAAATGTAATAGCACTTAGAATATCAAATGAAATTAAGGGAACATCCACGACAAATTAAGGATTATTAGAACCTTGATTAATGGCAGGCCAACAGGGTAAGAATAGTGTCTGAGCTAACTTCTTTTGGATACATAGGCTAGGCTTCTTAATGTAGATCCCAATAGCCATCCTCGTCGACAACTTGTAATAGACGAACTCTTGAGGCAAAATTACTTAAGATTAGTTAGTTAGTATGTTGCGGTAGATGACTTTAAGGGCTGCCTTGTTAGGTGGAGTAGGGTGACAAGAATTCTGTTTTTTTTTATTTTATGGTTAATTCATATCAATAGTGTTTTTTTCTCTCTTTCTTAATTCTAATGTTCTGTTATCTTTCTTTACCTTCTAGACATGCTCAGCTTTAGATCATCATTTACCAAAGTCGATTGGAATGTTACCGCTAACAGCAGATAATAAAAATCAAAATGGACCATGCACAACGAACACTTATACATCAGCATCGTCAAATATTATGGATGGAAATCTTAACGCTAATCATCACTCTCATCATCATAATCAAAGTAATCACAGCAGAATGAATACAAATAGTCAGTCATTGTTGAAACAACAGCAGCAAGGCACTGGTGGATTTAGCGCTTTATCACCGAATCTATCCAATACAGAAAAGAATCGACAGTTAGCTAGATGGGCTGCTGAACAGATTCGTTTGATTTATATGGTATGTGATATTGTGACCATCTCACTTTGGTATATAATGCATACTATTTTGAAATGGCTAGTTAGTTGTCTGTCTTGAATTATAGGTGTCTGTTTTCTATCTCCCGCGTTAGCTGGTATAATAGACTAAATAATATAAAGGTTGGGTGTCCAGTTTGTGAAGCTACATCGTTTGAGATGGCTAGACTATGTGTTGTTACACATACCTAGCCATTGTCTTCCTCGACAGGTAATGTTAGTTGACATAGGATCAGGTTGGCAAAGAGCTAGCTAGTGGTGGGCAAACCAAAACATGGCTTCATCAGTCAATGAAATCCACAATAGTTAGTTTAAGCCACGTAAGAAGATGTAGACTGGCCTCCTGGTTGGGTTCATCGGGATGGTAAACACCAGTGGCTGGAGACAATTGGTGATATGGCTCAAAATCGTCGTTCCCAATGGCTGGTGCAGATGCATCCACTCCTTGTGACTTATAACACCTAATAAAACTATATTGCTATTCCATATTACCATTCTTTTTGCCTCGTATCTGTGTTTACTGTCTCTATTTTGCGTTTCTTTTTACTTTCTTCTTTGGCTTTGTATGCTGAATGAAGTGTGACGACTTGAACTACTGCATATCGGTGCAGAGTTGTATGTTGAAACCAGTCAGTCTATGAAATCTCTGACAAATGGTGTTTGAGCAACGTAGGAAGCTGTGGGCTTTCTGGGTATGTAGGGCCGTTGGGATTCTAATAACCGATTGCTTGAGACACTTGGTGATATGGCTTAACATCGTTCTAAGTAGAGTGGCTCAGGTACATTCACTCCCAATGACCTCTTATATCCATATTGTTTTTTCCTCGTTACTGTTCTTTATTCCTAACATTTTTGGTTGGTATCGTTCTTGTGAATATGTTTTTTCCCGTCTCTTTTGTCTTCCTTTGTGTGCTACGTGGGGTTTGGCAACTCGAAGTATAGTGCACTTCTGTCAAAAGTTCTATGCTGAAAACAGTCAGTCCGTGGGATATTCATTGATCTGAAGGCAAATATAGGCAAATAGACATTCATATATGTTTCATTTCTCGGGTATAATTGCTGTTTATCTTAGCTTTGGTTTCTCAGTTATGAGCTCTACACAGAACAATTAGTGGTGAATTCATCATCAGGTTGAACGACACTGTATAACTATCGCCAGAAATGAAATAATCTTTAGTTTATCACTCACCTATTGATAATTTGATATCTAAAATACCAGGCTGCAGCCATTACTATAAGAATTACATCACAACAATTGTCACTTTCTGAAATATTATTCTGTTAAACCTTCTAAAATACTATCGTTTAAAGGCATTTTGTAAACACACCTATTATGTAGGAGTTCATAATATTACATGCCCGCCTTCCTTTAGTTGGAGCAAGACTCATACCTGTAAGTTACTATTTGAAATTCGAATTCCTACACTTCTCTACCTTAATGGTGGAATGCTTGCCAATCACACAGTAAGGGAAAGTGTGAGTCAGATTTCCGACCGACTGACAGGAAGGCAGTAAAGCCAAAAGAAGGAGGGGAAGGTTGGATGTGTGTGTGTGTGTGTGGCTAGCAACCTCAGTCCGTAAAACAACCACAACACCATTACGGAAACTTCAGGAGGCTGAAATGATTGTGTTCGGTTCTCCTAACAACCAATGAATCAATCACCTAGTCAATGGGTGGTGTATCATTGTGTGTGAATGCCACTATAAACAACCTGGTACGGTCTGGGGTGCTGGGTAGACTTCGGTCTCATGTAACCACGCATGAATCGCCTACCTCTGCCAAGTAAGTCCTACTCATCACCGCCTTCACACTTCGGTGGCACTTCTCCCAAAAGTGAAAGAGGGGTGAATGCCAACGTCTGGCGCTTACAATTTGACTGACTGGTGGACATTGCTGGTTTACCTCCCTAGGGGAGAGCTGGGAAACTCTGATTCCAAACCTATGTTATGTACATGGCCTCCAAAATCCGAAAGGAATGAATGACGTATGAACCTATTTTGGTCACCGGAAACCGTGGGAAGCTAGCTCCGGACACTACCCCTCTATTGATTTGTGGCGATCAAACTTCATGTCAAAGTCTCTGGCAGTCATTTTTTTAAGTTAACCACCTGCGACACAAACTATAAGATTTTGTGTGACGCATTTGGTGTCACCCATGATCTACCAAGTTCGTGTTTCAAGAATAATAATAATATTCTAGGAACAAAATGAATCAAAAAAGACTCAAATTGACCACAGATCCTTCGTTCGTCTTATGCTTAATGTTTAGGTTTAAGTAGCTAACTCTGTATGTATCTTCTCCTGTTAGTGAATGCCAGATCTATGATGAACTATGAATAATAATAATAATAATGTGTGATATAAGTTGGAAGAGTAGCTAATTACCCGATAATTTAATTGTTCCCGAATTACTAAATATACTTACTCATTCATAAGGGGGGGGGGAAAGACAGTTTTCGCTCAGCGAAGAAATATTTCTTTTTCCAACAACTTCACTGTCAAGCTCTACAGTCGTATTTATATTTATAGAAAAAGACATAATCTTGCTCAGTCAATATTGCACATATGATGATAAGAATAAAGATAATTAAAATGATGTTTTAAGGGTGTGTATGGAGGGGGTTAGAGTTGAAGTGGATGCATTACAAACCTCTAAAGGTTATTGAATAGGTGAAGTGATATTAAGATTTCAAAAGTAGTAGATCAAGTGCTGTCCTAAAAATTAAGCGTACAATGATGGTAACAATAAAGAAGGTGAAAATGAAGTGAAATGGAATGAATTCGAATGGTAAAATAGAATAGAATCAAAAGAACACTGTTATGACCAGAACAAAGGAAGCGGTTCAGCAAGACGTCTTTGAATGCATGATTTAGGTTTCTGTCCATGTACAGCTAGAGTATAAGTGGCGAAAACGTAAGCTTTTACATTGATTGGATTTGGCCTTGTAGATAACTTTAAAGGATATATCACGTGGAGTTGAATAACCCGACTCCAGAAGGTGTTGTTAAATTGAAGACTTCGTCATTCTGTGCTAGCCTTTCATTAACCAAACTGGGTAGTGTTCAGACGTCTTTCTAGCAAGCATGCTTGCAAAGTCCAATGTAATCACCTCCACGCGACCATGTGAATGAGTATATGCACAGAGAGGTGGACATAAGCGGTAGTTTATACTTGACAGATTGTTGAATCATATCTCGACTGGTGAATGCTAAATGTAGGTCAGCTGCATAAAAAGAGCGCTTGATACACCTAGGTAATCGACTTTTAATGACTTCAGCAATATTGTGACACCTTTGAACTCCAAACCCATCTTAAAGTGTCTTCTTTGGTACTGTGATTTGATAGGGGACAGTTTATTTCTTGATGTTTCATTCAACAGACCTTTTAGGATATCCATTACTTTAGAGAGTTGGACAAAAGTTTTCTCGTTCAATACCAACTGTATCCATTGAGAAGATTTTCTGAACTCTGGAGCATAGAGAACGGATAGTATTTATCTTTCTGCCTAGGAGTAGCCAACTGATGAAGTTAGTGTATTGTTACGCTGTAAATGTTGGCTTTCGGTAAATTAACCTTTTCAGCGTACCATCTTCTGTCCTATCTACTATAACGTCTAAGAAATTAAATGCAGAATTCAACTCCTCTTTGATAGTGACAAAGCATAGATGGATGAGAACCATAAAATTTTCCGAGAAGTTCAGAAGTTATCGGAAATACTAAAGATGTCATCCATATATCTCTTAGATTCAAGATAGTTTCTTTCAATTGACAACTCTCTAAGCTTGCTAGGAGAGGTCCTAAAGGAGACCCCATGACGAATCTGTCCTTTTTGAGTATAGATGACATCGTCAAATCTACACTGCACATTAAACGTGCATCTGAATAATAGCTGCTTTAGCTAGTTAGTGGGTAATCCAATTTTCATGCTCTTTAGATCAATGTAATCACACAGATAAGTAGTTTCTACTAGTACTGTAACAACAGAAGAAAAGGGCCAGGCAACAGATCGTTTATTGAGATAATCAAAAGATATTTATATTCAAGTGTTGGTTTATAGGGGTTTGATTGGTTACAGGATTTCATAATGAGCCGACATTAGTTAGAGAACCATTGGAAAACCTGCAGGGAGTAATGGACAGCTGTTTGGTCCTAGTTTGGGACTTTTCAGCAGTACGCACCCACCGGTGTTCGAACCCAGGACCTTCTGGTTACAAGGCGAGCTCGTATACCATTAAGCCACTGGGACTCGATCCAATGGCCCATGAATTCTAACTTCTGCCATAGCGGTCGCGCTATGTCGTGAATTAACCAAATCTCACGGCTGTAAAAGAGGACAGAGTGGTGTGCAGTGCACACGTGTTTTGGTGGATTGCCAGATCTCAAGTCTACGCCAGAGATGACGTAAGTTGGCAAATGATACACCAGTCTTTTGTGTCCTTGATAAGATTTCGTCATTGATCAGTCCATTAGGTCTGATTCAACTGCTGGAATTAACGTCAACTGGTCAGCGTATTGTACCACTTCACTCCTTTATTTTTAAGCTAAGAATCAGTGTAGTGTCTGGTCTTGCAGATTCATCTTACATTTTTGACGAATCGCATGCCTAACAAAGTTTTCAGAAGACTCTGAATTTTATCAGCGACTCGATCTAAGAGGACAATATCGTCGGTGTATTTTAAGTTCACAAAACTGTACTCTCGTATTAAGCCAGTACCTTTCGTGATACAAATGCAGTTATAATGTCATAGTGCTTCCCTACTTACTGTATCTTTCCATGTTTGTTGTATCATTAAGCATACTACCAATTAAACTGATAATCTCCGTTTTCTAGTATTGGTTTTGTAGGGATTTTATTTGATTACATGGAGGATTTCATCATGAGCTGACATCAGTTAGAGAACCACTGGAAAACCTGGGAGTACTGGAGAGCTGTTTCGTCCTAGTTTGGGACTCTTCATCAGTACGCACCCAATGGTGTTCGAACCCAGGACCTTCTGGTTACAAGGCGAGGTAACTCGTAGACCATTGAACCAGTGGCTCTCTAACTGATGTCAGCTCATGATGAAATCCTCCATATAATCAAACAAAATCCCTGAAAAACCAATACTAGAAAATTATTCTGATGCTCACTAGCGACTGGCCCTATTCAGTCAGTTAACCTGGGGTTCTAGTGGGAAGCCGTGACCAGTAGGGTACAGTAGGTCGAAGATGAGTCAGGAACTCATCAAAGAAGACAATGTGAAATGGTTGCGCTATGTCGTGAATTGGCAAAAGTTGGAATTCAAGGACCATTGGATCGGGTCCCAGTGGCTGATGAATGGTCTACGAGCTCGCCAGCCTTGTAACCAGAGGTCCTGGGTTCGAATCCCGGTGGGTGCGTACTGATGAAGAGACCCAAACTAGAACGAAACAGCTGTCCAGTACTTCTTGGCAGGTTTTCTAATGGTTCTCTAACTGATGTCAGCTCATGATGAAGTCCTTCATGCGATCTCCTTTTTATTTGTTTATTTATTTGTTTATTTATTTTACAATCATTACAATTGTATTTCATTATACAGTCAGCCAATAGAAATCCTGATGTGTTATCATCTTCCACAAAATGTTGTGTCAAATCACCTAAACGCGCATTAAATCAACCTTCACCAAAGAAACCCATTCAACGCACTATTGTTAAGCCTAAAAGTGATAATGCTGACAAACCATCACCTGATCATGTAAACATGAACTACTCCACTGGTGGTGATAACAAGAATAAAGAGACAGTTGACAGTGATTCTGCTTCTGATGATGATGACGACGACAACAATAACGAGGATGTTGATGTAAACGCATCGTTTGATACTCCAACGGATTCTGACCGCTCTGATCGAAATGATGAGGATTGTGATAATAATAAAAAGAATAAATAACATACATGAGTCAGTGTGAATAAAGTCCACAGTTAGTTGACTGACACAATTATTATTATTAAATGGCAATTCATATTTATGCATTACAGTAGTACTAATACTAATAAAAAACAAAATAACAACGGTAACAGCAAACAGGGCCATTGTAAAACATTCAAACATAAATCTAATTCAATTGTACTATGTATATGTTGTTATTATTATATATGTGTAGAAAGTGTAGTCAACTTATATATACATATATATAATTTCTCTCTTATTTTACGCGTTTCTGCGCAAGAACAAATTGGCTCAAAAACAAAAGAAAAAATTCATTCTCATTTGTTCACCTTCCTCTTTTTGTGTGTGTGTCTTACACCTCTCCTTCTGATGAGTGACTGACTGAGTGAGTATCACTCTGTCTCTTTCCCCCTCTCTCTGTGTCTCTGCCCCTATTCCATTAATTTGTATCACTTTATATGATGTAAAATGGCCAATGATAGATAATTTCAAACAAGTTAAAAGCATTCCGTGTCTTACTATAAATACTTTCCACCTTCCTTCGTCTTTTGCTCCCTCTTTCTCAGCTATTCTGAGATTACTATCACCATTATCTTCACCTTTTGAGATGAGATGCCTCAACTTTATCCTAACCGCCCCCACCCCACACTCTGCCTTTCTATTTCTACTCGACTGTGTGTAAAACTCTCTTGAAGCACTCATGAAAGTGTTATCATCATGCCCTCCTGTGTTTCTCCCTTACTTATAGGTGTTTGTAGTGAAGTGCAGAAAAGTGTCTTCCTCTTGAAGAATATTTTTTTGCCTGCATGCATATTATATTTTCACATGTGTGCGTGTGTATGTTTGTATGTGTGTGTGTGTGTTTGTACCCAATCATGCGTATTTTTTGTTGTTGTAATATATGCAGCATTCCCGTTTTTCTTCTGTGTAATCTATTCATCAAATACGCTGCACAGCTCCCAGCTCCTCCTTCTAGAATCGTACTCTTTTCTTGTCCTGTTTATTCATCATATATATATATATATATATATATATATACGTACATAAATACATATACATACAGCCCAGCCCTAGTGTTTACTTCTTAGTATATCATATGTTTGATGCATTTTTTTCGGTTACTGTTATGAGGGATCGGTGACGGTGGTTGGTGGAAGGGGGCGGTTAAATTATCTTCTTTTGAAATTGTAACATTCATCCAATTCTTCCCCTCCTCTTTTTTCCTTTCTTCTTCGCCTACCTCGGTCTTTTTGGGAGGGAGGGATGGGTTATCAAATTGTATGTATGTAGTGATGAGTACATTTCTCGAAAATTGTATTTCTACCGTCAAATGTTTTTTTCTTTGCCTTTTGGTGTTTCTATTTTACACCATATGGTATCAATCGACATGTAATACTACTACTCTGCATGGAATACGCATTCACATTTGAGCACTTTTGTCACCCTGTTTGTGTGTGTGTATATATATATATATGATTGGTTGGTTGGTTTTGCGCGTACTCGTTCCAGTCTTGAAGAATTGTTAAGCCAATCACTACTGCTATTACTACTCGGTACTGTGCGTCGGTGGCACAGTGGTTAGGACTCTCGCCAACCATGCACATGGTCCGAGGTTCGATCCCCTGTCGACGCACACCTGATATTATCTATGGTCGGCCTGCGAAAATTTGGCCCACCGATATCACATTGCTTAAAATTCCATACTTGTACCGAAAATACAGTGTGGAATCAAGCTGTAATCAAAAAAACAAAATAAATATGATGTATACGATGATACGTGATGTATTTGGAGGTTGTTTTTTTATTTCTTCATCATTTAATTTGTTTTTATTTTATTTTGTTTGTTCCCATTTTTTTCTTCTTTTTGTGTTCAATAGTTTCAATGTGATTTTTTCCTTTCTTCTTCTTCGAAAAAACATACACGTTAATGTACGACACTTCCTGATGTCATGTGTGTTGATTTTTAGCAGAAATTGTACTTATGAATTATATATATAAGACAAAGAGGGAGTTTGCTTCACATTTCGTGTGGTATGTTGCTGCGTTTGTTTTAGTGCAATAGAAAAAAAAATTGCCTTGTTGCTAATGGGTACGTTTTTTTTTAAAAGTTAATGTTCACTTTGTTGATGGATACATTGAAGATAAACGAATATTGAAATGGAATACTAGTGTAGTGTACGTGTTTGTCTGATAAGGAGTCGCTGTAGGTCAGTCACTGAACTTTGATCGATGTCTTATTGTTTGTAGTTAGTTAGTTAGCAAAGCACAATGTAGCATGTAGTTATTTGACCTTGATTCTGTCGACCGAGAGGTTCTCTGGCGATGCTTGACTGTAAAGAGAATGCCGAGAAAATACATTACACTGATCAAGGCACTTACTCTACTCGAGCTCATGCAGTCAGTAAGGTGAGGGCTAAAGGCGAGTTGTCACCTGAAGTGGTGATGACTAGTGGTGTCCGTCAGAGATGCCCACTATTCCCATTTCTATTCAATTTCATCATAGATGTACTAATGGACTTAACTCTAATTCACTTTAGTGACTCAGAGATAGACTTGCTACCACCAGGGAATAATCTCGTTGACTTAGAATATGCAGACGATATAGTCCTTCTAAGTGAGGACCCTGACAAAATACAGCAGAGTCTTCTGAACACCTTGATTTGCAATCTACGAATGTTTGGCATTTGATTCGCTCCTGCCAAACATAAGATGATGTTACGGGACTGAACCATACTGACTCCTAGTTTAGAAATAGGGAGTGAAGTGGTAGAGCACGATGACCGCTTCACTTATTTGGGAAGTTGCATTAGCCCCAACGGGCTGATCTCTGACGAAATCTCATCACGGATACAGAGGGCTAGTTTCACATATGCCAGTCTACACCGTCTCTGGCGTTGACGTGATATCCGGCTATCGACCAAAGGGCGTGTCCACTGCTCATCAGTCTGCTCCGTCCTCCTTTATGGCTAGCTGTGAGACATGGCCATTGAGAGTGGAAGACATTGAAAGATTAGCTGTCTTTGATCATAAGTACCTGCATTCTACCTCCCGTGTGAAGTGGTATAATAAGGTGAGAAATATTGAGTTAGGCTTCGGTCGAGTGCTAGGTAAGGTGGGAGGGGAAATCAAACGACGAGGCTGTTAAATTACATCGACTGAGATGGTTAGGACATGTGTTACGTATGCTGTATGTCTAGTCATCGCCTTTCTCGACCGACTAGCAGTGTTAGCTGATATAGGGTCAGGCTGCAAAAAAGCTAGTGGCGGTCAAACCAAAACATGGTTTCATCAGTCAATGAAATCTACAACAGTTAGTCTAAGCCACATAGGAAGGTGTAGACTTCCTGACTGGTTGGGTTCCTCGGGACGGTAAAAACCAATGGTTTGAAACAATTGATGACATGGCTCAAAATCGTTCTCAATGACAGAGCAGATGCATCCACTCCTTGTGATTTATGATTTCCAATAAAACTATATTGTTCTTCGTTATTACTATTCCTTTGTCTCACACCTCTGTTTACTGTCTCTAATATGCATTTCTTCTACTTTCTACTCTTGCTTTGTTTGCTACTTGGAGTATGACGACTTTAACTGCCGCACATATTGTGCAAAGTTCTATGTCGAAAACAGAGAGACATTTAACCTTTATAGCGACTTTTATCATCAGCAGCTTTTTTTGCCTCCATACTGAAGGTAAGATGGGAACAGACCAATCAATAATATGTTACTCAACAAATATCCCGAAGGAAATGGTGATGGATCGGATACATACTTAGGAGACCGTTGAATGGCATCACACACTTCATGCCCTTGAGGAAAACAATAAGTTGGGCTAGGGTCCAAGGATAAGGAGGAGATGAGAGCTCATGGATGGGAATCGTGGAGCCGGATGACGAGGAACTGCGGAGAACAGGATAAGGTGGAGATGATCTGTAGAAGCTGTATGTTCCATTCAGAACCCAAGAGAATATTAATGATAGTAGTAATAATCTAGCCATTACTTTTCTACATGCGATCGAATTTTATTAATAATTAAAAGCAGACAGTGTGTTACTTGTTTAACTAACTCTCAGGTAATTAGTGTGTTTATTATTTACGTTTTTATTGTTATTCTGTTCAGTTTCGACTGGAATGTAGGGCTCTCCGTTCTCTGCAGTGCTATTTAGCTAGCCCCACAACTGACCATAGGCTTTCATCCCCTCTGCACAGGATCTTCTTTATGTCAGCTTCGGATCAAAGTCCAGCTTGTTGTTTCTCATTCGAGGGCTTGGCGCGTGACTGTCACTCAATGGTCTCTGTATCGAATAAAACCTACACGCGTTATGGTCTCAACACAGGAGACCGATCTTTGCACTCTACTGTATAGCTGGCTGAAAATTCCTTGAGTTATTCACAGTTATAAAATGCCTCAATGTCAGCAAAAAATTCAGTTATTTCAGATAAAATATGTGGTACTATTCGACGATAATAACGTATCCAAAAGCAAAATTACCTCAACAATGCTGTTAGCCAGTTATATACAGATTGAATCCTTCCTCAGTTACAAACTAAGCATTGTATAACTAATGTGTCTAACCAAATCAGCCTTGAGAAGTACTTGAGTATTAAGTAGAATATTTTCAACAAGGTGGGAGTAAAACTCTGTCAGTGAGAATCACACACCGACGCCTCCCCCCCCCCTCACACACACACAGAGTACAATGTCAGAATCAACTTCATTCGCTCAAACGAAATCGCAGCCATAAAATAACACATTATCAATGTCACCCATCACAGAATCACAAAGAGAAGCATTAAAATGAGAGAGAAAACAGGATCAAAGGCAAATAATAACGATCAAGTCAACATATGGTATCTAAATGTTAGAACAATGATATACAGCTTATGAGATCACGAGTCATCTGGTCTTCAGTATTGAAGCCAATGAAGACGATAGCTCTTGATGAAAATCCACAGTAGGCTGTTACAAAATCCTTTTGGTTGGAATTCATGGACTAGGCAATGGATCGGGTCCCAGTGGCTTAATGGTCTACGAGCCAGCTCGTCTCGTAACTGGAAGGTCCTAGGTTCAAATCCCAGTGAGTACGTGCTGTTGAGGAGTCTTGAAGTGGGACGAAACAGCTGTCTAGTACTCCCTACAGGTTTTCTCCAGCGGTTCTCTAACCGATATCACCTCATGATGGAGTTGTGGAAACAATCAAATCCATGTAATGCAACAATTGAATTACATTTGAAACAATGTAAATCAGCCATAATTAATTCTGAAAGTAAGATTAAAATATGCACCTACAGAACAGTACGATATTGATAATGAAGTTGGCACTACAAATAAAGATAATATTTACAGTTATTCGGTGTTACTAGCAGAGACAAATATTATAGGTTAAGGTGGAAGGTCATAGGAGAGGGAGAGATTGAACAAACTTTATCTGAACACAAAGATTGAACTGGAGAATTTTCTGTGGAGACTGCCTTAGCTATGCTTAGCATTCAAAGGTGTACAAACTTGGAGAACTAACGTGGCACAAAAATGTACAGGCGGAATTATTATTCATTTTGTGATCCGTATCCATAACGTGTGCCAGTACGGAATTCTTGACCTCTTTGTCTAACTAATGTTGGGCAGTGCTCAAGAAGACAACGGTGGGCTTTCCGATTCGATACACCTATGTAACTGTCTCCACTATGAGAACAGTTAAATTTCTAAATGCACATTGAGGTGGCTCACTGTGTAGCTTATCCTTCACCTGCATTGGAATTATTCAACGAGTGGTGGATTTTTAACATAGTGTTGCGGCGAATTATGTATTGGCTATTATATTTCGAAGTTTCGATGCCTGCAATTCAGTGGCTGTGTCACCTTTGAACGGTTTTTCTGCACAGTTTTGAAAGCATTTCTCTCTATCTGTTCTCATCATGGAGAATTTAACAAATTTCTCTGGATATCAATTTTCATATAAATAAGTTTTCTATTCCCTATATTTCACCGTCAACAGTTTTGGTTGTGCAGATTTTTTTTTGGCACGAAATATCACGGCACCGATAAGATTCCATTTGTACCTAAGCTGTGTTCATTTTTATCACGTGATACTGTTATCTTGCAGTTGTTTCTGCACATGAATTCTGCAGTTATTCTGTCGAGTTTTCACTGAAACATTTGAATGGTTTGATGGTAATTCAGGGTGTTTATTGTCCTTGGTAGGAGGATCTGACATCATTTAAACTACCACTGAAAACCGAAAATTATTGGCCAGTTATTTCGTCCTGATTTGTGACTCTTCATTAGTATGCACCTATGGCCCTATTTTGAGATGAGCCCTGTGAAGTTTCAACTGATGAGAGGTCATTATCTTTTTACATCCATCAAGTCAGGTTTCAGCACAGTCACTCATGAGTGAAATTCGATGTTGGCGGTGATACTATATTACAAATCGTAAGATGAATGAAAGGACATATCATTGAAACGCAACCATATTGCTGAAGTATAGTGTGCTCGCCTCATAGTCTGACATGGTTCTGTTTGATCCCTCTGGCTATCGTAACTGAGTCTAGTGTTCCCCAGTTTTCTTTCGCATAAATATTCCGCACATAGCGATTTGCTACAGGAAGTTACCTTGTAAGCCCGGAGGACTCATTGAATAAGGAATTGGAATCCTTCAGAAACACTCTAATCAAAAATGCATACCCAACGTCCTTCATCGATAAGTTGGACGCCCTGAAGAAATAATTTATTTCGAATATGAAATTCAAGGGAGATAATAATTAGTGAGGTTCTCTGAAGTTTACATTCCTTGCTGCACCTCCATACCTCATCTTCTCCACACCTGTTCTTGCTCACCTAAAACTTGAAAGACAAGAACCCTCTACTGGCAACTTCATTGTGTATTTCGCAATTGACATGTTCCTATAGAGCTAAGTACAGAGGCTATGCCATCAGGACATTGTCTAGACAAGCAAATGAACACTTACCAGCATGGTAGTCAAATAAAAGGACGTAGAACAGTCAACAGATCAATTCTGTAGCATATTATTACTTCTGGCGATGGAATGTGAGCAGACACTTCTTTCAGAGTCATGCATAAAGTATGACCAAGTCGATGGAAAGGATTCCGCCTTCATTTTCTTCATGCAGCAGAAGTCTTAGCAGTCTACAAGGAGAAACCTAAACTTAGTGTTGAGCCTCTTTTACTAATTTTTTTCTTTTCTTGTCTTCTTCCCCCTTTGTCTTTCTTAATAACTCTGATAATTAGCTTTATATAGTTCGTTTGATGCTTTTTCGCGTTCACTTTCGATCCCTTATTCTCATGATTCTTATCGAGTACCACTAAACGATTATTTATCAATAGACTGATTACTGAGAAAGGAATATTCTTTTCGATAACCTGCTCTTCATCAGATTCTACAGTTCATATATACTTACATAATAGTAAATGAATGAATTAGTCTTATTATCAAGAACATTAATGCTGTTTAAATAACATCGAATCAATAATAATAATATCATTGGATCACACTTCGATAGCATCAACATAACAGTACACGCCGAATATCAGACAGGCGAATTAGGAAAGATAATAATAAGATTAATGCAAATTCATGAATATATAGTCTCCAGTGAAGGTCGGTCAGGGGAGTAGCTGTAATAGTGGCTGGTTAAACTTACTTTTTCTGTACACAGAGCACCGGTTGTCTCGGGCGAATCGAGATGGTGGCCTGCGCTGGATGCCTATGGCCATTTATTCGGTACCAGGTAGGTGATGGCAAATGATTCGTCATTGCTGGCTTTATAGCCGGTCGGTTTGAACCAGGTGGTCTAATATCGAGCTATGGATGTTACTCACTACACTTTCACTTAACCACACTGGTAGATGTTAGCGAGTGAGTACGAAAAGTCAAGTTCCTAGAACAATGGCCAATATAACTCACTCCATCACAAGCGCAGTTGAATTGGTAGATAGAACAATTGGAAGCATTTAGTCCAATCTAAGTACTTGATTTTTCAGTTGAGGAATCACCACCTATGATGTAGAAAATAAGACACTTGTAGTTTGTCAACATTAACAGTTCTTTGAACCGACTTTCTTATTTTCTTTTCGTAATTATTTCGCTAGGCATATCGTCTTTGAATTGCAGTCGTATGCATAAAGGCTTCTTGTTTTGTGTTTTATCGCTTAACTAATTAGTTATCGACTCTGCTGATTGCGTAAGATTATTTTCAGTTCTGCAAGCACACTTATTAATCATTACACTTTGGCTTACTTTGTTACTAACTGGGAATAATCTTAAACCTTTGTTGTCTACCTACATTGCTGATTCATGCGTTCTTTATTAAATGAAATGAGGATTCGTTTTTTCTTCAATTAAATATCCTCTGAAATGTTGTTAATAATTTCTAGAAAGTGAACTTTATATAATCTCTTAACTTTATATCGTAAAATATTGAATTAAAAAAGGTTTTGTTTTAATATGAAAAATTACATCCATCATTCTCAAATAAAGTTTATTTCTAAAATTTGCTAATCATTTGTGTTGTTACAATAGAACAAAACAACAACTTTTTTTCTTTGAAATTTTCACCTTTGATCCACTAGTCGTAAAGTCTGATCAGATCAATGAATAAACTAGTGTACACATATATCGTAGATAAGAGAATTCAGATCATTCCGACCTTACACAACATAATCAATATTATATATGCATTATTAAATCAACAGGTCTGTGTGGAGGTCAACAGCACTCTGTATGAAAAATAAAATCCGGATTTTCAACTCCAATGTGAATTCAGTCAGTGATACTTACTATACGGATCAAAGACTTGGCGCCGCGTCACAAAAAGCACTTCTAACATACTGTAACAACAGAAGACAAGGGCCAGGCAACAGATCGTTTTATTATGAAAATCAACACGTATTTATACATATTTCACATACATTATTATAGCTTATGCAAGTAGAAAAGCGCAGTCATCTGATTGGTTGTTTATCAGAAGTTAGGCAGACAAACTCAGGCTTCTGATTGGTTGTTTCGGGATTCCTCGACAAATAGAGTTCTCTATCTGCGAATCATATTTTGCCACGTTAACTTTGCTGTGATTGGTTGTTGAATCAGCCTTGCTCATATTTTCTCACGGCCTGCTCTCACCACAATACTACATACCTTCATCAACAACTGTCTTCGCTCAGTCCCACTCAAGATTAGATGGTCAGAAAAAACCAGCAACAGGGAGGGATCTCTGGCGATGAATGAACCAACCAAGTAGGAACCAATTGTGCAACAAATAGGCAGGAAGAAATGGAGGTAGATTGGCTGGCCAGACTCTGAGAAAACAAACCGTCATCAATTGACATCTATCACACCCCAGACCGAGTGGTCGAGTGGAACCCAAATGGGAATCGGTGAGTTGGTCGTCAGTATGAGGGTGACATGGAGGAAGGAGGTCATGTGAAGAGGAGATGAAAGCATGTGGGGAGATGTGGAGCCAGGTGAAAACATTGGCAGAAAACTGAACGCAATACAGACGTGCGGCTGAAGCCCTATGTTTCTCTAGGAACTACAGGAAATAATAGTATTTATTACTAATACAAGTTAGAATTGGTCAGTCTCTCTATAGAATACAGCCACTGGTATTGATTTCATGATACTGCCCTCACCCTTAAATGCTTTATACTGTTTTAAACTCATTAGCTGAAGGTATTTCAGTGAATGGTGGTTTTTCAGTAAGAGCTCAAATCCAATATGCATTCATTCGATCTAGGTCACTTCAGTCTGTGAACAGATCATAGTTGCAACGGTCTATTAGTGGAGTCTCGTTGAGATGTAATGTGTAATTCTGACTAACAATAAATTCTATATGTCAGATATTTGCAGGTAGTCTTCTAGAATCCCAGACACCTAGATTTAGTGCATTTGCTGATGTTCATCAGCAAAGTGGTTGGTATCTGCAACTTTGGAAGAGCCAAAGTGTCCTGTGAGATCCCGACCTGCGCCACCAAGTTAGTTGACTCGGTGTCGTGGCATATTTCTGAACTCTGATGTTAGATGGTTGGAAAGAGTCGACAGGAAGGCCGACCTGACTGTGATAGAATTCAGTGATCAGCAATGCAAAGGACTAGACGCATGACACTGGTTACCCCCACCCCACCACACCCCCAGTTAACTAATCAGTGTATAGAGTATACTTTGGATTACAGTTAGTGAAGATACATCCAGTTTTATTGGGCTGAATAATTGTTTCTATTACATTTTTCAAAACGTTCAGTTGAAATAGGGAAACCAAGCTGGTGACAGACGCGGTATTCACGAGTGTCACTTGTCTACTCCAAAAACGTGTGTACAACGACTAACCGAGCACTCAGCCCATTTTACTTAAGAGAGAACGTACGAAAGATGAGACAAAAAGCAACGTTGTGCTTACACAATACCGTATAATTCAATAAACGGTCACAAAGCATCTATCATTTGTATAAGGGCAAAAGTTGGACACTGTGGTAGCGTATAATTCCATTATGGATAAAATAAAATAGTGGGTGTTAATTTATGTTGACCAATTCTGATTGGGGCGAAGATAAAGTATCATAGCCCAAGTCCAAGATCTTTCAAAAGTTTACTCTCGAGTACCGATCAGATACGGAGAATGCTCTGAAATATCTTTCCAAATCAAATCATATCTGTCTTTTTGAACTTGGAGAGGATAGATACAGTATTCTGCAAGTCTGTAATGTGTTAGGACTTTTAACAATAAGGCTTAGGGTCTAGGGTTAAGGTAAGGTTAAGGGTTAAAGTTACGATTATGGTTAGAGTTAGGAATAAGTTAGGCAACAGTGTCAGAGATATCAATAGATCTCAAAGTATCATGACCCACAATCACATGAATGAACGGGTATATCGCGCATGGCACGATTTCTCTACAGATCATCTGTGTATTGATTAGCAGACATTCCAGTAACACATAAGCTACAATTATACAGTATAATATCATGTTTGCAATACTTTTTAGTGCATTTTTCAACGATTATGCGACTTTTTTGCATCTGAATGCTGATTGGTTGTTCAAGGCCACTGTGGTTTTGACTAAGGTAGTTTAAATTTCTCCTGATTGGTTTATTTCCAGACTGGATATCGATCACGACATCAGTTTCATAATGAAATGAACAATGACAGTGTATATGAGAAAAACCAGAATATGTGAATGTATATTTTATCAGTTCCAACAGTGAAACTGATAAAAGCTTAAATAACTTATTATATAAAACAGAAGGTATAATGCTTTGGGAAACTACATTTTTCACTCTATTTCGATGGTGTTCAGCACCATGCATCCCTGGATTGATATAGAATCAAGTGTGTAAAATTAGCAAATTATGTGGAGAACAAGTAATGTTATATAAGGGGAATATGAATGAAATATATTTTGATATAGCAAAAATATTCATACAGACATCTATAAAACAGAAGATAACTAAGCAAAGAATATCCTTTTCGATAATTTCCTATTCTGGCTCTACAATTATATATACGTTTATATACATAGAATATTCTAGAATAGTAGTCAATAACAATATTAATGTTTCTTAAATAATATCGATTTGTAAGTAAGATCAGTGGAATTACAGTTTACTAAAGATGCTTAAATTACAATAATAATAATGATAAAAATATGATAGCAAATAGAATATCAACTAAAATTAAGGAAATTTCTACAAAAAACTGAAGATCATTAGAACCTAGATGGGCAAGGTAAGGACAGTGTCTGGACTAGCTTCTTTTGGACGCACAAATTAGGCTTCTTAATGTGGATCCCAACAGCCAGCCTTAGCAATACTTAGTAGTCGAACTCTTAAGGCGAAGTTAAGGTTAGTTGTTGCCTCGTTAACATGAGTCTTGTATTCTGTATCTACAAGATGAGATAGAATGGCGCTATGAATAGATTTTGTTTGTTCTCAATTAACCACGCAGGGTGATGTACGGAAATCTATTCTGGTATTTGAACAAAGTAGAACAGAGATCAAATTAACTGCATAAAAAACCTCTTTGCACATCGTTACTTGTCATGTAACGGGAGAAGACAAGAGATTTGGTAACGGACTTCCTTAATGAAGAAAAACACACCATATTTATACATTTTTAGCCATATTTATAATCGGCTAGGTCAGTGGATGATAAACCGTCCTGATTGGTTGCTAACTTTCTGAAGGTTAAACTGTAAGATTTATATCCTGACCCCAATGTTAGCCAAATGCAAATTTGAGAAAGAAAAACATTTCTACTTCTGTAGCCACTGTCTTAAAATGTTGTTTATAGTTTTGGCTATTTCTTATCAGTCGGCATCTGTATGCTGCTGATAATTCTTTTCTGTACCAGACGCCAGTGCCATCCATCAGCAGCTGACCGTTTAGAATTACATACTTCAACCTTAAAAAGGGGACTATAGTTATTCAAATGACAGGACAAACCAGTAGTCTAAGATACTGAATAAGACAAAAAAAAATTGAGCAGAAAATATCCTTTTCGATAATTTCCTCTTCTGACTCTGCAATTATGTATAAATATGTTTATATACATGGAATATTCTAAAATAATCATCACTAACAATATTGATGTTTTTAAGTAATATCGATTTGTAAAGTAAGATCAGTGGAATCATAGTTCAAGAAAAAAACATAAAATATAATAAGCATAGAAATCTAGTAGTAAATAGAATGTCAAATAAAATTAAGGAAATTTCCCCAACAAATTGAGAATGATTTAAGCCTTGATGGACAAGGTGAGGAAAGCGTCTGAACCAACCAGCTTCTTTTGGATACATACATAAGTTAGGGTTATTAATGTAGATTCCAACAATCAACTTCAGCAATATGTAGTAGACGAACTCTTAAGGTGAAGTGAAGATTAGTTGGTCTGTGGTAGATGACTTTGAAAGCCGCCTCAATGACATCAATCTTGTGTTCTGTATCCACAAGATGAGATAGAATAACGCTACGAATAGATTTGGTTTGTCCTTTACGTAACTACTATGCAGGGTGATGCTCGGAAATTCGACGAGAAACACGGCTAATTGTACAACCTATGCAACTAACTAGCTCCACAGGAGCAGTTAAATTGGTAGATATACATGGAAGAGGGGAAATTAAACAGTTTATCTTCAACTCTCGAACGTGAAATACGGATAATTTTGAAGACACAGCATAAATCAACATCTCTGAATGCTCTTTTTACCGCCGTTTTCCTTAGGCCTTGTATTAATATCTCACTGATGTTATCATATGTGCAATATTGACTGAGCAATTTCGTAATGCCACTTAATGCCTTTTTCCGTAATATAAACACTAGTGTACAATTAACTTAAAAAGGAAGTCGTTGAAAAGAAATATTTCTTCGCGGAACAAAAACTGTGTTTTTCCTTATGAGCAAATAGGTATACTTCGGGATTGGATGGAAAGAACGAAGATATTTGCAGATTATGACTTATCCATTAGAAATCTCATATTTAAGAGGTCAGAACCCTTGTCTGGTTTACGAATAAAGATGTCATTGTTTCGCACGTTTTTGTAAATGCTAGTCTATACTCTCTCTAGTGAACATTTTTGACTGTGAAAGAGGCGAAATTTGATACTGTTCTGCGATATCAACAATTTCGGATTTAAACAAAGCAGTTTTATTCCTCGTCTTTGGGTTTCAGATCAGATAGTGTTGATCGTATAAATACTCAAAGTGTATTTCCGTGTCAATTCTGCCAATAAACCAGTACGTGGGACGTGATACTTGAATGCTATAGAGATAGAGATTCAGGTTCAACTTTCCATACTTTTACTTCCGATAAATTCTCTCTCTCTGTATATATATATATATATATATATATATATATGCATGTATTTTCCCAGGATTTGGACTTCACTGATGATATATGTCTTATTTTCCACAAACTGGAAGATATTTAAGTGAAAAGCAACAAGCTGGCAGAAGAAGCATCCAGAGAAGATAGGCCTTCAGGTGAACATAGAGAAAACAGAGGGGATGAAGATTCCTGGCCAACAACAACAGCAACAATTCATTATTATTATTTTATTATTGCTCCCTTGGGTTCCTAGTGGAACATAGGGCTTCAACTGCATGTCTCCATTTGCTTCTATCTTCTGCTGTACTTTTCGCCTGCATCCATGTTAGTCCATATTCTTTCAACTCCTCTTCACACGATCTCCTCCATGTCACCCTTGCACCGACGTCCCACTCGCCGCTTCCCTTTCGGGTTCCCCTCAAGTGATCGCCTGACGCGCGCGCTATGTCACCCAGCGGCCTCCTCAGCCGCGAGTGTCCAATCCATCTCCACTTTCTCCTGCATATTTGTTGGTTGGCGATTGGTTCTTGTTTTGTTTGTTTGTTCCCATAGTTTCTTGTTGGTGATTCTTTCCGGCCCGGCCATCTAATCTTCAGTATAGAGCCAGTGAAGACAGTTGTTGGTTGATAAAGGTCTGCAACAGACTGTTGGAAATATTCTTTGTGACACAACCGCCAAGTTTCTGATGCGTATAGAAGAACTGACTTGACGTTGTTTGTATTGAAAATCATACCGAATTTTGATGTTGATGCAGGCTGAGTGACGAAGATTTCCAGATTGATTTCAGGTTGATGAGTGAATGTGTTTCTCGCCTTCTCGATTTGATATCCTCGTCCGTTCCGACTGCATGTAGTTGAGACAATGCTCCCTAGATGAGTGAATGAAGTAACCTCTTTCAAATCCCTCCCGTTGATTGTGATTGGCTCTGGATGTTGCTGCTGTTGTTGTTGTTGTTGGTTGGTTATTTTCATAACCTCCGTCTTGTCTATGTTCACCTGGAGTCCTGTCTTCACCGGCTGCTTCTTCGACCAGTTTGTCGGTTTTCGTTTGTAAGTCTTCGATTGTGTGTGACAACAAACATAAATCATCCACGCGCGAAATCCAGGTCTTCTAGGTTCTTCACGTCGATCAGTCCAGGATATCCCTGTCTTCTCGTTTCCCACTCACTCTCTGATGCATAATCTAGTCGGTCCACCACAATTAGGAATATCATCTTGGGTGATAATAAGCACCCTCGTCTGACTCCTGTGTTTACTCCAAACGCCTTACTGAGCTTTCCGTTGTGGATCACTTGACATGTGCCGTTGTCGTACAGCTGTCGAATAAGGTTGATGAATATTTGGGGTACGCCATAGTACTCGAGTAATTTCCAAATTACTTCACGATCAACGCTGTCGAAGGCCTTCTCAAAGTCTATAAAGTTGAGGTAGAGTTTTGATCGCCATTCCATGCTTTGTTCGATGATAATGCGCATTTCGGTCAGTACATGATTTGCCTGACTTTCCTGAATCCAGCTTGTTCTGGTTGGAGTTCCGTCTCCAGTGCGTCCTTTAATCTCTCCAGGATGATGCGACTCAGGATTTTACTTGGCGTCGATAGGAGCATGATTCCTCGCCAGTTCTTGCTGTCTGTCTGTCTGTTTTCGACATAGAACTTTGCACAAATGTGCGGCACTTCACGTCGCCACACTCCATGTAGCACGCGAAGCACACCAGTTCTTGCAGAGTCCTAAGTCGCCCTTCTTTGGTAGTTTCACGAGGTAACCTTTCCTCCAGTCAGTAGGCACCTTTCCCTCCTTCCAGACCTTTTGCAATAATGGAGTCAGCATATCTGCTGTCGTCTCTGGGTCCGCTTTCAGTGCTTCAGGGGGTATTCCATCTGGTCCAGCTGCTTTTCCAGCTTTCAGAAGCTTGATTGCATTCAAGACTTCAGCTCTCGTTGGAGGATTGGTGTCAACTTGCAGTTGTGTGCGCGCTGTTGTTGGTATTTCTGGACGGGTTGCAGGTGATGGTCGGTTCAAGAGTCCTTTGAAGTGATCCGCCCATTGTTTAATCTGTTTTTCTTCCTTGGTAATTGGGTTCCCTTGGCTGTCTTTTATAGGTTTCGCTTGTGTTGATCTCTTCCCGGATAGAGATTTGGTTATCTGATATAGTGTCCTCAGGTCCCTTTTGCCTGCTGCCTTCTCAGCTTCAGTGGCGAGGTTGTCGTAGAATCGTCTTTTGTCCTTCCTAGCACTCTTCTTCACTTCTTTGTCCAGTGCTGTGTAAGTTGAGCTCAGCGTCTTCTCCTGTCCGTCCTTGCATTGAATCATTTTCTCTTTCACCATTCTCCTCTCTTCTATTAATTTCCAAGTGTCCGTTGAGAGCCATTCCTTGTCTTGTCTCTTCTTTCTTCCTAGAACCGTTGAACACGTTTCGTTGAGAATCGCCTTCAGAGACTTCCAATGTTCTTCCACGCATGATTCTTCAGTGATGTCGCGTAGTGTTTCCTGCTTTGCTCTGACAGTTGCAGTGAAAGTGTCTTTTGTGGTTGTGTCCTTCAGTAATTGAGTGTTGAACTTGCATTGTGGCCTATCCCCAGCTATCCTCGAGGCTTTTAGTTTCACCTTGAAAGTCCCTTCTACTAGATAGTGGTCTGAACCCACATCGGTGTCCAGTAGGCTCCGTCTCCACTTTCTTGAAATTGAGATGAAGTCTATTTGGTTCTTGGTGTTTCCATCTGGTGAAATCCATGTCGTCTTGTGTATATCCTTGTGTTTGAACACACTACCACCAATCACCAAATCATTGAAGGCGCAGAAGTCTGAGAAGAGTTCACCATTGTCGTTCATTTCGCCGAGGGCCTCACGACCCATGGTGAGTTCTCTTCCTGTGTTGTCTCCTCCCAGCTTCGCATTCATGTCGCCCATCAGGATTTTGATATCGCCATTTGGGACGTTGTCCATTATTGCTTGTAGTTGTCTGTAGAACGCCTCCTTCTTCTCTTGTTCTGAGACGTTTGTAGGCGCATAGCATTGAATGACTGTAACTTTCCTTCCTTTTGAGTTGAACCTGGCTGTCATTATCCTGGAGGAGATTGGTTCCCACTGCATGAGAGCTTTGGTTGCTGTTGGTGACATCATGATGGCCACTCCCTCGATGTGCTCGTGATTGTTCTCTGGGTGACCGGAATAGATTATTGTCTCCCCAGTTGGCAGTTGGCACATAGCACACCCGTTCCATCTGCTCTCTCAGATTCCCAACACTTCTATTCTATATCTCCTCATTTCTGCTGCTACCTGGGCAGCCTTTCCAGTTTCGTATATTGTACGAACATTCCATGTAACCATCCTTATTTTTGCTTTCATCGAAAGGAGGTACATCGGTTGACTGGCTTCCCGAAGGCTTTCACCAGCCTATGTCATTTCACTTCCCTGATTCCAGCTAAAAATAAGGTTACTGTTTATATTTTTAGAATTTTTAATATATTGGTGCATTGAAGTTTCTGTAGCGGTTTGGTTGAGGTTTGGGGGTGGAGTCGCTAGCACCATGCCCCAACCCTCCCTCTTTACCCGGGCTTGGGACCGGCTAGAAAACTAGTAAGCTAGCAGCCTAGCAAGCTAGTATCTCGCAAGGTTAACAGCAACAATAACAGACAACAATCAGTCAGCATAAATGGGAGGAACCTGGAAGAAACAACCTCCTTTACCTACCCACATACCTGGGAAGCATCGTTTCAACTGCATATGGAACTGATGAGGATATCAAAGTAAGGATCGGGAAAGCGAGACAAGCTTTCATTTCTCTGAAGTCTGTGTGGATTTCATCAACACTCAGCATCAAAAATAAGATCCGGATTTTCAACTCCAATGTGAATTCAGTCAGTGTTACTATACGGATGAGAGACTCGGCGCATCATTAAGCGCACCTCAAACAAACTACAAACCTTCATCAACAGCTGTCTTCGCTCAATACTAATCAAGATCAGATATTCAGGAAAGGTCAGAAACAGGGATCTCTGGGAGCGAACCAACCAGGAACCGATTGTGCAACAAATAGGCAGGAAGAAATAGAGTTGAATCGGCCATACTCTGAGGAAACCATCAAGTGACATCACTAGACAAGTCCTCGAGTGGAACCCGAATGAGAAGTGGTGAGTTGATCGTCCAAAGTTGACTTGGAAGAGGTCGTGTGAAAAGGAGATGAAGGTATGTGGGCAGACTTTTGAAGCCAGGTGAAAACTTTAGCAGAGAACCGAACGCAATGGAGACGCGCAGCTGAAGCCCTATATTCCTCTAGGAATTATAGGAAACAATAAAATAATAATAAATAATGTATTTTGCCTCAGACTGGCAATTCTTCTTGTGGTTTTATTATGTACTCGTCGCGAAATTATTGTTATGTACTGGTCGAGAATTTAATAGTCCTGACGCAAGAAAGACGGAAATCAGAAGACCACTAGGTTTGCGATGATACTTCTATTTTCCAAAACACAAGGAGAATCAAATGTCACACAAGAGTGTGAGAGCAAAAATATATATGAATGTCCGAACAAGTGCGTGAGCGAATATCCAAAATGAACAAATCAATAGACAGTCTTAACATGAATGGCTAATTATAATGGAGTATCGATCCATATATACATAGCAAAATATAGCAGACATGTCAACAACCACACATAATATGGATATCTGTTACCAAGCAACGGACTGTCAACAAACACACATATTATATATAATATGGTGATATACATTGTTAAAGGAGACAGGTTCATCAAAGTGAAATGGTCACAGACTAAGGGAGCAACAGAAAGAGAGAGCACCATATATATATATATATATATATATATATGGATACATATCAGGTTTCTCCACTACTAAAAATTGTCTGAATTTCTTTCCATTTTAATTCGCTGTTTGCAGTTGTTTATTCTTGCATGAAATTAATATTACCTTATAGGATGCACCACATTGAGACAATTCTAGTAGACTGTCGAATTCCACTAGATCTAACTTCAAGATGGTGATATGTTCTTGAGATGAGCTACTTTGTGATTTAATGATCCATTATGGTAATACACTATGCGATCGATCTTTCAAATAATACTGGAAATATTTAGCTACCCTATTTTTATTTATTAACATTTACCCAAATGAAACATTTCAGTTATTCAATAGACAGTGTAGCATTTATTGTACTTTTATATACATTTTAAGTTACTATCATCAATAATATTGATTTAATTAATGATTGTTTAAATTATATACAGAGTAATGGTGTTAACTGATTTGTTTATCTGATTAAAAAGGACGATGAAAATTTATTTTTCAAAAGACTGAGATTAGTGAACAAAGATGATTCCTTTCGATTACCTTCTCTTCATCATCAGGCTCTACGGTTATATATACATCCATAATAGCGAATGAATGAATGAATTAGTGTTATTAACGCCATCAATGTTGTTTAAATAACATCGAATCAATAATAATAATATCGATGGATTACAGTTCGATAGCATCAACATAACAATACATACTTAATATCAGATGGGTAAATTAGGGAAAATTACAATAATAATACCATTATAATAAAGGTTTTTGTATTTCCAAATGAATGAAAAAACAAAACGATAGTGTCGTTTTTACGGAGGTCTCGCTGTTTATTCTTGGTCCTAGTACCTTTATCAAAGTATCATTAAACCGGAATTTACAAAATCTCAGCAAATATATAACAAAGAGTAAAGAGGTGAGAAAATACACTTAGATCACGCTAATGGGACATATTGAAAGTCAAAATAACAATGAAGATCACCAAACCAAATAACAAAGGTACATCTTTTATGATATCAAAATAAAGTTTACTTACTTGATAATCGTTCGTCAGTTTGAAGTTATTGTCCCTTGTCAAGTTGGCCAACTGGTATAGGTAACAAAACCAGGTGTAGATTGTTGGATTTGATAAGTGTGTAAAATTATAAAACAGCATGTGTTTATATAATGATATTCCTTATCACAATCGCGTTGATTTTGTCACTTTATGGGTGGGGAGGTAGGTGTTGTAACCAGGTCAAATCCTGTTTTACTCCAGAATTCCTATTCAGACAACTTGGACTCCACTTGATATGAAGTGCTTCTGATAATAGACGTTCTTTGTGATTTCTGAAATGCCTTTTCTGAATTATTTGAATATTGTCAAAATCAATTTTGTGGCCTGATTCTATAGCATGTAGACCTATGGCTGATGATTTTTCAAGTTTTCCTAGTTCAATTGGATTTCTCGGTGGTCGAAGAGATGCTCTATGGTGTTCATTTATTCTGATTTTGATTTCTCGAGATGCTTGTCCGATGTATATTGCATCACATTCCAAGCATTTTATTTTGTAGACACAATCAGTTAGAGAACCTTTAGGGATTTGGTCTTTTACATGGACAAGTTTGCTTTGTAGTGTGTCTGATGTTCTGAAGAAAACTAATGTCGAGCTGATTGAGTACTCTTCTGATGTTGTCTGGTATCTCTGCTCTACATGGAATGACAACTGTTGAGCTTCATGTCTTCGAAATACGTTCTCCCCCATATTTAATATCGGTGTTGATTTTGTTGATGAAGTTCTTTGGGTAGTTGTTTTGCTTGAGAGTCTCAGTAATGTTTGATATTTCGTCTTCTTTTTCCTTCTCATCTGTCAGCATCAGACAGTGTGTTTGTCTAAGGTGACTTGAAACAACTGACACCTTGGCGCTTATGAGGTGTGACGATCTGAAGTCTAAGTATTTGTTGGAGTGTGTTTTCTTCCTGAAAATCGATATACTGAAATATCCATTTTCCCTCCTCTTAACTGGGCAGTCTAGACATGGTAGTTCACCGACGTCTGATTCTGCTTTTGTAGTAGACTGGATTCTGGGAGATTCACAGTTTATTTTCTCCAAGAATGAACTATGTAGATCTCGTTTTAGCACTACAAAAGTATCATCTACATATCTTGACCATATTTTAAGAGTGAGTATGCTTGAAAAGATGTCATCTTCGAATCTATTCATGAAAAGGTCAGCGATTATTGGGTAGATCGGTGAACCTATTTTGATATCATAACAGACGTACTATTACCTTTGTTATTTGGTTTAGTGATCTTCATTGTTATTTTGACTTTCAATATGTCCATTTAGCTTGACCTAACCTGTCTATTTTCTCACCTCTTTACTCTTTATTATATATAAGCTGAGTGGATTTTGTAAATTCTGGTTTAATAATACTTTGATAAAGCTATTAGCATTAAGTAGTGAAAGGTCAGTGGAAACAACAATATCCTTTTGTTTTTCATTCATGGGGAAATACAAAAACCTTTATGATAGCTGATATAATAAGGAAGGTCATGAAGTCGCTTTTCAGTGATACAAAGAAAAAACAGTGGGACAGTAATTTAAAGTCCTAGTGTTTGCGGAGGATTTGTTGACCTTGATATAGGCCAAGGTAAACATAGTGGTTGAACATATGTCTCCTGATAATGACTGTTACTGCTTCAGATACTGTTCGCAAAATTAATCCTGTTCCTACAGATAGATTCCTAGGAACGCGGTAGATAATCGACAACATCTGTCCTGCTTTTGCTGAATTTTCAGTATCTACCAAGTTGGTTAAGAATGCACTATTTATGCGTTCGCTTTCCACTCTACTAAGGCAAACGGGTATATACTCACGTGCACTGGTGGATAAGGCCCTGTAAGTCGATGGCACAGTGAATAGGACTATCGCCAACCATGCACATGGTCCGGGGTCCGATCCCCTGCCGACGCACACGTGATATGTATGGTCGGCCTGCAAAATTTGGACTACCGATATCACATGTTGAAAATTCCATACTTGTACCGAAAATACGGTGTGGCATCAGGCTGTAATACAAAAAAAATTAAAAGAAAGTACGGTCAGTGTGACTAGCTCCATATGACCAGCTGAATTCATAGACGCACATCGATGAAGGCGTCATTGGTAATTTATCCTAACTTGCTGCGTGAGTACTGAATTAGTTAACCAACTGAGTACCCGTCTAGCAGCAGGAAATGTTCTATCTACTGCTCAACTAAGTAGACATTTTAGAATGTCAAATGCAATTTCTCTTTTGTAACTTAAGATAAAGAGGTTCCTTATCTACGGTATCCATCGTTAACCTATCTCTAGGTATCGAAATGTCCTTTTTTAAAAAGGTATCTAAATATCTATTTTCCTGTAATTTAGGTATCAATGTACACATTTCTTTCTGAATGCATTCCTCTGAACACATGCGTCTTGTTCTATAACTAAGGCACTTTACTGAGTTCCTTTTGTATTGAAGAGGGTGTGAGGCTGTGAAAATGAGTGTTTTTAGTTCTCATTTATGTTACATAACTTCATCTTGTAATAATAGAGAAGATTTGTAGGTCATGTGGTTGATTTGCAATTAGTGGTATTCTCTGAGCTGATTGGTTTAGTTTCGGAGCTTTCGTCTTGGATAGAACCCATAGAATTATGCTTTACAACATACTTCCAATCCAACACAAATATGCGTAGAGATAAAAGGAACGTCAATGAGATCATTGCCCATATCAGGATTAATAGCTGAAGCCGTCATGTAAAGATTAGAATCAATAACTCTACCTATAATTAAACCAAAAGCTTGGGTACATTACGTTGATGATACTTTAGTAATAATTAAAAGAAATGATTTAGAATGTACCCATAAATTAATAAACAACATATTTGAAGACATCAAATCCACAAGAGAAGAAGAATTAGGTGACAAAATCCCATTTTTAGATGTCTTAATCAGGAGAAATAACACAGGAAATTTAGAAACACAAGTATATAGAAAATCAACGCTCACAGACCAAATACTCAACTCTACCAGTAATAACCCAATTACTAACAAAAGAGACTGTGTGCAGACATTGTTTAAAAGAATTCAAACACACTGTAACACTCCAGCGTTGGAAAGAATGAAAGAAAAATACCTACTAACGGTCTTCAAAAATAATGGATATCAGCAAAAGTTCATCAAAAAGTGTTTAAAATCGAATCATAACACCAACAAGGAACCATAATCAAAGACTACAAGAAAATTCATCCTACCATATATAAAAAATATCTCTGAAATAATAGCTAGAATATTAAGACTATTTGAAATAGATATAACACACAAACCAGCCAGCCAGCACAATCACGTCATTCGATATTATGCAAACCTAAAGACCCATCCAACAGAAAAAGGAGATAAAATTAATATCATCTACAAAACAGATTGTATGAAGTGTAACAGATATTCCATTGGTCAAAGTGGGCGTCCCCTTCGAATCAGAATCGAGGAACACAAATTAGCTGTGAAAAGACACGATATATATATTCTTTCATATCAATTCATATAGATAATTATGGACATCAATTTGATTGGGACAATGTCGAAATTTTAGACAGAGAAAACACCAAAAATACAGTCGGGAATTCCGAGAAGCCTGGTACTCAAACGAATATGCGATTAACAAACACGTTAATATGGACCAAATATACCAAGTAATAAAGAGTAAATCACGTGAATAGAAAGTTTAAAATCCAATCAACTAAGGAGTGGTTACCGAGAGACGCAGTCCTATCACTCACGGAAAGTTTAAATCAGTTCAATTTATGCTAAAAATTGCCCTGCAGGGGGATGTTGTCCGGAAGGACGACGAAAGCTCCGCAACTAAACCAACCAGCTCAGAGAACACTAGTAATTGCAAATAACTTCATCTTGTTATTCGTTACATTTTGACCTCTGAACGAAAATAGTTCGGAAGCCTTCTCACCCTTCTGTTATGCATTTATAAAGGTACAGTCTAGCTGGTAACTATGCTGAAAAGAAAAATATTTAAACTGTCTGAAAATTATTTAAGAGAAAACTATATGCAGAAATTACTCTGCAAAATTTTCGCTTATATGAAAACTCAGTAAGTTTATGACAAATATTAGACTCGGTATAACAGTACGCATGTCTTGGTTTATGTTATAACTTAGATGTTCTCTGATTTCGTCTGTCCAACTATTATAGTTGTCAGCATAAAATAACCTCTCAATATGTCAATGTCTATAATGGCTTACGTCTAAATTGAGATATTTCTAATCGATATTTCTTTTTTAAATTCAGAGAGAAAGGTATTGAACAGAACATCAGACGGAATGACTGGTTCACACAACATTATTGTAACACACTTTTGTTGTCAATATACTGAGCTCATGCATCATTACCAACTGCAAAGTCAATATAATATATGTACGTATTGATGTTGCTTCGACTGCAATGTTCGCTAAGCTCTCTACGATAAACAAAGTTCTTGTATAGGATTCTCTAAGATAAATCACAAATGTTTGTTTTAAGATTTAGCATACTTACCTCATGTGCTAAAACGACGATCACCTAACACATTTTTAAGGATGTATGATAAGAAAATGTTTTTGAAAAAGACGGTTTCAGTGAAGAAAATTTTCTTTTTGATGAAGTCATCAACTGGACAGTACATTCGTGTGTAATGATAGAATACAAGGGCCAGGAAACAGTCGTTTATTGAGAAAATCAACAGGTATTTATAGATTTTTTTGGTTGTTTTCTTACTGAAGCTTATTGCGTACTGCTTTTGGCCGTTTCTCAGAAAGTTAAGCCATGTATCTGCGAATCGTATTTGCACAGGTTAAGTCTTATGTGGTTGATCGTTGAGTTCCTCAAGGTTAAGCTTTGTTATTGTTTTTTTTCACATAACCCTGATTTGGGGAGTAACATTGACGTGAATTGCTGTCTACAATTTTCGGTTTGCAGCTAGCTCTCACCACACGTGTACATATATTGTAAAAACGCGCTTGGGAACGCTATCCAACCTGGTTGGCAAAAGGAGGACGAAGGTAGTTAGTTTGGTAGTTGCGTAACACAATATCTGGTCAACCCAGGACACTCAGTTCCATTTGAAAAGTCCTCAAACCTCCTATACAAGCTGCTACCAAACTTCTCAAAGGCAGTAGGATCAAGACATCTGGGTATAGCTGAAGCATTAGAGATCCAAAAGTTCAAACCAACGCTAGGTATCCAAAAGAAACATGTTCAACTGTTGTCTTTATCACAGCTATCATAAACAGTCAATTTTCCCCATAATTATTATCCCTCTATGTCTTTTTATCCGAGCTACCTGTTTATTTTGTCAATTTTACATTTTTATCTCCATCCGACAGTTATATAACATCACATATCAAGTGATACACAACGGAAAACTCTCAGTAAAGCCTTTGAAATATAGACAGGATTAAGACAAAGGTGCATATTATCACCGATGATATTCCTGACTGTGGTGGACTAGGTCATGCTACATACTGAGGGAAGCGAGAAAATGGGTATGTGGTGGGTACAGAAGAAAACTCTAGAACTGCTGGACTTCCTGGACGATTATCCTTTATTGTCACATAAATTCGAAGACTTACACACAAAAATCGACAAGTTGGGAGAAGAGATACGCAGCGAAAAGTGGACTTCAAGTGAGTACAGACGAGGTAGACGTGATGAAGATAACCTACCAACTAACCAACTTCCAATAGCAACAACAAGCACCAATCGCTGTCAGTGGAATAGATTTGAAAGATGTCACTTCCTTCACTTATCTGGTCAACATGGTTTCAACTGTGGGCAGATAGGACGGATGACGATGTCAAAAGCAGAATCGAAAACGCAAGACAGTTAGAAACCTCCATCACTGTAAAATCAGTTTGGAAACCTTCTGCATTCAGTAAGAAAATCCGCATTTTCAACACTAAAGTTGAATCTGTCGGTTCTTCTCAGCAAGTTACTGGGAGCATTTCTAACAGGCTACAGCAGATTTTACCAACAGCTTCCGTCGCTAGCCCCACGCTGAAAATCAGATGGCATGCTGGGAAAGATCAGTGACAAAGAGTTCGTGCAACGAACCAGTCAAGAACCTACCACCCAAAGAATATTTCACAGAAAATGAAGGTGGATCGGACTCACACTGATGAAACCGTTGAGCGACACTGAGCGTCAGCCAGACCGTCGAGCGGAGCCCATACGGGAAACTAAGAACTGATCAGACGCTCGGTGGTGACATGGAGGAAATCCTCTGAGGAGGAAAGAAAAGCTTAAGATAAACCACCGGGCCAAAATGTAGATGTATGGGCTCCACTCGACAGCCCAGCTGGCGCATCACGTCACTTGAAGGTCCCCTTAAGCATACATCCAGACTATCGTCTACATATTTATTAGGTGACAGGTTCTTGATTAGCTCGTTGCTAGAGCTTCTTGTTGCTTATCACTTGTCCGAACGTATTATTTTAAGTATCCAGAGAGCAAATGCAGCCGTTAGTAAAAGTTTGCCATAGCCCTTTATAAATAGTTTTCAAACTATATTTTACGTCTACGAAATTCTGTTAAGTGTAATCTACTTCAGGCAAGGTATGCAAGTTTCCCTGTAATGACTAAACGTTTGTTAACAGAAAGCTGTTTTAGATGTGGACTTTCGTAAAATATGACAGCTTAGGAGCAATCATTTTTCAACCCAGCTAGTAAAAGAAACAATACGGTTGAAATTGTTTTTATTAAACTGTACTACTGAATAATAAGCAGTAGTAATAATAATTTGTTACAAAAATATAAGTAGCTT
Organism: Trichobilharzia regenti; assembly: GCA_944472135.2. Taxonomy (NCBI): domain Eukaryota; kingdom Metazoa; phylum Platyhelminthes; class Trematoda; order Strigeidida; family Schistosomatidae; genus Trichobilharzia; species Trichobilharzia regenti. The sequence continues at coordinate 42,647,798 of OX235267.1, forward strand.
TGTTCTGTAAAATTCGTTTACACGCAATTGAGAATTTTCAGTTAGTTTCTTATTGCAAGCTATTTATTCCTCGTGTGGAATAATCAATGATAATATATCAACTGATGCAATGTGGTCTTATCCGAGGTATCTTCCAATAATCCCTAATGTTTCTCTTTCATTTTTATAAGGAAATTCGTAGCAATCAGTTGAGACCTATCTGAAATAAGTGTCTGAAAATATATTACGATTCTCAGACAAAATTATTGAATGAAATTAAGTATTTTCCATGCATTCAAATGGATGGAAAGTTTAAGTAGCCCAGTGATTTAAGTAGACCGCCAAAAAATTAAATTTAAACAACTCAACGCATAGTAATTGTAACCACTGCACACCAAAGATAACTAACTTATTTACAGTATTTCTTTTTCCCTCCATTAAAAACTCTTGAATTTTATATCAGACATCATATAAATTTGTGGTGATTGGACCTACATTCCTACATGGGCAGAACTTCACCACGTGGTAGCATACTAGTTCATTTACCCCATCTGTCAAAATGTGAACCAGTACTACCTACTGAAAAAATATTACCATGGTGTATTGTCACGTAGATGTTTTCTTCTCTCCTATAAATGACTCATGAATTCTAACTTCTGTGCATTTTTAATATATTAAGGTTTTATGGGGATTTGGAATAACTTCAGTGCAGATTCCACTACGAACTGAATCGTTTGCAGAACCATTGAAAACCAGGGGACACTGGACACCTGTTTAGATCAAGTCTTAGCCTCTTCACCAGTGCTCACCAATGACCCAAACTTCATTCTTGTAATAGACAGAAGTGAGTACTATAGGCGCCTAAAGCTATCTGCATATATCAGAGTTTTTGGCTAATTGATCAGGTATTTTGTTTCGATACAAGCCCAAAGGGCATTGAAAACTCTCTTGCTTTCATGCACTGTGAATAAGGGCATCCATAACTGTACCAAGGATCATGCTAGTTTGAGACTGTTAAGTCATAACCTATCGGTCCTTTGTCATTCATTCTTTTGTGTTACACTAACCAAATAAGAAGAATAGAGTCTAGTAAATCAAATACACACTTAAACAGGCAAATGATGCCATTTTTAAACATAAAGAATGTTGTGAAATTCGTAAACAATACAATTCCAACTTTTACCTACATGTGGTAAATAGCGTTGGAACCATTCGATACAGATAGTGTTATAGCAGAAAAAAAAGAATTTCGGTAATGGAATTATTTATTACCAAATTGATACACAAATACGTCTACCATATATCCTAAAAATACTATTTGTACATATCTTCCATAGTATGTTTCTTCATCTCCGTTTCATGTTTTCCATGTCGCTTTCCACAGACATCGCTCATTAAATCCATCTGCCCGTTACTTGATATTTTTGCAGATGACAAAGATATTTGTGTCTATATCTATATACTACTTATAAACCTTGTCAGTAACACACGTCATATTACTAACTGATTAGGTTTGATATTAAATGATGTTTTCTCCTGGAAAAATACACGGAAGACATCCAAAATCATTGATATCACCGTTCTTTAATCTGATAATCTCGACAATTTCGATTAGATGTCTGATAAATGACAATCTGTAAAACATGCATCTCACTTTGAGTTGTTGGTGTTAGATGGTTGGAAGTAATCGGCCATAAGAAGCCTTGCTTCACCTAGGTTTCATGTTAGTTGACACTCACCAGTCAGAAAGGCGTATCTGCAACCTTGAAGAACTCATGCCCCTTCTGAGATGCACAAATCGAATCATCCAGTGAGTACTGCAGTCAGAGCCCGAATACCTCAGTGGTAACGTCTCTCACTGCACCACTGGGTGACGCGGGGTTGAATCTCAGAAGTGACTTGAGTTCGGACCAGGTTGGACCAGGTTTCGTTTCGGATCAATGGGTACCCAGCTGTAGAAATTTATTAGTTGACCATTCGATAAATCCATTTCTTCAGAGTTCCATCGGTCCTCCTTGATTAGTTCACATCGAGGAAATGAATACTAGAATCATTCTCCATTTCGAGTGTGAATTTTATCGCTGGATGACAACCATTAAATGAATTTAATATGTTATTCAAATTACAAATTATGTATATATATATATATATATATATATATATATATATATATATATATATTACATTCAAAACTTCGAGGATCTGGACTTCGCCGATAATATTCGTCTGATTTCGCACAAACTGGAAGCTATGCAAGTGAAAACCAACAAGTTGGCAGAAGAAGCATCAAAGATGGGACTTCCTTCAGGTGAACATAGAGAAAATTGAGGTGATGAAGATTCCTGGCCAACAGCAACAACAACAACAGACAACAATCAGCCAGCATAAATGGGAGGAACCTGAAAGAAACAACCTCCTTTACCTACCTATCTACCTACCTACCTGGGAAGCATCGTATCAACTACAGGCGGGACTGACGAGGATATCAAAGCAAGGATCTGGAAAGCAAGACAAGCTTTCATTACTCTCACGTCTGTGTGAAGGTCAACAGCACTCACCATCAAAAATAAGATCTGGATTTTCAACTCCAATGTGAATTCAGTCAGTGCTATTTACCTTACGGATCACAGACTTGGAGCGTCATAAAGAGCACCTTAAACAAACTAAATACCTTCATTAACAGCTGTCTTCGTTCAATACCACTCAAGATCAAATGGCCAGAAACGATCAGAAACAGGCAGGCGTCTCTGGCAATGAACGAACCAACTAACCCAGTAGGAACTGATTGTGCAACAAACAAGAAGGAAGAAATGGAGATGGGTTGGCCATACTCTGAGGAAACCATCAAGTAACATCACACGCCAGGTCATAGCTCGAGTGGAACCCGATTGGGAAGCGGTGAGTTGGTCGTCCAAATGTGACTTGGAGGAGGTCATGTGAAGAGGAGATGAAAGCATGTGGGCAGACTTGGAGCCAGTTGAAAACTCTAGCAGAGAACCGAACGCAATGGAGACGTTCAGCTGAAGCCATATGTTCCTCTAGGAATTGAAGGAAATAATAGTAATAATTACATTCAAGGTTTGGACAAACTTGTAACTTGATAACAAGAAGTAATCGACAAAAACTGAGAGTAAGTAATATAAGCCTGGAATGATGTAATTCGTTGAATAATCAAGAGACTGACTATTTATAGGATAATCAGATGAATACTCTCGTGAATAGAGTTCAAAAAGCATTTTGAGTAGTCATGGAAAGTTTAACTAGAAAGAGTATAACAATATAACAGATTACATAACTCAACAAAATATATTTTTGATATGTATATATATATATATATATATATATATATATATATATATATATATATATATATAGGCAGACGAAACGACAGACGTCAACAACAAGCTCAAAGTTTCCAGATAAACCCCCAGGAAAACATCCTACTAATCACCAATCTTCTCAAAAGGGGAGGTGATATGTATCCATATATATACGTATATATACGTATATATATATATATATATATATATATATATATATGGTGGTCTCTCTTTCTGTTTGCTCGCTTAGTCTGTGACCATTTCACTTTGATGAACCTGTCTCCTTTAACAATGTATATTCCCTTATATTATATATAATATGAGTGTTTGTTGACAGTCCGGTGCTTGGTGACATATATCCATATTATATGTGTGGTTGTTGACATGTCTGCTGTATTTTGCTATGTATATATGGATCGATACTTCATTATAATTAGCCATTCATGTTAAGACTGTCTAGTGATTTGTTCACACCCTTGTCTGAACATTCATACATATTTCGCATTCACAATTTGTGTGACTTACTTACTTACCACTTTGGTGTGATACCACTTATTGCTTCTCCTTGTGTTTGGAAAATAGAAGTATCATCGCAAACCTAGTGGTCTTCTGATTTCCGCCTTCTTGCGTCAGGACTATTAAATTCTCGACCAGTACATAGCAATAATTTGGCGACGAGTACATAACAATTTGGCGACGGGGAAAACTACTATTAACCACTCAGCAGCAGCAACATAACAATTTTTTATAAAATAGTGATAATAAGGGAGTAAAATGAATAACGCTCAGACGAAATAATAAAATTTCTAGTTGATATAACTGATCTCCAGTTACTTATATAGATATCAGTAGTGTATAGATCGTGTAATATTAAACACACACACAAAATAAAAATAAAATTGTACTCAGATTAATGCATATAGTTTCTGACTTGTGATACTTAAATATGCTGTTCTTTTGTTTCCAAAACGCCGCGTTAATCACAATTTTTAAAAGAATTTGACTATAACCTAGACGCTTCTTTATTCTCATAATTGCAATAGAATAGAATAGAATAGTATAGTTAACATTGTTAAATAACAGAAAACAATGAAAGTATTCAGCCTAACCTTTATCAGTGTTAGACTTTGTGTCTGTGCCTGTGTATTTGTGTGTGTGTGTGTGTGTGTGTGCACGGTTGTATGTGACAGATAATCAAAGATGGAGTGCCTATTCTGCTATACATTCTATTAATCTGAAATAATCTACAGCATATTGTATTTTTAAAATGTTTTGTTCAAAAATTTATTCAGATCGACGCAATGAAGACAACAGTACTCACTAAATCACTCATGTTCACATTCATACTTTAAAAAATATACAATATGACGTAGACATAAATGTGTACCGCCATATATTGTGTTGATTTTTCAAATAAAACATTCTCAAGAGTTAATTTGTAAGGACTGGATTTCTTTATACTAGTTTGCCCATGGATTCATATCAGTTAGAGAAGGAAGGAGTACTAAAAAGCCAGCTGTTTCCTCATCCTAATTTGGCACTCATCAGCAATACGCATCCAGAGAGTGGGGGTTCGAACCCAGGACCTTCCGGTTACAAGGCATACTGTTCAGTACTCCCTGATTTTCATTAGTTCTCTAACTGATATCAATCCTTGGTGACACTGGTATAAAAAAAATCTAATCCTTGCAAACCAGCTATTAAAAATTAATCTGAAGCTCACTAGTGACTTGCTACAGGACAGAGTTTCCTGGAGTTCTAGTGAGAAGTTGTGACCAATGAGGTTCATCCAGTCAACTGTGAGGATGCAGTTCCCGTCGATGACATTGGTTTTTAATAATAATGATAATAATAATTTGCTTTATTCCAAAACAGTACTTGCGATACAGAATAGAATTCTCAGCATTTTACTACAGTATTCCGCATCCAGTTAGTACATTAACAATAAATAAAATTCTACACAGATTAAGGTAATCTCAGTTCATTGTGACAACAACATATTGACATCGTCGGTAGCAAAGCCAAAATTGAACAGAGTGTTTGAAGGTGTTAGAAAAGTAGATGCGAGCATATTTACTGGCGTAAGCGGTAAGAAAAAGGTCGAGGTTTACAGAGTGTGAAAGAACGAAGAATGTTTTAATAGAGTTAGTAAGGAAGAGAGAAACAAAGCAGGACATAACAGAAAAAAGAGAGAGAGAAAAGGAAAAGAAAGAAAGAAAACGTTGTACCTATAAATGATATGAGTTGGAAAGACGAGATCCAGTTGTTCTACTGACTATTTAATAAGTTATAGATATCATGCCTAATGCTTTCTTTATCGTACAGAACACAAGTCAAGTAGGTTATGGTGAGTTACTGTACTTGTTAGTACAGCATATAGTTTTCTAAATAGGCTTCTGTTCCTGCCTGATGAGATACAAGGGAAGAGTTTTGAATGGAGAGGATGGTGTGAGTTAGATAAAATGGATTTAGCCCATTTTTCACATGAGTCCATGTGCCTGTCAACCAGAATATTAACAAGCTGGTTAAATGGCACGTTGCTTACCCTGCTGACAACCTTTAACATCCTGCGTAATAAGGCATAGTCTTTCTTGGTTGGTTGTTGGTCGCGTTAAATGCATCACGAACTGGTAGAAGTTAGAATTCATGGTTTGCCCACTGAAACGGAACCCAGTGGCTGAATGGTACACGAGCTAGCTTGTCATGTAACTCGAAGGTCCTGCATTGAAACCCTCCTTTGTGGGTGCGTACTGCCGATCAATCCCAAACTAGGCTGATGAAACATCTGGCTGTCCAGTACTCCCTGTGGTTAGTTTTCACTGGTTTTCTAAATGACATCATCCATGGACAGACTCGTATAAATAAAACACTAATTTGATGTTTCAGTGCATAAAGTTCAAAACAGAAGTAACATACAGATTGATAAATGTGTCAATGTGTGTTGTCGTCATCTTGATGCATATTCTTCAATTCTTCTTCATTCACACTACTCTTTACTCACGTGCATAGAATGATGTCATATGTCGTAGTTGAAATCATTGAAAAGTGTAGGCGTATTCAAATATTATCTCCATATAAGGTGATTTAATTCAACTCAAAGTATTTTTTGTCTTTTTTTGTTACTATGATCATGTCATCAATGACGTCATTGAACTTCACATGATGATCTCTGATCACAGAACTAATAACTTTTTTCTCTCTTCATAATTTCTAAAAGTAAAACAAAAGCGCACACACTTTAGAGAGTTGATTTCTGTGTGATTGAGTCATACTTCACCTGTGTTGATTTTATCATTATTTTCACATTCACATAATCATGAATCATCACTTCATTTCAACACAGTTTATTGATGACAAGGTTTGATCGAAATGACAGCTGCTTTTTCTTATGACAAATGTCAAGGCTGTGAATCTCCGAGACAAAATTAATTATTATCAGGAAGCAAGCACAATTATTATTATTACTATTGTTCCCTTTAGTTCCTCGAGGAACATAGGGCTTCAAATGAACGTCTCCATTGCGTTCGGTCCTCTTCCAACGTTTTCAACTGACTCCACGTCTGCCCACATGCTTTTCATCTCCTCTTCAATTCACCTCCTGCCTCGGATGACCAACTCACCGCATCTCATTCGGTTTTTACTCAAGCGATGGCCTGACGTGTGATGTCACTTGATGACGGTTTGTTTTCTCAGAGTATGGCCAACCCACCTACATTTCATCCTCCATATTTGTTGCATAATTGGTTCCTTCTGGGTTGGTTGGTTGGTTCGTTCACTGCCAGAGATGCCTACCTGTTGCTGATCTTTTCTGGCCATCTGATCTTGATCGAAGTATTGAGCGAAGATAACTGTTGATGAAAGTGTGTAGTTTGTTCGAAGTGATCTTCTTGACGCGCTGGCCATGTCTCTGATCCGTACACATAGTAAGTAGCACTGAGTTCACATTAAAGTTGAAAATCCGGATCTTATTTTTCATGCTGAGTGCTGCTGATCTCCACACAGATTTGAAAGTTATGAAAGCTTGCCTTGCTTCCCCAATCCTCTCTACTTTGATATCGTCATCAGTTCCGTTCGTCTGTAGTTGAAACGAAGCTTCCCGGGTAGGTAGGTAGGTGGGTAGATAAAGGAGGTTGTTTCTTTTAGATTTCTTCCATTTATGCTGGCTGATTGTTGTCTGCTGTTGTTGGAGAGTCAAATTCATCTGGTTCACGGTGTTTTCATAGATTTCAATTCTGCAGTTAGTAAACACGTAGGAAACAACTAGGGTATCCTTTAAAATCAATCATATTTATCCGTAATAGGTATTTGACGGAAACTGAAATTAATTTCACAACTACTTTCATGAGCCAGTCGTAATCTCAAAGGAGTGTTTAATCTAACGGAATAATTGCTTGGCAAATCCCTCAAGAACCACAGACGTTGCCACTTATTACGACATTCAAGCTAACTTTATAGATTTTATCCGTTTTTCTCCTAGGCTGTATATATCACTGTTCTGACTCTTCCGTATAATTTGCTGACTTCATCAGTATTATTTGTAATTGTTCCAGTTTAATTCTAATTGTAATGCTTCTCTTAGAAGGTTGCGAGATACACTGATAATGTATTGTTCACTGCGATTTTGTTTGAATGAATCAAAGTCATTCTGACCTTGGACTGTCTCCAAGATTTGTTTGGTGTACGATTCTTGTGGACTGGTTAACTAATTTTGTTCTGCAGCAAAATGTTTTCTATCTGAAAACTAATTTCAACTGGCTAGCTACATTGTTGAGGTGATTTTTCTTTTTGATATATTATTATTATTCTGGTATGTACTACTAACGAAATTTATCAGTAGCATAAAAAGATATGTTCATAGGCATTAAAAGCATCAAACAGATGAGAGATAGATTCGATGTCAGAGAAAGTAGGATAATTCAGCGTTGATGAGGTAAATGGAGATGTGAAAGTAACAAAAAGAAACACAATATGAAGGAAAGGTGGCCAGAAGTAGCACTACACGGAAGTTCAGTGTAAATGGGGAGTTGAAGATAAGGTGTACACAAATTTTGCTCCAAATTCCAGATGCACATCGGTCTATCAAGTCTTTCCTCTTCTACCGTTATACTATGATCAAAGACGGTTAGCATCAGCAAGAGAGAGAGAGAGACAGACAGGAAACACTAAACTGACTGAATATCAGACAAATTAAGCGAAGTAACACAGAATATGTGAATTTATAGGTTGAAGAGAAGGCCAGGGTAGCCATAGTGATAAACTGGACATGTTCAGTTAGCATCCAGACCTTAGGTTGATTTAAGCGAATTGCAAAAGTCTCTGCTGTGTCGAATGTTTGGTATCTGTCTATAGGCCTTTGGTAATTTATTCGACACACAAAAGATGATCGACGAAGACCATTGAATTTAAGTATAAAACTTGGGCACTGTGGTCGAGTGAGTACCAACTCCATTATGGGGATAAGATTTTATTTTGATAAATCACACAGTCTTATACAGTAATACTTACTGATGACACCACGTTTCGAGCACAATTTATCACTACCACTCATAATCATATCAAGTCACTCACACAACTTCCTTGCTTCACTTATATACATGAGTAACAACTGATGATTAGACATTTGAATAAGATCAATATAAGATAAAGTACATTCAGAAATAATATCAAATGCAATCAGATGTGAAATAAGATATTTTTTAAAGTAAAAATAAGTAACTTGTTAGAATGTTGTGATGTGCTTGAATTGAAATAGAATACAATTTAAGATTATTTATTATCCTCTTCTGATTTTAACTGGCGGTAATAATATTTTCCATATTTCTGTATTTGCGTTGAGTCATTTCTGTTGCATGTGTTGGGTGTAGAGACTCGATGAACCAGGCAGGATTCAGTAATCAATCTCTCTCTCTCACCTACCTATATTACTTCTTAGAATTTCGACTGTGTCCCACCCAACCTATTGTGCGGTTGTGTGTTAATGCATGCAGTGCAGTGAAATGTAGTGCTAAGTTTTTTTCTAAATTACTTATCTTCGTGGATTCAATCATTCTAACCTGAGCCACCAAATTCTTATATCCTGATAAACTTAATTTAATACTAGCCAGTTTTGTGGCCTGTTTGGATGAGGTGTTCTAATGTTGATGGTTATAGCAACACTTTTATTTAGCCACACTGGTAGGAATTCCCAAATAGGAATAATTAGGTTCCCACAGAAACCAATGGCCAATATAACTGGCTCCGCTGGAACAGTTGAATTAACAGAGACAAGGGAAAGTCTCAACGAAAGAAAATTCTCACTTTGCTTCGATAAGCTGACACGACAACATGCAGTTTACGGACAGTGATTGAAGTACTCCATATTCTAAGTGCGTAGACACTAGATACACACGCCGGTAAATGAATGATTGTCTAACACTAGTTTCATAAGCTTGTTACATGCTTAACTTAACACCTGGCTTTAACAGCTTGCTTTCTATTCAGATTAACCTTTGATCTAAAAAGTTACATGGAGTAAACAAAGTGAGTTTTGTGATAGCCTACTAACCTTAACAATCAGTGTGGAAATCTTCTGCATTCAGCAGATTTTCAACACCAGTGTTGGGTCATTCAGTTCGTCTGTATGGATCAGAAATTTGGCTAACGCGTCACGAAAAACATTTCAACAGGCTAATTCAGGCTTTCATTAACAGCTGCCCTTGCTGATTCCATATTGAAGATCAAATGGCCAGAAAAAATTAGCAACAAGGAAGTCTGACAGGCGATGAAGCGACCAAGAACCTATTCCTTAAGAAATATTTAGAAGAAAACGGCGATGGATCGGACACACGCTGAGGAAACAGCTGAGTAACAGAGTGCCAGGTTATCGCTCCACTGGAACCCGACTGGAAAGCGGCGAGTTGGGCATTGGACAACGGTGACATAGAGGAGATCGTGTAAGGAGGATATAGGTGATTATGAGTAATCATGCGACCAACTGAGAAGAACTTCAAAGAACAGGACAAAGTGCAGATGTACTGATGAATCCTCACGTTTCACTCAGAACCCAAGGGAACAGTGTTATTAATAATAATGTGAGGAGAGCTGTCTGCAAGCTAATATTGTAGACAGTAGTTTACGTCGGTGTGACGTCCTGAGTCAGGGTCATGAGAAAAAAAAACAGTAACAAAGCTTAACGCTTAGGAATTCATCAACCAATCACAGAAGACTTAACGTGTGAAAATAGGACTCCGGATACATGACTTAACTTTCTGAGGAACGGTCAAAAGCAGTACAGAATAACCTTCAGCAAGGAAACAACCAATCAGAAGACACTGCTTCTCCGCTGACAATAATGTACATAGAAATCTATCAATATCTCTTGATTTTCTCAATAAACAATCTATTCCCTGGCCCTTGTCTTCTGTCGTTATAATCATACTAACTTAAGCGTTACACTGATAACGAAAATCACTTGTGTATTAGTAAACAGAAATGAAACAATCTTGAAAACAAGTCAGGGCTGTCTACAAACTCTACTTTCGCTTTTATGACCACCAATCGACTAAAATCTGCTTCACATAAACTCTTCTTTCTAGTCTAAGTAGCACTTAGCATGACAAATATAGGCCACCATGAAATCGATAAAAATAATTTCAATATCATACAATAATAACATACTGCTTGATGACAGTCTAAACTTGTCAAAATTTTAGCCAAAGTAAGTAGTTCAAGAAAGCCAACAAAAGCATGTTTGAACTGGAAGCATAGATATACGTATACAATGAAGACAAGTGTCTTATTATTTGTATAACTTCGAATATAATATAACAAACTAATATGAGAAAATTTTCAAAATGAAATCATCATCTTAATCATAGATTACTCGGCAAAGTTAAACTGTTTTTTATTCCTTTGCGTCCCCCGTGGAACATAGGGCGGCTTCAAGCTAGAGGTTTGAAGTTTTGGTGGCAGTGGTGTTCAGTTTTACGGGATGGGATTGCTAGCTTCATTTCCAACCTTCCTTCTTTACCAGTCTTATTAACGGCCCGGCGAGGCAAAGGAGTGCGTCAGTGGCTGGGGCTCGAAACCCGGACCATACGAATTGCTGACGGCCATTCTACCGCTATTCCACCGATTCATAAAGTTAAATTTTAAGCACTAATAAGTATCAACTGACAAATGACGTTGAAGGCACCAACTTCATGATAAAGGCGATTTCCGCGTATGAAATACATATATATATTCACTTTCTATAGTTTGGTTTGTAAGGGTTAATTTTGTTTTAAGAGTTGATCACGGGTTGATATCAGTTAGAGAACCATTGAAAACCAACAAGGAATACTGAACAGCCATCTGTTTCATCAGTCTAGTTTGGGAGTCATCGGCAGTACGCACCAACAAACCAAACTATAGGAAAATAATCTGATGCTTGCCAGTGACTTGCTACAGGATTGAGTTTCCTGAAGTTCTAGTGAGAAGTCATGACCAATGAGAGCTATCCAGTCAAGTGTGAGGATGCAGTTCCCGCCGGTGACATTGGTTGGTTGGTGGTCACGCTAAATGCATCAAGAATTGGTAGAAGTTAGAACTCATGGGCTGGCTATCGAGGCTTCGGATCTTAGTGGCTGAATGGTAAACGAGTTTTTCTTATAACTGGAAGGTCCTGGGTTAAAACCCCACTCTTTGGGTGCATGCTACCGATGAATCCCAAACTAGACTGATGAAACAGCTGACTGTTCAGTATTCCTTGTTGGTTTTCAATGGTTCTCTAACTGATATCAAACCGTGACCAACTCTTAAAAATATACATATTCATGAAACTAATGAGTTAAACGGCATAAATCTGTTATACAGGATACCTTCCTCTGATGTGTGACAAAAATACCTCTTAGTTTTGGATTGGAATATCAACAGAATAATTTAACCACATTCTATGCATGTATTTATCTAGGTCTTATAACCCTAATCTTTTCTTGATCTGACCCTAACGTGAAAATATCCTCAAAATAACCCTAATCTAACTCAAACCAAACCTAATATCGCCCTCATTATGTGAACCTAACCCTAACTTGTCCTTAGCCCAAACTTTAAATTAACCTTTCCTAAATCTAACCTAAAACTTACCAGATATTCCACTTAGTAACATAACACTTTATTAGGTATATTTTATTCATGATTACAATATTATGTGCTAGGTTTCACCAAATTGCATACTAAGCATTAAAAGGTCATTGGTGAGGGCACACTCCACTGGTTCTTAAAGTTTAAAGTTTAACTTTATTCTATTTATATTTATTGTGCGTTGGTGGCACAGTGGTTAGAACTCTCGCCGACCATGAAGATGGTACAAGGTTAGATCCCCTGCCGACGCACACCTGATATGTATGGTCGGCCTGCGAAATTTGGGCTACCGATAACCATACTGAAAATTCCATATTTGTACCAAAAATACGGTGTGGAATCAAGCTGTAATCAAAAATTTAAAAAAATAATAAAAGTAGTTCCCTTGGGTTCTTAGTGGAACATAGGGCTTCAACTGCACGTCTCCACTTGCTTCTGTCTTTTGCTGTACTTTTCACCTGCATCCATGTTAGTCCATACTCTTTCAACTCCTCTTCACACGATCTCCTCCATGTCACCCTTGCACTGACGTCCCACTCGCCGCTTCCCTTTCGGTTTCCACTCGAGCAATGGCCTGACGCGCGCGCGATGTCACCCAGCGGCCTCCTCAGCGAGCGAGTGTCCAATCCATCTCCACTTTCTCCTGCATATTTGTTGGTTGGCGATTGGTTCTTGTTTTGTTTGTTTGTTCCCATAATTCCTTGTTGGTGATTCTTTCCGGCCCGGCCATCTGATCTTCAGTATAGAGCCAGCGAAGACAGTTGTTGGTTGATAAAGGTCTGCAACAGGCTGTTGGAAATATTCTTTGTGACACAACCGCCGAGTTTCTGATGCGTATAGAAGAACTGACTTGACGCTGTTTGTATTGAAAATCATACCGAATTTTGTTGTTGATGCTGGCTGAGTGACGAAGATTTCCAGATTGGTTTCAGGTTGATGAGTGAATGTGTTTCTCACCTTCCCGATTCTCGCCCAATTTGACATCCTCGTCCGTTCCGACTGCCTGTAGCTGAGACAATGCTCCCTAGATAAGTGAATGAAGTAACCTCTTTCAAATCCCTCCCGTTGATCGTGATTGGCGCTGGATGTTGCTGCTGTTGTTGGTTGGTTATTTTCATAACCTCCGTCTTGTCTATGTTCACCTGGAGTCCTGTCTTCGCTGCTTCTTCGACCAGTTTGTCGGTTTTCGTTTGTAAGTCTTCGGTTTGTGTGACATCAAACATAACTTATCCACGCGCGAAATCCAGGTCTTCTAGGTTCTTCACGTCGGTCCAGGATATCCCTGTCTTCTCGTTTCCCACTCACTCTCTGATGCATAATCCAGTCAGTCCACCACAATTAGGAATATCATCCTGGGTGATAATAAGCACCCTTGTCTGACTCCTGTGTTTACTCCAAACGCCTCGCTGAGCTTTCCGTTGTGGATCACTTGACATGTGCCGTTGTCGTACAGCTGTTGAATAAGGTTGATGAATATTTGGGGTACGCCATAGTACTCGAGTAATTTCCAAATTACTTCACGGTCAACGCTGTCGAAGGCCTTCTCAAAGTCTATAAAGTTGAGGTAGAGGTTTGATCGCCATTCCATGCTTTGTTCGATGATGATGCGCAATTTGGTCAGTACATGATTTGCCTTTCCTGAATCCAGCTTGTTCTGGTCGGAGTTCTGTCTCCAGTGCGTCCTTTAATCTCTCCAGGATGATGCGACTCAGAATTTCACTTGGCGTCGATAGGAGCATGATTCCTCGCCAGTTCTTGCAGAGTGAGGCGTAAGTCGCCCTTCTTTGGTAGTTTCACGAGGTAACCTTTCCTCCAGTCAGTAGGCACCTTTCCCTCCTTCCAGACCTTTTGCAATAATGGAGTCAGCATGTCTGCTGTAGTCTCTGGGTCCGCTTTCAGTGCTTCAGGGGGTATTCCATCTGGTCCAGCTGCTTTTCCAGCTTTCAGAAGCTTGATTGCATTCAAGACTTCAGCTCTCGTTGGAGGATTGGTGTCAACTTGCAGTTGTGTGCGCGCTGTTGTTGGTATTTCTGGACGGGTTGCAGGTGATGGTCGGTTCAAGAGTCCTTTGAAGTGATCCGCCCATTGTTTAATCTGTTTTTCTTCCTTGGTAATTGGGTTCCCTTGGCTGTCTTTTATAGGTTTCGCTTGTGTTGGTCTCTTCCCGGATAGAGATTTGGTTATCTGATATAGTGTCCTCAGGTCCCTTTTGCCTGCTGCCTTCTCAGCTTCAGTGGCGAGGTTGTCGTAGAATCGTCTTTTGTCCTTCCTAGCACTCTTCTTCACTTCTTTGTCCAGTGCTGTGTAAGTTGAGCTCAGCGTCTCCTTCTCCTGTCCGTCCTTGCATTGAATCATTTTCTCTTTCACCATTCTCCTCTCTTCTATTAATTTCCAAGTGTCCGTTGAGAGCCATTCCTTGTCTTGTCTCTTCTTTCTTCCTAGAACCGTTGAACACGTTTCGTTGAGAATCGCCTTCAGAGACTTCCAATGTTCTTCCACGCATGATTCTTCAGTGATGTCGCGTAGTGTTTCCTGCTTTGCTCTGACAGTTGCAGTGAAAGTGTCTTTTGTGGTTGTGTCCTTCAGTTATTGAGTGTTGAACTTGCATTGTGGCCTATCCCCAGCTATCCTCGAGGCTTTTAGTTTCACCTTGAAAGTCCCTTCTACTAGATAGTGGTCTGAACCCACATCGGTGTCCAGTAGGCTCCGTCTCCACTTTCTTGAAATTGAGATGAAGTCTATTTGGTTCTTGGTGTTTCCATCTGGTGAAATCCATGTCGTCTTGTGTATATCCTTGTGTTTGAACACACTACCACCAATCACCAAATCATTGAAGGCGCAGAAGTCTGAGAAGAGTTCACCATTGTCGTTCATTTCGCCGAGGGCCTCACGACCCATGGTGAGTTCTCTTCCTGTGTTGTCTCCTCCCAGCTTCGCATTCATGTCGCCCATCAGGATTTTGATATCGCCATTTGGGACGTTGTCCATTATTGCTTGTAGTTGTCTGTAGAACGCCTCCTTCTTCTCTTGTTCTGAGACGTTTGTAGGCGCATAGCATTGAATGACTGTAACTTTCCTTCCTTTTGAGTTGAACCTGGCTGTCATTATCCTGGAGGAGATTGGTTCCCACTGCATGAGAGCTTTGGTTGCTGTTGGTGACATCATGATGGCCACTCCCTCGGTGTGCTCGTGGTTGTCCTCTGGGTGGCCGGAATAGATTATTGTCTCTCCAGTTGGTAGTTGGCACCTTCCAGTTCCGTTCCATCTGCTCTCGCAGATTCCCAGCACTTCTATTCTATATCTCCTCATTTCTGCTGCTATCTGGGCAGCCTTTCCAGTTTCGTATATTGTACGAACATTCCATGTAACCATCCTTATTTTTGCTTTCATCGAAAGGAGGTACATCGGTTGACTGGCTTCCCGAAGGCTTTCACCAGCCTGTGTCATTTCACTTCCCTGATTCCAGCTAAAAATAAGGTTACTGTTTATATTTTTAGAATTTTTAATATATTTATTCGTTGAAGTTTCTGTAGCGGTTTGGTTGAGGTTTGGGGGTGGAGTCGCTAGCACCATGCCCCAACCCTCCCTCTTTACCCGGACTTGGGACCGGCTAGAAAACTAGTAAGCTACTAGTCTAGGCGAGGCTAGGAAATTAGTGAGCTAGTAATCCAGGCGAGGTTGCTTGCACATGTGCTGTTCTAAATTTCTCTAATTGTTTCAATTCGGTTAACTTAATGCAACCATAACAGATTTACCTGAAGACAAATAAAACAGATACCAACACTGATGCCTATTCTCTACAATATGGGGACTCTTACTCACTAGATTTGATAAGTGATTTCAACAGTAGGTTTATCATTTTCATAAATATAGTAGCCGTGTTGTCAACCTACTCTAGCACACATTAGTGATACACACTTCATTTTAATCTTAGTAGATTCTATAAGAATACAATTAATTACAAGTAGATACAAGCGCACACAAATAATTATTTCTAGTTGCTTGCACTTATATATTCTAAGGTTTTAATGATTCATAAAGAAGACTGTGACTGCACACATAGTATAGAAACGTTTGTGCTAAATGAAAACGTACTGTTTCTTCCACATGAGCGTGCGCACACACACACACACAGGCACAGACACAGATCACATGTCAAAAAGGTGGTGTAAATATTAGACTTGAAATAGTTTCTTTCAAAGACCATATATGGGTATTTTTTCTGACTATTAAGTTAAACAGAATACAAAATGGCTGATAGGTATAAAGCTACTAATAACAGTTGTAAGTAATATACATAGTTTTGAAATACGAAGACAATTATACATCTCATCCAACAGTTATACGACAATGCTGCATGCCAAGTAATCCACAACGGGAAACTTACGGAGGCCTTCGAAGTGAGGTGAGGCAAGGCTGTCTACTATCACCAATGATCTTCCTGATTGCAATTGATTGGATAATGCGACAGACAACGGCAACCAACGAGGGAACAGGCATAAAATGGACTGGCACAAAAGACTTGGAGGATCTGGATTTCGCCGATGATATATGTCTGATTTCCCATAAACTGGAAGATATGCAGGTGAAAAGTAACAAGTTGGCAGAAGAAGCATCAAAGATAGGACTTCACGTGAACATAGATAAAACAGAGGTGATGAAGATTCCTAGCCAACATCAACAGCAACAACAACAGACAACAATCAGCATAAGTGGGAAGAACCTGGAAGAAACAACCTCCTTCACCTACCTGGGAAGCATCGTCTCAACTACAGGCGGAACTGACGAGGACATCAAAGCCAGAATCGGAAAAGCAAGACAAGCTTTCATTACTCTCAAATCTGTGTGGAGGTCAACAGCACTCAGCATCAAAAATAAGATCCGGATTTTCAACTCCAATGTGAAGTCAGTGCTACTATACGGATCAGAGACTTGGCGAGTCATAAAGAGCATCCCAAACAAACCTCAAACCTTCATTAACAGCTGTCTCCGCTCAATACTCAAGATCAGATGGCCGGCCAGAAAAGATCAGCAACAGGGATCTCTGGGAGCGAACCAATCAGGAACCGATTGTGAAACAAATAGGCAGAAAGAAATGGAGATGGATTGGCCATACGCTGAGGAAACCAACAAGTGACATCACTAGACAAGCCCTCGAGTGGAACCCGAAAGGGAGGCGGCGAGTTGGTCGTCCAAGGGTGACTTGGAGGAGGTCATGTGAGGAGGAGATGAAAGCATGTGGACAGACCTGGAGCGAGGTGAAAAAGTTGTCAGAAAACCGAAGGCAATGGAGGTGGGCAGCTGAAGCCCTATGTTCCTCTAGGAACTAAAGGATACTATAATAATAATAATAATAATAATAATAATAATAATAGAGATTGTTATTTTTTTCCCTTCACGTTCCCCTGTGGAACATAGGGCTTCAAGCTACAGGCTTGAAGTTTCTGTAACAGTGTTTATTTTACAGGATGGGGTTGCTAACCTCATGCCCAACCTTTCCTCTTTACCAGCTTTATTACGGGCTTAGCGAGATAAAGGAGTGCGTCGGCCGGGGATCGAACCCTGGACTATGTGTATGGTCGGCGAGCGTCCTAACTGCTGTGCCATCGACGGACAGGCATAGAGAAGTGAACTAGAATTTTTCGCTTGATCGCTGATGCCTCAGCTTTGCTAAGATGTTTTGATGACATTTCCTTTGAGAGGTTTGAAATAATCTTGAATAGGAGGTTGAAGGACTTTTCAAATGAAACTGGGTGTCCTGAGTTCACCAGATTTTCTTTTAAAGAGCTGTAGACTTACCTCTATTCACCCATTTGTCAGCCAGACTGGACAGTGTTTCCGAGTGAGTTCCATAAGCGGACTCAGAGTATGGTTAATGTACTTAGTTGCACAAGAGCAAGTGAAGGGCTTAATACGACATCCTGTCTTTCACACATTCTAGTTGAATAGTTTCTTGAGAGATGTCACTTATATACTGGTGGCGAAGTAGGTCTTAATAAAATATTTCGAAAGCCGTTTTGTAGAGAATTTCTGCTTCAGAATTACTTGTAACTTCGAGATGAAGCAGCAGGAGCATCATTTTGGAGGTGAATTGGGCCTGTTCAGAAGCTTTCTTTGGTTTTAGATTCGTGTCTATGAATTTGGGTGGGAAAGCATTTTCTATCAAGATTCCTTGTAGGAATTAAAATTTCTAGATGGTTCCTCTACAGTGATTCTTTTCTCCTGTGTGACAAGTTACACAAGTCGTCTCTGACTTTAGAGAAATGATTTTATCCAGTTGTGGAGGGGGTTGCGTATCCCTAGTGAGCATAGCCTGCTGACTAGCAGATTATGTGGGACTCTGTCGAAGGCTTTCCGTATATCGGAATAGAGGATAATTACTAGTTCTCTCCTATCTCTTCTATAGGTGACTTTGTTGAGAAAGTCTATATGGCTAGTGACGCAAGATCTTTTCTTGAGGAATCCTTGCTGTGACTGGTTGATAAGTTTATGTTTTAGAAAGTAGTCTGACATTTAGTCTTTGATTACTTTCTGCATGATCCGTGATATAACAGGTGTTATATTGATAGGCCTATAATTACATGCACTAGTTTTGCCCCCTCCTTTATGCTTAGGTAGTATATACGTGTTTTCTTCGAAGTTTCAAAGTAGGTCCCAGTCATTAGTGAGAGGGTAAATATTCTAAGTAACAACAATAATCAAGTAGCCTCATTTGTGTACAATTTCACTATGAATACAAATCATTTACAATCAACAGGATAGAATAAACTCGTGGCTTTTTACTTCAGTCTCAGGAATGAGTAGTGCAGTGAACGATAATTTGAAAGTAGCGAAATAGATTGAACACTCGCAGTTTTTGATTTCAGAGAGTATTCGATTAGACTACTGTCTTATTGCTATATTTATTATTCTGTGTCCACTTCGGTACCTAGTAGGACATAGGGCTTCGACAACACATTTCCACTTTGTCCTATTTTCAGCTGTTACCTTTAGCTAGCTCCACGATTGACCATAAGCTTTCATTTCCTCCGCACACTATCTCCTACATCTCACGTTTGACAACAAGTCTAATTTACACTCTGATATGTATCCACATGATGTGTGTTTTGTTTTTGACAGTCTATTATATTTTGCTATGTGTATATGGATCGATATTTCATTAAAACTGACAATATGCTTTTGTCTGTCCACTAACTAAATAAACATGTATGACCTTGTTATTACATGACATTACAACCAATCATGGTAAGACGTTATCTTATTGGTTCATGTGTATTAGCCACTTCCATATATACTTTTGTATTAGACACTTGTTCACTTTTCTTGTTCCCACGTTTCGTACATCTAAGTACCCTTTCACTCACACACTTGTGTGACATTTATTTTCCTTGTCTGGAAAATACAAGTATCATCGTAAACCTGGTGGTCTTCTGATTTCCCTCTTCCCGTGTCAGGACTATTAACTACTCGACGAGTACACAACACAATTGGCGACGGGGAAACTTACTATTAATCACTCAGCATCAGTACATAACACACTCAAGTGATAGCCTGGCACGCAGTGTTACCCGATGGTTTCCTCAGCGTGCGTCCGATCCATCTTAACTGTAATCTACTTGCCTATTTAGGAATAAGTTCTTAACTGGTTCGTTCCCACACTTTCTTACTGCTAATTCTTTCTGACTAGGCGGCCATCTGATCTTCAGTATGGAGCCAGCGAAAGCATCTGTTGATGGAAGTCAGGAATTGCCTGTTGGAAATGATTTTCGTAACGCGTTCGCCAAATCCCTAACCCATATACAAAGCTGACTGATTTAACATTGGTGTTGAAAACCCGACTTTTGTTCTTTATACTAAAAGCAGAAGATTCCTACAGTGATTTCAGAGCGATGAAAGTCTGTCTCACCATTCCAATCTTGGTTTTTGCATCCTTATCCATGCTGTGGGCCTGTAGTTGAGACGATGCTTCCTAACCAGAAAGGAGAAGGAAGTGACATCCTTCAAATTTCTCCCAGTGATAGTGACTGGTGGTTGTTGGTGGTGGTTGGTTAACTTCATCTCCTCTGTCTTCTCTATTTCAGTTTGAAGTTCTATCTTTGCTGACAGCCTCTCCTATCAACTTGTTAGTTTTCCAGTGAAAGTCTGCGAATTTACGTAAGAAATGACAAAGGTCGTCCATGAAGTCCAGTTCCTCTGCAGTCTTCTGATTGGTCCAACTTATTCCTGTGTTCTCGCTTCCACAAACAGTCTCCTGTAAAATCTAGTCCACTGCAATTAGACAACCTTGTCTTATTTCTATCTTCACTTCAAGGGCTTTGCTGAGTTCTACGTTGTGGACCGGTTGACATGTGACAATGTCAGAGTAAAAGTTGAAATTATTGAATCACGCTTTTCAATTAATTATAGTAATTTTTATTTTAACTATACTAGTGATGACATCACTCACAATCTTCCCCAGTGGATTCAGTGTGATCCATACTCCATTATCATCCGGATTCTAAAAATCTTGACTCATCTTTATCTAATTCCATCTATATTTTCATTCGTTCTCATTTCACTGCATTTCTTTTTACACTTTCATGTGTAATTTTGAAAGTTTCGGCATACTGAACTCGTATACATGTGTATGAAATTCTACGTTGATAAGTCACCAAGCCAGTCATATTTAAACGCGTTATTATTATTTCCTTTAGTTCCTAGAGGAATTTAGGGCTTCAGCCACACGTCTGAATTTCGTTCAGTTCACCTGACTCCATATCTATCCACATGCTTTCATCTCCTCTTCATATGACCAATTCACCTCCACTTCTTCCTGTATATTTGTTGCACAACTGGTTCCTGGTTGGTTAGTTCGCTCATTACCAGAAATCCCTGTTGCTGATCTTTTCTGGTCGGCCATCTGATCTTGATAAGTACTGAGCGAAGACAACTGTTGATGATGAAGGTGTGTAGCTTGTTCAAAGTGACCTTCGTGACGCACTGGCCAAGTCTCTGATCCGTATATTAAGTAGCACAGACTTCACATCGGAGTTGAAAGGCTGGATCTTGTTTTCATGCTGTGTGCTGTTGATCTCCACACAGACTTGGGAGTGATGAAATATTGCCTTGCTTTCCGGATTCGCGCTTTCATATTCTCATCAGTTCCGTTTGTCTGCAGTTGAAACGATGCTTCACAAATAGGTAGGTAGGTAGGTAGGTGAAGGAGGTTGTTTCTTTCAGGTTCCTCCCATTTATCCTGGCTGATTGTTGTCTGTTGGTGTTGCTGCTGTCGGTGTTGGCCAGGAATCTTCATCACCTATGTTTTCTCTATGTTCGCCTGAAGTCCTATCTTCTCTGTGTGCTTCTTCTGCCAACCTGTTGCTTTTCACTCGCATATCTTCGAGCTTGTGGGAAATCAGACATATATCATCGGCGAAGTCCAGATCCTCCAAGTCTCTTTTTGTGTGGGTCCCTCTATTTTATGCCTGTTTCCTCGCTGTCCGCTGTCTGTCACATTATTCAGTCTACCGCAATCAGGAAAATCATTGGAGATAGTAGACAGCCAGCCAGCCAGCTTGTCTTACTTCCGTCTTCATTTCGAAGGATTCCATGAGTTTCCAGTTGTGGATTACTTGAGATACAGTATTGTCGTACAACTGTTGGATGAGATGTATAATTGTTGGCGGCACCCCTTGGAAGTAGCAAAGTAGTTGCCAAATGACCTCTCGATCGATGCTCTCTGTCGAAGGCGTTTTCAAAGTCGATGAAGTTGAGTGAGGTGGAGAGGTGACTGCCATTCTAAGCTTTGTTCAATGATGATTCGTAGAGTGGCGATTTGATCAATACATGATTTGCTCCTCCTGAATCCAACCTGTTCCGGTCGAAGTTTTTCATCCAGGGTGGCGTGTTTGATTCTCTCCAAAATGATGCGGCTTAATATTTTGCTTGGGATAAAACTGTTATGTACTCGTCGCTAAATTATTGTTTTGTACTGGTCGAGAATTTAATGTCCTGACGCAAGAAGGTGGAAATCAGAGGACCACTAAGTTTGCGATGATATTTCTATTTTCCACACACAAGGAGAAGCAATATGTGGTTTCACACCAAAAAAGTAGTCACACAATATTGTGAGAACGAAATATATATGACCGTCCAGACAAGTGTGTGAACAATCAATAGACAGTCTTAACATGAATGGCTAATTATAATGGAGTGTCGATCCATATATACATAGCAAAATATAGCAGACATGTCAACAACCACACATAATATGGATATATGTCACCAAGCAACGGACTGTCAACAAGCACTCATATTATATATAATAAAAGGGGAATATACATTGTTAAAGGAGACAGGTTCATCAAAGTGAAATGGTCACAGACTAAGCGAGCAACAGAAAGAGAGATCACCATATATATATATATATATATATATATATATATATATATATATATATATGGATACATATCAAAAACTGAAATAGTTCCACTTTTAAGAAGACAGTATTAAATAGTAATAGGAAGAACAAATTAAGGGGAGAAGATTTCTGAAGTCAAGGTGATCAACAGCATACAGTATACTGACTTCTAAGTCAATCTAACTTAGGATTACGAGTAACTTAGGTTTCTGAACACATTGAATTCTAGTAATACGCCGTATACAGCCAGACTATTTAGTATGATGTTGACTCTGAATTAGGATTAATATCTATGCATATAACGACTCAAATTGACTCGTTGTGGTCTGTACTCAGGGAACTGATCTTTACGCCCTGATGTATAGCTGATCAAATTTCTTTGAAAGATACGTACACACAGTCAAAAAAGAACTTTCCGAAGACAGCAATGAGACGATTATTCATGGGTAGATTTATTGTTCTCAGCAGTTTCACTAGACACCTATAGATACAAGGTAAATCTCTAAGTACATAATAAGTATTTAGGACCAGTTAGAACATTCCCAACAATGTGTAATCAAAAAACTCTGTCCACAAGGAGCACACACAATACGATTTCTGAAGACAGTCCAGTATCAGAATCACATTCATTTATTCAAACAAAATCACATCGTAAAACAACATACTGTCAATTTATTGGACGATTACAAAGAGAAGCACTAAAATTAGAGAGTAAACAGGAACAAAGACAAATAATAAGGATCAATAATATGATATTTACATAGCAGAATAATGATAAAATAATAATGAGGGTATTAATATATGTGTAAAACTTAGGCACTGTGATAGTAATTAATTCCATATTAGTTTGTTTATTAGATGTAAATGTGCGCAAGACAATACCAACATTAAGGAATCTAAATCATCAGCAGTAATTCCATACAAGGAAGGAACCTCGGAAACCACGTTACACAGAATTCTTAACAAGGCAGGAATAAAAGTGGCTGGCATTCAAACCCACAAACTCAAGTAGAAACAAGCTTTTTCGGTTAAAGGATCCTGTGTAACCTTTAAAACAAAACAATTTAGTTTACCTAATATCCTGCCGGAATGATCGTCAGGTGAAATATATAGGTCAAAGTAGTAGAACAGGGGCAGTCAGATTAGCTGAGCATAAAAACTTAGCTAAATCTAGATTAGTTGACCCGAATAAGATAAGAAATCTAGAGAATAGTTCAGCTATAGCACGCACTACACGCAGTTACACACAACCATACAATAGGATGGATGGGATAGGATGAGAGTTTTAAAACCTAATGTCACAGGATATAGGAAGAGATTGATAACAGTAGCTTTGTTTATCGAATCAACTGCAAATCAACACGTGTAATAGGAATGATTCAACACCTGTCCAGCCGGATATCTGGAAAATTCTACTACCCCTACGACGATGAATAGGAAAAGACAAAGAAAACTATACAGCTCAAGTTTAAAAGTCGCGCGATTATAATTGATATGATTATGAACAGTAATAAATTATGTTCGAAACTCCATCCAGTAAATAATAATACTGTCTCATCACTGTGTGATACATCTAATAAACAAACTAATATGGAATAATGAGGGGTTTTGCAAATTATAAGAATGAATACCTTCCACTAGCAATTTAACTGTAATATTGTGGTGGTGTTATACAGACAATGTATGCCAACGGAATATTATTTTCACATATTCCCACAATTCAATTCGGCATTAGCAATAGAATACGATATATCAATTTGAAAATTCTCTGTGATGTTAGAGTCGGAGTCTTATTCCCACAGTTCATAATACCTTGGCTCCCGTGTCTTGCCTTCTGCAGTTACTATATTATTACTCCTAATATTATTACTATACCCTTTGGTTCCTAGTGGAATATAGAAATTCAGCAGCACATCTCTATATTTCACTGTATGGCGTGAAATCCTTTATAGATGGCTCAATGACTGCCCATTAGCCTTTACTTTCTTCTCATACTATCTCCACATTATCATTCTCGGACGCCCTACTTACCGTCATCTTCGTCTAGTTTTAACTAGAGGGTTCTAATCCCCGTAAAAGACGGAAGGTTTCAGCGTGTTACTCATGTGCCTACCTGAAAAATATCAGTTCAGTTGATGATAGAGTAACTTCAAAGTACAAAAATCGATAAAGGTCTAACTGTTGAGTCATACCAAATATGATTGGTCAGTTTGTTTTATAAGAATGTGTTTTACAGTCATATTCCATTGGATTTTGAACTTTGCTGTATCATCAAGTCTCTCAAGAACTCTGTTTAGCTTATTGCTAAACTTAATACTGTGCAGAGTTTTTTCTATTTACAATTACTGTTATCTTTATTACAAGATGATAATATAGTTGATTTAAGTTGTTATGACAACCAAATATGGTATTGTGTTAAAATCATTGTGTATCACATGTTTTAAGAAATGTTTCAACGTATAGATAGACAGATAGATAGATAGATTCACATGACTATTAGGCTTAATGTGCGTCTGATTATTCTATACTCATCTACCCGATCTTTGTCTCTGAAAAATAAGTCATTCAGTGAAGAAGAGTTACTCTTTTTTGAGCGAATATCATGCCCAAGCTGTACAACCGTATATATAGCAAATTGCCTTAGCAAAAAAGGATTTGTCCTTGGATGACAAACCACGTAATACAAAAATCTATAATCAGGTAGAAATGAAAATAGAATCTAAACAAAGCAATAAGAAGGCGAAATTTGTCTGAATCGTGTAATGCTGTATTGGTGCGTACAACACATTTCGAACAATCTGATCACACAGAGACTTCTCAAAGGAGTGTATATGAAATTAATAAAGAGTTATGAGATAAGAAAATAAATTAAGGTCAAGTTAAAAGAACATATCCAAGGTCAAAATAACAATGAAGACCACTAAACCAAATAACAGAGGTAATCAATAGTACATCTACCTTGAATGGTGTCAAAACAGAGTTTACCAATGAAGGTGGTTTAGTATGATGACGAACTGTTACTTTGAACGAATATAGGTGGTTTAAACTTCCTAATTGCCAACTAGGGATTCCACAAACTTTAGTATACGCCCCAAACACATTTTATAGATAGATAGGTGTAAAAGACGTGTAAACACCAATCTTATGTCCTGTCTTCGTAATATTTTTGGCAATAATAATAATAACAGCTTTATTCCAAACAGTATTTGTGGTACAGGTATGGAATTTTCAGCGTGCATTACAATATATTTCAACTAATTATCTCATAAATTTTATAAGATTTTAAAATCAAAAAGCAACACTAAAATAAAAGATAAATAAAAATAAATAAAAAACAACAGCGTTGCGTTTACATTTTAAACAATGCACCACAGGATATGAAATATAAAATTAGTGTGTAATAGATGTGAACAACAGTGTAATAGTAACGAGGAAAGGAAAACAAACATTAATGGGACTATTTGTTAGAGTGCCGCAGTAAGTTAATCGTGTCATTCCTAACGGATTTCTCATCACATAACAGCTGTGCCAGATATGGTGTTGTGGAGTTTTTGTACTTGGTAGTCCTAGCATATAACCGCCTATAGCTGCTTCTAGTTCTACCAGATGAAATGCAAGGAGACAGCTGAGTACAGAGAGGATTCTCGGGGTCTGACAATATAGTATTCGCTAGTTTCTTACATGACATTATATGTCTATCCACAATGGTGTTAACCAGTTGGTTTAACGATATCCCACTTGCCCTACAACGGGGGCTTTTAGTGCCCTTCTCAGCAAAGTAAAGTCTTTCTTAAGTAGACCAGGAAAGATTAGTGAGGAGCAGTAAAGAGGGTTGGGTAGAATGCAAGAATTTACAAACTGAGAAAGCAAAGACTGCTTTATACCAGACTGCCTAAATTTCCTAATGTAGAACGTTAAGTGAAACATCTTTCTAGTAACTAGCAAGATGTGAGAGGACCAGGAAAGATCGGAGGAAATACCCAGTCCAAGGTACTTGAGATTAAGTGTAATTTCAACCTGTATGCCGTCAATGAGAGTGGGGCCATGTGAGCTAACTAGTTGCTGTAGGTCACATTTACGTCTGAAAGTGAAATTGACTACCTGACATTTAGACGGATTAAGCTTAAGTCCGTTTGAAGAGGACCACTGACTAATTTCCGACAGGAAGTTATTTAATTTGGAACAATCTGACTGAGAGTTGACAGGCATAGAAACAGAGAGGTCATCGGCATACTTAACAAAAGTGGCTACATCAGAATGAGGCAAGTCATGTAAGAAAAACGAAAACAGAAAGGGAGAAAGAACAGCACCTTGAGGAAAACCAGCTAAAGTAAGTGAGATAGTGGAGGACTTTCCATTGTAGACGGTGTACTGCTTCCTATCATAACATAGGAATGCAGCCACTTATTTGTCCAGCTCTCAGCCTGTGTTGCAGCAAGCAATAGAGGAGCTATGTCTTCTGTTGTCACCAGTAGTGGGTTCTGTGGATTCTAGTTGCTTCTGAAGCTAGCCCTTACTTGTAGACATCGGTGAGTCCTC
Organism: Trichobilharzia regenti; assembly: GCA_944472135.2. NCBI lineage: Eukaryota > Metazoa > Platyhelminthes > Trematoda > Strigeidida > Schistosomatidae > Trichobilharzia > Trichobilharzia regenti. Next base: position 42,675,134 of record OX235267.1, read on the forward strand.
CCTATGTATGCGTATGTATGGTCACACGTACATTCAAACTGGTAAATACAGTAAAATATAATTGATAGTAATGAGTAGAATCCAACTGAAGTTGAATAAGAGCCAAGTTCACAACAGTGGTAATAAGGAGTAGAAATTTAACAGTGAGTGAGGGAAGAAGATAATACAATTAAGAAAATAAAAATTATGTATGTGATGTTAATATAGATCAGGTTCATTGTAGATTAAATAACTGAACTAGCTTCTGTTGTAGGCAGAGATCGGGATTTAACTTGTGAATTGCCATTGCTTATGCGGTTTGAAGAAGTTTGATTCCTACGCCTTTAGCAAAATTCTCGCGTATTCTGTAGATACATTTGAAGTTGTTTTGTGGGTTCGCTATGTGTCCTGATCCGATTAGATGTTCCAGAATAGACCTATTTTCTCCTTTATAAAACCATGAGGGTAAGTGTACGATGATACATTTGGATATCAAACGCTGGATACGACCGACATATTTAGCTCCACATGAACAGGTGAATTGGTAGAGATGCACACTGATGAGGCCAGCAGTGGTAGCTTATCCTTCACATTCATCAGAATCATAGATAACTTGGTGCAAAGTCTTAGTCGTTACTCTTCATCCAACCATCATTATACACATTATAATAAGGGGGTTAGGGTTAAAATAGCATGGATAATTGGTATGGCAGAGCATGGAATAACTAACATTAGGTTATTAAAACACGAATTCATTAGGGAAGCAGTAGGTTGGCCAACGGTTAAGACATGCTGCTAAGTCATTCATGAGACAGAGGACTGATTATGAATGAACCAGTAGTTGGTACTATTCATTCTCTCGTATTTCAATAACCTACTGGCATGTTCTGTGCCGTCAGTCAATGTTACGATGATTATTCATTCAAATACATCATAATAAATGCGTTAAAACTCCGAATCATTCAATACTCTGTGTCTAAGTGGCTTAGATAGATGCCTTACATTGTGAGCCATCCCGATTGAAGCTTATATTACCTAAGCGTTGAACTTAAATGCGATACCGCTGCTGAGATCGTGAAGAATCGCTTATGCAGACCACTGAGAAAAGTTTTGTATGCAGCTGAGGTCAAGATTAATTTCTACAGCCGACAAATGATCAATGAATTTGTTAAGGATAAACTGCCACTTTGGGGCACTTCAGTGTGTGTTTATAAATGCATTCGCTCCTGCGGAGCCAGTTACATTAACCTCACAAAACGCACACTTTCCAAACGCATCTCTGAACATTATCCGGCATGGTTAGTGAAAAGACAATGCAGGAGAGTTACTAGCTCAATTCTTGAGCAGTCGGTGAGCTCAACCCACATAGCTCCACCAGAGTCATCTTTCAAGATTGTCTACAAGGTGAGACCGAATGGTACAAAAGGCGTCAGGTTTCACTATTTGTACCTGACAAAGGTGGTGGCAATTCGTCAATACAACCCCAAACTCTGTATGCAGAAAAATTCCAGTCTCTTATTCTACCTTGGTCTTAACCTGTTCACTAGTCGTTCCCTGTAAATTTTTAATTTTACTTTAGTTTGCTTATACTTTGATAATTAATTCCTTGTTATCACTCTCATATATTCCTTTTGTACATTTTCACACCCTCTTCACACTTGTTAAATTGACACCCCACTACCTTTATTCTTACTCAATAGCAATTTTAACCTTATCAAATTCCTATCTTTGTTCCGTTGAGTACCACGTAATTTACAACTCTTAATTTTCACTTTTAAAGCCACTTTCGAGTATTTATATCACTTATGTCACCCCCTATTACTCAATAATAGACCACTGTATATTTTTTTGTAAGTAGAAATACGACTGTACAGCCTCTGAAGATGATTTCGTCGATAAAGAAAATTTTCCTCCCCAAATTTGTCTTTTATTTTCTTCATGACTCAATGGGAATTTTCGGTGATTTGAAGCAGAGCAAGAACACTGTAACAGTGAGGCAACTTGATACGTTTCTCACGTTTTCTGTGAAGCTTACCACAGCGAACACAAATCAGTTTTCTAAAGTGCTGTATTGATAAGCCATAAGATCTCAAGCACTAATGTAAGTTTCTTCGTCGCAATCACTTCCACCCAAATCATCGCTCTTTGAAACGACCTACACTGAATGTAATCAATGAAATAAAATCTCGAATATCAGAGATAGAAAGAAACATTTCTCTAAGAACACATGCTTTATTCGAATTGACAGAAGAACAGCAGAGAAACTGTATGGACTATATCGATTCAGTTTCAAGAAGACGTTATGAAATTGTAAACCTGAAACGCCCAAACAGTCTTAAATTCTTTTAATCAAACAAATTTCCCTTTTTTTCCCTGCTAACTTTCAACCACTCCGATTTCCAAATTGTGACCATTCATAAATATTTGGCAGATTGTAATGCTAAGACTGGCAGCACCTGTATCGAGTTTTAGTACTACTGTCTGTGTGCGATAAGCTGCAAAAATAATTTCTGATTTTTGATTTTTTTAAAATTTTTAATTTCTGATTTACAGCTTGATTCCACACTGTATTTTTAGTACAAGTATGGAATTTTCAGCATGGATATCGGTAGCCCAAATTTCGCAGGCCGACCATTGATATTAGGTGTGCGTTGTCGGTAGGGGATCGAACCTCGAACCATGTGCATGATCGGCGAGAGTCTTAACCCCTGTGACTAACACTATGTCACTGTCATACAAGAATTCCTAATTATAAAGGAATCTCCTGTTGGACTTCAATTATACTGACGATCCATCTCTTAGTAACTCTTTGTTTTGTAATTTCATTAACTTATCTATTGAACTTCATCCTCTTTTTCTCGTCTGACGTCCATAAGAGATAATTCTTGTTGATCCTGTGAGTTCTACTCAGTATAATAAGTTTTTTTTGTTGATTACAGCTTGATTTCACACAGTACGTTTTGGTACAAGTATGGAATTTTCACCATGTGACATCAGTAGTCCAAAGTTTAACAGGCCGACCATTGATATCAGATGTACGTCGACAGGAGATCGAACCCCAGACCATGTGAATGGTCGGAGAGAGTCCAAACCATTGTGTGCCACCAATGCACATCATTATCTTTTCATCTCTCACACAACAAATTTTGATCTTTTCTTATCTAACTATGTAACTATAAAAAAGAAAAAAAAGAGGATAAAAATGGAGAATGACAAGACGGAAGAAAGTAAAAAAAAACAGTCACGATACCGTACAAAAATGGTATATCAGAGGCAAAAATATTGGGATTCGCACAACGTTGAAACTGATGAATTTAACTAAAAAATAAAATAAATCAACTGAAAGATCCTATAAAAATGATGAATAAAAACAGTGTGATTTACCAACAGATATCTTGTTCTGACTGTTCGACTAAATATGTGGGTCAGACGTCCAGATCACTCCAAATAAAAGTGAATGAACATAAAAATTGATATAAGACTAAAACTTGTGCACTGTGGTAGAGTATAATTCCATTATGGGTAAATTTTTGTTTTGATAAAGTCTCACAGTGTTATACAGTAATGTTTACTGATAACGACGTTTCGAGCACAATTTATTACCGATCATAATTTTTTTTTATTTTTTTTTTGATTACAGCTTGATTCCACACTGTATTTTTGGTACAGGTATGGAATTTTCAGCGTGGATATCGGTAGCCCAAATTTCCCAGGCCGACCATAGATATCAGGTGTGCGTCGATGTGGGCTCGAACCCCGGACCATGTGCATGGTTGGCGACAGTCCTAACCACTGTGCCACCAGCGCACAATACAGTATTGTTTGCTGATAACGACATTTCGAGCACAATTTATTGCCGATCATAATCATATCAAGGTACTCACACGACTTCCTAACTTCATGTATATAGTTCTTAAGTTCGTGTGAGTACCTTGATATGATTATGATCGGCAATAAATTGTGCTCGAAACGTCGTTATCAGTAAACAATACTGTATAACACTGTCAGACTTTATCAAAACAAAAATTTACCCATAATGGAATGAACATAAACGCCTAACTGAAGGTCAACCAATAGAAACACACCTGTACAAGAATTTAGAAAAAAACTCCTCCAAAGCTGTAGATGCAGCATGGGACAAAAACCACAATATCGACTGGAACAATGTGTGTATTCTAAAAACTAATATGAGCAAATGGAAAGAGAGACTTTTAGCAGAATCGATGTTCATTAAGGTCAGTACAACTGTCAACAACCTGGAATATAATTCTGGGTACACAAAAATGAATGAACAAAAAAAAGAATTATATATATGAGCACAAATCATAAATGTGTGAATTGAAAAACAGACCAAACAATTCCAGCAGTTGGTGTGTTGATCACGGACAGTAATTTTGCTCGAAATATTACTAATAACAAAAAACTCATCATTGTGTGTAATCTATTGCAATATAATTATACTTTATTGAATTGAATTTTTGATTTTCCCGTCGATTGATTGGACCGAAGTGCTCGGTCTCAGGTTGACATGTCGGCTTCTTGTGCAGATGCTTCGACGATGTCTGGGTATTTAATTAGTATACAATTGCTGGATTCCACTGCTAGCCACCATCCACCAATTGTATAATAATTATACTCTATTTAAATACTTAACTGTTACTAATTTCGGTCCATTGATCTTCGAGAAACTTCTCTCTAACAATACATATATATATATATATGCCCTGGAATGCTTCAGCCACCTTATCATCCTATGACACGCTCACTGTGCCCGTTTATAGATCCAAGTATGTTAAAATTCTACACTGACTGATTTTACTGGAGACTACAGGCTGTTCACAGCTGATGAGAACCAACGAAATAAAAAAGGATCCATGTAATTCTGCATCGAATATTTGATCTTTCTCTGTTTAAGTAAATAAATAGATTATATTAACTTTTTTGGACACTGAGAAATCGGAAACTTCATAGTTTAACTTTAACCATAAAAAGGAACATCAATGTAAATGCAAGAAGTTACATACACCTAACGATTGTGTACTCCATACAACAAAATGTAAATAGGAGGTAATCACAGAAACCGATTAATATCATTTAAAGAACTACTGAAAACCAGGAAGTAGATAAAAGATAGCTGTTTCCTCCAGGTTTGGGGGGTTCTTCATCAATGCACACGCGGTTACTGAACCCAGGACCTTCATACTACTCTGCTAGTTCGTCTATCAGAGTACCACTGGAACCACTGGAACTGACTCCAAAAGCTCAATAATTGTAACTTCTATGACTTCAGGATTTTTAACGCCACTACCAGATGAAGTTATCTGCCAGGATATTGTCCTCACTAAAACTCCGAGCAACTTCATAGAGCATAATCAGTCCTTAGGGAATATTTCTGAATAATCCCAAACTAGGACGAAACAGTTGTCCAGTACGCCCTAGTTTTCCAATAGCTGATATTATTCCGTGATCAAACTTGAAACTAATCAAATGCTAAATTATCAACGTAAAATTATTGATTTTTCACAAAATAACCTTATGATACAACTATTATTTAAATCGGCTTTAAGATTTGTGACGACCATAAAGTCCGTCTCATATGACCACCACATGTAAATTGTTTGCCATTTCTACTTACACGATCACATCTCAAAAGTTGAATCTCTCCTTTGTTTTTTTAATTTTTTATGTTTCACTCAAATTAAGAAAATCAAGTGTGATCAAACCAAAATTTCAAATTTGCCACACATATATGCATATACGTATACAGAGTTCATTTAAATAAAGAACAGATGGAAAATTGAATAGACTGTGAACTAGAAGTCCTTTGAAAATCTGCTATGAACGTGAGATTATTTGAACAATCAAACCTTTGCTTTATATAAATCCTTTATATCACATATGGGAAATGTCCAATAAGCATGAGTAATTGATTTGAAGAATAGATATTCTGGAATTCTAACTATCCAGATAAAGTAGATGGGCTACTTTAAGCTAGACAGATGTGAAGACAAATATTCAAAGACGATGGTAATGGATGGAGATGGTAATGAGTTGGAATTAATGGACTATTGGATTCCAACCTAATTATAGAAGGGTAAATTTAAATGCGTTGTCACCTGTTAGCTCATACTTCGATATTTTGCAGCTCCCTGGACAGTAACTAAGTAGGGGAGTTGAAACAGCAGTCCAGTGCTCTTTGATTCGCTAACTCATGTCGGCCCATGACAAAATAAGCCTAATAACGTAATTATTATTACAGTTTTTCTGCAAGCATATTTTTTAATGCTGAAAAAAAGAGAGTTTACAGGCAGTATTCTACTACCCGCTTGATGTGGATGCATAAAACTGATGTGCAAAAAAATAAATTTCAAAACGGATGAAATTTTAAATCTATCCCTATTATTATTATTATTGTTCCTATGGCTTCCAGGTAGAACATAGGGCTTTAGAAGTACATCTTTATCTCACTCTGTTCTTTTCAATCTTCTTTAGCTGTGCCTACGATTGACCGAAAGCTTTCATGCTCTCCTCAAACCATCTCCTCCTTTTCCCAGTCAGACATCAGCGACAACTTATTGTTTCCTATTTTGGTTCCATTTGGGCTATGGTCTGCTGCGTGATGTCACTCGACGATCTCCTCAGTGTCGGTTCGAGACAATTCCACTTTATTCGTCATGTTTGTTGAACAACAGGGTTCTCGATTAGTTGAATCCCAGAGTATTTTTATTTTCTGATTCTATCTGGCCGACCATCTGATCTTCATTGTCGAACCAGAGAAGGAAATTGTTGTTAAGAGTCTGCAGCAGACTGTTAGAAATACTTTTTGGGACGCGTTCACCAAGTTTCTGATTCACACAAAAGAACTGATTGACTTGACATTGCTGTTGAAAATCCGAATTGTGTTATTTGTACTGAGTACAGAAGAATTACCATTTGATTTTAGAGTGATGAATGTCTGCCTACCTTGCCTTTCCAATTCCGGTTTCGATATTCTCATCTGTTCCATCTGCCTATAGTTTAAACGATGCTAACTAGGTAAGTGAAGGAAGTCACCTGTTTCGAATATCTTGTGTTTATAGTGATTGGCGTTTGTTCTTGTTGTCAGGTGGTTATCTTAATCACCTCCCTTTTCGCTATGTTCACTTGAACTCCTGTCTTTCTTACCTCTTCTGCATCTTATGTGAATATTCAGTTATACAGGTGACTTTCATGGAAGCGTTATTAGTAAAAGTAGAATTAAAAGCTAGAAAGCATTCCACAGTTGTTTTGTCCATCTTGAAACTGAATTTCTGGCAGTGCCTAATCTCATTTTTTTCAAGCTGGAATGTGTCTAACACAGTCTATTTATTTTATTTTATTTTTTTATTTTGATTACAGCTTGATTCCACACCGTACTTTTGGTGCAAGTGTGGAATTTTCAGCATGGATATCGGTAGCCCAAATTCGCAGGCCGACCATAGATATCAGGTGTGCGTCGGCGTGGGCTCGAACCCCGGACCATGTGCATGATCGGCGAGAGTCCTAACCACTGTGCCACCGACGCACAAAGGCGCTCCCGCGCCGAGAGTCGAACCCGGGCCGCCTGGGTGAAAGCCAGGAATTCTAACCGCTAGTCTAACATGTCTAGAGTCTAAGACTTCGGTATCAACTCCACTAAGTTGAAATTTAATCCTTTCCTACCTACCTACCTACCTAAAAAATCATCTTCATTCATAATAAATCATGAATATCAGCCATTGTCACCGAGAGGTCATTTATCTTTATCATCATTTTATGTCGATTTCTAACTAAAACCTTCGAGAAAACTATCTCTATGCTATCTGAAAGCTTTCATTCTAAAGGATAGATGATTCAAGTAGTCAGTTGTTTCTCAAATGCCATTTTTAAGTCAATATATCTATTTACCATTTATGATATCAGGCAGATTACAACATGTGATCTGAATAATTTGGTTTGAAAAGGAAACTACTGTAAGATTTCACCCCTCCACACCTTCCTCCCACTAAACTGTGTATATTGCAAATGTACCTCTAGTGGAAACCATCGATTATATCTGCGAACAGATTATAGAAAAGAAATTGTGTGATGATATTCCTATCAGTAATCTGAAACAACTACTTGTAAAATGCACAACGAATGTTCAGTTCCTATTTAATCATGAAATATACAGACAGGTTGATGGAGTAGCCATGGGATACCCCACTGGGACCTATTTTCGCGAATATATTTTTAGCAAAACTAGAAAATAGTCCGTTGAAAAAGGAAATAGCGAAAATGGAAATGTATTGTCGTTACATGGATGACACTTTTGTAGTGTACGATGAGGGGTTAAATAGTGATTTGATTTTGAACAACTTCAATAATGCTCACCCAGCGATCCATTTCACCTACGAAGGAGAATACAACGACTCTTTACACTTCCTCGACGACCTACTAACGAGAAGAGAGGATGGTTCCATCAAAAGGACCATAGTTAGAAAGCTAGAGACCAAAGCTCAGTATACACATTCAAATTGAAGTATGCGCTGAAGATGTCACCCAGTAAGGTGATGAAAGCTTCGCAACTAACCATCCAGCTCAGAGACAAAACCACATCAAAAACACATTTCCTTAGCTTCGTACCGATGAAATACAAACGTAATCTAATCAGGTGCTTAGCATTTAGACCGAGGTCTATTTGTTCCGAAGACTGCGTAGAGAAAGAACTCCAGATCATCCGAGACATTCTAAGCGAGAACGGATATCCAGAGAAGTTCATTAAAGCCAACATAGGTTATAATAGTCGTAAACATGAACTGGCAACTGTGGAGAAAAAGCCTTTATTTTTACGTCTCCAATTCAAGGGAGATACTCCTGCGGAGATTCTATCCCAACCTTTAACCAGGGCGATCAAGAAAACTTTCTACTCTGCACGTCTGTGTCTATCCTTCACTAGCCGTCCAATGTCCACCCAGCAACTCAAAGATGTCTTACCTAACCTTAGCTCTTCTTCATGCATATGCCATTTCAACTGTTCCTGTGGTTCAAGTTATATAGGGCGCACGATTAGGCAGGTTCGTCTACGGGTTCGAGAACACTTACCAGCTTGGTTCAGCAGGGGGGAAATTAAGTGCATAAAAAGCTCGATCCTGTCACACTTGGTCGATACTGGACATCGCATCGATGTCAACACAGCTTTCAGGGTTATATACCGAATTCCGAAGTCGTTATCCCGTACAGTTCTCTTACGTCTCCTACACATAGCTGAAGCTGTTGCAATAAGATCGACTAAACCGGAACTTTGTATCCAAAAAGAATATGTCCAGACGCTGTTCCTACCGTGGCCAACCTTGGATTGAAGATTTTTCTTCTCACCTAGAGTGCTCCTTCCCCTTAACCTTCTTGGTTTTTTTTCCTTTGCTTATTATTATAAATATTATTATTACAGTTGTTATTATTTATTTATTATAATTTATGCCCTTCATGCAAGCATTCCCTCAATACTATCAAATTTTCATTTATACTATCCGGACTTATTATTAGTGATATTATCTGTTTTCTCAATATATGCCTCCACCTGTTTCATTTAACATATTCGTTATCTCACTATGAACCTCTCATTCCAGTCTTACTATCTCCCGTTTAGCTCAGACCACTTTGTACTAGCCACTCATCTGACACCTTTTATAACCTTGAACTAATCTGTCAATTTTCCTACCCCACAATCTACAATTCTATTATGATTAATCACCACTACTGTCTCCCGTTTTACAATATTTCTAATCGATTTCAGCCCAGACGACGTTTGTCACACAAATACGACTATTTATTTTGACACACCATACTTACTAATCTGTTATTCTACGTTAAAAATGTATCCGGCGCATAACTGGCTATCATGATTGTAACGACCACAAATATTATATTTTATAATTGTAAGAACCTGAAGAGAAATTATTGAAAAGAATATTCTTCGTTCAGATTGACTTTTAATTCATGATATGGGAATATTTCACACTATCAAATCTTATTACTGTATAACACTGTGTGACTTAACCAAAATGAAATTTTATCCGTAAAGGACTAATCGATCTCTGAAAATAAGGACTGGCTCCAGAGAATATTCCTAAATGGCTTCAGAAGCAAATAGAATCCACAGAGCCCACTAATGGTGACAACAGGAGACATAGCTCTTATATTGTCAAACATATTATAGGGACAGGACATAAGATTGGTGTTTACACGTCTTTTACACCTATCTATCTATAAAATGTGTTTGGGGCGTATACTAAAGTTTGTGGAATCCCCAGCTGGCAATTAGGAAGTTTAAACCACCTTTATACGTTCAAAGTGACGGCTCGTCATCACACTAAACCACCTGCATTGGTAAACTCTGTTTTGACACCATTCAAGGTAGATGTACTATTGATTACCTCTCTCATTTGGTTTAGTGGCCTTCATTGTTATTTTGACCTTGGATATGTTCTTTTAACTTGACGTTAATTTATTTTCTTATCTCATAACTCTTTATTAATTTCATATACACTCCTTTGAGAAGTCTGTGTGTGATCAGATTGTTCGAAATGTGTTGTACGCACCAATACAGCATTACACGATTCAGACAAACTACATCTTCTTATTGCTTCGTCTAAATACTAATAATGATACCAAAGTAATATGCATACGGCACAGATCAAGTCAACAACGACAGTCGGAACAACAGCGACTGCATACTTTAATCTAACGTTATAATTATTGTTCTGGAATTACACATTCTCTTCATGAGTTTATTTACTGTTGTATTCTCTTTTACTCTAACATTCACTGTCTTATCTAACATGCGCTACTGTTTTGCACGTATCAGTATTTTAATGTATGTGCGTCGGTGGCACAGTGGTTAGGACTCTCACCGGTCATGCACATGGTCCGGGGTTCGAGCCCACGCCGGCGCACACCTGATATCTATGGCCGGCCCGCAGAATTTGGGCTACCGATATCCATGCTGAAAATTCCATACTTGTACCAAAAATACAGTGTGGAATCAAGCTGTAAATAAAAAAAACTAAAGGCATTCAATAGAATTAATGCAGAGTACTTTATCTAGTTTAATTTCTAAGCCTTATTTCATGACACAAATCAATTATGCAACTATATCTGCTTTACATCGTTTTGAGTTAAGACCAAAATGGGGAATTACTACCTGTCTTGACAATTCGATATCATACTTCCTGTTGGGTTAGTAAATCAAAGCCATGTTACATAAGTTTTTATGATCAGGGTCTATTGGACGGTGGAAGACTTAACTATTACCCTTGGATATGGTTAATATTGTTGGATAGAAGGAAAAGAAAGGAACGAAAATGAGCCAGTGGACTGCGTAGATCGTCAAGACTGTCAACAATCGGGTGTGTACTTCACCCCCTAAAGCTTGGGGTTATTTAGAAGTCACTGCTCAGAACATAGTCTGACGATTACACCTGTGAACTAATTTTTACTATGAAAAGCAATAACTATCCTGTGAACTACTTCCTGGGTTTGAGATGTTATAAAACGGTTGGAATTCGAAATATACGTTTGGCGTTTACTTTATTTATTCTATTACTTACTGTATGAGATTAAATGTATTTATATATCACTGTGATTAGCAATAACTCAAGAGGAAGTAATTAATTCATAATGACTGCCTCTTAATAATCATGCTGCCGATCAGTCCGTTCACGTAGCTAGTCATTATATAGATAGTTTGTGAACTGATTTAGCTCTCTAACTTGAGACAAATCGAGTACGTGGCTGATTAGTTTGACCCCAAACGACCGGAACATCTATCCAATGTTTAAATTACTTCGATCTGGTTAACCTATCAGTATTGTTTAACTTGAGTAATGTCACATTACCTGTGTAGCATGATGAACAATACTACGAACTGTTAAAACAAATGAATCTCACACTTTAACACAACATAATTCTGACAAAAATCCCAGTCAGTTAAATAAAGACGTGAATAGTCATTTGTTTTTTACAATGTTTTATTCAATTTTTCAATGATGTTGTTTACCTACTTATTTCATTCAAGTAGTATATGAATGAAAACGAAAAAATACAAACACCAGTTAGGAGAAGAAAAAGAATGAACTTTTTTAAAATAAGGTTCGGAAATAAAAAATAAAACACACATTCAAGGTGTTTCAGTGTCATAAAGCCTCCAAAGTTCTTTGGAAATAAAAATTCATTGATGATAAAAGCTTTGACAATGGGTAACAATGAAAATGGATTAAGGGAAGAGTATATAAATTATTGTCAATATACAATTAGAGTTAAATTAATTTAGAAGCATTTACGATGTACAATACCTGGACCAGATTCATCGTATTCTTGTTTTGTTATCCACATTTGATTGAATGTTGACAATGAGGCTAAAATTGAACCACCAATCCATACAGAGTATTTACGTTCAGGTGGTGCAACTATTTTAATCTTCATTGTTGTCGGTGCAAGATTACATATCTCTCTTTGCATACGATCTGATATACCCGGAAACATTGTTGAACCACCAGAGAGAACAATATTAGAGTATAAATCTTTACGAATATCAACATCACATTTCATAATTGAACTATAGGTTGTTTCATGAATACCTGCACATTCCATACCTAAGAAACTTGGTTGTAGCATTGCTTCAGGACAACGGAAACGTTCATTACCAATTGTAATCACTTGACCATCAGGTAGTTCATAACTTTTTTCTAATGATGAACTATGCGAAGCAGTACTCATTTCTTGTTCAAAGTCTAAGGCAACATAGCATAACTTTTCTTTAATATCACGTACAATTTCACGTTCAGCAGTAGTTGTAAATGAATGCCCACGTTCCGTCAATATCTTCATAAGATAGTCAGTTAAATCACGACCAGCTAAATCGAGTCGAAGAATTGCATGCGGTAGAGCATAACCTTCATAAATAGGCACAGTATGACTTACACCATCGCCTGAATCCAACACAATACCAGTTGTACGACCAGATGCATATAACGATAGGACAGCTTGAATTGCAACATACATAGCTGGACTATTGAATGTTTCAAACATAATTTGTGTCATTTTTTCACGATTTGCTTTAGGATTCATAGGTGCTTCAGTCAGTAGAACAGGATGTTCTTCTGGAGCTACACGTAATTCATTATAGAATGTATGATGCCATATCTTCTCCATATCATCCCAATTTGAAACAATCCCATGTTCAATAGGATACTTCAATGTTAGAATACCACGTTTCGATTGAGCTTCATCGCCAACATAACTATCTTTCTGTCCCATACCAACCATAACACCTTGATGTCTTGGCCGACCAACAATTGATGGGAATACTGCTCTTGGAGCATCATCACCAGCAAAACCAGCTTTACACATTCCTGAACCATTGTCGATTACAAGAGCACTGATTTCTTCATCACTCATCTTGTTTAAATTAGTTTATTATAATACGAATTGGAACAATCACACAAAGATGATGATGATGATGTTGATGACGGTAACAACGATAGGGAATAATCTTCTACTGAAGAGTTTCAGAATTCTTGACACAATGTAGATAGGTGTCGTTTATATTTATCATTCAATAACCATATATGGTTATTACTTTCGCCATTTTTATAAACCAATAAGATGTATAGGCATAATTCTAGGTTAGAAATATTACTGTTTTAAGTAGTCTGTGAGTTCGTTTGTGTGTTCATGTCATCTCTACTTCTTCTTGTTCTTCTATTTTTATGTCAATAATAAATGTCCTATTGTGCGCGCTTACAATACTAGCGCGTATCAATAACATGTCATAACTGGTAAATGTGTGCTCGTCAATATGTGTGTGTGTATATGCAACCATTGATATGTTTACATGCCTTTACAAAGTAAGACTGCTCAGACGTCTCTGCTTCTTATTTCTTTCAACATTTCAATCTGTATGTATGTATGTATGCGTAGTAGCCCGTGTATGTATTACCATGTGTAAATCAGTTGGCATTGTGTCGATACACAACTTATAACCAATGTGCGTAGATAAAAAAATGTAACATTAAGTTAGTTATTATAGGTGATATTCAACAATCATACTGTATTTGTTCACTTTATCCATCTTTTTGTAATTTGATGATTATTGCCTCACGCTCTGAGTGGAATATAGGCAGCTTCAACAGAACATTTTCATTTCACGCTGTTCCCCACAATCCTCTTCAGCTTGCCCCAACGATTCACCCCCCCCCCGCCCCGCCATAAGTTTTCATCTCCTCCATACATGGTCTTCTCCGCGTCACCGTCGACACTAAGCCCAACTCGTCTTCTTTTCTCATTCAGCTTCCACTCGGGTAACCATCTGTTGCGCGAAATCACCCAGATGGTCTCCACAGTAAGTCTCCAGTCAATCTCTATTTGCTTCGGCGCATTTGTTGGATGAAAGTTCTTGGTTCCAGAGTTCGTTTCCAGGGTTCCTTCTTGCTAATCCTTTCAGGCCAGCTACCTTTTCTCCAGTATGAGGCCAGAGAAAGGGGTAGCTGTTGATAAAATGATTTTTTTTTTGTGACTCACGGGATCCATCTAGAAGAACTGACTGGTTTAACAGTGGTGTTAAAAATCGGAATTTTGTTGTTTCTGTTGAATGGAGAAGATTTACAAATGATTTCAGAGTGACGAATATGTCTGTCTGCCTTGTCTTTCCAATTCTGCTTTTGACATCCTCATTCCTTCCGTCTGCCTGTAGCTGAGACGATGCTGCCTAGCTAGATAAAAGAAGGAAGTGATCTCTTTTTTTAAAATTCTCCTGTTAATAGTGATTGGTGCTTGTTGTTGTTGTTGTCGGTTATCTTCATCACCTCCGTCTTCCTCATGTCCTCTCGATTTCTTGTCTTTGCTGCTACTTCTGCCAGATTTTTTCTTTTGGTTTTCTCCTGTATTTCTTCTCATTTATTAAGTATCAATATAAATCATTCGTGAAGTCCACATCTTCTCTAGAATCTCCTTATCGGTCCAACATAATACGACTGGCTTCAATTCATTTTGGTCGGGGGTGACTGGCAGCTGTCAAACTCAAGATACACATCCCGTCCTATTTGGGACGTATTAGTTGGATGTACCTGCAGCATTGGCAATGAGTGACGTCTTAGTTTAAGTCATTTTCTTAATAATGCTAACAGCTGTGGCTGTAGTTCTCCTGTGGTTTACTGGTTTTAAGTACTTAACTCTCCATTAGAAGGTTGGTGATCCAACCTTTACTCTCCCGATTTAGACTAGGGCACTTTACATGAAGTTCAGCTGACAGACTAGTAGAAGAACAATCTGAATCTCATAAGTGATACACTGCTGATTATGTTCAGCAGTGGATACTTTGTGAAGAGTGTGCGATGTTAACCATTGTGCCTATCATAATCGATAATATAAGAGCAGAGTTCACGTAAACTGATATTGAATTCAAGTGTTGGTTTGTAGGGATTTGATTGGTTACAGGATTTCCTCATGAGCTGACATTGGTTAGAGAACCTTTGGAAAGGCAGCTCTCCAGTACTCCCAGGTTTTCCAATGGTTCTCTAACCAATGTCAGCTCATGATGAAATCACGATATTGAATTCACCTGATAGCTTTAAGAACACATCTCCACTTTGAAGTATTATAAAGGTCAAATATATATTTCGATCGTTTTCAGTAAATGAATGTTGTCTAATACACTTCACAGAGACCTTGAAGCTTGACAACAGAATAATGATATAATAGCCCAGATGAGATCGATACTTGACTATAAGTTGTGCTTCATTATGAAACGGTATATATTTACGGTGGTTCAATATTTCTTATCATCGAACGTGTATTCTATTCATATTACTTACTTCTTTTACCATCTGTTGAGTTTAGTTTCCCCACAGAGTATATTAAGATCTCATAAAAAAAGGCTTTTTATATTTCCCAATGAATGAAAAACAAAACGATATTGTTTTTTGTAATGACGTTTCACTACTTAATGCTACTGGTGATAGCTTTATCAATGTATTATTGTGGTGAGAGTTGGCTGTTAACCAAAATTGGTGGACAGTAATTTACGTCAATGTTTACGTCCCCAATATTGGTCGTGAGAAAAATAAGAACAAAGACCTTGCGTAGGCAGATACAGTTAACACATAAATGATATGACATTCAAGAAACAGTCACAAAGAGATGCAAGGTTAATTTTCTGTGAGAAACAACCTAACAGAAGACTGTGTTCTTCAGCTAACAATAATCCATAATATGTACATGAAAATATATAAATACGTGTTGATTTCCTTAATAAACGATCTGTTCCCTGGCCCTTGTCTTCCGTTGTTGCATAATTATCAAACCAGAATTTACTAAATCTCAGCTGATATACGACATATTTAATCATCGTTCCTCAGCATGGGGTCATTTTTACGTTGTCAAGTTAACCAGTTAATAAAGATAACGAGACCCAGTGTAGATTTTTGGATTTGATAAGAGTATAAAATTATAAAAGCAGCGCGTGTTTACATAATGAAATTGCTTATCACATTCGTGTTGATTTTTTCATTTCATGGAAGAGGAGGGTGTTGCAACCATGTGAGATTCTGTGTAACCCTATCATTCCTGTTCAGACAATTTGGATTCCAGTTGATTTCAAAAGTTCTTTGCGGTTTCTGAGATTTTTCTGGATTATTTCAATTTTGTTAAAATCGATTTTGTGACCTGATTCTATAACATGTAGAGACTTATCACTGGTGATTTTTCAAGCTTTTCTAGTCACCAATTGGATTTCCCTGTAGTTGAACAGATGCTTTACGGTGTTCACTCCTTCTGATTTTGATTTCTCGGATGTTTGTCCGATGTATATCGCATCACACACAAATCCTTCATTTTATTTTGTAGACACACTTAGATAGAGAATCCTTAAGGATTTGATCTTTTATATGAACAAGGTTGTTTCGTAGTGTGTCTGGTGTTTTGAAGAAAACTCCAATGGCGAGCTGATTGAGTACTCTTCTCATATCGTCTGATGTCTCTGATCTACATGGAATGACAACTGTTGAGCCTCATGTCTTCGAAATACGTTCTCCCCCATATTTAATATCGGTGTTGATTTTGTTGATGAAGTTCTTTGGGTAGTTATTTTGTTTGAAAGTCTCAGTAATGTTCGATATTTCTTCTTCCTTTTCCTTCTCATCTGTCAACATCAGACAATGTGCTCGTCTAAGAAGACTTGAAACATCTGACACCTTGGCGCTTATGAGGTGTGACGACCTGAAGTCTAAGTATTTGTTGAAGTGTGTTTTCTTCCTGAAAATAGATATACTGAAATATCCATTTTCCCTCCTCTTAACTGGGCAGCCTAGACATGGTAGTTCACCGACGTCTGATTCTGCTTTTGTAGTAGACTGGATTCTGAGAGATTCACAGTTTATTTTCTCAAGAATGAACTATGTAGATCTCGTTTTAGTACTACAAAAGTATCACTACATATCTTAACCATATTTTAGGAGTGAGTATGCTTGAAAAGATATTATTTTCGAATTATTCATGTAAAGGTCGGCGACTATTGGGGAGACTGGTGAACTCATAGCAACAGCATTTGTTTGTCTATATAAATTCCCTTTAAACTTAAGATAATTACTTTCTAGACAGAATTTCAAGCTCATAATTATTTCACTAGTGTCCAGTGGACATCGTTGTTATAGCATTGTATCTGATTCTTGTAAACTGAAATGATATCAAGACTTTCGGTAATAGGGATGCTAGTATATATTGAGTTAATATCATAGCTTACCACAATGTCTTCTTTTCCAATTTCTCGGTGTTCTGTTTGGACTTTGAAATCATATGAATCTTTTAGAATATTCTGAGTGTACTTTCGCAGCGGTTATAGTATCGGAAATAAGTATTTGGAGAGGTTGTATGTCAGTGAGTTGGTAAAATCTACTACTGGTCTTAATGGAACTGTGGATTTCATGCATCTTTGGTTGACCGTGGAATCTTGAAGATACATAAGATTTTAACTTTAGTTTAAATCAGAGAGAATTTCCTATTATGGGTTTTATTTCTTGAAGGAGTCTGTTAGTATTTAGTCTCATTTTGTTGAATTCTGCAGATTTCTTCTTTTCTTCGCAAAAATGCCTCCATGCTAATGAAGGATGATAAAATTTGAGACGATATTTGTAAATTCTGGTTTAATAATACTTTGATAAAGCCATGACCAGCAGCATTAAATAGAGAAACATCAGTAAAAACAATAATGTCATTTTAAACCCACAAACACAATTAGAAACTAGCTTTGTCGGTTAAAGATCCTGCCAGTGGAACCTTTAAAACAAAACAATTTAGTTTATCTAATACCCTGCCTGCGATGATTGTCAAGTCAAATACATAGGTCAAACTAGTAGAACAGGGCCGAACATACAAACCCAGCAAAATCTAGATTAGTTGACCTAAATAAGATAAGAAATCTAGAGAATAGTGCAGCTATACCACTCATTACATGCAATTACACACAACCATACAATAGGACGGATGGGATAAGATGACAGTTTTAAAATCTAATGTCACAAGTTGAATGGAGGAAAGATTGATAACAGAAGCTTTGTTCATTGAATCAACTGCGAACACGTGTAATAGGAATGATTCAACCCCTGTCCACCCAGATATCTGCGAAATTCTACTATCCCTATGACAAATAGGAGAAGACAAAGGAAACTATAAAACTCAAGTTTCAAAGTCGAGTGATTATAATTAATGAAATGATTATGAACAATAATAAATTGCGTTCGAAACCTCGTCATCAGTAAATAATACTGTTTCACTCATTGTGTAATATCTAATAAACAAACTTATATGGAACTACTTACTACCACAGTGCCCAATTTTTACACATATATTAACAATAATATCGTTTTGTTTTCCAGTCTTTGGGAAATAAAAAAAACATCCTTATTATAATGAATATCATATACTGAATGCCCAAATATTTTCAAACCGTTTAAAGTGTACTTGGTTTTTCATACACATATTAAGATCTTAGTCGGTTCGTTTGTGCGTCGGTAATTCAGTGGTAAAATGGTCACCAACCATGCATGTGGCTCAAGTTCGATTACCGGACGATGCACTTTAAACCTCTGCTAGCTGGTAGTAAGCCTGGAAAAGAGGAAGGACGAGGGGATCAGGTCAGCAACCGCACAGCCGCTGAAACTTTAGAGCTCAAGCTTGAACCCCCATGTTCTACTTGAAACTCAAAAGGAACAAATAAAAGTCAGTTTGCTTAAATAACTCTTCTTAAGAAGTTATTCTCCTCCGGCGGTGTCATTTAACCCGTAATTGTAGAAATTCTCTGTCATAGGAGACACTAGTGAATATATACTCTATGTTGTCAATCCACTTGACAATTAGTTTCAAAATGTGCTAATAACTCATTTATATATAGATCACTTGATAATGTTTAGTAAATGAAGCTAATCGGAATGTGTTCAATGTGATCTGAGTGTTCATTTCCGCTTGTTAATAACATTCACATACAGATAAAATGAATTTTATTGGTGGATGGTGACTAGCAGTGGAATCCAGGGTGCACATTTCGTCCAAGTATCTGCGCAAGAAGCCGACATGTCAACCTGAGACCGAACACTTCGGTCCAATCAATCGACAGGAAAATCTCAAATTTAATTAAGATACAAATGAATGGTACAAAAATATTGAGTGGATGAGCAAGACTAACTAAGCAGGATTAAATATTTTAGTGAAACCTTTTGATATAGATAAAGCACACAAACCAGTCGAATCGCTTAATTCAATATTATGCAAACCGAAAGGCACATCCAATAGAAAAAGGAGATAAAATTAATTCCATTTACAAAATAAATTGTCTGTGTGAACTGTAACAGGCATTACATCGGTCAACAAAGTGTGCGTCCCCTTCGAATCGGACCCCAGGAATGCAAATTAGCTGTGAAAAGACATTATATATATTCTTTCATATCAATGCATATAGATAATTATAGATACAAATTTGATGACTGGGAAAATGTCGAAATTTAAGACAGAGGAAACGCCAAAAGTGCATTCAGGGAATTCCTAGAAGCCTGGTACTCAAACGAAAATGTAATTAACAAACACGTTAATATAGACGAAATATTCCAAGTAATAAAAGATAAATCAGGTGACCAGAAAGTTTAAGAACCAAGTCAATAGAAAATGGTCAATACATATGTAAAGATGGTTACTGGGAGACGCAATTATATCACTTATGAAAAATTTAAATCATTTCACTTTATGCTAAATATTGCGTTGAAGATGTTGTCCAGAAAGGTGGACGATGAAAGCTCCGCAACAAAACCAACCAGCTCAGAGAACACTATTAATTGCTGTCTCTGCCTCCGAAAAATGAAGATCCCATGGCCAATTGCGTTTGAAGAAGGAGATAAACGGAGCTTCTTACGTGACTTGGAGGCCGTCTCTGAGCTGGTAGGTGTCAAGAAGCAGGCGGCGAAGGCGGCATATGACAGTGTGGACAGGTCAGGTGGCACAGCGTCTTGGAAGACATTGGTTGAACGATTGGTGTCGGAGTTTGACAGAGCAACTGACAGACAGCTAGCAATGCAGCAGTTCTGTTCAACGAAGCTGGGACCTGATGGAGACCCGTTAGTGTTGGCGGTGAAATTGACGAATCTACTTCGACGTGCGCTTCCCACTTTGGATGAGGAATCAGAGGCACAGTTACTGAGTTACCAGTTCATCGAGAGTGTCCCAGACCACATTTCGCAGCTACTACAACTGGTTAGAGCTGTGCAGCCGATGAATATTAGTGAGCTGGCGAAGGTGATCAGACAGCTGAGCACAATGGTATCCGCTATAGAGCAACCAAAACCAAACGAATACGAGCAGAAGATCGAAGAGTCGCAACGTGAAGTAGCCGCGCTGAGACTTCACATGCGGAAAGACCGGTGTTTCGCATGTGATAAACTTGGCCACCGGAGAAACCGCTACCCGGGGAGAAGACAAAGAAGAAGATTTAAAAGATATGCCATGTCTTCTGCCTGTGTTCTGAGACTTGAGGTAATAGGGGCAGTGGAGAAGGGGCCGATATATTCGAAGTTATGTGTAAATGACCGCGAATTGGTGTGTCTAACTGATACAGGGGCAGCACTCTCACTCGTAGAGAGGAGCCTATGTGAGAATATAAGACCATGTTCGTTGACAGTACAGATAGTGGGGGGTCACGTATTAAGAGTCGAGGGAGTGTGGGACTGCAGAGTTAGAATTGGAAAGGATAGTGTGACGTTCCCATTCCTGGTTGTACCTGAATTGTGCCGAACAATCCTTAGGGCAGATTTTTTGCGAGAAGTGTATGCAGTGATTAATATGAAGAAAAGGGTTGTCGTTACAAAGTATGGTTGTCTCAGCATGCACGAGAATAGTGAGGTAGCAGGGATTGCGGCGTCGGAAGTCCTAAGTGTAGCAAAGTTACTTAGCAAATACGACCATCTTTTCACTGGAGAGGGAGATCCGTACGGTTACTGTGATAAAGTGAGACACGAAATTCCAGTGACAAGCGGAAAAGTGAGACCATTCGTTACTCGAAGGGTCCCGTGTCACTTAGAAAGCGAGGTCGCAAGACAAGTTGAAGAGATGCTGAGGGATGATATTATTGAAGAAGCCGATAGTCTATATAGTTCTCCAGTGCTATTGGTGAAGAAAAGCAAAGGGAAATATAGATTTTGATTTCCGACAATTGAACAGTATGATAGAACTGAGACCGTGCGCGATGCCAACAGTAGCAGTAACTTTGGATCAGTTACAAAGTGCGAAGCTTTTCACAGTCTTAGATCTGCGATCGAGGTACTGGCAACTGCCGATAGAACGAAGAGATAGAGATAAGACAGCGTTCTTTGTGGGACAAAAACAGTATCAGTTTAACGCATGCCTTTTGGATTGGCAGGTGCTCCGTTTACGTTTAGACGATTAATGACGTCGCTGCTGAAGAATTTGAGGAACGTCAAAGTTTATGGAGATGATCTAGTGATATACAGTACGAGCGAGACTGACCACGTAGAGCATGTAGAGGCGGTCCTAAGACGCATCGAAGAATTCGGTCTACGCATCGACAAGGAGAAATCTCAGATTGCCAAGAAGAATGTTACACTTTTGGGTCATAAAGTGAGAAATGGCGCGATAACGCCGCTACCGGAAAAATCTTAGCAATCAAGTCTATTGAGCCCCCGAATTCGCAAAGGAAATTAAGAGAGTTCTTGGGGAGAGCAGTGTTCTACAGCCGATTCGTGAAAAACTTTAAAGAAGTAGCAGCTCCAATCTACCGGCTATCAGGTGAGTCAAAGTTTGTCTGGTCGAAAGACTCGCAGAGGGTATTTGACCGTATCAAACACCTGATGGATTACCTGAGAATGATGCTGCGACTACTAGTGCCGGGAGAGCCGTTCATAGTGTCTACCGATGCTAGCGATTACGGAATAGGCGTAGTACTCAGACAGGGTGACGCAGTCGTCGAGTACGCCAGTCGTGTTTTAAAGCACACGGAACAGAAGTATTAAACAACTGAGAAGGAGTGTTTGGCGATTGTGTGGGCGCTAGACAAATGGAGACCCTATTTATTTGGTCAACGGTTCCACGGAGAGACTGATCATAAGCCGTTGCAGTGGCTGAGAACGTCCAGAGACTCACGTGGGAAGTTGTCACGGTGGATGTTGCGCCTGCAAGAGTATGATTTCACGATCTCTCATGTTTCAGGAGAAGGAATGTGTTACCTGATATGTTATCCAGAACAAAAGAGGTAGACTTACCTGAAATAGTATATGGTGTCAATGTCTTAGAGCAAGACCCAGCAAGACTTGTCCAGATTCGAAGATCAGATGACACCTTGAAAACTATCATACAAGTGATAACTAATGGAAAAATGGTGAATCGACCCACAGGGAAGCGTGAGCTAAATCTCCTACTCAAACAGAGAGACCGGTTAAGCTTGAATGCCTGCGGAATGCTGACGTGGCGGGAGGATGACGGAAGCTGTTTAGCGGTAATACCTCAATGCCTGCGTCAAGAGATGATACAGGAATGTCACCAACTAGCGCACACAGGTGTTGCCCGAACGAACGATCTCCTGCGACAAACCATGTACTGGCCAGGTATGAGAGCAGACGTCGAGAAGTACGTAACAGCGTGTACGCAATGTCAGCTGATGAAAGGTGATCAGTACATACGGCCTTCACTGCAGTCGATCCCAGTGACAGCAGTAGGAGACCTGTGGACCGTAGATGTAATAAGACCTTTTCCACAAACGTCCAATGGCAATCAATATCTTCTGGTCATGACAGAACATGCCACACGATGGCTAGACGCAGTCGCGATCCTTGATCAACGCGCAGAAACGGTGACAGAAGCAGTGGTTCGATATATCGTTGCAAATCACGGTGTGCCAAAAGCGAAATTGACAGACTAAGGTCCGTGTTTTGAAAGCGAAGAATTTAAAGGTCGGCTACAAGAGTTAGGTATCAAGAAAATTAGAACAACGCCATATCATCCACAAACGAACTGACTGACGAAGAGAAATAACCGCGCACTGAAAGAGTGACTGGCCACAAAGGGTGGTGACTGGGAAACAGAGCTTCCTCTGATTCTTCAGCACATCGTGCGTCCGCACAAGAAACGACGAAGAAAGCACCATTTCAGTTGATGTATGGGAGGAGACCACGACTACCGATACATAACAGGACCTGGCCCCTCCATCAGCATTGGAGCATGACGAGATGGCGGACAAAGCGGAAAGAAGCCATCAACAACGTAAAACGAAAGCAAAAAGTGGACGCTGTGAAAGCCGAACAGAGGGTAAAGGGGAAGGACCCCGCATTCGAGATCGGAGATCAAGTCAAATGTAGAGATAGGCGAAACACCAGCGGATACGTGCCAGGGTCGCGAAAACTGGTATCAGAGTGGGAAGGACCGTACACGGTCACCGCGAGGCGGGGTCACGTATATCCCATCAAAACTGTAAACAGAGAGAAGCGGGTGAACGTCAGTGAGCTCCAGAAATGGATACAGTGAGACAAGCCAACTATAACGCCCGCACCAAGAAGATCAAGCCGACTTCGGTCCAAACTATTTGATGGGGAGACGAGTGTGGTGAAAGCAGGCTTCTAGCCACTTGGTAGACATTAATTTACGTCAATGTCTAGGTCACTAATTGGCCGCAGATTCGCAGAGAACCCAGATCCGAGAACCCAGAAACAACCATTCAGAAGACTGTGTTTGTCTGCTTGAATAAGCTATAATAATGCACAAGAAATAAATATAAATACGTGCTGATTTCCATAATAAAACGATCTGTTGCCGGCCCTTGTCTTCTGTTGTTACATTTATATATATATATATATATATATATATATATATATATATATATATAAAGACCTAGAATGAATGTCTCTGATAAGCTAAATAACCCAGAAAAAAGCTCGGCCATTACATTTCATTCATTTGCGTGTAATTACAAAATAGGTTGGGTGGGATAGAGCGAAAGTATTGGAGAGACAGAGAGGTTATTCACTGAATCTTTTTTTATTGATTTAACACATGCACACGTGCAATCGGAATGACTCAACGTCTATACCGGAGATATGGAAAGTGACAACAAACAATGAAGTGGAGTTGGAGAGACAGAAAGAGAGAAAATAAATTTACAAGATCAATTGTGAAACCATGTCACTAATTTATTCTCGAAACGTCATCACTGTGTGATATTTCAGATAAACTTACCTAACATAGAATTGCTGTCTTCTGTTTTCTTTTACCGCAATTTACTATATATCCAGAAGAATTGTTGCGTCAATTCGAGTGCAATTATTTGGTGTTGATTCAATGAACGAGGATTCGATGACTAACCTATTTCCCCATCTAACAATATATATTACATTTCAATACTTTTGCCCTATCCTGCACTAGTCAAGTCAAAGAACAGCAACCTAGGAGTGTGAACGCAGTAGTGATCTTGAATGCATACTATTCACTAGATAATGGAACCTACCATCATCATAACGCCAGTATGAACTCTGTTCTAATTAAGGTGTAAATTTCATTCTGACCTCCTTTTTAATTACTGTTGAGATAATTGGCTGATAGCTCGTCAGGGTTCAGACTAGAGAACTAGTGTTGGGATCAGAGTTACGGTTGGGATTAGGGTTATAGTGTTCTATTTTAATTATATGTATTTTCCTAGCAAGTCGTTTTAGGGTGTTCATTATTGTTGTCTGTATTTTTGTAAATACATAAACAACACTTCTATGTCAAAAAGCACTGGATATTGTGATTGGCTGCCTCAAGGTCAATTGTGTGTTCCCATTCCTTGTGTCGCTATCATTTAACTTTATATCCACCCCACGTGATTACATACAAGTGTGTGCGCTGCAGTGATCCCTCTCTTTTTCTGGATTGCTTAAATTAGCGAGGTCAATCATCTCAAAATCAACTAGCTAAATCCCTATGTTCTGATAGCCTGACTGACTGCACAATTATTACATGGTGTTTTCTAAATTATACTAATTTTCGTAATTCAAACTATCGGGTCCATGGGTGGACAAAATTTGCCTCTGGGTGAGCTGCTAGTCGGTTTATAAGCTATTCCAATTTCAGCCTTATCAAGAATACTACTTAAGGCTTCTGCCATATAAGTCAAACAATCCCTAACAATAATTGTGATGATGACTGGTGCAATGGAATGATTGTTAGAAAAATTCCTCCACCTACAATGATGATACTTATATGTACTACTGATCAATCTTGTCAGTAGGACATGCCACAACTGTATGAATGTCATAAATAAATTTTTAATTACTTTCCATTCTTCTCCTAGACTGTATATTTAAAAAATGTGCAACAGCGTAAGGTCAATCCTGTATTGTGTTTAGCGTTTGGCCTTAAATTTGTGCCTCATGTTCCCCTTCAGTTTTAGCATCCCGATAACTGTTGTAAGCTAGCACCATACCGAGTATTCTATAATCAGTGTGCGTGGGTGGCACAGTGGCTAGGACTCTCGTCGACCATGCACATGGTCCGGGGTTCGAGCCCACGCCGACGCACACCTGATATCTATGGTCGGCCTGCAAAATTTGGGCTACCGATATCCACGCTGAAAATTCCATACTTGTACCAAAAATACAGTGTGGAATCAAGCTGTAAATCAAAAAAAAAGTATATCACTATTCTGACATTTGAATATCTTATTTTCGACTTGATCATTATTATTATTTGTCTTCGTTCCTGTTCGCTCTCTAATTTCAGCGCTCCTGTTTATGGTTGTTCAATATACTGGCAGGGTGCTGTTTTACTATGTAATTTTGTTTGAATGAATTAAGGTGATTCCAAAACTGATTTGTCTTCAGGAATTGTTGGTGTGTGTGATTCTTGTTGTAACATAGTTTTTGATTCCACCTTGTTGAGAATGTTCTGCTTGATTCTAAGATACTTCCCACAGTTGACAGGACTCCAGGTGAAAATAGACAAGACGGAAGTTATGAAAATAACCAGCCAACAACAACAACAACAGCAACATCCAGCGCCAATCACAATCAACGGGAGGGATTTGAAAGAGGTTACTTCATTCACTCACTTACCTAGGGAGCATTGTCTCAACTACAGGAGAAACGGACGAGGATGTCGAATCGAGCGAGAACCGGGAGGGCGAGAAACACATTCACTCATCAACCTGAAACCAATCTGGAAATCTTCGTCACTCAGCCAGCATCAACAACAAAATTCGGTATGATTTTCAATACAAACGTCAAGTCAGTTAGCTCTTCTATACGGATCAGAAACTCGGCGGGCGGGTCACAAAGAATATTTCCAACAGCCTGTTGCAGACCTTCATCAACCAACAACTGTCTTCGCTGGCTCTATACTGAAGATCAGATGGCCCGGCCGGAAAGAATCAACAACAAGAAACTATGGGAACAAACAAAACAAGAACCAATCGCCACCCAACAAATATGCAGGAGAAAGTGGATGATGGACTGGACACTCGCGGCTGAGGAGGCCGCTGGGTGACATCGAGTGCGCTTGAGGCCATTGCTCGAGTGGAAACCGAAAGGGAAGCGGCGAGTGGGACGTCGGTGCAAGGGTGACATGGAGGAGATCGTGTGAAGAGGAGTTGAAAGAGTATGGACTAACATGGATGCAGGTGAAAAGTACAGCAGAAGACAGGAGGAAGTGGAGACGTGCAGTTGAATCTCTATGTTGCACTAGGAACCCAAGGGAACAATAATAATAATAACTTTTTTTCTACAATACTTGTTTTGTACTTAGTAGGTTACCTTAGCTGTAAAGCTGCCTAACTCCACTGCTGAGGTAATTTTGAGTTTTCGATGTTTTTTATTATTATTGCTGAATAGGACTGTAGATCTATGATGCATAATCTTCTTTTTACTGTCTTTGTAACGCTCTGTAACTGTGTGTCCCTCAAGAAAGTTCCGGACAGATCTACAGTAGAACTCAGAGATCAGTTTCCAACGTTAAGACCACAATGAATTGGTTTCGTTCGTTATAACTGATATCAATTTGAGAGAATATCCCTACTCAGTGAAGTAGTTACATTCTTTATAAAGGTACTAGGAAACATTAGAAATATCAAGCGAAACCATTTTGTCAATTTTTGTAGTCTAGCAACACCAAGTCCGTGGTACATAAATGTCATCTAATATAAGCCTTATGGTTTTTACACTAATTTGGTTAAGAAAACATACTCAAATAAGGATCAAGTGGAATTGGTTATTCACAAGTGGCTTATTACGGATGAAAGTGATTTTTCGTTAACTCAACTTCACAACCAGTTAGATTCCACCGCGTCACGACTTTTCATTAGAAGAATTTTAGGGAACTTCGTCCAGTAGCCAGTCGTTAGCCAGCATCGAAATGGTTTTCAAGAGTTAGCTTGCAGGGATTTGACTTGTTTCAATTTTGATCATGGGTTGATATCAGTCACAGAACCACTAAGAGGCTGCAGGGGTAGTGGACAGCTTTTTCGTCCTATTTTGGTACTCTTCCACAGTTCACACCCGCCAGGGTCCTTGGCTGGCAGAGGTTAGAAATTGTAGGCCACATCCACTAGTTACTTGGGAGTAATCAGTGTCATACATATAATCTTTAATGATATGATAGAGAAGATTTGTAGCTCAGGTGGATGATTTTCATGTGGTTTTGTTCTCTGAGCTAGATGGTTAATTTGCCAAGCTTTCATCACCCTACAGCACTCCCACCTTAAGGAAAATTGAAGAAAAGTATCTCATGGACGTCTTCCAAAAGAATGGATATCCACGGAATTTCATCAGAAGACATAAACCCCCAAGCCAACCTATCAAAGAAAAACCCACCAAAGAAAGCACAAAGAAAATCGCCCAACCATATATAAAGGATATCTCAGAAATCACTGCAAGACTCTTCAAACCTTAGGAATTGACGTCGTACACAAACCAACAAAGTCACTTCACTCAGCCATCTCTATGTCAACCAAAAGAGTCAACAGCGAAAGAAGATGAAACCAACATCATCTACAAAATAAATTGTTACAACTGCGAAAAACACTACATTGGTCAAAGTGGACGTTCCCTTCGTCTTCGTATCCACGAACATAAGCTAGCCGTCAAAATACATGATATCCACTCACTCATATCGCCTCACAGCATACAAACAACCACGGGCATCAAGTCGACTCGGACAACGTTCAAATATTAGACAGAGGAAACAACAAGAATGCTAGAGAATTTTTAGAAGCTTGGCTGGCATTCCAGTGAATCATCAATCAATAGATACATAGAGATAGACAAAATTTATCAACCAATAAGAAAGAAACTTCACACACAAAGGGTCAAAGTTCAAGTCAAAGAAACAATCAGTTCGAATACAACAAGTAACCTAGAAGGTGTGAAAACACACATAAACAACCAACCACGTCCAAGGTCACCCACTAGGAGAGATGATTAATAAACTCGTGGAGAAATCTAAAAGCTCACTTCATCAAATTGAAGTATGGGCTGAAGATGTCACCCAGTAGGGTGATGAAAGCTTTGCAAATTAACCATCCACCTCAGAGAACAAAACCACATCAAAATCTCTAATGATGAATGGTGCTGACAAAATTTTATTAGTCAGTTTTACAATCCAGTTAAACAGTTAGGCGACTTATCATTGAAGTGGGCTTTAAATTATTACTCACTAATTGAAGGTAATTGGTAGGAAGACCTAGGTTTCGTGCTTAGTGACACTTGTTAGCAAGGTGTTTCTGCAACCTTAAAAGAATCGATTTCATTCACTTCTGCAATCAGAGGCGTTTTTACTGAGTAAGTTATAATAATAAGATGGTTTTGAGGGAGCAACTGTTTTCGATAAATTCTTCCTCAAACTCGACACTTATAAATCCATGAATATTAGAATATACAAACAACCAGTAAAGGCGAATGAAAATTATGTCAGAAACTGTATTGTTGGGGTACATGTATAGGATGGAATCATGGTTCATTGTTTGGTTAAGATAAAATGTAAATAGACAACTGGATGACATGCGAATGTATTTATAGTCAACAGAAGATAAGTTTGATTGGAGGTGGGTAGGTGAGTGGTGACTTATGTTCAGTGGTGTGAAAGAAATAGGATTTTTAAGTGTAGCTTTTCAGGCAATTGACTGATTACATGTTTGATCATGAGTTGGCATCATTTAAATAAACAGTGGTAAGCCTGAGAGTAAAGGACAGTTGTTTCGTCCTAGTCTTGAACTATTCGTCAGCACAAATCCACTGGAGTTCTAACCCTGGCCTACTATAAGGTCTAAAAGGACATAATTACCTCGTATGTTCTTGTCTTATAATGCCTTTATTATTCCTTCTCACCTAGTTTACTTCGTTCCGTTATTTTTCTTATTATGTGCCAAACTTTGTAATTTCACACTAAGCTTATCATGTCTCTAGTACTTGACTACGGGTAATAATTTAACCTCTTTATTTTATCATTACACCTGTTATCTGTCAGTCCTCGAACTTACATTCAGTGTTCTCCATTTGTTAGTATGACTTCATCCATATTATGTGCCAGTCCTATTTCTCTCACACCATTGAACATTACTCACTAAACACCCACCCATTCACCCCTAATCAAATTTATCTTCTGTGAACTGTAAATGCATTCGTATGTGATCCAGTTGTCTTTTCACATTTTATTTTAACTAACTAACTAATGGACTATCATCTCATCTTATACGTATACTCCAACAATACAGTTTCTAACATAATTTTCGTTTGCCCTTACTGGTTATTTGTGCATTCTAATATTCATGGAGATTTATGAGTATAGAGCCTGAAGAAGAATATATCAGTAACAGTTAAACAGGCAGTCAACTTGGGGTTCTAGTGGAAAGCCGTGACCAGTAGGTTATAGCAGGTTAAAGGTTGAAGCAGCAGCTCATCGAAGATGAAATTACGAAGTGGTTGCGCTATAACATGAATTGGCAGAAGTTAGAATTCATGGACTGACCATTTGGTCGGGTCTCAGTGGCTAAATGGTCTAGCCTTGTAACCCGAACGTCTTGGTTTCAAACGCCGGTGGGTGCTTACTGATGATGATTCCTAAACTAGGACTATATTAATAGCTGTCTAGTACTCTAGGCCTAGTTTTCCAATGATTCTCTAACTGATGATGAAACTCTCCAAGCAATCAAGCACAATTCCTGCAAAACCAATACTTGAAAACTGTTAGAAACAATTGTTTACTCAATTTTTATTGAAAGTTTTTAAGTTATAATAGCCCAGAGGTGATCGATTCCTTCAAGGTCGCACAAGATACGCCTTCTTGATGCATATCAACAAGGAGAAAACTTAAATCCATTTCCAAGGAGCATAGATAACGGAATGACGGATTAAGTACCAAGGAGAACAAAATGAATATAATCGTGAGGCAGTTTGGAAATCAGATATTGAAGAAGAAGAAGAGAAAAGAAACAGTATACAAATAACCTTTTTCCAAATTAAACTTGAATGTGAGGTATTTATATTTTTTTTGTATTGTGACAGTAACATACAAAAGTAATAAAAAGTAAATGCATTCTATGCATTGTATCAGAAACACATTTTGAAATGGTATGTATATACTTGTAACAATAATAATAATAACTGTCAGCGAAATAATAAACAGTGAACACGGTTTAATGTACACATCATGATGAAAATGTGAAATATGCAATAATTGCTACATTTTTTTTTCTTCTTCATTGTGTTAAACTGATTTTTGTTTAAATGAAGTCAAGTAAAAATGAAAGAAAAACAAAAGAGAATAAAACAATGCTGTTTTATTTCTAAATTTTGAGATTAGATTTAAAATAATCAAGTATTTTTTTATTTATATATTTATTTATGTATTTACTATTGTATATGTAATAAAGTCATTGAACTCTTAACGTTTATACTCGACTAGTTGTTTTAAATATCTTTTTATGTTACATTCTTTTTAGTGGAATTTCAAAAATTTCAAGGTCATCTATCTACCTATCTATTTATCTATCGTCAATCAATGGATAACTGTTTGACTAGAATTAGTTTGAAATTATTGATGAGTGAATCTATCTGCATGACTGATTGATTCTTCAAATTGACTCACTTACTAACCTCAGCAGTAAATTATCAGTTCAGACAGACGTAAAATGTTAAAAAACTAAGAGATCTCAAAGTGTGTCCTAAAGTTTTCTGCAATGGTCCCGAAGAAAATGCTAGCTGGGGAACGGGGAAATAATGAAATAACCCGAAGAAAAACTTTTGGGGTATTTAAGAGAAATTGTGGAGCAAATTTATGAGTTTAGGGGGACCAAGGAAATTATGAAGAAGTCTGGGGTTTTCCGGAAAAAAGTGTTGCATCACCCAAAAGAAAGCAAAATTGTCAGCACACTCTTTGCTTGGCTAGTAAATTCTTTTCAATAATCACTTGTGTGTCACTAGTTCAATGGTAAGACGATGCTCGCCAGTCAGATGAAAGTTTCGGCCATGAATCTCCACCACCGTACTTCACAATCTCGCCTAGCTGGTAGCAACGGCGCAAAAACAGAAAAACTTCGGAGCTTGGACGTTTATGTTCCACTCAGTATATACGGAGTGAACAAACAAACTCTCAGTCACTCAAATGATCTTCTCAAGATCTTAGTATTGATCCAATCACGTTTCTAGTGTGATCCTTAAAATTGTTGACTTTTATTTTAGACCTGATTACATGGTACTACATTGTTCCATCATACAATATATATTCAAACTTCAGATTTCTATGGATAGTAGAAGTGATAGTTACATAAGTCTTTTCGATATTCTGTATAGTGTAAGACGAGGTGCTTCGATGAAGAATTACACTGGAATAATATTTGATACCAGTAACCAAGCATTTTTGAACTTTGAAGTAACGTCCACCCACATGGTCGTTTCTAGAGGAAGGAAATTACTGCATAAGATACGAAAAGCTTGAATTAAATCACCACTACTTAGCCACTGATGTGATAGAGGGAGTGGATCGCATCGATCTAACCACTCGATAGTATGAGAGGCTTAAGAGTCCACTAATCAATTCAGTACCCACTATAGTATGTAGACAGATAAACAAGGAATGATCATTCTTTGGTCATGGTCCCCTCACTCATATTCTAGTGGACATGCATACATCCTTTTATGGACACCTGTCACGCCCAGGTCATTCGTCATATATATATATATATATATATAGTTTCCTTTCGTATATATACTGACCCTTGAACGGATATTGAAATGTACTTTCTGTCTGATATGGTTGTATATTTTCGCCTTATTAGAGCGTGCCAGGGAAACAGATAGTTATCGTGTAAATTGACGTGACAGCTTAGCTACGGCGCAACCACCGTGTCTGTGTCCAGCTCGGCGTCCCTATTTTAAACCTTATTGTTATTGCTAAATAAAAAGTGGTGACATCATAGAATACTTGCATCGGGATTGCTGGATTCTTCCACATTGGGAGAAATTCTCGATCTGGACGCCAGGGTGGTCTTGAATTCACTGCAACTCGGCAGATATCTCAAAGTCTTACTATCAACCTGTGACCAAACGCCTCCTGAATCTACCTCAAAAGTCTATAGACCTCCATACGCAGGCTGTGACAATCGACGCCCAAAGACGACATCATAATTCTGCTGTCATC
The DNA here is from genome assembly GCA_944472135.2 of Trichobilharzia regenti. Taxonomy (NCBI): domain Eukaryota; kingdom Metazoa; phylum Platyhelminthes; class Trematoda; order Strigeidida; family Schistosomatidae; genus Trichobilharzia; species Trichobilharzia regenti. Next base: position 42,708,296 of record OX235267.1, read on the forward strand.
GTGGTATTTGGCAATTCGTCAAATCTTCCTTGGTTCCAAGACTGCAATAATGTTGAACACAAAGATGGTTTCAGCCAGCAGCTGACAGAGCGGTTATCCTTAAAAAGTCTCTGCGGATGCCCTTCCCATTCAGCAACTGCCCACCAAAAATTCATTGGTGTTTGAACTCTGCGTCTAGCCTTGATAACCAGATCACACTCACTCTTTCTAATATACATCTTCCGTATTCGAAACATGGATTGATTGTTCGGATCCTGTTTGCAATGGAGATCTGATAAGTGTCGTATGTAATGTATGAAATATATTCAAATCAAAGCTTATGAGAGTCTTGTGGAAGGGTCATAATATTTTACAATCCTTCGTAGCTACGTCTATACAGTTTGAACCAGTCTTTATTTAAAAGCTGCACAATACTCCATATGCTAAATAGCCATCGGTAGAACAAAGCCATGTAATGAGTCATATATGGTGGCCCTACAATTTAAGGTCAGTAAATTTGAAGTGATGGTAAGAGCACAACAGGGCTGCCTAAATTCACTGATGATATTTATGATTTCTTTGAAATGGACCACGTAGGAGACTGCGTGATGCGAGAACATAGGAATACGATGGACCGATGAGAAGACTCACAAAAACCTCAATGTCGTAGGCGACTTGTGTCTACTATCAGTTAATTCGAAGACATACAGGCTTAACCAACACACCGGAAGGAAACATTGACAGGGAAGGCAGGAATACAAGTGAACGTACAGAGGAGGAAGGTGACAATGAAAAGCAACAAACTGACAACAGCAAGTATCAATCACTGTCAAGGGAAGAAATTTGAAGTAGGTCAATTCCTGGACTTATCTAGAAAGCATTGTTCCAGCTGCAGGCAACAGCATGAATGAGCATGTCAAAACTAGAATCAGAAAGTCAAGATACATCTTCGTCACTATGAAAGCTGTTTGGAAATCTTCTGTATCCAGCACAAAGAATAGAATTCTGATTTTCAACACCAATGTTAAATCGGTCAGTCAGTTCTTCCATATGGACAAAGCAAGAACTACAGTTTTAGCAGAATAATGTGGTACCATCATTTATTTCGTTGGCTTCTCATCAGCTGCTTACAGCCTAAATAAATTATGAGGTTTAAGTACAGACATGTTTCAACATACTTGCAAATTTTACATGTTGTCAGTTGACAGAAAATTCCACAATTTGTAAACAGTGCTCAGAAGTTTGCGCTTATATAGTTTTCACACAGGCAGTTCAGGTTAAAACAAAATAAATGTATGCAGAAAATGGTAAGAGAGTTACGTAATAAAGATGAGATATGCGTTAGATGCATAGTGACTAGTAAGTTAGGTAACAATGAACTGAGTTGAGCTCTAATCATAGAAACAAGAGACAAACAAAATTACAGATTATAGAAAGGGAGGGTGAGAATAGAGACAAAGATTACGTAATCAGATGAGAGAAAAAAAGCATCCAGTTACCAAGGCAAGGAAAGACTAATAACTGCTTCTTTCTGAACACATAGATCAGGTTTCAAGCGTTTGATAGAAATCGCTTCAGCAAACTTAAGGAGAATTGAGCTCTTTTGCCTATTGATAATTTTGAACGACTTTTCGACGTCCACCTCATGACCCGTGTCGAGGAGATGCCTGGCGATGGCACTGTTTAGAGCATTTGTTCCCTTTAGACGTAAGCTTTTTGGTACGTGTTCAGAAAATCGTAGATATGCCCTTCTTTCTGTTCTTCCAATGTAACTGCTCCCGCAGATACACGTAAATTTGTATATACAGTTGGAGGTAACATGAGAAGGATATCTATCGATTTTTGATTGCACCAAAGAGCAAGTTGTTCGATAGATGGGAACGAGCTTGGCTGCAGGATAGGCTATGGCTAGTGATGTACTCAGCCTTCTGTTGATCATCGCTGCAATGTTTTCACCTTTATAGTCAAGCTGAACGTAGACTGGCTTTTTACCCACTGTGGTTTGTTTTACATTTGTGACTTCAGATCTTCCATACTTGTTGATGAACTTTTGAGGATACCCATTTCTCTTCAATATCTTTTCAAGGAACACCAACTCCTCCTCTAGTTTCTCTATAGAGCATATTCTCCTCGCTCTATAGTACAGAGTCTTGACTAGACCCCGTTTAAAGCTATTTGGACAAAAGCTGTTAAAATGCAAGTATTGTCCTTTCCATGTGGGCTTTCGATAAATTGATTTTTGAAGACTACCATCTTCTAGGCGTTCCATGGCGATGTCGAGGAAGTGAAACTTTCCGTCACTTTCATGTTCCATAGTGAAATCAATATTGGCGTGTGCACCATTGAATAATCTTAGTAAGTGTGAGGCATGGCTTTCATTTTCGCACACTATAAATGTGTCATCTACATAACGACAGTAGGAAGATGTTTCGTCAATTGCATGTTTCAACTTTGTTCTTTCGAGGTTTGACATGAATATATCTGCTAGAACAGGGCTGAGTGGACTGCCCATAGCTACACCATCTATTTGGCGGTAAAATGTGTTGTCAAATTGGAATTGCACATCCATGGTACACATAAGCAGTAGGCGTTTGAATTCCGATTCTGGGAGTGGGAGAAGATCGGACTGCTGACAAATGATCTCAACAGTTTCATTGATTGGAATCATTGTGAATAGGGAGGTTACATCAAATGACACCATGAATTTATTTAGAACGTTCATGTGGTTCACACTTTCAGAGAAATGAAATGAGTCTTTCGCCGTGTGCACGCCTAGCCGTTGACGAATAGGTTCCAACTTCTCCGCAAGCCAACGTGCCACCTTATGTTGGGGCGAGTTGATCTTCTCCCACTCCCAGAATCGGAATTCAAACGCCTACTGCTTATGTGCACCATGGATGTGCAATTCCAATTTGACAACACATTTTACCGCCAAATAGATGGTGTAGCTATGGGCAGTCCACTCAGCCCTGTTCTAGCAGATATATTCATGTCAAACCTCGAAAGAACAAAGTTGAAACATGCAATTGACGAAACATCTTCCTACTGTCGTTATGTAGATGACACATTTATAGTGTGCGAAAATGAAAGCCATGCCTCACACTTACTAAGATTATTCAATGGTGCACACGCCAATATTGATTTCACTATGGAACATGAAAGTGACGGAAAGTTTCACTTCCTCGACATCGCCATGGAACGCCTAGAAGATGGTAGTCTTCAAAAATCAATTTATCGAAAGCCCACATGGAAAGGGCAATACTTGCATTTTAACAGCTTTTGTCCAAATAGCTTTAAACGGGGTCTAGTCAAGACTCTGTACTATAGAGCGAGGAGAATATGCTCTATAGAGAAACTAGAGGAGGAGTTGGTGTTCCTTGAAAAGATATTGAAGAGAAATGGGTATCCTCAAAAGTTCATCAACAAGTATGGAAGATCTGAAGTCACAAATGTAAAACAAACCACAGTGGGTAAAAAGCCAGTCTACGTTCAGCTTGACTATAAAGGTGAAAACATTGCAGCGATGATCAACAGAAGGCTGAGTACATCACTAGCCATAGCCTATCCTGCAGCCAAGCTCGTTCCCATCTATCGAACAACTTGCTCTTTGGTGCAATCAAAAATCGATAGATATCCTTCTCATGTTACCTCCAACTGTATATACAAATTTACGTGTATCCGCGGGAGCAGTTACATTGGAAGAACAGAAAGAAGGGCATATCTACGATTTTCTGAACACGTACCAAAAAGCTTACGTCTAAAGGGAACAAATGCTCTAAACAGTGCAATCGCCAGGCATCTCCTCGACACGGGTCATGAGGTGGACGTCGAGAAGTCGTTCAAAATTATCAATAGGCAAAAGAGCTCAACTCTCCTTAAGTTTGCTGAAGCGATTTCTATCAAACGCTTGAAACCTGATCTATGTGTTCAGAAAGAAGCAGTTATTAGTCTTTCCTTGCCTTGGTAACTGGATGCTTTTTTTCTCTCATCTGATTACGTAATCGTTGTCTCTATTCTCACCCTCCCTTTCTATAATCTGTAATTTTGTTTGTCTCTTGTTTCTATGATTAGAGCTCAACTCAGTTCATTGTTACCTAACTTACTAGTCACTATGCATCTAACGCATATCTCATCTTTATTACGTAACTCTCTTACCATTTTCTGCATACATTTATTTTGTTTTAACCTGAACTGCCTGTGTGAAAACTATATAAGCGCAAACTTCTGAGCACTGTTTACAAATTGTGGAATTTTCTGTCAACTGACAACATGTAAAATTTGCAAGTATGTTGAAACATGTCTGTACTTAAACCTCATAATTTATTTAGGCTGTAAGCAGCTGATGAGAAGCCAACGAAATAAATGATGGTACCACATTATTCTGCTAAAACTGTAGTTCTTGCTTTGTTCAAATTCATTAAGGGGAATAAATGTATGAAATCTTCCATATGGGACAGAAACCTGCAGTGCGCGTCACGAAACCTATTTCCAATACTCTTCAGACTTTCACCAACAGCTGCATCTGCTGGCTGTATACGGACCCGCGTCACCCAGTGCCACCTGCAGTCTACTGAGCTATTCGGAGATAGCAATTGACCTCCTGTAGGATTGTAGTGGATATTTTGATTTGACACTAGTAACTAGTGTGATGTGTCTAGTCCTTTATTTGGTGCAGACTGATTTCTATCAGTCAGGTTTTGCAATATAGCCACCATTCTAGGTAGCTCACCATTCATCACGGTGCACATTGATTTGATGGTATTAGATGGTTAGAGGCAATCGGCAGGAAGCCTTGGACCTAGGTTTTGTACTAGGTGGCACGAAGATTTGGACCATCTTGAAATGAAATCACCTCATAAAAGGATATCTTAAGAAATTCAATAGACGATTCTGGAGAATTAACGGCAATGAAAACAATGTTGTTGTAGTCTAGAAAAGGACCGTATCTATCCAATAATTCTAATGATATTTCAATGGCTCTATAAGGACAATGAGCGAACCAGGCCCTAGAGTGAAATGTATATGGGAAACAATGAGTGCGACTTCCATGGGTGGTAAGGAGGAAATTGTGTGAGAAGTAGATGAGAGACTACTGGTCATCGTGGAGCCAGCTAAACGTGACCACAGATAATAGGACAAAGTCGAGATGTGTTGTTGAAGCCTTATGTTGTACTAGGAACCCAAGGGAATATTTATAATAATTATAATAATAATGGCATAGGACCGGCTAGAAAACTAGTGAACTAGTAAACTAGGCGAGGTTAAACTGATTAATCAGCTTGATTACTCATAAAGTAAACATAATTTACGATTGCATGTTTATACATTCATTCACCGATGGATTATTTATATACATACATCTGCCTGCAATAAACGCTGTTATATGTATGCATAATTCATCAACAAAATCGATTAAAATATCAATCGATCAACAGCCAATATTGGATTGGCTAAATTAAATCGCCCACAATAACTATAACATACCTATCATGTAATATTTCAATGAATTGGAAATATATTATCCTATACTGTATTACTATCCAAGTATGCATTGTATTACGCAGTTCAGGTTAGCTTTCACCTTTTCAATTATTCACTGAATGTGTATTTAAACGAAATCATATAAATTTGCTATTTTCATATAACAGAGGTTAAATGGAGATTATTAGTGAGGAGTGTTAAAACCTCATAAAGAAGAGAAATAACTGAAATTTCCTGGTTAGATTACAAGGGATTAGTAGTCAACGGGTACTTGTTTTCTGGTCTATTGAGACAAACACTACGGAAAATTCTGGGAATTTATTTTAAGTAGTTTCATTTATCAATTGTGTGAGTGAATACCTCAAGTCTTCTTTTATGAAACGTGAGGCTGGAGACCGTTGGTGACATGGTTCAACTGAGAATGCATGGAAAAATGATCCGATTTCAGTTAAAAATAAAATTTCATTATGCTTATAATCGATTGTGTTGTAACGGAATTGACTTGAGTAAAGCTGACCACATCACCAAAACATGTTCTAACAGAGTGTTACTGATTTGTGGTTGTCGCACCTAAATTGTCTTGATTGCGCCTCCAGATACAACACACTAAGACCAGCTGATCACTTGAAAATATTACCTCACACTGAGATAAATAAAAATAAATGATAGATATCTGGTAAAATTCGCAGAAGTTGGAATTTATGGGTCATAAATCGAGTCCCAGCAGTTCAATGGTGTACGAGCCAGCTCGCCTTGTAATTAGAAGGTTCTTTGTTCAAACCCTGTCAGTGGGTGTGTACGGATGAAGAGTCCCAAACTAGGCTGACGAAACAGCTATCCAGTACTCCCTGCAGGTTTTCAAATAGTTCTCTAACCGACGTCAGCTCATGATGAAATCCTGTAACCAGATATCTGGCGAACTGTATGACCTTGTAAATCAGGTGAAGTTCAACAATAGCGTCCCAGGAGTGTGAACATTCCAATGACCTTGAATGCATGCTAGTCGTTGGCTAACGGCATCTGTCATTATCATAGCTGAAACATCAACGCTATTCACCAACTTATCAGCAAATTTCACCTGGATCATTATTTAAGTACCGTTCGAACAATGCGTTAATAGCTCGTTAGGTTTAGGATTAGGGCTAAGTTAAGTATTGGGGTTAGGGTTAGGATTAAGGTTAGGGTTAGTGTCAGGGTCACGACTAAGCTTATGGTTACGATTGGCGATACATTTATAGTTGATGTCATTTATTTTAGTTTGTTTTATTATCCACGTTTTCCTGGTAAGTAGTAGTCGTCAATCCTCTGGCTGGAAACCATAAAAATTCAACCGAGGGCTTTTTTGGAAGACTGCAAGCAGGATGACAGGGATAAACGATTCACATGTAGAGAAACTAGTATAATTTAGCAACTGATACTCCTCGTTATAACTAGGAAGTATTTTCAGGCCATGTCAGAGAAGGATAACCTGTTTAATGCGTTTCCAAGCGTTTTATTCTCAATATACATCATTTTTGAGTAAACATTCCTCGTTTTTATGATTGGCTAACTGAAGGTTACTCGTGAGTTCATACACCTGGGACGCTATTGCTGAACTTTACCGTAAATCCTTCAGAAATAAACCAATCAGGCTATCATGTCAGTGTTTATACACCAACTATGACTTCACAAGAAACAAGGATAGATTGTTAGTCCTAAGAATTCATATGTGCATTTTAATAAGTGTGGCAAATTGAACTACTACACTTTTGTGCATTATCGTAACACTGGGAATTCAGTTAAGGATGTCAAACAGTGTCAAAGGAAATAACTTATTCCGCTTAAAGCTGCCATTTTGTACCATCACGGAACTTATTAATGATTTGTGAAACCTTTCCTTTAGATATTTTGTTGTAATGTCGATTCCGTTAACCTCAAAGGGTTGAATGCGATTCTGAAGTACGTTTTCCTGGAATTAAAATGTTATGTTTCAAGTAGCATTACACAAGACATAATAAACGGATATCAAGTCGTCTTTTCGGCTGAGATATCACTTATATATAATACAAGTGATGGCACATATCTTCAACATATCGATCGCTGTGAGACTGTATTTAATCGAAGAAGTAACTCTGTAAACAATGGCGTGCACATTTCTGAATATCGGAGATTCTTTAACAGCCACACGAAACAGTCTCTGATGAGTTCACTGTGACTTCTACATTTAGAAGGGATAATGAATGGAAATATTTAAAAAAGCATTTTCTGTTGTGTAACAACCAAAACCGACTCCTTGTGGTCTGAAACACAGGAAACCACTCTCTGTGACCTACTGTAAAACTGACAAAAGCTTCCTTGAGATACACACACACACAGTTACGAAATGCTCCATAGACAGTGAAAAGACGATTATTCATGGTTAGATCTGTATGATGCTGTTGAACAATAATAATAACCAACTATTGATTTGTAGGGATTTCATTGATTTGTTATAGGATTTCATCATGAGCTGACATCAGTTAGAAAACCAGTGAAAAACCTGGGAGTACTGGACAGTTAGTTTGGGACTCCTCAACAGGATGCACCCACCGCCAGGGTTAGAATCCAGGACCTTCTGGTTACAAGGCAAACTTGTAGGGCACAGCAAGTCGGATGTGAAGACGAATATTCGCCGGTGGGTGCGTGCTGCTGAATAGTTCCAGACTAGGACGATGGGAATAGCTGTTCAGTACTCCCTGGTGTGTTTTCAATGGTTCTCTAACTGATGTCAGCTCATACTGAAATCCTGTAACAAACGATAATATAGAAAACTCAAAATTACCTCAACAGTCTTGTTAGGCAGCTACAGAATCTACAGAAATTCCAAGTGCGACACAAGCAATGTAGAAGAAAATTAGTGAACCGAAACTCAACTGTAAGAAGTACCTGAGAATCAAGTAGAGTATTCCCAACAAGGTTTGATGAAAAATCACTCCCGACGAGAATCACACACCAAACAATTCCTCAAGACAATCAAAGATCAGAATGACTTTCATTTACTCGAACAAAATCCCATCATAAAACAACACACCGTCAGTGTATCGCACAAGCACAAGGAGAAAGAGAAGACGTTCAGCGAAGAGACTCTTTTCGGCGAATTCATTCACATAGCTGTACCCTGAATGTTCAATTCTCTTTCAACAACGAAATATATCGCCAAAAGGATGGTATAGCTATGGGCTCACCACTAGGCCCATTACTTGCAGATTTCTTCATGGCAAAACTCGAAAACACATGCATGAAGAAAATGATCGATACCTTCGGAATCTACAAGAGATACGTCGACGACACTTTCATTATCGTCAACAATGAAGAGAATCTAGACGACATCCTGAAGTCGTTTAACAAGTGCCACCCCGCAATTCAGTTCACGCTGGAGAAAGAGTCCAACTCTAAAATATCCTTTCTTGACATCCAACTAACAAGACGAGAACACGATGGAACACTGAAAAGATCTATCTACAGAAAGTCAACATGGAACGGACAGCTGATTAACTTCCACAGTTGGGTACCCCTATACACCAAACGGAACCTGATCCGTTCACTTAGCAACAGAGTTCGCAGAATTTGTACCCCGGACACCGTAGAAGATGAACTGGACAATCTCAAGAGAATCCTCGTCGAGAATTGTTACCCAGAACGATTTATTGCAAAATCTATGAATCCTAGGCCACAAAAGCCGCCCACGCATAGCGTCCCGAAGAAACCGCTCTACATAAACCTTCAATTCAATGGAGATATATCTGCGGAAATACTAAAAAATCGACTGTCGCGCTCACTCAAGAAGACTTTCTTCGCAGCTGAACTACGACTAACTTTCTCCACAAAACCTATGATTCATGTGAACGTGAAGGATAAGCTACCACTGTTGGCCTCATCAATGTGTATCTACCAATTCACCTGCTCGTGTGGAGCCAGGTATGTCGGCCGTACCCAGCGTTCGCTTTCCAAGCGTATCACCGAACACTTACCAGCATGGTTTTACAAAGGAGAAAAGCGATGTCCCCGCAGCTCCATCTTAGAACACCTGATAGAATCCGGACACCAAGCTGCACCCCAAACAAACTTCAAAGTCGTCTACAGAGTAAGAAGTAGTCTTCCAAAAGGTGTACGAATCAGACTTCTTCAAACTGCAGAAGCAATGGCGATTCACTTGCTAAGCCCTGAACTCTGCATACAGAAGAGGTTCGTTCAATCACTAAACTTACAATGGACTTAACCTACATTATTACCTGAAAGGTAAATTCTACCTAATTTTTTTTTTCTGTCTCTTCATTGGTATTATTCTGTCTTCTCAATTGTAATATTTTGCATTTTCAACTTTCTTGTCTCTACCCCTACCCGATTTAATTTCTACACCTCACTACCACTTTAATTGACCTGACCAACGCTCAATTTATAGTCATTTATGTTACGTCATCCAACTTAATTGCTCAATTTCATTTCTAATCTAAATGGCATTATTATCTACCCCACTTCTACTTAGTCTCTACCTGTAATTACCTCTGTTGCTAACCTGACCTAAGTTAAAACATTTTAGTCAATTGTATTACGTCATCTAACTTACTAACTCAATCTTAATTTAGTTGCTGTCCAATTAACTTTGTTTCTATATTAGATCATTCTTTTATTACCTGATCAATTATCTAATTTTGACAAACCTCATGTACACACACACACTCAAATAATTATATATAAATGCGATTGTACAGCTATGTGAATGAATTCGCCGAAAAGAGTCTCTTCGCTGAACGTCTTCTCTTTTTCATATGACTAAATGGGGATTTTCAAGATACAAGGAGAAACGTTAAAACTTGAGACTGAATAGCGACAAAGACAAATAATAAGGATCAAGTCAACAGATTATATCTACCGAAAGCTACTACGTTGACATGGTGGTCGGGCTTGAACACCGCAATGACCTAATCAAGCTATACTGGCTGAGACTTATGTCGCTTGAGGTCCTACCATGCCAGAAAGGTTGTTTGGATAGCGGTTAGACAAAAAGCAGCTACCCACTTCAATACTATGATTAAAACAAATTCACAAAATATTATGCCGGATCGGTCGGGGCCCAGATTAACAACGACCGCGCTTCCTGATGCCGTGTCACAGGGTAGAAGTGATACATATGCTACTGAGACACACCAAATAAAAAAGAACTAACAAAAACAGGCCGCGTGTGACCGGCCTCGAGCAGTTGTCCCCTGGGCTCTGCGGTCACGCAATCAACTCCCACGGTGTGGGCAGACGGGAAGTAACAACCGCATACACACTTCCAAAAGCACACGAAGCGTTCCCAACTCCTAGATTAGAAATAGGAAGTGAAGTGGTAGAGCAGATTGATCGCTTCACTTATTTGGGAAGTATCATCAGCCAGCGCCAACGGGTTGATCTCTGACGAAATCTCAGCACGGATACAGAGGGCTAGTTTCGCATATGCCAGTCTATCCCATCTCTGGCTATCAACAAAAGGACGGATGTACTGCTCATCAGTCCTCTCCGTCCTCCTTTATGGCTGTGAGCGAGATATGCCCATTGAGAGTAGAATACATGGAAAGATTAGCTGTCTTCGATCATAGGTGCCTGCGCTCTATCTCACATGTGAAGTGGTATAATAAGGTGAGCAATATTGAGGTTAGGCCTCGATCGAGTGCTAGGTAAGGTGGGATGGGAAATCAATCGACGAGGCTGTGAAATTACATCGAATAAGATGGTTAGGATATGTGTTACGTATGCCTGCCTAGTCATCGCCTTTCTCGGCAATGGGCAATGTTAGCTGACATAGGATGGATCAGGCTGGAAAAGAGCTAGCGGCGGTCAAACCAAAAGATGGCTTCATCAGTCAATGAAATCTACAACAGTTAGTTTAAGCCAGCCAGTCACGTAGGAAGGTGTAGACTTCCTGGTTGGGGTCCTCGGGACGGTAAAAACCAATGGTTGGAAACAATTGGTGACATGGCTCAAAATCGTTGTCAATGGCTGGCGCAGATGCATCCACTCCTTGTGACTTATGATTTCCAATGAAATTATATTGTTCTTCGTTATTACTCCTCCTTTGACTCACACCTCTGTTTACTGTCTCTATTATGCATTTCTTCTACTTTCTTCTCTTGATTTGTGTGCTACATTGAGTGTGGCGACTTGAACTGCCGCACATGTATGCAAAGTTCTATGTCGAAAACAGACAGACAGGGTTAGAACAATAATAGACAGTCCGTCCAGGAGAAGAACGGATGATAATCACCACGAAGTTACTTGAAATATCCAAGTGATCATAAATATTGCGGTTATATGGGTGAGAAGGGGTTTTCCAAACAATTTTTCCACTACAAATTCTCTACAGACTTTTCATTTAATGCATTCTAACAAAAGTTTAACGATTAAATGCACATATATGAAGAAAACGTTAGGAAAACATAATGATAAGTTGTCCAATCATCAAATAATTATCGTTGTTTCCTTTAATTCTAAGAGGACATAGGGCTTCAACCGCACATTTCCACTGCGTTCGGTTCTTCGTGAACCTTTTCACCCCAACCCCTACGTCTGCCAAAATGCTTTCATCTCCTCTTCACTTGATCTCATGCTTCAGATGGCCAAACTCGCCGCTTCCCATTTGGGTTTCATTCGACAGATGGCCTGATGGGTGATGTCACTTGATAGCTTTCTCAGAGTATGGGCTATCCACCTGCATTTTCATGCCTATTTGTTGCACAATTTGTTCCTGCTGGGTTGGTTCGCTCCCAGAGATCCCTCCCTGTTGCTGGTCTTTTCTGGACGGCCATGTGATCTTGATTAGTATTGAGCGAAAACAGCTTCGATGAAGGTCTGCAGTTTGTTTGAAGTGCTCCTCGTGACGTGGCGCCATGTCTGTGATCCGTATAGTAAGTAGCACTGACTTCCCATTGGAGTTGAAAATCCGGATCATATTTTCATTTTCATGCTGAGTGTCGTTGACCTCCACACAGACTTTAGAGAAATGAAAGCTTGCCTTGCTTTACCGATCGTCGCTTTGATATCATCAAATAAGACCTAGTGAAAAACATTCATCATCTACCTAACTTGAAATGATTCAGTTTCACGAAAAAGTCGATAATACTCAAGAAGATTAACTGGTTTGGAACTATGTATACAGTTATTTATTCTATTTAATTTTCCCTCTCATATACACACACACATGCACACACACAAATGTAACAGCTAACAAAGATTGCATCTGAACATTTCTTTTAAACACTAACTTCCTTTTTCAAGTATTGGTTTTTGTAGGATTTTGTTTGATTGGTTGGAGGATTTCATCATGAGCTGACATCAGTTAGAGAACCACTAGAAAACCAGGTCTGGAGTACTGGACAGGTGTTTTGTCAGTCCAGTTTGGGGCTCTTCGGCAGTACGCACTCACCGGGGTTTGAAACCAGAACTTTCTGATTAAAAGGCGAGCCCGGTGAGTGCGTACCACTGAAGAGTCCCAAACTAGGACGAAACAGCTGTCCACTACTCCAGACCTGGTTCTCCAGTGCTTCTTTAACCGATGTCAGCTCATGATGAAATCCTCCAACCAACTAACCTCCTTTGTCATTTTGCGCATAAGCAGACATCAGAACAAACTGCATAGTCAGAAAATTTATACAATTCTTCTCATTAATAAACTTGAAAAAGCAAAAGTGGCAAGTGTCTACCAGGAGATAATATAAACTAATCTTTGATTGTTATTTTTAGGATGCTTCTCCACTGGTTGGTTACAACTTGAACACTACAAGTATATAAACTACATTAACGATTTGAAAATACCTTTTGCACAATGGTAAGGAATAATTGGTAGGCATTGAGGGTAGCATAAGACCGAAAGCTGTTAATTTATTAGGGGCTAAAATGGTCGACTGTTTATAGGAAAATTAGGCGAATAGGGTTGGAAACAAAACGACAGAGTTGAACAAGCTGTAGAAAGACAGACTTTTTCTCTTGCATTCAGACGTGGTGATATTCCTAGTAGAATAAAACGAAGACTCAACGCTGTCCTGAAAAGAGCACATCCAACAGCTAAGTTTGTATGTGTGCATCAAACGACCAGTTTTTTAAAACAATCAGAAGTGGCCAAACTACAACCTGTAGTTACTCCCAACTGTGTCTATTAATTTACATGTACGTGTTAAAGCACATACATGGGAAGAACAGAGAGAAGGGTAATTGCTTGCACATTCTAAACAAATACCAAAGAATTTGAGAGTAAAGGACCTAGTGACACTAAACAGTGAGATTTCGTGGCATCTATTGGACATTGGTGATACGTTTTGGTGAGGCACTCTCCATTAAGCGATAAAAGCCAAATCAATATAAAAAGAGAAGACGTTCAGCGAAGAGACTCTTTTCGGCGAATTCATTCACATAGCTGTACAATCGCATTTATATATAATTATTTGAGTGTGTGTGTGTACATGAGGTTTGTCAAAATTAGATAATTGATCAGGTAATAAAAGAATGATCTAATATAGAAACAAAGTTAATTGGACAGCAACTAAATTAAGATTGAGTTAGTAAGTTAGATGACGTAATACAATTGACTAAAATGTTTTAACTTAGGTCAGGTTAGCAACAGAGGTAATTACAGGTAGAGACTAAGTAGAAGTGGGGTAGATAATAATGCCATTTAGATTAGAAATGAAATTGAGCAATTAAGTTGGATGACGTAACATAAATGACTATAAATTGAGCGTTGGTCAGGTCAATTAAAGTGGTAGTGAGGTGTAGAAATTAAATCGGGTAGGGGTAGAGACAAGAAAGTTGAAAATGCAAAATATTACAATTGAGAAGACAGAATAATACCAATGAAGAGACAGAAAAAAAAATTAGGTAGAATTTACCTTTCAGGTAATAATGTAGGTTAAGTCCATTGTAAGTTTAGTGATTGAACGAACCTCTTCTGTATGCAGAGTTCAGGGCTTAGCAAGTGAATCGCCATTGCTTCTGCAGTTTGAAGAAGTCTGATTCGTACACCTTTTGGAAGACTACTTCTTACTCTGTAGACGACTTTGAAGTTTGTTTGGGGTGCAGCTTGGTGTCCGGATTCTATCAGGTGTTCTAAGATGGAGCTGCGGGGACATCGCTTTTCTCCTTTGTAAAACCATGCTGGTAAGTGTTCGGTGATACGCTTGGAAAGCGAACGCTGGGTACGGCCGACATACCTGGCTCCACACGAGCAGGTGAATTGGTAGATACACATTGATGAGGCCAACAGTGGTAGCTTATCCTTCACGTTCACATGAATCATAGGTTTTGTGGAGAAAGTTAGTCGTAGTTCAGCTGCGAAGAAAGTCTTCTTGAGTGAGCGCGACAGTCGATTTTTTAGTATTTCCGCAGATATATCTCCATTGAATTGAAGGTTTATGTAGAGCGGTTTCTTCGGGACGCTATGCGTGGGCGGCTTTTGTGGCCTAGGATTCATAGATTTTGCAATAAATCGTTCTGGGTAACAATTCTCGACGAGGATTCTCTTGAGATTGTCCAGTTCATCTTCTACGGTGTCCGGGGTACAAATTCTGCGAACTCTGTTGCTAAGTGAACGGATCAGGTTCCGTTTGGTGTATAGGGGTACCCAACTGTGGAAGTTAATCAGCTGTCCGTTCCATGTTGACTTTCTGTAGATAGATCTTTTCAGTGTTCCATCGTGTTCTCGTCTTGTTAGTTGGATGTCAAGAAAGGATATTTTAGAGTTGGACTCTTTCTCCAGCGTGAACTGAATTGCGGGGTGAATCCTAGGCCACAAAAGCCGCCCACGCATAGCGTCCCGAAGAAATCGCTCTACATAAACCTTCAATTCAATGGAGATATATCTGCGGAAATACTAAAAAATCGACTGTCGCGCTCACTCAAGAAGACTTTCTTCGCAGCTGAACTACGACTAACTTTCTCCACAAAACCTATGATTCATGTGAACGTGAAGGATAAGCTACCACTGTTGGCCTCATCAATGTGTATCTACCAATTCACCTGCTCGTGTGGAGCCAGGTATGTCGGCCGTACCCAGCGTTCGCTTTCCAAGCGTATCACCGAACACTTACCAGCATGGTTTTACAAAGGAGAAAAGCGATGTCCCCGCAGCTCCATCTTAGAACACCTGATAGAATCCGGACACCAAGCTGCACCCCAAACAAACTTCAAAGTCGTCTACAGAGTAAGAAGTAGTCTTCCAAAAGGTGTACGAATCAGACTTCTTCAAACTGCAGAAGCAATGGCGATTCACTTGCTAAGCCCTGAACTCTGCATACAGAAGAGGTTCGTTCAATCACTAAACTTACAATGGACTTAACCTACATTATTACCTGAAAGGTAAATTCTACCTAATTTTTTTTTCTGTCTCTTCATTGGTATTATTCTGTCTTCTCAATTGTAATATTTTGCATTTTCAACTTTCTTGTCTCTACCCCTACCCGATTTAATTTCTACACCTCACTACCACTTTAATTGACCTGACCAACGCTCAATTTATAGTCATTTATGTTACGTCATCCAACTTAATTGCTCAATTTCATTTCTAATCTAAATGGCATTATTATCTACCCCACTTCTACTTAGTCTCTACCTGTAATTACCTCTGTTGCTAACCTGACCTAAGTTAAAACATTTTAGTCAATTGTATTACGTCATCTAACTTACTAACTCAATCTTAATTTAGTTGCTGTCCAATTAACTTTGTTTCTATATTAGATCATTCTTTTATTACCTGATCAATTATCTAATTTTGACAAACCTCATGTACACACACACACTCAAATAATTATATATAAATGCGATTGTACAGCTATGTGAATGAATTCGCCGAAAAGAGTCTCTTCGCTGAACGTCTTCTCTTTTTCATATGACTAAATGGGGATTTTCAAGATACTCAAATCTCAAAAAGAGACTGAGGTGGTGAGTGTTGCACCACCACAGGGGGTGAAAGTTACTTAACAAAGCATCATGTATTCCCCGATGTCTTCTGTCATACTGAGAAAATTTACTGTGTCAGGTGAACACTACTCACATTTACTCCGTTTTCCTATTTTACAAAAACATGTTTCATTAGTAGCGTAACCTATTCATTTTGTTATACTCTTTATAGTTTAACTTTCTTTCTACCCAAAATGCTCCTCGAACTTCGAGTTTTTTCAAAAGTATTCGTCTTATAAATAGTCAATCCCTTGAACTCCTAACTCTTAGGTGGGCAACTTACATCATTCCGGATTTACCTCATTTATAATTCCTACCAAAGTTAACTGATCATATAAAACCATCTAAACTTTTCGGTATAAACAGCCATCCTACTTATTAATAATAAGTAGTATGAAACACCTTGCATAATATGTAGTTTCTGTATATATTACACATAGTGTGTGAAATTGTGAACAAAATTCGCATTGAGCCATTTAAAAGAAAGGACGCTCAGAAAAGAGTTACTCCTTCTGGCGATATCATTCTCAAGCTGTACAAGGAAATATTTCCAAGGATGTGTTATTTTGAGTTGTAAATCTCTTTTGATAGCAAATTCTGTCAATGGATCAGAAACTAAAATAAGATTGAATAAGCAAATTGAGCGAAGGAGTTGAGTAGAGCTCAACTAAAAATGAAATTTAACCAAAGTCAAATCTGCAGCACTTCCAGCACTGATACTATGGAAGAGAAGCAAAACACTCTGAAGAGAAAACTCCTCGAATATGGCTACCCAGAACTTTTCACCACTAAATCAATTAAACTTAAACCACCAAAACTGCTTACACTCTCTGATTCTAAAAAACTCTCTATCTGAATCTACAGTTCAATGGTGAGTCAGCTCGCTGGAATCAGTCTTCTTGCGTCAATCAGTTCGGATGAGGCGGTGGAGATCCAATGGCTCTACTCAACCTCGTAAATTTTAAATTACATCACTCAGCTTGCCTATTTAAATCTTATTTTAGATTCTACTAACCATTCAACGGAATCTTTAATCTAAAGAAATTTATAATTCTAATGACAAATCCTTGGAATTATTGCTTTTGTTACTAAGGCAATTTACGACAAACGTATATATGCGATTGTAAAGCTTGAGAATGATGTTGGAGAAAACAGTAACTCTTTTCTGAACGCTTTTTCTTTTATAATGAACAAAATTCCCACGATTGGCATTGAAAAGACGAACAAGACGTATAAGAATACCACTTGAACAGTATGGTCGAGTATAATTTCACCTCATGATGTATTCGCCTTGATAAAAAACAGACTGAGTCATACATTATCACATACAGTTTACTGCTCATAATCATATCAGAGACCTCCTGTTAATTTTCAAACTGTATTTACATCAATTCCTAATGTCTTATCCCTTATTTTGTTAGTAATTATATTACATATATCTCTGGAAGTTGTGTTGCGTCATTTCCATTGTACGTGTTTGATGGAGAATTGATGTACAAAGATTCAGTAATTAACCTCCCTATCCACCTGGGTATAATAATTGTAGACTTGTAGTTCTGTTCCAACCTATTGAGTGAGTGATTGTATGTTAGTGACTGCATTGCAACTGCTGAGTTATTTATTCTCTAAGCTAAGTACCTTCTCAGCGTCACTCATTCTACAATTAGTTAAATTCTCATGTTCCCATCCACTAGTCTAACTGATGTAGTTTAACTCACAGGTGATAAAAGGAATTTTGTAGAATTAGCTACTTGTGCGTCAGTTGCACAATGGTTAGGACTCTCGCCGACCATTCACATGGTCCGAGGTTCGATCCCCTGCCGACACACACCTGATATCAGGGGTCGGCCTGCAAAATTTGGGCTACCGATATCCATGCTGAAAATTCCATACTTGTACCAAAAATACGGTGTGGCATCAAGCTGTAATCAAAAAAATAATAAAATAAAAAATTTCGTTTAATTGGGTCTGCTAGCCTACGGGACCTGTTATTGAGTGAGTTCCTAGCACGATAGCGTAGCCAACGTGGCTTCCTATGCACCCAGAGGTCTGGTGACCTTAGACAAATTGGAATGACCTCTGCTGTTTGGAGTGTTCTGTATCTAGAATCCTTTGGTAATTCATTCCACACCCGATGGATGATGACAGGGAAAGACTCTTCGACGCTAGGCAGCTATGTGGACTGTTTGGTCGAAGTGGCCCAATACAGAACCCTTGGCACTGTTAACAACACTTTTATTTAACCACACTGGTAGGTATTTCCGATCATGAATAATCAGGTTCCAAGAGAAACAAACGGCCAATATACCTGACTCCACAGGAGCCATTGAATCGAGAGATACAATTAGAAGTGGCCAGGACAGGTAGGTGCTTCGTCTCTCAATTTCGAAATCATATTATCTCTTACTGGTGACTTTGAAATGTAAACTATAGACATTAATATTGATTCAATGTAATAAATGTTGTCATTCAAAAGTATTTCTTTAATTTCAATAGATAAAGAAAGACCGAATTTCCAGCATAAAATGATGTCATCATTCTATTTCACAGGTCCTCATCAGCTACAAACTACCTGAAATCACAATGTTTGAAATTTAACAGAGAAAACATTATAAAATTAACACGTTCTCTATTACCTTACAAATATTGAAGTATGAAATGTTATTATTTATGACCATTGTAATTTCAAGTGGTTGCAGCTGATGAGAACCTGTGAAATAGAATGACATCAGTTTATACCGCGAATCTAGTCTTTCTTTCTCTATCGAAATTTATCAGGCAACCAAATGTATGATATTTCTTCATTATGGACATACCAATGTAAAAACTGATGAGGAAGAGGTTCTCGAAAATATGAATATTCATTGTTCCTGAATCAGTCTTTTAAATTTCATGGGACAGATATTCAGTACCAACGAAAAAAGTAAAGAAATTGAATACGTCATCACTCACTTACAAAATATGATTCAATATTAGGTATGTGAGAGTTTGACAGTTAAAAATCAAGTTCAGAATCACTGGGTCAAGACAAAACGTGGTGGAGTCACGTACTCCATTAATCAGTGATCGTAAGTAACCAGAAAAGCTGACTAGCTTGAATATTTCACTGATATCAGAAACAACTATACAGTCTGAATAATTGACAACACACTGATGATATACATGTATATACTCACATTTCAGAATGTATCTCTTATTCGGCAGGAGACGAAATTATGCATACCTTATCTTCAACGCACACACCATTTGCACAGATCTTCCGTGTTGTTTACTTCTGGCCTTCCTTCATACCATGTTTCTTAGTATTCTTTTCACGTCTCCCATGTATCTCTACTACACTGTATCATCTGCCTTCTCTGAAATCAAATATATCTCCCTGCTATTTGATGCTTTTTTTTATGCCGATGAACATCTCTTTATATATATTTATACTACTGATAAATCTTATCAGTAGCATCTGCCACAATTCATTAATTCATATTTTTTTTCCACCACTTCTAGATGGCAATTGTCAGAGTGCGAATGAGATGTGTTCACGATTTTATAAGGATAAAAAACCATGTTGTTGGCCATTAAAATGTCAGTTAAAGGATGAATGGACAGGAATCTGTGTAAGATGTATTCAGGCTGATCAATTATGTGTTGATAATCATGAATGCTGTTCAAAACGATGCGTAAATTATTTATGTGCTAGTGGCGAGTGAGAAGATAAATAAATTATTCAATAAAAATATAATAATACTAATAATAATAAACATAAATAGATCAGTTTACTTTATTTACTTCATTCAGTACCTCATAACAAGTTGAATCACAGTTACCTAAAACATACACCTCAAATGTACGGTTACTATTACTTCATTAATATTATTATTATTATTGTTCTCTTGGGTTCAGGGTGGAACATACGGCTTCAACAACACACCTCCACTTTCTACTATTTTCCACCATCCTCTTCAGGTGGATCAACGATTGCCCAAACTCTCTCATCTCTTCCTCACACGACCACCTCCATGTCACCCTCCTGAATCTCCGTTTTATCTTACATATATTTGTTGAGCAATCGGTGCTTATGTGTTGGTTTGTTCCTATAGTTTCTTAATACTGATTCTCTCTAACCATTTGATATTCAGTATATAGCCAGCAAAGGCAGCTGCTGATGAAGGTCTTCAACCTATTGGAAATCCTTTTCGTGACACGCTAGCCAAGTTTCTGACCCCATATAGAAGCACCGACCTGAAATTGGTGTTGAATATCCGAATCTTCTTTCTTTATGCTGAGCGCAGAAGATTTCCAGCCTGGTTTAAAATTGATGAAGGCGTATCTTGCCTTTCCGATTCTGGCTGGTTTTGACATCTTCTTGCGTTCCGTGTGCCTGTAGTTGAAACGATACTTCCTAGCCAGATAAGTGAAGGAGGTAACCTCTGTTAAGTCTCTCCCGTTGATGGTGATTGGTGATGGCTGTTGTTGCTGTTGGTAGGTTGGTTATCTTCATCACCTCCGTCTTCTAAATGTTCACCTGCAGTCCTGTTTTCGCCACCTGCTTCTTCAGCCAGTTTGTTGGCTTTCGCCAGTAATTTTTCGAGTTTATATCATGCATGCGCGAAATCCAGATCTTCTACAGTCTTCTTATCGGTGGTCCAAGGTATTCCTGACTCCTCGCTCTCGAGCATAGTTTGAAGCATAATCCAGTCCACTACAATTAAGAGTATCATAGCTGATAATAGGCATCCAGCTCTGTCTTACTCCTGTATTCACTTCGAAAGCCTCTCTGGATTTTCCATTCTGGACTACCTGACACGTGCCACTGTCATGTAGTTGTTGAATGATGTTGATAAAGATCGTGGTGATGAAGTAGTTTCCAGATTCCGTCTCGGTCAACGCTGTCGATATTTTGTACTGAATTAATTTAACTGTTGTTCAGTTATTAAATCATACACATCATTTGCACGAAACAACAATAGTGAATTCCCCTGCACACAGACAAAGACACGTTATAGAAAGGAAGCGATGATTGCCTTCGAACTAAGTGATAGTGTGGTGAGAGCAGGCCGTGAGAAAATATGTACAAGGCTGATTTAACAACCAATCACAGCAAAGTTAACGTGGCAAAATATGATTCGCAGATAGAGAACTCTATTTGTCGAGGAATCCATAAACAACCAATCCGAAGCCTGCATTTGACTGCCTAACTTCTGATAAACAACCAATCAGATGACTGCGCTTGTCTACTTGCATAAGCTATAATAATGTATGTGAAATATGTATAAATACGTGTTGATTTTCATAATATATATATATATATATATATATATATATATATATATATATATATATATATATATATATAACCACTTTTCTCGACCAGTAACGGCTATCTTGACGTGCTCGTCGGACGAGCATAACAAAATGACTAAACAAGAGACACTCACCGAAGCTAGTGTTCCTGAAGGCCTTACTATGCTAGAAAGGTTGTTAGGATAGCGATTAGACTAAAATCAGTTACTGGCATAATCTAAGATGTTAACATATTAGTTTGTTTATTAGATGTATCACAAAGTGAAACAGTATTATTTACTGGATGACGTTTTGAACAAAATATGTAGGGAAATGTAAAAATAAAAATAAATTATCATAGTAGTGATAGCAATAATAATAATAACGACATGCATGTCAAATATGCGCAAGACAACACCAACAATAAGGAATCTAAATCATCAGTGGTACTTCCATACAAGGAAGGAACCTCGGAAACCACGTTACACAGAATTCTTAACAAGGCAGGAATAAAAGTGGCTGGCATTCAAACCCACAAACTCTATTAGAAACAAGCTTTGTCGGTTAAAACATCAATCCTGTGGAGCCTTCAAAACAAAACAATATAGTTTATCTAATACCCTGCCTGCGATGATTGTCAAGTCAAATACATAGGTCAAAGTAGTAGAACAGGGGCAGTCAGACTAGCCGAACATAAAAAACCTAGCAAAATCTAGAATAGTTGACCCAAATAAGATAAGAAATCTAGAGAATAGTTCAACTATAGCACTATATGCAGTTACACACAACCATACAATAGGATGAATGGGATAGGATGAGAGTTTTAAAATCTAATATCACAGGGTGACGGGAGAGATTGTTAACAGAAGCTTTGTTTATCGAATCAACCGCAAATACATGTGATAGGAATGATGCAATACCTGTCCACCCAGATATCTGGAAAATTCTACTACCCATACGACAAATAGGAGAAGACAATGAAAACTATAAAACTCAAATCTCAAAGTCGTGTGATCACAATTGATATGATCATGAACAATAAATTTTGTTCGAAACGTCATCCAGTAAAAAATACTGTTTCTTCACTGTGTGATACATCTAATAAACAAACTAATATGGAATTACTTACTGCTACATTGCGCAAGTTTTACACATATATTAAGATATTTACACTATGCTGGGAAGGGTCTGAGGACAAATTCGTATTGCTGGGGTACAGGGATGTAATATCAGTAGGGTATTTCACCCTCCTGGACGGTGAATGTCAGCTTACATAGCATAAGGTTGGAAAACAGAAAGTGATAGTCAAAGGAAAACTGACAATCCGTTCATGAAATCTTTAACAGTTAGTTTGAACTGGCCACCTAAGGAGGTGTAAACTGAATTGATGGTTAGAGTTTTCGGAACCCTAAGAACTAGTGGCTGGAAACTATTCGTGATATAACTCGAAATCATTCTCAGTGGCATACATGCATTCACTGTATGTGTCACCTACGATATCCACTTCTGTGAGAAGTTCTGTGTTCAAACCAGGCAGTTATAGTCATTCTACACGATCAATAATTTAAAAGTTGAACGTATAAAATAACAGCCATTAATCTACGCTAATGACGAAGATTCACTCCACAGATTATATAGAAAACACTGAATGATATCAAGTTTTCTCTTTGTTCTCACATCGGCCTTTCATAATAATAATAACATTAATATTAATTTCCTTATTGTGTGAAATTACTTGGAAATACTCCAAGGGTCGTTTCATCATTCTTTGTAATCCTCGTAGTAAACTCATCCTACTGCCCTCCAACTGATTTTTTTCAAACATTTCGCCACATACAGTTTCTATTGGTAGGCTTTCTCGAAGCCGGTATCACCAGAACCTCATCATCATTTCACGATATCATCGATATGTCATAAGCACGGTAGTTTTTTGATATGAAAAAGTTAATTATATTGAAATAAACCAATAGGTGACTTCAGTATAGGTTCCCTCAAATGCTCAACCAATACGAATCATCCGAATCTAGACACTCATGGAAACAAAACACATAATTCATTGGAGAGGTTTTTTGGAAGAATTCATTTCCAACTTTAGCTGTACAATCGCATTTTTATACATTTTTTAACCATGAAATATGGTAGCAACAAAAGTGATATGTTGTCATAATCACATCTGATTGGTTGAAGGATTTCATCATGAGCTGACATCAGTTAGAGAACTATTGGGAAACCTGGGAGTACTGGACAGCCAGTTGTTTCGTCTTGGTTTGGGACCCTTCAAAAACACTCATCAACCGCCAGGGTTTGAAACCAGGATCTCCTGGTTACAAGGTTAGCGAGCTCATAGACGATTAAGCCACTGGGACCCAACCCAATGACCAGTCCATAAATTCTAACTTCTGCCAATTCGCTACATAGCGCAACCACTTCTTTTTTGATGAGTTACTGCCTCACCTCCAACCAATCAAAAAAATTCCCTACAAAAACAATACGTGAAAATAATCGTTTTATGTTGGTATTAATCAATGCATAAGATGAGTAGGATAAATGCATTAGAGTTACTATATAATAATAACAGCTTTATTCCAAACAGTATTTGTGGTGCAGGTATGGAATTTTCAGCGTGCATTACAACACATTTCACCTAATTATCTCATAAATTTTTATAACATTTTAAAATCAAAAAGCAACAACCAAAAATAAGAAATAGAAAACTACAGCGTTGCGTTTACATTTTAAACAATGCACCACAGGATATGAAATATAATATTAGTGTTTAATAGAAGATGTGAACAACAATATAATAGTAACGAAGATAGGAAAACAAAAACTAATGGGACTAACTGTTTGAGTGCCGCAGTAAGTTGATCGTGTCATTCCTAACGGATTTCTCATCACATAACAGCTGTGACAGATATGGTATTGTGGAGTAATGGTATTTGGTAGTGTTATAACTGTAGGGAATTAAATGAGGACGTTGTCGCCTTGTTCTGTCTGCGCCTGACTAATATGCCTATCTGCTTGTGGTACCTTCCGATTCAGTGAAGCACACAAATATCAAAAGACAAAGACTGGACTGTGACTGTGTATTGTAGTACAACAACAACGACAAAGAAAGTCATGGTATTTATACATTTTTACAACAATATAGACAGCTAACAGCATTTGAAATAATTGATCGTAATAGTCAATAACAAAGTGCGTGAGAAATGATAATATACCATATATGCAAGATTAACAGTCAATAACAAAATGTGTGGGATCCTATCAGGCAGTCCTAGCATATAGCCTCCTATAGCTGCTTCTAGTTCTACCAGATGAAATGCAAGGAGACAGCTGTGCACAGAGAGGATTCTCGAGGTCTGACAATATAGTATTCGCTAGTTTCTTACATGACATTATATGTCTATCCACAATAGTGTTAACCAATTGGTTCGAAGATATCCCACTTGCCATACTAACGGCGTTTAGTGCCCTTCTCAACAAAGCAAAGTCTTTCTTAAGTAGTCCAGAAACGATTAATGGAGAGCAGTAAAGAGGGATGGGTAGAATACAAGAATTGACAAATTGAGAAAGCGAAGACTGCTTTATACCAGACTGCCTTAACTTCCTTATGTAGAACGCTAAGAGAAACATTTTTCTAGTAACTAGCAAGATGAATAATCCTGATAAGTGATGAAAAGTAATCAGGATGCACATAGAAACGAAGGAAAATATGGAATAATCACAAAGAGTTCTAAAGAAATACAAGAGTTATAGAGAGTTAGGAAACTATTATGTACTCGTCGCCAAATTATTGTTATGTACTGGTCGAGAATTTAATAGTCCTGACGCAAGAAAGACGGAAATCAGAAGACCACTAGGTTTGCGATGATACTTCTATTTTCCAAAACACCAGAAGAATCAATATGTCACACAAGAGTCTGAGAGCAAAAATATATGAATGTCCGAACAAGTGTGTGAGCGAATATTCAAAATGAACAAATCAATAGACAGTCTTAACATGATTGGCTAATTATAATGGAATATCGATCCATATATACATAGCAAAATATATCAGACTGTCAAACAAACACACAATTTATATGGATATATATATATATATATATATATATATATATATATATATATATATATATCAGAAACCAACCAAACAAAAATCAGTCTAGCAGGATTCGAGGTCTTACAAGCGAAAACCGACAAACTGGTCGAAGAAGCAGTCAGCGAAGACAGGACTCCAGGTGAACATAGACAAGACGGAGGTTATGAAAGTAAACAACCAACAACAACAGCAGCAACATCCAGCGCCAATCACAATCAACGGGATGGATTTGAAAGGGGTTACTTCATTCACCTATCTAGCATTGAGCATTGTCTCAACTACAGGAAGTCGGGACGGAGAGGATGTCAAATCGAGCGAGAATCGGGAAGGCGAGAAACAAATTCACTCATCAACCTGAAACCAATCTGGAAATCTTCGTCACTCAATATCAACAAAAAAAAATTCAGTCGGATATTCAATACGAACGTAAAGTCAGTTCTTCTATACGGATGATAAACTTGGCGGGCGGGTCACAAAGAATATTTCCAACCAACAACTGTCTTCCCTCTATGCTGAAGATAAGTTGACCGGGCCGGAAAGAATCACCAACAAGAATATATGGCTAGGAACAAACAAAACAAGAACCAATCGCCGCCCAACGAATATGCAGGAGAAAGTGGAGATGGATTGGACACTCACGGCTGAGGAGGCCGCTGGGTGACATCGCGTGTCAGGCCCTTGAGTGGAACGCGAAAGGGAAGCGGCGAGTGGGTCGTCAGTACAAGGGTGATATGGAGGAGATCGTGTGAAGAGGAGTTGAAACAGTATGGACTGACATGGATGCAGGTGAAAAGTACAGCAGAAGGAAGACAGAAGCAAATGGAGACGTGGAGTTGAAGCCCTATGTTCCACTAGGAACCCAAGGGAGCAATAATAATAATAATAAAATTCGATAAGGTCGTAATCATGATAATCGAAGTAGCTGATTAATTTTCTTTTGTATGCATAGCTCCAGTCGGTTTCTTTAACTGAATGTTTACAGCTTTAAAGATGCGCAGAAGAAACGAAAGTTTAACTCATTTGACAGGTTGTTTCACACTTTGTAGATTACATTTGAAGCAGGTGCTTTTTGAAATGGAATGCCCAGTGTAGACAAGGTGTTCGATTATCTCATGCCTTATAGAGCCACTACTATCTTTCTACAACCATGCGGCATTATGTTCTTGAACTCCCCCTTTACACAAGATACGCGACGAACAACGTATATACCTGGCTCCGCAGCAACTGGTCAACTGGTTTTGTGGTGAGAGCTGCCTGCTAGCCAAAATTGTAAACAACAATTAACGTCTATGTACACGTCCCTAATCGGGGTCATGAGAAAAAAACAAGAACAAAAACTAACTTTGAAAAACTCAACAACCAATCACACCAGACTTAGCGTGGGCGGGTACGATTCGCAGATATATCACCGGACTGTCTAAGAAACGGTGACAAACAGATGACAGAATAACCTTCAGCAGAAAAACAACCAATCAGAAAACGTTGCTTCTCTGCTAACAATAACGCTAATAATAATGTACATGAAAATCTATAAATATCTGTTGATTTTCTCAGCAAACGACCCGTTGCCTGACCCTTGTCTTCTGTCGTTACAATATATGCACACAGAATCGGTTAGATGTAAAATTTTGTCCTTAAGGCTTCTGCACACCAATGGCCGACTGGAGAACACCTCTCTTCACTAATATTAACAAGCATGACTGTGATACTTCATCAATTTGTTACCACCCTATTTCATAAAAAAAATTGTTCAGCTAAAAAGAAAGATTAATTCACCAAAAAGAGCTTCTTGGCTGAGAACTACGTGTTTCTTTTTAATCAATAAGAAACCATCTAGGCGGTTTATTGTTACCATGAGTAGTTAGGCTAATATGCAACTGACCACTTTCCTTTTTACATCAGTTCTAATCACTTCCTATTGTCTAGTGTATCTATTATACTATATTACTTATTGCATACTGGTCTTCTCACTTCAAATAAACAATCATTATTAAAATTCCAATACAGAAAAAATCCCCATTTAGACATTTAGAAAACAGAAAGACTGAGCAGCGAAGAAATATTTACTTTCCAAGTAGATCCTCCTCTCTGACTCTACTCTAATATACACGTATAGCATTTTTATTACAATATACAACAAACAATTTACCAATCAAGTGGCACTGATATGCTTGTTAACAATAATTAGTCAGTGTCAAAATGTCAATGGGTTGATAATAAACGAAGGAAATCAATACACATTTAAAAGGTAGAAATGGTTAGAATAAATTAATTTAATTTTACAAGGATAACATGTAATTAAAGATGAAGTGGTCAGAAAAATAAATAAAATAATTTGGACAATTATAATTTTTAAATGTTTAGGGGGAGGGGGCCAAATTAGTCCGGTTTAAACATTCATGTAACGATGGCCAATGCAAGGAAGGTGGCTGTACAAATTTCTTCTGAACACACACAGGTTTGGTTTCTTCAGGTGGATTCCTATTGCTTCAGCTGTATGTAGAAGACGAACTCGTAAAGCAAAATTAACATTAGTAGGAATGCGATAAATAATTTTAAATGTGCTGTATTAACATCAACCTCATGTTGACTATCTACAAGTTGTGCTAAAATAGAGCTACGAATAGATCTTGTTTGTCCCTTGTTTAACCATGTTGGATGATGTTCGGAAATACAATGATGAACCTGCCTAATTGTACGCCCAATGTAGCTGGCTCAGCACCTGCAGTCAAACTGGTAGATACTCATAGAGAAGGCGAAATTAGGCAGTTTATCCTTATTTCTCGAACGTAAAATAGGGGTAATTGTGAAGTGACAACGTACCTCTGCTACATAATAAGCCCTTTTAACTGTATTCTTCAGGCGCTGTGTTATTATTTCGCTGATGTTGTCACCGAATATTATTTGAGTTTCCAAACTCAATACACTCTATCTCAAAGTGAATAAAATCAATTTGAAAGAACACTTGAGAAGTGTAATTATGTGTAAGAATTCTGAAACCTTTTTACAAGTACACCACAACTAACAAAAATGTTCCTAAAGACTGAGATTACTGAACAAAGAATATTCACATTTTCGATAACCTGCTCTTCATCATGAGGTTCTACAGTTATATATAATTAATGATGGAAGAATTAGGGTTATTCACAACATTAATGTTGTTTAAATAACATCAAATCAATCAATAATATTAATAGATTACACAGTTCAATAGCATCAACACAACAATACACTGAATATCAAACAGGCAAATTGGGGAAAATAATAATGATACTAATTCATGAATTTATTGTCTCCTCTGAAGCTTGGCCAGGGCAGTTGTAATCGTTGACTGGACCTGTTTCTTCTGAACACACAGCACCAGTTGACTTGGATTCAAGTCAATAGAAAATGGTCAATACATATGTAAAGATGGTTACCGAGAGACGCAGTTATATCATTCATGAAGAAATTTAAACCATTTCACTTTATGCTAAATATTGTGCTGAAGATGTTGTCCAGAAAGGTGGACGACGAAAGCACTGCAACTAAACCAACCAGCTCAGAGAACATTATTAATTGCAAATCATCCACCTGAGCTACAAATCTTCTCTATTATTTCACAACAGCTGTCTGTACACCAGCTAGTTCGCTCTACTTAAGCAAGGATGAACAACGAAGTCAGCTGAAAAGCATATTTTAGTATCAGACACAATATATTTTGCACAATATTGTATTATTCAAAAAGACTCACCAAGGATTTATCAGTTAGTCTATAATCATGATCATTAAAATGCTGATCGGTGTTATTTTACGTAGACCAACTCTCATTGGGTTTTTTTCCAGACTGACTTTGGTCACCACACCACCAATAAACGAGAATCCATTGTTTATCTGTCTACATATCAAGCACATCGTATACAAATGAAAAATTCACCATTTTCTATGACTGAACTAGTGATGTACGTATGAGGTGAATTCTATTGTTTTTTATTCATGTGATAGGAGATGACTAAAGGTGAAATTTAAAAAAAACAACTGGGGATGGCAAACGGAATCCAGTCAGAGAGAGACTTTTAAATTGTGTGTACTAGTAAATCACAACATTTGATGCATTAAGAAACCTGAGGGATTTACGTGTAGGCGCTAATGAAGTCAGATCAAGTGCAATTCAGATCCACTAAATGAAATGACTGGGAATTATTTCCTCTTAGTGTATAACCTGTTATAGCACTTAAAATTATGTGAGATTAGGAAGACTGAAAGAAGAAGTTAGGGATGAATATGACACGAATGTACTTTTGAAAAATGTACGAAAATGTAGACTACCGCTCTTTAAGTGCTCTTGATTGTTGTAAAAGATCAATGGTGAGACTATCCAGTAAAATTGGTCAGTAATTGGTAATGCAAAGTCTTCTGAACACCTTCAGCAGAAACCTTGGAATGTTTGGTATGAGATTTGCTCTTGACATATTTAAGATGATGTCACAGGACTAAAATAAATCAGTTCCTAGTTGGCTTAAAAATACGGGGTGGGGTGGGGTGAAGTAGTGGTGTGCCTCGACCAATTCAATTATTTGGGAAGGTGCATGAGTCCCAACAGGCTGATCATTGACAAAATCTCATCACGAATAAATAAAGCTCATGGGGAATTTGCCAACCTGCATCATCTCTAGCGTAGACGTGACTGGCTATCGATCACAGAGCATGTGTACTGAGCCCCAGCTCACTCCGTCCTCCTTTATGGTTGGCTGTGAGATGTGACCATTGAAAGTGAAAAAAATATGAAATGGTTAGCTGTATTTTACCATCGATTTCTGCTTTCTATCCACCGTAATGAATAGTACAATATAGTGAGTAATACTAAGAGTGGGCGTCGTTTTAGGTCAGGAGGCAAAGTCAACTACTGAGTTTGTGAATTTACATCTGTTAAAATGGTTAGGATACGTGTTTCGCATATCGAGCCATCACTTTCCCCGATGTCAAGTGACATAGCATCAGATTGGAAAAGAGTTAGTGGTGATCAAACGAAAACAAATAGTCAGTTCACGATACCTTAAACAGTTAGATTGAGACAGCCACGTAGGGAAGTGCAGACTGAATGCCAGGTTGGGTCCTCTGGATTCTAATAACCAATATCTGAAGACTATTGATAGTATGGCTCGAAATCTTTCTCAATGGCTGATGCATTCACTCTCTGTAATTCTCCATACTGTTATTCAATATTACTACTCTTTCGATCTCACATTTCTGCTTCGTATCGAGAACGATTCTGAATCGACCATATCACCAATTGTCTCCAGCCATTGGTGTTTACCTTCTCGAGGACCCCAAAAAGGAAGCCAGTCTACACCTTCCTACGTGGTTTACACTAGCTGTTGTGGACTTCATAGACTGATGAAGCCATGTTTTAGTTTGACCACTACTGGCTCCTTTCTAACCTGATTCATCCTATGTGAGCTAACATAGAATGCAGGCACGTATGATTAAAGACAGCTAGCCAGGCTTTTCATCTCTTCCACTCTCAGTGGCCATGTCTCACTCATAGTCATAAAGGAGGACGGAGCGGACTGATGAGCAGTACACACGTCCTTTGATCGACAGCCAGTCGGATATCATGTCTACGCCAGAAACGGTGTAAACTGGCATATGCGAAACGAGCCTTCTGTATCGGTGATGAGATTTCGTCAGAGATCAACCCGCTGGCGTTGGCTGATGCAACTTCCATAATAAATGAAATGGTCAACACACTCCCTATCTTTTACCTAGGAGCCAATATAGTCCAGTAGCATCATCTTACATTTGGAGAGAGCGAATTGCATGCTAAACATTTGAAGATCACCGCTCACCTCAAGGTGTTCAAAAGACTCTGCATTTTGTCAGCGTCTTCAACTCACCTAGGAGGACTATATCATCTGCATATTCTAAGTCAACGAGACTATTATTCCCTGGTAACAAGTAAATCCCTGAGTCTCTGAAGTGAGTTATGGTTAAGTCCAATAGTACATCTATGATGAAATTGAGTAGAAATAGGGATGGTGGGCATCCCTGACCGACACCACTTCAGATGACAACTCACCGTTATCCACATGAAGTTAATTCTCTTTGTAAACAACTCTTTTCATCATTGACCAGCCTATTGCATTCATTCATTTCAACCAACCACCCAAGATACATATCAACATATTGAAACCTTTCACATATCACGTTGCGAATCATTTATAGGACGTATGATCGAGTACTCAACGAGTAAGTAGTAGTCATTATCGACGCAAGAGATTTGAAAGACGTCACTTCCTTCACTCATCTGGTCAGGTATCATCGTTCCAACTATTCGCAGACAGAACGGATGACGACGCCAAAATCAGAATCGGTAACTCGATGAAAACCTTCATCACTTTCGATATCTTAAGCAATCTGCAGCGTAAACAACAAAATTCGAATTTTCAACACCAATATTAAGGTAGTCGGTTCTATTGCATACCTCGGAAACTTCTTGGCGAACGCTTCGCGAAAAGCACTTCTAATAAGCTACTGCAGACTTCTATCAACAGCTAAACCATTGGCTAACTCCCTTTTGAAGACCAGATGTCTGGCCATAAAGAATAAGTGACAGGTAACTCTGGGAACGAACCAATCGAGAACTTGTTGCTCAACAAATATTCCTAAAGAAATGAAGATGGATCGGTTACACACCAAGGAGACCGTTAAATGACATCCAGTACTGCTTGCTGTATGCAAAGTTGTCACATCAAAAACAGGTAACACAAGAAAGTGAAACTAGGTAACGAAGACACGAATACGCTCCGATCTTAACTAGTACACATAGATTCGTGCCTTATGATAAAAACAAATAGAAATTAAACTGCCAGTCAGACTATATCTGAGATATCTTTGATTTGACAGCCATGCAGCTTTTGATTGACGTTTAACTGATGACTGGAGAGATGAAACGCTAATCGACACCGAATTCAGATTCCAACCAGCAGCCACCGAATCACTAGTCCGGTGTTCTACCAGCTGAGTTACGAAACCCAAATATACCCTAACCATGTTATCATTCCATTTTGATTGCAATCAAATTACAGTTCAGAACACTGCACACATCTCAAATTAATGTACATCAGAATTAGTCGTAAAGATAGCACCGACCTGTCCATATGTCGTCTTATCTCTGTCTTCATCTATAATATATTGATTATTCTGTGTATCTTTTGTTCTACTTCCAACACAAATTTCTGTTCCTCCTCATACCAATCAATATTTACATTGTTACTTTTCACTCACTAATTAATTATAACAATATTTCAATGATTGTTTACACACAATAATTAAATAAGTAGTCGTTGATTTTGGTATGTGCATAAACAACCTTCTAAATATAGTTGTAATTAATTGAACTATTCTGTGATGCAAAAACTTTTCACAGATGTTATTTATTGACAAACTTATCCCTAATCAAATCATGTGCTGAACACACTGCAACGCCGCACATCACTATCATATATATATATATATATATATATATATATATGGGAGTCAAATTTCTACCTCAACTTCATCGACCTCGACAGTGTTGAGCGTGAAGTTAT
Organism: Trichobilharzia regenti; assembly: GCA_944472135.2. Lineage (NCBI taxonomy): Eukaryota > Metazoa > Platyhelminthes > Trematoda > Strigeidida > Schistosomatidae > Trichobilharzia > Trichobilharzia regenti. The sequence goes on from OX235267.1 coordinate 42,741,653, forward strand.
TTGGAAACTATTTCAACAATACGGAGTGCGGTAACCTATACTTCTATCAAATTTGTTCAACTGCTATATGGTGATCCCTGACGAAAGCCTCAGAGATACATTTTACAGTGAAGATAGGAGTAAGACAAGGCTATCTATCTATTATTATTATTATTCCCTTGGCTTCAACAACACACTGCCACTTTCTTCTATTATGGTGCTGTCCTCTTCAGCTAGATCCGAAATTGACAATATTTTCTCATCTTTTCCTCGCTACGTGATATCCTCCATTTCACCCTCGCGCTGAAGACCCACTCTTCAATCCCATTTCACTTCCACTCGAGCGATGGCCTGCAATGCACGAGATGCCACTCGACGACCTCCTCAACATATACCGAATCTATCTCCATTTTCTCCAACATATTTGTCTATTGTCATCGATGATATTCCTGGTAGTGGTGAACTGGATCAGGCAGCACACTATGCGTGGGAGTAAGACAGGAATATGCTAGGTCGATAAGAAGCCGCTAGAAGGATCTGGATTCTGTGGATGATTTATGTTTAATGTCACATAAATTCGAAGACTTGCAGGCGTAAACCAAAAAGTTGGCAAAAGAGGCTAACAAAGAGGACAAGGCTTCAAGTGAAGACACAGGTGATGGAGATACCGAACCAACAAGAAGAAGAAAAACACCATCAATAAGAGAAATTCGGTGGAAGCCACCTCTTTCACTTACCTAGTGTCACCATGGTTTTTTCAACTATAGGTGGAATAAATGCAAATATCAAAGGGAGAATAGGATTAATGTGTGGAAATCTTCTGCATCCAGCAAGAAAAACAAAATTCGAATTTTCAACACCATTATTAAATCAGTTAGTTCATCTATGTAGGTGAAAGAAACTTGACACATGCCGAAAAACATTTCCAACAGACTACTGCAGACTTCCACAAAGAAGCTACCTTTTTTGAAGCCTCCATTACTGAAGACCACAGAGCCGGCCAGAGCGAATTAGCACCAAGTAACACTGGAAACGAACCAACCAAGAACCTGTTGCTCTACAAGTATCCTGAAGAAAATGAAGACACGGTGGGAAGACTGTCGAGTGACATTGCGCGTCAGGCCGACAACCGTATGGAACACGAATGGGGAAACGAAGAGTTGGGCATCGCTTCTATGTTGATATAGAGGAGATCTTTTAAGAAGGCGATGAAAGCGTACCGTGGGGCAATCGTGGACTACAGAGAACAAAGTGAAATGAAGGTGTACTGTTGAAGCTCCGTACCTCACTCGGAACCCAACGGGGAGAACAATAATAATAATGATGATAATAATAATAATACTCTCACATAAACTGTTTCCTTTGTTAGTCACCTTTCTATTATCACTTTTTTGAAGCAGCATACCTACATGAAAATGAGTGATAATCGACACTGCCAAATAACTAACCTTAATAATACAACAAACAAACAAAAAATTGACAAGATAGAGCATTAGAAGATACAAAATGCATCACGATGACAAGCATAAAATGAATGCTAAAGCAGAACAGAACGCGGCAACAAAACGATATGAAACAAGAAACTCTCTTAATATTGTCACACGTGCATAAACATACATATATCCACACCGATAGACTACTGAAAATCGATACAAGTATATATTTTAAATTTCTGCATTAGTAATCATTATAATAATATTGAGACATTAAAAAAACACAACAAAATACACAATGTCATCATCATTGATCAAGAAACAACATGAATCTCAAAGAAAAATGAGAAAGAAGGAGGGAGAGAGCGAGAGATCGCGATATACAGATAAATTAAATAAATAAATATATAAATGTGATAAGAGATTAGAAAATCAATAAAAGTCAGTCAAATAACCACAATCACACAGTATATCACCAGAAAGAAGCCCACACGCTATCTATCTATCTATCATTACTTATTAAAGAGCAATAACTGAAGAAAGACAATAAAAACAATAATAAACGATAGATACTGTTCTGTGCTGATTTAGATAGATAGGATCAATAATCATAATAATAGTGATAATAACAACAATCAAAAACGCGTCAATGAATCAGCTGTGAGATTTTTATCAAAGCAAACCAAAAAAGAAAAGCATGAACACCACTCGACATGATTCTCTCCCTTGACATTATAAAGCAGCATACTGCTGATTACTGGTTAAATATCAAAGCCTCCTTTTTTATAAAATGTCTCAATTGATCAAATCAAATCAGACAAGAACAATCTTTTGGTTGGATAAAAAGCAAAACAGGATTATTTTTAAAAATGGTGTGTATGACCGATAGTGTTACTTCTTGTCGTGGTATTAAAATGTGAGATAGCTTTGTAGGCTCATTGACTGACTGCCCAACAGGCAGACAACAGTTGGTTGGCAGTAGTGTAGTGTGTGTGTTGTGGTGACTGGAAGAAAAGTAGGCGGCAGTGGGGTCAGGCAGTGGATCCAAATAATTCATAGGATAACAACAACAGTAAAAACAACAAAAGACGAAACAGACAAACAGAAAAAAACAAAAAAACATGTGAAAATAAAAGTTTTTTCCTTTAAAAAAAAGAGTTACATGAGAATCTAGTTTCTTTCTTTTGGCTTTTTATCAATAGTAACAATAATAATAATAATAGTAGTAATGATTCGATATGTAAATTATGCGAGCATGTGTTCTTTTTTATATGTCAGTATCATTATTTAATGAAAGGAGTCATAACAGAAACGTCAGTGAAATCACAGATGGTATTTGTTTGTATGCCTGTGTGTGCGTGTATGTGTGTAGTATGATCACTGTAATTTTGAGTAGATAGATGGTCGAAATTTATAGTGTATAAACTTTAATATTAAAATTGGTATACAACTGACACCTGTGATGGCTAAAACTTTCCAGACGAATCCAACTGTCCTCAGAAATACAGAATCTAAATTTTAAAAAAAAGAAAAGACAAAAATAAAAAAATTAACGAACAGTGTACGTTGTGATTAGAGTAAGAACCCGTCAATGGAAAGGCGACAATTTCCAATAGTGACAATAATACACAATCTCATCTGCAGGTGCCAAATTATGCCTTGGATAGTAATATCAATTTGCTTCAATGTGTTTGACGTTTCTTAATCGTTATCAAGTTAATTCTGTACGACTGTATTCAGTCTGCGTCAGTGGCACAACGGTGAAATGCTCACCAACCACGCAGGTGGTTCAGTTCGGTTCGGTTTGATCCCCGGTCACCGAAGCACTCCTTTACCTTGCTAACCCAGTAAGTATATGCGGAAGGTTGGGTGTTGAGGCTAGCAATCCCATAGCGTAAACGTGAGCACCACTGTGCTACCGAAACTTCAAGGCTTTAGCTTGAAGACGCCCTGTGTTCCACTGGGAACGTAGAGGAACAAAAAAATTCGTATTGATAATGAGCTATTCACCGCAGTCCTATTATTTCCTATTTAATGGATATTACTTTGTACAAGACATTTCCCGAACAGGCTTTACAACCTTGAACCAACTTCCTTATTTTTGTAGCCTTGCCCTCACAATATTGATACTTATTTGGATCTTTCAAATGGCTTTGTAATCGTTATCCATTCTTCTCCTCAACTGTCTATCATTGTTTTGATGCGTGCATATCACATGCTGACTTCATCTTTATTGTTTGCCTTAGTAAAGCCACATCGCCAACTTCATATAGGAGCATTTAACGTCAGGACCGTCTGTCAAATCGAACAACATACATCACAAGCAAAAACTCTGGCATCTCGAGCCATGGATGCATGTTGTGTTTCGGAGACACGCATACAAGACCTGAGTATGGTCATTTATTTAACCTCACCCGGTCAACAAGTTGAATCTGCAAAATTCACTTTAAGGGTGTCAAGGAGACCCCTAAACTAACTCGCGAGGACTCGCAGGTGTAGGGACAGCATTGAGTGTTAGGGCAGAAAAATCACTTCTTGACTGGATCCCAGTAGATAGTCGTATGTGTGCGGTCCATCTGAATGGGTTCGTTGGGGGTAATCGGGACGGTAAAAACCAATAGTGGTTGGAAACAATCAGTGATATGGCTCAAAATCGTTCTCGATGACTGGTGCAGATGCATCCACTCCCTGTGAATTATGATTTCCAATGAAACTATATTGTTCTTCGTTATAACTATTCCTTTGTCTCACACCTCTGTTTACCGTCTCTATTATGCATTTCTTTTACTTTCTTCTATTGCTTTGTGTGCTACATGGGGGGAGTGTTGAGACTTGAAATGTCGCAAATCGGTGCAAAGTTCTATGTCGAAAACAGACAGACGGACAGACAGGCAGGACAGCTTATACAACCTTGAACCAACTTCCTTATTTTTGTAGCACTCCCCTCTCCCCCACTGTATGAATATATTATTGTTCGTAACGGAATAATTGATTGGAAAATCTCTCCTGGACTATCTACTTATTGGGTGTTTCAAATAACTTTGTAATCATTATCTATTCTTCTCCTCAACTGTCTATCATTGTTTTGATGCGTGCATATCACATGCTGACTTCATCCTTATTAGTACTTGCCTTTGTTCCTATTTAATCTCTAATTGTAATGCTTCTCTCAGTGTGGAGATGATGTAATGATGATAGTGATAATGTGTTGTTGTTTTACGATGTAAATTGTTTACTCTGATTCTGAATTCTACATAGTTTTGATCCCACCTAGTTGGGAAGTGATTCTCAGGTACTTCCGCACAGTTGAATTTTGGTTGACTAATTCTTTTCTACAATAAGCTGTTTTTTTCTTTTTACTTACAACATTCTCTTGACTGTATAGCTATCTATCTAATGGGACCAATAAGGTAATTTTGAGTTCTCAATGTTATTATTGTTGTTGTTTTTGTTCAACAGAAGTAGATAGATCCATCCATGAATAACTATCATTTTGCTGTTTCTGGAGCGGTTTTTTTAACTGTGAGTTTGTGTGTGTGTCTCAAGGAAGTTTATTCAGCTTCACGATAGATCACAGAGATCCGTTTCCTGTTTTGAGATCACAACGAGTCGGTTTTGGTCGTTACAAACATCTATGACTACAAAGCAACATTTACTGCCATACACTAGCAAGAACTCTGAAAACGTTCGAATAAATACGTTATAAGAAAAATTTACCAATTGATAACTGAATACCAACTGTCTAAGTTATATATATATATATATATATATATATATATTATTTATTATGTCATCATGTCAACAAAGCAACCAACTGTAACGCTACAATTTAGCGTCCTTTTGTGCTTATGTTATAAACCCAGTCGAATATTTCACAGTGTTAAAGTCTAAAATACGCCCAATAAATTAGACGAATTATTATTCGGAGTACAACCCTGCACTGACGTCATGAGCTTATAGAAAGTGATCATATACTGCCACGAATAATTTAAGCATACACCTACCATTAATGCATCAATTTATTTAACTAAAGACATTTAACACTTTGAATCGGACACTAGTTAGCAATTCATGTAATGTGTCTAGACGTGATATCCGGCTGGCTATCGACCGAAGGACGTGGGTACTGCCCAGCAGTCCGCTTCATCCTCCTTTATGGCTAGCTGTGAGACATAGCCATTGAGATTGGAAGACATGAAAAGACCAGCTAACTGTCTTTGATCATAGGTGCCTGCGTTCTATCTCCCGTGTGAAGTGGTATAACAGGGTGAGCAATATTGAGGTTAGGCATTGATCAAGTGCTAGGTAAGGAGGTTACATCGATTGAGATGGTTAGGACGTGTTATACGCGTGCATAGCCGTCACCTTCTTCGGCAATAGGCAATGTTAGTTGACATAAGAAGGATAAGATTGGAAAATAATCAGTGGTGGTCAAACCAAAACATGGCTTCATCAGTCAATGAAATCCACAACAGTTAGTTTAAGCCAGCCACATAGGGAGGTGTAGACTAGCTACCTGGTTGGGTTCCTCGGGACGGTAAAAACCAATGAAGGTTGGAGACAATTGGTGATATGACTGGCTCAAAATCGTTCTCGATGGCTGGTGCAGATGTATCCACTCCTTGTGACTTATAATATCCAATAAAACTATTTGGCTCTTCCATATTTCTATTCTTTTTGCCTCATATCTCTCTGTGTGTTTACTGTCTCTATTTTGCGTTTCTTTTTACTTTCTTCTCTGGTTTTGTGTGGTGAGTGAAGTGTGGCGAGTCGAACTGCTGTACATCGGTGCAAAGTTCTATGTTGAAACCAGTCAGTCAGTCAGTCAATCCTTTGTTTACTGCAGACAGAATTCTATCAGTTAGATTTGCAATGTGGCCATCATGCCACCAGGTGACTCATTATCACGATGCACTGCACTGTGAATTGTTGATGTTAGATGGTTAGAGGAAGCTTTGTTTGACCTCGGTTTCGTGCTAGTTGACACTCACTAGACAGAAAGGCGTATCTGAAACCTTGGAGGAACATTAGAATGGTCGCCAAATAACATCCAATAGGATTGAATCAATGAGAGAGAGAGAAACAATCAAAACAAAATTGTATTGTAATGCACGAAACTGGAACCTCTCTATGACACTAACAGACTGTAAATGGAGGATTTATAAGAAATCCGAAAGAAATACACATAAACTATTAAAAACTTCTGTTCTAATAGACGATCAACTATTCATGTATTCACTCAGTCATCACGCATACATACGTACTGTCATCACACAATCCCACACGAACAAAACAACAACAAAAAAGAAAAACAAACCTACCGAAATATGCCTTCATAACAATTAAAGCGACAATATAAATGGCTAAACTTATGACTTCAGCTAAAATCATAAGTAAATGCCATGTACGTATAGTGATGGCAACCATTAGTAATTCAGTAAGCAGTAGAGCAGTGAATGTAATAGCTACTACATGGATAAATTCATCCTCGAATAGTAACAATGCACCATACATTATTACGCTACCTAAAAAATAAAAAATAAATAAATACGTAAAGACAGCAATATGATGAACAAAATTAGATAATGATGACAAGGAGTACTGATGCAATCAATATAAGAGAGTTTTCACAATACGTTTTACAATCAGACTGACAAACCATTGAACCTATCGAAATGAAACAACAGTTTCGATTTGTTTTATTTTGATTTTCTTTTTTAAACATAAAAAGTCTGCAACCACTGTTCTAAAACATCTAGTTAAGTGAACATTTAACGACTAGTTGGCTCAAATTATTATGTGTATGTGTGTGTCGAGGGGGGGTTCCCATTTGATGAAAATACACTTGGTTTCCAGCCAACAGGTTGCGAGTTCGACCCCGACTTCAGGTACTGCTGTATCCTAGACGACTGTGTAGTATCATCCGCCTTCTCACACTATAGGTGTGGTGCTCAACCTTGGGTGTAAAAGGATGTTCCGAGTAAGCGAATTTATACATTATATATATATATATATATATATATATATATTATATATTGTTGTTATTTCCTTGGGTTCCAAGTGGAACATACGGCTTCAGCAACACATTTACACTTTATCCAAGTTCTCTGCGGCCCTCTTCAACTGGCCTCACAATTACCCATAAGCTTTCATCTCCTTCTTACATGACCCCCTCTATGCAAGCCTCAGTACCAAGCCCAACTCATCGTCTCTCATTTAAGAGCATACTTAGCACGTGATTTCACTCAACCGTTTCCATGATGCATGACCAATCGACCTCCATCTCCTTCCGAATATTTATCAAGCAGTAGATTATTGATTAGTTCGTTCCCACAGTTCCTTATTGCTAATAACTTCTGGTCATCTGACACCGAGTGTAGAACCAGCGAAGGGGGATGCTGTTGATCAAAATCTGAAATCTGTTAGAAAAGCCTTTCATGACGCGCCAAGTTTCTGACCCAGATAAGAGAACTGACTTAACACTATTTTCAAGAGTCTGTTTGTAAAGATTAAATTTGTTTTTACTAGTTTGACCACGGATTGATATCATTTAAAGAACTATTGGAAACCAGGAAGTACTGCCAGACAGCTGTCTTATGCTAGTTTAGGAATCATTGGCAGTACACCCCCACTGGGGGTTTCGAACCCAATTCCTTCAGGTAACAAAACACACTTGTATACCATTCAGCCACTGAAACCCGACTCAATGGGCTATAAATTCTAACTTCTAGCTTAACATTTGTGTTGAAACTCCGAATTTTGTTCTTTCTGTTGAGTGTAAAAGATTTTCACGCTGATCTCAGGGTGATAAAGGTCGGTCTTTCCTTCCCGATTCTGGTTATGACAACCGCATCCATACCGTCTGCTTGTGGCTGAAACGATGGCACCTAGATAATTGAAAGAAGTGATGCCTTTCAAATTTCTTTCGTTGATAGTGATTGGTGCTCACTGTTGCTGGTTAATTATCTCCAAACACTGAGTTCTCTAAATTATTACAAATTAATCAATAAAGAATCTTGATGAAATAATTTAGAACCAATCAAAGTATACTAGATGTATTGATTCTTTTTAAAAATTTTCACCCAACACAACGTTATTTTAGCCGACGGTGACTTGAGATGAGACTAAAGATGTGCATTTAGTCCTAATTCGTACTCGTCATCCGGATATATCAGCAATCTCCACAGTGAGTGATTCTGTTCCCACTGAGATTCGAACTCGGAACCAACCTTTCCGAATGCCACAGCATTATCTACCAGGTCACTGGTGCCACCAGCAGGCTAGATATATTTATTTTTTGTGGTTTTGTTCTCTGAGCTGGATGGTTAGTTTGCGAAGCTTTCATCACCTTACTGGTGACATCTTCAGCGCATCTTCAATTTTTTTTATTTATTATTTTATTTATTTATTTATTTTTAAACATGTTCACATTCAACATCACACTTTTTTGTTTGTATTCTATCAATCTGACATTACTTTAGTCCTAATTCCATTCTCTTTATGTGTCATTTCATAGTACAGAAAACTTCAGCTGATACATTTCTCTATCAGACTTCATAATGATTTGTTTTGAATCAAGACTGACCACGGATGGCTGTTAGTTAGAGAACCACTGAAAACCAGCTCTGGAATACTGGACAGCTGTTTCGTCAGCCTAGTCTGGGGCTCATCGACAGTACACACACACTGACTACATCTGTTATATAATTTGATTATGTTCTAAGGAACAATTTTCAGGACTCCGTTAGTTTTATCTCTTAGTGAAGTAAACTTCTTTCTTCAGTACTGTATGACTGGTTGTAGGCGGGACTGGACTGATGATCACTAGATCTTAAATCATTTCATTTCATTCACCGGCGTTATTGCAGCGTCAGCATGAACTGATGTGCACATTTCATCCTGAAATCATTTTCAAGCACTATTTGGACAGTGAGTTGATAGAGCATTAGGGTTAGGGTTAGTAATTAGGGTAAGGGTCGTGGTTAGGATTAGGACTAGAGTTAAGGTAAGTATTAGGGTTAAAATGAGGAATCGGGATAGGGTGTTTTGTTATTATTATTATTAACTGTATTTTTCTCGCAAAATAAATACATGGGAGCGGAGTGTTTCGTTATTCATACAGACGAAACTACTCTGATAGCAGTGAAACATAAAACTGATACCCTTCATTTTAATCTGTAAGTATTTCTTTAGTTACGTCAGGACAATATATTGTATTTAATGTCTTTCAGCATTATGTGTACTTTTTGTACCTAAACGGCTTCTAGAAGTAGAATACACGTTAGGTCCTGTAATCCAACGAATGGTAGTATCCGTTCAGGATCATTGGTGCGTTCGCACGCCACGGTAACTATTCCTCATGTTTCCAGGTTTAAGTTAGGTACAGGTACGCAGTAGGTTTACGTTAAAGCATATATTTTTATTTTTTATTTTTGATTACAGCTTGATTCCACACCGTATTTTTGGTACAAGTATGGAATTTTCAGCGTGGATATCGGTAGCCCAAAATTCGCAGGCCGACCATAGATATCAAGTGTGCGTCGGCGTGAGCTCGAACCCCGGACCATGTGCATGGTCGGCGAGAGTCCTAACCACTGTGCCACCGACGCACCAAAATAAAAAAGAGGACCATGAGGCCTCCCCACTGACAAAAACTACACGCCCGAGCGCACCCGATTAGGGTCCGTCGCGAGTTTCAACCCACCGAGGTGCAATGGTGAGCCTCCACCCGGGGTGAGAGCATTCTTGATCACCCTGAACCCGGCGCCAGGTAAGTTTGTATATATATATGCTTATATGCCTTGTTCTAATATTAATATAGGACTATTTTAAGCACTCCCATCCAGATAGCTTATACCTCGGCTAAATGACTCCGACTAATAGTCCGTGATTGCATAGACTAAGTGTGTATTTCGGCCTTATAACTTCTAACACAGGCCCAACATTTTGATGTCGTTGTATTCTCTGAGCTGGTTAGTTTATTTGAGAAGCTTTCATTGGCCTACTAGGCGACATCTTCAGCGCATACTTCAATTCGTTGAAGTGAGCTTTTAGATTTCTCCACGAGTTTATAGGTCATCTCTCCTGGTGACCTTGGACGTGATTGACCACCAGGTCATCAGCAGAGACGACTACATCAAAATCATTCACCTGAACTACAGATCTTCTCCATCACATGTCCAACATGATCTTACTTAAGATATAATTCCTCATGGAGGAAAATGGCTTTTACCCAAATGCTACATCGATGAAACCGTATAACCTTTTCGGTAGACTTATCCTCCTTTACCACGTTGTTGTACCCTAACTCAACCTAAGTGTAACAACAGAAGACACGATTTCATGATAATGGAAATATTTATTGGCAACTCGATTCAAAATACGTTTAACATATTAGTATACAATTGGTGGATGGTGGCTAGCAGTGGAATCCAGGATGCGCATTTCGTCCTATTTGGGACTCGTCATCTGGATATACCTGCATTTCTCAGTGAGTGATGATGTTCCCACCGAGGCTCGAACCCAGTACCCATAGTTTCAAATGCCAAAGCGTTACCCACTAGACCACTTGGGCCACGAGAGCCACCTCTAGTGCAACGGGTCATATTAATTATTGAATTGAATTTTTGATTTTCCCGTCGATTGATTGGACCGAAGAACATCATCACTCACTGAGAAATGCAGGCGCATCCAGATGACGAGTCCCAAATAGGACGAAATGCGCATCCTGGATTCCACTGCTAGCCACCATCCACCAATTGTATACTAATTAAATACCCAGATATCGTCGAAGCATCTGCACAAGAAGCCGACATGTCAACCTGAGACCTCGGTCCAATCAATCGACGGGAAAATCAAAAATTCAATTCAACGTTTAACATATATTAGAATGACAATTTGCACATATCTTCCGTATTGTGCAACTTTGTCTTCCTCTCAATTTTTCCATGTTGTTTCATAACAACCATTGTTCCCTAAATCCATCTCTCTGCTATTCGATATTCATTGCAGATGATATACATATATTTATATCTGCATCTATATACTACTTATAACTTATCAGTAGAACATTCCATACCAGTACTCATAATGAAAATCCTTGGATTTTCTTTAGTTGTTCGCTTTCAACAACCAGCACAAATCCCTCTTAACAAGTAGATTGATACCAGTTATGTGTAAAAGATTTCGCTAGATGGCAAAAGCTGTGAAGGTACTGAGCAGCAGTATATATAGCAAAGTACATCAGTGACACAGCGGTAGGACGCTCGCCGACTATGCAAGTTCTCCAGGGTTCGATCCTCAGCCAACGCACTCCCATACCACTCCAAACCAGCAATGAAACTGGTAAAGATGAAAGGTTGGGTCAGGTGAGGTTAGCAACCCCATCCCGTAAAAATAAACACCACTGCTACCGAAACTTCAAGCCTTTAGCTTGAAGGCGCCCTATGTTCCACTGGGAACGTAGAGGAATGGAAAATAAATAAATGAAAGCAAAAACCACAACTCACCTTGATAAACACTAATCAACTGCCAGATGAAATATGTTTTAAAAGTCAATTCACGACCTTTCTGTAGTGTTTTATATAATTCAGGATAGGTAATAGCAATACGATCTGGTACATCTTTGTCAAGTACCAAAGAAAATACAGGGAACATAGTGAATACTGTTGCATAACCGACAAGTAGGAAACTTGGAAATAATGGTATTGCAACAAAGTAGAATACAGCTGAGAATATTGCCTGCATAACAGTGATAATTGAACCTGTTATAGAAAGAAATAATAATAAATAAATAATTATGCATGAATACATCGCGGAATATACCACATTAGATCACAGGAAAAACCATCCAACCTGTTTGGGTAGCATAGGGATAACGCAAGTGTGCGTATAGTTCGGTAACAGAACATCTAATGAATTCAGGACATTCAGCCCCATTTGAAAAGTCCTTCAAAGTCATATACGAGGTCTAACCAAAGTTCTAAAAGGGAGTGAGATCAAGGCACCTGGCTTGGCATGGCTGAGGCACCGGGAATCCAAAAGTCGAAGCCCATCCTATGTATTCAAAAGTAATACATCCAACTGTTGTCTCTAACATGGCCATCATAAAAAATCAATCCTAACAACAATGAATATCCTATCACCCTTCCTTATCCAACCTACCTGTTTATTTCTTTTATTTTTACGTTTTTTTTAAATTCCTATCTGCACTACTATGTCTTTTATCCGAACTACCTATCCATTTTGTTATTATTCCGTTTCTAATCCCTGATTGCGCATAAAGTCAATATTATCAGTAATTATGGTCCTAGTCTATATTTTTATCCGACTTTCCTGTTTATTATACTCAGCAACTATATTAATTTGATTCTTGGTCAGAAATAGTTCAGGGACTTCGTCATCCACTTACTATAAATACATGAATGTACAGTCTAGCTGATGACTTCATTGGAAAGACAATTTTGTTCTCTGTAACTGACTTTTTGATATTTTATATGTATTGATATTGTGTAAGACTTGAACATTGCGGTAGTAGTACATAATTCCATATTAATTTGTTTATCGGATAAATCACAAACACACACACACAGTGAAATAGTATTACCTACTGATGACAAGCCTTTCAAGACACAATTCGTTGTTTATAACAATATTGTAACTACACAACTTCGAAACTTTCGTTTAAAATGGATTTCTTTATTGGTTACAGGATTTCATCATGAGCTGACATCAGTTAGAGAACCATTGGAAAACCTGGAGTACTGGACAACTGTTTCGTCCTAGTTTGTGACTCTTCAGCACTACGCATCCATCGCCAGGGTTCGAATCCAGGACCTTCTGGTTACAAGGTTAGCGAGTTCATAGACCGTTAAGCCACTGGGACCCAATCCAATGGCCCATGAATTCCGACTTCTGCCAATTCACGATATGGAGCGACCACTAGAGAATGCCTTTGGCGAGTATTTGTCCTCACACCCGACTTACTGCACCCTACTGGTCACGACATCTCACTGGAACCCAGGTAACTACCTACCTTATTCCTCACTATTTGTCATTGATGTAGTAGAATTTTCCAGATGTTCGGATGGACAGGTGTTGAACCATTCCCATTACACGTATTCCCCTCTGTTGATTCCACAGATAAAACTTCAGTCATTAGTCTTTCCTCCAAGCCGTTATGTCAGACTTTAAGCTTATCATCTTGTCCCATGCAAGCTATATGGTTGTGTATAACCGCATGCAGTACTACATAGCTGAGCTATTTTCTAGATTTCTTATCTTATTAGAGTTAACTGATCTAGATTTTGCTGGAGTTTTGCACTCCACTTAACCTAATTGACTCCATCTTACTATTCTGGTCCATGTATTTGACCTGACAAACACTGCAGGGCAATTAAATAAACTCATAATTCATTGATGTCAAATGTTTTACATTCACTACTTATTATTAGTGAGTAGCGTGAAAAATCGCTCAAAACTTTATTGCTAGTCGGTAAGACAACAATATTACAGCTAATTTGTTTGGCGACGGATAGTTACACGTTTTTGCCTTGTTATTAATAACAACATGCCACTGGGTAACAGTTCGACGGGGGAAAGGGGAACGATTCGAATTCGTGAAAGTAGAATCTAATCATATGTGTAGCTTAAAAGTACAACTCATTGTAATAAGTCTTCGTCACCTGCGTGATCTAAAAGCACCTCACCTTAGTGAATGAATGAATAAGATTATGTACGGTGACATCGTCCAATCGAGTTAGCGAACAGCGGATGAATAGTTTTATATATGAAATGAACCCAACTTAACCTAGATTATTAAATCTGGATATAATTATTTACACACCGGTTCAAATTACTTGTTTAACTTGAACGAAAACAACTTCGCGTAACATAAAGACACCCAAAAATTTCAGTTTTTTTCATAGCTACTAAGATTACAAAAACTATGCCAATCTGAACGTCAACAATACGAGGAGTGGTTCAGTTTGCAACAGCAAAAAAACTGTAAACAGAAAAATAAAATTATTTTGGTTGGTGGGGGGGGTTTGACTAGCAATGCAACCCAGCAGGCGCATGCCGTCCTATATGGGACTCGTCAGCTGAATGTACCTGCGTTCTCGATGAGTGATGGTGTTCTCACCAAGACTCGGAACCTACATAAATCGTTTGAAACGACACAGAACAACCCAAGGGAAACGTGGGGTCGCCTCTTGTGCAACGGGTGTCAGTTGATATTTGCTCAGTTTCTTAACATGTCGGCCTATAGTAGCGAAATAACTTCACATTAATCCTAAGATATCGTCCAAACTTCCATACTAGGAGTCAGTCAATATGTCAACAGAGACTGAGCACCTTTCGGTCCACCGTAATCAAACAACGGGAAGTGCTAAATTAAATCAAAAACGAATTACTATAAGGGATTTTACATTAGAGGAAGGATTTAAGATCCTCGAAAAGAGGTTACAGAACAACGGGTATCCTCAGAAATTCATTAACAAGTACCTAAGTTGTGCTAAAATGTTAAACGAATTACAATGAAAAAGAAGCCTATCTGCATTCAACTGTATTCTAAACGTAATAACACTGCAGGCCTAGTTAACAGAAACCAGAACGTATCCTGCAGTTCCGGTTTATTGGACAGCATGCTCTTTGGTGCAATCAAAGTTCAACACATAATCTTATCGTGCTAATTTTAACTATTGTGTATACAAATTTACATGTACCTGAATTAGGAATTATATTGTGAGGACTGAAAGAAGGGCACACCTACTACTTTATGGACATGCACCAAAAAGCCTACAATATCAGATGGAAAAAACGCTTACAATAGTGCGATTGCCAGACATTTCGTTGATACGGATAATGAGGTGGACCTCATGAAATCCTTTAGAATTATCAGTAGACTAAATAATTCAATACCCCTAAAGTTTTCTGAAGCAATCGCTATTAAACGCCTGGAACCAAACTTATGTGTTCAGAAAGAAGCGGTTATCAGCCTTGCGTTGCTGTGGCAAATAGATATTTCGACTCTGTCTCTTTCATTTGATTAGATAAGCTTTGACTTTAACCTACTAACCTCCCCCCCCCGCCCGCTTTGATATAACTTGACTGTGTTTGTTTTTTGTTCCTACGATTTGAGTTTAACTCACCACTTTGTTACTCAATTTATTATTAGTTACTCGCATCTTATCTCTATTACGTAACTTCCTTGCCATTGTAAGCGAACATTTATTTTTTTTTAGACGTGAACTCTCTGGGTATAGACTATATAAGTGTAATTTTCTAAGCACTGTTTATTAAGTTCGAAGTCTCCTGTCATTAAATGACATTACATAACTTCTCCAAGTATGTTAAAATTCTCTTCTTTAGGCTGTACGCGCAGCTGAAAAGAAGCCAACGAAACAAATGATGATGACGGTGCCATCTTATTCCGCACAAACCACTGTTGTTCTTTTTTTCCTTCACGTTTCCAGTGGAACATAGGGCTACGAGCTAGAGGCTTGAAGTTTCTGTAGCAGTGTTTATTTTTACAGGATAGGGTTGCTGGCCTCATGTCCAACCTTTCTTCTTCACCAGCTTTACTTCTGGCTGAGTGAGGCAAAGGAGTGCGCCGGCCGGAGATCGAACCCCGGACCACGTGCATGGTCGGCGAGCGTCCCAAACGCTATGCCACCGACGCACACTGTTTTTCTAACTTGCTTCACAACGGGGATGGAGGGGGTGCGGGATGGGGGAATAAGTGTATGCCATAAAAGTGAATGCATTTACACAAAGTCTGTCAGAGAGACTAAAAAACAACCAACGAACTTTATTCCAATATGTACACACACAACTTACCCCGATGAATAACAAATAAAGCTAATGCAGCTGTATTCTTATAACAATTTCTCCCGTGTACCAGTAACAGTTGGGTAACATGTCTGAATTGGGCCAAGCTGAAATCAGAAGCTAAACTAGCCTGTCGACCTTCTTTACCCAATAGACCAAGACCAAGATCAGCTGCTTGTATCATACCGACATCATTACCCCCGTCACCAATAGCTGCTACTCTCGCCTTTGTATGATATCTTAACAAGCTGACAATCTGGGTTTTTTGTGTCGGTGAACAACGACAAACAACTACAGCTGGTGATTGTCTTGCCAATTCAACAAATTCATGCTCATAAAATCGTAAACATGTCTATAGTGTACAGAAAAAATAAAAAAAGATAGCAGAAAACAACATATACTTTTTTTGAAACACTGTGTACACTCCTCCTTTTGAACAATAAATAAGTACATGAACAGAACACACTAACACACACACACGCGCACAATATAGTGCTATGAACCATGACAGATGTACACAGAAAAACATGATTACTATTGTTATTTGATCAAAACTTTGCTCATTTTACCATTTCACGATAGAATTGTATAAAAACGCTAAAACCAAATAGTGATAAGTTTTAAAAGACGTGTAAACACAACAATTGTATCTCCTGTCTCTATAATATGTTTCTCAATAAAGAACCTAAGTCTCCTGTTCCTACCACTAATGGGTTTTGGGGATTCTATTTGCTTATAAAGCCATTTCGTAATTGGCTTTGAAGTCAGCCATTACTTGTCTGTCTGTTTTCGACATAGAACTTTGCACAAATGTGCGCCAGTTCAAGTCACCACACCCAATGTAGCACACGAAGCAAGAGAAGAAAGTACAAGAAAAGCATAATAGAAACAGTGAGCAGAGGTGTGAGACAAAGGAGTAATAAAGAAAAACAAAACAGTTTCATTGAAAATCATAAGTCACAAGGAGTGGATACATCTGCACCAGCCATTGAGAATGATTTTGAGCCATATCACCAATTGTTTCCAACCATTGGTTTTTACTGCCCCGATGATACCAACCAGGAATTCTGCACATTCCTACGTGACTTGAGCTAACTGTTATGGATTTCATTGACTGATGAAGCCATGTTTTGGGGTGACCACTACTGGCTCCTTTCCAACGTGACCCTGTCAGCTAAAATTGCCCATCGAAAGAGGGGTGATCGATGGCTAGGCATGCGTAACACATGCCCTAACCATCTCAATCGAAGTAATTTCACAGCCTCGTTGTCGTTTGATTTCCCCTCCTTACCTAGAACTCGACCGAAGCCTAACCTCAATATTGCTCACCTTATTATACCACTTAACACGGGAGATAGACCGCAGGCACCTATGATCAAAGACAGCTAATCTTTTCATGTCTTCCACTCCCAATAGCCAGGTCTCACAGCCATATAGGAGGACAGAGCGGACTAGCCTTTACTTGTAGAGATCTATGAGTCCTCCTTATGTATGTGTGGCCACACGTACATTTAATTTGGTTGATAATAATTATCCAGACAAGTTTATTAAGAGATATAAAGTAGTCAGAACACTAAGACCCACTCTCCAAACTCACCGCTAAGAAAGACGCATACATCAAGCTACCCTATATGGGTGATCATAACAGCTTGTTAGCTCAATAAAGATTGAACTCTAAGGTTAGTAAGACTTTTAATGCAACTAAGATCATACTAATTGAGAATGTGAAGCCGATATAATCATCTAAGCTATCTAAGAACGTGAGAAAAATGATGTCACATCTCACTCACTGTATTCACCAATTTAAATGTATGTGTAGCGACACATACATAGGGAGGAGACTCATCGGTCTCTTCAAGTAAGGGCTGGCTTCAAAAGCAAATAGAATCTCCTAAACCCATTAATAATGAGAATAGGAGACCTAGCCACTCTGCTGTGAAACATATTACAGAGACAGGATATAAAATTGATGTATACACGTCTTTTAAACCTATCTATCTATACAACGCGTCTGAGGCGTATCCTAAAGTTTGTAGAATCCCTAGCTGGCAATTAGGAAGTTTAAACCACCTTTATGCGTTCAAAAATAATGATATTTCACGATCAAAAGGCATGTTAGATACCTTTCTTACTGTAAAATCAAATGAAGTCACAAAAATTAGTGTGCACAGCATCCATTAGACACTAAAATCGTGTAATCACTACGATTAGTAGTTTGGAACAGAGTTTACATGCTGTGCCTCCTATTATTATTATTATTATCAAAGAGTTTCAACTCATTTTCTTTCCAGCAGAGAAATATAGAAATAAATAATCACAGAAGTTACTCATAAGATGAAATTGAATATCTCACTAACTGAGTTTCAACCTAGAACTTTCCACAGAAGTGCAACAAAAGTTCAAGTTGCCACATACTTCATACAGTACACAAGGTAGAGAAAAAGGAAAAAAAACAATCAAAAGGACTGTAACGAGCAGAGTGCGTCGGTGGTGGTACAGTGATAGAATACTCGCCAACCACGTACATAGGTAGGGGGTTTAGTGGTCTCTGGCTGACTCACTCCTTAACCTTGTTGTTATGTTGCTGCTGCTGAGTGGTTAATAGTAGTTTTCCCCGTCGCCAAATTGTTATGTACTCGTCGCCAAATTATTGTTATGTTCTGGTCGAGAATTTAATAGTCCTGACGCAAGAAGGCGGAAATCAGAAGACCACTAGGTTTGCGATGATACTTCTATTTTCCAAACACAAGGAGAAGCAATAAGTGGTATCACACCAAAGAGTCACACAAGATTGTGTAGAGAGAAATATATATATGAATGTCCAGACAAGTGTGTGAACAAATCAATAAACAGTCTTAACATGAATGGCTAATTATAATGGAGTGTCGATCCATATATACATAGCAAAATATAGCAGACATGTCAACAACCACACATATAATATGGATATATGTCACCAAGCAACGGACTGTCAACAAACACTCATATTACATATAATATAAGGGGAATATACATTGTTAAAGGAGACAGGTTCATCAAAGTGAAATGGTCACAGACTAAGCGAGCAAACAGAAAGAGAGATCACCATACACATATATACATATATATATATATATCACTTGTGTTAACCGGTAAGTATGCCCGGTAGACAGGGAAGGCTGGGCGTGAAGAAATAAAAGCTAAATAAAAATAATCAGCCGAAATGTGAGGGAGAAAGAAAAGCAACATGGAAAAACACAAAAACTTAACAGATATGGAAAATCACAGAGTGAATACTTCTAGGTCGATTTTGAGCCATACCACTAACAACCTCCATCATTGAATCTTTACATCTCGATGAGGCCAACCAACGTAGTCTACAACTCTCTACGTGGCTGGCTAGCCCAAACAGCTGTCAAGGATTTCATGGATTTATGCTAGATTTTGCTTTGATCACTCATAACTTTTCTCTAGCGTAATTCAATGACAGCTAACATTGATCAACGAAAGCGATGACTAAGCATGCACAATATGTGTCCTAATGACCTCTCGATCAATGTAGCTTCACAATATCACCGATTGACTTATATCTTTAAAATCATTCACATATCCGTGGTTGATGACTAGACACAAATTGAAAAACCCAATGATCTCTCTCAGTTACCGTGGCGACACAACACAGCATACGCACAATTCAACCAGTAATTTGAAAGGAGGAAAACACATGGCTGTCACATGGAATATTGGTCTAAATAAATAAAAGTTGTATTCATCTCTGAAATGCAACGCCAACCTGTCCCAGAAGCTTTACTTGCGCATAATTTTATCAAATAACATTGCATTTTTATTCCTAAAGGCTGAGAAAAGGATATGGAAGAGCGAAAACCAAGGCAATCTCTTGATATTTATGCATTCTAAATCAAATCAGGTAGATATTTCACTTCATCAAGACTTAGATGAGCGATAATGGAAAATGTTTGTGGCATAGAAAATGAATGATTGACAAGTTAACGTAGGAGCTTCCATAGAGAAATGCATCAGTCGAATTTGTCACACTCCTGAAAAGTGCACTTGAAGACGGAAATATAGATATAAAAATTGTACAGACGAGGACGACAAACTAAAAAACTTTTTTTTTTTCGTTCCTTGGCATTACCTGAAGAAAACAGTCGATGTAGACGATTTACTACCAGCCCCTAGCTATCGGTTTCTAGTGTCCTCTCCTGGGGTTACCACAAGTCTGGAAACATACATTATACCACTGTAACGACAGAGGACAAGGGCCAGGCAACAGATCGTTTATTTACGAAATCAACAGATATTTATACATTTTTATCTACATTATTATTATTATTAGCGTTATTGTTAGCAGGGAAGCAATGTCTTTTGATTGGTTGTTTTCCTGCTGAAGGTTATTCTGTCATCTGATTGTTCCCATTTCTTAGACAGTCCGGTGATATATCTGCAAATCGTATCCCCTCACGCTAAGTCTGCTGTGATTGGTTTTTGAGTTCCTCAGGGTTAGTTTTTGTTCTTGTTTTTTCTCATGACCCCGATTTGGGACGTAAACACTAACGTCAATTGTTGTCTACCGATTGTGTCTTGCAGACAGCTCTCACCAAACCAGCATTTAACTGACTGCAAGCCAAACTAAAGATAAGCTAAGTAGTTCAGCTGCATCCGGATGTATTTATCAGTTCACAATTGCTCTTGTAGAGACAGTAAAAATTGTGAGTACAGGTGAGAACAGCTTAGTCACCATTTCAAAGAGCATGTCCCATCGTGGTTTGAGTAAAAGTCACATTTGATAATACATGGCGGTCTGCTTCAATCACTAAGCTACCTTGGTTTCCATCTAACATAATGATTAAAATTTTCTGTTTCCCCTTGCTTTAACCATTCAATTATATCTGTCGGCTGCTAAATGTACTCATGTACATTTTTAAGTTGGATTTCGCCCTGATGTTGCGTATCTCTTGGCGACGAGAGAAATATACTAGAAGGGATTAATTTATTCTTCAGATCGAGCAGTATTGAGTCACATGACGTACTTTAGATTGATATTTTGCTTGGAGATCCAGGATGAAAGGAAAATATCACGCAATTGACTACACCGAAAATTCTGTGTATTGTGTTAAAATTTTGTGTAGAGTAAACGTATTATTTTCTATAGTTCGGTTTGTAAGGATGGGATTTGTTTATACGAGTTGATCGCGGGTTGTTATCAGTTAGAGAACCATTGAAAACCAGCACTCAAATACTGGACAGCTGTTTCATCCTCGTTCGGGAATCATCGGCAGTACGCACCCACTGGGATTCGAACCCAGGACCTTCCAGTTACAAGGCAAGCTGGCTCATAAGCCATTCAGCCACTGGGACATGATTCAGCGGCTCATGAAACAGCTCTCCAGTACTTCCTGGTTTTCAATGGCTCTCTAACTGATATCAATCCGTGATCAACTCGTAAAAACGTATTACTATTATGCATAAAAATCATCTGAAGTTATATTTTGTCTCATCTGGTTAATAAAGGCCATCCATTGAAGAAAAACGAAAGAGCATTCAGGGTGATTCATAGCATTCAGTCAAATCTAGTTTCTAGTGATCGTCATATTTGCCCTTAGCATAGAGCTGAGGATACTGGCAAATAACTCTACACTATAAATCATAAATTATTTAACCCACTATAATAACACAATTATGATATGTATCATCACTTACTTCCATTGATGTTCCAGTTATCAACAGGGCATGATCACAACGTTTACGGAAGGCATTCAACTCCAAATGAGCTTCCATTCGACCATTGACAGGCTGAAATATATACATAGGCGTATCACGACCAACTAGACGCGAAGATTTAGCAATACAAGCAGCTGTTTCAAGTTTATCTCCTGTTAACATCCATACGCGTATACCAGCATTTCTTAAAGCTTCTAAGGCTGGACGAACCTGAAATTTTATTGAGAATAAAAGTAGAATTTAACACACACACGTACACACCATAGTAGTATAGGTAAGGCACATCTAGTAAATCTAGTAAAATGGACAATGTGAAAGCTTTTTAATTTTAGCAGTCACAGTGATTGATTATGCTCAGTTGTGCTGAATAACGATAATATATATGAAAGAAGAGATAGTCGACCTCACTTATTATAAAATTAAACATACTGTGCACACATTCTCCAATAAAATCATATCAATCAATCTACCTATTTTACCTAGTGGGAGGAGACCAAGTATTAAACCAGAGATGCTTTTTAACGTGTTCACATTAATAATGTGAAGCAATCATACAAGGGTGCACAATGCCCAGATTTGATAAGATGTTCCTTTCTCCTCTAGCTAGCCAGGCTGGACAGTGTTCCCAAATATTTTTGTGAACTTAACGCTGTCTATGGTTGATACACTTTGCTCCACAGGAAATATTTTAAATTGATAAGTACACATTCAGGTGGACAAGAGCGGTATCCTATCCTTAACGACTGACTGGATTTACTACTATCCATTGGAGAATGTGATTCCCTAGGTAACTTAACGGAAATGTCTTCTTCAGACACACTTGGATAGGCGGTTTCTAAGAATTACTGCTTCAATATCACCTTCGAATTCTAGGCTCATGAAGGGAGTTCTCGTAGGAACAGTTGCAATCTTCACCGACGGAGGTTTTACTCTCACGTTTCAGTTAATAACTCTAGGTGTAATATCTGTTTCCCATTCCAGTAGGGTACCGTGTAGAGATTTTAATTTATTCTCTTCCTATCTAATCTTACAAATAAATTTTTTTATAATCCCTGAGCATAAAGAATGTGGCTGGTTTTGCTTTCTGACCAACGAAAACAAAACTCTAGAAGTTAGTAAAGTGTCTAGTGCATGTTAGTTTTCATCATACAGATGCGTGAATCGAATTGTCTAGAGGGATGTACATCCAGAAATGGAAAAGGACATGTTCGATTCTCGCTTTAAAGTAAATTTTATCGAAGGCGTCGAGGAAATTGTCTAGATTGAATTTTTCATCACAAATCATAAAAGTATTATCCTACATATCTTTTGTAGATGTGCAATTGACTGATCAAATCCGACGATCTAAGATGTCGTTTTCAAGACTCGCTATGCAACAGTAGTCAGAATCAAATATCTGTGAACATATATTGGAAGACTGTCAAGTCTGGCTAGCCAAAGGAAGAAAGAATGAATGCTATCCTACTCACGTTAGTAGACAAGAAAATATTCTGTGTAATTACAGCTTATAAGCTGTCAAACGTTATAACATTGACGTCTCTTATTGCAAGGTTTTTGGGGAAAAAGGGAATACGAAAAGTAAAGAATAAGATTTCCAAGAATACCCTGAATGGCACTTGATTTAAGGTCAGTATATGTTAAACTGTGGTGAGAGCTGGCTGCTAGCCAAATCGATAGACAGCAATTTACGTCAATGTTTACGTCCCCAATATTGGTCATGAGAAATATATGAGCAAAGATTGATTCAACAACCAATCACAGCAGACTTTGCGTAGGTGGATACAATTTGCAGATAGATAATCTGAACTTCAAGAAACAACCGTTACAAAGAGATGAAAGATTAATGTTCAGCGACAAACCATTAATCAGAAGACGGTGTTTGTTTGCTTAAAATAATCTATAATAATGTACATGGAAATCTGTAAATATCTGTTGATTTCGTAAATAAACGATCTGTTACTTGGACCTTGTCCTCTATTGTTACAAAACTATCACAGAGTGCACCAGTCCAACTTGCCACACCCATGTACCACACACAAAGGAAGACAGAAGAGAGGGGGAAAAGAGATTCGAAAGGACAATAATAAGCAGAAATGCACCTAAGAAAGAATGGTAGCATACAATAAAATGATGGCTTAATGGATACAGGAGATCACAAAGACTGAATGCACCTTCGCTATTGACAACAATTTTGAGCCATATTACCCACTGTCTTTAACTATTACTTCGGAGGACCACAACCAGGAAGCTTACAACCTCAATATGTACCTAACTGTCAAAGATTTCACGAAGCATTTATAAGTTTTTGGTTTGATCACCATTAACTCTTTTCCAATTTGATCCTATGTCAGCTAACATCGCCCATCGAGGAACTCTGGCAACGAAGCAATCAAGAACTTATTATAGCCCAACAAATATGCAGAAAGAAACGGAGATGGTGTGGATACACTCTGAGAAAATCGTTGAGAGTTCGAGTGAAGCCCGGTGTCCAAGAGTGACAAGGAGGAGGGTGAAAGATCATGGGCAATTAGACAGAACTGCATAGAACAGGTTGGAATGGAGACGTGCTGTTAAAGAGTTCTATATTCCACTCGGAACCCTAGGGATTAATAATTATGATTATTCGTATTGTTACTATTGGTATTTATATAATAATACATATGGTCTAAACTCTTCTTTGTAACTTACTCCATCTTGAAGTCTATCCTCGACACCAGTTAAACAGAGAACTTCTAAATCTGTTTCTAAAGTGGCTACCACTGATTGCATTTTCTCGACACGATCTGTTAAAGACATTTTTGCAATATGATATCTAAAAAAATAGGTAAAATCAAGAACAAGTAAAAGTGAGAATAACAAAGAATATTACAATAATGATGTTCTTCAATATTGAAAGTATTCACTTTGCTTATGCACTTATAGATAATTTTCTCTTAGGTATTATTTCTTATTTTTTAAAAATAGACTTAATACAATATGGGCGCCACACAACAATATATATATAATGAAAATAGGGAGAGAATGAATGAGAGAGGTCATCCAGGAAACAAGAAAGCATACTTGTCAAGATCATTCAACCGTTTACTACTTCATATTACTTTCAGAAAGAGAGAGAAGAAAGAAGGAAGTTGAAGAACATTCATTCACCACTGATAACGATTCTTAGCCACATCTCATAACATCTCGAGATACCGACTCGCATCATCTCTTGGATCCAAACCAATAAGTCTTGATGTACTAACCGATGCCAAGTCAAAACAAATATCCTTCATCCCACGGTGCCACGTCATAGACTGACCACCTCTCAGCTTATCCATCCAATCCCAAGACTAGCAGAAGCCTCTTAGCTGATGATGACATTCTCAGAACATGTAGAAGCCACCGAAGCCGGTGTTTCCAGACAACAACACTCAATGAGTGCTGATCTCCACTGTATCTAAACATACATGTTGCAGGATCTCAGAATTACACAAACGATGATTCCATTGAATGCTAGCAATGCTACGAAGAAAGCGATGATCAAATACGCAGACTGGCCTCACATCATCAGTCTGCTATCAAATCTACACTTGGTGCTGGTACTTTAATAATAAAGTATGTCTACAAGCTAATTTGCATGTATTGAATGATACACGAAGTGAATCACTCGTATGCAACTCTTTATTATTATTATTATTACAAGCTATGATTCATCGGATTACGTAGTGAACTTGTAAGTAGACGGCTAGTTTATACCCCACTAGTTATTAGTGCTTCAACTGCACGTCTCCACTTGCTTCTATCTTCTGCTGTACTTTTCACCTGCATCCATGTTACTCCATACTGTTTCAACTCCTCTTCATACGATATCCTCCATGTCACCCTTGCACTGACGTCCTACTCACCACTTCCCTTTCGGCCTGGTTCCACTCGAGCAATGGCCTGACGCGCGCGATGTCACCCGGTGGCCTCCTCCGCCACGAGTGCCCAATCCATCTCCACTTTCTCCTCCATATTTCTTTGGCGGCGATTGGTTCTTGTTTTGTTTCTTCCCATAGTTTCTCTTGTTGGTGATTCTTTCCGACTCACCCATCTTATCTTCAGCAAAGAGCGAAGACAGTTGTTGGTTGATAAAGGTCTGCAATAGCCTGTTGGAAATATTCTTTGTGACCCGCCCGCCAAGTTTATCATCCGTATAGAAGAACTGACTGACTTGACGTTTGTATTGAAGATCCGACCGAATTTTGTTATTGATGCTGAGTGACGAAGATTTCCAGATTGGTTTCAGGTTGATGAGTGAATGTGTTTCTCGCCTTCCCGATTCTCGCTCGATTTGACATCCTCTCCGTCCCGACTTCCTGTAGTTGAGACAATGCTCCCTAGATAAGTGAATGAAGTGACCACTTTCAAATCCCTTTCGTTGATGGTGATTCGCGCTTGATGTTGCTGCTGTTGTTGATGAACTCCACCAATTACGATTTTTATTAGAACCACAAGATGCTGGTATATCAATGAACTGGGTGCAGTGCAATAGCAACTAATACAGGCAATTATTTACATACAAGCTAAGGCTGTGAAACTAGTTAAGTAAAGTAAAACAGTTACTATGGATTCCAGATTTTATACTTGACGAATATTTACACAAATAGTTTCTCAGCGCAATACTTACTACTGGTTGGAATGAATGTAATAACGGATATCAGAAATATTAACTCGATCGGGTATATGATGTAAGAAACTACCTATTATTCTCGATAAAAAATTGTCAACCTGGATTAATCCTTATACAAAAATTGTTCGTTTTTATTTCTAGCGAAGTGAATCACTAAAAATGTAACCTTATGAATAATCATGACTAATTTTCACATTCTTCTCAATACGTCTTTGAGAAAATTACTCCACACTTTTATCATCCCCAGAAAACCTTTGGAAAATATGAGCACTCATCATTAATGCACACTTACAACTCAATGTTGAATCAAACCCGGGAAGATCAGGGTTAATACCATTTAAGTTTACCACATAACTAGTGGAATAGGATATCAGATTACCACAATTTTCAGGTTCTACCGTGTCGTTTGACTAAATAGCTTTCAAATGTTCTGCGTCTGTAATAATTTGATTGATTTTTCACTGTATGTTTCGTCACGAATCAACATCAATCATATGTTGGCTCGCAGAGATTTGATTGGCTACAGGTTCGCTCACGAACTGACATCATCTAGAGAACCAATGGAAAACCATGGAGTAATGGGTGGCTGTTTCATCCTAGTTTACGACTCTTCAGAAGTGTGAACCCACAGGGGTTGGAACCCAGCACCTTCTGATTGTAAGGTGAGCTCATAGACCACTCAGCCACTGAGACCAATCCACTGGCCAGCCCATGAATTACCACTTCTACCGATTCGTGATTTTAACTCGACCACTAGCCAATGTCTTCAGCGAGTATTTGCCCTCACTTCCCAACGGGTGGGATTCGTGGACCGTTGAATCAGGTCCCAGTGGCTGTCTGAATGGTCTACGAGCTTACCTTGTGACTGGAAGATCCTGAGTTCATACTGATGAAGAGTCACAACCTGGGACGAAACAACTGTCCAGTACTCCCAGGTTTTCCATTGGTCCTCTAACTGACGTCAGGTCGTGATTAAAACTGTGATGAATCAACATTAGTTAGAGAGTCCTCATGAACCCAGGAGCGCTGAATGACTTACTAATCCTAGTCTAGGAAGTGAGTATGCATGGAACCCACTACAGATCGAACCAAGGACTCTCGAGTGTTGACACAAGCACGTCACACTAGTGAGTCAATGACTTAGAATTCAGCGACGCCATATGGAACGATTTTGACTAATATATCAATGATATGTTTGCGAATACACTGAAACAAAGGTTAATATAGCACGGTAAAGTACAGTTGTGCTTGATCAATGAAAAGCTAAATTAGTTGAAGTGTTTAGTGCACTGAAAGTCAGTATTCCTAACTACATGTACCACGAAAAGTGGGAAAGTCTAAAAAATAAGCCAATAAAATTAATTATATTTGCATTGCCATGCAGTTAGAAACTAGGTACACTTGTATGTTATATTATTACATTGTTTCGAAGCAATCGACAGGAAGCCTTCATCCTAGGTTTCATCCAGTCAGCAAGATGTATCCGCTGCAATCTTGAAGGAACTACTGCTCAGTTATTTGGGCTCACAACTGAACTCCTGTAGGACTGTATTGGATAGCTTCATTGGACACTAGTTAGTAACTACTGCCGTGTATCTAGTCCTATGTTCGGTGCAGCAGGACAACCACGAGCCTGAATAACACAGTGATAACCTCACTCTCTCTCTCTCTGTGTGTAGAACTGGATGACACGGTTCTGAATCTCAGAAAGCGATATGAGTTCCTACAAGATTGCAGATACACCTTGCTGATGAGTGCCAACTAGCACGAAACCTAGGTCAGGCATGGCTTTCTGTGGCCGATTGCCTCCAACTATCTAATATCAACATTGGCGAGCTACCTAGTAGTATGGTGGCCACATTACAAACTTGACTGATAGGTATGCAGTCTGCATCATACAAACGACTAGATCAACGATACGATTTACTAACTATTGTTCAAACAAAATACTACTGAATGTCTTTTTTGCTTCATTCTTTTGAGTTTCTCTACAGGAACATAGATAGGGAGGGTTTCAAGCTTTATAATTACGACGATGGTGATATTGTATTTACAGGGTGCAACTTGCTATCCTTGCCTTACCTACCGGTCAGGTAAAGTTGAGGTGTGCATCAGTCGGGAATGGAACCCGGCCAACTTAAGTGGCTGGCAAGCAATCCTACTGATGAACCACTGATGCACACTACTGAATATGCATTCCACTCAGTTTTCAGTTAAAAAGAACAAGGCGTTATGTCTCGGTGGTAGATTGTAGATGGGATAACACACAATGACATGATATAACTCTACTAAAGAGAAGAGTTATTTTTCTTTTTTTTTAAATCTCTAGGGTTTTCACTTACTGATCAGCGGTAATTACATAACCACTACAACTTACTATTATTATTATTATTAGAACATAAAGAGAAAAGTTACTCCTCTCAAAAGCACATGAATCATATGTGAACGAATCCATGCTCATACCCACACACGCACATACACGCACACACACACACAGAGTCGCAAAGAAGGCAACACAACCCGTGGGTATATCAATAAGATCACGTGTATACTATAAACAGACAAGCAGTTTAAAAAACTTTTAAAAAATCAACACCGTAGAAATACACTGTACTCGGTGATCAATAGACATTCTTCTTTTGAGCACAATAGTAATAATAACAAGTGTTGAAAAGCTTGGAAAAGCATGTTTGCTTTTTAACCTTATGAATTGTATCAAATCTAGTGTATTCAAGTGATGGTTTGTAGGGATTTGATTGGTTTCAGAATTTCATCATGAGCTGACATTAGTTAGAGAACCATTGGAAAACCTGGGAGTACTGGACAGCTGTTTCGTCCTAGTTTGGGACTCTCCAGCTGTACGCACCCACCGCCACGGTTCGAATCCAGGACCTTCTGGTTACAAGGCGAGCTCGTATATCATTAAGCCACTGGGACCCGATCCAATGGTCCTTGAATTCTAACTTCTGCCAATTCACGACATAGAATTCAAGGACCATTGGATCGGGTCCCAGTGGCTTAATGGTATACGAGCTAGCTCGCCTTGTAACCGGAAGGTCCTGGGTTGGAATCCCGGTGGGTGCGTACTGCTGAAGTCCTAAACTAGGACGAAACAGCTGCCCAGTACTCCCAGGTTTTCCAATGGTTCTCTAACTAATGTCAGCACATGATGAAATCCTGAAATCTAGTGTATATCGTTTGTTATATGACTGTAATACAGGAAAGAGTTGGGTTGAGTTGCGTTGAGATTGAAGTATAACTTGAAGTGTGGGATACAGTTCCATTATTTGTAATGATTCTAAAGTACTTCTTTCTTTTGGATGCGAAAGTCAATCGAATGACCAGTGTACTGCTAGGCATAGACGGTATCTCTCAAACAGAAATCAACCATAGTATACACACATCCCATTAGCGTATATTTACCATTTCAATATGCCCTGCTAACTATAGTAGTAATAATAATTTCTTCTGTTTAAATTGAATACATCTGAAGGTGATGAGAGCAAACAAACAACCACCACCTAATTGAAATAGTTTTTGTAACTGTTAGAATGAATCATTTGAAACATAAAGAAACAGGTTTTCTCGTTCATGTGTGTGAGTGGTTTGATTGTGAGGCTTTTCATTGTCCATCTAGACAACATTCCTCCAGTGCAAACTTCAATATGAAGTAAACTAATTTGGATTCATCATGAGTAATAATAATAATATGATTGTAGGTCCCGACAATATTTGTTTTGATTAATTGTTAATTTGTATTAGTATTATTATTGTTGTTTCCTTTAATTTCTAGAGGAACAGAGGGCTTCAACCGCACGTCTTCATTGCGTTCGGTTCTCTGCCAACGTTTTCACCTGAATCCACGTCTGCCCACACGCTTTCATCTCTCTCCACATGACCACCTCCATGTCACCCTCACACTGACGACCAACTAACTCGCCGCTTCCCATTCGGGTCCCACTCGAACAGTGGCCTGATGTGTGATGTCACTTGATGGTGGTTTGTTTTCTCAGAGTATGGTCAATCCACCTGCATTTTTTCCTGCAGATTTGTTGCACAATTGGTTCCTGGTTGGTTGGTTCGCTCCTAGAGATGCCTGTTGCTGATCCTTTCAAGCCATCTGATCTTGAGTAGTATTGAGAGGAGACAGCTGTTGATGAAGGTCTATAGTTTGTTCGAAGTGCCCTTCGTGAGGCGGTGCCAAGTCTCTGATCCGCATAGTAAGTAGCACTGCATTCACACTGGAGTTGAAAATCAGTCAAAGTATTAGGCTTCTAGGAATTCTTTTGTGCATTTTATGTTTCCACGGTTTGAAATGTCTACATTTTCTTAATTAAACTGGTGTCCGTACTTGTCTACATGCATCGATGTAAGAAAAAATACATGTCGTGTTGTCTTTTAACAGCTATTTTGTGTCTGTGGACTCGGAGTTGAAGGGGACGCCCACTTTGACCGATCAATACTAATGCAAATTAACAACTAATCACGACAAAGTTGTCAAGAGATACAATTATATTATCATTCAGGTGGAGAATTCAAATAAGTTCACTTCATATTATTGAAGTCAACCGTGAAACAACTTTGTCTAGATAGATAATGAAAGCTTCTCAATTGTATTCTCCAGCTTGAGGAAAGCAGCGACTACTCCTGATGACATAACACATTTTATTCTCCTTGTTCTCCTGTTTTCATCTTTCACTTCCGCGTTGACTCGATACAGAATATTGTGAGTCAAAGAGAACACAGGCCAACATTCTATGCTATTTTGATGTGTATATTTCTCTCCCCCAAAAAATGATGTCCTTTATACATATATTATTGACAGTAGTTAAAAATTTTCATCACCTGAAGAAACTACTGTGGTAAGTGCTACTTATAATCAGATATATAAGTAATATATCAGAAAACGAATTCAGAAAAGTAACAACACGTTTTGCGGCACTGGAAAAAGCAATCGAAGAAGACAGAACTATGAGAAGAATGTTAGAAACACTGTACATAACCCAACAAGCTATCAAATGCGGTGATATTTGAGCGATTTGCAAATGATGTGCAAATAAAGCATTGAAGATAAGGTGTACGAAATTTATGTATACCTACAATGCAGTTGTCCTAATAAACATTGTCTTCGAGCCTCACCGGTCTTTTCATTTTTACACTATCTGTTGTAATGTGAAACATAGATGCGATTAAAAATCACTTTTTTTATTCATAGAACAGAGAACAAACATGATATGATGAAGTGATATTTAAGCACTGCAATTGAACAGTGACGTAAATCCGTAAAGACCAGAGGAATCTCTGAGGGAGGGGCAGTCGAGGATAGTAAAATCATGTGTCTAGAAAGTTAACTTCGCCAGTAAAATATGCGTATATTAATAGGTGAGATAAAAAACAAAAATTATTGTTATAGAAAAACCATACTGTGATTATTGTCGAATAATGAAGAAGAAAAAAATGTATACAGCATAAAACGATCACCATGGGTTAAAAATCAATTTTAAATTACATATTGCCATTTCAGGTTACTCTTTCTATCTTAGGAACACTATTACTGAGGTGAGAGCTGGCTGTTAGCCAAATTAGTAGACAGTAATTTACGTCAATGTTTACCTCCCTGATATTGGTCGTGAGAAAAATAAGAACAAAGACTGATTCGACAACCAATCACGGTAGACATTGCGTACGCGGATACAGTTAACATACACATAGATGATCTGACATTCAAGAAACAGCCACAAAGAGATGGAAGGCTAACTTTCAGTGAGAAACAACCAATCAGAAGACTGTGTTTATCTGCTAACAATAATCTAAAAAAATGTACATGAAAATCTATAAATGTGTTGATTTCCTTAATAAACGATCTGTGTCCTGACCCTTGTCTTCTGTTGTAACACTACTACTACCACCATATTGCAACTTCTCCAGCAGCACATATTTTTCACCACATCAACAAAAGTATCCAAGAAATCGACATACAATGAATGAAATCAAAAGGATTATTGTCACACAGGTTAAGTCTCAATATCACAGGGGAACAGAAAACCTTCTGATTGACTGACCTGTTTCAGCATAGAAATGCAACAGTTCGACTTGCCACACACTCCATGTAGAACACAAGAGAGGAAAGGAGATTCGAAAGAACAACAATACTAAGCATTGTTGTGAGGGAGAAAGAATAATAACACGGAAAAACAATGGGTTTTAGTGGATATCGCAGATCGTAAAGAGTGAATGCATCTTCACCATTCAAAACAATTCTGAGATATATCACTAACTGTATGTATCCAGCCATTAGTTCTTACCATCCCGAGTACCCCAACCAGTCAGTCAGGAATTCTACACCTTCCTACATGGCTGGCTCAGACTGAATGTCAAAGATTCTATGGACTGATGGCATGTTTTGGTTTGACCACCACTAGCTAACTCCTTTCCAACCTGATCCTATGTCAGCTAACATTGCTCATTGTCGAAGAAGGCGATGGCTAGGGATGCGTAACACTTTTCCCAGCCACCTCTATCGATGCAGCTTCACAACTCCCTCGATTAACTTTCCCTCCTTACCTAACACTCGACGCTTAACCTGAATATTACTCTTCTCTATCATAGCACGTAACATATAAGACACAAAGCAGACACCTATGATGGAAGACAGCTAGTCAGCATTTTCATGTCTTCCACTTTCAATGACCATGTCTCACAGTCTTTATGGAGGACGGAGAGAACTGTTGAGCAGTACATACGCCCTTCGGTCGAGAGCCAGCCGGATATCATGGCATATGCCAAATGAGCCTTTTCTATGCGTGGTGAGACTTCATCACCAATCAACCCTCTGGGTCTGATGCATCTTTCCAAATAGGCTCAGTGGACAACACGCCCTACCACTTCTCTCCTGCGTATCTTTAAGTTAGGAGTCGACATAGTCAAGTCTTAAAACATCATCTTACATTCAACAAGAGCAAATGGTATGCCAAACATCCGAAGATTTCTTCTCAAGATACTCAGAAGACTTTGCATTTTATCAGCGTCTTCACCTAGGAGGATAGTATTATCCGCCTATTCTAAGTCACCACGTTGTTGAAGTCAATTAAGGTTAGGGAACACACACACACACATTCAAGTTGTCACTTGGACGTCGTTTCATCCCAGTCCATGTCACTGGAAGTAGGATTAATGAAAAAGTTTAAGTGATGATGGGAAAAAAAAACAACTAAATAGTACCAAATCTAAGGTAAGTTGTTCCAAGTAAATAAAACTATTCCACTACCTAATCTCTCCAATAAACAAAAACTAACATGGAGTTACATTATAATACCACAAGACCTCAAGTTTTACATATCCACTAGCAAAACACATTGTAATGTTACGCGGAATTACAATGATGAACAAATTTGATAGATCCTGAGAATTGAAGAAAGAGGCATGAAACAATTAAGCAGAATTGCAGTTAAAAGTATTGATTACTCCGCATACATTCAAACTAAAATTTGCACAAAGTCAACCAACATTGATGACTGGACACACTCTGTGAGGAGACCGTTGAGTGACGCCACATGGCAAGCAGTCTTTGGGTAAGACCTAAATGGGAAATGACGAGGTGGGCATCCAAAGTGATATGAAGGAGATGGACAGTGTGTGGAGGAGGAGACAGCTAAAAAGGATTACAGAAAACAGGATGAAATAGTGATGAAGCCTCCTCCTCCTCCTCAACACGTTCCATTCAGAACTCAAGAGAATAATAATAACAATAATCGACATCACTGACAGTCTTCAGTCGGAAATTTATACCCCAAAATATATAGATAAAAATAATTTACCGTTTAGAAAAATCATTGTATTGCTCCTCTGTTAGAACACGCGAGGCGACAACCAGTGTGCGTAAACCTTCTCTAGCTAAATTACCAGCTTCATCGTCTAACCAATCAACATAGGAGACGAGATTACTCATAACTGTGTCAGCGCCTTTCACATAGAATATTATCCTTTTGTAGAATAATCACGAACAATAATGCCCATACGTTTAGATTCCGATGAAAATGGGAATAAATTCAATATTTCATATTCGACAATAGAGCCTGAAGGGTAAACAAAAAAGAGGAAAATAATTATTCATAAGACAGAGAAATAAACAATCAAGAACAATGTAGAATTGTTGAAAATTAAATATATCATATCAAATGTAATTTTGAAAGATGTCTCGCGTATATGATACGAGAATGCTTTTATGCCTTTTACGTGGAAAATCCCCACCCACTTAGAGGACAGAAATAACTGACAAGAGAGACACAACACAGTGTGACGAATTAGTATTTGTAATTGTCTAGTATCACAGGAGTATTTTATTCTGAAGGATCCATCATTCTATTTGAACCCTTGTCTTTAAACTTTGTCCCCTTTCTTTTCTGTGTGTGTGTCAGAGGTATCAGAAGAATCTGCAACATAGGCTGATTAGAAGACGTCTTACTTCTCGGAAGGGTCTTGGTTGAAAGTGGATACCCGGAACAGTTTTTAGAGTAAAATATGAAACCAAAGCAGTTCCGTACCAAACCAAGGAAAATACTGTATATGAACCTGGATTTCCGGGAGGATCAGCAACAGATATCCTGCCTAAAGAGGAGAATCTCTAGTTCCCTGAAAATAAATACCTCTCTTCAACAACACTGCTTCTAAACTATTCGAAGAACAAACTCCCGCATACCACCACTGCAATGTGTAAACATCTATTCACCAGCTCCTGTGAAGCTAGGTCGTTTTATGTGGTCCTTTCAAAAACGTATTAAAGAATACTACTCACAAATGGTTGCAAAAAGGTGGCACTGGTTCAACCAGAAACGCTCTAAATGAACAACTCGTCACTACCTGTCACAACACTTAAAAAGTGGACAAAAATATACCAAATGCAACGTGTTTTCAACTTCTTTTGTCCTGCAGAAACTCTTGCCAAATGCGTTGACAAGCTGGAACTAATTGTTTAAAGCAACTAGTCGAATCTCTACATTTACACCATGGATCTAGTTCTGTTTGACTCCTTAGTTGTCTTTCATTTTCCTCATTCCCTTCAATTTCTTTCCATTTTCAGTCATAAAAACTATTATTTCTGATATGTACCCACATGATGTGTGTTTTGTTTTTGACAGTCTATTATATTTTGCTTGTGTATATGGATCGATATTCCATTAAACCGACAATATGCCTTTGTCTGTCCACTAACTAAATAAACAATGTATGACCTTATTATCACATGACATTACAACCAATCATGGTAAGACGTTATTTTATTGGTTCATGTGTATTAGCCATTTTCATATATACTTCTGTATTAGACCCTTGTATAATTCTTGTTTCACATGTTTTCGTACATTTAAGTACCCCTCCACTCACACTCTTGTGTGACATTTATTTTCCTTGTCTGGAAAATACAAGTATCATCGTAAACCTGGTGGTCTTCTGATTTCCCTCTATCCGCGTCAGACTATTAACTACTCGACGAGTACATAACATAATTGGCGACGGGGAAAACTCTAATAACTCACTCAGCAGCAGTACATAACAATTTCAATTTGAATTCCGTTCACATTTGTCTTTGTTGAACACCATTTTACATATTTCGCGTCTACTTTTTAAATCCTGTGTAATTTTGTTTCCAATTCTCTTGTAATCACTATATTCACACCTTCAAACTTTCATTTCAAGTTGAAAATTACTGTCTCCTTTAACTCCACCCCTACCGCCGTTCATTAGTATGTCCAATTTAAATAGTAATTGTAACCATGTGAACACATGTATAAAAATGCGATTGTATAGCTGCTTTTGAGAATGAAATCACCGAAAAGATAATTTATCTTTTTGAGTTTCTTGTTCTTTTCTTCAAAATTTATTGGCTTAGTGTACCATTAGAGAATAATGAGTTTGGGGTTAGGGGAGGCAGTTTTAATTAGGAATCCACACATGCACACACACACACATTGTGCGTCAATGAAAACAAAACACAAAAATTCTTATATTAAAAAAAATAATAAAAAACAATCAAACAAAATCCCTACAAAACCAATACTTGAAAAGTTAGAGAATAATCAATGAAAAGTGAGGAGAGAAAAACAGAAATTAACATACCATTTGGAAGACGTAAACGCATTCTGTGTAAATCACGGAATACAAGTGTTACGCCAACAGTTGCTGTCCATGAGACAAGTGCAATCTCATCTGGTGAACTAGCCTGATAGCCGACTGGATCAGAAAGTTCTACCTAATGGTGTCATCAAATAAGGGAAATAATAAATAACATCACAGTTGAGAGTATATCAAAATAGCGAACATTAAGATAGACCCTATGAAGGTATGAGATACACTAACTTAGGTTCAAAATATGTAGCTATTATTGCGTAAATTGTTTCAATAATCCTTGTGAACAGCTCTGCAATAACATCCCAATTGTACAGAGATGGAAGATTACATAAATTTCAAGATATAGAGTATGAAACTTGACCAAAATTGTAAACAAGTCCTTCTGACAAGTTTGAGACAGAATGATACTTATATATATGGCGATCTCAATTCCTTCCATATGTCTGACACTCTAAGCACGTTGTGCTGTGATATAAGATCACCTCACTTCAGAAGAATATAACTAAATAGTAAAGCACTGAATATTAACTTCAGAGAAAACAAAGTCTGTCAATTTGAAAACGGACATGAGTTCCTTCAAGACTATAGATACACCTTGATGACTGGTGAGTGCCAACAAGCACGAAACCTAGGCCCTAGACTTCCTGCCCATTGACTCGAATCATCTAACAACATTTCAGGGAACATTGTGACAATGAACCATCTAGCACGGTGGGCCCGCACATACTGCACACCTGACTAAGAGAGTTCAATCTCATACATTTGGTTCCCTTGATAAATTTCGATAAAGAAAGAAAGACCAGATTTGCGGTGTAAAATGATATCATTCTATTTCATAGGTTCTCATCAGCTGCTGCAAACTACCTGGAATTACAATAGTTATAAATAATGACATTTCATACTTCAATGTTTGCAAAGTAATAGAAAAAACATTATAAGATGAAAGCATCCGGAATATAAGTATTACAATTAGCTTTAGTTTAAGTTACCACCAATTTATATACTATCAAACTATGAAAAGAAAGGGGGGTGAGAAAAGACAGAAAACAGAAAAATCTAATAAACAGTGTTAGCTTGTACATCAACATGGCAACTAGAGAAGGTTAAAGTTCATCAAACTGAAAACTTGCTTAGTGAGCTGAGCTCACTAGTGTGCATGACTAATCAGCGTAATGAATGTAATACGGTTACTAAGGGAGTGAGAGATTGACTACAGTCTCAGACCAAACTTATGCAAAAAGAGGGTGTTTGAAACTATGGGCACTGGGTTCGAGCGTCGGTGGGAAAACCATCACTCACTGAGAAATGCAGGTACATCCAGCCAAGTTTAAAAATAGGAAGTGAAGTGGTAGAGCACGCTGACCGCTTCACTTACTTGGGAAGTACCATCAGCCAGCGTCAACGGGTTGATCTCTGATGAAATCTCAGCACGGATACAGGGGGCTCGTTTCGCATTTGCCAGTTTACGCCGACTCTGGCGTAGACAAGATATTCGACTATCGATCAAAGGGTGGGTGTACTGCTCATCAGTCCACTCCGTTCTCCTTTGTGGCTGGCTGGCTGTGAGACCTGGCCATTGAGAGTGGAAGACATGAAAAGATTAGCTGTCTTTGATCATAGGTGCCTGCGTTCTACCCCCCGTGTGAAGTGGTATAATAAGGTGAGCAATATTGAGGTTAGGCGTAGAGTTCTAGGTAAACAGGGGAAATCAATCGACGAGGTTGTGAAGTTACAAAGACTGAGATGTTTAGGACATGTGTTACGTATGCCTAGTCATCGCCTTCTTCGACAAGCAATGTTAGCGGATATAGGGTCAGGCTGGAAAAGATTCAGTGGTGGTGGAGGTCAAACCAAAACATGGCTTCACCAGTCAATGAAATCTACAACAGCTAGTCTAAGGCACGTAGGAAGGTGTAGACTTCCTGACTGCTTAGGGTCCTCGGGACGGTAAAAATCAATGGTTGGAAACAATTGGTGACATGGCTCAAAATCGTTCTCAGTGACAAACGCAGATGCATCCACTCCTTGTGACTTATGATTTCCAATGAAACTGTTTTGTTCTTCGTTATTACTCCTCCTTTGTCTCACACCTCTGCTTACCGTCTCTATTATGCATTTCTTCTACTTTCCTCTCTTGCTTCATGTGCTACATGGAGTGTGGCGACTTGAACTTCCGCACATTTGTGCAAAGTTCTATGTCGAAAACAGACAGACAGACAGACATCTGACAAGTCCCAAATAAGACGAAATGCGCATCCTGGATTTAACTGCTAGTCACCATCCACCAATTAAATTTCAAACACTGAAATATAAAAGGTTATTATTTATAACCATCTTTTTATTTTTTTATTTTTGATTACAGCTTGATTCCACACCGTATTTTCGGTACATGTATGGGATTTTCAGCGTGGATATCGGTAGCCAAAATTTGCAGGCCGACCATAGATATCAAGGGTGCGTCGGCGTGGGCTCGAACCCCGGACCATGTGCATGATCGGCGAGAGTCCTAACCACTGTGCCACCATCGTGATTCCAGGTAGTTTTCAGCAGCTGATGAGAATCTGTGAAATAGAATTCAATCTGCTCCAAACCAATGAGACTAGACGACGCATGACATTGGTTACTGCCCAGTGTCTAATCAAAGTATACATTGTAGTCCTACAGGAGGTCAATCACAGGCCCGAATAGCTCAGAAGTAACGCCCTCTGGCTGCATTACTGAGGTGACCAATGTGTTAATCCCAGAGGGAACATGAGTTGCTTTAAGTTCGCAGATAGGTCTTGATGACTGATGGGTGCCAACAAGTATGGAACCTAGGCCGGGCAAGGCTTCCTGACAACTGCCTTTCAACCATCTAACAAATTCTGCAGCTTTCAAAAGGAAACAAATTAGACAACAGGAATCTCTGAATCTAAATCAACAAGTATTACAGCCAGAAAGTTACAAGAGAAAGGTATTTCCTTAACAGAAGAGTATAATCTGCACATGTTTGGGGGAAGGAGTGATATCAGACTAAGCGGGTGAACACAATTAAAAAATAAGCACCTAACTTTCATCAATAAAACATTAAAAGAAAGAAGACAAATGAATACTTACCATTTCCATAGCTCCTTTATCTCCATCTGTTATATCTATTCCACCTGGAGGTGAATAATTCTCATTCATTGGTGTAACATTATGACATATAGCTATAGCTAATACAGCATCAGCCATACGTTCATTAGTTGTACGTCGAACTGTTGACGATGAAACCCCAGCACCAGTAGTAAAATGACTACGTAAACCTTGTACAACCTCCTCCATAGAATCTGGTGCAAAGGCTACACTGCCTAAGTGTAATTTCTTAAAAACCATTTCATTCTGTGTTAGTGTACCAGTTTTATCTGACATTAAATAACAAATACGTCCCAGCTCTTCAGGTATATTAGTATTACGTACAAGACAATTTGGTAAAGCTCTATCACGCATAATCATAAAAGAGTAAACAATTTTTGCTAAATCCATGTTGACACGTAATCTGTACAAATTAAAATAAATATAATGTTGGTAAATTAGACGTAATATATCAAACAAATAAACACATAATTATAGTAACAAAATTCTAGCTTGGTCACGAGA
Organism: Trichobilharzia regenti; assembly: GCA_944472135.2. NCBI lineage: Eukaryota > Metazoa > Platyhelminthes > Trematoda > Strigeidida > Schistosomatidae > Trichobilharzia > Trichobilharzia regenti. The sequence goes on from OX235267.1 coordinate 42,782,009, forward strand.
TAACATCAGTTAGAGAACCATTTGTAAAACCTGGGAGTAATGGACAGCTGACTGTTTCAGCCCCAGTTTGCAACTCTTCAACGTCATACACCCAAGGGGATTCGAATCCAGGGTCCTTCCGACTACGAAGCTAACTCGTAGACCATTCATCCATTGTGGCCCAACTACTCAATACCCAAGAATTTCAGCTTTCGTCAATACACGATATATATAGCAACCGCCAGATAATGTCATAAGTGAGTAAATGTCCTCTTATCTGACTCCACGGACCCCGCCGGTTACAAATTCTCACTAGAACTCTAGGAAAATTCCTGCATACAGTCAGTCGCCAGTGTGCATCAGATTAATTGTCAAGTTTTTGTTTGCAGAGATTTGATTGGCTACAGTTACTCGCCTATGATATTGAATGGCCGTTGGGCTATATGTTACGCGGATTGGTAGCAGTCAGATTTCATAGGCTATTGAGTTGGGTCCTTGTCGTTAAATGGTCTACACACTTGTAACTTGAAGGTCCTGAGTACGAATCCCGGAGGGTGCGTACTGCCGACAAGTCCCAAACTAGGAAGAAACAGCTGTCTAGTACTCCCTGTCGGTTTTCAATGCTTCTCTAAATGAAATCAATTCGTGATCAGACTTAAAACAAATATTAACGAAAAAATAGTGTTGCTAAGTACTGAACTTTGATACATGCGATTAGTGCATCGACAAAGACACGTGTTACGCATATTGTGCTAGCGCCATCCTCGTCCAATCGTGACAGCTGATATAGGATTGGTTGGAAAACAGTTAGAGGTGGTCAAACCACCAAAGCATGACATCAATTCACGAAGTGTTTGTTTGTTGGTCTGAGTCAATCCCGTAGGGATGTGTAGACTGTCTGTCTGGGGGTCTTCGGGACACAACGGACGAATTCACTTGGTACTGTTAGTGATACAGCTCAAAATCGTTTTCAATGCCGCAGATGTACTCACACTTTATGGACTCCCATTATCCTCTCCACCGGTACATTTTTGTTTATTATAGTTTATTTGTATCTACATTTGTTCTCCATCTTTATGTGTGCTTTTAGAAAGTTGACAAGCTGAACTGCTACACTGAAAATTCAGTTCAGCTACTATGTTATTGAAACTTCTAGAAAGAGATTCGTCGCTGAATCCAGCACTTCTTCTTCCTTTCTAACACGACAACTCATAGATGAACACTGAATAGAGATTGATCGATTTCACAACAGCTAACTCTTCATTACAACCATTAGTGCCCTGCAGTAAGAGATCACAGCTCCTCCGGAAGCACTGAAGACGGACCCAGAGTCCTTAGTAGACATGCTCACGCCACTATAACGGAAAGTTTGCAAGGATGGAAACCTACCTCCTACTGATTGGAAGATAGGTTTTTTTTTACTCCCCTTTACATTCCCAGTGGAACATAGGGTGCCTTCAAGAAGCTAGAGGCTTGGAGTTTTAGTAGTAGTGGTGTTTATTTTTACAGGATGGGGTCGGTAACCTCATGCCCAACCTTCCCTCTTTACCAGTCTTATTAAAGCTTAGCGAGGTAAAGCAGTGTGTCGGTCGGGGATCGAACCCCAGACCACATGCGTGATTGGCGAGCGTCCTACCGCTGCGCTACCGACGCACTGGAAGAAAGGTTACCTTGTCAAATTACCAAAAAAGCGACTTAAGTCTTTGCAAAAACTAGCGCGGAATTATGCTGCTGTCCACGCCAAAGGAAACATTAAATCGTGTCATCCTAGAGAGATTAAAAGATGCATTGGATGCAGAATTCTGCCTAAAAAAAATTGGATTCAGAAACAAGAAATCAGGCCCGAATCAAAATGCAGCACTATACATTATAATCGGACTTAGAATAGAACTGGAGTCAAATTTCAACCTTGATTTTATTGACTTTGAAAAAACTTTTAACTTGGAAACCATTTCAACACTGTGAAGTGGTCCTTACCTTTATCAACCGCATTCATCACCTCTGTGGTGATGACGACACACGTTAAGTTGTCCACAACGGAAAACTCTCACCAAATCTTTTGAAGTGAAAACAGGAGTAAGACAAGGTTGCCCACTATCACCGATGACATTTCTAATTGTGGTGAACTAGATTATGCGACAGACGCTGCTGACAGAGTGAGAAGACTGGGATATGTTGGACAGATAACAAGACTTTACAAGATTTGGACTTTGTGAGTGATTTATGTCCAATATCACGTAAACTCGAAGACTTATAGGCGTAAAACCGACAAGTTGACAGAAGAGCAAGGCAGCGAGGACAGGACTTCAAGTGAACACAGAAAAGAAAGAAGTGATGAAGATAGCCAACCAACGACAACTAGATTAGCACCAGTCACCACCAGCAGAATAAATTTGAAAGCGGTAGCTTCCTTCATTTATGTAGGCAGCAGAGTTTCAACTACGGGCGGCGTGGATGAGGATGGCCAGAAAACATTAGCAACAAGGAACTCTGGGGACGAACCAACCAACAGTGTATCGCCCAACAAACATTCAGAAGAGGTTGGATATCGACTGGACACATGATGAAGAGGCCACTGAGTGACATCACGTGACAAGCAGGCCATCAAGCAGAACCTGAATGGGAAACGAAGAGTTGGGTTGGAGTCCGAGGATGATATATAAGAGATCGTGTGTTGCGGAGATGAAAGCTCATCGGTAGCCGTTGAGCCAGTTAGAGAGCATCGTAGAGAATAGGTTGGAGTGGAGATGAAGCCCTGTGTTCCAAGGGAGTAATCGTAATATTTTTTGAGATAATGGAGTAAAAATAATCTCAAGAAACAGTATACACTCTATCCATAGTCTACCTATTAGAATTTAAGCATCAAAATTTGATACAATCTACGCATTGTCAATCGATTTTTTTTTCTCAGTATGTGAGAAAAGTAGATCAATAAAAAAGGTGATTTTGAAAAATTCGTATAGTTAATAAACATTTCTTTTACAGGATAAAATGACAACATACTTACGCCAAAGGAATAATATATGAAAAGAGAACAATAAATCGCCACCAATATTTATACCATGAACCAGTGAAACCTTTCAATGCAACCATAACTAAGGCGAGGAGAACTAGAATACAGAAGAGAAGTTTAGTGATATTATTGATTTCTTGATCGATTTTTCCACGTTTTGTACGTACTCTACTTGAATTCATTACTGCACGTGTCTCTGATCCTGTGTATATCACCAGACCAACAGCGCTTCCTGTAGCTAGAACAGTATTCGACCAAAGAGTATGATCGATATTCAGCGAAACTTCTGCAGCTTCTGAATCAGTTGGAGTTGTAAGCGTTACATCTGTACGAACAAATGTCCCCTCGAAATTGTGTATATTTTGTCTAGGAGCTTCAGCGTACACTTGAGCCTAAAGTGTAAATAGAAATTAAACAATATAGGCTATTAAGCAATGATATATGTGAATTAATTGAACTGTGATTCGACGCTCTGAGAGGAGTCAAACCAAGTGCGCAGCTGATGAGCCCTACCCTAAGACGTGCGAAACGGTAGTCCGGTATTTAAATCACTTCAATATGGTTGGAACTATTCACCAACAAGAAAATATGGGAACAAACAAAACAAGAACCAATCGCCAGCCAACAAATATGCAGGAGAAAGTGGAGGTGGATTGGACACTCACCGAGGCTAGAGGCCACTGAGTGACATCGCGCGTCAGGCTATTGCTCGAGTGGAACCTGACAGAATGGGAAGCGGCGAGTGGGACGTCGGTGCAAGGGTGACATGGAGGAGATCGTGTGAAGAGGAGTTGAAACAGTATGGACTGACATGGATGCAGGTGAAAAGCACAGCAGAAGACAGAAACAAGTGGAGACGTGCAGTTGAAGCCCTATGTTCCACTAGGAACCCAAGGGAACAATAATAATAATATAATATGGCTGGTCGACAAGTCCTACTGGTTAATGTGGGTAGTATACAACTACTCACTGCTAATTAATCAGTAATATGTAAAGTTTTAATGCAAATATGCTTGCTTTCTTGATTACCATATATGGTATCAGGCAGATTATCACACATACTGAAATCTAAATAATTTCGGTTCATAAAGAAATTTTTGGTGGAATTTTACCCTTTCGGACTGCGTGAATTACAAATAGCGAATTAATAAGCAAAATTGAGGATTTTATTGATCACAAGCACGAGTATGTCAAGGTAATGACCCACATAGTTAATCAGGCCTTCAGGACAAGATATTTTATAGATTACATTATGTATTTATTTTGCCTAATTTTTTCTAATTGGATCTTTTAATTTGATTTAATTTGTTGCTAAAATTAAATGCATTGGCCTAGACATAGTTGAAATATCTGCTTTTCTGAGTTTGCTTTGAATTTTCTACACCTCTGATGTATCTTTCCTGCAAGACAGTTTTACAGGCTTTTCGTAATCACTTTTCTTATCGGTTCCTGATCTCATTTCCTTAGTTATACTGACGCCGTCGTCGGTGGCGCAGAGGTAGAATGCTCACCAACGACGGGGGTGGTCCGGAGTTCGATCCCCAGCCGATGCACTCCTTTACCTAGCTAAGGGTGTAAAAATTAACACCACTGCTACCGAAACTTCAAAGCTCTAGCTTGAAGGCGCCCTATGTTCCACTGGGAACGTAAAGGTATTGTAAAAAATACACTATCATTGTCTTTGATGAATTCTTCTGGTGAGTGGTTTTTAGTAGCATGCTGAGTAAGATGTTTACTTGTTTGTTAGTTTTTCATTGGTCATTTGGCATTTTTGTTAGCCTAGGTATATTCTTCTGTCATTAACAACCCTCTTTTTGCCGTGAGGAGATGGGCTGAATGATAATCAAGAAATCCCCCCAGTGCTTTGTTCTCCTATAAAACCATCGTTTTCATGCTTTCATCTGTCGTTCTTTGTATTTTTTTACGGCGAGTCTAACATAAGTAGTTAAGTCTACATGATTGTTTATATATGTGGGAAGAGTTTCGTCATATCATTCTTCTTCATTAATAGTAGTGTATCACCTGTGTGTCTCTAAGATCACTTTACTGATGACATGAATGATTTAAGTGTATCCCCCTCCCAGAAATGGATGAATTTAAACTCATTCTTCATTAAAACAGCCTCTTCACTACTGAAGAGTCCCAAACTAGGACGAAACAGTTGTCCAGTACTCCCTGCAGGGTTTCCAATGGTTCTCTAACTGATGTCAGCTCATGATGAAATCCTCCAACAAATCTTATAAAGACTATGATAGAAGTTTTATGGAAAAGGATAAATTATCTAATTATCGTATGAACATGTAACATCGAACTACATACAGTATACTGAACTGTAAAATTGCATATACACAATGTGATAGAATTTACAGAAACAATCACACACACACACACACACTATGTAGTATATATCAAGAAGTGCAGTGGTTAGTCAGCACTGTAGATACTTTATAAAGAGGCTGTCTTTTAAAAACATATCAACAGTTATTATGATATTACTATATTACTAATAATACTCATGAGTGGGACACGAGTCTGACGCTGCATTTTTGTCAAGTACAGTAATGAAAATGTCCATTACTTAGTGTTTCTTTTGATGATAGACGGAACAAGAGAATCTGAAGCACAATTCACACTGATTTTTTATTCTGAATCAAATCTGATAACGTCACATGATCTCGCTGTTTCCCACCGGTGAGTTATGATGCATCATCATCACTCCGGTTCGCCCACTAGCTGGCATCATTTAGAGAACCACAAGCAGACTGAGGAGTACAGAATGGTTGTTTCATCCTAGTTTGGGACACATGATAATTACTAACAACAGCTCACCACACCCAACTTAGACGTCAAGGATTGATTACACTTACATATATCCCACCAACCAGCCTCAGGACTGGCAAACAATAAGTAGTATTGAAGCCCCTTGCCGGACACCCGTAACAAATGCTCAAAGCATAGAAGCAAGTTATTATCATAGGACCAATTAATGAAAGATGTTCACAACCCCTTGACACATGATCACAGAACTACTGATATGGTGTTGCCACTGGATGCAAGAAATCTGAGGAGATTTGGCTCATTTGCAGTACAAGTGCTCAACTATCAGCCAAGTAAGTACTACTGTTAGCCTTTACACTACGGGTATGGTTAATTGCAAACACCAAATTAGTGTAAGTGGTTGTAGAGAGAGAGAAATACAGACAAAGAGTTTATTCAGTTAAGCAACTTTACTTCTGGCCCATCATCTCTCAGCATTTCTTTGCGTTCCTAGTGGAAAGTACGGCTTCGCGCTTGAATATTGAAGTTTCAGTAGAGGCTATTATTTCTTACACGGTGGAGTTACCTGCTTCACGCCCAACCCTCCTTCCTTACCGGGCTTACTACCGGCTAAATGAGCTATAGGATCGCACCGGCCAGGAATTGAACTCAGCCCAGACCAAAGTGTGCATGGCTGGCTAGCATCCCACCACCGATTCAAACAACCCTAGCATAAGCAACCTTAAGCCTCAAACTAATGGGTTCAATTTCAATTGTCGACAGTATTCGCATCTCATCATTTGCTGACTATTGACAGTGATAATATCGCCTCCAGTTATGGATAAAACAACTTCATGACTGTTATGTAATCAATCAATAATAGATACAAGTAATAACCTCTGGAGGGAATCGTAAAGGAAGGGAGGGGAAATAGTAGCACTAGGAGAATATCAGAGTTAGTAAATGTTATTTGTAAATTTCTAATTACTTTAAATGAAAAAGACCACAGCAATGGAAATAACATAAACAATCCTCTCCGAGATCCATTCCCTATTCGAATAATTCTAAAAGGCAATTTACTATAACTAACATACATGGGGTTGTTTAAACACACAATGACAAGTTTTCTTTCTTATTTTAGTAGTATTTCTAGCAAAATTACCGTCAGTGATTACACAAATAGTAGGCATTGTTTACAAATAAGATAAAAGCATAAACAATTCTAACTACTGGTGTCACTGATAGTGGGGGACAGTATAATTCCGCAACAAAGTGTTATCGAAATCAAAAAGCCTTATCATTGTGTGTGTGTGTGTGTGTGTGAGTGCGTGTGTGAGTATGTAACCAACCATTAAAATATGTTTATGATAAATTGATTCAACCTAGAACGCATAAACTTTTCATACGCACACACACACAAACACACACACATGATTTCAAATAGCATTCCATAATGGGATGAATACACATTGACGTTTAAAATCTACCAACAAGACCGAAACAATCATTAATTATTCAACATCATAATTAATGTTATCAATGGCATTAATGTTCTGTTGAATGGCATTCAAACCTGTACCTTAACTCCATCGACTTTAAAAGGCCTTCGACCGCGAAGTAATTTGAAAACTACTTCAGTACTGTGGCGTGCAGAGACCCAAGTCTTTATCAATCTCATTCAACGGCTGGCTGGCTGGCTGGTTGGCTATATGATAATGCCATATGCCAAGTGATCCACATCGGAAAACTCTCAGTGAAGCATTTGAAGTGAAGACAGGGGTAAGATAAGACTGCTTGTCTACTATCACCGATGATATTCCTAATTATGGTGAACTGAATTATGTGGGAGACTGTATACAGGGAGTGAGAAGACGGGAGTGTGTTGGACCGAAAACAAGACTTCAGAAGATTTGGACTTTGTGAGTGATTTATGCCCAACGTCACGTAAACTCGAAGAAAACATACACACAAAAAGCAGCAAATTGGCTGAAGAAGCAATGAAGACAGGACTCCAGCTGAGCATAGAGAAGACGGAGGTGACCAAGATAACCAACTACCGCCAACAGCAACAGCAACAACAATTAGTACCAATCCCCATCAACGGGAGAGATTTAACAGAGGTTACCTCCTTCATTTATCTGGCTAGGAAGCATGGTTTCAACTACAGGCATGCAGCACGGATGAAGATGTGAAAGCCACCCATCGAGAATCGGAAAGGCAAGATATGCCTTCATCAAATTGAAACCAGTTTGGAAATCTTCTGAACTCTACCTTAGCAGAGCATAAGGAACAAAATCCAGATTTTCAACACAGATCAGAAACTTGCACTGCGTGCCATGGAAAGCATTTCTAACAGGCCATTGCAGACTTCCATCAACAGCTGCCACCTTCGCTGACTCCATACTGAAAATCAAATGGCCGACCAGAAAGAATTAGTTACAAGAAACTGTGGGAACAAACCAACCAACAGCCGATTGCTCCACAAATATGTAGGAGAAATTGGAGATGGTCCGGGCATACATTGAGGAAACCATCTAATGACATCGCTCGAGTGAAATCCAAATGGGAAGCGAAGAGTGGATCGTCCTAGGGTGAAATTCAGGAGATCGTGTGGCGAGGAGGAGATTTGAGAGATTATGGGAAATTGCGGACCCAGCTGAAGAAGACGACAGAAAATAGAATAAAATGGAGATGTGTTGGTGAAGCCCTATGTTCCACTTGGAACCCAAGGGAATAATAATAGTAATAATAACTGTTCTCTTACATTCTAAGGAGAACATAAGGCTTCAACAGAACATCTCCATTTCATCCTGTTCTCTGCAGTCCTCCTTTGCTGACCCCATGATTGCCCTCAAGCCCTCACTTTCTCCTCCTCATAATATAGCCTCCATGTCACCCTCGAACCCCAAACTAAATCATCGTTTCCCATTCTCGCTCCACTCGAGGGGCTAGCACGTGGTGTCCCTCAACGGTCTCGCCAATGTATGCCCAATCCATCCCCATTTTCTTCAGCATATTTTTGTACAACAGGTTCTTCGTTAGTTCGTTGACGGAGTTTCCCTACTGCTAATCCTTTCTAATGTTCAGTATGGAGCAAAGGCAGCTGCTGCTGATGGAATTCCGCAATAACCTATCGGAAATGGTTTTCGCCACAAGTTTGCCAAGTCTCTGAACTATGTAGAATAATATTGGAAATCAGCCTTATTCTTTATGCTGGTTGCAGAAGATTACTACACTGACTTCAGAGTAATGAAGTTCTGTGTTGCCTTTCCAATCCCAACTGCCTTTGACATTTGCATTCACGCCACCTGCATTTAGAATTATGCTTCCTAGGTAGATGACAGATGTAACTACTTTGAAATTACTCCCACTGATGGTGATTGGTGATTGTTGTTGCTGTTGTTGGGCATCTTCATCACTTCTGTCTTTTCTAGGTTCACTTGAAGTCCTGTCCTCTCTGCCTTGCTCTTCTGTCAACTTGTCATTTTCCGCCTATAAGTCTTCGAGTTCATGTGACAGTGGACATAAATCACTCACAAAGTCTAAATCTTCTAGAGTCTTGTTATCCGTCTAACATATTCCTGTCTCCTCGCTCCTCACAGTCTCCCACATAATTCAGTCTACCATAATCAGGAATATCATCGGTGATAGTAGACAGCCTTGTCTTACTCATGTCTTCACTTCAAAGGCTTCACCAAGAGTTTCTCGTTGTGGACCACTTGACGTATGGCAATGTCATATAGCTGTTGAATGAGACTGATAAAAACTTGGGGCACTGCGATCCCAATAGTATTTGAGCAGTCTTCTTCAAATGACCTTGAAGTTAACGCTATCGAAGGCCGTTTCATAATCGATGAAGTTGAAGCAGAGATTTGACTCTCATTCTATGTTCTGTTCGATTATGATGGGTAGTGTAGGAATTTGATCAACACATGATTTCCTGTTTTCTAATCCAGTTTGTTCCGGGAGGAGTTCTGTATCTAGAGCATCTTTTATTGTTATCATTATTGAATTATTACTTGTTTCTGGTGTGAATTAGTCTCACGGTTATCTCTGCGGTGAGAGACCGCTGTTAGCCAAAGTTGGTAGACAGTAATTTACGTCATTATTTATGTCCCCAATATTGGTCGCGAGAAAAATGAGAACAAAGACTTTGCGCAGGCGGATACAGTTAGCACATAGATGATCTGACACTTAAGAAACAGCCACAAAGAGATGAAAGATTAACTTTCTGTGAGAAACAACCAATCAGAGGACTGTGTTTTCCTGCTAACAATAATCTATAATATGTACATGAAAATCTATAAATATGTGTTGGTTTCCTTATTAAACGATCTTTTGTCTGACTCTTGCCTTTTGTCGTTACATTTCGAGTTTGAATCAAGTGAAAATTTTTTCAATAAAAGAAGCTCAAAACTACACCATCTACACACTTACCTCCATATCCCACAGTGAACTTGGATGACCTAAACGATTGATGTAGGCGTGTGTAGTTGGAATAGCATAACGCAGTTTCCAATCAGTCTCACCATCCAACTGATCAGTACGTATAAAACAAGAACCATTACGATCTGATGTCCATAATAAAATCATATCAGCTGGTACACGTTGATTTTTCTCCAAGTGAATAAGATCACCAACCTTAATTTGTGTAAGTAAAGACAGAAGGGAAATATACTACTGACAAAATGGCAAAACAGCAGATAAGAAACACGAGCGAAAAATTTACCACATTACTAATATTGATACAAAAAACCGATGTCATTCGATAGGGGGGAGTGCTGTTTTCACATTACTTATTCAGCCAATTTGCAGACATTTTATGTTTACTAGTCTTGTAACTACATACATACATGTCAGTCAACGATTAGAAATTTCAGAATTTGAGCTATGTGGAGAAAAAGTTTGGCGAGAAATACTCCCAGGATGCATTTATGTGTGCCTGAGAAAGAGAGAGAGAGAGAACACATATCTTCTATTTTCATGTCTACATATTCTGCATACCTTTACTCGGTAGATCGATTCTTTTTTTTGCGATGGCTTTGTTTGACACTGACATATTATCTATGACGTCACGAGTGGTATAGCAACGAAGTGAGCAATAAATACAAGAAATAGCGTGCACAATCCCATGAGATCGATGGAAGAAAGTGACAATGGAAAAGTGAACATCTCTGAAACGTATAGTCTATAATGAATTACCATGACAACTGTTCATAGACTCGACAAAGACGAAAAGAGCTTTAACATACACCTCCTGAAGCTGTAAGATGTGCACACGTAATATTCACACCAGTAATTTAAACATATTATCACACTTTGAAATACAGCTGGTCGGAAGTTATTCACACGAATTCTGATTTCTTCAACTGGCACGATGACGTGTTCCATTCTGAGTACAGTCCCGACCGAAAGCTGCTACCTTGACGTGGTGGTCGGGCTTGAACACCGCAATGACCTAATCAAGCTATACTGGCTGAGACTTATGTCTCTTGAGGTTCTACCATGCCAGGCAGGTTGTTTGGATAGCGGTTAAACAAAAAGCAGCTACCCAATCCAACATCATGTCCAATACAAAATTACAAAATTTCATGCCGGATCGGCCGTGGCCCGGATTAACAACGACCGCGCTTCCTGCTGCCGTGTCACAGGGCGGGAGTGATAAATCTGCTACTGAGACACACCAAACAAAAAGAACAAACAAAAACAGGCCGCGTGTGACCGGCCTCAAGCAGTTGTCCCCTGGGCTCTGCGGTCACGCAACCAACTTCCACGGTGTGGGCAGCCGGGAAGTAACAATCGCCCTCACAATCCGAAATGCACACGAAACCTCTCTATTACTCACTCATCTTTGTCTTCATCTTCATCTCTATCATCTTGCCTTCCTTCCACTGATGCAACTCCTCGACTTGATAGCTCTCCACTTCCTCTCCACTCTGCGTCCACTAAAAACGATGGAAGCCAAAAAACCACCACCGACAGCCTCTTAAAGCCGCGCCACCAATTTCATATAGGAGCTCTTAATGTTAGGACACTTTGCCAAATAGGACAACAAGCATCACTAGCCAAGACCCTGGCATCACGAGCCATTGATGTATGCTGTGTTTCAGAAACACGCATACAAGACCCAAGTGTGGTTATTCACCTAACCCCACCTGGCCAACAGGTTGAATCTGCAAAATTCACCTTGAGGGTGTCAGGAGATGCCACAGCTAGTTCACGAGGATTAGCTGGCGTAGGGATAGCTTTGAGTACTAGGGCAGAAAAGACATTGCTTGACTGGATCCCGGTAGATAGCCGAATGTGTGCTGTCCGCCTGAACGGATCAGTAAGAAGGAGGAAGGACTGCACTACTCGCCGATGCCTTTTCGTAATCTCCGCCTACGCCCCCACTGACTGCAGTTCAGATGAAACGAAGGATGAGTTCTACCAAAAGCTGTCTAGTTTGGTGAGAAAGGCTAAACGCTCAGACATAGTCGTTCTAGCTGGTGACTTTAACGCTCAAGTAGGGAAATTGTGTCAATCTGAGAAGGATGTCGGTGGCACCTATGGAGTTCCGTGCCAGCGAACCGACAACGGTGACCGTCTCCTACAGTTCTGCTCTGATAATCATTTGTTTCTTGTAAGCACTAACTTCAAACACAAGGAGAGACACTGTTTGACTTGGAGACCCCCTTCATCAAACCAACGCTGGACACAAATAGACCACATAGCAATAAGCTATCGTTGGCGTGGGTCGGTAGGAGATTGTCGCTCCTTCTGGAACACGTGCGTAGATACCGACCATGCACTGGTCCGCGCTCGGGTGTGCTTACGACTGAACGGACGTAGGAAACAGCTGGCGGTAAAACCATCACGTCCCCAGCTCGATCAGGAAACTAAATCCGTATTTCAGGAAGAACTAGCTAAACACATATCTGTGTTCGACAGCTGTGCTCACCCTGAAGAAGCTTGGAAAAATATCCAGGCAGCCATAGATACAGCTGTAAAAGCTGTGAATAAGGTAAACCCAAAGGTGAGTAAAAACCACTGGATCTCCACCGCCTCATCCGAACTGATAGATGCTAGAAGACTTATTCCGGCGAGCTCCGAATTCAATGAGGAGCGAAAGCTGCACAAGAGGAAACTTACGAAAAGTCTCCGCAAGGACCGTGAACAGTGGTGGGCGACAAAAGCCAAAGAGATGGAGAAAGCTTTGAGGATAGGCAACACCAGGCAACTCTTTGGACTCATCAGGGAAACGGGTGGGAGAAGACAAATCATTAGTGAGACAATCTCGGAAAAAAATGGCACTATAATTAGCTCACAGGATAGACGACTGGATCGTTGGAAAGAGCATTATGAGGAGCAGTTTAATTTGCCCACAGCCACGCTCAACCTTCCGAGCATCCAACACCTCCCTGAATGGGATATAGACACAGGTCCTCCGTCACTAACTGAGGTTACTAAAGCTGTCACCAATCTGAAACTAGGCAAAGCAGCGGGACCTGATGGAATGACTCCAGAGGTATTTAAGTACGGTGGAGACAGCTTACTGTCCGGATTAACTGAGGTACTAGGCAGCGTCTGGGAATCAGAAGAAGTCCCATCGGGTTGGTGTAAGTCACTGATTATCCCCATATACAAGAAGGGAGACAAGTCTTCCTGTGATAATCACAGAGGGATTAGCTTGACTAATATAGTATCTAAAGTCTTAGGCTCAATAATCATGCGTAGACTGAGTGGTGCTCGGGAAGCACAAACACGAGAGAGCCAGGCAGGCTTTAGACCAGGAAGAGGGTGTATTGATCATATCTTCACCCTCCGACAGATTCTAGAACATAGGCATTCCTACCGGCGTCCAACAGTCATTATATTTCTTGACCTAAAGGCAGCATTCGACTCTGTCGATCGGGAAGTTCTCTGGAGATGCTTGGCTGTAAAGGGAATTCCAAGAAAATATATTGCACTGATTAAGGCACTCTATTCGTACTCATACAGCCAGGTGAGGGCTTACGGCGAGCTGTCATCTGAACTGATGACGACCAGTGGTGTCCGTCAAGGATGCCCATTATCTCCTTTTCTATTCAACTTCATCATAGATGTGTTAATGGACTTAACCCTAGGTGACTTCAGCGATTCAGGGATTGACTTGCTACCGGGAATAATCTCGTTGACTTGGAATATGCAGACGATATAGTCCTTCTAGGCGAAGACGCTGACGAAATGCAGAGTCTTCTAAACACCTTGACCAGCAATCTACGAATGTTTGGCATGCGATTCGCTCCCGCCAAATGCAAGATGATGTTACAGGACTGGACTACATCGACGCCTAGTTTAAAAATAGGAAGTGAAGTGGTAGAGCACGTTGACCGCTTCACTTATTTGGGAAGTACCATCAGCCCCAACGGGCTGATCTCTGACGAAATCTCAGCACGAATACAAGGGGCTCGTTTCGCATTTGTTAGTTTACGCCGACTCTGGCGTAGACGAGATGTTCGACTATCGACCAAAGGGCGGGTGTACTGCTCATCAGTCCGCTCCGTCCTCCTTTATGGTTGTGAGACCTGGCCACTGAGAGTGGAAGACATGAAAAGACTAGCTGTCTTTGATCATAGGTGCCTGCGTTCTATTTCCCGTGTAAAGTGGCATAATAAGGTGAGCAACATGGAGGTTAGGCGTAGAGTTCTAGGTAAACAGGGGAAATCAATCGACGAAGTCGTGAAGCTACAAAGACTGAGATGGTTAGGACATGTGTTACGTATGCCAAGCCATCGCCTCCCTCGACGAGCAATGTTAGCGGATATAGGGTCAGGCTGGAAAAAAGCTAGCGGCGGTCAAACAAAAACTTGGCATCAGTCAATGAAATCCACAACAGTTGGTCTAAGCCACGTAGGAAGGTGTAGACTTCCAGGCTGGGGTCCTCGGGACGGTAAAAATCTATGGTTGGAAACAATTGGTGACATGGCTCAAAATCGTTCTCAGTGGCGCAGATGCATCCACTCCCTGTGACTTATGATCTTCAATGAAACTGTTTTGTATTTCTTTATTACTCCTTTGTCTCACACCTCTGCTCACTGTTTCTATTATGCTTTTCTTGTACTTTCTTCTCTTGCTTCGCGTGCTACACGGAATGTGGCGACTTGAACTTCCGCACATTTGTGCAAAGTTCTATGTCGAAAACAGACAGACAGACAGTCTATAACCCAGTATAAGGGAAAAGTAACCCTTCTGTGTAACACAAATTGCAAAGTTATTGTCACCAGACCCAACCGATAGCTGCTACCTTGACGTGGCGGTCGAGCTTGCACATCGCAATGACCCAACAAGCTACACTGGCTGGAACAAATGTTTCTGCAGATCCTACCATGCCAGGAAGGCTGTTAGGATAGTGATTAGACTGAAATCAGTTACCGGAGTAGTGTAAGAATCTTTCTTACACTATGCTGGGGGTCTGAAGGCGAAGTCGTACTGCTGGGGCACAGGGGTGTAACAGCAGTGAGGTGTTTCCCTCAGATGGCCAGTATGCCAGCCAGCTATGATGTCTCTCCACTCCAGAAGGAGGGGGTTAGAAAAGGTCGACCCCAAAAATTAAAACATCCCGACTTACCCTACGGTGGTCCGTAACCGGCGGTAAGTTTACTAATACGGAACCAATCCCAGAAACCAGTTCACACAGGCCGTGTGTGACCGGCCTCAAGCAGTTGTCCCCTGGGCTTTGCGGTCACGTATCACTAACCCTCTCTCTGTTTCAGGTACCCGAAGAATCAGTCAACTTCCACGGTGTGGGCAGCCGGGAAGTAACAACCGCCCAATCACTTCCGAAAGCACACGAAGCCTTCCTAAGCATCTTTCTCCTATTCCCTATTGTCATCAGACATAACTAGATTTATTATGTAATGGAGTTAATTGAATCTCCTATATGCATAAAAGATGTTATAAATGAGGACAAGAATGAAAACAAGATGACTACTACCTCAAAATGCTTTAAGATAAAAAAAGGAGAAGTAAAGAATAAATAAACATATAAATATAGTCCAACTTTTGCGATGAATGCTGTAATACAGTCACATGACAGAGAGAGGGAAAGAAACTACAGTGGAGCTGTGGCTTATTGGCTTAATTACTAGGCTTTAAGTCCATAGGTGCTGGATTCAAATCCCGTTCCAACTGCTTTAACCTGGTCAAATGGATATTATAATCTCCTGGTACATGAAGAAACCCTTACAGGTAATTAAGAACAACAATATCAAGGGAAAATGTAGTTATATGAAGAAAGAAATGGATTTTTCATTCATCGTCTATCGAGGTGATATTTGTGATACGAAAATCCCTGATTTAATCAGCGGTTGTTTCACATCCAATTCTAATGTGCAATCGAATATCTCGCCTACTCTACATGTATGCGAAATCAGTGCTTATATACGTATGGTTCAGAGGCTTGGAGAACACGTCATGGAAACCGTTTCAAACAGGCAACTGCTGACTCTCATCAACAGTTACCTTAGCTGCATATTGAATATGAGATGGCAAGAAGGAACTCAGTGCGTCGGTGGCACAGCGGTTAGGACGCTCGTCGACCATGCACATGGTCCTGGGTTCGATCCTCGGCCGGCGCACTCCTTTACTTCGCTAAGCCAGTAGTGAGACCGTTAAAGAGGAAAGGTTGGGCATGAGGCTAGCGACCCCATCCTGTAAAAACCAACACTGCTACAGAAACTTCAAGCCTCTGGTTTGGAGCCGCATGTTTCACTGGGAGCGTGGAGGAAAAGAAGGAACTCTGAGGACGAACCTACGAAGAATCTATCGCCCGACAAATATTCCGAAGTAAATTGAGATAGATCGGACACAAACTGAGGAGGCCGTCAAGTGACATCGTGAGCCAGGTATAACACCTTAAGTGGAACCCAAATGGGAAATGACGAGTTGGGCGCCCCAGTGTGACATAGAGGAAATCATGTATGGAGGAAAGGACAGCTTGTGAAGTCAACTAAAAATACTACAGAGGGCTAGGTGAGATGGAGATATGCTGCTGAAGCCCTGTGTTCCTCTGAAGGACCCAAGTAATAATAATAATAGTCACACATACGACACGACTTAATGAAAGCCAAAACAGTCGTCTGAATCTCTATGGAAGTTTCGTTCGTTATTAAACCACCATGAGTAGTACAGAGCTTTCCAAGTGAGGGGAATAATCAGCACTTTTAAACAATTTACTACAGATACTCAAACGGTAAACCGTATACAGAGGAATGGGATCTGTAGAGCAAGATGAGCTAGGTAGCTAACTAGCTCTACTTCGTAATTGTTTCTAAGCTACAGAAATTAAAAGATAAGATTTTAAGCGATTGATCAATTTTGGTCATGTTGGTCAATTGTGAGTGCTGATCAAAAGCTATCGGTCCTGTTTACCATGCAGCATAAACCCATTACCAAATACGATGATAGTCATTTTGAATTATGACTCTTAAATGTTAGTTTAGTAGGAATCTGATCGACGAAGAAATTATAAATTTAATTTGGCAGATAGTGACTAGCAGTAGGATCATAGGTACCTGCGCTCTATCTCCCGTGGTATAATAAGGTGAGCAATATTGAGGGTTAGGTGTCGAGTGCTAGGTAAGGAGGGGAAATCAATCGGTGACGAGGCTGCGAAATTACACCGGCTGAGACGGTTAGGACATGTGTTACGTATGCCTAGTCATAGCCTTCCTCGACACAGGGCAATGTTAGCTGACATAGGGTCAGGCTGGAAAAGAGCTAGCGGCGGTCAAACCAAAACATGGCACCAGTCAGTGAAATCTACAAGTTAGTTTAAGCCAGCCACGTAGGAAGGTGTAGACTTCCTGACAGGTTGGGGTCCTCGGGACGGTAAAAACCAATGGTTGGAAACAATTGGTTATATGGCTCAAAATCGTTCTCAATGCCTGGCGCAGATGCATCCACTTCCTGTGACTTATGATTTCCAATGAAACTCTATTGTTCTTCGTGATTACTATTATTTTGTCTACTGTCTCTATTATGCATTTCTTCTACTTTCTTCTCTTGCTTTGTGTGCTACATGGAGGGAGTGTGGCGACTTGAACTGCCGCACATCGATGCAAAGTTCTACGTCGAAAACAGACAGACAGC
Source organism: Trichobilharzia regenti (assembly GCA_944472135.2). Classification (NCBI taxonomy): domain Eukaryota; kingdom Metazoa; phylum Platyhelminthes; class Trematoda; order Strigeidida; family Schistosomatidae; genus Trichobilharzia; species Trichobilharzia regenti. The sequence goes on from OX235267.1 coordinate 42,799,869, forward strand.
AATGGGATCCACGCTGTGTACTTCGTCCTATTCGGGACTCATCATCCGAATGTACCTGCATCCTACAGCGAGTCAGTGATGATGTTTCCTTTGACGCTGAAAACCAGTACCTATCCATAGTTTCAAACGCCAAAGCGTTATCCACTAAACCATTTAGGCCCCGAGAGTCACCTCTTGTGCAGTGGGTGTCAGTTATTTCGAGCCAGTGAATCAACGGGAAAATCAAAATTGAATTAGAAATTTTTAAAAAAAGAAATTATATCTATAAACAGACAGATTTACAATTGCACAAATACCCACCTTGATATCTGAACTCATAACAGAGATTTCTTTATTATTACGTACATATTTCCCATAAATAGCCATATTCACTTCCGATCTCGCATCCATCGACCAATATCATCTACTGCTTCTCGAATCATTGTTACAGCGATTACAAAACCAAGCGGTCCCCAATATGTATACAAATGACCTACGCCCAATTCAGGAATAAATTGACTGCATGCAATCACAAGGAAAACAAGATTCAAAAAGATGCTGAACTGTTCAAATAGAACCTGTGAAAATAAAGAAAAGAATTTTTTTAATTCCAATTCACAGAAAATTTATCTATTAAAGTAAGTAAAACAGTGTATGCAACAGAAGATAAGAGACTGGATAACGGATCTTTATTATTACGGAAAAACACATCGTATTCATTCATTCTTAGCCACGTTACAGTTCGGCTAGGTCGGAGGAGAACAAATTATTCTGATTGGTTGACAATTAACCCAAGGTTAAAACAAGCTCTCCAATGATGTGACTTCATATCCATAGAGTAAGTTAAATCCAGATTTGAGGAATAAACACTTCCACCTCTGCTGCAGCCATTGACTTAAAGTGCTGATTTCAGTTTTGGCCGTTTCCTCTATCAGTCTGCATCACGTTACCTGTGCACTTCAAGAAGTCAACGTTGATTTGAAAGTATTCACTAAGATATCATTCTCTTGAAACATACCTTATAATGGTACTATTGGTATTACCTTCAACACGACTCTGAAATTTGTTTTCCTCGCAAACTCTTATTAAAGATTTATCTCTACCTAGACGGTTCGTTTACCATGCTGGTGGATAGAATAAACACTCAAGGATAAATAAATATCCGTAGGAAATCCTCCGTCTTCACCGATTCCGAAATTTTTTAGAATGTCACTGAGGCACCTGCACCAGAGATTAGAGAACACTTCAAACTTTAAAAAACCAAGGTTTATCTAGTTAACAGATTTCAAATTATCAAGCGTTAGAATTTAATTGGTGATTGATGACTAGCAGTGGAAATCCAGGATGCGCATTTCGTCCTATTTGGGACTCGTTATATGGATGTACCTGCATTCCCCAGTGAGTGATGACGTTCCCACTGAGGCTCGAACCCAGTGTCCATAGTTTCAGACGCCAAAGCGTTGTCCACTAGACCGCTTGTGCAACGGGTCATATTAATTATTTAATTGGATTTTAGATTTCGATCCAATCAATCGACGGGAAAATCTAAAATTCAATTAAATAATTAATATGACCCGTTGCACAAGAGGTGGCTCTCGTGGTCCAAGTGGTTTAGTGGATAACGCTTTGGTATCTGAAAATATCGGCAATGGGTTCGAGCCTCACTTACTGGGGAATGCAGGTACATCCGGCTGACCAACGAGTCCCAAATAGGACGAAATGTGCATCCTAGATTCCAGCCATCAATTAAATTCTAATTAAATGCCCAGACATCGTCGAAGCATCTGCACAAGAAGCCGACATGTCAACCTGAGATCGAGCACTTCGGTCCAATTAGTCGACGGGAAAATCTAAAATTAAATTACCAAGCGTTGGTTTGCAGAGATTTGATTGATTACAAGTTTGATCTTGAGTTGACATCAGTTAGAGAACCCCTGGAAAACCACAGTACCGGACAGGTCTCTAGGACCGTTCTTGCAACTTATCAAATCCGTGAAAACTCGTACATCAATCTGATGCGCACTGGAGACTGGCTCTTTACAAGAAGTCACCTGAAGTTTTGTTAAGAAGTCATGATCAGCGGGATCCGAAAAGCCATACAGGAAGAGAATTAATCACCGATGACGCAAGCTGGTGGTTGCTATATATACCACATATTAGTACAAGCTGGAATTCATGGGTCATTGGGTAAGGTCCCAATGGCTGAATGGCCCACGAACTCGTCTTGTATCCGGAAGGTCCTGGGTTCAATCAGCCCTTTAGATGTCTACTAGTGTGAAGAGTTCCAAACTAAAATAAAACAGCTGACCAGTACTCCTTGATTTTTCAAGGGTTCTCTAACTGATGTCAACTCGAAATTTCAAATAAGTCAACAGGTGTAGAATTTGGCTTTACAAAGGCGATTCACGCCTTAACACAACAGACAACAAAATTAACTAATTGTATGCTGTTTCCTGTTTTGCCTGTAGTTATTAGAAAACTGTAAAGCTGGATTATATATACATTAGTACCACGCCAAGCTATTTTAACTTATTTCTTAAACCATATTTATAAAAAAAATAACTGTTACCTGTGCTATAAAGAAGTAATGCTTCCAATCGTAGCAATAAAATATGTAGATTTCAATTTTATAAGCGAGAAAGGTTGTTTAAAGGCTTCTGGTACATTTTGCAGCTGCTGACTACGGACAAACTTGACCGTTAACATTTATGACCTTGTGTTTTTGACACTGTCCCTTATCTATTTACAGAAATCACGATCTAGTGTTCACGAGATATACTAAATATAGTCAACAAGTATATTCAAGAAAATGGAGATGGATTGGACACACGCTGAGAAGACTGTCGAATGACATCGTACACCAGGTCATCGCTCCAGGGGTGAAGTGAAGACCATGTGAGGAGGAGGAGATGGGAGACTGGGAAATTGTGGAGCCATCTGAAGAGACTTGTAGCGAACAGGACAAAGTGTAGATGTGCTGTTTGAAGTCCTATAATCCACTCGGTTCCGAGTGGATCTAACGAGTCATTGAATTCCACTGGCAGACGCTCAATGACAATACTCTGTCATATAACTCTCTCTGCTCCAGGACTTTCACCAGTTACATATCAGCTATGATTACTTTTCCAGTGACATAGAGCTATGCTACTTACAGATTAGGGCTCGGTAGGCGCGTGACCAAAAGCACTTACAAGAGGCTGAAGACTTGCATATCTTGGTAGTACTGTAGATCAGATAGCAGGCCAGAAAAGATAGGTGACAAGGAGCTCTGGCACTGCAGCGAACCAGTCGACATTCCACTGTCGAACAAATATGCTGAAGGAAATGAAGATGAGTTGTAAACAATACATAAACTGAGAAGATCGTTGAGTGACATCGCACACCACCAAGCCCTCAAGTGGAACCCGAACGGGAAGCAAAAGGGTGAGATAGTGATAGATCGTGTAAAGGGGAAATAAAAGCTTGTGCGCAGTCGTGTAGCCAGTAGAAAATGACGGCAGAGAATAAAGTGAAAAGGAGCTGTGCTGTTGAAGTCCTACGTTCCACTCTGAAAACAAGAAATGAATAGGAATAAGAATAATAATAATCCTAGCCAACAATCCGCGTACATATTGACAAATAATATTCACAAAGTTCAATCGAGGAAAAAGAAATTAACAAGACTTACCAGCGGAATAAAAGAGATCACATTGTACTTTTGATTATTAATTCTATTCGAAGGAAACTTTTGAGTTTTTGATGGTCTACCAAGACTAACTACACGTGCATGATAGACTTTTGGACCCCGACAACTTCGACAGCAATCCACGCAACTAAAATGATTAATTTTTTTGTTGAAAAACAGTCTCAATAAGATTAAGCAACACCAGCAGGATAAAGTAAATGGAATACTGAAAAATGAAACACTGTAACATGGATAGTGATGATGTTGTGATTACATGTCATTGATAAAACAGAAAATCATCTGATACACAATGTAGACTGACACAATGACGTAGAACTTTGTACAGAAGTATAATGATTCCAAACAGCACACATACAAATTAAGGAACAGACAAAAACCAATGCTACAATGAACAAGAGCCATATACAAGAAGAGACGATAGAAATGAAGATGATGATAAAATTAATATGAACGATTCTAAGCCATGTCGTTAAGTATTGATTCTTAGCATTTTGGAGATCTCAGCCGACCAATCCCTCTTTTCTCCTGCATAACCCAAAGCAACATTCAGAGACTTCATGGATTCGTGTCGTACTGTGACGTGACCATCTCTAGTATTTTTTTCAAGCTCAACAAAACCTTACTTTCAATGTCTCTTAGCTGATGATTATGGCCTACAAGACAAATGTGCATATTGTCACTCATAGGAAGAGAAAATCTACATATGTATAAATTAACTTGTTTTCCCTACGTAAAATTGCGCCTAACTTCAAGAACTTCTCCTATTTTATTATACGTTACAAATAACTACGTAACCAATCTCCCACACCTTTAAGATAGGACAGTAAATTATTAAGCAAAACACCTTCCTCGATAGAGTTATACTTAAGAAGAAAAATCAGGAGATACGGTTAGCAGTGATTAGCTACTGCGTCCGTAGCCATGAGAACAACTACCATTCTATAATTACTCACTATTTTGCATTGAGTGAAAGCAATGAACCAGGTGCTAACTATAATAACGCTATCAAAATTTATAAAAGGGACTAATTGTTTTAAACTATAATAATACCTAGTGATAACATTTGGTGAACAGCAATCCGAATTGCCATACTTCGGAAAAGCAAACATAAAAGCAGAGGAAGGGGATGTAGTCAAGCTAAAGTAGGATAGAAAGGTGCACGAGAATCAGTTACATAAAAATTAGTGAAGACTTTCGGAATCTAGGAGATCACAAGGAGTAAATACACCTTCTCCCTTGAGGACGATTTTCAGTGATGCAATGTTTCGGTCTAACCATTCTTAACTTTCTCCCAACCTAATCTGATCTCAATCAGTATTGCTCCATAAGGAAAGTGATAACTCGGCATGCGCAACACATACCATAGCCATCTTAATCGGCCGTTTCACCACCCTATCAAATAACTTTCCTAGCTAACCCTTTACGCCTAAACTCATTATTACTGACTGACTGCATTACACCATCTAACAGGAGTAAATGAATGAAAGGTTAAAAACGGTTAACCTTTTCATAGCTTCCACTGTGAGTCGTGAAGAATAACAGGGCAAACTGTTGCACACCATACATGTCCTTTGATGGATGGATGGACATCATTTATGAGCCAAAGACGACCAGAATTGGTAATGTATCTGCGCAGCCATTTCATCAGTAATCACTTCGTTATGACTAAAGCAACTTCCCAAATAAGCGAAATAGTCAATACATTCAACCACTTCATTTCCTATGCTACAACTAGAATTCGACAAAGACAAGTCCCGCAGTACAATATTACATTTGACTTAGGAGAATAACATTTCATATTTAGATCAGAGTAAAACAGATAAATAAACAGTTCAGTCAACTACTTAATCTTAATGTTAAACAAAGCAAAAAGAGCACATTGAGCGGGATAAAATAACGTCGTTATATTTCATTGTTTCTTATCAACCACATACACCCACAAGCAATTGAATACCGATATGAAACCTAGGTCCAAGGCAACACTCAAATAGTTATCGATCATAAAGGTAAAGGATACTAATATCACGTGATTAAATAGCATAATAGAAAGGAGTAAAAGTTGTTGTTGTTGTTGGGCTCATAAGTATGTATGTAAACGATTAATGAATTTTCTAGAATTAAGAATGAATGTTGTAAATTGAACAGAGGTGTAAAATAAAACCATACACTTACGTAAGGGTCAAATAATTTAATGAAACAGAGGTCAGAAAAGGGACTGGCCAAAAACGTTGTTAATCTTATCTTATCTCAGAAAATATAATCTACCTTATTTTTTATGATATTAAATGGTTGGAGGCAATCAACAGGAAGCCTTGGACCTAGGTTTCGTTCTCAGTGGCGCAGATGCATCCACTCCCTGTGACTTATGATCTTCAATGAAACTGTTTTGTATTTATTTATTACTCCTTTGTCTCACACCTCTGCTCACTGTTTCTATTATGCTTTTCGTGTACTTTCTTCTCTTGCTTCGCGTGCTACACGGAATGTGGCGACTTGAACTTCCGCACATTTGTGCAAAGTTCTATGTCGAAAACAGACAGACAGACAGGTTTCGTGCTAGTTGGCACTCGTCAGCAAAGTCAATCGCTAGCCAGAATACCTCAGTGGTAACGTCTCTGGGTGACGCGGGTTCGAATCTCAGAAAAGACATGAGTTCCTTCAAGGTAATCTCAGATACGCCTTGGTGACTAGTGAGTGCCAACTAGCACGAAACCTAGGCCCAAGGCTCCTTGTGGCCGATTGCCTCCAAACATCTAATATCATCTAATCAATGTGCACCGTGATGGAGAGCTACCTAGAATGGTGGCCACATTGCAAATCTGACCGACAGAATTCAGTCAGCACCAAAGAAAGGACTAGACACATCACACTAGTTACTAGTGTCCAATCAAAGTATCTACCTTATTTTTGTTAATTTTTTTATATTGATTATATTTTCAAAGTGTAATTTCCTACCCTAAACTTCGTCTTTATGTATATTCTTGGCTGGTTCTTTTCATCTATGTTGAACTACATTATTCGACTCCTATGTAAGTGCATTGTTCATATGCTCTTCTTGATTTATTCAGGTTTATCAAGATAAATAATTGCATAGCCTTTGTCTCTGCTTTGTTTTGTTTCAAACTAAAGCAGCTTCTGCAAACTCAGTTATATTTGAAGGACCAACGTCGACAACCCAATCAGGTGAAGCCGATCGTGGAGTAAGCGGATGATATGTGAAGACGCTAAGAATATGGTCTTTTCAATAGATTGAGCAAAAAATCTGAGCATGTCTTGCACAGAACCTCCCCTATCAAATGCAAGTGATGTGAAAAATTGGATGATTGGCCTAAGTACTCGACCTACAGTCCACAGATCCTGAGTTCAAACACCACCCCCTCTATGTCAGTCGAGAAAATAGGCAGTACTATCAACCCACACACGATAAGTGTAGCTCGTAGCTGGATGACTGAGTTTCAACGTGGAACATTGCACATACGTACAGTAATGCAGGGTGCCACAATCTATGAGCACAAAAATATGGAGCGAATGATGCAAAGAGACTACAACAAACAGGTGTCACAAGTCCACGTACGGTCAGGATCATGAAATCGTCAGGAGAGATTTTTTGATGGATTTTCTACATGAAGTTTCTGTAGTGCACCGAAAATTTTCGATAGATGGGAAATTATAAAAAATTTCTTAATTGCAATGGTAAAAGGCAGTAATCGATAAACATATGAAACCCTTCACTATATGTAGAAACTGTTAGACCCACAAGCTCGAATTAAATGCTTTGAGTTGCCTTTATAGGATGTCGTAACTAATATTAACCATGAACTTTGAAATATCAAGAAACTACACTTATGAGAGACGAGGGCATTATTTTGCTCCAAAAACCCAGTTTTATCCAACTACATTTTAGTGATTAAGAGTAACTAAATAATATTATATTTAACTACAAGGTAAAAATTATTGGCTTGAATTCAAATCATGGTGAGTAGTGAGGAAGTAATGGGTACGGCTAATGGCAAGAAAAAAGTGGACAAATTCTGATTGTAAGACAGTTTTTCCTGACCAGAATTTAACCAATATTATACAATTCTGATCAATATATTCCATTACTTCATCACTACTTTTCCATTATTTAAGGAATCTTTTCCGATTTCGAGCATTACTTAACTGGGATTTGGCCATTATGTTGCCATTTTTACCATCTAATTTTTTCAACCACTATTTAACCATTCTCCGTCCATTTTCATCCGACTAGAAGTTGTATGAACATTAAATAAATCACTTCCATAGAAAATTCACCGTAGTGCCGTGATTTGTCTCTGTCTGTCTGTTTTCGACATAGAAATTTGCACAAATGTGCGGAAGTTCAAGTCGCCACACTCCGTGTAGCACGCGAAGCAAGAGAAGAAAGTACAAGAAAAGCATAATAGAAACAGTGAGCAGAGGTGTGAGACAAAGGAATAATAATAACGAAGAACAAAACAGTTTCTTTGGAGATCATAAGTCACAAGGAGTGGATGCATCTGCGCCACTGAGAACGATTTTGAGCCATGTCACCAATTGTTTCCAACTATAGATTTTTACCGTCCCGAGGACCCCAGCCTGGAAGTCTACACCTTCCTACGTGGCTTAAACCAACTGTTGTGGATTTCATTGACTGGTGCCAAGTTTTTGTTTGACCGTCGCTAGCTTTTTTCCAGCCTGACCCTACATCCGCTAACATTGCTCGTCGAGGGAGGCGATGGCTTGGCATACGCAACGCATGTCCTAACCATCTCAGTCTTTGTAGCTTCACGACTTCGTCGATTGATTTCCCCCGCTTACCTAGAACTCGACGCCTAACCTCAATGTTGCTCACCTTATTATGCCACTTTACACGGGAAATAGACCGCAGGCACCTATGATCAAAGACAGCTAGTCTTTTCATGTCTTCCACTCTCAGTGGCCAGGTCTCACAACCATAAAGTGCCGTGATCAAATCATGATTAAAAATATTGCAGTCACGAAACGTTTATTCCACAAAATCCTGTATTCCAAGATGGTAATCCAACCAAAATATGACCATGAAAAACTATACATTCCCAGAAAGTTGGGACTTATGACTAATACTATGACCTTCTCCTACATAAAATAAGCCAGGCAGGTATAGGTGAGCCACTTCTGTCATGGTTAAAGGACTACCTAGCCGACAGGCAATTTTGCACTAAGGTTAACCGAGTCCGATCATCTTGGCACAGATCGTCATCAGGAGTGTCGCAGGGTTCTATCCTAGGACCACTGATGTTTTTGATTTTTATCAATGATCTACCACGCCGTCTAAGCTGCCGGACTCTCCTATACGCTGACGACCTAAAAATATGGAGGGCAATAAAGTGTCCGGAGGACTCAGACAGGCTAAAGGAAGACCTAAACCTTCTGGAAGACTGGGCGGTGGCCAGTGGCATGACTTTCAACTTGAAAAAGTGTAAAGTAGTGAAGTTACGCACTTGTAGACTCCCGAATGCAAGTTACACCCTGTGCAATGAAAGCTTGTCCTGCACAACGTCGGAACGCAACTTAGGTCTAGTTCTAACGGAAAAAATGGACACAAGCGTAAATTACACAGGGGATGTAGCGAGGGCATATGCGGTCATACACTTTACGCATAGACAGGTGCACTCACTCCTGAGCTCTTTCTAAGGTTTTACAAAACATACGTCAGGCCACACCTTGAGGTGTATAATATTATTGCTGAGAAGAGATGCCAAACTCTTGGAAAGAGTCCAACGACAGGCAACAAAAGGAGTGGTTGGTCTCCGAAACAAACCATATGATGAAAGGCTGAAGAAATTAGGCCTGTTCACACTTACCTACCGTCGGCTTAGGGGGGATATGATTACTGCCTACAAAATAACAAATGACCAGAATCACCCTAACAAAGGTGTTCTGCCACTGAGTAGGTATAGGCTCCCACGTGGAAATCCCAGAAGGATAGCTCACCAGAGGGCAAGGACCCGGGTGCGCTCCCACTTCTTTTCACTGTGGGTTTGCCGTCCCTGGGATTCCTCACCGGCAGACGTAGCTATGGCACCGTCTTTGGACGCCTTTAAGCGAAGGCTGGACAACCATGCAGCGACACGAGGACTGCATCCAAATGGCCTATCTCTTTAAAATCGCATACACAATTCAGGGTAGACAATTAAACTTGTCGTTTTACTTCTTTACATTCTCTCCCGTCTTACTCTCCTGAAAACTTATTATTACAATTATTATTACTATTATTATTACCGATATATATGTATTATTCTTCACACCTAATGAGCTGACTGTTGTTACGCTTTCCTACTTCCGTTTCTGTCTTTTAGTTTGAATAACTTAACTAATTATATCTATTATTATTATCATTGTTATTATTATTACTATCTCTTTTCTTTTGTCGACGATACCGGAGGACTAAATGGTGAAAGGATCAACTCCAATCACAGTAGTAACAGTCTTAACATACCTCATGCTACAAACCACATATAATTAATCCCAGCACTACTCCCTTTGGAGTCAACCAAAGCTACGACAGTCGAGTGGCGGGACAAGCTACTCAGAAGTTTACCGAAGATTAGGAACCTATACCTTACAATCAAGAAGCGAGCATAAAGAAATCAAATTGGTTTATACTAGCTCGTAAAAACGATATTGGATAATAACCACAATAATAATGTAGAGATTATCAAAAAAGGGAGTGAAACAACTAACAAACCTTGAAGAATAAGCTGGGCATTTGGAATGCCGTTCACCTTCACTATCTGAGTCCAACAAATTATCTGATGAAGCGGTTGCCATAAATTGAATAACTTTTAATTAGCCCGCCGTCTAAACCAATGACCTATCGAAGTATGTTAACTAAGTCACTTGACCTATCACCGACTCATTCGTGTTACTTTTGCCTTGTCTTAGATTAAGAGAAATCATTTTTGATTCACAATTATTTCTACAATTATCTCTCAATATCCTATTTGAATAACGTTCTTTATGGAAATCAGTCCCAAAAAGAGTGCAAAGTTACATTAAGCACATGCATGTTTCTTTACGTTCTTCGTGGATAAGTAGAGTTGAGAAACTGCCCAAAAATTATTGTCGAAAAAATTCAAGGCTCCTGTTTTTCGTAATGAGCTCTTAGAGCTTCCCGAAATTTGACAGTGACACGTAGGGTTATCAGTTGTGTGGAATAAGTAAGAAAGCTTTCTCATTTTTAAACTCCATACTTGTCTGACATCAGATCGACTGCAAAGTTTACGTACATTGGTGTCAAGGATGACAAGACACGAAGCAGGTTGGAATAATCCTTCTATCTCACTCCTCTCCAATAGGATTGTTTGTAAATATTGTCTTAGACTTGGGGTCGCAGTTCTTACTGGCTCGCAGCTAGCAACTGCTAACGCGCACTTCACTCTCTGCTTCGGATGAATGACTGATGATTGGCACTACATAAGTGATGAACCCACCTAACAGAAAACTTCCAAACTTTGAGTCTGGGCACACTGGAGCTACAAAGAACACTCCGGCTGATCAGCAAATATCAGCTAACAAGGATGTATAAGAGTTAGCTATGGTCATGGCCAGGAACTGGCAATTAAATCTGTCTGATCCGCAATATATTCACCCCACACCACATAAACTGGCGATTGTTGATGACTTCGAGCTATGGTGTGGTAGGTCGCGTCGATAAATCGAGTTGTTGAACACCCCTCACACGAACGACTCAACCACAGACTTAGTTGGACAGTCACTTGAGATAAGTGTGACCGGTTTAGGTCGTGTGCAAATAACGTTGATCCATCTTAATAATAATATGCTTTATTCCAAACAAGTACCTGTGATACGGAATGGAATTCTCACCATTTTACTACAGTATTGCATCCAGTTAGCACATTATCAATAAATAAAATTCTACATAGATTAAGGGTAATCTTAGTTCGTTTTGACAACAACATATTGGCCTGTCCGTAGCAAAGCCAAAATTAAACAGAATGTTTGAATGTGTTAGAAAAGTAGATGCTAGCATATTTACTGGTGTAAGTAGTAACAAAAAGGTCGAGATATATAGTGTGAGAGAACGAAGAATATTTTAATATAGTTTGTATGGAAGAAAGAAACAAAACAGCACATAACAGAAAAAAACGAGAGAGAAAAGGAAAGGAAAGAAAGAAAAAAGTCGTACCTATAAATGATATGAGTTGGAAAGACGAGATCAAGTTGTTCTACTGACTGTTTAATATGTTATAGGTATCACGCCTAATGCTTTCTTTATCGCACAGAACACGAGCTAAGTAGGGTATGTTTGAGTTTTTGTACTTCCTAGTGCCAGCATATAGTTTTCTATATAGGCTTCTGGTTTTGCCTGAAGAGAAACTAGGAGAGAGTTGTGAACGAAGAGGGTGTTGTGAGTTAGATAAAATGGATTTAGCCCATTTTTCACATGAGTCCATGTGCCTGTCAACCAGAATATTAACAAGCTGGTTAAGTGGCACGTTGCTTATCCTGCTGATAACCTTCAAAATCCTGCGTAATAAGATACAGTCCTTCTTCAGTAGCCCTGGAAAAACTAAGGGGGAACAGCTGTGAATAATAGGCTGGATGCAAGAGTTAACGAATCGTAAGAGTAAGGGTTAAGTTATCCCAGAATGTCTTAACTTTTTGATGTAGAAGGTAAGACGAAATATTTTCTTAGAACTCATCAAGATATGAGACGATCAGGAAAGATCAACAGATAGAATGGCGCCTAGGTATTTAATTTCAGACTTGGTTTCTATTTCAGTGCCATCAATGTTGCACACCTCGTGAGTGCTTACCAGTTTGTTTAGGTCGGATTTATGCCTAAAGGTGAAATTGACTGTTTAGCATTTGGAGGTATTTAAGGTAAGACCGTTTTCTTTGGACCATTGGCTGACTTCTGATAAAAAGCCATTTAGTTTGGAGCAGTCACTTTGACATTTGACATGCGAAGATGCAGTCAGGTCGTCAGCATATTTGACAAAATTAATGTCATTTGAAGATGGTAAGTCCTGTAGAAAGAAAGAAAAGAAGTGGGAAGAGTCTGTCTGGTCTGTCTGGATTCAACATAGAACTTGGCACCGAAGTGCAGCAGTTCCAGTTGCCACGTTCCAAATAGCACACAGAGGCAGACAAGAAGATGAGTGAAGAGAATTTAATAGAGTTTGACAAGTATAAGAGTGAAACAGAATGGGTAGTGGTAGAAAGGAATATGAAAGATTACAGAGACTGAATACATCTGAGCTGGCCATTGACAACGATTTTGAGCCATGTCACCTATTGTCTCCAGCCATTGATTCTTAGAGTCAGTCCCGAGGGCCCCAACCCGGAAGTCTGCATCTCCCTACCTGACTCAGTTTAACTGTCAAGGATTTCATGGATTGATGAGGCCATGTTTTTGTTTGGCCACCACTGGCTCTTTTCCAACCTGCACCTCTATATCAGCTAGTAATGCCCGTCGGGGGAGGCGATGGCCAGGCATGCGCACCACGTGACCTAGCCATCTCAATTTATGTAACTTTATAGCCTCGTCGATTGATTTTCCCTCTATGCCCAAGACTCTACGCCTAACGTCAACATTACTTATCTTGTGAAACCACCTAACGTGAGACAGAGATCGCAGACATCTATGATCGAAAGCAGTCAACCTTTTCATGTCTTCAACGCGTATTGGGAAGAGTACAGCACCTTGGGGGACACCAGCTTCAGTGAGCACAGCAGAGGAGGATGTGCCTTTGTATACGGTATACTGCATTCTGTTAGAGAAGTAGGAATGCAACCCGTTAGTAACCCAGGTCTCAGTTTGTGTCATAGAGAGCTTATTCAGCAAGAGATATCTAGGTACAGGGGAAGCTGAAGTGAAGTCGAGAAACGTGTAGCGGACGTATTTGGCACCTTTATCTAATGATGAGAGGACACTGTTGTGTAAGACGGATGCAGCATCTAAAGTACGCCTACCCTGTCTACAGGCATATTCTTGTGGTCTTCAAAGCATTTAAAGGAGGTACACTTCACAACATATTTAAGGGAGGGTTCAATCTTAAAAAGTACTAGATTTTCCATAAGCAATAGAAACGGGAAAGTAATGGCAATGGGTCTGAAATTACGTTGGATAAAGTCAGCAATCTCTCAAACAGCAGCGCCGAGGAGACATGAGGAGTGCGATCAGAGTGTCAGCCAAGTCTCATAAACTGTAAATGTCCAGCTCTTACTACGCTGGACCTCACGCTGCCCCTCGAAGACTTTCAGAAACACTTTGTATTAGCCAACGAGAAAAACAAAACACTGATTGGCGACTCAAGAATCCTTTATTCTTACGCCAACATATTACCAACAATAAGGTTATCACATATTAGGTCAAAGAATAAATGTTATAACAATAAATCACGATAATACTTCTGATAGTTTTTTAAATTCCACTGAACAGCGAACGATGAGACGATGACTGCTGGGTTGATGACTCCGCGAAAAATATGGAGGAGTTGGGTTTGAGCAAACAACCATGAATTGATCGCTCAGTCTTCAATTACATTGACACTCCCCAGCAAAATACGGATCCATCCCTTTTTCCACCACGACCAATACACGTTGACTTGGATGCCATTGCGAGAACCTGGGTCACACGGACAGAGCTGAAATGGAAAACAAACAGAAAAGCCAACACACCACAAGCATACCCACAGCACAATTTCACTCATCGGTGACGACTTACGCCTTCCAGATAAAGGCCTCCTCTTGACATCTTGCAGCACAATCCCTACTCGCTAGAATGACTCTTGGAGAAAGAAACGTAACCATAGCAGCACCTCATGATACTCTTCGCACATCCTCTTATCTATTCACTATCACTTGTCACACATTCTGCCTCGGTTCTAGTAACGCTGACGTATGCGAGCCTCAGTCGTTTACACTCTTTCTCCCCAGCGTGTGGGACCACAGCTAACAATTATCTCCGTTTGCATGTTATTCCCAGCACTAGCCCCTCTGGCGTATACGACCCATCTGCTGTCTTTAACATCGATTAATTTATTTACGGATGTGGAAGACTCGGAACAACTTCAGAAGTAAGCACGACGAAAAATTTAACGGAATTATGCATAACAACAAGGTATGAAAACAACAAGTAAACACAGTGAATCCAAAAACACCAATTGATATGACACATCACGCATATATACAAACAGTACACTTAACCTTGCAGATCATGTCCCCATGTATTTCCTTTGAAAAATTGCAGGAATCACATCAATACTCCTGCAACCCTTCTCAGGTTGACGCCCTAGGTTGGAAAATCGTCATTGAGTTCATTTGGTGACTTCCCTCTATCACCTATTCCCTCAAATTTCAGTGGCAACTTGCCCATGTCATTGTTTCGTGGAATGTAGATGACTGACATACACACGACGTGTCTGACCAACCAAGCGTAGGCACAGAGTAATTTACACCAAAGATAATAGCATTCAAATAGTAACTTGAAACTAGAAATGCCTTTATTCATGCAAGTCAGTTTAACAATTACCCTCTCATATACAGTTGGCTTATCCTCACTTGACTGATCATTGATTTTGTCCTTCCAAATGCACCGATACTAGCATAGTCACAGCACAAGACACTTGAGTTCACGGACATCCGTTTCATTGTGGATGACAAAACCGACGACGACTGAATGACACAAGTTGACGAACTTAACGGTGCATCAGAAGCTGTTGTTTCTGGGCTTTTGGAAGATTGTTTAACTGTTCCGGTTAAGCACTAGCATTTGATGATAGGTTGGCTACACGCTGATCACTTACACTGGCGATCTCACAAGTATCCATACCTTCTGCAACTGCATCTGCCTTTAATTCTACCTCACGTTTAAGTTGTACAGAACCTTTGTCACCTCAGCAACAGTAGCCATTCTCATCATCTCACCGTGGTCAAACAGATATAAAAGTGCACTAACATGATCATTATCACAAATATTCACTTTACCGTCATCTACCTGGTCGACTTTATCATTTTCAAACTCTTCAATAACAGCAGTAGATGATTTGGGTTCTTCCTCACAAATCCTTAAAGGTTTTATACCTTTTCTCTGACTAGTAATACCTTGTAAACTTGTGGAGTCAGAACTGGACTCTGAAACTGTAACTCCCTTCTCCTGCACAAACTGCGGTGTCGTCTGTGACACACTATTCAACCATGGCTTACCAGTTGAAACTACAGGTTTCTTCACCGCACCATTATCGTCACACAATTCGTAGTCAGACCTTGATGAGGCTGATTTCACATTTAGGTTACTACTAGTCTTACTTACTTCTTCACAGTTCGCCTTTGAATGCACCTCTTGCAAACGTAGAAAACTCAACCGCGTTTGTCTCGCAACTTGTAACTTATCTGTTGTGGACGTCCTACGAAAGCTGTGACACTCATTAGTTTTGTATGAATTACTAGGCACCATAATGCTTTCCCGATATCCGCTTCTCTGGGACCCTTTCGTCATAAATGACTGCGTTTCGCTCGCTGACCTCTCATTTTCAGAAGCCGGATGCAATATACTGGCGAATTTACTGATAGTCTGAACAACTTTACCACTCACTTATCTGAGTGTATCGTCGAATCCCGCCTCCAAACCTTCTTCCGCTATACGAGAGCTTATCTTCACCCACATCCTTTGCAGTCGATTTGGTAGGCGTCTCGCCATTATCTCTAGGACGGAACTTGAGTTCAGATCACTCATGCAATTCATCGAAATCAACGTATTCTTGCAAGTCATCGGATTTTCCAGAAACTCAGTGGTTGCCTTGGTGTCATCTCGTAATTGACTACCATTACCTTTAACGGACTCGATTACGTTCCTTACAATCATCGAAGGTCTTCTGAATCCTTGACGTAGTATAATCATAGCCTCAGTGTATCCTTCGTTAGGGGCATCAACTTACAGCACTGTATAGCTCTTGAAGCAATACCTATACAGTAACTCATCAAAAACATTAACTTCATTTCGTTATTTATTACAAAATCACTTAACATGACCTCAAACTCTTTGATAAACTGTGTGTGGTCGTCTGAGTTTCTATCAAAGTACCGAGGTTCAAACTTGGGGGACTTAAAGCCCTTCTATCCCTTAACGGCCAAGCGTGAACGTCAGACGCATCATGCTGAGCATCATGCATATCATTACAATTAACATGCTACGTAATGCAACACTCAGTTGTTACGCGCATTTTCGACGAATTCAAACAATAATGGTGCCTAGGGTTAGATAATATAGATTGTTTTAACTTATGCAAAGTGTGTTTACTATCATTATTCCATTATCCCCCTTGTATATATATCTTGTGTCAGTGAAAAAATTTAAGCATGCTTACCCCATGTGTACATTATTATCATATTGATGATGCCTGTCAACTGTCATGTGCATTGAAAGACAGTATATTATTATAAGATTCATTTTATTGCTATGTTAAGAAATTGACTTCAAGCTTTATTTATTCTCCCAAGCATCTGTAATCCATCCAACGAATACTTGGGCTTTTTTGTTAATGCGAAGTCAATATCTCCATATCTCTTGATGTGGTCCATTGAATCACTAGTCATCAGACTTTTCCCACAAACTAAAGACGGAATGACAGCAACCGTAAATCATGTAATTTAAATATGCGTACCTATACAACTGGTGTATGCTACATAGCTGGGAAAAAATATGTACCTTATAATATTATCTTTACTAACTATGCTTACTAATCGTATTTGTAATTTATCGAATTGATGGTGCCTGTAAACTGGCGTCCCTCATGTACAAAAATGAGAATATATGTTGTCAATGTAGTTGAAGATTGAACGATCAATTCTTGGTTGTTTGCTCAAAACCAACTTCCCCAATTTTCGCGGAGGCATCAATACGACAGTCATCGTCTCATCGGTCGCTGTTCAGAAAGAAGTCAGCAGAAAACCGTCAGAAGTAATCTTGTGATTTATTATTGTAATATTTGTTCACAGACCTTAGTAGAAATATTTTTTATATGTTGGTGTAACAATAAAGAATCCTCGAGTCGCCAATCGGTGTTTTGGTTTTTGCGTCCGTTATTACTAAGCGTTTCTGGAAAACTTCAAGGAACAGCGTGAGCCCGAGTGCAGCAAGAGCTGGGCATTAACGGTTTATGAGACTTGGCTGACAATATATATTATTGTTATTATCTCATCGTTACTTACTTTTTTGTCTTCTTCCATTGTACCACGTCCCTTCCTTGACCCAGACATTATCCAACGTCATCAAAGGATCCAAATTGCGTTAAGAATCCGTGTCCAAAGAGAAGCTGGCTGCAGACCTAATAAGTAATCCCGGAAGTTCCAGAAGGCGTTCCAGTAAACGAATAAAAACTGCCCCAGAAGGCTCTTTAGAAAACGAATAAAAACTGTCAAGGAACCTATCCAAAAGTTCTTATTGTTACGAAGGCGCTCCGCACCGATAAATACTGTGTGCTTTCTTCGACTTTAACTCCAAAACACCAGTATTGTAAGAGGGAAGTCATATTGTTTGGCAATTAAAGTAGAGAACATCACAAGTCTACAAACAAATGTTTTATACAAATTTATCATATACTTTTATTCGTTTTTGATCGTCTTCATCGAACTTGTACCCGATCGAACCATTCGCGCCTTCGAGTTGCCCACCGAGAGCTAGCAGTTCCAAAAACAAAAGTTCATTGTTCACGTCCACTGACAAGTTTATATATCTAAGTTATAAAATACGCTTGTGCTTCTACCATCTTCAGCATCTTGTCAAGATGCTACACCATGAGCTCTATAGAAATTCGTGAGTCATCTTACAGTTCAGCCCGTCCTACGGGTTCTAATCTCCCAGATCTTCGAATTCACTTCTCACTGAAATATCGCTCATCCACCTCACGGAAATCTTTTTCTTTACGCACTATTATGCCCGATTTTATTTTAACTACCTAGGCCTTTATTAAAATTATAACTTGATGTTTTGTTCTTATTGGTCACTCGCTTAATGTCAGGTTGCTTCGATTAAAAACATAACAACACTAATGTTATAATAAAGCTATATTTTCATCAGAAACGCCATACTTTCTATGCTAAGACCAATAATACTAGCGCCATACATTGAAAATATACATAATCATTTCAGAGAGTATATAGCTCCCTTTTGGACACATACTTCCAGTGATGCATTATCCATAATCGTATTATTTACCATTTCGCAGTTCCTCAGGACGTTCTTTCCTTCCTGAAATTGTTTTTAATCAAGTGGCAGTATAGCACTTACCAAGATACACACCGTTCGTTGGGTGACAATAACTGTCAGCAGGAAACCAAACGAATTTTTGGTTGTCTCTCAACCTTAGTGGTGACCTTATTGAAGGGTTTACAATTTGACATTTATGCGGACCTGTTCTGATTCCCTGTACAAAAGTCCAACAATTTATGTTTTCGTTTAGGCTTTTGCTTTGATATCGGGCGAACTAGCAATCATTATTAATAGTATTCCCTTGGAATCCGAGTGGAACGTCGGGCTTCAACATCACATTTCCAGCTTGTTCTGTTTTCTGTCATCCTCTTCATCTGGGTTCACGACTGCCAAAACTCTTTCATGTCTCTCTCACATGGTCTCCCCCATGTCACTGTTCTACCGGCAACCCACTCGTCGCTTCCCACTGGGATTCCACTCGAAGGCCTGTATTGGGCGCGATGTCATTTGGCGGCCTCCTCACCGTATGCTGAATCCATCACCATTTTCTCCTACATATACTGTGGGCAATCACCTCTTGGTTGGTTAGTTCCCAAAGTTCCTTTTTACCTATTCTCTCTAGCCATTTGATCGTCATTATGGAACCAGCCAGAGGAGAAGAGGACTGTTGATAAAAGCCCGTAACTTAATGAAAATCCTTTCCATGACACAATGCAAGTTCTCGACTCGTATAGAAGGACCGACTTGAAATTAGTGTTGAATATCCGAGTCTCGTTCCTTATGCTGTCGAGTGAAGAAGACTTCCATACTGATTTTAGGTTGGTGAAGACATACGTTGCCTTTCCGATTCTGGTTGGAAGGCTTTCATATCTTCATCCGTGCAGCGTGCCTGTAGTTGAAACCATGCTTCCTAGCCGGTGAACCGAAGGGGGTAACCCCTGCTAAATCCCTCTCGTTGATGTTGATTGGTGCTGGTCGGTTAACTTCATTACCTCCGTCTTCTCTGTGTTCACCTGCAGTCCTGTCTTTGCCGCCTCTCAAGCCAGTTGGTCGCTTTTCGCCTGCAAGTCTTCTAGTTTATGTGACATTCGACATATGTCATCTGCAAAATCCAGGTCCTCTAGTGTCTACTTATAGGTCACCCATGGTAATCCTGACTCCTCGTTCCCCACAGTCCAACTCATGATCCAGTCCACCACAACTGAAAATACCATCGTGGTGTGTCAGTCACGTCTCGTAAACCGTTAATGCCCAGCTCTTGCTGCACTCGGGCTCACGCTGTTCCTTGAAGTTTTCCAGAAACGCTTAGTAATAACGGACGCAAAAACCAAAACACCGATTGGCGACTCGAGGATTCTTTATTGTTACACCAACATATAAAAAATATTTCTACTAAGGTCTGTGAACAAATATTACAATAATAAATCACAAGATTACTTCTGACGGTTTTCTGCTGACTTCTTTCTGAACAGCGACCGATGAGACGATGACTGTCGTATTGATGCCTCCGCGAAAATTGGGGAAGTTGGTTTTGAGCAAACAACCAAGAATTGATCGTTCAATCTTCAACTACATTGACATGGTGTATGATGGGAAGCAGGCCTTGTCTTACCACTGTATCTGCGGTGAGAGCTGACTGTTAATCAAAATTGGTGGACAGTAATTTACGTCAATATTTATTTCCCCAATATTGGTCGTGAGAAAAATGATAACAAAGGCTTTATGTAGGTGGATGCAGTTAACATATAGATGATCTTACATTCAAGAAACAGCCACAAAGAGAGGCAAGTTTAACTTTCCGTGAGAAATAACCAATCAGAAGACTGCGTTTCTCTGCCGACAATAATCTATAAAAATGTACATGAAAATCTATAAATATGTGTTGATTTCCTTAATAAACGATCTGTTTCCTGGCCCTTGTCTTCTGCTGTTACACATTCACTTCGAACGCCTCTCTGGGTTTTCCGTTGTGGATTACCTGACACGTGCTACTGTCATTTAGCTGTTGAATGAAGTTGATAAAGATTTAGGCGTTGTAAGCCATAGTGTTGAAGTGGTTTCCAAATTACTTCTCAGTCAACGCTGTTTGGTGAAGGCCTTTTCGAAGTCGATGAAGTTGAGCTGGGGTGAAGTTTAACTGCTATTTTATGCTTTTTTCTGTGATAACGATGCGTAGGTCTGTAATCTGACTAGCACATTATTCTCCTCTCATACATTTAGCTTGTTACAGTGGGGCTGGCAAAGTTCTGTATCCAGTGCCCCATCTATTCTCACCAGGATGATGTGACTTAGTATTTTACTTGGCGTGGTTAAGAGCATTATTCCACGTCAGTTCTTGCAGAGTGAGGCATAGGTCGCCCTTATGTGATAGTTTGACAAGGTATCCAGCATTTCTTCCAAACGGTGGGTACCTTTCCTCCTTTCTAAACCGTATGCAGTAATGGAGTGAGCATATCTGCTTGCAAACTCTGGGTCCGTTATCAGTGCTTAGCAGAGAATTCTGTTTGATCCTGCTGACTTTCCAGACTTTAGAAGCGTGATCATATTTGGGATTTCTTCTTTCGTTGGAGGAATGGTGTCCAATGGCATGTAGTTCTGTGCATGCTATTGGTGGTATTTCTGGGCGAGTTACCAGTGATGGTCGATTCAAGAGTCCTTCAGAGCGATCGGCGGGTTGCTACATTTGTTTCTCCTCATTAAGCACCTTTTATTGGTTTCATGATCTGGCTTGATCTCTTCCGGGGTGGAGACCTGTTTACTTGATATAATATCCTGAGGTCTCATTTACCTGCGACCTGCATGTCCTGCTTCAGTTGCCAGCGTGTCGTAGAATTGTCTTTTTCTCTCCTGGCACTCTTCTTCACGTCTTTATTCATTTTGGTGCACATTGAACCTAGCTGCTCCTTCTGCTGCCCATCTTTCCGTTGAGTCATCTTCTCCCTCACCATCCTTCTTTCCTCGATAAGCTTTCAGATATCCTTTGAGAGCCATTCCTTATCTTGTCTCTTCTTTCTCCCGAGAACAGTTGTACACGTTTACCCGAATATCCCTTCCAGAAGGTTCCACTGTTCTTCCACGCAGGTTTCCTCGTTGATCACACGTAGTGTGTCCGACTCAGCTGTGATCTGTGTTAAAGGCATCCCTTGTAGTTTTATCCTCCACTTACTGAAGATTGAACTCGAATTACAATGGCCAGCCTCCAGTTGTCCTGAGGGATTTCCACTTCACCTTGAAAGTTCCTTGGACTAGATGATGGTCTGAGTCCGCATCACCTCTCCTTCTTAACTTTCCAACCAGCAGGTTGACTGGGTCTTCACTTCCTTGAAACTGAGATGTGGTGCGTCCGTCAGGCGAAACCCATGTTGCTGAGCGTATATCCCTGTGTTCGTTCAAGCTCGCTCTGAGAGCGCAGAAGTCTGCGGATAATTCCCGGTCTCATCCACTTATCCGAGAGCTTCTCGACCCGTGATGAGTTCTCTTTCCATATTATTTGCTCCAAGTTTGGCGTCCATATCACCTATAGGGACTTCGATGTCACTATTTGGTATGTTGTCCATTACTGTTTGTAGCTGTCTGCAAAAATCTTCCTTCTTCTTTTGTCTTGCATCGTTTGTAAGTGCGCAGCACTAAATAATGTTGACCTTACTTACTTTTGAGTTGAATCTCGCTGTTATGAACCTGGATGAAATTAGTTCCTAATGCATTAGGGCTCTGGCTGCCTCTGGTCACATCACTATAGCCACTCACTGCCTCAATGTGCTCGTGATCGTCGACTGGGTGACCGGAGTAGACGATTTTCTCTCCCGTTGACAGGGTTGCCAGTCCACATCTATTTCATATGCTCTCGCAGATACTCAGTACTTCTAAGCTATATCATCTCACCTCTTTGACCACCTTGGCAGCTTTTCCAGTCTCGTACATTGTACGGATATTCCACCTACATATTCTTACTTTTACTTTCATCGAGAGAAGTCACATCGGCTAGCCGACTGTTTTCTCGAAGGTTTTCACCAGCCCACGTCATTTCGCCCCTCCGATTCGAGCAAAGTATAAGACCTTTATCTGGAGTTTTTGTATTTTTAATGTTTCTGTGTTGAAGTTTCTCTAGCGGTCTGAAAGATTTAGTGGTGTGAGGTTGCTAGCCATATGCCCGATCCTCCTCCATTACTCTGGCTTGAAACCAGCTAAAAAGCTAGCAGGCTAGTTAACAACTCAATAATCTAGAGCCTGATATGACCCAAAGGTAAGATATTCTGCTCTGCATATTATCGGTCATTCCAGCTGATATGACCCACATGTCAATTACGGTTGCTTCCACAGTCACCGTACAGTGAGCCTGAAATGTGGTGTCATGATGGTGCCAAAATTCAAATGCTTCGGTAGAATGTTTCTCACACTTTGAAGGGAAAGTTCGAATCAAGGCTCAACATCTCTGCCTAGTAACTTTGTCTCCAGTCAAAGGAACGCCAATGTAGGCTGTCACTCTCCGATATAGAGTTCCATGACTTTAATAAGATACTTGAGAATATTCCATTCTAAATTGCTGAGAACGAAAAAGGATTAAGATGAGGATGCCAAATTAATAGGACCGTGATCCAGATATTCGGATTGCTGAAATTGTTTAAATCACTTGTGCACCTTTGGTGGCACATTTGGTCGAAATCGTGGCCTGTGGAATATGGTGGGTTGTGTTCCAATTTTGTTTTCGGTTTATATCTTGATGTAATCTAATTACGATCCATCTATTCAGAGTGAAAATACGTTGATTAGGACAAGAAAGTTTATGTCCAACCGCTTGCTATGTCGCAAGCAAATGGTTGTGGATATTTTGCATCCAGGTCGTTGCGTTCTTTCAAGGAGTGAGATACGGGAAAGGCTAGCGAAGACCTATAAAACTTCACCAGATGTTGTGTTCCCGTTTGGTTTTCGCACACATTTTGGTGGAGGAAAGTCGACAGGGTTCGCTCTTGTTTATGATTCCCTGGACCACGCCAAGAAGTTCGAACCCAAGTTCCGTCTTGCTAGGGTAAGGTGTATCCATTTTTCTTAACACTCCGCAGAATAATTTGGTAACGATACCACAAAAAGGAAGAAAGATACGGAAGGAAAGGAAGAACAAGGCTAAGAAGATCAGAGGAACAAAACAAAAGAAAACAAAGAAAGACTCTTAATCATGTCAAAGAAAACGTGAAATAAATGGTCTGAATTCGTATATATTTTCTGAGTAGTTTGAAGAAGTGGTCTGTTGACTTTGGTATTAATCGCACAAAAGTTAGTATCTGCCAGAACTAAGTATGGCCCTAGTATCTGGTTTATTGTTTACTTACAGTGTTTTGGATATGGAGAGGTTGGTAACGATAAAGACCTCATGGGGCTTAACAGCCTAGTCTCACTTGTTTTCGTTGTATTCGCCGTTTATGGTTCAAAGCAGCACTAATAGAGCGATGAGTGAATCAGCAAGTAGGACAGTTAATATGATTGAAGGCCTTAGGCTACAGCAGGATCTAGTATCGGGATTCTGAACTCACGCTGATAGTTTCAGGCCAAGGCAATAACTCCTTATATATATATATATATGCTTGTAGAGGATTCAGATCACTTAGTTGGTTCTTACTGTCCAACCTAAGGATAATGGATTAAATTTCGTTCACAACATGGGTGTGGCCATGATATCTCGTTTGTTCTCCTTGGTGTCTTTTGCTTCTATCCCACCATTCATCAGCATAGTTAGCCCAGCCGGTGTCCTGCCTTGTGACTGCGGTTTTTAGTATCCTGGTTGAAGTCCAGTACCCACGATTACTGCTCGGCGATCGTATGCCACACTGATAATATCTGTATGACTTGGCAGTTTATGTGATACTATTATTTTTAACCGGCTAGTCGTTTCGATTACTTGCCTGGACCACTTAAGCATACGTGGAGCATCACGGCGTGTAAATTCAGTAGACGACCTTTTTTTTATAAATCTTTCCCACCATTTGTATCAGTCGGTACTAAGTAGTGCCAAATCATGTAATAACATGAAATGTCATCAGTCATTGAAATTCATAAGTTAGTTTAAGCTAGTCACATAGAGAGGTGTAGATTTCATGACCGGTTGGGGTCCTCGGGATGGTAGGAACCAATGAAGGCTGGAGACAATAGGTGATATGGCTCAGAATTCGTTCTAAATGATGGCGCGGACGTATCCACTCTTTGTGATTTGTAATATCGAATAAAATCCCATTGTATCATATTACCATACTTTTTGTCTCACATTTCTTTTGATTATCTCTCGTTACTCTCCTCTCTTGCTTTGAGTGCTACATAGGGTGTGGCAACTCGAACTGGTGCACATCTGTGCAAATTTCTACGTTGAAGCCAGGTAGTAACAGCAAACTGTAAAGCGAGGTGCATCAGGCAAATCTGGTGTTCGTGATCATGGATATGCTGAGTGATTTTAGGATTTATCATCATGGGCTTGTATTTTGGATTAGGGTAAAGAGGCTGCAGGAATCACACATTATTGGTTTAACATGAGATTTTAGAACATTGCAAATTACTCTTGGACTTCATGAATGTTTATTTTCATGCTATTTGATCATTAAGTTAGGTAGAAACAGATTAATTTCAATATGTATGCCTTAATCTGCCCAAGCTTACCTACACACCAGACTGCTGAGTGTTATTGCATCCGAAAAGACCAGACAAAATTGAGTCCTGGTTTACCCAAAAGTACTGTATAGCATAAGCAGTGCTGCACTCAAGTTTTTTTCTACCGCGTTGCCCACCACCACCTTAACGCCACTTTCCTTGCGTAATACTTTTAATAATTGCTCATTTATGTTAATCTATATGCATTAATTAGCACAGTCGTAAAGCCCACCCGTCTGATTGTGTTTTCCATAGTTGTGACATGCCTCAATCATACTCCCGCAGATTCCCTACTGTTCAGATGTTTTCTTATTGGAAAAGTCTTTATCAAACGGAACGAAACGTGCCTACTTCGCATCACTATCCACCTGAGATGGGTTCAAAACCGTTGATTTGATGTACTATAAGAATCCAATTGATGTTATTCTGTAGTGTTTTCCTTACGCGTATGACAAAGTAACATTGCCTCTTCCTAATAGTTGTGGTCTTTTGAAACCCACTCGCTGTATATTTAACTCCTTGGGATGTGCTTGCCATGATTTTAGTCTCGAAACGGATTAGTGTGTAGACGGAACGACTCTTTAATTAATACAAGCCTTCGTTCTCGAAGTGCACAATTAACAACGTGTATATATTAGTGAAGACACATAAAAACATTGTGATTTTACTAGTAATTAGCTTACAATTAAAATTAGTAAGAGGAAATTTTTACAATCAATCAAGAGTTTGAATCTATCAAATTATAACCCTGAGAATATTGTTTAACGGGGATTTCGACCGGTGGATTATTATTATTATTATGCCATAAGGCAGGTTCATTTAACATGTTGAAGTTTGACTTCACATATTCTCCCTTTCTCATATATTGGGGTTGTAAAACATTGTAATCCGGTAGCACTGGGTTACATAGGGCGATTGATATAGACCTGAGTCTCTCCTCCATTGCTTGTTTTGTCGTTTCAGCTTCTAGAAGAACTGCACGCATTTCTGATTCTACCTATTATAAAATGTGAAATAGGAATACGTGTTATCGTTAGAAAATGCATTCATTAATTAATTCCTGATGAGTACTTAGTATAGTTGGGTACAAATTTAAAAAGGGCTAATACGATCAATTCAATTTACACCGGATAACAAAGATTTGTGTTAATTAAGTTGTGTAGGACTGTGAATTATAAGTAGATCCATTAATGTAATTGGGCAAAACAGATCTTTAGCCTGTAAATTAAGGATAATTAAGTTGCATTATGATCATATTATTCCCCCTGAGATACACGGGATCTGCACGATACTCTACGAATACTAAGTTTGAGTGACACGTAGACGATAGTCATTAAATGCAACAGTAGTGATTTACAAGAAATAGAAAAAATCGAAAGGCTATTAGGATTTGCGTGTTATTTTATAAAGTTTCGATAACTGAAAGTAGTGGTGACAATGTAAGGAAGTTATTAGGTAGGCATAATAAATACTTGCATGAGCTACTGTATCTGAATATTTTTCAAGCTGTTGCACAATTACCATCAACAAGGAGAGGAAAGCCTCAAAAAAGGTAGGTTACCAAACACGGTATTCAGTGGCATGTAAGTTTATCGTACACGACGAGGAGACATAGATTTTAAGTCAGCTTCAAATCTGCAATGAGAAGCTGCACATATGGTTATGAGTGTGTTTCACCAGTTAACTGTTATTGGTTCATAGGCAGGTTTCCACGTCAGGGTGGAGTGCTGTCAAATGAGGTTTATATGTATGTATCTTTCTGTCTGGATTCAACATAGAACTTGGCACCGAAGTGCAGCAGTTCCAGTTGCCACGTT
Organism: Trichobilharzia regenti; assembly: GCA_944472135.2. Lineage (NCBI taxonomy): Eukaryota > Metazoa > Platyhelminthes > Trematoda > Strigeidida > Schistosomatidae > Trichobilharzia > Trichobilharzia regenti. The sequence continues at coordinate 42,827,200 of OX235267.1, forward strand.
CCAAATAGCACACAGAGGCAGACAAGAAGATGAGTGAAGAGAATTTAATAGAGTTTGACAAGTATAAGAGTGAAACAGAATGGGTAGTGGTAGAAAGGAATATGAAAGATTACAGAGACTGAATACATCTGAGCTGGCCATTGACAACGATTTTGAGCCATGTCACCTATTGTCTCCAGCCATTGATTCTTAGAGTCAGTCCCGAGGGCCCCAACCCGGAAGTCTGCATCTCCCTACCTGACTCAGTTTAACTGTCAAGGATTTCATGGATTGATGAGGCCATGTTTTTGTTTGGCCACCACTGGCTCTTTTCCAACCTGCACCTCTATATCAGCTAGTAATGCCCGTCGGGGGAGGCGATGGTCAGGCATGCGCACCACGTGACCTAGCCATCTCAATTTATGTAACTTTATAGCCTCGTCGATTGATTTTCCCTCTATGCCCAAGACTCTACGCCTAACGTCAACATTACTTATCTTGTGAAACCACCTAACGTGAGACAGAGATCGCAGACATCTATGATCGAAAGCAGTCAACCTTTTCATGTCTTCAACGCGTATTGGCCATGTTTCAGAGCCATAGAGAAGGATGGAGCGAACTACTGAGCAGTACACACGTCCCTTGGTTGATAACCGGATGTCACGCCTACGCCAGAGATGGTGTAAGTTAGCGAAAGCAGCTCGAGCTTTTCGGATCCGTGCTGAGATTTCATCGCCAATCAGTCCATCGGTGCTGATACAACTTCCCAAATAGGTGAAGTGGTCAACATGTTCTATCACTTCACTCCCTATCACTAAGTTAGGAGTTGACGTGGTCCAGTCCTGTAGCAGCATCTTACATTTTGTAGGGGCGAATCGCATGCCAAACATACGAAGATTGCTGCTCAAGGTGTTCAGAAGACTCTGCATTTTGTCATCATCCTCCCCTAACAGGACTATGCCATCTGCATATTCTAAGTCCATAAGACTATTCCCTGGTAACAAGTCGATTCCTAAGTCGTTACGTTCAGTTAAGGGTACTTCCATTAGCATATCTATGATGAAGTTAAACAAAAATGGGGAAAGTGGACATCCCTGTGGGACACCACTGGTTGTTACTAATTCAGATGACAATTCCCCATGAGCTCTTACACGACTACGTGAGCTTGATTAGTGCAATGTACTTTCTTGGCACTCCCTTCACAGTCAAACATTGCCATAGTACCTTTCGATCCACGGAATCGAAGGCCGCCTTCAAGTCAAGAAATATGGCAATTATTTTCACCTTACAAAAAAGGTGACTGTATCAATTCCTCTTTTGGTATTGCTATACGCCGGGTGGTTTGTACTCACGTTTGCCGAAGAAATCACTCTTTTTTTCTTATTAACCGGCAAACTGTAGTTTATTTGGCTACGTATTTTTCAATTCCAAAACAGTCGCGCATATGGCGCCTCATCTACAAGAATCAGTATCATAACTCGCACACAATACATGACTTGTATTTTATTAGCAGACGAAGTTTTAGATGTCTCCTAGGCTGGCGTGCTGCAAAACAGAGAGAAATAGTAAATACTATTGTAATGAACAACCAAACTTACTTCAGCTACACGTGATTCACATGCAATACGCAACTGACCAGCTTCCTTTCGTGCATTGTTAACTGCAATTTCCTTCATTTCTTCCACAGCTAATAACTGTTGCCGGAAACCTTCATCCATACTTTCCATTTTTGAGTGTAGTGTACTTGACAAGCCAAAAAAAGGTACATTAAGTGGTGATTAAACACTATCTGAGATAGCTTGGCAATAGTACACTGCTATTGGTGTACTGTGACACCATATGGACTAGATAAATCAAGTGACGAACATTTGCTATAGATTAACTTGATTGAAGTATGTTGTACACACACACACACAGGAGCAATGGTCGGAGTTGGTGGGGATCTGAGGTCACTTCATCAGTATTCGGATTATCAAAAGCAAGACTACTAATTATGATACAATACTTAACTTTCAGGTATGCTTTGAGTTCGACTCGGATTTCTGTGCAAATTTTTCAGTGGGTATTTTAGTTGTTGAGTTAGTCGTTAACCACTTATTTCGATAATCGATATGTTTACTACTGTGAAAGATGGATAATGCTCGATGCTATATTTCTTGGCACTTCGGAAGAATCTTTATCACTGCAAAAGTTCTGTTCAAACATTTCGTTTAATCAAAACTGCCACTTTACTTCTTCAAGACGAACAACAAGAGTAGGGGTCATTGATATAAGCTATATATTTTGCATGAATCGGAGTGAAATATACCAGGGACGTATTAGGATCTTTTTATGAATAGTCATGACACATATGAGTTTTCTCATGTGTATATTTAGTACACCAATACGTATAAGTATTTAAGGCGGCCAAATATATCCTTTCAATATGTAAATTTTTTTCGAGAATATTAAAAGATATGTACATTCCCACAGTCGACAAGTGTTAGATAACGAACTGTCACCGGTTAGAGGACTGTTGCAAACCAAGGAGTAGTGGAAAGCTGTTTCGCTCCGGTTTAGCACTCTCCAGCACCAAGCACCCATAATCCCACTGCAGATCGAAACCAGGACCTTCAGGTTATGAGGCAAGCTATTGACTATCCAACCAAAGGACAGTGAGTTCTAACTTCTGCCAATCACTGATACACGTATCGCCACTGCGATATGACCTGCTGAAGAGTGCCAAACTTGGACAGTCCAGCTGTCCAGTACTCCTCGTTTCTCTCCAATCGATGTCCTTGCACAACGACGCTTGGAAATCAGAAAATAATTGGTCTATAAACGTTAAGTCTGTTAACAGATTACCACGAAGTAAACTTTATTAGGCGTAAAGTTATACACATGTATAAGTTCTGGTCAGTGTGCTTACTATGAACCCTAAAATGTCTTTACATGACAAACGAAGTTATTAGAATTGAAGGCGAATCAATCAGTTACTTGTAACTTTTCTGTATCCTTAAATTGCATGTTTATAAACTAAGTACTTTTAAAAACAGCTTGAGATACTCCTATCGGAAAGTTTAAACTATAACAGGTACCATCGGGTACCTTTTGAATAACCTTGAACAACCACTCATAATATAGCGATGTTTAGGCTAGTGAATTTGTTGATTGATATCAGTTAGAGAACCATTAAAATACCAGGGTGTACTGGAAGGCTGTTTCGTTCTTGTTTGGGACATATCGGCAGTACTCGCCACCCGAATTTCGAACCCAGGACGTTTCGGTGACAAGTCAAGCTCGCAGATCATTCAGCCATATTTGGACTCGATCCAATGGCCAACCCATGAATTCCAACTCCTACCAATCTGTGGTTTTGACGCGATCACGGTCCGATATCATCGGTAAGTATTTGTCTTCACTCCCGATCGGGTAGGTCCCACTAATCGCGACTCCTCAGTAGAAATTCAGACAACACCCTGCAGCTAGTCCCTAGCGAGCTTGCCTTGTGACCAGAAGGTCTTAGCTTTGAAGAGTGGTGGGTGCGTGCTGCCGATCAGTCTCAAACTAGCAGGAAACAGTTGTCCAGTGCTCCCTGGTTTCCAGTGGTTCTCTAACTGACATTAGCCCGTGGTCAAACTTGGAATAAATCAAATCCCCACAACTTAACTAATGAAAATTTTGTCAATTAACTGTACTCCGATATGCATAGACAGCCTTAAGTACTGTAATGAAGTATCTCAGTAGAAGTTTTGTAGCTAATCCTATAATCAAGGCAAAACTAAGAAATCGGATGTAGAGCAGCGGGCTATGAACCTAATATGTGCATAGCATTCATGATAAATGAGGTGATTGGATAATTGGGAGTCATTTTGATGAAGGTTTCTTTCAGTCGAGAATATTGGTGAGTCGCTACCATAGTTTAAATTGGACCACCTATCTTATTTAAATATTGTTATGTGACACCTGTGCGGTATTGATTGCTTTCAAACATTTCACATCATCTTCCAGAAATCCCCTTCTATCAGGAGTTGTGTAAAGTTAATGATTGCAAGATTGATTTTAGAGCATAATTCACGAGAAACTTCAAACTAACTGGAATAAATATTTCCAATTTATAGGCTTTAATTTATTTACCTGACTTGCTGTTGTGCTGTATCTCTTTCGTTGATTAATCGTTTCTGTTCTTCATCCCAATTGTGACGCATTTGTTCTACTTGTTTTTCTAATTTATCTATTAAACTTGAACGATCACGCCAACGTTGAGACATGGAACTATATAAGCAAAGGAAATATAAAAAAAGTATAAAGGTAGTTTTGTTATCTAAATGATAGCAATTATTGCATTAGTAAGACAAGCTGGATTGTAGGGAGGTGTGAATCAACTGGACAGAAGTAACGCTGAGCACACTAAAATATCTGGTTCGACTGTCAAGTTATCATGCATTAAATTGATCTGTTTTGATCAGGATTTTTCTCAACAGGCTTCAGATGACTCTTATCGATACTGAAGATCAAATGGCGAAAAAAAGAATTAGCAACAGGGAACTCCGACTGACAGGCAACGAACCAATCAAAGACCTATTGCTCAACAAATATGTCGAAAAAAGTGGAGATGGATCGAACGATGCGCTGAGGAGATCCACTGAGTGACATCAACCTCCACGTTATCAGCTCGAGCAGAACCCGGATGGGAAACAACGAGTAGGGTGGTGTCACTTCGAGTGTAACATGTAAGAGATTGTGTGGAGAGTAGGTGAACGCTTATGGGCAATCGTGAACCCAACTTAAGAGGACTACAGAAAACAGGATGAAATGATGATATGCTGTTTAAGTCCTATGTTCCACTCATAGCCTAAGGGAATAATATTCAGTAATTTACTGTTAAGTAAGCAAGGCGTATCTTTGACTGCAGTACTTGGTGGCGCGGGTTCGAATCTCAGAAGAGATATGAGTTCTTACAAGATTGCAGATACGCCTTGCTAGCTAGTGAGTGCCAACTAGCACGAAACCTACGTTAAGCAAGACTTCCTGCCGATGGCTTCCAACCATCTAATACCAACAATTCACAATGCACTGTGGTGGCAGGCAAGCCACCTAGCATGGTGACCACACTGCAAACTTGATTGATAGAATTCAGTCTGCACCGAACGAAGGACTAGACATCACATTAGTGTCCAATCAAAAATTGACAAGATCTATTAATTATCGATGAAAATAACATCTACAAAAATGTTTTATTAATAAACACGCATCTATAGAAAAAATAATGCAAAAGTATCCTTTTAACAGAATGAAGTATGCGAAAAGTAAAGTTGTTAGTTTCTGGGCAGCTAAATCTTCTTGAAGCCAATAAGTGTAATCTTATGACAGAAGTTACCTGAAAGTCGTGATTTGTAAACATTTACTTCCCGATACGAATTCAAAACAAGCAACAAAGGGGTTAATAAAGCAGGATGATCTAATGAATTCATCAAATTTCGGTAGAATTCTTCCTCAGCTAAATACTCGACATACAGGGATGTATACACTATTGGAAATACATTGGGAGATATAAGATTGATAAGTAAATAAAGTACACATTGAATTATTCATGCAAAGCGACACGTGTGAGTATTTTTTCAGTTCATGTTCAAATAGATAAGGGGAAGGAGAAATGAGAGATTAAAAATTAAGACAAAATGCAATATGCTTCAATTACATCACTTAGATAAACAATTAGTCACTCGAGAAAGAATTTAAATATATCAAAAATTGTGGACTGAGTAATAGTCATAATAATAAGGCTGGAACGAGTTAAGATAATGCTAGTGATAAAAGTTGGTTTTAAATGAATCAAGAATAATAGTAATAAGAAATAGATTAGTATTAATCGTATTAATAATAGTAACGGTTAATAAGTAAAACGTATTACCATGATAGATTCAGAATGACGACTATTTCCTTTTGTATACAAAGACCTGATTTATAAACTCGAATTGCACGATCCTCAGTATTATCAAGCATCTTCCTGTTTCTTTGTCTGCTGTGAACACTGAATGACTTGACAGTGTCGATATGATGTCCGTAGTTCACAAGATTCTTTGTTATTGAGCTTTTTGGTACTTTGAATTCAGCTGTTTTCAACCATTTTGGCAAATGCTCCATTATACGAGTAAACAATCACCTTTCTGTACGACCCATGGCATTTGGCATCCACAAACACACTCAAATTGGTATATGCAGTTTGAAGTGTCGAGGACTGGCGACCGGTTTTTCCCAGATTGTTGAAGCACTCGCTTGGTGGTGTTAAGGAAGACAAGTTTTGTAATCTAATTAAATTTTAATCTCTCATTCCTCCTTCCCCTTATCTATTTGAACATGAACTGACAGAATATTCACACGTGTCGTTTTGCATGAATAATTCAATGTGTACTTTATTTACTTATCAATCTTATATCTCCCAATGTATTTTGAGCAATATTTAACAGCACTCTAGCCATTGGTTCTTAGCATCCTGGGGACCCCAACCAGGTAGTCTACACCCCCCTTACATGGCTGAAGCTAACTGTTGAAGAATCCACGGATTGACACCATGTTTTGGTTTGATCACCCCTAACCCCATTTCAAACAAATCTTAATGAGTGAACATTGGTGAACAGGGAAGGCGGTGGGTAGCATGAATCCTAACTATCTCAACCAATATAGTTTCCCAACTGTATTGATTGACTTACCATTCTTACCTAATGCTGCACGCCAAACCTCGATAGTGCTCATCATACTATACTACCTAAAACCAGAAATAGCATGCAGATATCTATGGTCAAAGACGACCAACCTTTTCATACCTTCCACTTTCAATGACTATGTCTTACAACGATAAAAAGGGCGGAGGTACGTACGCAGCGCTAAACATGTTCTTTGATTAATTACTGGAAATCACGTCTGCGTTAGACGACGTAAGTTAGCCAGTGTCCCACGAGCTTTATATATCCATGCTGAGATTTCGTCAGCAATCAGTCCAGTGGGGTTGATGCAACTTCCCAAATATGTGAAGTGGTCAGTACATCCTACCAATGCACTCCCTGTCCTTAAACATGGAGTCAATGTAGACGAGTCCTGCAGCATTTGAAGATTTTCTGGTCAAGACGTTGCTGACAAGAACAGATAAGAATGGTACCACAATGACTAAAAATGAGTGTGGCCTAGACAGAAAACTATTCGATGATGGTTGGTGGAAATGTCTAGAAATCTGATAGTGATAAAGGCGGATCACATAAGCACCACTGTATACGACATAAAGCAAAGTTACGAAGAATTGCATACTGCTAATTCTTGACATCCTAAAGGCTTCCACATCAAGGTATCTACATCTCTCTCAAAAAAAGTGACTGAAGTCAATAAGGGGGAAATCCAGATAGCTAGTGAAGACATACCACATAAAAAAAACATAACAACAGTAAGTAGAGACAAATCATTCACAAGGAGGAAACTTACTCATTTTGTTCTTGTAACTCATCAACTTTTGAGTGTAGCTCAGATACCAGTTGTTTTAAGTCTTCTTTACGCTTAACAAGATGTTTTATTTCATCCTGATAAAGAGCATCAAATATAATTTATCAGTTAAAAAGTAGGATACATCGTTTTAGGCAATTTTTTTCAAAATTAAATCCCTACAAATAAAAGCGTAGCATTGAGATAATAATAACAACGGCTTCATTGCAAACGGTGCTTCTGATACACTGTGGAACTTTCAGAACATAATACAATAATGCATCTAATTCTAACTTCACATAATATGAGGGATGGAGTACACTTAGCGGGACAGTTACGTTGACAATCAAGTCAATAAAGAATCCCAAACTAAGACGAAACAGCCGAGTATCCAGTACTCCCAGGTTTTCCAATGATTCCCTAACCGATGTCAGCTCATGGTGAAATCCTGTAACCAAACAATCAAATCCCTACAAACCAACACTTGAATATCAATGAGATGCTCACTAGCAACTGGCCATATTCAAGCAGGTAGTTATCTGGGGTTCTAGTGGGAAGTCGTTACCAGTAGGGCACAGCAGGTCGAATGTGAAGACAAATACTTACCGAAGACATTGGCTAGTGGTCGCGCTGCATTGTGAATTGACAGAAGTTGAAATTCATGGGCTGAGCATTGGATCGGGTCCCAGTGGTTTAATGGTCTGCGAGTTCGTCTTGTAACCAGAAAGTCCTGGGTTCGAACCCTGCCGGTGGGTGCGTACTACTGAAAATCTCCAAACTAGGCTGACGAAACAGCCGTCCAGTAATCTCAGATTTTCCAATGATTCTCTAACCTATCTCAGCTCTTGATGAAACCAATCAAATCCCCAGAAACCAATCCTTGACTATTCAAAGTTAGTGACAGCAATAGAAAGTGCGTCAAATAAGGTTTCGTAGTTTTCACAGCTGCTCGTTCGAGAATAAAGTCTTTTATAGTTGCTTCTTCTAGTCCCAGCTAATGAGATACAAGGAGACATTATGATGTATAAAGAGGATGCTCAGAGTTCATATTACCCATTTCCTTGCATCAGTTCACGTATGTAGCTATTATAGTATTAAAAAGTTGACTTGAAGGGACCCCACTCATCTTCTAGTGCCATTCGCAGTGTAACACAGTCTTTCTTAAATAGCCCAGTAGAAGTTCAAGAGGAAGCAATAAAGAAGAATCGATAGAATACAAGAAATAATAAACTGCAAAAGTAGAGACTAAATGATACCAGATTGTCTTAACTTCCGAATGTAGAGAGTTAGACGAAGTATATTCAGAAGATTAGAGGAAAGACACAATCCAAGGTATTTAACATCCGACTTAGTTTCAACTTTAGTGCTTTCTATGATACAAGAATCATGAGAACAAACCGGTTCATATAAATGTCGCTGGTGTCTATTATTATTATTGTTCCCTTGGGTTTCTAGTGGAACATAGGGCTTCAACTGCACGTCTCCACTTGCCACTTCTGTCTTCCTTCTGCTGTACTTTTCACCTGCATCCTTGTTAGTCCATACTGTTTGAACTCCTCTTCACCCTTGCACCGACGTCCCACTCGCCGCTTCCCTTTTGGGTTCCACTCGAGCGATGGCCTGACGCGCGCGCGATGTCACCCAGCGGCCTCCTCAGCGAGTGTCCAATCCTTCTTCACTTTCTCCTGCATATTTGTTGGGCGGCGATTGGTTCTTGTTTTGTTTGTTCTCGTAGTTCCTTGTTAATGATTCTTTCCGGCCCGGCCATCTGATCTTCAGTATAGAGCCAGCGAAGACAGTTAGTTGTTGATAAAGGTCTGCAAGCTGTTGGAAATATCCTTTGTGACCCACCCGCCAAGTTTCTGATCCGTATAGAAGAACTGACTTGACGTTTGTATTGAAGATCCGACTGAATTTTGTTGTTGATACTGAGTGACGAAGATTTCCAGATTGATTTCACGTTGATGAATGTGTTTCTTGCCTTCCCGATTCTCGCTCGATTTGACATCCTCGACCGTTCCGACTGCCTGTAGCTGAGGAGGACAATGCTCCCTAGATAAGTGAATGAAGTAACCTATTTCAAATCCCTCCCTTTGATGGTGACTGACGCTGGATGTTGCTGCTGCTGTTGTTGTTGGTTGGTTGGTTATTTTCATAACCTCCGTCTTGTCTATGTTCACCTGGAGTCCTGTCTTCGGTGGCTGCTTCTTCGACCAGTTTGTCGGTCGGTCTTCGCTCGTAAGCCTTCGATTTTGTGTGACGCTGGTGTCTACAAAAGTGAAATTAACAATCTGACATTTAGAGAGATTTACTTTATGATCCTTTGACAAGGATCACTGACTAATTTCTGATTAAAAAAAAGTTATTCATTTTTGAACAATCAGATTGAAATGTGACCACCATGGAAACAATCATCAGAATACTTATTAAAAATCGACTTCATCAGAATAAAGCAAGTCACGTAAGCAGAAAGAAGAGAATCTTAAAGGACACCTACTACAGTAAGTAAAACAGTGGAAGTTCTTCTTTTACATACAGTGCACTGATTTCTATCAGCAAAACAAGAATACAGCCATTGATTAATGCAGTACAGTGCTTGTGCCAAGGCAATCCTATTTGATAAAAGAGGCCTAGGTGCACAATATAAGGCAGCTGTTCAATCTAGGAAGGCAAACCGGACATATTTGGGCACCTCTGTCTGAACTGAAGACATCTTTAAGATGCAAGACCACAGTGGCATCTACTATCCTGTTTCGTGGAAAAATTGTAAATAAATCCGACTGAACAGCTAAAGAGGCAAATAAATTCGCCGAAAAGAGACTCTTCGCTGAATTAGCTATTTTGTTCTTTTGATTAGCGCCTAGAAAGGGGTTGGGATTTAAGGAAATAACTTATTCACAATATATTGAAAAAAAACAAGCAATTAGTAAACTTACATTCATTTCTGTATTTTCTTTAACTTTTTGACTCAATTGATTTTCTAAACTTCGATGATTTTGTATAGCATCATTTTGAAGACGTTTTATTTCAGCTTGATTCTCTTGAATACACTTTTATAGTAAGTATGTATAAAGGTACAGAAAAAATATATCAACTATTCCAGTTGTTACTTACAAAAAAAGTTATAAGATAACCAACTAAGAATAAAAGTCGAATTGTCTGTCATTATTATACAGTCAAATAAAAATGTAATTTTCCATGACTGACTGCTCAGGAGAGCTTCGTGAGCTCTTGGAAGTGTGTGGGCGGTTTTTACTTCCCGGCTGCCCACACCGTAGAAGTTGAGAGTTATTGTTGCGTGACCGCAGAGATCCCAGGGAACAACTGCTTGAGGCCGGTCACACACCGCCTGTAAGAACTGGCTTCGTGGATTGGTTCCGTATTAGTTACTTTCCACCGGTTACAGACCACCATAGGGTAAGTCGGGATGTACAATTTTCGGGGTCGACCTTTTCTAACTCCTCCTCTCCAGAGTGGAGAGAAAGCATAGTTGGCATGCTGGTCATCTGAGGGAAACACCTTACTGCTGTTACATCCCTCTTCCCCAGAAGCACGACTTCGCCCACAGACCCCCAGCATAGTGTTAAAACAAAATTTAATTTTTTTTTCCTTCATGTTCCCAGTGGAACATAGGGCTTCAAGCTAGTGGCAGTGTTTATTTTACAGGATAGGGTTGCTGGCCTCATGCCCAACCTTTCCCCTTCACCATCACTAATTCTGGCATAGCGAGGTAAAGGAGTGCGTCGGCCGAGGATCGAACCTCGGACCATGTAGATGGTCGGCGAGCGTCCTAACCGCTCTGCCACCCACGCACGTTAAAACAAAAAGTTCTACACAATGCAGGTAATTGCTTTTAGCCTAACCGTTATCCTAAAAGCCTTCCTGGCATGGTAGGACCTGCAGGAACAATAGTTCCAGCCAGTGTAGCTTGTTGTTGTCATTGTGATATGCCAGCTCGACCACCACGTCAAAGTAGCAGCTATCGGTCGGGTAGTTAGAATAATAACAGCTATGAGCCTACTCCTTATTGCAGTTAAGTATTTAGTCACTGATAATATCCCAATTTTCGGGGATTGGATTATGCGGAAGACTGTGAGGAGCAAGACGATGCAGCGAAGACAGAAATACAAGTGAACAGAGAGAAAGGCGTCAGAGGTGATGAAGATACCCAGCAACTGCAAGTATCAATCACTATGACAGAGATAAATTCGAAAGAGGTCAATTCCCTCACATATTCAGGCAGCAACCAGCATCCTTTCGACTACAGACAGTGGCACAGATGATGATGTCAAAACGTTGGACGACCAAATAACTCACCGCTTCCCATTCGGGTTCCTCTCCGCCAATGGCCTGGAGTCTGGTGACACTTGATGATGGTTTGTTTTCTCAGAGTATGACCAATCCACCTCCATTTCTTCCTGCATATTCGCTGCACAATCGGTTCCTGATTGGTTCGATCCCAGAGGTCCCCATTGCTGATCCGTTCTGGCCACCTGATCTTGAGTACTGAGCGAAGACAGCTGTTAATGAAGGTCTGAAGTTTGTTTGAGGTGCTCTTTATGACGCCCAGTGCAAGTCTCTGATCCGTATAGTAGCGCTGACTGATTTCACATTGGAGTTGAAAATCTGGATCTTATTTTTGATGCTGAGTGTTGTTGACACCCAAACAGACTTGAGAGTAGTGAAAGCTTGTCTTGCTTTCCCTATTCTGGCTTTGATATCCTCGTCAGTTCCATCTGTAGTCGAAACGATGCTTCCCAGGTAGGTAAAGGAGGTTGTTTCTTTCAGATTTCTCCCATTTATGCTGATTGTTGTCTGTTGTTTTTGCTGTTGGTGTTGGCCAGGAATCTTCATCCCCTCTGTTTTCTCTATGTTCACCTGAAGTCCTATTTTTGATGCTTCTTCTGTCGCCAACTTGCTGCTTTTCACTTGCATATCTTCCAGTTTGTGGGAAATCAGATATAAATCATCGGCGAAGTCCAGATCCTCCAAGCTTTTTGTGTGGATCCATTCTACGCCTGTCACCATATGACTGGCTCAAATAAACTGATTTCACCACTCACTCCTAAACTCTTTTCCAACGTAATCCTATGTTGGCTAACATTTCTTGTCGAGGAAAGCAGTGGCTAGGGATGCGCAACACATATTGTCCTAGCCGTCTCGATAGATGTAGCTTCACTAAATATTATCTCAGGGTGAGGCGCATCCACATATAGTAAACATTCCTCTTGGAACTGTACTACCACCATCTCACTGACCTTGTAGCAGATCTGACAACAAAAAGTCACGATAACACTATTAACAATAAACAACACTTAGTTGCTAGTTATCACTTTCAGATCAGCTTCATTTCTATAAGCACTCATCAATGGTGAAGTCGCTTAACAAGTTCACCTTATCTAACTTATTAACACAAATAATTTAACCTACTGACGAATAAACCACGTGACATATTAGCTGTTTAGCTTAGAAAATCAACTTCATATATGGTATGATTCATATCAATGACCACTAAATTATGTTAAAAATTGTCATCGAAAAGACAAGCGAATAAAGGCTTACCTTCTTTAAGTTTAATATCGTATCTGTCTGATCGTCAATTATTTTATTTTTAATTTTAACTGAGTCGCTTTCACTCTAAAAATAAAGGAAGAACAAAAAAAACAACAACAACAGTAAACATATTTAGTCAAGAATAAAAATATGCAAAAACAAATGCAGGCTTGTATAGCATTCTTCAACTGAGAGTTTGTGGTATTCATGAACTCAATAATACAATGACACACACACACACACACAGGATAATCATCTTACATAGAAGAAATTCCAGTATGAGATGTCGAGCTACTTCAAATGAAGTCTTCGTTGAACACATTGTAAACAGACAACATCAAGCGAATAGAATTGATACATGACACTCATCGAGGTGAGTGTGTGTGCGTCTGGAACTACACTTCTTATGTCTCAGAATTTTCTAGAAAGAATAAATTTTCTTTCTGCATGAATAGGACCATAGGCTGTCATCTCCTCCTCACATGATATGCTAAATGTCACCCTGGGACTCACAACCAATTCGTCGGCTTCTTAGTGTGCGTCCGATACACCTCCATTGTCTTCGGAATGAAATATTCCGAAGATAAGTTATTGAATGGTTCGTTCCTAGAGTTTCTGATTACTAATTCTTTCCAACCAGCCATGTGATCTTCAGAAAAGAGCCAGGGAAGACGGTCGTTTCCAAACTGATTTCAGAGTGATGAAGGTCTGTTGTGTCTTTCCGAGTCCAGTTTTGATATCCTCATCGGTACTGTCGCCTGTAGTTGGAACGATGTATCCTAGATAAATGAAGGAGATGACTTCTTTTAAATTTCTCGCGCTTAGAGTGATTGTTGTTGGAAGGAAGCCCTGGATTTAGGTCTCGTGCTTGTTGACACATGTTAACAAGGCGTATGTATCTGAAATCTTGAAGGAACTCATATCCCTATTGAGATTCGAACCCGAGTCTCCCAGAGCTGCAAATCAGAGAGAGACTTTGTCACTGGGCTATTTGGGCTCTCGAATAAATTCCTATACGACTGGGTCAAATACTTTGATTAGTCACTGGGGTGTATCCATCGTGTTGGTACAGACTGAATTCTGTCAGTGAGGCTTGTAATTAGGTAACCATGCTAGGTGGCTCACCACCACGGAGCATTCTGAATTGATATTAGGTAATTGGAGACAATCAGCTGTCTGTTTTCAACACAGAACTTTGCACCGATGTGTAGCAGTTCAAGTCGCCACACTTCACTCAGCTCACAAAGCTAGATAAGAAAGTAGAAGAAATGCATAAGAGACAGTAAACAGAGATGTGAGACAAATGAATAGTAATAACGAAGAACAAATCAGTTTCATTGGAAATCATAAGTTACAGGGAGTGGATGCATCTGTACTAGCCTAGCCATTGAGAACGATTTTGAGTCATATCACCAATTGTTTCCAACCATTGGTTTTTACCGTCCCGGCGACCCCAACCAGTCAGGAAGTCTACACCTTCCTACATGTCCTAAACTGACTGTTGTGGATTTCATTGACTGGTGACATGTTTTGGTCTGACCGCCGCTAGCTCTTTTCCAGCCTGACCCTATGTCAGCTAACATTGCTCATTGTCAAGGAAGGCAATGACTAGGCATACGTAATACATGTCCTAACCATCTCAGTCGATGTAACTGCACAGCCTCACCTATTGATTTCCCCTCCCACTTCCCTAGCACTCACTCGATCGATGCCTAACCTCAATATTGCTCACCCTATCATATTTTTTTCACATAGCAGATAGAGCGCAGGCACCTACGATCAAAGACAATCAGCAGGAAGCCCTGGACCTAGGTGGGTTTCGTGTTTCATCATGAATAATTGCAAACGTATTTAGGTTAAATATAATAGGTGAAATCAACAGTTCACCATACAAACACATATGAGATTGCTGAGTTACACAGCTATGAAAAATAAACAAAGGTGTATAGCCGAAGTTAAGTGAACTGTTTACAAAAGTTGAAGTATGCTAGCCAAGAATGCAAACAATGTCTTACTTGTTCAGTTAAATCAATAAACAAAATGCGGAAACCAATAGAAATGCTCATTTCGTTAACTGTATTTAGTTCTGAATAGGATATGACGGGTAAATCAATCTTGAAAACACATCAAACCACAAATAACAGGTGTAAGATGTAGATTGTTCGACAAATTTTACAGATTTGAACTGGAAACTGATAAAATGTACATACATCGCGGAGTGGAGCAAGAATTAAACGAGTTTACTTGATATGAGTGTGTCGGAGGTTCAATGGCAGAGTGCTCGCTAGCTACGCACATGATTTGGGTTCGATTCCAAGCTGACAAACACTGCTAAATCTCGCTGGTATTTGGGCCGTAAAAATAGCTAGGTTGTGCATGAGACTGGCAACCTCACTCCGTAAAATTAACACTACCATCGCTGAAAATTCAGAGCTTGAGTCCTTCCTTATAGGGTACAAATAAATTGTATGGGCCGCCAAGTGATCTTGAACAAAAAATCCCAATAAAGGACTGTCAAAGCCTTTGAGTTGGTTAGTAAAATGTATATTTAAATGTGTAGACCGCTTAGTAGGACGATTAGGCGTTACTCTAGTCCCTGATGCTTACTCTAATCCTAGACTGTTATGCAGACAGGTAACCAATGGCTTATCCCACATTGGTGATATGGTGATCAAGGTCAGTTTGGAAATACACCAATCAGAATTGGCCTGCATAAAATAACGCTTACTATTTTATTGACCATGATCATAGACTAATTGAAATAACCTTGGTGATTTTTTAAATAATACATTATTGTGTAAGCATACCGTTGCTTTCTGTCTCATCATTGGCGTGTTCTCTCTTAAGTCACAGGTTGAGAGATCAGATAGCCATTGTATACACGTTGTTGACGTAAACAAGCGATACGCATGACTACCACGTCTGTCACCAGCTCGATGTCCCTATTTCAACTCAATCTCCAACGCCGGAATGCGTTTCTACTGAGGACGTTCTGGAGCAAGAGAAAATCAGTCTCAGGACTAAAATTCGGGTCTACCAAGCTTCCATACGACCCGTTCTCCTGTATGGCTGTGAAACCTGGCTCTTCGCGCGGAAGATTTACGCAGACTCGAGGTAGTGACCATTGGTGCCTCAGGTACATTCTGCATGTTCGTTGGCAGGACAAACTCTCCAACGAAGAAGTGCGTCGTCGTTGCTACAACATAACCAAATTCCAGTACTGGTCCAACAACGCCGCCTTTGGTGGTTTGGCCATGTTGCGCCGACCAGATGACGATCTGTCAAATCAGTTCTAAATCCTCGCCATTACCATCTTGGCGATGTCGCAGGGGTGGACAGCTGAAGACATGGCTTGGTACAGTCAAGGCTGATATGGAGTGCCTGGGGCTACAAACCGTCTACGGACTCCGTATGTGGAACAAGAATTGGATATCCTTGTCGCAAGACCTTGCATCAGATCGCCGCGCCTGGGCAGCGATGATTCGAGACGTTCATGAAGCCGGCTCATCCTCCCGTAGGAGATAGCCGAAGTAAAGTAAAGTAGCGTTTTTCAAAATATAATATAGACCTAATTTCTAACCCTGAACCTTAACCCTAATTCCCAACCTTAGCAATAACCCTTAACCACAGACATTAAAAGTAGATGAGATCAGCAGAAAAATGTTGAAATAAAACTTACATTACATTCATGACTAGTGAAACGACTGTTTATTCACGGTAATTCGTAGCAGTCAGAGTTTATTTTTACCGCACTATATTTAACTCGGAATGCAATCAACAAAAGAAAAATATGATGTGGCTAAGATTCGTTTATAATTCACTTTTGATTTTCCCCTTTGATTGATTAGACCAAAATATTCGGCCTCTGTGTTGACATGTCGGTTCCTAGCACAGACGCTTCGACTATGTCTGGGGATTAACTTGAATTTAGGTTGGTGGATAGTTGGTGACTAGCAGTGGAATCCAGCTAGGATGCACATTTCGTCTTATTTGGAACTCATCAGTTAGATGTAGCTTCATTCCTAATGATTGATGGTGGAAACACTATCACTCAATGGGAATTGCAGCTACATTCAGATGACGAAGCCCAAATATGACGAAATGTGCATTATGGCTGGATTCCACTGCTAGTCGCCATCCATTACATCGACGTGATTAAGCCTAATAGCATGAAGTTTAATCCACTTACTATTCAATCAAATGGCAAGAACTGCTCACTGTGATAAAAAGTCCTAGTATACAACGCATCTATTAACTTCAACTAAATAAGTTTTAAAATAATTAGCAGTTTCTTATAAAACAATAAAATGCAAACATAATATAAAAAAACTGATTGAAATTACAGAGAATTTTACCTCTAATGACTTTTTGAGACTAGCAATCTCTAACTCTTGAGCTTCAATTTTAGCCTCTAAACGTCCACGATCCTGAGCTAAAGCTGATCCTAAGAAGAAGAAGAAGAGAATATTACAGATATGCATAACCGTCTTTATAATAATTGACTGACAATAACCCAAGCCTTTCCAGAATGAATACCAAAACACAGAAACTTTATGGTATTTAAGTGCATACACATGTCTCTGTCTGTCTGTCTGTTATCGACATAGAACTCTGCACAAATGTGCGGAAGTTCAAGTCGCCACACTCCGTGTAGCACGCGAAGCAAGAGAAGAAAGTACAAGAAAAGCATAATAGAGACAGTGAGCAGAGGTGTCAGACAAAGGAGTAATAATAAAAGACAAAACATTTTCATTGGAAATCATAAGTCACAGGAGTGGATGCATCTGCGTTTGCCACTGAGAACGATTTTGAGCCATGTCACCAATTGTTTCCAACCATAGATTTTTACCGTCCCGAGGACCCCAGCCTGGAAGTCTACACCTTCCTACGTGGCTTAGACCAACTGTTGTGGATTTCATTGACTGATGCCAAGTTTTTGTTTGACCGCCGCTAGCTTTTTTCCAGCCTGACCCTATATCCGCTAACATAGCTCGTCGAGGGAGGCGATGGCTTGGCATACGTAACACATGTCCTAACCATCTCAGTCTTTGTAGCTTCACGACTTCGTCGATTGATTTCCCCTGTTTACCTAGAACTCTACGCCTAACCTCAATGTTGCTCACCTTATTATGTCACTTTACACGGGAAATAGACCGCAGGCACCTATGCTCAAAGACAGCTAGTCTTTTCATGTCTTCCACTCTCAGTGGCCAGGTCTCACAGCCATAAAGGAGGACGGAGCGGACTGATGAGCAGTACACCCGCCCTTTGGTCGATAGTCGAACATCTCGTCTACGCCAGAGTCGGCGTAAACTGGCAAATGCGAAACGAGCCCCCTGTATTCGTGCTGAGATTTCGTCAGAGATCAACCCGTTGGCGCTGGCTGATGGTACTTCCCAAATAAGTGAGGCGGTCAACGTGCTCTACCACTTCACTTCCTATTTTTAAACTAGGCGTCGATGTAGTCCAGTCCTGTATCATCGTCTTGCATTTGGCGGGAGCGAATCGCTATGTACAGGGATATAGACCAGGCGGCACTGATAAATTTTTATTTTGAGACAGTGTTGTACAGTAATACTTAATGATGATGACGTTTCGACCACAATTTATTGCCACTCATATTCATATCAAGGCACTACTCACACAACTTTCTTGCTTCATTTATATACATGAGTGGAATTGGTGATTAGACATTTGAATAAAAATCAATATAAGATAGAGTACATTCGGAAATAATGATCAATCAAATACAATTAGATGGGAGATAAAGTTTTGTTACAGTAAAAATAAGTAACCTGTTAGAATGTTATAATGTGAATTGAAATGGAATTTTAACATTATATATTATCCTCTGATTTGACTAGTGGTAATATCTTCCATAACTCTGGTATTCACATTGACTCACTTCTACTGCATGTGTTGGGTGTAGACTCTATGAACTAGGTTTCAGTAATCAATCTCTGTCTATTTCCACCTACCTATATCACTTTTTGAATTTTGGTTCTGTGTTAATGTGTACAGTGCAGTGCAATGCAGTGTTGAGTTTTTGTTTAAATTACTTATTTTCGTGAAATCAATCATTCTAATCTTAGCTAAATTCTTATGTTCAGATAATCTCACTACTCCTGATCTACTAGTTTGACCCATGTAATTGAATTAACTCAGAGTTATTGCAAGGTATTTTGTAAATTATTACCCACAGGGTCCTTTAACCTACAGAGATTGTTTTACCTGAGTGAGTTTGTAGGTTTGAATGCCATCCTAAATTCTGCTTTATTGAAAATCCTACGTAAGATCCAGATGCCGCTTCCTTATGTAGTGAAACTGTAGATGCCTTATATTCTTTCTTAATGAGTAGCTCTGGCTTCTCACCTGTTTGGGACTTCACTGTACTTTATTATTATTATTTAGAAGAAAAACAGGTCGGGCAAAGAATACCCTTGAAACAACAGAAGACAAGGACCGGCAACAGATCATTTTATTACGGAAATCAGCACGTATTTATATATATTTCATGTACATTATTATAGCTTATTCAAGCAGACAAAGACAGTCTTCTGATTGGTTGTTTCTGGTTTCTCGAAAGTTAAGCCATATATTTGCGAATCTTATTTGCCCACGTTAAGTCTGCTGTGACTGGTTGTTGGATCAGCCTTGTTCATATTTTCTCACGGCCAATATTAGTGACCTAGACATTGACGTAAATTAATGTCTACCAATTGGCTAGCAGCCTGCTCTCACCACACCCTTCTCGATAACTTCTTCACTTAGCTAGCTCCACAGTCATAATACACAATATATTTAAGGAGGTAATGCCCTAGTGACAACACACTGATGATTTTTTATATAGTAAAATCGAGATGTTTTATTAAGAATAATAGCTTTACTCCAAACAGTAATCCTGATACAATGTGGAATTTTCAGCAAGTAATACAAATACAAGCTAATACAAGTAGAGAAAAAAGGTCGTTTACTCACTGTTTCACATAAAAAAAGTAGTTTCATGCCTAACACACTTTCCATTACATAAAGTGTGCTGAATAAAGAGGTATTGTAAAGTTTTTATAATTAGTTATTCGAGAATAAAGTCTTTAATAATTGCCTTTGGTCCACCTACCTGATAAGATACAATGGGACAGTTATGTATAAAAAAAGATTCTCAGGATTCCGACAAGATGATATTAGTCAATATCTGGTATGAGTACAATAATTTATCCACAACAGTGACGCCTAACTCGCCCTACTGAGAGCTTCTAGTGTCCTTCATAGGGTAACAAAGTCTTTTTTTCAAGTAGCCCAATAAAGATTAAAGGGGAAGTAGAATACAAGAATTAAAACACTGTAAAAGTAGGCACTCAGTGATATCAGATTGTCTTAACTTCTTTACGGAGAAGACTAGACGTGATATATCTTTCTAGAAAGTAACATGGTGTGGAAAGACCAGGAAAGAACAGAGGAAATACACAATCTAAGATATTTAACATCCAACTTAGTTTCAACTTCCACGCCATCTATGATACAAGAATCATGAGAACGAATCAGTTCATTGAAATTATCCTAGTGTCTACTACTGATCATTCCATCTCAACAAACGCCTCCCGCCTTAATGTAATCTACAGAATCAAGAATAACTTACCAAAGGCAATACGGTTTCGTCTTCGTTGTATCGCTGAAGCTCTGGCCATTCACATAGAAAAACTGGAGCTGTGCATACAATAGAGAACTACTCAACCGCTTCTAATGTCATGGTAATAACTTTGTTTATTTTCGATGACTTAATTTCGTTTGTTTGCCTGTTTCTTTAACTGCTTATAATTCTTGAATTCATTTAAAACTCTTACGTAATTTCATATTCTCTACTTTGTTCCTATATGTATCCTGAGTAGAACTCAATCATCAAACTATTCATATTATTACATAGCTTCAACTTTAACAACTGTTTGTGACAACTCGTCACCTTTGTTACTACCCTAATTTCATTAACACTCAATTTTCTTGACGGATTTTGGATTACGTAACTCCAATTGCCAATTTTCACATGTTTAGTTAGAATAACCATAACCAATTGTATTTTTGTTTGACAAGCTCAATGTATACATACATACAAAACAACACATATATATTTGCGAATGTACAACTAAGAAAATGAATTCGTCGCCAAAAAGAGACTCTTCGCTGAACTACGTGCTTTGTTTTCATTAATGTCTAGATGGGGATTATCCATGAATTAAAAAGTGAAATTAACAATCTGACCTTTGGAGAGATTTAGCTTAAGACCATTCGATAAGGACTACTGACTAATTTGCAATAAAAAACTCTTGGAACAATGTGATCAGCATGGAAACAGTCAAATCATCTCTAACCAAAATCAACTTCATCAGAACGATGCAATCCATGTAAGAAGAAAGAAAACAGAAAAGTAGAAAGAACAGTACCCTGAAGGATACCGACTACAGTAAGTAAAGCAGTGGAGAATTTCGCTCGACATACAATGTGCTGTTTCCTATCAGAAAAGTGAGAAGAATACAAGCACTGGTTAATCCACCACCTTGTTTGTATCACAGAAAGCTTATTTAACAACAGAGATCCTGGTACAAAGTCGAAGACAGTTATGTAATATGGGAAGGAATACCGAACATATAATGGGGAAGATTTGTAGCTCAAGTGGATGATTTTGATGTGGTTGTGTCCTCTGAGCTGGATAGTTTATTTTCGAAGCTTTCATTGTCCTACTGGGCAACATCTTCAGCGCATACTTCAATTCGAATTGAAGTGAGCTTTCAGATTTCACCACGAGTTTATTAATCATCTCTCCCGGTGACCTTGAAAGTAATTGACTGTTTTTGTGTGCATCACACCTTCTAGGCTACTTGTATTGGAACTGATTGTTTCTTTGACTTGAACTTTGACCCTTTGTGTTTGAGATTTCCTTCTTATCGGTTGGTAAATTTTGTGTCTATTGATTGACGATTCACTGGAATACCAGGCTTCTAAAATTTCTCTATCATTCTTGTTGTTTCCTGTGTCTAATATTTGAGTGTTGTCCTAGTCGAATTGATGTCCGTGGTTGTCTGTATGCAGTTATATTAGTGAGTGGATGTCATGTCTTTTGACGGCTAGTTTATGTTCATGAATACGAAACGAAGGGGACGTCCACTTTGGCCAGTGTAGTGCTTTTCTCAATTGTTACGATTTATTTTGTAGATGATGTTGGTTTTATCTTCTTTCGTCGTTGAGTCTTAACAACCACGGACATCAATTCGACTAGGACAACACTCAAATATTAGACACAGGAAACAACAAGAATGATAGAGAAATTTTAGAAGCCTGGTATTCCAGTGAATCGTCAATCAATAGACACAAAATTTACCAACCGATAAGAGGGAAATCTCAAACACAAAGGGTCAAAGTTCAAGTCAAAGAAACAATCAGTTCCAATACAAGTAGCCTAGAAGGTGTGATGCACACAAAAACAGTCAATTACTTTCAAGGTCACCGGGAGAGATGATTAATAAACTCGTGGTGAAATCTAAAAGCTCACTTCAATTCGAATTGAAGTATGCGCTGAAGATGTTGCCCAGTAGGACAATGAAAGCTTCGAAAATAAACTATCCAGCTCAGAGGACACAACCACATCAAAATACCGAACATATTTGATACCTCTGTTCAAATTGGAGACAATAGTATGATGTAAGAACAGCGCTATGTAAAGTACACCTATCATATTTGTAAACAATTTGTTTTAGGTGGTTAAAAGCCTTCAATAGGGAAGCTTAACGGTTAAATCAAAGCGGTTTTTCCACTATTTTTGGAAATGGTGAGGTAACGGAAATTGGTTTAAACTTAACGCACAATTCATTTGATGGTTTAGGCACGTGGACAATTTTCAAATCTTTCCAAGAAGAAAGCACAACGTTGTGTATCAATGAAGAAAATCTTTATTGATAAAGTTATCTTCGAAGGCTGTACAGTTATGTTTATATACACTAAAAAGGTGTTGTAGTATTGTAGGGAAGGAAGTAACACTGACACAGTAGCCCAGGAGTGATTTGTAAGAAAAAGAAGTAGTTGGGAGTCTACAGAAAAAAAATGACCAGTAAAATGTACAAAAACGCCACGTAAGAGTGTAACGCCAGAAGACAAGGGCCAGGCAGCACATGATTTATTGAGAAAATCAAGAGATATCTTTAGATTTTTATGCACATTATTGTCAACGGAGAAGCAACGCCTTCAGGTTGATTGTTTTCTTGCTTCAGGTTATTTTGTACTGTTTGTGACCATTTCTCAGAAAGTTAAGCCATATATCTGCGAATCCTATTTGCACACGTTAAGTCTACCGTGATTGGTTGTTGAGTTCCTCAAGGTTAGACCCCGATTTTGGACGTAACATTGACATATAAATTGCTGTCTACAATTTTTGGCTTACAGACAGCTCTCACCACAAGAATACTAATAATTGTAATTACTTCCTGAACAAACCATTTTCGCTAATGCCTATGTCAGATACACAAATGTCCAAACCTAACAACCCAATGTACCATTCCGTCTTATCTTAAAGATAATTTCAGAAGACGAATATGTAGTGAAGCTGGATGTCCTGAGTACACCAGATACCAGAAGGGACACGAAAAAGCAGTTTATCATCTTCGAAACAAAAATCTAAAATCAAAGAATGCATTATACGCACTGACTGTATTTGTATAATTTTGAGTCAAGTTAGTGACTGACAACAATTACTGTAGTCACAGGATTTCATCATGAGCTGACATTGATTAGAGAACCATTGGAAAACGTAGGAGCACTGGCCGAAGACATTGGCTAGTGGTGGCGCTATGTCGTGAATTGGCAGAAGTTAGAACTCATGGGCTGGCCATTGGATCGGGTCCCAGTGGCTTAATGGTATACGAGCTCGCCTTGTAACCAGAAGGTCCTGGGGTCGAACACCGATGGGTACGTACTGATGAAGAGTCCCAAACTAGGACGAAACAGCTGTCCAGTACTCCCAGGTTTTCCAGTGGTTCTCTAACCAATGTCAGCTCATGATGAAATCCTGTAAGCAATCAAATCCCTACAAACCAACACTTGGATTACTGTAGTTCTTAGAGAGCTTATGAAAAAGAGTTACAAAAACAGTCTTATTATTTAAATAAAAATTTGTCTGCACATGCAAAAATCTGTTACACACACACACCTTGTTTAGCCAATTCTTCACTCCAATTCCGTCTTTCTGCTCTTAAACCAGCTATAATGGATTCTTGAGCTGCCATTTCTGCTTTCTGTTGTTTAATCTCCTATAGTCAGACAAACAAACAAAAGAAAATTAGAGAAATTAGAGTTTAAAAAAAACACGCTAAAAGATCAGAATAGAAACAAACTTTGAACAACAAACAACAAAGCGAACAATGCTGGCATAAACTTGAAAAACTGAATGTTACAAACAGAGAAGAATTAAAAATATATCGGGTAGATAACCCCTCAAACTTTTATGCCATAAAAGTATAACACAGAATTTATGAATTTATAGGCTCGACATCAGATCAGCTAAGGAGCAGTGACTGGCTAGTGCTTCGCTTCGTTTGAAAGCAGAGGACTGGTTGTTGATTTAAACGAATTGCAATGGCTGCTTCTGTTCAGACTATTCAGTATCTGAGGGACTTTGGTAGTTTATTCACCACCCACCCAAAAGATGATAGAGAAAGACTGTTGAACCTTATCAGAAAATTCTGATTTTATTTCAGGTATATTGTGGAAGATGATTTAGACAGGAACATCATAATATCTCAATTGATGAATGAAGTCCATTCAGCTATCAAATTCACGTGTGAAGAAGAATCACAAAGTAAAATTGCCTTTTCCAACGTTTCAACTCACAAGAAGACCAGACGGTAGTACAAAAAGGAATTTGCATAAGTAAAGTACTTCGGTCGATCAATATAAACATTCTTACAGCTTTTCTACTCTTCAGCATGAAAGAATTTTGGTAAGGACCCTCATGTAAAGGATTAGAGCTATTCGTTCAGAGATGAGATATTAAGGATGCACTTAGGGTTGTATACAACACGTTAAGTGATAACAGCCACCCCGAAAACTTCATCATTAAACACATAGCCATAAGAGAGTATAAAAGAACTCTTTTGTATCTGGTAACAAGAAGCCTCTATATATACGATTACAACTCAAAGATGATAGGTAATACCAGGTGAAATAATAACCAACAAGTTTAGAAAATCCATTCAAAAGAAAGTTTAATGTCGATGGTAAGCTGATGCTTACATTTTCCAAACAACCGGTTGTAATTCCAAAAGTGGAAAATGAAATACCTAGGCTAGCCACTTTTAATTGTCAAGTATTGGTTTTGTAGGGATTTTGTTTGATTGCATGGAGGATTTAATCATGAGCTGACATCAGTTAGAGAACCACTGGAAAACCTGGGAGTACTGGACAGCTGTTTCGTCCTAGTTTGGGACTCTTCATCAATACGCACCCACCGGGATTCGAACCCAGGCCCTTCTGAAGAGTCCCAAACTAGGACGAAACAGCTGTCCAGTACTCCCAGGTTTTCCAGTGGTTCTCTAACTGATGTCAGCTCATGATTAAATCCTCCATGCAATCAAACAAAATCCCTACAAAACCAATACTTGAAAATTAATCTGATGCTCACTAGTGGCTGGCCCTATTCAGGCAGTTAACCTGGGGTTCTAGTGGGAAGCCGTGACCAGTAGGGTACAGCAGGTTGAAGATGAAGCAGTAACTCATCGAAGAAGGCATTACGAAGTGGTCGCGCTATGTCGTAAACTGGCAGAAGTTAGAATTCAAGGTCCATTGGATCAGGTCCCAGTGGCTTAATGGTATACGAGCTCGCCTTGTAACCAGAAGGTCCTGGGTTCGAATCCCGGTGGGTGCGTGCTGATGAAGAGTCTCAAACTAGGACGAAACAGCTGTCCAGTACTCCCAACTTTTAATTGTATCTATCAATTCAACTACTAGTGAGCAGCTAGCTAGTTATATTGGCCATCGCTCTAAGAACTTCATTATTCGTTCTCGGTAACACCTACCAATGTGGTTAAATAAAAGTGTTGTTAAAATCATCAGCATTTCTATATTTTTATTCTATATTTTACTATAGCCTGGTTTCACACAGTATTTTTATTTTGGTACAAGTATGGAATTTTCAGGGTGTGATATCGGTAGCCCAATTTTGCAGACCGACCATTGATATCGGATTTGCGTCAGTAGGGGATCGAACCCCGGACTATGTGCATGGTCGGCGAGCTCCTAACCATTGTGCCACCAACGCATACCACCTCGTGCCAACAGGTCACAAAGTCAGTATTTTAGAGTCTGTCTCTATCATGATCTATCGGGTATCGGATAAATTAACAAAGGCCTCTAGATACCAAACACTCCAAACAGCAGAGGCCATTGAAATTGATCAAAATCAACAAGTACTCTGCTTTCAAAAGAAGAAGGTCAAATCAGTCACCATTCCTTAGCTGACTTCATGTCGAGCCTATAAATTTATAAGTTTTGTGTTACTTCTTCCCATAATTTATCTGATATTGATGAGTCAGTTTAATGTTATATTAATGTAGATTATCTCAGTCTCTCTTGCTGATGCTTTCGAAATATGTAATCACCAATCGATACTAACTATTGATTCAATGCAATAATGAAATAACATTCATGTTGTTAACATGAATATTGCTTCAGTTGTGATGGACATGTATAACTATAAAATCCAATGAAGAAGAGATCATCGAAAAGAATATTCTACGTTCCCTAATCAATTTTTTGAAGTCGCTATAACGTATCTTCAGTGAATTCAAACAAAAAGAGAACTAAAATTACAACTTTTATTTCAATTAAATATCAAGTAAAATCCTGAGTCGCATTATCCTGGAGAGATTCAAGGATGCACTGGAGACAGAACTCCGACCAGAACAAGCTGGCTGGATCCAGAAAAGGCAAATCATGTTCTGACCAAATTGCAACTATACGCATCATCATCACAGAACAAAGCATGGAATGGCGATCAAACCTCTACCTCAACTTTATAGACTTTGAGAAGGCCTTCGACAGTTAGCGTTGACCGTGAAGTAATTTGGAAATTACTCGAGTACTACGGTGTACCCCAAATATTCATCAACCTTATTCAACAGCTGTACGACAACGGCACATGTCAAGGGATCCACAACGGAAAACTCAGCGAGGCGTTTGCAGTGAACACAGGAGTCAGTTAGACAAGGGTGCTTATTATCACCCAGGATGATATTCCTAATTGTGGTGGACTGACTGGATTATGCGTCAGACAGTGGGAAACGAGAAGACAGGGATATCCTGGACCGACGTGAAGAACCTAGAAGACCTGGATTTCGCACGTGGATGATTTATGTTTGTTGTCACACACAATCGAAGACTTACAAGCGAAAACCGACCGACAAACTGGTCGAAGAAGCAGCCGGCGAAGACAGGACTCCAGGTGAACATAGACAAGACGGAGGTTATGAAAGTAACCAACCAACCAACAATAACACCATCAACATCCAGCGTCAATCACCATCAACGGGAGGGATTTGAAAGAGGTTACTTCATTCACTTATCTGGGGAGCATTGTCCTCCTCAGCTACAGGCAGTCGGAACGGACGAGGATGTCAAATCGAGCGAGAATCGGGAAGACGAGCGAGAAACACATTCATCAACCTGAAATCAATCTGGAAATCTTCGTCACTCAGCATCAACAACAAAATTCAGTCGGATCTTCATTGCAAACGTGGTCAAGTCAGTCAGTTCTTCTATACGGATCAGAAACTTGGCGGGTGGGTCACAAAGAATATTTCCAACAGCCTGTTGCAGACCAGACCTTTATCAACAACTAACTGTCTTCGCTGGCTCTATACTGAAGATCAGATGGGCGGGCCGGAAAGAATCACCAACAAGGAACTATGAGAACAAACAAAACAAGAACTAATCGCCGAGCAACAACAAATATGCAGTTGAAAGTGGAGATGGATCGGACACTCGCTGAGGAGACCACTGGGTGACATCTCGAGTGGAACCCGAAAGGGAAGCAGCGAGTGGGACTTCATTGCAAGGGTGACATGGAGGAGATCGTGTGAAGAGGAGGAGTTGAAATAGTATGGACTAACATGGATGCAGGTGAGAAGTACAGCAGAAGGAAGACAGAAGTGGCAAGTGGAGACGTGCAGTTGAAGCGCTATGTTCCATAAGAAACCCAAGGGAGCGATAATAATAATAATAATAATATGATCTCTGAGCTAGATGGTTCCACGGAAATTAACTTACCCAGCAGAGAGAATATAACAATATCAAAAAACATTCATTCGAGCTATAAATCCTTTCATTACTACCTAACGTTGTGCATTGAACACGGAATGCAAAAAGAAACGCTTCAATCCAGATCGTTTACAACTGGTTGACTTTGATTCAATTTTAACAGATTCATTGGTGGCTTGTTAAAATTTTTAACAAGTAGTCTAAACAGTTTTTCAAAGCATCGGCATTACCAGTTCTAGAACGATCAAAATTCTACATGAAAACAATGTATAGAAGTTTGTCGCCGGACAGTAATCATGGTAAGCGCCAATCGAAATCCATGTTATCACCAAATCCAATGTGTCATGTTAGATGTCGAGTTTAATGCTTATTTCACACTCATCAGAAGAAATTACTCATGACCTTGAAGAAACTCATATTTTCTCTTTGAGATCCGGCATCAAACTGTTATGTGTTAAAGTCAAAGACTCTACCACTTAGCTATATTTAGGTCACTTGCCAGTTTCATACGAGTTTATCCATATTTACTCTTAAATTCTGGTTTAATAACTGAAACAGTACATTAGAAACAAATCTAAATCTACTTAACCAAATGTATTTCGTGCTCATATTTCTATCAACTTGAAAAGATCACAGTTCACAGGAAATGATATGAAGTTTAAAAGTTGTAAACTTTTGAATGAAATCTTTAAAAGTTAGTTTGTGGGAATTTGATTTGTTTCAAGTTTGATCAGTAGCTGACACCAGGTAGAGAATCACTGGAAAGACAGGGAGTACTGGACAACCATCTCCTTATAGTCCGCCAATCTTCATTAGTTCACATCTTCTGGTTACAAGGCCACCTCGTAGACCATTCGGCTGCTGGGACCCGATCTAATGGCCGATGAATTCAAACTTCTAGTCATACAAAATCACAAACTGAACGAAACAGCTGTCCGGTAGTCGATGGTTTTTTCCAGTGGTTCTCTAACTGATGTCAGCTCTTGATCAAAGCTGGAAGAAATCAGTTCCCACAAACTAACTCTTGAAAATTAATCTGATGCTCGCCAGTGACCACCTCTATACGGCGAAGTTCCCTGGAGTTCTAGTGAGAAGTTGTGGCCAGTGGGATGGATGTCAGGACAAATACTCGCCGCCAATGAGATTGGCTCGTGGTAACGTTAAAAAAATCATCAATCGATGGAAGTTGGGATTCATGTGTTGGACATTGGATCGGGTTCCAGTGGCTGAATAGTCTACGATCCCGCATTGTAACCGGTGAGTCCTAGGTTCGAACACTGGCGGGGACTGCTTACTGGTGAAGAGTCGTAAAGTAGGACGAAACAACTGTTCAGTACACCGTGATGGTTCTCTGGGTGATATCAGCTCATGATCAAATTTAAACGAAATCATTTAAAACAGCGTTATGAACTTACTTCCTTGTGTTTTTATGGAGAGTAAAAATAAGAAATTTCTTGTTTAGAAATAAGCATCAAAATACCATACATATATTTCATGGTTTTTACATAAATATATCTCATACTATCATCTTGATGAACTATACTGTCTTTCGTGATCACCAGACGTTCATGCACAACATCTATATTAAGCTTACATTCACTTTTCATGGGACAGCTTCAATTATTATTACAATTATTAAAAATTTATAAAACAAAATAATTGACCAAAGAATATCCTTTTCGATAATTTCCTCTTCTGGCTCTACAATTATATGTATACATGTTTATATACGCAGAATATTCTAGATTAGTAGTCAATAACAATATTAGTGTTTTTTAAATAATGTTGATTTGTAAATTAAGATCGCAATGGAATTACAGTTCATTAATGCTTAAATTATAATGACAATAAAGATATAGTAGAAAATAGAATATCAACTAAAATTAGGGAAATTCCACAAAAATTCAGAGTCATTCAAACCTGGATGGCCAAGGTAATGATAATTTCTGAACTAACTTCTTTTGGATGCACAAATTAGGCTTGTTAATCTGGATCCCAATGGCCAGCCTCAGAAATACTAAGTAGTCAAACTCTTAAGGCAAAATTGAGATTCGTAGGTATGGAGTAAATGACCCTAAAAGCATGGTTAACGTCAGTCTTGTATTCTGTATCCACAAGATGAGATAGAATAGCGCTAGGAATCGATTTTGTTTG
Source organism: Trichobilharzia regenti (assembly GCA_944472135.2). Classification (NCBI taxonomy): domain Eukaryota; kingdom Metazoa; phylum Platyhelminthes; class Trematoda; order Strigeidida; family Schistosomatidae; genus Trichobilharzia; species Trichobilharzia regenti. The sequence continues at coordinate 42,857,632 of OX235267.1, forward strand.
TCCTTTACTTAACCACTGTGCAGAGTGATGTTCAGAAATTCGACGAGAAACACGCCTAAGTGTACGGTCTATGCAACTAACTGGCTCTACAGGAGAAGTTAAATTGGTAGATACACATGGAGGAGGCGAAATTAGGCAGTTTGCCTTTTACTCCCGAACGCAAAAGAGGAGTGGTTTTGAACACACAACGTAATTCGGAAGCAGGGAGCGCTCTTTTTACCGCATTTCTAAAAGGCGCTGTGTTAGTATCTCGCTGATGTTGTCCCCAAGGAACTGCATTTGTAAGAACTGTTGGTACCTTGGGCTGCTTTGATTTTAGATTCCTATTCTTATCAATAAACTTTTCTGGATAACCGTTTTCACTCAGCAAACGTTTAATATTATTAAGTTCTTCATCAAGACATTCATCCGAGCAAATTGCTCTTTCTCTGTGAACCAAGAACTTTATCAGATTGCGTTTGTATATCAAGGGCACGAAGACAAATTTGTGAAATATTATCTAGGTAGGGTAGTAGAGTTCAGAAGTTTCCCAACCACACAGAAGCTGTTTACTTTAATAAACAAAAAAATCATTTAGCAATTCAGCTTTCACAAACCTCATCAAAATCATGATCCCAGTATCAACAAAATAACTGAATAAACACAGTATTTGTGTAACATACATGCTGAGCTGAATGCGATTACTAAATATTTGTGAAATGCAAGACAGTGATGGTGATTACTCATAATAGATTAATTCATTCAAACAATACGACAAGAGGAAAATTACCAACTCATTTCAGGGTTGCAGAAGGTGTTTGGTGAGTGACTAATACAAAGCAGGTATGCAATAGAGAGACAGGAGATAGTAAGACTGCATTGAACGACAGTTCATCATGAAGTAATCAGTTGGTGAAATGAACAGATGCAGTTGTATACTGAGAGAACGTATAATATCACTAGTAATAAATCAGAACAGTATAAGTGGAAAACTCGATAGTATTGGAAAAATGAAGAGTATGAACTACAAAACATTTTGGATAAAATTGCTGGGATAAAGAGAAAAGGAAATTCAGCAAAAGAAATAAGAAGAAAAGCCACTTTCTGGGGCAGGAGAAATTTTCATCCAAATTGAGCCACTGTAGGAACACCGTCTAAACGCGTTCTTTTTGAATACACAGTCCCAGTTTAGTTGGTCTTATTGCAACATCTTCAGCTAATGTCGAGGACGTAGGCAATCTGTGCGTGTTAATGACTTTAGAATGTGGTATATAACCCTTATGACCACGTTAGCGTCAATACGTTGTCCTGTGATCTAGCAAGTGTGATAAGATTGAACTTTTTATGTGTTTGACTTTTTTTGATTATAGCTTGATTCCACACCGTATTTTTGGTACAAGTATGGAATTTTCAGTGGATCGAACCCCGGACCATGTGCATGGTCGGAGAGCGTCCTAACCACCGTGCCACCAACGCAGACTTAACCCTTTCCGCAACTAAGCATCTCACAATATTCTATTTTTGTATTCAGCCCAACATGTTTGTCATCACACCTTCGAACCTTAGTGATTGCGTACTGATGAAGCGTCCCAAACTGGACGAAACAGCTGTCCAGTACTCCCAAGTTTTCCAATGGTCCTCTAACAGATGTCAGCTCATGATGAAATCTTCTAACTAATCAAATATTTGTAAACCAACACCTGACTATCTCTTTTGTCAGTCCATAACTAACCTGTTATTTTACATACACATTTAGTGGAAGTTAATCGATTTTGCAAGAAATAATTGTTTTGAAGCTAATTAATTCTCTGTAACGCAATCGAATGTATATAAACGTCCTTCTTCAATTTACATATTAGAATAAAGCAGGAGGTCAATCGTATATTCGGTGGTAACGACACTAAATGAAGCACTGAGTCTTGTAGGTCTGAATCTCCAAGAAGATATCTTTTTTTTTCAAGGTTGCAGATACATTGTGTTGACGAACGGGGATAAGTATGAAACATAGGCCTAAGGATTCCTGCTTATCGCCACCTAGCATCACAACCTTAATCTGTTGACTGACTGCACTCGTAGAATAAAGACAGGTGTTTAAGTTTATCAAACGTTGTAGAAAAAAGTCAAGCATAAAGTTTACATCCTACGTTAACCTAGAAGGATGTTTATGTTCAGTTGTTAAAAGTTCTCTTTAGAGTAGTTATAACATAAGCAAAACATTATCTCATTGCTATGTAACGTGGTTATTTCTTTTAAGTTGTTAACTAAACACTAATCTCCTCCTCAAACGAGATCTCCCATATCCCCTCAGATACCCAATTCATCATCACTATCGAAGTCAAGAATTTTTGTAGTAAACGAGAAGAGACTAAAATTTCATGCTCTGATTTTTAACAAATGACAAGGACTGTTCAATAAATTATTTATTTATTTTTTTCTTAAGCCTTTTTAGGTATATGTATAACGACAGAAGGCAAGAGTCAGGCAACAGATCCTTTGTTGAGGAAATCAACAGATATTTATAGATTTTCATGTACATTAATTATAGATTATTATTAGCACAGAAACAGCGTCTTCTGATCGGCTATTTCTCGCTGAACGTTAATCTTTCATCTCTTTGTGGCCGTTTATTGAAGGTCAGATCACCTATGTGCGAATTGTATCCGCCCACGCATAGTCTGTTGTGATTGGTTGTTGAATCAGTCTTTGTGTTTGTTCTCATTTTTCTCATGACCAATATTGGGGAAATAAACATTGACGTAAATTACTGTGTAGCAATTTTGGCTAGCAGACATCTCTCACTACATATATTCCTCCACGCTTGATTACCCTTTCCTAAGTATGTATACCTTCACCGTTAAACTGGTATACAGTTTTGGGGTATGACATAGTCATTAGCGTGCGATGTTGAGATTTATCGTAAAGCATATGTTTGGTTTTTTCGAGATAATGATAAGCCAAACTGCAAGATTTTTTCTGACGCATAACAGATTACAGTCTGTGTCTCGAATTTCCACTTTTGGGATAGAGTAGACAGTAATCTTTGAAGTTAGTTATCCCCACATCAGTTTAAAAACCTTGAAGGGCATCTGTCTTCTAGAATTATACTTAGTGGTCAGTATTCTGCTGTTGTCATCTATTGTATCCGTTGTATAGATAAGTTGTATATTCCTAACTCAGTATTTAATACTTTTACAGAATACAGTAAAAGAAACAATTATTTGTTGTCAAGTGTTGTTTTGTAGAGATTTCATTGGTTACACGTTTGATGACTAGCTGATATCAGGTAGAGAACCACCGGAAGACCTGAGAGTAATTTACAGCTGTTTCATTCTAGCTTGAGACTCTTAATCAGTATTCACGCATTTAACTGATGTCCGCTCGTGGTCAAACACCTCTGACCAATGAAATGTCTGCAAATCACTACTTGATAATTAATCTAATGCCCACTAGTAAATGGCTCTATCAGGAAGTTTCCTGGAGTTCTAGTGAGAAGTCCAAACCCACGGAGTCCACCAAGTCGGGAAAGAAGACAGTTAGCCACCGCCGACATTGGCTGGGGATTGCTCTATATATCGACAACAGGGAAAAGTTGGAATTCATGGGTCATAGACTCCATCCCAGTGACTGAAAGGTCTTGGATTCGAGCCGCTGTAAGTATATGCCAAAGAAGGGTCCTAAACTAGGAAGAAACGCCTGTCCAGTACTCCCTGGTTTTCCAATGGTTCTGTAACCCACATTAGCTGGTGACTAAACCTGTGAACAATTACTTGTTTCTGGGTTATTTTTTCAAAGAAAATTTTAAAAAATCTATGATTAACTAGCAATGAAATTTAATAAAATAAAGTGGTGCACATAAATAAATAAATAAAATATCAAAATATAAATGAGTCGGATAATAGTTCAATAGTAGTTTACACACCCACCTTTCGTAAATTTTCATGATTTGTAATACGTGTTCGAGCTTCTTCTAAATGAGCTTCCAAGGTTGCAATACGTTCCTTTAAACAAAATAATAATAACAATAATAAAAGATATTATAGTTGGCGAGAATGCATTTAACCACATAAACTGAACAAAAAAGGACAATCCCTTTGGTGACGAGAAAATTAAGTTTATACCGGTATCATTAATAAATAGCCGCTCTCAAATAAAACATATTCAAAGAAGTTTTTCCTAATATTGTGATAATTTGATGTGTGTATTAGGTATTAGTAGTCAGTGTCTCAGTCATGAGCTGGTGAAATTATGCTGGGTGAAGGTAGCAAGAGACTCCTCCCACTTTCACGTTCGAGTTGAATTTAGACACTTTGGTAGTATATAACTACATTGTAGGTGAGTTCGTCAGATATAGTACACAGTGAAAAACTGTTATAATACCTGGATGACGTTTCGAGCTCAATCTGTCGTCCATAATCACATCAGTATCACTGCGTGTGCTACATCAAACCAACCCATCAAATATGGAGTCACCAACTTACTTTGCATTCACATAAACATCTACCGATTCAACTGAGCCGGTGGTGGAGTGAGTTATATCGGCCGTTGCTCTAGGAACTTGAATTTTCGTGCTCGCTCGAGAACACCTCCCAGTATGGCTAAGTAAAGTGTAGTGAAAACCACTAACAATTCAATAGTGGACCATCTGGTGCAAACCGGCCACAAAGGCAGCACTGAAGAAACCTTCTCTACCATCTACCGGGTACCAAAATTGTCAAAAACATCGAGGTACCGCATGGTTCAAATAGCATAGGCTATCGCAATTCGTGTGCTTTGTGTGCAGAAGAAGAAAGTCCAGCCAGCCAGTACTACTACTGCCCTGACCGGCCTAAAGTATATTATTATTATTGCTCCCTTGGGTTCCTAGTGGAACATAGGGCTTCAACTGCACGTCTCCACTTGCCACTTCTGTCTTCTCTGCTGTACTTCTCACCTGCATCCATGTTAGTCCATACTGTTTCAACTCCTCCTCTTCACACGATCTCCTCCATGTCACCCTTGCACTGACGTCCCACTCGCCGCTTCCCTTTCGGGTTCCACTCGAGTGATGTCACCCAGCGGTCTCCTCAGCGAGTGTCCGATCCATCTCCACTTTCTCCTGCATATTTGTTGTTGCTCGGCGATTGGTTCTTGTTTTGTTTGTTCTCATAGTTCCTTGTTAATGATTCTTTCCGGCCCAGCCATCTGATCTTCAGTATAGAGCAGCGAAGACAGTTAGTTGTTGATAAAGGTCTGCAAGCTGTTGGAAATATTCTTTGTGACCCACCCGCCAAGTTTCTGATCCGTATAGAAGAACTGACTGACTTGACGTTTGTATTGAAAATCCGACTGAATTTTGTTGTTGATGCTGAGTGACGAAGATTTCCAGATTGATTTCAGGTTGATGAATGTGTTTCTCGCCTTCCCGATTCTCGCTCGATTTGACATCCTCGTCCGTTCCTCCTGTAGTTGAGACAATGCTCCCTAGATAAGTGAATGAAGTAACCTCTTTCAAATCCCTCCCGTTGATGGTGATTGACGTTGGATGTTGTGCTGTTGTTGTTGGTTGGTTGGTTATTTTCATAACCTCCGTCTTGTCTATGTTCACCTGGAGTCCTGTCTTCGCCGGCTGCTTCTTCGACCAGTTTGTCGGTTTTCGCTTGTAAGTCTTCGATTGTGTGTGACATCAAACATAAATCATCCACGCGAAATCCAGGTCTTCTAGGTTCTTCACGTCGGTCCAGGATATTCCTGTCTTCTCGTTTCCCACTCACTCTCTGACGCATAATCCAGTCAGTCCACCACAATTAGGAATATCATTGGTGATAATAAGCACCCTTGTCTGACTCCTGTGTTTACTCCAAACGCCTCGCTGAGTTTTCCGTTGTGGATCACTTGACATGTGCCGTTGTCGTACAGCTGTTGAATAAGGTTGATGAATATTTGGGGTACGCCATAGTACTCGAGTAATTTCCAAATTACTTCACGGTCAACGCTGTCGAAGGCCTTCTCAAAGTCTATAAAGTTGAGGTAGAGGTTTGATTGCCATTCCATGCTTTGTTCTGTGATGATGATGCGTAGAGTTGCAATTTGGTCAGTACATGATTTGCCTTTCCTGAATCCAGCTTGTTCTGGTCGGAGTTCTGTCTCCAGTGCGTCCTTTAATCTCTCCAGGATGATGCGACTCAGGATTTTACTTGGCGTCGATAGGAGCATGATTCCTCGCCAGTTCTTGCAGAGTCCTAAGTCGCCCTTCTTTGGTAGTTTCACGAGGTAACCTTTCCTCCAGTCAGTAGGCACCTTTCCCTCCTTCCAGACCTTTTGCAATAATGGAGTCAGCATGTCTGCTGTAGTCTCTGGGTCTGCTTTCAGTGCTTCAGGGGGTATTCCATCTGGTCCGGCTGCTTTTCCAGCTTTCAGAAGCTTGATTGCATTCAAGACTTCAGCTCTCGTTGGAGGATTGGTGTCAACTTGCAGTTGTGTGCGCGCTGTTGTTGGTATTTCTGGACGGGTTGCAGGTGATGGTCGGTTCAAGAGTCCTTTGAAGTGATCCGCCCATTGTTTAATCTGTTTTTCTTCCTTGGTAATTGGGTTCCCTTGGCTGTCTTTTATAGGTTTCGCTTGTGTTGGTCTCTTCCCGGATAGAGATTTGGTTATCTGATATAGTGTCCTCAGGTCCCTTTTGCCTGCTGCCTTCTCAGCTTCAGTGGCAGGTTGTCGTAGAATCGTCTTTTGTCCTTCCTAGCACTCTTCTTCACTTCTTTGTCCAGTGCTTTGTAAGTTGAGCTCAGCGTCTCCTTCTCCTGTCCGTCCTTGCATTGAATCATTTTCTCTTTCACCATTCTCCTCTCTTCTATTAATTTCCAAGTGTCCGTTGAGAGCCATTCCTTGTCTTGTCTCTTCTTTCTTCCTAGAACCGTTGAACACGTTTCGTTGAGAATCGCCTTCAGAGACTTCCAATGTTCTTCCACGCATGATTCTTCAGTGATGTCGCGTAGTGTTTCCTGCTTTGCTCTGACAGTTGCAGTGAAAGTGTCTTTTGTGGTTGTGTCCTTCAGTTTTGAGTGTTGAACTTGCATTGTGGCCTATCCCCAGCTATCCTCGAGGCTTTTAGTTTCACCTTGAAAGTCCCTTCTACTAGATAGTGGTCTGAACCCACATCTGCTCCTCTCCTTGACCTTGTGTCCAGTAGGCTCCGTCTCCACTTTCTTGAAATTGAGATGAAGTCTATTTGGTTCTTGGTGTTTCCATCTGGTGAAATCCATGTCGTCTTGTGTATATCCTTGTGTTTGAACACACTACCACCAATCACCAAATCATTGAAGGCGCAGAAGTCTGAGAAGAGTTCACCATTGTCGTTCATTTCACCGAGGGCCTCACGACCCATGGTGAGTTCTCTTCCTGTGTTGTCTCCTCCCAGCTTCGCATTCATGTCGCCCATCAGGATTTTGATATCGCCATTTGGGACGTTGTCCATTATTGCTTGTAGTTGTCTGTAGAACGCCTCCCACTGGGGTTCCAGTGGGAAGTCGCGACCAGTAGGGTGCTGCAGGTCGGGCATGATGACAAATACTCGCCGATGACATTGGCTGGCGTTTGCGCCAAAACTACGAATCTGTAGAAATTAGAATTTATGGACCAATAAATCGGGTCCCAGTGGTTTCCTTGCCTTGTAGCTGGAAGGTCATGGGTTCAAAATCCGGTGAACACCTACTGCCAATGAATGCGAAACTAGGCTAATGAAACAACTGTCCAGTACCCAATGCTGGTTTCAATGGTTCTCTAACTGATATCAATCGGTAGTCAAACATAGAAAAGAAATTAAATCCCTACAAATCAACTCATAACAATATTCACACAGTTTAAACACAAACGCTCCGATCTAAGAATGGATCATATGATGCGGTTTCTAGAAATTCTAAGTTTATAGAAGCCAGATAATTTTATAGAAAAGAAAAGCAATCGAATCTCTTTTTTTTGCTGAAAGAGTATTAGTGATTCAATGGTCCACTGGTAGAACGCTCACCAGTCATACATGTGGTTTCTAGTTCGATTCTCAGCCGATACACTTCTAAACCACATTCGGTTTATTAGCTGACAATAAGGCTAGAAAAGAAAGAAGGCTGGGTGCAGTATGGTGTAAAAAACAACATCACCGATATTGAAACTTCAAACTCAAAGCTTAAACTTTATGTTCCACTCGGACAGCACAGGAATAGAACGAAAAAAGAAATGGAAAGATTGTTTGTTTATGTAAACTTTGACGATGAAACTAACTATATATTATAAAGTCAGTGTACATTTATTCCCCTTAATGAATTTGAACAAAGCAAGAACCACAGTTTTGGCAGAATAAATTGGTACCATCTTTGATATAAGAATAGAACTTGTGCACTGTGGTAGAGTGTAATTCCACTATGGGTAAATTTTGTTTTGATAAAGTCTCACAGTGTTATACTGTTATGTTTACTGATGACGTTTCGAGCAAAATTTGTTAATGCTCATAATCATATCAAGGTAATCACACGACTTCCTAACTTCATTTATATAGTTCCATTATTTTTCACTTGATCTGATTGGTAATAGTGAAAATCAAGTGGAGTTAACATGAGAAGGATATCTATCTGCGGGAGCAGTTACATTGGAAGAACAGACAGAAGGGCAAATCTACGATTTTCTGAACATCTACCAAAAAGCTTATGTCTAAAGGGAACAAATACTTTAAACAGTGCCATGGCCAAGCATCTCCTTGACACGGGGGTCATGAGGTGGGCGTCGAAAAGTCGTTCAAAATTATCAATAGGCCAAAGAGCTCAATTCTCCCCAAGTTTTCTGAAGCCATTTCCATCAAGCGCCTGAAACCTGATTTATGCGTCCAGAAAGAAGTGATTATCAGTCTTTCTTTGCCCTGACCGGTAACTGGATATTTTCATCTCTCTTTCATCTGATTGCGAAATGTTGAGAAGTTTCCATTGTGTATGATTATTATTGTTGGTCGGAATAGTGTTTAATATTATATATATATATATATATATATATATATATATATATATAACTTTATGCATATATTGGTCGATTGATTTTTGTTTAAAATGAACTCCGTGCAAGTATGTTAAAATTGTTTTTGTAGATATACTTAATAATGCCTTTGGTCTGTAAGCAGATGACGAGAAGGCAACGAAATAAAAGATGGTACCAATTTATTCTGCTAAAACTGTAGTTCTTGCTTTGTTCAAAGCCAGCGTAGATTATTATAATCTACTCTGGTTTTTAACATGCAGCCAGTATCCACAGGAGAAAACTAATAAGTTTGGTGTCCGACAGAGAAGACAGGAATTCAAGTGAACAAGGAGAAGACGCTGGTGAATAAAATAACCACAGACAAGCAATAATCCCTATCAATGCAAGAAATTTGAACCAAATCACTTTTTTCCCTTATATCTAAGCAGTATCGTTTCAACAACAGGCACATGCCACGGATGAAGATGTCAAAACCAGTCAGCCAGCCAGAATCGGAAAGGCAAGATACGCCTTCATTAACCTGAAATTAGTTTGGAAATCTTAGGCCCTCACTCAGACAGCATAGACAACGAAATTTGGATTTACAATACCAATACTAAGTCACTCAGTTCTTCTATCTCTATGGGTTAAAAACTTAGCAGTTCACAAACAGCTAAGGCTGAACACTTCTATCAACAGTTGTCTTCGCTGGCTCAATAATGAAGATGAGATCGCTGATCAAAAAGAATTAACTACAAGAAACTCTGAGAACAAACCAATCGATAATCTACTGGACAGCAAACATGTAGAAGAAATTAGAGACAGATAGGACACACACTGAGGAGCTCTTTGATTGACGCCACACCCCAGGTAGTCCGGCGACGGGAATCTGAGAGAGAAACAGCGAGTTGGGTTTGGTATCGAGAGTGACATGGAGATCATGTGAGGGGGTGAGAGATGATAACTGATAGCCAATGGTGGAGACAGTCACAGAGGACTGCAGAGAACAGGAAAAAGTGGAAATGTTCTGTTAAAGTTCCTAAGTTCCACTCGGAATCCCAGATAATAATAATCACTTCGATGATCCAAGCCGTCATCTAACCACAATACATTAGACGAGAAGAAACTGCACAAAACATAGTGATTAATAACTACTGATTAAGTATCCAAACAGATCTAGATCTAAAAGAGAGAGGAAGTGTGTTAGAGTTTACGTTTCTTCTTCTTCTCTATAATGTCTACTTACCTTTAAGTTATGCTGCAATAATAAATTAGCTTTCTGTTGACTTGTGTATTTCGATTTTTGTTCTTTGATCACCTATAATAAAAACAGAAGCTGTCTAATTCATGAATAATTCCCCTAATCTAGAACATTAATGAAAACAAAACGTGTTGTAGAGTTCAGTGAAAAGTCTCTTTCGCCAGCAAATTCATTCTCTTCTACAATATATATATATATATATATATATTAAATATTCCCATAGTAAAATTTAGAACAACACATTTAAGCGAACAATATTGTGGTTTCAATTAGATCTCATCAGGCTAACTCTAATATACATAAGTTTACAAATAAAAATTGAAATATAAACCAATCATGGTGTTTTTGTCTATAGGATAATACGATGGTGAATATAAATTGTGCAATTAGTCATAATAGTAGTAATGATAATATTAATAATAGTAATAATAATAATAAGGATGAAAAAGTGAGGCAATTTGTGATAACACAAATAATGAAAAACAGTATGATTAAACAAACAATTGTTCAGGTGGAAGTAGTCGATAAAGGCTAGTAGAAACAAATGAACCGATTACGTAATGTTAGATTGTAAGGAAAGGAAATGAAACACGTTTATAATGAAGATAAGTTTAAGGGATGATAAGAAAGGGGTTGAAAATATAAATAAGGGGTGGTGTAGAAGTTTTTACTTGGTTATGTCTTAATAGCTCAAGGGAGTTATTATGGCTGTACGAACTTCTTTTGAATGCATAGTTTAGGTTTAATAGTTCGAATGCCTATCGCCTCAGCTGTGTGCAGTAGACAAATACGAAGTCTACTGGAAAGATTCAGTGGGATACAATGATTTACTTTGAAGGCTCTCATTTTCTCCACTACATGACCACTATCAATTAAATGTGACAGAATTGAGCTACGAATTGTTTTTGTCTGTCCTTTGCCAAACCACGACGGGAGATGTTCACTAACACGTTGGCTAAGCTGTCTAGTAGTACGCCCAACATAACTGCCACCGCAGGTGCAGTTGAATTGATAAATACACATAGATGTGGCAAAACTATCAAGCTCATCCTTCGTTTGCGTCCCAATCATTCATCGGCTATAGAATGACAAACATTGGCATGCTGCGTAAAATGTTCTACGTATACTCCTTAAAAGTCTTTGGAATAAAATCTCACTTGATAAGTCACCATTAAATTGTAACTTAATAAATAGAGGCTTCTTATGTGCAGTCAGAATCTCAGGTTTTTTCTCTGATATTTTCACATGTTTCTTTATGAAACTACTCGGATAGTCCATCTCCGTCAAGGAATCGTGAATATATTCAAATTCCTTTTGTAAGAGGTCATCCGTACATATCTTTCTTGCTCTGCTCGTGAGACATTTTAGAACATTCCTTTTATATTTAATGGGCACATAACTAAGGAAGTGTGTGTATTGCCCTGTGAATATGCTTTTTCTGTACACACTTCTCCCATATTCTCTCCTACTTAGCAAGACATCCAGAAATGTAGTTTATTCTCCTGCTCCTCTTCACAAGTATAGGTAAGCGAAGGGTGGATGTTGTTGAATTTCAGCAACAACTCGTCTATGTTAACATTCTCATCGTATTATCCTATAGACAAAACACCATGATTGGTTTATATTTGAATTTTTATTTGTAAACTTATATATATATTAGAGTTAAGCCTGATGAGATCTAATTGAAACCACAATATTGTTCGCTTAAATGTGTTGTTTATATATATATATATAATTCCGATTGTACAGCTAAGCGAATGAAGTCGCCGGCGAAAACACACTCACAGCTAAATTACGTGTTTTGTTTTTAGAAATCATCCAAGCGGAGCATTTTAAATGAACGGAAAAAATTGAAAGACTGATCAGGAAACAAAGAACATTCAGATTTTCGATAACCTCTTCTTCATCAGCTTCTACATTTAAATTACTATTATAATTTAAAAAATCTCATTATCAACATAATTGTAAGTTCAAATTACATTAAATTAGCAGTATCGATAGATTACAGTTCAAAAGCATCGGTAAGAGAGAGAGAGAGAGAGAATATCCATTAATGGAACACAGATCAGGCAATAAAAGTTACGAGGACAACACCAGAACATTATAAAAATCTACATACACCCTGGTTAAAGTAAAGAATTACGAGGCTGAAACCCGGGTGCAAGTATACCAGGCCAGCGTAAATGCAGTTGAGCACAAGACCAGGTGCATACATGGAGGGAGGGCGAACCCGTGAGTTACAAGCCAAACCGGATTACTTAAACAATATAAATGGAAGCGGGGGTTAAACACCAATAATTATTATTGATTTGAGAATTGTGAATTTGATTTATTATGTCAGTAGTTCACCTAAGTAGCAAGCTAGCCAGAAATTGGATGGTTTCCACGGATTCGTCTCTATGAGCAGAGTTAAACCTGGTACACACCGCTGATGAGCTTACCCATGAACTAGTGGAACGGTCGTCCGGTGTCTAGATCACCTCGATCTGGCTAGCAAACACTATGGGTTGATGCATGAATGACATAGAGCTACTCAGCTGTTACGATCAGTAGTACATCGTTCTATTTCAATAGTCCTGCCGTCCTGATTACCATTTATGGTACCAAGCAGATCAGATATACTGTGATCTAGATAATTCGGTTGCCAAAGAAAACTGTGTGGCAATGAAATTTCACCCCTTTGAACGGTGTACATCAAAAGTTGGTTATTTAATTTATGAATTTGTTCATGTTAAGCATTAGTAGTGAATGTCTCAGTCATGAGCTGGTGAAATTATGCTGGGTGAAGGTAGCAACACAGTCCTTCTACTTTGAAGTTGGAGTTGAATTTAGACACTGTGTTAGAATATGATTCCATATTAGATAAGTTTATTTGATGTAATACACAGTGAAAGACTTTAATAATGACTGGATGACGTTTCGAGCACAATCTATCGTTCATAATCACATCAGTATCACTGCGTGTGCTACATCAAACCAACCCATCAAATATGGAGTCACCAACTTACTTTGCATTCACATAAACATCTACCGATTCAACTGAGCCGGTGGTGGAGTGAGTTATATTGGCCATTGCTTTAGGAACTTGATTTTTGGTGCTCGCTAGGGAACATCTGCCAGTATGGCTAAGTAAGGGTGTAGTCAAAACAGTTCGATATTGGACCATCTGGTCCAAACTGGCCACAAGGCCAGAATTGAAGATTCCTTCTCTATCACCTACCGGGTGCCAAATAAATTGCTAAAAACATCCCGGTACTGCATGCTCCAAACAAATGAGGCTGTGGCGGTAAATAATTCCCAAAATTATTGACCATAGGAATAGATTATGTCTAAAAGAAGAATTACATCGTGACCATAAGAATCATCAATGAACATTGGATGCTAACCCTTAGAGTTTAAATCAACTTGTTTAGCTGAAGGCTTCTCGTCAAGCATCCCCGCCATTTGGTACTCCGTCGTGTCACTTTTGTGCACGATAACTAGCTAGCTTAGCTTCCTCTTCAATCCGGGATTTGGTTCAGAAATATATCTCGTAATTTGAACAATCAATTCTGGTGTTTCGCTTTGCCTTGCATTAATATATTCAGTACTGTTGGCGAACGTTTATACCATCAACCCTAAAAGGCTATCAAGACTCGCGTGAAACAACCAGTGCTTTGTGTGCAGAAGGAGCAAGTTCAGCTAGCCAATACTACTACTACTACTGTGGCCGACTTTCAGTGGAGACTACAAATCCATGAATTCGTATTATTATTATCTTTCCTAATTTGCCTTTCTCATATTCAGTGAATTGTTATGCTGATGATATCGAACTGTAATCCGTTGATATTATTATTATTATTGATTATATGTCATTTTTTTCCTTCACATTCCCAGTGGAACATAGGGCTTCAAGCTAGTGGCTTGAAGTTTCTGTAGCAGTGTTTAATTTTTTTACAGGATGGGGTTGCTAGCCTTATGCCCAACCTTTCCTTTTTACCAGAATTATTTCTGGCTTAGCGAGGTAAAGGAGTGCGTCCAATGGCCGGGATCGAACCCCGGAGCATGTGCATGGTCGGCGAGCGTCCTAACGCTATGCCACCAACGCTCTCGATGTCATTTAAACAACATTAGTGTTGTTAATAACACTAATTCATTCATTCACTATTATGTAAGTATATATGAACTGTAGAACCTGATGATGAAGAGCAGGTTATCGAAAACCTGAATATTCTTTGCTCAGTAACCATTCCTCCTTTGACAAACATAAAAGTTTCAGCACACTCACTGTATTCAATTCTTCAATCAAATGACGTGTAGATTCTTCACGTTCGATTCTTTCTTTTAATTGTGATTGTGTTCCACTCAGTTCTTCTTTGCATAATTCTGATGTCTTAAATAACTATAATAAAGAAAGATATGATACCTTGCTTTATCTAATAAATAAATAAGAAAGTTAATCAGGACAAAAACAGACTAACTGAAATTTGCACAGAAGTGTACCAGCTCAAGTTGTCACACTCCATATGTGGTGAGAGGTGGCCGTGAAAAAATATGAGCAAGGCTGATTCAGCAACCAATCACAGCAGACCTAACGTGGCAAAATATGATTCGCAGATAAACGGCTCTACTTTCCGAGAAATATCAAAAACAACCAATCAGAAGACTGTGTTTGTCTGCTTAACTTCCGAGAAACAACCAATTAGAAGACTGCCTTTTTCTTCTTGCATAAGCCTTATTAATGTGCATAAAATATATATAAATACGCGTTGATTTTCGTAATAAAACGATCTGTTGCCTGGCCCTTGTCTTCTGTTGTTACACAAAACAACACACGAAGGTAGACAAAAGTGAGAACTATGGTGAGAAATGTACGGGAGCGAGAGAGAAAATGTTAACATGGATCTAAAAGAATACAGAGATTGGGAGATGTCCCCACCATCGAGAACAATTCCGAGCCATATCACAAAAAAAACACTCTCAGCCAGTGTTTTCCTAGAATCCTTAGAGGGAAACAGAAAAATTCTGGAATGTGATGGAATGACAGTTGTAGGCCAATTACAAGTTAGGTTGAATCAATACTGGATACTGTATGTAACACAAGAACAGATTTTTTAATTTTTAAATTAGTTGAAGATAATCACTTTGTGTGCGTCTGTGGCACAGCGGTAGAATTCTCACCAACCATGTAGATGGTTTGGGGTTTGATCCCCGATCACCGACGCACCCCTTCACCTCGCTAAGCCAGTAATAAGACTGGTAAAGTAGGAAGGTTGGGCATGAAGCTAGCAGCCCCAACCCGTAAAAGTAAACACCACTGCTACCGAAGCTTCAAGTCTCTAACTTGAAGGAGCCCTATGTTCCACTGGGAACGTGAAGGAATTTAAAAATCATTTTGAAAAACACACCTGCTCTTTACTTCGATCACTGTCAAAAGCAAAACACACCTCACAATGTCAATTAATGTCATACCCTTCAAGATCTTTGGTAAATTGTGAAGGCAACTTCAGCAAACAAATTTCCTAAGAAGACCTACTTTTTTAACTTAAAGGAGAACAATTAAATCAATGAACTGTGACAATTCCTAAAATTTTTAAGTGTTAATTCGTAGAGATTTGATTGATATTAGTTAGAGAACCATCACTGATGACACTGGATGGCGGTGTCGCTCAAAGTCACGAAATGACAAAAGTTAGAATTCATGCTTTATAGAATTCTCGCCCACTGGTTGTATGGTCAACGAGCTCACCTCATAGCCAGAAGGTCTTGGAGTTCAATCACCCGCCCGTAAGGTCATGGGTACATACTACTGAGAAGTCTTAAACTAGGACGAAACAGCTTTCCAATACTCCCTGATGGTTTTCAATGATCACTCCGTGATCGAAGCCCAGAATCAGAATGATTTGCATAGAATAATTTATTGAATAAAAATAAGCAAACTAATTTTGGGCAGCAGAGACTATACAAGTGACATTCAAATATTCCCCATCGTAAATGATTTGATATATTTGGTGTAAAAGTAACATTAAACGTTTCTGATTAGGAGCAAAATATTGAAGCGTATAATCATAAGGGTGAGAAAGTAACACAATAAATATTTCTTCACATCAGTACTGGAACCAGTAGTTTCAGCCAAGATTAAAAAAATTGATGCTAGGCTTTTATGCTAGCTACATGAACCGATATTTATAGATGAGAGGTTTTAAATACACTAGATGTCAAACGATGTATTACAAAGCTATTACAGTATATTTTTAATACTATTAACAAAAAGTGAAGTATAGTATATATTCTGTCCTACGGTTAAGTGAATAAACATTCACAATGACAATGAATTCTATTCAATAAGACTTTATGTAAAAGAACAGTTGTTTGGAAAATCCCACCTCAACGATCTAATTTTAATATTGATGCTTATTTGGATTTTCCAATTAACATTTCAAACTATTGAGAAAAAAAAGGCTCTAGTATTTCATTTTTAGACGTCCTTATGACCAGAAAAGAGGATGGAACAATAAGAAGAAGTGTATATAGAAAACCTACATCAATGGGTCAGTATACTCATTTTCTCAGCTTCGTGTCCTTGTAATACAAACGCGATCCGATAAAGTTCTTAGTTCACAGAGAAAGAGCAATTTGCTCGGATGAATGTCTTGATGAAGAACTTAATAATATTAAACGTTTGCTGAGTGAAAACGGTTATCCAGAAAAGTTTATTGATAAGAATAGGAATCTAAAATCAAAGCAGCCCAAGGTACCAACAGTTCTTACAAATGCAGTTCCTTGGGGACAACATCAGCGAGATACTAACACAGCGCCTTTTAGAAATGCGGTAAAAAGAGCGCTCCCTGCTTCCGAATTACGTTGTGTGTTCAAAACCACTCCTCTTTTGCGTTCGTGAGTAAAAGACAAACTGCCCAATTTCGCCTCCTCCATGTGTATCTACCAATTTAACTTCTCCTGTGAAGCCAGTTAGTTGCATAGGCCGTACACTTAGGCGTGTTTCTCGTCGAATTTCCGAACATCACTCTGCACAGTGGTTAAGTTAAGGACAAACAAAATCGATTCGTAGCGCTATTCTATCTCATCTTGTGGATACAGATACACACAAGATTGATGTTAACCATGCTTTTAGGGTCATTTACTGCATACCTACGAATCTCAATTTAGCCTTAAGAGTTCGACTACTAAGTATTTCTGAGGCTGGCCATTGGGATCCAGATTAACAAGCCTAATTTGTGCATCCAAAATAAGTTAGTTCAGAAATTATCATTACCTTGGCCATCCAGGTTTGAATGACTCTGAATGTTTGTGGAATTTTCGTAATTTTAGTTGATATTCTATTTTCTACTATATCTGTATTGTCATTATAATTTAAGCATTAATGAACTGTAATTCCATTGCGATCTTAATTTACAAACCAACATTATTTAAAAAACACTAATATTGTTATTGACTACTAAACTAGAATATTCTATGTATATAAACATAAATATAGTTGCAGAGTCAGAAGAAGAAATTATCGAAAAGAATATTCTTTGGTCAATTATTTTGTGTTTTATAGATGTCTGAATGAATATTTTTGCTATATTGAAACTTTGTAATTATGATTCCCTTCTTCTCCTACACTGTATATCCTAGTTCTGATGTTTGCATATCATATGTTGACTTGATCACTTTTATTTCTTTTTGTTGCTGTTTAATCTTTAATTTGAATGCTTCACTTTGTGGTTGTATGAAAGATGATATTAATAATGTGTTGTTTCACGACTCCGATTTTGTTTGAGTGAATCAAGGTCATCCTAACTTTTGACTATCTGAGAGCATGGTTTGGTGTGTGATCTTTGCTGACAGAGCTTTTGATCCCATCTTGCTGTGAATATTCTACTTGATTATCAGGTACTACTACTTCAAGGTTTATTTTTTTGGTTAACTAATTTTTTTTCTGCAGTACTTGTTTTGTCTCTGAGATCCAATTTGATCTGTATAGTAGCTCAACGACATTGTTAAGGTAATTTTGAATTTTGATATATTACGATTTTTGAATAGTACCGTAAAATTTATCACAAAAATAACTGTCTTTTTACCATCGTTGAAACACTTTTGTTCTTCGCATAACTCAAGGAAGTTCTGTTTAACAACTGTACAGTAGAACTCAGAGATTTGTTTCCTACGTTCAGACCACAACGCGTTGCTTTTAGTCGTCACACTTTAATTACCTCTCGTTTGTGAGGTGAAGCAGAAGAAGCTTTAAGTATGTTAGTGAAACGCATCTTTAACCTTTAAGCTTTAGTGATTCTAACTTTTCATTCAGAGGTATTCACTAACGAAGATCGTTAGTCAACTACTAAGTTCCTGTCTGGTGTTTAAATTAGAGTGATCAGGGTGGTCCAAATTTGTTAAATGACCACAAACTATAGATGCCCTGTTTGCGATAAATAAATTTACTTATATACCTATAAATTAAAAAACATACTGTCTCATATCGTTCTGCTTCTATTCTTAATGCCATTCGAAATTCATCTTCAAGTGCTGTATAACGTTGAGCGCTTTCAGTTAATCTAAAAATACACAAAATAAGTAAAACAAAAGAAAAGAAGCAAACCAAATAATGTGTGTTGAAAAACATTGAATATTGAATAGGCTACAAGGAACGGTCAGACAACCGGTTCCCTTTATTAGTTTGAACAAAGAAAGAACGACCATTTCTGAAGGATAGCACGAGCACATTTAATTTCGTGGGTTCTCTTCAACTACATACATCCTAAAGAAAATCAAACTATAAGTTGCAAAATTTCTGATCATACTGTTTTCACAGTAACGACAAGTTATAGATAGAAAGTATATGCGCAACATAATTCCAAAAAATGATTTAAGTAGACGATTTATTCAGTGTTTAAAGACTAATTATTTAAAGTATAATTACGAATACAATATCCACTAAAATTAGGAAAATTCCACAAACATTCAGAGTCATTCAAACCTGGTGACCAAGGTAATGATAATGTCTGAACTAACTTCTTTTGGATGCACAAATTAGGCTTGTTAATCTAGATCCCAATGACCAGCCTCAGAAATACTTAGTAGTCGAACTCTTAAGGCTAAATTGAGATTCGTAGGTATGCAGTAAATGACCCTAAAAGCATGGTTAACGTCAGTCTTGTATTCTGTATCCATAAGATGAGATAGAATAGCGCTACGAATCGATTTTGTTTGCCCTTTACTTAACCACTGTGCAGAGTGATGTTCGGAAATTCGACGAGAAACATGCCTAAGTGTACAGCCTATGCAACTAACTGGCTCTACAGGAGAAGTTAAATTGGTAGATACACATGGAGGAGGCGAAATTAGGCAGTTTGTCTTTTACTCCCGAACGCCTTACCTTGGCCATCCAGGTTTGAATAATCCTGAATTTTTGTGGAATTTCCCTAATTTTAGTTGATATTCTATTAGCTATTATATCTTTATTACTTTTATTATAATTTAAGCATCTTTAATGAACTGTAATTGCATTGATCATACTTTACAAATCGATATTATTTAGAGTATAATTAAGCAAGAAGGGAGTAGAGTTCAGATTTCGCCCTGGAAACAAGGATTGATTAGAGATAAAATACAAGATTGAACAACAGAGTTAATTCATATGCTGGAGTGTTCAAGAGATTGGGGATGAACAGTAAAGAAAAATTATGACATATACAAAACAATTAAGTAGATTTGGAAACTGTGCACAAAATTTATCTTGATAAAGTCTCACAATATTACACACAGTAATACTCACTAATAGAATTTCGAGCACAATTGGTTGATGCTAATAATCATATCAGGTTACTTACACAACTTTCTAACTTCGTTTACATGGTCCCAATAATTCCTCATTTCTTGATTTGATTGGTAGTAGTATTTTCCATATTTCTGGTATGAGTGATGAGTCATTACAACCCTATTGTGTGTTTGTGTGTTAATGCATGCATTGCAATTGCTGAGCTTTTTTCTTCTAAATTCACTGGGTCAATCATTCTAAATGAGCCATTAAGTCCTTGTGTTCTGACAGTCTCTTTACTCCTCATCTACTAGTTCGACCTACGTAGTTGAATTAACTCACAGTTATTACAAGGTATTTTGTAAATTATATTATTTTTTTTAAATTGGGTCAACCTGCAGGGTCCTTTAGCCTACAGATCTTGTCCTTGAGTAAGTTTGTAGGTTTAAATGCCATTATAATTCCTCCATTACTGGGAATCCTACATAGGGTCTCAGATGTCCCTTCTTTATGTGGTAAAACTGTAGATGCCTTATATTCTTTCTCGTTTTGGTTATCATTATTAGTTTCGCTATTACTTTTCTTTTGGCCGTTTCTGATCTTCCTAATTAGTTTTATAGGATAGTTATTTAACACCAACCAGCTATTCTTTTATCTGTTTCATTTCATCATTTAGGTCTTTTTTTGTACTAATGAGTGCTATTGACAGTAAGTGAAATAAAATTTAAATGGAATGTTACGCAACCGATAAAAACATAAGAGCATATGAACGAAACCCCATCCACCCTTGTCTGATTATACTACAAATAGTTAGCCCTTTTTAACACTGAGTAACTTGACTACTTACATCATTTTTAGAATTATGTTGCTTATACTCTCTGTTTATAATTTGAAGTCATTGTGAGGAAAAGATCTAATCAGAAATTTTTATTTAAGATGTACTAGGTTGGAGAGAATCCTCGTATTATCCTGCAGATATGTTCGTCCTTTCTGTGTACAAACCAATTAATACTTGTCTATATAAGAATCTAAGGTTAAGTGTCTGTTTCCTGGGGTCTAGTTTAGGTATTGAGAAAAGCGGGTATATCTTAACAGTGATGCTGTCTCTCCTAATAAGTACTGATAGTCAGGATGAAACTTTTTAAAGAATGGAAAATATGCTGTGTGAATAATGCCGGCAAGCTTCATTGCTTTGCCATACGTAACACATGTCCTAACCATCTCAGTCGATGTAACTTCACAATCTCGTCTATTTATTTCCCCTTATAACCTAGCACTCGACTGATGCCTAACCTCAATATTGCTAATCCTATTATATCACTTCATACGGGAGATAGAACGCAGACACCTATGGTCAAAGATGGTTAGTCTTTTCATGTCTTCCACTCTCAATGGCCATGTCTCACAGCCATAAAGGAAGACGGAGCGGACGGATGAGCAGTACACTCGCCCTTTGGTCGACTGCCAGTCGCATATCACATCTACGCCAGAGACGGCATAAACTAGCATATGCGTAAACTAGCCTCTGTATCCATGCTGAGATTTCGTCAGAGATCATCCCGCTGGCGTTGGCTGATGCAACTTCTCAGATAAGTGAAGCGGTCGGTCGGGCATCAGCCTTAATAGACTGGCTACTGCAAAAAATCTCAGCACAGACACGTAACCTTATATGATATCTGTCAACCTACGTCATCTCTGGCTTAGTAGACGTGATATCCGGCTGGCTATCAATCAGAGGACGTGTGTACAGCATAGCAGTTCACTCAGTCCTCTTTTATGGCTGTTAGAGTTAGGAGTGGTCAAACCAAGAAATTGAATCAATCCTTGAGGTGCTCAATTTCTGTTTTCACACACATAGGGTGATCTTTAGTTTACTAAGAACCAATAGCTGACGACTATCAATGATGTGGTTCAAAATCTTCCTCAATGGCACGCGGATGCATTCACACTTTATGATCTACATATCCACTAAACCCTCTTGTTTTCTTTTCATATAACTATCCTTCCTACCATACATTTTTGCTCAACGCAGTTCCTTTGAATCCTTTTTCTCTACCTTCATGACAACTTGAAGTGATGCATCACTTCTGTGCGAAATTCAACGCCGAAACTCAATCAGTTTAAGGGCTTATACTTCACTGAACTACAAACTAATAACAGAGTAAGTAAAATTAGGAAAGAGGAATCTTTATTCAGCATCAAGAAAATGTGTAAGAAATCATATACGTTTACAAAGTGAGAATCAGGAATAAAGTCTTGTAACGCAGTTACCGGACACTAGGACATTTGGATTTATTCTCTCTTCTGATCTCTCCTGGTCTTCTCATGGCTTAGTGATCTCCAGTAAAATATTCCGCCTGACATTTTACATTGAGAAGTTAAGACACTCGGGTATAACTCAACCCCTCCTCTCACAGTTTATAAACTTTTGCATCCTACCTATTCTTCTTTATTGTTCACCCGTATTCTTTCCTGCTTTGCTTAAAAAGGACTATGTCACAATTCGTAGAACGCTGAGGACGGTCAGTAAGGTGAGTGGTGTCCCACTGGACCACATAGTTAACATCGTTGTCGATAGGCACTTGACTTCGTGCAATAAATTTGCCAGAGGGATTTTGTCTGACTTGGAGCATCCACTCTCATCCACCCTCAGTTTTCACCTTGCATCTCCTCAGGTAGAACAAGAAGTCACTTCAGAAAACTGTTTGCTCACACGTCTAAGTATCAAAATTCTATGATACCATACTTGGCACGTATTTTATGTGATAGTGAAAATAGTGTCAGGCAAGAATTAACTAACCAAACTTTTTTCATCTAGTAAATAAACAATATCCTCCATCCATCCATCCTTATATACCTTCAAGTTTTACTTTTATTATTTCTATTATATTTATGGTCCTGTTGCCTCTTTGTTTTACTCTCATAATTGCAAACACCAACTTATCTCTATGACTGCTGTAATCATTGTTTTCCCTCACCATATCACGCAAAAAGAATACTATATTCAGTATTTTTAAACATGCTAGGATTTCTATACCGCATTGACAATACTGTGTGAAACAATCCCACAGCAATTTTCACTTGTATTATTATTATTATTATCTTAGCTGTTATCATTATTATTATTTCCATTATATATGCTGCATGTTTTTGACATTACCTCTATTGTAAATGTGGAAAATTTTCTACGTGATTAATTTCTATTTATAATTTTAGGAAATTAGATGCAATATTGTGATTAATGCTGAAAATTCCATTCTGTATCACAAGTACTGTTTTCGGAATAAGGTAAATTATTATTATTATTATTGGAAAATGTGCTGTCGGTAAATGAAATGCAGGCAGACAGCTGCAAGCCAAAGAATTCAAACTGGCAAAATAAGACGACATTTAGATTTCACAGATACAAGTCACTCAATGTGTTTTTTAAGGTATGTTCAGAAAAGGTTCTATGAAAATAGAGATAACAGCAGTAAAAAGAAAGGCTTTAGGCTTTTGTGAATCGCAGTAAAATTTATGAAAGAGAATTTGAATATAATACCGTAAAATTATGCAAAAGAAAGGTAGCAACCAAACAGGAATATCTAAAAAGTGATATTGTGGCATGTGACAAAACATATAAGTAGTATATAGATGCAGATATAAATATGTATATTATCTCCAAGAATATAAAGCAACGGAGAGATGGATTTAATGGCTAAGAGAAGAAATGAACGATATATATATCACTTGTTATAACTCACTTTTCTTGTAATGCTTCAACAGTTTGTAGATTACGTGTTTGTACTAAATCAATCTTATCCGAGATTAATTTAGTCAACTCTGGACTATCCAATTTATAACGATTATTCAATTCTTGACTGGGAAATCAAAAGAATCATAGAGACGGGGAAAGAGAGAAATATACATGAATAATTCAAACATAGAAATCAAATAAATAATGATGCAGGACTTGCAGACGAAAACCAAAAAAAAAACTGGCACAAGAAGGAGGCTAGCAGCGAAGACCGACCGGACCCCACTTGAAAATGGAGAAGACGCAGGTGGTAATGAAGATAACCAATGAACCGCAACAACTATAACCAGCACCAGTCACCATCAACGGGTGATATTTGACAGAGTTCACAGCCTTCACTTAACCGACTGGGAAGCAGCGTTTCAAACACAGGCATTCGAAACGGATGAAAATGTCAAAATCAACCAGCCAGAATTGAAAAGGGAAGATATGCCTTCATCACTCACCCAGCCGGCATAAAGAACATGAAGAACTCTGCCAACAAACCAACCAACAATATATTGCCCAACACATATGTAGAAGTAAGTAGAGATCGGTTGTAATGAAGACAGTGTTAAGTAATATCATGTGCGAGATCTTCGAGTGGAGCCCGTATGCGCAACAACGAGTTTGACGTCTAAGGGTAATCATAGACATAAAATTGATAAATCTCCACTTGAGTCCAGACGAATTAGTTAGAAAGCAGTTCCAGGTCAAGATAAATCACGTTGGTACATATGCTGAAGAGATCGAAAATGAGTCAAAACAACTTTATAGCACTCCTTTAATAGTAAAAATAAATCTTGTTCATCTATTGTTGTAAAGGATGAGACAGATCATAGACATTTTAGACTACATAGTTAAAGAAAACAACATTTAATGATTTTAGAGATAGATAGTAGAATACACTACTATAACTTATTATTTTTTTATTGTTGAAAAATTTTAGTCCTCTACGTTCCCAGAAGAACATAAGACTTCAAACTTCAGCTCTCAAGTTTCTGTAGCAATGATTTTTATTTTTACAAGGGGAGGTTGCTAGCCTCATGCCAAACCTTCCCTATCTACCGGTATTACTACCGTCTCAGAGAGGTTAAGGAGTGCGTCGGTCGGTTATCGAACCCCGGAACCCATTCGTGGTTGGCGAGCATTCTACCACTAAGTCAGCGATGCACATGCTACAGCTGCTGATTTGGGTTCAATGATGAAAGATTTGAAGGAGGTCACTTCTTTTACTCACCTAAATAGCATTGTTCCAACTACACATGGAAGTGCTTTTCGTGACTCACTAATCAAATCTCTGAACTATATAGATGCATTAACTAATTTGGGATTAGGATAGAAAGTCGGAATCTTGTTCTTCATTCTGAATGCAGTAGATTTCCTTCCCTGATTTCAGAGTAATGAACGTTTGTCCTGATTTTCTGATTTGAGTTTCGATATCCTCACTCGTGCTGTCGCCTACAGTTGAAACAAAGCTGTCTAGATAAGTGTAAGAAGTGACCACGTTCAAATTTCTTCTGTTGACAGTAATTCATACTTACTGTTGTTAATTGACTGTTAGAATTCAGTCAGCATAAAGAACTAGATGGAAGACATTGGCTACTCCACTATCGACCAATCAAGACAACTAATACAGTCATACAGATGGTCAATTGACCCGTCCCCCCCCCCCGAATAGCTCATGACTAACGGCTACATCTGTGAGTGAAACACTTGGTGACACAGGTTACAGTATTCATGGGAACATGAGGTCCTTCAATGTTGCAGATACAGACTCACTAACAAGTGTCAAATAAGCACGAAACCTAGGTTCAGAGTATCCTAGCGATTACATTTACCTATCTAACACAGACATTCGTAGGCGGCTCTGCTTAAAACCTGGGCTATCAAAAAACTACCATCTCTTTCCATTGCATATATTTTCTCTTGTTTACTTTGTTTTAATCGATTATTATATGACCTCTGATGGTATTATCTACTCTTGTGTGTATTTAGAATGTTTACAAGCATCTGTTTCTCAAGTTCCTACTAAACTTGAGGAAAGGCCTGATTGGAGATGGCAAAGTGTTCCAATACATGAGATAACTGTTCTTCACTTATGTCCTTGGCTCTCAAAATGTACTTCTGAACATCTTAAAATTGGCTTTCAACCAGATATCGTGGATTTTTTGAAGGAAGGAGACGAAGCAGATATATCATAATTGAAAGGTTTGTGTTTCAGCTCAGAGAATATTGTGTCACAGGATATACTGCCAATTTTAGGGTTTTGCTTGAAGATATCGTACGAAGAGGAAATATACCATGCAATAAACTCCTCTTAAAATTCTGTACATTTTATAAATACTGTCCACAATAAACATGTTATTATTATTCTTTAACACAAGAAACAAAAATACTGACACTATAATTCATAAGTTCAATCCTTGTGAGAAAAATATACAACACATACAATTTAAAGACTTAACTACTTACTTATACTCCAATTCACGATTACGTAATAGACATTGAGTTTTATCCAGCTTTTGTTCAGCTTTCTCTGCTCTTAACAGCAGATCTTTGTAATCTTTACGTGCTTCAGCTAGTAATTTGTTTAAATTATCAATCTAATTAAACAAAGAAATACACAGGTTAATTAAAGAAACACGCCATTAGATATAAACAGAATGAATTGATTGGTCCAGTTAAAAGTTAGCTATCCAAGTGCGCGAACGCACCTATGACCTTGAATGCACATCATTCGTTGGATAGCTAGGCTTGCCATTACTATAGCGACATTAAATTGAAATGCAAACTTCATCCTGATCTTTTTAAATACTGTTTAGATATTAATTATAACAATCTCCTTTATTCCTTATAATACATCATGGGATTCTCAGCATTTGTCACAATATTGCATCTAATTTACTCAAAATATAAATAAAATTAACCACAGGAATTTACCCGCATTCACAGTTGGAATAAAGTCAAAAATGTGCAAAGCACAAAATGAGAATAATGACTCTAATAATAATAATAATAATAATAACAGTGAGTTTGTTACAAACAATATTGACGATTCAGTTTGGGAAGTTTAGCATGTTATAGATTATTGAATCTAATGTTCTCTTGACATAGCTTCGTGAAAGGAAAACAAAACAATAACAATTATTAAAGAGCCTAAATGTCGTTTACACTTATGAGGACTATAAATATGCGAAGAATAGTGACAGTGAGGCTTGGTGGTAATAAAGATAGAGAAAATCGCTTGTTCACTAGTGGTAATAAGGTGAGTTAGCTAACTCGTCCCTGACACTATTTTCATCACATAAAATACGTGCCAAATATAGTATCATGGAAGTTTTATACTAAGACGTGCACGCATACAGTCTTTCGAAATGACTTTTTGTTTTACATGAGGAGACAGAAGGTTGGAGCTGCGAGTAAAGTGGATACTCACAGTCTGACAAAATCCATTTAGCAAATTTGTTGCATGAAATCAAGTGCCTATCAGTGACAATGTAACGATGTGGCCCAATGGGATACCACTCGTCCTACTGAGAGTCTTCAGAGTTCTACGAAGTATGACAGTCTTTTTAAAGCAATCCAAGAAAGAATAAGGGTAAACAGTAAAGAAGAATAGGTAAGATGCAAGAGTTGACAAACTGTAAGAGGAGGAGGGGTTGAGTTTAGTCTGAGTGCTCTAAAATCGTAATGTACAAAGTCAGACGAAATATTTTTTTAGAAATCGCTAGGACATGGGAAGACCAGGATAGATCAGAAGAAAGAACTGGTCCAAGATAGTTAACGTCGAACTTGATTTCTATATCACTATCATCAATTTCGGTTGCGATTAGGATCAAGCTGAGGATTAGGGTTAGCATTACAGTAGAAATTAAGGTGGTTTATTTTTATTATCTATGTATTTCTATAGTTTGGTTTGTAAGGGTTAGTTATGCTTTTACGAGTTGATCACGGATTGATATCAGTTAGAGAAGCATTGAAAACCAGCAAGGAGTACTGGAAATCTGTTTTGCTCAAGTTTGGGGATCATCAGGAGTACACACCCACAGAGTGGGGTTCGAACCCAGGACCTTCCAGTTACAAGGCAAGCTCGTATACCATTCAACCACTGGGACCCAATTCAATGGCTCATGAATTCTAACTTCTACCAATTCGTGATTTAGCGCGACCCCAACCATTATCGTTGGTGGGACATCCACGAGCTTGCCTAGTAACCGGAAGTTCCTGGGTTCGAATCCCAGTGGGTGCGTACTGCCGATGATTCCCAAACTAGGATGAAACAGCAGCAATCCAGTACTCCCTGGTTTTCAATGGTTCTCTAACTGATATCAAGATGTTTTTCTAGTAAATAAATCGCATTTTTATGTAAAACACATGGATTATTTTGATTGGTTGCCTCAAGGTTGGTCTCGCGCGTTCGCATTCCTTGGAACGCTATTCTTTTAACTTTGTCATTTGAGTGGAATACGGAGGATTTATTTTCACCAAATGAAGTTCTGCCAAGTTAGTTACATTAATAACAGTAAGAAGGAATCACGGTTCAAACTCATTACACAGTCGTTGCAATTCGAGCATATTAATCAGTGAAGCAAGGCCTCAACTTAAATTCACAAGTATGAATAGTTTATGTATTGCTTATATTGATTAACTGAGGATGTAAAAAATAGAATCGAAAAGGCAAGACAGACACTAATCACTCTAATATCCCTTTGGAAATCTTATGCACTCAGCACAAAGGAATGTTAAATCAGTTCACACCTATGTGGGTCAGAAACTTGACCAGAGCAACACGAAAACTGTTTTCAACAGGCTGAAAACTTCTATCAACTTTTGCCTTCACTAGCTCTGTTTGCTGAAGATCAGATGGCCTGCCAAAAGGAATTGGTCATGAGAAAATGACTGACTAGATTCAACGTAAAACTTTGCACAGATGTGCACCAGTTCGAGTTGCCGTACTCCCTCCATGCACCACGCACAGCAAGAGAAGAAAGTTTAGGGAGATTCAAAAGACATAATACATATAAAACAAGCAATAAAGGTTAATAAAGCAGGATTTAATGATGGATTCATCAAATTTTGGTAGAACTCGTCAGCCACTGAATACTCTACATACACGGATATATACTTTTGAAATTACATTGGGAGATACAAGACTGATAAGTAAACAAACGACATTGAATTGGTCAAGCAGAAAAACACGTGCGAATGTTTTCCAGGTCATGTTCAAATAGATAAGGGAAGAGAGAGAGAGAGTATGAGAGATCAAAATTAATAATAAACATAATAAATAGGAGTGTGAGAGGAAAATAATAGTAAGGAGCATATGCACCTGCGCTTTCATTCAGAACGATTTTGAGTCATATCACCGACTATCTCCAGCCATTGGCTTTAAGTATACCTGGGGTCCCAACCAATTGGTAGGTCTACACCTCCCTGCGTGTCTGGCTTAAACTAACTGGTGTGGATTTCATTGACTGATACCATAATTTTTGTTTAATCACCATCACTAGCTCTTTTCCAACTTAATTCATCCAATATCAGCTAACAATGCTCGTAGGGGAAGGCGATAGCTAGGCATACCTAACACATGTCTCAGCTATCTCAATGGATGTAGCTTCACAACCTTATCGGTTGACTTTCCCTCCTTACCTAATAATCGACGTCTGACGTCAGCATAACTCATCCTATTAAGCCACCTAACACAGGAGACAGAAAGCAGACACCTATGATCAAAGACGGCTAACCTTTTCATATTTTCCATTTACCATGGCCATAAAGGAGTAATGGAGAGAACTGCTGAGCAGCATTCACAGCCTTTGATCAGGAGTTGGATATTACGTCTACGCAAGAGATTTCATTTTTTTATTTTTTATTTTTGATTTATAGCTTGATTCCACACTGTATTTTTGGTACAAGTATGGAATTTTCAGCATGGATATCGGTAGCCCAAATTTTGCAGGCCGACCATAGATATCAGGTGTGCATCGGAAGGGGCTCGAACCCGGACCATGTGCATGGTCGGCGAGAGTCCTAGCCACTGTGCCACCGACGCACAAGTTGGCATGTGCCAAACAAGCCTTCTGTATCGTGCTGAGATTTCATCAGCGATCAACCCGTTGGTGTTGGCTGACGCAACTTCCCAAATAAGTGAAGTGGTCAACATGCTCTACCACTTCACTCAAAATCTTTAGGCTAGGAGGCAATGTAGTCCAGTCATGTAGCTTCATCATCTTACATTTGGCGGGGGCGATTGCATGTCAAACATCCGCAGACTTCAAATTGAAGTATGCACTGAAGATGTCGCCCAGAAGGGCAATGAAAGCTTCGCAAATTAACTATCCAGATCAGAGAACACAAGCACATCAGAATTATCCACCTGAGCTACAAATCTTCTCCATCATATCCGCAGATTTCAAACCAAGGTGTTCAGAAGATCAAATAAAGTATAATTATATTTCAATAGTTTACACACAATGATAAGTGTTCAAAAGACTCTACATTTTGTCAGCGTCTTCATCTCACCTAGAAGGACTATATCGTCTGCATATTCTAAGTAAACGAGATTATACCCTGGTAACAAGTCAATCTCTGAGTCGCTGAAGTCAGTTTGGGTTAATTCCATTAGTACATCTATGATGAAATTGAATAGAATTGGGGACAATGGGCATCCCTGACGGACACCACCAGTTGTCACTACTTCAGATGACAACTCGCCGTAAGCCCTCATCTGACTGCATGAGTTCGAGTAGAGTGCCTTGATTAGTGTGATATATTTTGTCGGCATTCTCTTCACAGTCATACATCGTCATAATACCTCTCGGTCGATGGAATCGAATGCCGTTTTCAGATCAAAAAAATATTACTATTGCTGGACGCTACAAACAAGTATGTCTGTGTTCTAGAATCTGTTGAAGGGTGAAGATATGATCAATACATTCTCTCTCTCTGGTCTAAAGCCTGCCTGGTTCTCTCGTGTTTGTTTCTCCCGAGTACCACTTATTCTATGCTGCTAATGAGAAACACTGCGAACGAAGCAATCAAGAACCTATCGCTCAACAGTTATATTCCGAAGACGATGGAGATGAATCGAACACTCACTGAGGAGATCGTTGAGTGATCTCACGCACCAAACAGACCCACAAGTGGAACCCGGACGGAATAGGAAGAGTTGAGTGCCAGCCCGAGGGTGACATAGAAGAGATTGTGCGAGCGTTAGGAGATGAGAGATTATGGGCAATCGTAAGGCTAGTTGAAAAGGACTGAAGAGAATAGTACAAAATGCAGATGCCTTGTTCAAGACCTATATTCCACTCAGAACAGAAAAGAATAAAAAATGAATAATACTTGATTAGGAATTAGAAATTTATGATCTTACCTCTTGTTGATAAAGACTTTTTGCTGTATCTTCTTTAATACGCAGATTTTCAGCAGCTTGACAGACTTCATTAAATTTTTTCTATATTTAAAGATACCACAGTAGTGAATAGTAAGAATTTTGTTTTAAAAATTTAAACTAATGAAAGAAAAGGTAAGTTCAACGTTCTCCTCACTGAAACTATCTGCTTTATATGCAAATTCATTGAGGATAATAATGTAGACGTATGTGTTCCGATCCACTACTTAAAGGAACTACTACTGAGGTACACCCTAAATGTCCAGTTCAAGTTCAACAACACGATTTATAGACAAGGAGATGGAGTGGCAATGGGGTCACCATTTGGTCCTTTACTTGCAGACTGCTTTTTGGCTAGTTATGGGAATAGTATTTACGAACTACTATCGACAGTTTCCATCTGTACCAAAGATACATGGATGATACTTTCATCATATGTGACGACAATACCAAAATCGAATTGATAACTTAGGAGTTCAACAGCTGCCATTATGCCATCAAGTTCACGTCGGAATCACAGATTAACTCGGAATTCCATTTTTTGGATGTTTTTCTAAATAGGAGATCTGGGGGTTCTCTTCAAAGATCGATCTACAGGAAACCAACATGAAATGGTCAGTACACAAATTTCCATAGCTGGGTCCCTTTGAGAAGAAAGAGAAATCTGATCCACTCCCTATCCTCAGGAATAAGGAGGATATGTTCCAGTGATACAACCGATGGGGACCCAGAGCGACTCAGACAAATCCTCATAGAGAATGGATATCCTCCAAGATTTATCGAGAAAAACATGAAGTTAAGAAAAAAACCTGAAAGAATCCACACGGTGCCGAAGAAACCGCTATTTATGAGTGTTGAATTTAAAGGTGATAACGCAGCTGAGATCCTGAAGAATCGCCTATGCAGATCACTGAAAAAGCCTTCTTTATGGCTGAGCTACGTATCAATTTCTACAGCCGACAAATGATCAACGGATGTGTGAAGGATAAACTGCCGCTTTGGACTACCTCCATGTGTGTTTATAAATTCACCTGATCGTACGGAGCTAGTTATATTGACCACACAAAGCACACTCTTTCCAAATGCATCTCTGAACATTATCCGGCATGATTAGCAAAAGGACAATACAAGACTAGCTCAATTCTCGAGCATTTGGTGATCTTAGGCCAAGTAGTTCCACCAGAGTCGTCTTTCAACATCATCTACAAAGTGAAGCCAAATTGTACAATGGGCGTCAGGTTTCGGCTTTTGTGTATGGTGGAGGCGCTGGCAATTCATCAGTACAACCCCGAACTCTGTATACAGAAAAAGTTTGTCTAGTCTCTTATTCTACCTTGGTATTAACCTCTTCACTAATCGTTCCCTGTAAAAAATTTCGGTTTTTCCTTTGTTTTTTAATTTTTAATTTTATTTATAGTTTGCTTTTGCTTTAATAATTAATTCAGTATTATCACTCTCATATGCTCCTTTTGTATATTTTCACGCCCTCTTCACACTTGTTAAATTGACACTCAAATATCACCTTTATTCTCACTCAATAGCAATTTTAACCTTATCAAATTTCTATCTTTGTGCCGTTGACTACCACGTAGTTTATAACTTTTCATTTTCACTTCTAAAGCCACTTATGAATAATTATATCAATTATGTCACCTCCTATTACTCAATAGTAGACCACTATATATTTTTGTAAGTATAAATACGACTGTACAGCCTCTGAAGATACTTTTTAGAATTTTAACCCTCTCCCACCCTATTGTACAGGCGTGTGTTAATGCATGCAGTGCAACTGCTGAACTTTTCTTCCAAATTACTTATCTTCGTGGAGTCAATCATTCTAAACTTAGCCACTAAATTCTTATGTTCTGATAATCTCACTACTCCCGATCTATTAGTTTGACCTCTGTAGTTGACCTCAGCTTGATGCTCCGCAGCTCTATGCTGTTCATCAAAGCTTTGGTGTTAAAAAACAAGCATGCTACAATTCAGTCAGAAGGAACTGAGATAAGATAGTGGTTTTCCCAATCTGATCTTCATTCGTGACGATTACAAAGAATATCGATTAGTTGGAAAATTCCTGTGTCTGATGTTAGACGCTAGGAGTAGATCCTCACAAAGCTCTATTCCTTCTGGGCTTTATATTTTCAGCTGAGATTATTACAGAGTTTGCACATTCTTGAAGAAATTTTTATCTACCATGGGTGGATTTATACCTATGTTAGTTCTGATGTTTAAGAATTCTATATTTTATAGTTTATGGTATGAGAGGGTTGGCATTGTAGGACTGGATGACATAGATAAATAAGTCACTAAATAGTAACAAATTTAGTCTAAAAGTCCTTCAAAGTGACTGTAATCTCTTAGTACGTTAGTTATAATCCAATCTCTCTCATTGAATTATTTTCTTACTGTTCAATGTCTTCGCGTTCCCAGTGGAACATAAGGCATCTAGATTAAGCCCTGGAGTTTCAATAGCGATGTTTTCTTTTTTACGAGGTGAGCTTTCTGGCAGGCATCGTGTCCAATCTTTCCTCTTCACCAGACTTAATTCCGGTTACGGGACGTTAAGGAGTACACTGGCTGAGGATCGAACCCGAATCACGTAAAAGTGGTTGCCAGGCATTCTACTACTGGCCTACTGGTGCACTTCATCGAAGTATTAATCCGTATGAAATCTTAAACGTCAGAAAATTCTTCATTGAATTTTTGAAACTGCATCACTGGAACTTAACTTAAACATAAACAGTATATAAGACAAAAAGGAGGCGATCTACAAACTTAGTATAAGAACTTACTTCCATTTCACTCAACTGTAATTGTA
Source organism: Trichobilharzia regenti (assembly GCA_944472135.2). Taxonomy (NCBI): domain Eukaryota; kingdom Metazoa; phylum Platyhelminthes; class Trematoda; order Strigeidida; family Schistosomatidae; genus Trichobilharzia; species Trichobilharzia regenti. The sequence continues at coordinate 42,891,582 of OX235267.1, forward strand.
TTGCTAACTTTTCATGACGTTCTGCAGTGAATGCTTGTTTTAAATCTTCGGTAACTTTCAGTGCTTCGGTTTCGTCAATCGCTGTATTATGCAAAAGGTACAAAATGGTAAATATTCAGACTGCTACTGTACTTAATACACATACAACAATCATAACAGAGATTTAAACATTCTGGACAGAAGTCAATACAAGTAGAAAAACATAATTATTGTGATTAACGTTATCCATCAATGAGGTATATTTTCCATTTATGCTTTCATCACTTAGACGGAGAGATTACACCACCTCACAACCGATATTTTAAGAGATTATATGGAATTCCAAAAAACGTCTAGTCAGATGATGATGATACAAGACTGGAATACACCGAACTCTAGCTTAAAGATTGGGAAGGAAGTGGTACAGTGTGTTGACCACTTCACTTATTTGGGAAATTGCAGAAGCTCCAGTGGACCGATTGTTGCCGAAATGTCAACACAGATAGAAGAGGTTCATGTGGCTCTTACCGACTGAAGCCATACATAGAGTAGAGGTAGTATCCGGTTATCGATCAAAGAACGTCTGTACTAGGCACAAGTTTGCTCCGCACTTCTTTATGACTGGGAGATATGGCCATTGAAAGTGAAAGACTTTGAAAGGCTAGCTATCTTTGATCATAGGTGTCTGCTTCCTCCCTCCCTCCCGTATTAGGTGGTACATTATTATTTTATTCTTCCCTCGGATTCTGAGTGTGGAGTATAGGGCGTCAACAACACATATCCGCTTAGTTCTATTTTCCGCATTCCTCTTCAGCTGGGTCCACGATTGACCATAATCTCTCATCTCCTCCATGACACCCTCGCACTGAGGACCTATTCATTTTTTCTCGTTCAGGTCCCACTCGAGCAATCGCCTGCATTGCACGATAAGTCATTCGACGGGCTCCTCAACGTATTCCCGGTCCATCTCCGCTTTTTCCTACACATTTGTTGAGCAATCGACTCTTGGTAAGTTTTAATTCGATTTTAGATTTTCTCGTCGATCGATTGGACTGAAGTGCTCAGTATCAGATTGACATATCAGCACTTGGTTCAATCCTCGTGGGAAAACCAACATTCACTGAGGACTGCAGGCACATCCAGTGACGAGTCCCGAGTAGGACGAAATGCACACCCTGGATTCCACTGTTAGTCACTATCTACCAATTGACTCCTTGGTTAGTTTGTTGTCAGAGTTTATTGTTGGTAATTCTTTCTGACCAACTGACCGGCCATTTGATTTCAGTATGAGGCCACCAACGAAGGTGGCAGCTGTTGATAAAGTTTGTAACTTGTTGGAAATTCTTCTCATGACACGCTAAGTTTCTGACGCTATAGAAGAAATAACTGATTTAATAACATTGGTGTTGAAAGGCCGAATCTTTTTCTTTATACCGAGTGATTGCAGAAGATTTCCGATCCTGGCATATCAGGATGAGTAGCACCGAGGTTAGACATCTGTCGAGTGTTAGATAAGAAGTGTAAGTTAATCGATAGGGTTGTGAAGCTACAACGACTGAGATCATTAGGACACATGTTACACATCTCTAGCTATCGGCTCCCTTAATGGGCACTGTTAGCTGACATACAATTTGTTTGAAAAGAGTCAGAGATTGTATAACAAAAAGCTGGAGTCAGTCCACAAAGTATTTGACAGTTAGTCTTAGTATCCATCGTAGGAAAGTATACTTTGCCTAGTAAAGGACCTTTAGCTGCTGAGGACCACGTTAGGTGGTTTAATAGGGTAAGTAATGTTAACGTTAGGCGTAGAGTGTTGGACAAAGAGGGAAAATCAATCGACGAGGCTATAAAGTTACATAGACTGAGATGGCTAGGTGACGTGTTGCGCATGCCTAACCATCGCCTCTCCCGACGGGGATTGCTAGCTGATGTAGGTTCAGGTTGGAAAAGAGCCAGTGGTGGCCAAACAAAAACATGGCCTCATCAATCCATGAAATCCTTGACAGTTAAACTGAGTCAGTCAGGTAGGGAGATGCAGACTCCCGGGTTGGGGCCCTCGGGACTGACTCTAAGAATCAATGGCTGGAGACAATAGGTGACATGGCTTAAAATCGTTGTCAATGGCCAGCTCAGATGTATTCAGTCTCTGTATTCTTTCATATTCCTTTGTACCATTACCCATTCTGTTTCACTCTTATACTTGTCAGACTGTATTGATTCTCTTCACTCATCTTCTTGTCTACCTCTGTGTGCTATTTGGAACGTGGCAACTCGAACTGGAGCACTTCGGTGCCAGTTCTATGTTGAATCCAGACAGACAGACAGACAGAGGACCAATAACTGGAGACAATTGGTGAAATGGCCCGAAATCGCTGTCAATGGTGAAGACGCACTCACTCATTCTTTGAGATCTTCCATATCCTATAAAATCCTATTGTTTTCCTTCTCCTTTGCATTTCTGCTTGTTATTGTTGTTTTGAATCTCTTTTGTCTTCCTTTGTGTACTACATGGAGTGTGGCAACTAGAACTATTGCACTTCTGTGCAGAGTTCTACGATGAAATTCAGTCAGTCAGTCATTCATTCTAGAAGCTGGTCATCTGTCCTGAGTATAATCAAAACACATTTCATCCTCATGAATTACTGCATACAAAATGAGAAAACTGCTCACGAAAATGAATAATATCCCAAAAGGTATTATCAGTAGGTGATGTATTTTTAGCAAGATATACTTTAAATTTACTTATGCACAGCAAGTAACTGTCTAACACAGAACACATTTTGATCATTATATTGTGAATGAAATATTGAGTTTAAGGTTTGCATAGAGGTTAATTCAAACATCTTTTCAGTCTGTATTCAATAGATGACATGTGAACATAATATAACATCACTAACCGTTGCGATTATTCCATATATTTATGTGTGATATGTACAAAATCCAAAAAATATCAGTATATTCCATAGAGATCAAGGAATATTACACATTAACACTAGTTACTGACTATTGTCCAATCAAAAGTATCCATTACAGTCCTACAGGAGGTGAATCACGAGCCCGAATAGCTCAGTGGTAACGTCTCTGACAGCAGCACTAGGTGACGCGGGTTCCAGTCTCAGAAGGGTCATGAGGGTCCTTCAAGGCTGCAGATACGCCTTGCTGAATAGTGAGCGCCAACTAGCACGAAACCTAGGTGAAGCAAAGCTTCCTGCCGACTGCCTCTAACAGTCTAATATCAACAATTCGAAGTGCATCGCGATGGCGAGCTACCTAGAATTGTGACCACATTGCAAACCTGACTGATAGAATTCAGTCTGCGTCAAACGAAGAACTAGACACATTACACTAGATACTGACTAGTGTTCAATCAAAAAGATCAAGGAATACTTCCAAGTGTTAGTTTTTAAGGATTTAATTTGTTTCAATTTTGATCATAGATTGATACAGAATCGTTGAAAATCACCAGCAGGCTTTGAATAGCTGTTTCGTCCTAGTTTAGGACTTTTCATCGCTAAGTACTCATGACCCCACACCATAGGATAATCGATCCAGAGACCTTCGGGTTATAAGGCGAACTCATTGACCATTCTTCAGCCACTCAAACAGAATCCAACGACCTATAAATTCTAACTTCCGTCAATTCACGATATTTAGCGCCAATACCATCGGTGAGTACTTATCCTAACACCTGATCTGATAGATCTCAATGATCACGACTTTCCTTTGCATTCCTAGTGGAACATAGGGAACCTTCAAGCTAGAAGCTTGAAGTTTTGGTAGCAGTGGTATTTATTAAATTAAATTTAAAGTTCCATTGTAGTTTGACTCCGCACAGTGTTTTTGATACAAGTAAGAAATTTTCAGCATTTAATATCGGCAGCCCAGATTTAGCAAACCGAGCATTGATATCAGATGTACGTCGTTCGGGAATTAAACCCCGAACCATGTGCATGATCGGTAAGCGTCCTAACCGTTGTGTCACCGATGATAAGTTTAAGAAAGTTCTTTTTATTCTACTGATTCCTCACTTTACACTACACTTAACAAACCTAAATTCAGATTATTGTTACTGTGTGTACATTACAAATAAAACTAAAGCTTCTTCTTAAAAACCACAATGGTAAAAGCTTACCAGAAGTTTCTAGTTCACGTATTCTATTAACCAATTGTTGACACAACTGTTCAACTTGTTTTCTCTGCATTTTTTCTCTATCAAGCTCCTTGAGAATTTTCTAAACAGGTAAATAAAAAAACAAACAGGAAAGTTAGGATATACAACGGAAAATCTAATGAATCAAACTACTTACTATTGAACTAACCAAGCAGCACAGATATGAGGTTTTTAATTAGAAAATGGATTGACAGCAGATTTTTGTAATTTCATTGACAAGAGAAAGAAAAAAAGATAAAATGACAGAACTATATTACTTTTTTCTCTAATCCCGTAGGACTTATGTGGAATATATTGGCATCGAAAAGTCTAGGCACTTACTTTCTACGCGTTGTACCACTCTGATACAAACGAAACCCGGTGAAAGGCTTAGCTAAATATTTCAAAGTTATGTATTCTGACTATACCACAAAGAGTTGTTCACCACTTTCTATGAATCAAGGTTGTGTTTTCAAGTCCAAATCAGGGAGTGACAACAATTTAATTCTCCTCCGATCGAATTCGTTAATTCTGCAACTTGTATGCATCTAGTTATTTTGTGTGTATAAAAATATCTCAGTATCGTCGGTTATGTTTAACTGAAGAAATATAATGGCGGCCTGATTAAAACTTGGTCTACCGAAAACCTCCATCAATATATTGTATATATTATTTCTCACAATTAGTTTGTTTAAATCTATTAAAATATAACCGCAAATAGTATAGTTTACTCTAGCGAGTATTTTAAATGTTCACAACTTGCTGATTCACAAGTTTCTACTAATAAATGAGTTGACCGTTCCTGAGTGGTGTCCTTGGTTTACAAAATGTACTCCTGAACTTTTTATGATTAGCATTCAACAAAATGTCGTCGCATAATTCTTGAAGGAGAAAAAGAAGAAATATCGTCATAGTGGATTGGTTTGCACTTGCCGGTCAGATAGAACTGTGTCACACAATTTACTGCCAATTAATCTTTTATCTTGCCTAGTTAACTAGCTTGCTAGTTTTCTATCCGGTACCATGCCCGGATGAAGATGGAGAGTTGGGCGTAGGGCTAGCAACCACACACCACTAAAACTACCAAACCGCTAGAGAAACTTCAACGCACAAAAAATAAGTTAAAAATACAAAAAATTCAAGTAACAATATTACTCTTCGCTGGAATTGGAGAAGCGGAACAATACAGTAGGCTGATGGAAGCCTTTGGAAAGCCAACCAGTTAGCCAACGTGTCTTCTCTCTATGAAAGCGAGAATAAGAACGGAGATGTGGAATGTCCGTAAAATCTTCGAGACTGGGAAGACTGCTCAGGTAGCCAAAGAAATACACAGGTATGGTATAGAAGTCCTGGGTATCTGCGGTAGCAGATGGAATGGATGTGGATTGTCAAAATCGTCAACTGGAGAGTCATTAATTTACTCCGGTCTCATCAGCCACACGACAACCAAAAAAAACAATGAGGGAGTGGCTTTCATGATGTCACCAGTGGCAGCCAGAGCCCTTATGCGTTAGGAACCAATTTCATCCAGGATCACGACAAGGCTGCCTATTATCATCGATGATATTCTTAATTGTAGTGGACTGGATTATGCGTCAGACTGTGCTTGGGAGCGAAGAGTCAGGAATACGCTGGACCACCGATAAGAAGATTCTAGAAGATCTGTATTTCTCAGATGATATATGTCTAATGTCACACAAACTCGAAGAATTGCAAGCGAAAACCAACAAGTTGACAGAAGAGGCCGTATGACAGAGAAGACAGGATATCAAGTGAACATAGATAAGACAGAGGTGATGAAGATAACCAACACAACCACCACCACCAACAACAACAACAGCCAGCACCAATCATCATCAACGGGAGAGTTTTAACAGAGGTCACTTTCTTCACTTACCTAGGAAACATCGTTTCAACTACAGGCATCCGGAATGGATGAAGATGTCAAAGTCAGTCAGAGTCGAAAGGCAAAATATGCCTTCATCAAACTGAAACTAGTCTTGAAATCTTCTGCACTCCGCCTCAGTGACAAGAACAAGATTCCATTTTCAACATCAATGTCAAATCTGTCCTTCTATACGGGTTAGAAACTTGACAGGTGAGTCTTGAAAAGGATTTCCAACAGGCTACAGCAGACTTTCATCAGCAGCTACCAACTTCGTTGGCTGGCTCCATCCTAGAGATCAAACGGCCAACCAGAAAGAATTAATAACAAGAAACTCTGCAGTGGAACAAACCAACCAAGAGTCGACTGCTCAACAAATATGTAGTAGAAAATGGAGATGGATTGATCGAGCATACATTGATTAGACCGTCGAATGACATCGTGCGCCAGGCCATCGCTCGAGTGGAATTCAAATGGGGAGAGACATGTGGGTCGTCGGTGCGAGCGTGACATGGAGGAGATCGTGTGGTGAGGAGGAGATGAGAGATTATCGTCAATCGTGGAGTGTTGGGCAAAGAGGGAAAATCAATCGACGAGGCTATAAAGTTACATAAATTGAGATGGCTAGGTCACGTGCTGCGCATGCCTAACCACCGCCTCCCCGACGACAGGCATTGCTAGCTGATATAGGTTCAGGTTGGAAAAGAGCCAGTGGTGGCAAAACAAAAACATGACATCAATCCATGAAATCCTTGACAGTTAAACTGAGTCAGTCAGGTAGGGAGATGCAGACTCCCGGGTTGGGGCCCTCGGGACTGACTCTAAGAATCAATGGCTGGAGACAATAGGTGACATGGCTCAAAATCGTTGTCAATGGCCAGCTCAGATGTATTCAGTCTCTGTAATCTTTCATATTCCCTTCTACTATTACCCATTCTGTTTCACTCTTATACTTGTCAAACTCTATTGATTCTCTTCACTCATCTTCTTGTGTACCTTTGTGTGCTATTTGGAACGTGGCAACTGGAACTGGTGCACTTCGGTGCCAAGTTCTATGTTGAATCCAGACAGAGACAGACAGAATCGTGGATCCAGCTGAAGTGGGTGGCAGAAGATAGGAGAAAGAGATGTGCAGTTGAAGCCCTAAGTTCCGCTCGGAACCCAAAGCAACAATAATAATAATCTTTTATGTGAAGATCTTCGATGAAGAGAAAAATATCATGCGAAAGACTCCGCTAAAAATTCTATACATTATATCAAAATTGTTCAAAATAATGCCACTATTAAATAATAATAAAAAGTAATAATTTTTTTAAAATTAAACATTTGTGCAACTATTTGTTGAAGTTATTTTTAGATTTCCTGTTGATTGTCTATACACTGGACCGAAATGTTCAATCCCTGTTAACATTTCAGCCTTGAGTACGAAGGCTTACACGATGTCTTGAGATGAAGGTGCTACTTGGTTGGTGGTAGCTACAGATTTAATCTGGAATATGGGTTTTGGCCAATATTCGGATTCATCATCTGGATGGCCTAAACGCCAAAAGGTTATTCTACGCGGCCCGGTTGATAACACTTTGGCGTTTGAAACAATGTGTGCTGTTTTCGAACCTCAGTGAGAACACTATCATGCATGTACATTCAGGTGATGAGTCCTAGATGGTATGAGTTGTACATCGCGGATTGAATTCCTAGCCACAGCCAACTAAGCATTATTTGTGTAGCCCAATTAATCAAATCATGAAGTCGACATAGACCTGGAATATTTACCAGCTGATTTTCAAATGAATTACATACATGTCTTCCTATTCGACTTAATACAAGTGGTAAGCATCCAACTTTGAATTCAAAAGAACAACTATTTTCATTTTTATGACTATCAACATAATTCAAGATCTAATTTTACTTTTTTGTCGGACAGATAAAAACACTTGCAAAATCAGCTTCACCATCCTTCTTCTATGTCTTTTGTTTTTCGTCTTTCCATTCAAACATAATTGTTAACCATATTTGCTCATAAGACAAAATGGTTAGTTTGTTCTCAGGTTTAGCGTTAGCAGGCGTAGAATTCATTACAAACTTGTATCAGTTAACGAATCAATGAAAAACATGTAGCACTAGGCAGCAGTTTTGTTCTATTTTTAGAATCCTTTAAAGATTAAACACCTAGACCCACTGGGGATCAATGCACCCACCACTGACAGTCTACGAGGCGGCCATTTAACCAGGAATCCAGCAAACCAGCTGGAATTCAGTGATCTATAAAGTTTAACTTTTGACAGTTCTAGATAACGAAGACTAACTGACTCACTGGTTTCAACATAGAACTTTGCACCGATGCTCAGCTACTCAATTCACCACACCTTATTCAGCATACAAAGCAAGAGAAGAAGAAGAAGAAGAAAGTGAAATGGAACGCAAAATAGAGACAGTAAACAGAGGTGTGAGACAAATTAATAGTAATATGGAAGAACAATATAGTTTCACTGGAAATTATAAGTCACAAGGAGTAGATGCATCTGCGCTAGTCATTGGGAACGACAATTTTGAGCCATATCACCAATTGTCTCCAACTTCATTGGTGTTTACAGTCCCGAGGACCCCAACCACGAAGCCAGTCTACACCCCTACATGTGGCTAGCTGGCTTAAACTAACTGTTTTGGATCTCATTGACTGAATAAGCCACGTTTTGGTTTGACCACCACTAGCAGCTCTTTTCCAACCTGATCCATACTATGTCAGTCAGCTGACGTTGCCCGTGCAGGAAGGCGGTGGCTAGGACATGTGCCTAGCGCATGCCTAGCCATCTCACTCAATCGATGTAATTTTACAACCTCGCGATTGATCTCCCCTCATTAACTAGCACTCGACGCCTAACCTCAATATTTCTCACCCTTTATACCTATTATACTAATCTCGACCAATAGCTGCTACCTTGACGTCGTGGTCGGGCTGACATATCGCAATGACCCGACAAGCTACACTGGCTGGAAATTTTGTTCCTGCAGGTCCTACCATGTCAGGAAGGTTGTTAGGGTAGCGGTTAGACTAAAAGCAGTTACCGGCACAGTGTAAGATTTGCTTTCCCTCACTATGCTGGGGGTCTGTGGGAAAAGTCGTGCTGCTGGGGAACAGAGATGTAACAGCAGTAAGGTATTTCCCTTAGATAAGCAGCATGCCTGCCAGCTATGTTGTCTCTCAACTCTGGAGAGGAGAGGTTATAAAAGGTCGACCCCAAAAACTGTACATCTCGACAACCTACGGTGGTCCGCAAGTTACTAATACGGAACAAATCCAAGGAACCAGTTCATGCAGGCGGTGTGTGATAGGCTTCAAGCAGTCGTCTCCTGGGCTCTGTGGTCACGTAACACTGATCTTCTTTCCGTTTCAGGTACCCGAAGATAACAAGCGCCACCGTCATTTGATTTTATTGACAAGTAGGTGCTCTCACTGCCGACTTGGTGGACCCAAATAATGACTAACTGTCATAAGAACTCAAGAAAAAAACATATCTCATAGCCAGTCAATAGAGATCTTTTATACAATCTACGACATAATAACCTATTTCACACTATTACATCTAATCCATTGATTATTCTGAATTAGAGTCTTTTGAATTGACATGTCTATGAGTACTTTTTGTAATTGTTTTTAACCAACCAACCACAGTTGCATTGATATTTCAATATCAACTTTAATATTTATATGAAACAACAAACAAGGAGCTATACTGAACACAACACTTCTTTGCATAATTAACCTTCATTTACTCAGATTATTGAAGTGAAATCGCAACTATATTTCAGATAGATTTTCCCCATCAACACTTAATTATTCTGCGTTCAATTTGATTCTGAATAAAAAAACACATCGAATTTATTGATACTTAGTAAGCTAAAACAAAGAAGTTGTTCAACGTTTCACTATTCTTCAAAAATATTGAAATTTGTATTCGAATTCATTGTCACTTAAAGATTAGTTAAATGAATAAAATAAGAGAATTTATTGAAATTTTGAAGAAAATTTCATACTTACCCCAAATGATTTATCACTTTTGTCATGATCACTTGATGACTGTACTTTCATCAGGGCAGAATTATTTGTTATATGACCAGGAATATATTGTTCACCAACTATTATTGTATAAAAATACACAGATAATAGTGAAGATGTAGTGAAAACCATCAGCAGGTCGATATAAGATGGATGACCTGGTCCAAACCAGACATAAAGCGCTAGCATTGAAGAATCCTTCTCTATGACCTATCACAGTTATCAGATAAATTGACGAAAACATCCAGGTACCGAATACTTCAATTCGCTTAAAAAAAATCTCTGCTGTGGGTGCAGAAGAGACTGGTCCAACCATTTCTGTGGAATCTACGAATTCATAAATACTATATTACATCTGCCTTTTATGCATGGCCTTCCATCCTGTATACATAAATTACCTTACCTGTTTATTAGTAGACTTGAATTAATTAACCCCCCTACCTTGTTTTCTTATTTAAACTTAGTCATTAGTTTACACACTGACACACACACACACACACACAGACATATATACACGCACATAACTTTCCACTCCACCTTATCTCCCCATCATTGAGATTACCATTCATCCATATGAATAGAATTTAATATGATAGTGACTCATGAGAATTCATTACTGTATATATTTGTTGTTATTCATGATCATTTACTTTAGAATAGAGGTGTTCAATTTGTTGTTAAACAATTAAACATATTACTACATACAATCTAGTTGCAAATAACTTTTGGAATTCTGATGTCAATGTTTCGAAGTTACAGGTTTGATCATGAATTAACATCAACTGTAGAACCATTGATAAACCTGGGAGTACTGGACAGCTGTTTCTTCCTAGTTTTGGGACTGCTCATTGGTACGCACCGACTGGAGTTCGAACCTAGGGTCGGATCTCAGTGGCTTCATGGTCTACAGGCTCACCATGTAACCAGAAGGTCCTGATGAGGAGCCACAAACTAGGACGAAACAGATAGCTGTCCAGTACTCCTTGGCTTTTCAGTGGTTATCCAACTGAATTCAACTCCTGATCAAACCTGTAACCAATCAAATCCCTGAGAACCAACATTTGATTTGAAGTTGCTTTAAAAGCCATTAATGTTTTCAATAACAATAACTTTTATAAAAAAAAAAAAATAATTGAGCAAAGAATATCCTCTTCGATAATTTACTCTTCTGGCTATACAGTTAATGTATACATGTTTATACACATAGAATATTCTAGAATAGCAGTCAATAAAAAGATTAGTGTTTTTTTAAATAATATCGATTTGTTAAGTAAGATCAATGGAATTACAGCTTATTAAAAATGCTTAAATTATAATAATAATAATAGTGATATAGTAGCAAATAGAATATCGACTAAAATTAGGAAAATTCCACAAACATTCAGGATCATTCAAACCTAGATGGCCAAGGTAATGGAAATTTCTGAACTAACTTCTTATGGATGCATAAATTAGGCTTCTTAATATGAATCCCAATGACCAGCCTCAGCAATATTTAGTAGTCGAACTCTTAAGGCGAAATTGAGATTCGTAGGTATGCAGTAAATGACCCTGAAAGCCTGGTTAACATCAATCTGGTGTGTATCTGTATCCACAAGATGATATAGAATAGCGCTGCGAATCGATTTTGTTTGTCCTTTACTTAACCACTGTGCAGGGTGATGTTCAGAAATCCGACGAGAAACACGCCTAATTATACGGCCTATGTAACTGACTCACTCCACAGGAGCAGTTAAACTGGTAGATAAAGATGGAAGCGGAGAAATTAGGCTGTTTGTGTTTTACTCCCAAACGAAAAATAGGGGTGTTTTTGAAGACAGTGTAATATATATATATATAACTGTAGAACCTGATGAAGGAGTTATCGAGGACAAATAAGAATACTCTTTGTTCAATAAACAGTCTTTTGAGATAATAATAATAATCGTAATATTTGATGACATCTTACCTTGAACACTCTTACAATGAACATCTAGACTATTTGATCGACTGGAGTTCAATTTTCTTAGTGTATCTTGTTTACTAAAACAAAAACACCAAAATAAAACATTGAACAAAATAAATTATTTAACAGAATGTTACAGTGAAATAGTATTTATTCATTTTTTTAAGTCAACATCTTCATATGACACTATCTAACTTGTTCTTAGTTTATCGGAATGCAGATAAAAGAAAGGTACTGAAGAAGCAGATAAATTTCTAGATTTATGTTGTGCGTCGGTTGAGATATCTGAGAAACGCTAAGTCAGAGAATCAATATTTATTTCAATACATGATCTTGACTTGATCAACACCTGCCTTCTCTTCACACTAAAGACTAAACGACCGGTCAGAAAAGACAAGCAAGAAGGAATCCTAACAGGCAACAAACGAGCCAATTAGATATACGCTAAGGAGATACTTAAGTAACAAAATACACTAGGCCCTTGATTGGAACTTGAATGGTGAACCACGATTTCCCCCGTTCAAAGGTGACACAGAGAAGATCATCTGAAGCCAGAAATGCAGGCGCTTGTTCGCATACTCGTGCAGCCAGATAAAAATGATGACACAGGATCGGATTCTGCTGAGGCCTGATGCTTCACTCGGATTGCAAAGGATGAATAACAACAACGACAACGACGATAAAATAATGCTTATTGGAGGAGAATTAAGTTCGAGACAGTTAACTGTCATCTGCAGAGTATATAATACCACTTGTGGAAGTCAATAACCTTTAGTTCATTATGCCTATTGAATAAAAATGCAAATAGGTTGATGTCCTTTAAACGTTGGTTTTCACATCCTCCTCACACTATCTTCTGAATATCAGTCTCGGATGTGCAAGTCGTCACCTCCTATTCGAGTTCACCCATGTCAGAATATGTGTGTTGAGCGACAAGTTCTCTTGACTGGTTCATTCACAGAATTTCTCGTTGCTGATTCTTTTCGACCAACCAATTATCTCCTCTTTAATATACAGCAAAGAGGACTGTTGATAAAAGTCTGCAACTTGTCACGAACGTCTTTCGTGACGCGCCAAGTTTCTGACCCATATAGAAGCAATAACTGATTTAAGATTGATATTTAAAATCCAACACTTCTTCTTCATGCAGAAGATTTCCACACTGAGTTTCGAGAGTGATGAAGGTCTGTCACGCCTTCCCGACTCCGATTTTGACATCCTCATCTGTTCCGTCTGTAGCTGAAACGATGCTGCCTAGATAAGTGAAGGAAGTGACCTTTGTCAAATTTATTCTCTTGATAGTGATTAGCGCTGGGTGTTGTTGTTGCTGTTGTTGGTTATTGATATGTATCCACATATATATATTTATGTGTGTGTGTGTGTGTATGTGTATGTTGGTCTCTCTTTCTGCTTGCTCTCTTAGTCTGTGACCATTTCACTTGTATGAACTTGTCTCCTTTATCAATGTATATTCTCCTTATATTATATTATATATAATATGAGTGTTTGTTGACAGTCCGTTGCTTGGTGACATATATCCATATATGGTGGTTGTTGACATGTCTGTTATATTTCGCTATGTATATGTGGATCGACACTTCATTATAATTAGCCATTCATGTTAAGACTGTCTAGTGGTTTGTTCACACACTTGTCTGAACATTCATATATATTTCGCATACACAATTTGTGTGAACTACTCTACTTTACTTACTTATCACTTTGGTGTGAGACCATTTATTTTCGTCTCCTTGTGTTTGGAAATAGAAGTATCATCGCAAACCTAGTGGTCTTCTGATTTTCGTCTTCTTGCGTCAGGACTATTAGTTTCTCGACCAGTACATAACAATAATTTAGCGACGAGTACATAACAGTTATCTTCATCACCTCCGTCTTCTCTATGTTCACATAATGTCCTGCCTTCGTTGCCAGAGAGCCTCTTCTGTCAACTTGATGGTTTTCGCCCTGCAGGTCTTCGAATTTATCTGACATTAGACACAAGTCGTCTGCGAAAAGTCCACATCTCCTACAGTCTTCATGTTGATTCAACGTATTCCTCTCTTCTCGCTACCTTTAATCAGCTGCATAGTCCAATCTACCACAATTAAGAATATTATCAGTAATAATAGGCAGCCTTGTCTTACTCTTTTATTCAATTCAGTCAAACGCCTCACTGAGTTTTCTGTCGTGGATCACCTGGTACGTGGCAGTGTCATACAGCCAGCTGTTGAATGAGTCTGATAAAAATCTGGGGCACTGCACGCCATTAGTTTTGAAGTAGTTTCCAAATTACTTCATCGTCAACATTATCGAAGGCCTTTTTAAAGTCGATGAAGTTGAGGTAGAGATTAGACTTTAACAATCGATTAGGGCATATGGATGACGACATACTTATGACACATTGATATAAGAATAAAACTTGTGCACTGTGGTAGTGTATAATTCCATTGTGGGTAAAATTTGTTTTGATAAAGTCTCACAGTGTTATACAGTAATGTTTACTGGTGACGTTTCGAGCACAACCTATTGCCGATCATAATCATATCAAGGTATTCACTAACACAACTTTCTGACTTCGTTTATATAATTCCATTATTTTTCATCGCTTGACTTGATTGGTAGTAGTATTTTACATATTTCCGGTATGAGTGATTAGTCATTCCTATTGCATGTGTTGGGTGTAGACTCGATGAACAAGGATTCAGTAATCAACCTCTCTCTTTACCTACCTAGATTACTTTTTAGAATTTTAATCCTCTCCCGCCCTATTGTGTGGTTGTGTGTTAATGCATCCAGTGCAATAGCTGAGCTTTTTTCTAAACTACTTATCTTCTCGGGGTCAACCATTCTTACCTTAGCTGAATTCTTATGTTCCGATAATCTGATTACCCCTGACCTACTAGTTTGACCTATGTAGTTGACCTAACTCACAGTCATTGCAGGGTATTTTGTAAATTATATTATTTTGTCTAATTGAGTCAAAAGGGTCCTTTAACCTACAGAGCTTGTCCTACTTGAGTGAGTTTGTAGGTTTGAATGCCATCCTGATTCCTGATTTATTGAGAATCCCACGTAGGATCTCAGATGTCCCCTCCTTATATGGTAAAACAGTGGATGACGTATATTCTTTCATATTTATGTTATCATTACCAGTTCCACAATTACTTTTTATTTTGCTTTTGGTCTTTACTGATGTTCCTAATGCACTTTATAGGATAGTTATTTAACACCAAAGTTTCTTCTATCTGTTTTATTTCATCATTTAGGTCTTTTCTTGTACTACTTAATGCTACTGCTCGGTTTGTTAGACACTTAACTAAGCCTTCCTTCACGGATAGATAACGGATGAGATGAATTGAAGTTTAAATATCTTTTAGAATGCGATGGCTTTTTTATAAACGCTAGCGTGCAGTGTACCCTTTCCTCTCCGTTTTATTTTACAATCTAACATCACGGCTAATTCTCCTTGTTCATTTTCCGATTCAAATGTGAATTTTATTCCCTCTACTTGTGAGTTTATATGTGTCAATAAGCTAGAGATATGTTCTGTTTTTAACACTATGAGTAAACGTGTCATCCACATATCTCCACCATATTACGTTTGGAGTAGGATTAAATGTATTAAGAGCAATATTTTCCCAGCTGTCCATGAATACGTCTGCTACGATAGGGGATATTGGTGATCCTTTTTGGTACACCTGTTTGTCTATATATTTTGCCTTAGAATTTAAAGATAGTACACTACGACTTTAGATTAAAAAATGATTGCAGCGAAGAGAATTTTTTCAATAGATATAACGTCTATTTTTGTTCAGATTGGCTTATTAACTGAGTTTCAATATAAAACTTTGCAACACTTCAAGTTGCCACACTCCATAGTAGCGCATTAAGGAAGAGAAAATAGAGAAAGTGGCAATTCAAACCAGTTAAATCGACCAGAAATGTGAGAGAGAAAGAATAGTAACATGAAAAAAAAATGACGGTTTAGTGGATATTCGAGATCACAAAGACTGAATGCACCTGCACCACTGACAACGATTTTGAACCATATCGTCAGTAGTGTTCAGTCATTTGGTTAGGATTAGGATTCCGAGGATCACAACCAGACTGGCACTTTACACCTCCCTACGTGAGCACCTCAAACCAACTGTCAAAGAGTTCGTTGGATGATCCTAGTTTTTTTTTACTTTACAATTGTTTTTTAACCCAGTCCTATGTCGGCTAACATTGCCTGTCGAGAAGGGCAGTGACCCGGCATGCGAAAAACACTTTTATTCAATAGCCTCCTATTTCTGTTTATCTTGTATGCTGCTGAGAATTATGGCAACTGGAAAAAAGTACATACATAAAAAGAAGGTACTGGAGAATATTTGTAGCTCGGGTGGATGATTTTGATGTAGTTGCATTCTCTGAACTGGAAGGACAAAAATGAAAGCTTCACAGTTGGACCACCTAACAGCTCGGAGAACGCAACCATATCAAAATGAAAAAGTACATTTACACATGTGATAAACTTAGATTATTATTATTATTATTAATCCTTTAATTCCTAGAGGAACATAGGGCTTCAGCTGCGCGTCTCCATTGCCTTCTGTTTTCTGCCAACTTTTCACCCCGCTCCAAATCTGCCCACATACTTTCATCTCCTCTTCACATGACCTCCTCTAAGTCACCCTGGACGACCAACTCGCCGCCTCCCTTTCGGGTTCCACTCGAGCAATGGCTTGTCTAGTGATGTCACTTGATGGTTTCCTCAGCGTATGGCCAATCCATCTCCATTTCTTCCTGCCTATTTGTTTCACAATCGGTTCCTGGTTAGTCCACTTTCAGAGATCCCTGTTTCTGACCTTTTCTGGATATCTGATCTTGATTAGTATTGAGCGAAGACAGCTGTTAATGAAGGTTTGTAGTTTGTTTGAGATGCTCTTTATGACGCGCCAAGTCTCTGATTCGTATTGTAGCACTGACTGAATTTACATTGGAGTCTAAAATCCGGATCTTATTTTTGATACTGAGTGTTGTTGAAATCCACACAGACTTCAGAGAAATTAAAGCTTGTCTTGCTTCCCCGATCCTGCTTTGATATCCTCATCAGTTCCACATTCAGTTGAAACGATGCTTCCCAGGTAGGTAAAGGAGGTTGTTTCTTCCAGGTTCCTCCCATTTATGCTGACTGATTGTTGTCTGTTGTTGTTGGCCAATAATCTTTATCACCTCTGTTTTCTCTATGTTCACCTGAAGGCCTATCTTCTGTGGATGCTTCTTCTGCCAACTTGTTGCTTTTTACTTGCATATCTTCCAGTTTGTGGGAAATCAGACATATATCATCAGCGAAGTCCAGAACTTAGATATTTAACTAAATTAAGTCTTTAACGATAATGATGAAACAGTTCATTGGCCACGAATCTTGACCAATTTCGAAAATGTACACAGGAAATCTAACGATATATGACTACATTTCAATTAAACTTCAGAAAAGTATTTTTAATGCATCTTGAATACACAAGTATAAAGAAAATTAAAATGTATTATACAGAAGACCAGTAGTTCAGAGAAGAGTCTCTTTTCGGCGAATTCATTTTCATAGCTGTACAATCGCAAATATATATGGTTGTTTTGTATGTGTGTGTGTGTGCACATTAAATCTGTCAAACGAAAATACAATTAGTAAGTTCACATGACTTGGATATTGATATAAGAGGGTAGTAACCAAAAGTGATGAGTTGTCACAAACGATTGTTAAATAAGAGTTACGTGATGGCGTGAATAGTTTGATGAAAGAGTTGTGCTCAGGGTGTACATGGAAACAAAACAACACACGGAATTACGCAAGGGTTTTAAGTAGTTAGAAAAATAAGCATACAAACAAAAGTTAAGTCAAATCAACTGAATTGTTACCAATGGGAAGTGAAGTGGTTGAATAATTTTCTTTTGTATGCACAGTTCTGGTTCTTCCAACTGAATGGCTAGGGCTTCTGCGATGCAAAGAAGACGAAATTGTACTGTCTTTGGAAGGTTGTTCTTCACTTTGTAGATTACTTTGAAGCAGGAGGCGTTTGTTGAGATGGAATGACCAGTGTTGACAAGATGTTCGATTATTGCACTCCTTATACGGCCATTACTTCCCTTCTGCAGCCACGCTGGATAGTGTTCTTTGACCCTTTTTGATAGGATGCGGTTGAACGACCGATGTACCTGGCTCCGCAGCAACAGGTGAACTGATATATACACATAGATGTGGTCAGGTGCGGAATCTTGTCCTTTGGGTTTCTGTAGATTTGCGAGCGATTGGAGAACACTACTCTCAATGTTGCCGCAAAGAAAGTTCTTCTTAAAGAAGTGGAAATTCTCCTCCCAAGGACATCATTGAGTAGGCCACCTTTGAAGTCGAGGTTCATATAAAGTATCTTTAATGTACACACATACAAAACAACCATATTTATTTGCGATTGTACAGCTATGAAAAGAAATTCGCCGAAAAGAGACTCTTCGCTGAACTACTGGTCTTCTGTATATTAATGTTCGAAAGGGAATTTTTCGTGAACTAAAATATATTAGTATTTGGCCCGTAATAAACATCATTCACTGAAATGCATATCGAACTACTAAATAATATTTAAAGCAAAATAAAAGGAATAATTACGTTTTCTTATCATTAGTATTTTGATGAACCATTTTTCTGGAAGCCTGTGATGTTAACTTTATTGGAGCACCAGGTGGATTTTCATCGACGGTTACTCTCCTTGTTTTAGATAAAGCATTGTCTACATTTTGAATTGGCTTAGCTGATCGTTGAATATTGTTCGTTGATGTCTTATGAGATTTCACGCAGGAATAATGGTGATGATGAAATGACTGATCTGTATAACATAACAAAAAATAAATAAGTGCCAACACTGGTGAAAGTGGTGACTCTGGAATCTAATCAGCGGGAAAGCGGGGTATCTCTGGAAAGGACATGAGGAACGAGGGGGAAAGGTTGGTAATCTGTTCGTTGAAGACGTGGGGAAGGAGGGTATTTTATGTTGCATTTTAACCACATCTCACCCCCCCCACAACACACACTTTTTCCATATCCATTCTCCAACTGTGGAGTATCCTACTAAGCGACGCCCACTTGCTGAGAGTCAAACGCTAAAACCACCAAGTATGAAATGTAAAGAGTAATAATTGATACTAACAGATGAAATGTTACCAAACAAAGAAAGTTGTCACTAGTCTGAAACGAGACAAAGCTGCAGGACCTGATTGGATGACTCCAGAGGTATTTAAGTACCGTGGAGACAGTTTACTGTCTGTGTTAACTAAGGTACTAGGCAGTGTCTGGGAATCAGAGTAAGTCCCGTCGGGTTGGTGTGAGTCATTAACTATCCACATATATAAGAAGGGAGGCATGTCTTTCTGTGATAATCATAGGGGGATTAGCTTGACTAATATGGTATCTAAAGTTCTAGGCTAAATAATCATGCACAGACTAGGTGGTGTTCGAGAGACACAAACATGAGAGAACCAAGCAGGCTGTAGACCAGGAAGAGGGTGTATTGATCATTCTTCACCCTCCGACAGATTCTAGAACATAGGCATTCCTACTGGCGTCCAACAATCATTATATTTCTTGACCTAAAGCCCGTATTCGATTCTGTCGACCGAGAGGTTCTCTGGCGATGTTTGGCTGTGAAAGGAATCTCGAGAAAATACATTCCACTGATCAAGTCCTCTACTGGAACTCATGCAGCCAGGTAAGAGCTTATGGAGAGTTGTCATTTGAACTGGTGACTAGTGGTGTCCGACAGGGATGTCCACTATACCCATTTCTATTCAATTTCATCATAGGTGTATGTGCTAATAGACTTAACCTTAACTCACTTCAGAGACTCAGAGATTGAATTGTTACCAGGGAATAATCTCGTTGACTTAGAATATGCAGATAATATTGTCCTACCTACTAAGTGAAAACGTTGACAAAATGCAGTCTTCTGAACACCTTGAGGAGCAGTCTGAAACGTTTGACATGCGATTCACTCCCTCCAAATGTAAGATGATGAGGCTAGAGGACTGGACTACACTAACTCCTAGCTTAGAAAGTGGTTGGTGGAGAGTGTTGACCACTTCACTTATTTGGGAAGTTGCATCTGCCAATGCCAACAGGCCTCTGACGAAATCTCGGCACGGATACAGAAGGCTTGTTTCGCATATGCCAGTTTACGCCATCTCTGGCGTAGATTTGATATCCAGCTATCGACCAAGGGTGTGTGTACTTCTCAGCAGCCCGCTCCGTCCTCCTTTATGGTTGGCTGTGAGACATGCTATCGAAAGTGAAAGAAGTGTTGGTTAGTTGTCTTTGATCATAGGTGCTTGCGTTCTATCTCCCGTGTGAAGTGGTATAATAGGGTGATCAATATTGAGGTTAGGCATCCGTCGAGTGCTAGGTAGGGAGGAGAAATCAATCGATGACGAGGTTGTAAAGTTACATTGACTGAGATGGTTAGGATATGTGTTACGTATGTCTAGCCATCGCCTTCCTCAACGGGCAACATGGCTTTATCAGTCAACAAAATCTACAACAATTAGTTTAAGCCAGAGGCGTAGGGAGGTGTAGATTTCCTGACTGACTGGTTGCGGTCTTCGGGATTGTAAAAACCAATGAAGGCTGAAGACAATTGGTGATATGGCTCAAAATCGTTCTCAATGGCGCAGAAACATCCGTTCCTTGAGACTTTTATTATTCAATAAAATTATATTTTTCTTCGATATTACTATTCTTTTTGTCTCATTTTCTGTTTAATACCTCTGTTTTGAACCTCGTTTTACTCTCTTCTCTTGCTTTATGTGCTAAGTGAAGTGTGACGACTCGAACTGCTGCACATCGGCGCAAAATTCTATGTTGAAACACGTCAGCCAGTCAGTCACCAAACAAAGCTAAAGTTTCTAGACATATGGAAGCCATTGTTTCTGAGTATATTCTGACCATAAAGTAGGAAGTAGAATGAATGATTTTGTATAACAGTAGTATCATAGAAAGTTCCACTTAAAAGTTATATTTTTTTAAATAAATAGGTGTATTTTCCGATGAAAAAGAATATAATTACATACCGTTTGTTTGTTGAGAAGTTACATTATCAGATTGCGTTTTCGATTCTGTAGGATGTTTCCTGTTGGAGATCTAAATAAGAAGTTTAAATAAACACAATGAAATGCCATATAAAAACCTCAGAATATATATAAGTAATCTTGATAATTAGTAAGGGAAAGCCAGAAGAAACCCTAAATCCCTCTGTGCAATGTAAGTCAAACCATTTGGCACTCTTCATTGTATACTGAAGTATTTAAACTGATAATTTCCAACGTATTCCTATCTTCTCACTGTCCACAGTCTGACGCATAATCTAGTCCACCACAATCAGGAATATCATCGGTGATAGTAGCCATCCCCGTCTTACTTCTGTACTCACTTCGAAGGCTTCTCTGAGTTTCACTTTGTGAATCACCTGACACGTGAAACTGTCATATAGCTGTTGAATGAGGCTGATAAAGATTTCAGGCACAGCACTCCACAGAGTTGGAGTAGTTTCTAAATTACTTCGCAGTCAACACTGTACAAGGCTTTTACAAACTGAATGAATTTGAGGTAAGGATTTGACTCCCATGCTCTATGCTCTGTTCAATGATATGATACATAGCGCTGTAATTTGATTCACACATGATTTGCTCTTCCTTAATCCAGCTTGTTCCGGGCAGAATCCTGCATCCAGGTGATCCTTTAGTTTCTCCAGTATGATGTGACTTAATATTTTGTTAGGCGTGGAAAAGAGCATAATTCTGCGCCAGTTCTTGCAGAGGAATAAGTCACTTTTCTTTGGTAGTGTGACAAGTTAAGTTCCTTAATTATTATAAAAGATTTTGTATTTTCCAATGAATGAAAAACAAAACGATATTGTTTGGTTTATTGACGTCTCACTATTATTTAATGCTGCTGCTAATAACTTTATCGAAGTGTTGTTAAACCAGAATTTATAAAATCTCAGCTTAAGTATAACAACTTAATCATCGTTGTCAAATTAGCCAACTGGTAATGGCAACAAAACCAGGTGTAGATTGTTGGATTTGATAAGTGTATAAAATTATAATTATAAAGCAGTGTGTGTTTACACAGTGAACTTGCTTATCACATTCGTATTGATCTTGTCATTTCATATGGGAGAAGGATGATGTAATCAGGTCAGATTTTGTTTTAGTCCATCATTCCTATTCATCAGACAATTTGTATTCCATTTGATATGAAGTACTTCTGATATTAGAGGTTATTTGTGATTTCTGAAATCTTTCTGGATTATTGCAATATTGTCACAATCAATTTTGTGATCTGATTCTATAACCTGAAGAGACTAATGGCTTTTGATTTTTCAAAATTTTGTAGTTCAACTGGATTTCTCGGTCGTCGAACAGATGCTCCACATTGTTCATTTCTTCTGATTTTGACTTCTCGCGATGCTTTTCCAATGTATATCGCATCACATACTAATACATCATTTTATTTTCTAGACACAATTAGACAGAGAATGCTTAGGGATTTTATTTTTTACATGGGCAAGGTTCCTTATATATATAGGAGAATAACTGATGAAAAACTATACACACGTACCGCACAAGAAAGATGAATAGTAATCATTGGCATTAGTGATACTGCAACAACAAATAAGTGAGACAAACTCTATGAGAAACAGTGCTCACCTCCTTTTCTGGAATGTGTTGTAGTGACTCTGTATGTGTTTCTACAAGTGAATTATTTCCATTGCAAGGGTTAGATTCATTTTGTTGACAAGTAACATTTGTTGGATTATCTTTACTACAATTTTCCAATGTTGCTTGATGTGTATTACAAGAAAGTCTAGATTGATCAGGTTCTGTTTGATGAATCCTTAATAACTGTAAAGTAATTAAAGAGTTTAATTGACTTTCTAAGTTCAGCAATCGATGTTCAGTTGTTGAAGTTAATGAATTTGGAACAGGATCTTTTTCATGTGTTGTATAAGTAGCCGGATGAATCTGAAAAGTAGAAATTCATAGCTCATAGTTCATATTACATGTTGAAATATAGTGAATACATTTAAATAATGAAGAAAATATTAGCTGAGATGAGGTTGTTGTATTCTCTTGTGGCGAGTGCTACTGATAAGATTTATCAGTGGTACATATATAAAGAGGCGTTCATCTGCATAAAAACACCAACTAGTAGGGAGATACATTTGATCTCAGAGAAGGCGAATGGTACAGTGTTGTCGAGATACTTGGAAACGTGAAAGGAATACAAACAAACAAAACATGAAGTCCAGAAGTACCACAACTCGAAGATCTGTGCAAATGGTACGCTGAAGATAAGGTATACATAATTTGGCTATATAGAGATACCGTACACCAACCCTGCTTTTACTTCTCTTGGTGAATTTGATTTAAGCAAGAACAAGAATGGTTTTGGCAGATTGATATGGTACCGTAATTTATATCGTTAGCTTCTCATCAGCTGCTTGCTGCCTAAGTAAATTATGAATTCATTGAACAGAAAAGTTATAACATACTCGCCTAGAAAATGGTAGTCTTCAGAGGTCAATTTACCGAAAGCTGACATGGAATGGATACTATTAACATTTTTATAGTTTTTGTCCAAACAGTTATAAAAGAGCACTAGTCAAGACTCTGTACTATAGAGCAAGGAGAATATGCTTTGCAAAGAAACTAGAAAAAGAATTTACGGTTCTCGAAAAGGTGTTGAAAGACAATGGTTATTCTCAAAGATTCATTAACAAATATGGAAGATGTGAAGGCTCAAACATCAAATAAATCACAGTTGACAAAAAAGCCTGTCTTCATTCAACTAGATTTTAAAGATGAATGCATTGCAGCAATGGTCAACAGAAGACTGAGAACGTCACTAGCCAGAGCCTATCCTGCAGCTAAGTTGGTTCCCGTCTATAGAACAACATGCTCTTTGGTGCAATCAAAAGTCGATAGGTACCCTTCTCATGTTAACTCCAACTGGGAGAACAGAAAGAAGGGTACACCTCTGATTTTTTGAACATGCGCCGAAAAGCCTACGTCTAAAGGGAACAAACTCTTATAATAGCGCTATTACCAGACATCTCCTCTATACCGGTCATCAGGTGGAAATCTCGAAATCCTTTAAAATTATCAATAGACAAGGGAGCTCGATTCTCCTCAAGTTTGCGGAAGCAATTTCTATCAAACGCTTCAAACCCGATTTATGTGTTAAGAAAGAAGAAGCGGTTATCAGTCTTTCCTTGCCCTGGTAAATGGATATGTTTATTCTCTCATCTGATTACGTAATCTTTGTCTTTAACCTCACCCTCCCTTTCATAATCTGTAATTTTGCTTGTCTCTTGTTTCTGTGATCTGAGTTGAACTCAGTACATTGTTACCTAACTTATAAGTCGCTCAGCATCTTGCGCATCTCTCGTCTTTATTGCGTAACTCCTTTACCATTGCATGCATACATTTATTTTGTTTAAACTTGAACTGCCTGTGTAAAAACTATAGAAGCGAAATTTTCTGAGCACTGTTCACTAATTGTGGAACCTTCTGTCAACTAACAACATGAAAAATTTGCAGATATGTTAAAACTTTTCTGTACGTAAACCTAATGATTTATTTAGGCTGTAAGCAACTGATGAGAAGCTGACGAAATAAATGGCGGTACCATATTATTCTGCACAAACCACTGTTGTTCTTGCTTTATTCAAAATAAACATTCATTTAACCAAGTCTTGTTCTACTAAGGTTTCACTCTGAGCTGCGTGAGGTAAGGGCTTAAGAGGTGAGTAATATTCAGCTTAGGCGCTAAGTTTTAGATAAGGAGGGCAACTCGATCGACGAGGTGATGAATCTACATCGGTTAAGATGGCTAGGACATGTTTTAGACATAGTCTAGTAATCACCTTCCCGATGGGAAGAGTTGGGTGACATGGGATTAAGTTAGGAAACAGTTAGAGTTAGTAGAAGGAAAACTTAGAATCAGTCCACGACGCCTATGAAAATTGGTTTTAGCCAGCCATGTAGAGAGGTGTAGACTGCCTGACTGGTTGAGGTCCTCGTGATGCTGAGGACTGATGGCTGGAGACTATTGGTGATATACCTTTGAATCATTGTCAATGGCGCAGATGTATTCACTCTTTGTGATACCCCATATCCACTAAACAGTTATGTTTTTCCATGTTACCGTTATTTCTTCCGTACACATTTCTTCTCATCATAGTTCTCTTGAATTTTCATCTTCTTTTTTCTACTACTGTGTGTGCTACGTGGAGTGTGGCGACTTGGACTGTTACGCTTTCGCGCAAAGTTCAATTATGAAACTCAGTCAGTCATCGACGTATCATTGAATTCGACAGTTTCCCTTCTAACAGTTAGACAGGGAGCATTTATCAGTCCTAAAATTATAAATTTTATCATATCTTAAAAAGGAAACAACGTCTATTAAGAGTCACAGGTCTATCATAGATTACTGTCGAGGTGTGGATGACCAGGTGAACTTCCAGTGATTGAGTCACATATCCCTACACGACTCAAAGGAACAGTCAACTGCTTCGATTGGACACTAGTCGGTAACTAGTATGATGTGTCTAGTCCTTCAAGGTTGCATACACGCCTTGCTGACGAGTGGCAACAAGGCTTCCTGCTGATCGCTTCCAACCATCTAACATTGGTCAATTAGTTTGTAGATTGGTGTTGTACTTTGAAATAGTTTTCATTAGCTTCTTTTTAAATGTGACAGCCTGACAGTATTAGTTTGCATCCTACATGATGTCGTAATACGCCTTGCCGAGGTTTCTTGTAATAAGACGCAACCGCTGTACAGTCTGTTTTGGTTTCCAGTTGTTCTCTAGTCTATTTCTCTTGGTGAAGTGGACTATACAAATCAAACGAACGCCAACGGAAATGAAAAAAACAAACCACAATTCAAGTAGAGAATTACCTTTCTAACTTCATTATTCACAATCTTTGTCAGTAATTCATTACTTCGAAATGGTAAATCTATTTGGTCATGATGATATTCATGCTTTTTGGCTTCATTCGTCAAAAAATTATCAGATTCCTGAATTAAAATTAAAAAAAGAAATAACAAAGTAAATTGAAATCAAAATATGCGGAGCATAAATAATTGAAGGCTTCACTGAAACGAAGGAATATAAATAATGATTCACGTGAAAATTAAATTGGAAAAATTTAACTACTTATTAATTAAAAGTAGACAGTTTTGAATATTCAAATAATTAAATTTTCAGTTGTTGGTTTGCAGTATTTGGTTAATGCGTCAGTGGCATAGCGGTTAGGACGATCGCCGACAATGCACATCGTCCGGGATTCGATCCCTGGCCACTGGACGCACTCCTCCTTTACCTCACTAAGCCAGAAAGAATACTGGTAAAGAGGAAAGGTTGGGCATGAGGCTAGCAACCGCATCCTGTAAAAATAAACACTGCTACAGAAACTTCAAGCCACTAGCTTGAAGCCCTATGTTCCACTAGGGAACGTGAAGGAAAGAAAAAAAGTATTTGGCTGGTATCAGGGTAGACCATGAGCTGACATCAATTAGAGAACCACATTGAAAACTAAGGAGTACTCAGCAGCTGTTTTAGTTTATTCTGAGCACAGACTCCGCATCAGCGCGCATACAGGACCCGACCAGTCATTAGTGACTGGTTAAGCAGGGGAAGTTACCTGAAGCTCTTTTTAGAAATCGTGACCAGTGGGTTGTGTAGAAAAAAAATACTCGCCAATGATTGTGGTTGGCAATGACGCTGTGTATCACAAATAGGAAGAAGTATGAATGGACTATTAGATTCCATCCCACTAGCTGAACTGTCAACCGTCACACCTCATAACCTGAAGGTCCCGGGTTCGACCACCGGTGAGGAAGGGAGTTTACTAGCTCCTACTATCATGAATATTTTCATATAAACAAAATTCAGGAAAAATTTTCTCCCTTGATACATCGGTGGCAGAAGGTTTACATGGTAATTATTATAAATTATCATCGATCTCGTTTATTTCAATGTACTAGGACAAAGACAAGCGTAATACGTAAGTTTACTGATGCTATTCTCAAGTAGTCGAATAAATAAATAAATAATTTCCACCGTCATAAAAGGTAGAAACTAATGCTCGTGGATAAATATTTCTGGTTCATGCATTGACTCACGTGTCGTTCTGCATCACAATTCACATGACTGACTGACTGACTGGTTTCGACATAGAACTTTGCACAGATGTGCACCAGTTCAACTTGCCACTCTCCCACCATGTAGCACACAAAGCCAAATAAAAGGGAGTAAAGAGAGATTCAAAAGATGGAGAGATAATAAACAGAAATGAGAAGCAAAAAGAATACTAACATGGGAAAATGATGGAGTTTTATTGGATATAATAAATCATGCATC
This sequence comes from Trichobilharzia regenti, assembly GCA_944472135.2. NCBI lineage: Eukaryota > Metazoa > Platyhelminthes > Trematoda > Strigeidida > Schistosomatidae > Trichobilharzia > Trichobilharzia regenti. The sequence continues at coordinate 42,919,050 of OX235267.1, forward strand.
TGTACCAGCCATTGGGAACGACGATTTTGAGCCATATCACCAATTGTCTCCAGCCTTCATTGTTTCTTACCAACCAGCCAGGTAGTCTACACCTCCCCACGTAACTGGCTGGCTCAGACTAACTGTTGTGGATTTCATTGACTGATGAAGCCATGTTTTTTTGACCAACAATCACTCTTCCCCAACTTGATCCGTCCTATACCACCTAACAATGCCTAGGCATATGTAATACATGTCCTAACCATCTCAGTCGATGTAGCTTCACAACTTCATCAATTGACTTTCCCTCCTTACCTGATACTCAACGCTTAAACTCAATAATACTCACCCTATCGTATCACCAAACAGGAGAGACAGGGTGCAGACAACCCATGATCAAAGACAACTAGCCTTTTCATGTCTTCATCTTTCAATTGCCATGTCTCACAGCCCTAAAGGAGGAGAGAGCTGACTGCTGAGCAGTACATATGCCCTATAGTCGACGGCCATCCGGATATCACGTCCCCAATACACCTCTGAGTCGTTGTTACCTAAGAAACCACCAAAATTTCTACTACGCAAAGTATTATTCTCTAAAAGTAGTGAGGATTTTTTGAACAATAAGGATTAAACATTTCAGTCACTCCTTTCTTTTGAAAAGTAGAACAAGGCCATTCGAACTTACAGAAAAAGTCCCAGTAGAAACCAGATCCATGAAATCATTGAGTTCTAAAAACAAAAACAAAAAAGATTCAGAAAAAACAAGATATTTTTGCCAATTATTTAATTTAATTTTCTAAACAATTCGAAAAATACTTAATCCAGTTTACATTTTCCCATCGATTGAATGGACCGAAATTCTCGGTATCAGGTTGACATGTCAGCTCCTTGTGCAGATGCTTCGATGATGTTTGGTCATGTAACTTGCAATTAGTTGGTGGATGGTGACTAGCAGTAGAATCCAGGATAACGCGCATTTCGCCCTATTTGGGACTCGTCAGCCGGTAGATGTACCTGCATTCCTCAGTGAATGATAATGTTCCCACCAAGGCTCGAACCCAGTGTCCATAGTTTCAAACGCCAAAGCGTTATCCACTAGACCACTTGGGCCACGACAGCCACCTCTTGTGCAACGTGTCTTATTAGTTATTTAATTCAATTTAGAAATGCGCATCCTGGATTCCACTGTTAGTCACAATCCACAAATTAACTCCAATTCAGAAAATAGCTTTTCTTGAATGCAAAATCTTATTTAGAAATAAAATAAATTTCGAGTTAGTAGGTGAATATTCTACCATACTGTATGTAAGACAACACAACCACGTACGCATATGAGGTTTCTCAATTTGATATAAAACTGTGATTAATTTGAATCTCTTGGGAAATGTATTATAAATGGTGAAAATGGTTTCACTTCTTATGATCTCCCAGATTCATTATTGTTAGTATTGGTATTATTATTAATATTCCCTTAGGTTTGAACTGGAACATAGGGCCATTTCATCCTGTCCCCTGCAATCCTCTTTAGGTGGCTCCACGAGTGACCATAGGCTCCCATCTCCTCCTCCTCCTTGTCACCTCCGGATACATTCGGGTAAAACGCGGCGAGGTTATGCCTGGCATGTGATGTCACTCAACGGTATCCTCAACCACGTATCCAATCCATCTCCTTTTTTCGGCATATATGTTGGGCAGTAAGACACTGGCTACACACTGCCAGAGGAGTTTCTTGTTGCTTTACCTCTCAGAGTGAGTCAGCGAAATCAGGTGTTTATTAAATGCCTACAGCAGGTTGTTGGAAATGCTTTCCATGATGATGCGCTTGGCAATTGCCTGAACCGTATAAAGGTACTGACTTCACATTAGTGTTCAGAATCCAAGTCTTGTTCCTTATTGTTAGTGCAGTAGTTTTCCACAGTAGTTTCGGAGTAGTGAAAGGCAGTATTGCGTTTTTCTGATCCTAGCTGACTTTGACATCCTCATCTTGGCCGAGACCACAGTCGAAACGATGCTGCTTAGATAAGTAATTAAAGCTGACTTTATTTAGAATTCTAACATCGTAGGTGATTTATGCTTGTGGTTGTTGTTGGTTGGTTGGTTATCTTAATTACTTCCGTTTCCTCTATCTTCACTTGAAGTCCTGCTCTCGCTGCCTGCCGCTTCTGTCAACTTGTTGGTTTTCACCTGTAGATCTTCGAGTTTGTGTGACACTAGACATAAGTTATCCACGAAGTCCACCTCTTCTAGAGTCTTCTTCTTCTTCTTCTTATCGGTCTAACGTATCCCCCTTCTCTTCTCGTCTGTCACAGTGTGTCGCATAATCTAGTCCACCACAAATAGGAATATCATCATAGGTGATAGTAGGTAGGCAGCTTTGTCCACTACTACTACTACTTTATTCAAATCCTTAAAATTATCTCCGTGTGATTACTCCTTCTCCCATAAACTTTCACTAAGTTATGACTCCCTGGAATTACTTAACAGGATGTGTGCTTTTATAATATGTAGCAAGTTGAACTGCTTCACCTTTGCTTAAAAAGTTATCAGCTTGAAATTCAGTTCAGTACAGGGTTTTCTTTTCAAAACAAGACAACACGAAGTATTTTTTCAAAACACAAGAAAACTACCAACTAAAAGACACAACACTTTCTAGGTAGAAACATGTACATACATGAGAGAGAGAAGTCAATAAATTTGACGGTAATAACTTGCTTAAATCACAGATATCTCAGCCTTTTAATGTGATAGCTTCGATGACAGGTGTTACGTCACCTTGAGTGATTCAAATAATGCTAGCAATATCATTCTGTGTGGTTTATTCAGGTTATTATTATTATTATTCCCTGGGTTCCGCATGCAACACAAGGTTCCAACAGAACATCTCCATTTTTACCCTATTCTCGAAAGTCCTCTCTAGCCTGCTCCACGATTGCCATCTCATCTCCATGTCACCCCCTGACTAACGCCCCACTAGTCTTTTCCCATTCAGGTCCCACCTGAGGACTTGGCTGGCGCGTGACGTCAACCATCATTCTTCTCACCGTGTATCGGATTCATCTCCATTTTTTATTTGGAATGTTGGTGGAGTAATAGCTTATTGGTTGATTCGTTCCCAGAGTTTCTTGTTGTCAAGTCTTTTCGACTAGTCGTCTGATATTCAGTGTGGTGCAAAGGCAGTTGTTGATAAAAGTCCGCGGTAACCACTTGCTGGAAACGCTCTTCGTGGCTCTCCAACTTTTTGACCCATATAGGATAAATGACTGACTGACTGAACATTGGTGTTGAGAATCCGATTTTCGTTGAAGCAGATCTCCAAACTGGTTTCAGAGTAATCAACACCTGTCTTGCTTTTTCGATTCTGGTTTTGACATTCTGACCCATTCTGTCTGCCTGTGGTTGAAATGATCCTGCCTAGTCAGATAAGTGAAAGAAGTGACCTCTTTCGAATTCCTCCCATTCATGGTGATTGGCGCTGGTTATTTGTTGTTTTTGTTGGTTGGTTGGTTGGTCATCTTCATCACCTCCGTCTTCTATGTGTTCAATTTGAAATCCTGTCCTCGCTGTTTGCTTCTGATGAAAAAAATTGTTGGTTTTCGCGGGTAAATCATCATATCGAGTTTATGTATAACATTAGAAATAATTCACCTGAGAAGTCCAAATCCTCTAGATTCTTAAAAAAAAACACAAAGCACTGGTGATTGATTACCCGCTACTTGTTTGCTTTCTGTGTTTACAAGTTTTACTTAAAACTCTGCATATCGCAAATTTTCAAACAGAAATACAAACACGTTTCTATTGGCAATTATAGTGATAATAATGAGTAGTAGTTTATTTAATTTCAACTTCATTATCTGAGCAAACCATAGAATGGCAGTCAAGTTTCCACCTGAATTTCATACACTTCAAAAAAGACCTCCAAACGGCGTTGATCACAAAGTGATTTGGAAACTGCGTCAACACTATGGAGTGTCCTAAATCATTTTCAACCTCATTCAACATCTGTCTACATGACAATGCTACTACATGTCAAGTGATTCACAACGAAAAACTCAGAGAAGCTTTTGAAGTGAATTCAGGAGTAAGAAACGGCTGTCTATTACCGCGCCATGATGATATTTCTGACTATGTTCGAATGGATCATGCGACACACTGAGGAAAGCGAGAAGACGAGTATAAAATGGACATGGAAGAAGAATCTAAGGGATCTAGACGCTAAACTCTGTGTTGCATTTAGAACCCAAGGGAATAATAATAATAATAACCTGAATGACATTGCTGGCATTATTTGAATCATTCAAGCTGGCACGTATTACATCTGTCATTGAAGCTATCACCTTAAAAGACAGAGATATCTGTGATTTAATTAAGTTATTACCGTCAAATTTATTGACTTCTCTCTCACGTATGTACATACTTCTAGAAAATCTAGAAAATGTCGTGTCTTACTTAAATGTAATGACTCAGCGATACTCTACAAATCCACACGAAATATTATTTACATACCTGGAAAATCAGCTAAAACATCAATGTGAGTAGCACGACCCATTCTATCAACATGATCTAATATTTCTAATTGAGGTAGTCCTTGTAAGACACTGATACGATAATCTAAAGAAAATGAACCAATCAATCAATATAATAACACAGATAATAGGTACTTTAATAAAACGATATTATTCTATTTCACAGGTTCTCATCAGCTGCAGACCACTACCTGAAATTACGCTTTAATGTTAAAATGATATTAGAGAAAATATAAAATTAACGCAATCTGAAATATTAAGCATTGCAGTCTTTTTAGTTTTAGTTACCATCAATTTATGTTACTTTCAAAGTATGGAAGGAGGAACGAAAGAGAGGAGAAGATTAGAAGACAGAAAAATCTAATAAACAATGTTAGTTTATAAGTTCACTTAGCAATTCAAGAAGGTTACAGTTCATAAGATTGAAAACTTGCTCAGTCAACTGAAAATCACTAATATGGATGACCAGTCAATGTATAATCAGAATGCAGTTGTTACCAAGGGAATGAGAGATTGATTTCACTGTCTTTCTGTGGTTTGATTCAAGAAGTTTGATAGCAGGTGCATCAAAAGAAAAAATAGCATTAAATTCACGTTCTGTATGTATGTTTAATCATTTTGAAGGATTTGGAAATCTCGACAAAATGATGGGAGGTATCCACAAGGTGGCTGGTAATTGCATTTTGCTTAATATCTGCTGCCTTTAAGGCATAAACATATAAGTTAATAGGGACTTGAACTACTACCATTCAAACAGTGAGGCATGTTACTTTCACTTTTTAAAACCATTTTAATGTCAGGTAGCGGTGTGCAGTTGATGACAACTTGTGAAATAGAATGATGATATTGTGGTGAGAGCTGGCTGCTAGCCAAATTGGTATATAGTAATTTTCGTCCCCAATATTGGTCGTGAGAATAATAAGAACAAAGACTGATTCAACAACCAACCACAGCAGACTTTGCGTAGGCGGATACAGTTGGCATATATGATGATCTGACATTCAAGAAACAGCTACAAAAAGATGAAAGATTAACTTTCAGTGAGAAACAACCAATCAGAAGACCGTGTTTTTGTTATGTACTCGTCGCCAAATTATTGTTATGTACTGGTCAAGGATTTAATAGTCCTGACGCAAGAGAGATGGAAATCAGAAGACCACTAGGTTTGCGATGATACTTCTATTTTCCAAACACAAGGAGAATCAAATCACACAAGAGTGTGCGAGCAAAAATATATATGAATGTCCAAACAAGTGAGGGAACAAATCAATAGAGTCTTGACATGATTGGCTAATTATAATGGAGTATCGATCCATATATACATAGCGAATATAGCAGACATGTCAACAAACACACAATTTATATATAATATAAGGGGAATATACATTGTTAAAGGAGACAGGTTCATCAAAGTGAAATGGTCACAGACTAAGAGAGCAACAGAACGAGAAACCACCATATATATGGATACATATCAGTTTTACTGCTAACAATAATCTATAATAATGTACATGAAAATCCATAAATATGTGTGTTGATTTCCTTAATAAACGATCTGTTGCTTGGCCATTGTCTTCTGTTGTTACAATTATCATTTTGTACAGCAAATTTGGTCTTTCTTCCTCACTTTGTCGAAATTTATGAAGCGAACCAAGTGCATGGAAAATGGAGTACGCCTAGTACATACACAGAAGTATCATGTTTCATACAGTCATAATAAAAATTGGAAAATAACAGTCAAAATTTGTTGTGAACTTCTACGGGAAAGTACTTTAACACACACACGAATGCCTTCCTTTTCTTGAAGTTAATATCACCTTCTTAGAACTACAGTCTGATGAGAAGTAATCTCTTGCAAATAATGAATTTTGTACTTCTTAAGACCACTACTCAATCATCAAGTTTTGGAGTTTTTCCAGACGTTTTCATAGGAAATAATTTTTTGGACTTAAAAATGGTGATTTCTGAAGAAATCTTTTGCTCGACTTACTGCATAAGAAAGTTGAGTATTTTTAGCGTCACTCAGTCTCTTCTTTTACAGTTTAATAATTCATATTCTCTACTCATTCTTCTTTATTGTCCCCCTCCCCCCTCCCGGCGCCGATATTCTTTCCTGAGCTTCTTAAACAAAAAAGACTACGTTATATTACATAGAACTTTCAAGGCTTTGAACAGACAGAGTTAGTGGTTTGTTTCTGACCCAACTAATTCATAGTATTGTTGTAAGAGGCATTTTAATTCTTATAAGAAATTGGCTAAAGTTAGATACATGTCAGATACTAAACATCCTCTTTATTCAGAACTTTTTCCTTTGTATCTCTTCGGGTTAGCCCGGAAGAAATTTCATAGGAATTCACGGTTATACGGCTAAATATTAAAAATTAAACTATACCACATTTACCACGAGTACTGTATGTTAGCTGACAGAGGATCAGGTTAGAAAAGAGCTAGTGATGGTGGTCGAACCAAAACATGGCTTCATCAATCAATGAAATCCACAATAGTCAGTTTAAGCTGGCCACGTCGCGAGGTGTAAACTTCCTGACTGGTTGGGGTCCGTGGGATGGTAAAAACCAGTTGCTGGAGACAATCGGTGATAGTGAAACAGTAGAACTCATTAGTGAGTTGCTAGCTCCCAGCACCATGAAGACATTGTGTCAAAATTAAGTTTACTATGCATCAATCTGCTATATCCTGCTTTACAACTATTAGATATCAGCACGGATAACAGTTTTAAGCAAAAGTTGCCTTTTTAATAAAATGTTGAGGTTACACATATTCTTAGCCATATAAAGCAAATCAATAGACTACAGTGTCTAGAGAAATTATTGTAAACCAGGAAGCATTGAACAGCTGTTTCAGGAACCTTCAGTAGCGCGCACCCATGACCCCACCAGGGATCGAGTCCAGGACCTTCAAGTCACGAAACCAATCCCATTAACCATTCAACCACTCCGTCTGGAATCAATAATCTACACAAACTCTACAATCTGAATATCCATCGCCTGCTCACTAGCGGCTACCGATGTGTTTCCTGAAGCTGCAGTGGAAAGTGGTGATCCATGGAATGCACCATGTCAAGGTAAAGTGGATACCCACAGAAGGCATCGGTGAGGGCAGCACTACATATCGTGAGTTGACAAAGTTAGCATTCCGGGGTCATTGAATTCCAGCCCATGTGGCTGACTGATTAACGGGCTCGGTGTCGTAACGTGAAGGTCTTCGTTTTGATCCTTGGTGAGGTAAAAGTGTAAGTTGTTTGCCAAAGATCCTCGAGATTCTAAGAATCCCGCATAAGACACAGTCAGTGACATACCATGAAGTCGACCACAAGCTGAACTATTATAACCAAAGTCAAGGTTTGTCCTCGTTTAACCTTCAGGAACCAATCAAATTTAGGGGACGCTGTGAAAGGTTATTTCAAATACAGATCATGCCTGCTTTTATGTATTTGTTGAATGAGCTCCATGAAGATCGAGTATTTAACTACTATGTCAATAAGAGATTAATCGGAGTCACTAAAAACTGAGGGAGAGACTATGACATTAAGGAAATACAACCCGGTGGGAAGTAAATACTGCTATAGGTGCAATTCATACCATAAGGGAAAATCGGTTCGTAAAGGTAGGTGCAGTATTTTATATATTCATTCCTCCAAATCTAAACTGCCTTTTTCACATATCCTATGGCTCATATATTGTTGAATTTTGCATAAGTCTGTAAGGGCAAGAGCAGCTGACATGGAAAATAGCCTGGTTCCTACAGTACAATGGTATCAGAATTGTAGAGACATATCTTCATGGAAGTTAGAGGGGATTACTGGCTGTCTTGAAGAAGTATGAGTAGTTGTTCACATTGATGAAACTGTTCTCATCAAGAATTTCTCTGTTTCGCATCTCTTTTTACTTTCTTCTCTCGCTTTGTATGCTACCTGAAGTGTGGCGACTCGAACTGCTGCACATCGGTGTTAAGTTCTACATCAGTCAGTCAGTCAATCTCATAAAGAAGCATACTAGGGGAACAAAAAGGCTAAGCAGGCATGGGTGCATAGAATATACGGCACTTCACCACACAAAGGTTTTGTGGAAACAATATCCAATAGAAGTGCCGGAGTATTAATTCCAATTATTCAGCGTTTGGTAATGTCAGGAACGAGTGTACAGCCAAACAGATGGAGGGGATAATAACCAGTTGTCATCTTTGGTTTATATTCACCATCGTGTTAATCACTCCTACGGATCTTGTGGATCCAAGCACAGGCACTCACACTAATCCTATCGAAGGATTTTGGAGGATATTAAAGAAAAAAGTCAGGAATATCATTCAGATATTCGTTTACTTCTGGTACTCATATCTATGCATTGCAGTTTGTAACGACAGAAGACAAGGGCCAGGCAACAGATCATTTATTGGGAAAATCAAGAGATATTGATATATTTTTAAGTACATTATTATTCGTTATTATTAGAAGAGGAACAGCATCTTCTGATTGGTTGTTATTCTGTCATCTCTTTGTGGCCATTTCTTTGAAGGTCAGACCATACATCTACGAATCGTATCCGCCAACGCAAAGTCTGCCGTGATTGGTTGTTGAATTAGTTAGTCTCTGATTCTGTTCTTTTCTCATGACCAAGATTTGGGATGTCAACAATGACGTGAATTGCTGTCTACCAATTTTGGCTAGCAGACAGCTATCACCACAGTATGAGTCTCAAAAGACTAATTATATGATAAAGTCAGTTACAAATAAAACACAAAGCATTAGTGAATAGTGTTATCCCCACGTATATATATAAACCAATTAAAATCTCCAGCCTTTGGTGACACACAATTAGAATTATTCTAAAAACAAGTTCAAACTCACAATTGCTTAAACTAATCAGCACATCATACTGATACCTTATAGTAAAAGAGAATGATGCTCAGGAAGGCTTCATGTGCTTTTGGAAGTGTGTGGGCGGTTGTTACTTCCCGGCTGCCCACACCGTGGAAGTTGATTGATTCTTCGGCTACCTGAAACAGAGAGAGGGTTAGTGTTACGTGACCGCAGAGCCCAGGGGACAACTGCTTGAGCCAGGCAGGTCACACACGGCCTGTATGAACTGGTTTCTGGGATCGGTTCCGTATTAGTAAACTTACCGTCGGTTACGTACTACCGTAGGGTAAGTCGGGATGTTTTAATTTTTGGGGTCGACCTTTTCTAACCCCCTCCCCTCCGGAGTAAAGAGACAGCATAGCTGTCATGCTGGTCATCTGAAGGAAACACCTCACTGCTATTACACCCCTGTTCCCCAGCAGTGAAACTTCGCCCTCAGACCCCCAGTATAGTGTAAGAAATATTCTTACGCAATGCCGGTAACTGCTTTTAGTCTAATCACTATCCTAACAACCTTCCTGGCATGGTAGGACCTGCAGGAACAATGGTTCCAGCCAGTGCAGCTTGTGGGATCATCGCGATGTGCAAACCCGACCACCACGTCAAGGTAGCAGCTATCGGTCAGGCATACCTTACAGACTTTCTCCATAAGACTTGTAAAGAACTTCAGAAGGACCTATTTCAAGTGCAACAGAGTTTTTAAAATTATTAGAAAGACAGGTAGTATGTTTACAACTTTTTTTTAGTATATTGTGAACTTTTATAAAATACATGATAAGCTACATTTTGTATGTTAGAAATAAGATTCGAACTTATAACTTGATAGCTTACAGTCAACTAACCAAGCTAGTAAGCAATCATTTATTATCCTGGAAACAGACAGATGACTACTCAATGGTACCTAAATGACCCATCTCCATATATCTTCGATATATTCACAGATAAGGTGAAGTAGAAATCAGTATTTAAAAAATGCAAATAAACTAGCGATCTACTCATCAAGTTTATTACAAAAATTTTAAATCTTACCTTGTACTCTACAAACAGGGTTATCATCTCCTGTTTGTGGATTGAATAACACTAATTGACGTAAATTAATCAAATCTTTTGTACACTCTAAAAGATGTTGTCTAGATTCAATTCTATTCCCTTGGAGTATAATAACTGTTAAATTATAGCTGGGACCAAATAAATCTTTTAAACCATCCAAATTGGTAATTTCATTGAAAGAAACATCTAGACGAACTAAACAACTGGAAAGAATGAAAAAAATTGTTACATTGAATTAAATCCTTTTTTTTACAAATATCAACAGTTTAAATGAATAAGTGACGAATTGAGTAACGATTTATTTTTTATTCCTTTACGTTCCCAGTGGAACATAGGGTGCCTTCAAGCTAGAGGCTTGAAGTTTCGGTAGCAGTGGTGTTCAGATTTTATGGGATGGGGTTGCTAGTCGCCTCATGCCCAACCTTTCCTCTTTACCAGTCTTATTACTGGTTTAGAGAGGTAAAGGAATGCGTCGGTGGCCGGGGACAGAACCCCGGCCAGGTGTGTGGTAGGCGAGCATTCTACCGCTGTGCCACCAACGCACTTGAGTAACGATAGGAACCTGAATAAATTCCCAAGTGATACACTTACTCTTTGTAAACATTACATGAAAGGATAAATGAACCAGTTATATACTGTTGACCAATCCAAGGTGATTTACAACGCCCAATATCAACAAAGAATGCTATTCAGGATATTTTACCATACAAGCGAAAAGTGACAAAAATAATACCAAATATATGTTAATGACTGAAGAAGAACATTCAACTCCGGTAAAGGACGTTTCTTTCGACTGAGGTTAGGCGTCAAGTGCTAGGTAATGACAGAAAGTCAACCAATGAGGTTGTTAATCTAAATAGATTGAGATGGTTAGAACGTGTGTTACGCATGCCTAGGCATCGCCTTCGTCGACGGGCAATGTCAGCTGACTGACATAGGATGGATCAGGTTGGAAAAGAGCTAATGGTGATCAAAGCAAAATATGACATCAGTTCAGAAAATAATTGACAATTAGTTTGAGCTGGCCACGTAGGAGGTGCAGCCTTCCTAATTGTGGTTTTCCGGATTCTCTAAGAACCAATAGCTGGAGACAATTTCTGAGATGTCTCAAAATCATTCTCAATGACTGCTGCAGATGCATTTACTCTTTGTGATCCCTCATATCGATTAAACACTATTGTTTTTCCATGATACTATTGTTCCTCCTCTCCCCCCACCCACACACACACACACATTTCTGCTCATTATCATTCCTTCGAATCTCTTTTTTCTCTCCTTTCTCTTCCTTTGTTTTCCTGCATGAAGCACACCAACTCGAAATGGTGCACTTTTGTGCAGAGTTTAATTTCATAATAAAACCGATATAAGTAACCTTACTTACTAATACATAATAAGAAACACGAAAGAGTTCATTCGGGTTTTATTCTCTGAGGAAACTGCTCATATAAGGTTAAATAACGTTTCAACTTCATTATGACCCAAAAATGTATTCCCCTTATTAATCGTCTACTTAATGCTTAACTTTTTCAGCATTTTACAACAAACTCACATTTTATGTACATTGCCTCAAAAAAATAAAAAAGATGAACTAAGTTTTGAATGAATTAAACAGTCAAAGTGGTTCAACGGGGCTTTTTACAACAACGAAAATAAACAGATGTTTTGGACACTAAGGGTTCGTTATCAAGGTACATAAAACTCGAGATCCTAATGCGTGGTTTACGCGGCTACAACATACAGACAATCAAATTAACAGCTACATTATACAGTCAATAACTTTAGAATGATATGAAATAAAACTAGTAAACCTAAAGAATAGAGAGAGCACAACTACAGATGTACCCCATAGATCCGTTCCAAACCATATCACATATACAGTTCACAACCACTTTAGTTGTAAGTGACCACACGAAGGCCATAGACAGGCAACGGAAACTTTTCTGAAAGGCTTAGACTAGGCTTGCAGGTAAAAAAAAACATCTCCATGTCGAAGAGAAAATAAATCCACTGTTGATATGTATCCACATGATGTGTGTTTTGTTTTTGGTATGTGTATATGGATCGATATTTCATTATAACTGACAATATGCTTCTGTCTGTCCACTAACTAAATAAAAACATGTATGAGCTTGTTGTCATATGGCATTACAACCAATCATGTTAAGACTGTCTTATTGGTTCATGTGTATTAGCCATTTCCATATATACTTTTGTATTAGATACTTGTTCACTTCCTGGTTCACACACATTTCATACATCTAAGTACCCTTCCACTCACACACTTGTGTGACATTTATTTTCCTTGTCTGGAAAATACAAGTATCATCGTAAACCTCGTGGTCTTCTGATTTCCCTCTTTCCGCGTCAGGACTATTAACTACTCGACGAGTACATAACAACTGTGAAAAGCCAACAGCCTGGAGGACATAGCTAATTAAAGATACTCAATGATCCAGTCAAATATCATTACTGATAGGTGGATTACAAGCCTTATTTTCGAATATAACATCCCCGTTTCTAAAGCTTATGGAAAAACTAGTGCTTCTTAAACTCGAACCCTCCCTTAAAAGCTTTGAAGACCCCAAACAATTTGCCTACAGACAGGGTAAGAGTACTTTACACGCTGCAGCCATCTTACATAACAGTATCGTCTCATCATTAGATAAAGGTGCCAAATACGTCCGCTGCACGTTTCTCGACTTAACTTCAGCTTTCGACTCTGTACCTAGATGTCTCCTGTTAAATAAGCTCTCCATGACACAAACTGAGTCCTGGGTCACTAACGGGTTGCATTCCTACTTCTCAAACAGAATGCAGTATACCGAATACAAAGGCAAATCCTCCTCTGCTGTGCCCACTGAAGCTGGTGTCCCCCAAGGTGCTGTACTCTTCCCACTTCTCTTTTATTTCTTTCTACATGACCTACCATCTTCAAATGACATTAATTTTGTCAAATATGATGATGACCTAACTGTATTTTTGCCTGTCAAATGTCAAAGTGACTGCACTAAACTAAACGGTTTTTTATCAGAAGTCAGCCAATGGTTCAAGGAAAACGGTCTCACCTTAAACCCCTCCAAATGCCAAACAGTTAATTTCACCTTTAGGCACAAACATTGATGGCACTGAAATAGAAACCAAGTCAGAAATTAGATACCTAGGCATCATTCTATCTGCTGATCTTTCCAGGTTGTCTCATATCTTGATGAGTTCTAAGAAAATATTCCGTCTTTCCTTCTACATCAAGAAGACATTCTGGTATAACCCAACCCTTACTCCTACAATTCGTTAACTCCCGTATTCTGCCTATTATTCTCTATTGTTCCCCCTTAGTTTTTCCTGGGCTACTGAACAAAGACTATACCTCATTACACAGGATGTTAAAGGTTGTCAGCAGGGCAAACAACGTGCCACTTAACCAGCTTGTTAATATTCTGGTCGACAGGCACTTGGACTCATGTGAAAAATGGGCTAAATCCATTTTATCTAACTCACAACACCCTCTTCATTCACAACTCTCTCCTAGTATCTCTTCAGGCAAGACCAGAAGCCTATATAGTAAGTACAAAAACTCAACCATACCCTACTTAGCTCGTGTTCTGTGCGATAAAGAAAGCATTAGGCGTGAAACTTTTAACTTATTAAATAGTCATTAGAACACTGGATCTCGTCTTTCCAACTCATATCATTTATAGGTACGACTTTTTTCTTTCTTTCCTTTCCTTTTCTCTCTCTCTCTTTTTTCTGTTATGTGTAGCTTTGTTTCTTTCTTCTGCTTACGCCAGTAAATATGCTAGAACCTACTTTTCTAGCACCTTCAAACATTCTGTTTAATTTTGGCTTTGCTACCGACATGCTAATATGTTGTTTTCAAAACTAACTGAGATTATCCTTAATCTATGTAGAATTTTATTTTATTGTTAATTTACTAACTGGATGCAATACTGTAGTGAAATTCTGAGAATTCTATTCTGTATCACAAGTACTGTTTTGGAATAAAGCTATTATCCTTTAAAAAAATAAGCTTTGCACAGTGTGATTCTTGTAAGTAAATAACGTGAAGTTAATCAAATTACTACGGAATTCTGTGTGTTACGGAGTTTGGTCATCATTTTGTAGTATACCTTCAAAACAGAAAATCGATTATTTATGTAATCACAAGATGAATAAACTTTAAGTACTTAACCGATCAGAAGAAAAACATTAATCTGATTCGCTAAAATTGTTATTATTACCATTATTGTATTACTGTCTCATTTGGTTCCGAGTGGAACATAGGGCTTCAACAACACATCTCCACTTTGTCCTATCTTCTGTCGTCCACTTCAGGCGGCTCCAAGATTGCCTATAATCTCTCATCTCCTCACAAGACCCCCTCCATGTCACGCTCGCACTGACGACCCACTCTTCGCTTCCCATTTGGATTCCACTCAAGCGATGGCCTAGCATGCGATGTCATTCGACGGTCTCCTCAATCTATACTCGATCCATCCCATTTTCTACTACACATTTGTTGAGCGATCGGCTTTTGGTTGGTCTGTTCTGGCCATTTGATCTTCATTATGGAGCCAACGCAGAGGGAAGCTGTTGATGAAAGCCTGTGACTCGTTGGAAATCCTTTTGTAACAAACGCGCAGTGGAAGTTCCTGACCCAATTGGAAGCACTGACTTGACATTGATGTTGAAAATCTGAATCTTGTTCTTAATGCTGTGGAATAGTGCAGAAGATTTCCAAGCTGACTTCAGGTTGATGAAAGTGTATCTTACCTTTCTGATTCTGACTGACTTTGACATCTTCATCCGTGCTGTCCGCCTGTAGTTGAAACGATGCTTCCTAGATAAGTGAAGGAGGTGACCTCTGTTAAATCTCTCCATTGATGGTGATCGGTGCTGTTTGCCGCTGTTGTTGCGGTTCGCTGGTTATCTTCATTACCTCCATCTTCTCTATGTCCACCTGTAGTCATGGTTATTACCATAACCCTATATTATTCTGCCTAAACAAATTCCACAAAAGATTTCGGAAGCATTTTAAATTACATTTTGAGTAATAATTATCCCTACGCAAGAAATGGAGCGGAGACATACTCTTGCCTACACCAAGCTTAATGCTAAGCTGCGTCATCCTTGAGAGACTAAAATATGCCCTGGATACAAAACTCTAACCGAATAAACTGGACTGAAGAAAAGTATAGCATGTGCGGATCAAATTGCAACTCTACTCATTATCATCGAAGAGACCATAGAATGGTGGTCAAATCTCTACCCCAACTCTATCTACTTTGAAAAGGTCTTCGACAGCGTTGATCGTGAACTAATTTTGAAACTACTCCAGACTATGGAGTGCAGTGCCCCAAAACTTTATCAACCTCATTCAATAGCTGATATATGATGATGCCACATTCTGAGTAATTCACGACGGAAAACTCAGAGAAGCATTTGCAGTGAAGACAGGAGTAAGATAAGACTGACTACTATCGATCACAATGATATACCTGATTGTGGTGGAAAGAATTATACGTCAGATTTTAGGGTGTGAAAAGACAGAAATACGTTGAACCAATAAGAAGATTCAATAAGACCTGGACCACCTGGACGACTTACGTCTAATGTTGCACACACGAGAAGACTTACAGGCAAAAACCAACAAGTTGGCAGAAGAGGCAGGCACCGAGGAATGGACATCAAGTGAACATAGAAAAGACGATGATGAAGGTAACAAACCAATAGTAGCAAGCACTGGAGCAGCGTCGTTTCGACTATAGGTATCACAGTTGAAGACGTCAAAACCAGAATCGGGAAGGTGAGGCAGACCTTCATCACACTGAAATTAATTTATAAATCTTCTACATGCAGCATAAACAACAGATTCGGATTTTCAACATTAATGTTAAGTCAGTCTTTCTATATGTTTTAGAGACTGGGCGCGTCATAGAAGCATTTTCAACAGCCAGGTTCAGACTTCTATCAACAGTTACCTTTGCTGAATCTATCACGAAGGTCAGATGGCCAGAAAGGATTAGCAACAAAGAACTCTGGCGACAAGCCAGACAATATCCTATTCCCCAACAAACATCCAGGGGGAAACGGAGATGGACTGGACACAAGTTGAGGAGATCGCTGAGTAACATCACACTCCAGGCCGTAAAGTGGAATCAAAGTGGGAAATGAAAAGTTGAGCATGGGTTCGAGGACTGGATGGAGAGGGTCACATGAGGAGAAATAAAAGCTCGTAGGCAGTCGCGTAAATAGCTAAAGAGAACTGCAGAGAAAAGGAAAAAGTGTAAATGTGCTGTTAAAGCCCTATGTTCCACTCAGAACCACAGGGAATAATAGTGATAGTACTTATCAGACAAAATAATTGGTAAATCTGGATTGTCACTACATACTAATTAAAACCATCGAAATGATTAAAACCTAATTAAATTTCGTCATATGCCTGTATAGAGGACAGATAAATTTTACAATATTTCATACTAGTGAAACTACCTAACTGTGTAAACACACTTCGCCATAAAAAAAATTCAACACTGGAGCACTGATATACTTTACTTAATTCGATTAGGAAATTATTTTCAAAAATTAAACTCATGTCATGAGAAATATTTTCTTCTCAGCCTACAAGTACCCAGTCGGTTAATGCACATGGGCAAAGTGGGTAAAACGGGATAAAAGGGTAATTTTGATCGGCAAACATATGGGCAAAAGATGGTGTAAATGCAACCGATAAAACTATAGTTTCATCTTGGTCAAATCAAGATTATCGGAGTGAATCGACTGTGTAATCAACAAGACAATGGAATTTGACAAAGTTGAAGATTTAAAGAAAAAAACTTACTGTAAATTGTCAAGCGCCTCAATGGTTTTAATGCTATTCGATGACAAATTTAGTGTCCTAAGATGCCTGAGATTATTAATTCCACATATTTTGGATATAAAATTTGAAGACAAGTCTAAATAACGAAGATTCGGAACTTTATTTAGTCCATCTATCACCGAAACACAATTGTGATGAAGATTAAGTACTGTGAGTTGTTCACAAAATCGAAGATCACTTATATTTCTTATTCCCGAATTTATTAGCTCCAATTCTGTTTTTTCATCCATTCAATAATTCGAAGCCGTAAAAGAACAAACCAAAATGTCGAAAAAAACAACAATATAAACTATATTCAAAATCCCGCATCAACTGTAATCTAGGCTGGCTAGTGACTTAAACTTTTATTAAAAGGTCATTCTTTTCTCAAGGTCAGAAACGGTTTACTGTTTGATATATTTCTGAAAGCATTCACTTACTTTAGCTCACGCTTAAATGCATATGTCTCGTAATATGTGGTCTACATTTCCATCGACTATCAATAAACTATCCAATATCCAATATCCTGATAACGAGCTAGTATAAACCAGTGATTTCTTTGAGCTCGCTTCTTGATTGTGAGGTAGAGGTTCCAGATCTTCGGTGAGCTTCTGCGTAGTAAGTCCCGCCACTCGACTGCTTTAGCTCTGGTAGACTCCAGGAGGAGTGGTGCGGGGATTGGTCGAGATGTGGTTTGTAGTATGCAGTATGTTAGGACTGTATTGCTGCCGTGAATGGAGTTTGACCTAACTCCCGTTGGTCATTCGGTGTAGTCATAAAAGCAGAATAATAGTAATAATAATAAGAATAAAAATAATGGGTTGTAGTGTAGATAATATAGGTTGAGATAAGTGGAATAATAAAGGTGACCTAAGGAAAAGATAGAGTGAGAGAAGGCAGAATAGGTCGTGGGGATTTAGTTTGTACGCTTATCCATTGACAGTGTGGTTTCAAGTTTTATGAGGATAAGCCATTGAGACACAAACCTTGCATTTCTGCATGATTGTCTAGCTTCCGCTTAAAAATCTCCAGAGATGGCGCTGTAGTCACGGCCGCCGGTAAAGCGTTCCAGAGACGGCAAACACGAAGCGAAAAGAAATGTGATCGCACTCGAGTCTTTGGTCTCTGGTGTGCTATCCTTAGCGGGTTACCTCGTGGAAGCCTATAATCACTTAATGGCAGGATGCTTTTATTTGGGTGGGCCTGGTCATTTAGGATCTTGTAGACGGTGATGAGGTCTCCCCTGTGCCTACGGTAACTAAGTGTGAAAAGACCTATTTCTTTAGTCTTTCCTCATATGATTTGTTGCGGAGGCCGATCACCCATTTTGTCGCTCGTCTCTGGACACTTTCTAGAATGTTAGCATCCCTTTTGAGTAGCGGAGGTGCAATGATATTATGCACCTCAAGGTGTGGCCTCACATATGCCTTGTATAGCCTTAAGAACAGTTCGGGAGTGAGAGCTCCCAGCTGCCTGTGCATAAAGTGTAATGTTGCGTAGGCTTTGGCGACGTCCCTCGAGTAATTTCCACTGGTGTCTAGCTTTTCTGTTAGAATAAGACCTAGATCACGCTCTGATGGAACACAACTCAAGTTCTGGCCACCAAGGGTGTAATTTACACTCTGTGACCTGCCGGAATGAAGTTGCACTACTTTGCACTTCTTTAGATTGAAAGGCATTCCGTTAGCCAAAGCCCAGTTTCCCAGAGTTTGCAGGTCAGCCTGCAATCTATCTGAGTCTTCCGATGAGTTTATTGCTC
Organism: Trichobilharzia regenti; assembly: GCA_944472135.2. Classification (NCBI taxonomy): domain Eukaryota; kingdom Metazoa; phylum Platyhelminthes; class Trematoda; order Strigeidida; family Schistosomatidae; genus Trichobilharzia; species Trichobilharzia regenti. The sequence goes on from OX235267.1 coordinate 42,938,090, forward strand.
TCCAAATCTTTACGTCGTCAGCGTAAAGAAGCGCAGAGCAGTTTAGTTGGGAGGGCAGGTCGTTGATAAAAATCAAAAACATCAACGGCCCTAGGATAGAACCCTGAGGAACCCCTGATGCCGAGGTGTGCCAGGATGATCGGATGCGGTTGACTTTGGTGCAGAATTCTCTCTCGCCTAAGTAATCTTTCAGCCATGCGAGAAGTGCTCCAGAAACACCCGCCTTGCTTATTTTGTGAAGGAGCAGACCATGGTGAACTGTGTCGAATGCTTTCGCAAAGTCGAGAAAGATCACGTGGGCTGGTACCTTTTTGTCCCAGGATAGTGTCCAATCGTTCCAGGCTAGTAGAAGATTCGTCACGCAGGATCTTCCCCTCCTGAAACCGTGCTGTGCTTCGTGAAGAAGGTTAGTCCCATCGAAGTATTTTCTCATGTGGTCGTCAATGAGACTTTCCAATATCTTCGATACCACTGGAAGTAGAGCAACTGGTCTGTAACTGGTCACATTCTGCCGGTCACCACCCTTGAAGATAGGGGATAGGATTGCACGTTTCCATTCACATGGAAGTTTCCCTACATCAAGGGAGTGTTGGAACAGATCACTTAGGGGTTGGCAGAGACTTTCTGAACACTGCTTCAGGACAGATGGTCTGATGCCATCACAACCTGAAGACTTTCCCGAAGCCAACCTTCCCAATTTTGCAAGTACCATAGCCGGGGTAATTTGAAATGTACCCAGCAGGTTTTCGCGTGTTGGTTTTGCGATGTAATCTGGATGTTCTGTGGGGGTAATATCCTCGTTACTGTTTAGTTGCCTGTGAAAGGCTAGGCTGAATGTCTCTGCCATTTCAAGACTAGTAAGAGATTTCCCATCAGAACCCACTAGATTGCATGCTCCCTGGTTGGTCGGTTTTCTTTCGGACATAAACCTGTATAGGCTTTTGGGGTTCACGAGAAGCTTATTGGCGAGGTCTCCCTGAAATGTCCTTCTATCGCTCCGGACTCGTATGTTACATCGATTCCTGAGTTCAAGGTACACTTCATATTCGGGTTGACTCTTCGATCGTCGCCACGCGAACCAGGCTTTTCGCTTTGCCTGCAGAAGGCGTTGTGTCCCACTTTTTAGCCATGATCGTTGCTTCCTAGCTTTTGGTGTGACTAAAGGAACAGTGTCTGAGACCGCCTGGTGAATGATCTCCTTTACCACTCTCCAGTGTTCTTCTACTGTTAGCTCTGTCCATTTTTTAGGCCAATTTGCTTCAGACAGAAGTCTTCGCATTTTGGTGTAGTTGGCTTTGTTATAACACAGATAGGGCTGTGTATTGTCCCACTGTAAGCGCTCGCGGAGGACTATGTCGAATACTATGACCGCGTGGTCACTACTACCTATGGGAGTCGTGATCTGAACGTTTTCCACTAGTAGCTGGTCACTAGTGAGCACGTAATCCAGTCTAGAAGACTTCCCATCAGGGCCCCATCTAGTATCCATCTTGACATTTTCAGTGAATCCAGCCTTCCTGATGGTATGCAGCAGATTTCGATCAAATCTATCATGGGCTTTTCCCGACACCAAGTTAAGAGATGGGGCATTGAAGTCACCAGCTATGACAATTTGATCATAACCCATGTCTTGAGTTGCTGAGATTGTATTTAGCAGTACCTGGTTGTGGTCTGCTCCACATGAAGGTGATCGATAAATGCTGCCCACTAGATATTTGCAGTACCCAACGGTGAAGTGGCACCATATGGAGTCAGGGAGCTCTGTGAGGGGAGGGTCCATCGCGTGAACACATCTGAGCTGTTTGTCGACGTATATGGCGACTCCACCTCCTTCTTTCAGGTCCCTATCTCGCCTGACTAGGACCATATCATTTATACTGACTTCGCTGTCTGCCACCGTAGGGGTTAGCCAGGTTTCCGTCAGTATTATGATTTTGGAGTTCAGTTGTGATTGTAGGTGTCTAAGTTCAGCTATTTTGCCTCTTAGCCCTCTCACATTACTGTACAGGCAACTGGTAGTCAGTCTCACCACTTCCCCGTATTGGGGGGTAGTTGACTTGATATTGGCTATCGGTTGAGGAGTTATCCTACGAACTAGTTGGCCGATTCCCCAGGAACCGGCCTGTTGGCGTTTTTTTCTTCTAGTTCAGTTGGAGCACTCGGATGACACTGGCTATCATCGTCCGTGCTGCACCGCTGTAGTGTGACTAGGGGTTGAGGATTTTTAATACTACGCTTTGTTCTCTCCTTTGAGTGCGAGGCCGGCTCTCGCAGCAGCGAATGTGTTTGCTGACCTTGTCCTTGGTCTCGTACCATCTATGGAGAGCGGTAGTCAACTGGTCTTGGGAGCTGAACTTGACAGCTAACAGACGTGGCGAGTTAATTGACATAAGATGAGTGGGTCGAGGCAGTCTATAAATAGAGACAGCCCCTGAACTTCCCAGGGCCATCTGGGATGCTAACCATCTCCATTGTTGTACATCATGACAATGCTTTTCGCAGGCGTTCCCAGTTACCAGTTCGGGAATGCCATGCACAACCATGGAGGCAGAAGGAATGAGCTCTGGCGACTCCCTCGCCATTTGTCTTTCCTTCCACGGCCTGTCTGGCTTAACACGTATGTTACAGGCCCTCCCTATAGAAAGGACTTGAGAAGCCAGTAACACTTTTTCAACATCCTCGGTAGAGCCCAATGTTACCCTCAGTGGGGATGGTTTGCCTTCAGGTGCAGCAGTGCCCCTATACAATCTGCATAGATTTACTGGTTGGATGTCCAAACCCAGTGTGCTACACAAGATGGACCACTGTTCCTGATCAAATAGGGCCCTATCTTTCAGCAGACTACTGCTACAGTCTGGTACATTAAAGAGGATTACACAATTTGATCTGCTAACCGTGGGCTTGGGCTCGGTCCTCGCACATTTGTGATCACCTTTAAGACCGTTTTGGTTTGTCTGGTGCGACTGGGTATTTTTGTGTGTCTCAGTGCTATGGCCAGCATTACTGGCAGACGGGTGGGGTCTTTTTCCAACGACGGAAACCCGTGGTTCTCCAGCCTCTGTGTCTGGAGCGGTTATGGCAAGAGTTACAAGTTTAACCGGTGAGGATTTTGGTATCCCCGGTTTACGCGCATTTGTACTAACTTCCGGATTGGTGGGGGTCGAGCTTTTCATATTTTTCCCCGCTACTTCTGCGCCATCTTTAGTTTTCAAAGGACTACGCGAGGCTACATCAGGACGGCAACTCGGGCATATGTACCAGAACCATTGGCATGGGTTTTTACGCATAAAGTCATAATATGCTTTTGGTACCCCATTGTCGCATCTGCAATGCACCCATCGGTTGCAAAAGTTACATTCGAAAGCAGAGTCTGCTTGTTCGACAACAGAAGCGCAGACCTTGCAGTCGTCTGCCTTCTTGGGGAGCGTTCTTGTCGTCTTGCGACGTCGTGAACGTTTCTTTTTGGCCTTCCTATTTGTTTCATGGTCTACCATGGGGATGGGTGTTATGAAGTTCTCACTTAGTGCAATTTTCCCACTCGGATCTGTTAACCTAGTCGTGTTAACAGGGGTGGAGCCACATCCACTTGGCTGACTTTGCACAGCTTCACTGTAGGACTGTGGCGACATGGGTAATCTGTACGAGCTGGGAATATTAGCCCTGGTCTTCAGGACCGGTATGCGTGAGTCCATCAGCTTCACCTGTTTGCCTAGTTTGGCTGAAGCCCTGGTAACTACAGAGTATGATGTCCCATTACTTATTTTAGGTTGAGAATCTATTGTCATTTTACTCCTAAATTAATACTGGTGATTAAATAATAAGAGACTGTTATTTTGTCCAATAGACTTACAGCAAAAGACAATAGAGAGCACAGAAAAGAAGGATAAAGTATGTAAGTAAAAGCTTTTGACTTTACCTGTAACTTTCGGGTTATTCGGTTTCACAGCAATCACGTAACAGACCCACAAGTCCTGTATATTTGAAAGAGTGAGGAGGATGTTGCTACAGAAGTAGCACCTGAAGCTTTGGCAGTAGTTCGAGACAGCGGGAAGTACCACACACAGGCTCGGTGAGGAAGAAATGGTTGAATAAAATTCGCCGGATAGGAAGATCAGGTTTCCCAAACGAATAATTCACAAAATTGGATATTTCCGGTTAGAGAGGAAAAGCACGTCTTATTCAAGGAGCGCGCGTTTGGTCGTGTTAGTCAGCATGACAAACTTCAAAATAATGTAAGTTTAAGGAAATATATGTTTGAATTTTTCAGTCGTAAAAGTTTTCTCAAAGCTAGACGACATCTTAAGCCTTTAAAGATTCCTTCGTGATACTGAGAAGAAAAACAGATAAGTAAAACCAAACAGACTGAGCTTTGTGTGTGCGTGTGTGATTACTTAACAGCCCAGTACCAGGAGCAGGTCGAAGATATTAATGGGAGTTGGCACTGGTAACATCCATGAACAGCGCCGTTCTTCTGAAAAGAGCCGTGGTGAAGATAAACCACAGAAAGTTCTCCCAAGAAACCTGAATCAAGAACAAGCATGTCCTCAGGCAAATATAAGCATCATAACAAAATATGGTCCTAGGCAGTTGATGAAAAATCGATATTTCAAAAGACAGGTACTCCGAAAATACTGAAGAATATATGCCATCTTTGAGGAACAACAGGGACTGTTTAATCAGAGTAAGTCGGCTGGTGAATTAGTGCATTTTACCTAAGTCATTAATAGCCCGACATAGGAATATAATAATATATTATTATAATTATTTAAAAAATTAGTCCCTTTGATAAATTTGAATAAGGCTTTAAGAAGACAAATTTTGCGAGATGATGTCATTTTGTATTTTCTTTACAACCACTTTACAACTTACATGGTAAACAATAATAAAATAAAGTTCATGGCAATTACTCAGTTAAATAAAAAACAAAAGTACATACTAATGACCAATCATATTTAGACAGGTCATGTAGTCCAGGGTAGGCGAAGATTGAAGTCTATTAATTTTTGTACACACAGTTTAGGCTGTATGTGATTAATCCAAAGTGCTTCCATCACCTTCAATGACCTTGAATTAGAGTTATGTGAAATAATTGTGAAACAGTCATTAATGTTGATTTTGTGACCTGTTTGCAATGGATGATGTTGGATTTTTATTCAGATTAATCGCGTTGGGATTTTATATATGATTTATTGGCCATTTTGGAACATGTTCTTTTTGATGACTCCACCGGCTCCACGGTCTTACGTAAGCTTCCAACCACTTCTCACACAATCTCACCAATGTCGCCTTAAAACGCAAAACTCTCCCTTTCCCATTCAGGTTCCACTCGAAATACCACCAGGCGCCATGTCACTCATTAGTCTACTCAGGGTGTATGCATTTTCTTCGGAATTTTTCGAAAAATAGGTTGTCGGTTGTCTCCATTCCAGGGTTCCTTCCGGCCAACCAATTCTGGCCAACCGATCTTTATTGTGCAGCAGTGACATCAGTTCATAAAAGCCTTCCACCCATTGGAAATGATCTTCGTAATGAAAGGATTTTATGACTTCTACAGGTGAACCACATTAACACTGTTCTTTAAAATCCAAGTTTAGTTCTACTCGCTGATCGAAATAGATGACTTTGAGGCTCTGAACTCATGTCACGCTAAATTGTACGTCAACCCCAGATCTATAAATTATGTTTCTGTACAAACGTAAGAAATAGACTGGTTGGAAGATCCCTATTCTACCACACAATCACAGTATATATCTTTCCCTATATCGGATGTCAATCTAGTTAAAGAGTGAACGATAAATTCATGGTTGTTTGCTCAAACCAACTCCATATTTCCGTGGGAGCCATCAATACTTTAGTCATCGTCTCATCGTTCGCTGTTCGTTGGAAGAGAGAAAAACTATCAGGAGTATTATTGTGATTTATTGTTATGACATTTATTCTTAGAATTTGTGTAAAATAACCTAATGGTTAGCTGTGTATTGGTGTAAGAATAAATGTTTCTTGAGTCACCAATTTGTGTTCTGGTTTTTTGAGTTGGTTACTGCACATAGTTCCCGAAAGTCTTCCAGGGACGGTGTCAGCCACGTCTCGTAAACCGTTAATGCCCAGCTCTTGCTACGCTGGGACTCACTCTGTTCCTTGAAGTTTCTCAGAAACGCTTAGTAATAACGGACGCAAAAACCAAAACCCAGATTGGCGACTCGAGAATTCTTTATTGTAACACCAACATATAACCAATATTACAACTAAGGTCTATGAACAAATATTACAATAATAAATCACAATATTACTTCTGACGGTTTTTTTCTGACTTCTTTCTGAACAGCGACCGATGAGACGATGACTGACGTATTGATGCCTCCGCGAAAATTGGGGAAGTTGGTTTTGAGCAAACAACCATGAATTGATCGTTTAATCTTCAACTACAGTGACAGACGGTGTGAAGTCCAGTGTAATTAGACCTGGACATTGACGTCGGTATTTCGACTTACTTTGTAATTATTGAAAACATTTATTTCCCGATGTGTTTATAACAACCAATTTCAAAATATTTATATCCGTGTGTATAGGATATTCAGCTGAGGAATTCTGCCGAAATTCGATGAATTTCATTAGGCCCTTGTTTTTTGACCTGAATCGCTTTTTTTATATTCGTATCGGGAATGAATGTTTTCAATTCTACTCTATTGAATTTCAAGCATCAGTACGGTTGCCTGTTGAATCAATTCTGTAAAATACCTGCCGAGATAGATTGCAGTGAAATGCAGACTTGCAGGAAGTTTATAGATTCATGTGGAAAAATGACTACTGTCAATGTAGTTGAAGATTGAACGATCGATTCTTGGTTGTTTGCTCAAAATCAACTTCCCCGATTTTCGCGGAGGCATCAATACGACAGTCATCGTCTCATCGGTCGCTGTTCAGAAAGAAGAGTGAAACATCGTCAGAAGTAACAATGATTTATTATTGTAATATTAGTTTTCAGACCTTAGTTTGCTTAGTTCGCTTATTCCTTTTATATGTTGGTGTAACAATACAGAAATATCAAACGGCAGATCGGTGTTTTGGTTTTTGCGTCCGTTATAACTAAGCGTTTCTGAGAAATCTTCGAAGAACAGCGTGGGCCCGAGCGTAGCGAGAGCTGGGCATTAACGGTTTATGAGACGTGATTGACAGTTTTAATAATAATATATATATTCTCATATAAACATATAAATTTACATGAAAATGCATGCCATTTTTACAGGCACGATCAAGTATGATATAATATCAAATCGTAGATTGTCTACAAGTTAATAATGTTTCAACAGTTAAATATTTGATATATATATAAATACACATTGTCTGAACTAGGCTGTATAGTTATTGAATTGTACAATTGTCCTCCAGGTTGAGCGGGAAAATCGACTTCGTTTCGTTTTCATCCCGTGGTTGTCGGCATACGATAACCAACCAATATTGAGGTAAGTACAACGTTTACAACGGATTGAAAGCTGTTTTTAGAAAAGTAAAAGTGCTAAGGTGAATCAATAAAGTGTAATGAAATGGGTAAGTGCAAGTATCACTAATAAATGCATTAATATAGAAAACTCCCTAGGCTGACAACGTTCATTTGCAATGTATAATGCTACGCGTATATCTGGTAGTATCATGATGTCCACTTTTGGTTTTAATACATTTTTTCCTTATGTCTGTTTTTTTATTTTATGCTTTTTTGTGCATTTGGTGCACAACCGTACCTCACAGAGAATAGGAATAGAATAAGTCGAATCAAATTCATAAAGAGCTATAAAATGTTAGGTTTAATGGGATACAATGAGGATTAAGTAAAGACGTTATTAGAAAATGAATGAGATAAGACATTGTGAAGTGGTATTTAAAGATCCGACAATGGACAGCAAGTTGATTTATAAGATGCCCCATAAATCTGTGCAGATCCCACATGGTCGCATCTCAACAATAGGCTGAGCGAATGGTGTATATTTAAAGGTAGAAGCATGATCTGTCAAGGCGTTCATTATTATCTTTTTCAAGATAAAGATCTAAGCCCTCATAAAAATCAGAAATATCTCGAGCCTTTAATTTGTATATTGCTGTTCCTGCAGAATGGGGCGATTCACCTTAGTGACCCCCACCATATCTACTGATCAGCTAACGCCACCCTCCCTCCTTTTTTGATGTTAAGCTCTGAGAATATGATTATTATGGCTACCGCAAATATACTGCTTGGTACCAGACATGTTCGTACCCCATATTCCATCTCCCTAGCTTTCTTAATGAGTGCTTCCAATAGGTCTCCACATACATCTTTATGAACATTATATATGTATGCATGCGTCCTAATGAACGGATTACTTTACAAGAAGTTAAAACCTTAAAGAATAAAAAGAATAGGTTTTGTGAATAGTGAAGCAAGATTCAGCAGAACAATATAGTTAGGGATCAATGTAGGTAGTATGAACTGAAGGTAAGGTCGGTTGGCAGGACTTAGTGTACTAAATTATCATGACAGTCTTGTATATAGTAGACATCTGACATTGCAAAGTAACGTGTCTAAACATATTATAAAAGATATTAACAGAAATACTACATAGCTTTAACATTATGAATTTTAGAAAATTATATGAGAATGGGTAACTGTTGACTGAAGATAATCAATTCAACTCAAAAATAGTGCAGTGTATTATGCTAATAATATAAGTATATTCGTAAAATATTAAAAGATATGGTTGCTAATGTAATGGTTTTCGGAAATAATTATACTGACGAACTTATTGAAGATTACAGTGAAGAGGAAACCAGTGAGTTAGTTAAATGGCTACTGTGCAGTTAGTAGTTAAAACGTCTTTTTTAAAAAGTAAAGGGTAGAAGAGTTTTGAGCACCGGAGCAAATTAAGTCATATTCTACTGAGTAGAGTGTAGTGAGTAGTGGTACGATTAGGGATAAGGGTAGGTTGAATGAACTTGGGGAAAATGGTTGGTTGGTTGAGTTTGTTATTGCTAGGTATTCCTGGCCACTTTTCATATGGCATGCTTTAGACATTACAAAGTACCAGTTTGCTTATATTATGGGAGAACTATCACAACTAATTTGGGATTATACATCCAGGAGAGTCTAATGAGTTTATAAACCCGATTGAAGAAATATCGATAGGATCTCTAGTAAGCTGAATAACCGGACCTTAGGTAAAGGCATGTGGGAGAGATTAGGTTGGTTTTATCACGTTATAGATGAGGTACGGTTGCCGGGGCAAATGAGTTTCCTCAAATTGGGGGTATTGCACTGGGGTCTGTAGTACTAAAGCTAGTTGAGCGGCCCATATGGATAAAGTATGGATAAGTAGACCGAAGCTCTTTTGTTGATAGGAACTCGTTAAGTAGACGCTGGAATTCAGTAGGAGATCGGCAACTACGTACAGTAAGTGGAAGTTCGTTCCATAATGCACTGTACTGTATTTTAAAGAAACGTGATCGCAGTTTTGTCCGGAACCGGCTTATGGATAGAGTATTTTCATGATTCCTAAGAGTATATATGGGTAAATTATTGAAAGCTATTGGATTACTGCTTTTGGTGTAGCCGTGTAAAAGGCGAAAGAGGAATGTAAGGTTGAGTTTCAGGCGCCTTAACCAAAGTGGCTGAAGTCCATACATTTTGCACCTATCAGCGTAAGTCAGTCCTTCATGTTTGTATAATAGGCGTCGAGTAAAACTTCGCTGAATATTTTCAATACGAACCCTGTCATACCCATGCATGAAACCGAAGACAATTGTGCAGTATTCAAGTACTGGACGAACCATGACTTTGTATAAAAGGACTTTAGCCTCATTTGTGTACATTTTTCGATGTAACAAGCCTGTGAGTCTTCGGCATTTAGAAACAAGTGCTTTTGCGTACTGACTGAATGTTAAGTTTTGTGAGTAGGTAACTCCCAGGTCTTTTATGGAACTGAGGGTTTGGAGAAAAGAGTTACCTAGGTGTAACCTGAAATTCGGATGGGAGTTATTGAAATATAGGACACCACATTTATCAGAATTGAATGGCAGTTGCCAGTCATTGCTCCAGTTATGTAACCTATCCAGATCATCTTGAATATGTGTGAATCCTTCGTTTAGTGTAGAATGGGGGAAGCTGTATACAATCTTTAAGTCGTCAGCAAAGAGGTATGGGGTACCATGCTTGATTACGCTGCAGATGTCGTTAATGTAGATTACGAAAAGCAGTGGACCTAGTACACTACCCTGAATCACTCCACTTCTTATAGGTCTGGGTGACGAGTAATTATTTGCAAATTTCACAACTTGGGAACGATCTTCCAAGAAAGAAATGAGCCAGGATAACAAGGGGTCTTGGAACCCGTACGACTTTAGCTTAAGGATTAGTCTCTTGTGTGGGACTTTATCAAAGGCTTTTTTGAAGTCAAAGAAGAGAGTTGTGACATACAAACCATGATCACGCTTAGCGGTAACATCATCAAAGTAGTCAAGTAGGCAGGTGGAGCATGATCGATTTTTCAAGAAGCCGTGTTGTGCTGGAGTAAACACTTTGTGAAGGTGGAGGTATGAAGCAATATCTTGCCCTATAACCTTTTCCATAACCCTGGAAACTACTGACGTGATATTAATCGGTCGGTAGTTTTCGATGTTAGAAGTTGGTCCTTGTTTGTGCCTAGGGGTTATAAACGACAGTTTCCAGCATTCTGGGTAACTGCCATTATTTAAGGACAGAATGAAAAACTTTAGTAGGATAATGGGTATATCCTCACCACCTCTTTTCAACAAGATAGATGGAATTCCATCGGGCCCAGCGTTATATGATGTCCGGAGGGATGCTATAGCGGAGGAAATCTTTTGTTGGGTGAATGTTATATTACCCAAAAAGTGATTTGGTATTGTCGGAACTTCAAGACTATCTACTGTTTCTTCGATAGTATAGTAGCTAGAAAAGTGGGAGCTGAATAACTCACATATCTCCTGCGGGTCTTCGTGTAGTTTTTCTCCATCTAGTAATAAGTTAGGGATACTTATTCTGTTGTTGTTGATTCGTGACTTAATTAGTTTAACTAATGCCTCTGTATTATCAGGTCGTGAGTGGAGGATGCGTTCTAGTTTGATGGACTCAGATAACTGATTAGATTTGTATGAATCATAAGTTTGCTTGAGTGTAATGAGTGATGAAAAGTCATTATATCTGTAGAATTGCCTAGCATGCTTACGCAGTCGGTTTCGAATCTTTACGGGGATGAAGTCGGGCTGTTTAGGCCTCGTTTTCACAAGTCTTACTGGAGCGATGAAGTCATGTGCAAATCCTAGGTTCTCATAGAGTAATTTGTTTGTCTCTATAGCCGAGCTGCACGTAAAGTATGGCTCCCAGTCTAGGGTGCGTATGTATGGTTTCAGTTCATCCCACTGAGCATGTCTGTAACCCCTGAGTAATACTTTGTTGGCGTTTATTGTCGAACTCATGCTAGTGCAAATATTAAATGTACCGAATACTACTCTGTGGTCGCTGCCAGGAAACTCTTTACCTACTCGAAGGGTAGTGGGGATGATACCATTAGTGAAAACTAGATCTAAAATCTTAGATAGCCTGGTAGGATACTGTACGTGTTGTTGCCATTCTTTTGTTTCTATTATGTTGATAAATTCATTGTACCGTTTTGGTGAGGAAAGTGGTTGCCAGACTACATCGGGCATATTAAAGTCCCCACATATAATTTTAGCCGTGTGAGGTAGTGAAGTGGCGTAAGCGAACGTGCTAGCAAGCTTCATATTACCTTCAACGGTTGAGCACGGGGGGTGATAGATGCAACCTATAAGATAGGAACTGGAGTGAGACAGTCTTAGAATAGCCCACACTGAATCGTTATCTGTGATGAGCTCTGGGTAGAAGCACTGTGTGGCCTTAATATCAGACCTGATATACATAGCACATCCTCCTCCTCTACCATAGTTTCTGTCGCCTCTGAATACATAATAGTTATCAATAGAAATATCTTTATCGCAAATCTGAGGAGTGCACCATGTCTCAGTAATCATTATGAGAGACGGATTGCAAATTAGGGATAATGTCGTGAAGTCGAACATTTTGTTGAGTAAGGAGCGAGCATTGATAAGACAGAATGAGAGAGAGTTAGGGGTGACGGTGAAATCGCATATATCTTTAAAAATATTCTCTCCAAGGTTTATGGCGTCTAGAACAGATTGTTTGATGGGTGCTAACTCAGATGGTGGCCACTTACTAGCAGTGCTGGAAAAGTGCCCTACACCAGTATCAGCACAGAGAGATGTGCCATCGTTTGTTACCCCGGCGGGTGTGAGGTGTTCATAATACCGTGCCTCCAATGCATCGCCCTCCCATCCGGTGATAAGTGGCTTGACAGTATGTGTGCTATTTGCGTCAATATTGAGGCTGAAATTTCGTGTTGGCTGAGAAAATTTAGATTGGATGGGGGGGAGGTAGGTATTCCTTGTGGATAGTATGCTGGGGTAGAGTTACGTGTATCGCAGTTATGACTAATATTTTGTGTGTTTAAGTTATTTTCGTAAATATTAGTCCATTGACGGTCTTGGGTGGTCTGTATGCGATGGTTTTCGGGGATGTGGTGAGTCAAAAGGCCACCTTTAGGAAACATGCCTAGCGCACTTGTTCCTTGTTGTAGAGGTCCCTGGATCAAACTTTTGTCTATAGTAGCCCTAGATTGGAAAGTTGTGTCGGGGTAGGTGTATGCCTGCCCGTCGGGCTTCGACTTATTTTTAGGGTGCCCAGACATATAGCGTCTGTTGTGTCTATCGGACGAAGACTTGTTTGATGTTGGATGAATCGGCGGGTTACCTCTCTTTTCATTGACGTTAGATTTATGGCGGTATGAGGGCTTATTCTGCTTCCCTGGTTTAGTGGTATGATTGGGGTCGCTTAAGTTAATGTTATCTGGTTCGCTGCTGAGAAACCTATCAGTGATGTGTTTGAGTACAGGTATTCTGGATGGCAGGGTTATTTTACTTCGTTTTGTATGCTCACTAATCTGAGTGCTGCTCGGGGAGGATATGCTTAATGCTACATGCTCGAGCTTAGTCTTTTGCTTAACGTTGGTAGTGGTATTAGCGGCTGATGGTGATGTGGCTAGCGAGCATAACTCTGAAGATGCATCTAAGTCTATGACCGTAGTTGCTTCATCGTTGAGTTTACTAGGTAAATTTTTATTATTTAAGAGTATTTCATGTATGTCTGTACCATTAGGTTTACTCAAGTTTAAGGCGACAGAGTCTTCTATAGGACATTCTGCTGTTACGTAAGTTTTTGCGACACTTGGTACACTTGCGCGGCTACGTCTTTGACATGGCGTTAGGTCATGGGCAAGTTTAATATTACCATAAGGTGTGGATGAACTAATTAACTTATTTGACGACTGAAATTTCCTAGCATCATTAGGACTACTGAATTTAAACAGCACAGGGCAAGTATACTTTCCTGATTTTTTCCTGAGTCTGATTAGGTGGCAATTCGCTGATGGCATGCCACACGCTTGGAGACATGTCACTTTGATTTTGTCCAGAGGCGTCCGATCAGGCAGATTGTAAGCGAGAACGTTGTACGAGGACATGATTCGTTTAGTAACTTCACTGGCTATAAAGTCTAACATACGCTCAGATTTCAGCAGACTTTCCGGATTAGCATCATGAGTTGGGTTACAAAGAAGCAGTAGTGGCTTAATGGTGTTTATATTCTCATTTAATTCCTTCACAGAGTTTCCTAGAGATATAAGGTCCAACTTATTTTGTTCAGCAGTTGCATATACCTCTGACAACAAGTCGGGAACAATGACTTCGGGGACATTGTTGAGGCTACGCGGAACGCACAGTGATGTACGTATCTTCTTAGCTGAGTGACCCAAACTATTCTTACGTATGGAAAGTACTCGTTTATTACGTTGTGCCATTGCTGAAAACTAATCAATATGGTTTAAAGTTAAAGCCGAGCTAAATCGAAAACGGGTATATGGAAAAATAGTATATCGAGTGGATATACAGATTAAGTACTACTATGGATACCGTATGGAATTTTATTGCTTATAAATAAACAATAAATTTACAAAGTACTAAAAAGTAAGATACAGAGTATATAGAAACCAATTATCCTGTAAATTGATCCTGGTATGTAAACCAAAAAATGATGAACTTCTCTACAGTTTTCTTTTCTGTGACGTTGTTCTAAAGTTACAATAAGGAGGATGAGCCCTGCGAAAGAGTGGATCCAAACTTGATAACTGGCGGTGATATATCTGCAGAATTGGAAGCTAGAGTAGCAGCCAATATAAGTTATAGTTGAGCAGTGGTATAATATCCACTACAATATTCCAGAAATCGACAAAAATATATCCACGTCAAAAAAGGTACACAGTGTCTTGGATGCAAACAGGAAAGTAAGTCATGGTGACTTGTCTGTTAATTGTAACGATGTGTCTGATGTTAAGTATGACATGGTTGATGTTACTGTTTCGCCGTTCAGGGATAATAGGAACATCAAACTCCCTAAATTTGAACCACGATGTTTTGATGGAAACCCGGCTGATTATTTACAATTTGTAAAGGAGTTTGAGATCATGTTGAGTGGTATTTTATTAAATGATGAATTGAAGTTAATGTATTTGATGAGATATTGCACTGGAGATGCTGTAAGAGCTATACAGTGCTGTAAGTTTATGAAGCCAAAAGAGGGCTACTACGAGGCTATGAGCATATTACGTCAAAGGTTTGGAAGACCTTCGATGATTGCAGGGAAATTATTCGAGGCTGTTAAGGGTAATGGTGGTCAATTACAGGATGACTCCCAGGCACTCACTGAGTTTTTGGATAATTTGCTAATTTACAAGAATGGAATGATTTCGATGAATCGCGTAAGTGACCTCAACTCGAGTTTTATACTAGAAGTAATAGCAAGACGTCTACCTACTCGACTGCAAAGGAAGTGGGTGAAGATGAGCTCCCGTATGGAGGATGAGGGTATCGAGCCAAAGTTTGATGATATCCTGAAACTGGTAAAAGATAGCGTCAATCAATCTATGAGCAAGTTTGCCAGTCTATTAGGTCTCACCCCTAGAATAGAGCAGTCTGAGGGTACAACGCACTCATTGATGACGAACGGGCCTCAGAGAGGTGGATATTGAGAAGGCTCCATGATGTCTAGTAATGCATATAAACTTAGTCAGTGTAACAGGTTTCGTAATACATCCTCAACAGATAAGTTACAAGATGCAAGACAAACATGGCTTCGTTTTAAACGTGTGCAAGAGGTGCATACAGAAGTGAACTGTGAATCAGTGAGCAAGTTCAGTGATAAGCTAAATGTGAAATCCAGGTCTGACTCCGAATTGTGTGACGATAACGGTGCGGTCAAGGAGTCTGTAGTTGCAACTGGTAAGCCTTTGTTGGATAGAGTGTCACAGAATAGAGTTACTGCTTCAGAGTGCAGTTCTGACTCCAAAAGTTTACAAAGTATAACTAGTCAGAGTGAAGGTATAAAACCTTTAATGATTTGTGAGGAGGAACCAAAATTGTCTACTTCTGTTATTAAAGAGTTTGAAAATGATGAAGTTGACGGTAAAGTGAATATTCGTGATAATGATCATGATACTTCACAGTTGTCTCTGGTTGATCATGATGAGATGATGGATATGCCCACTACTGCTAAGTTGAACAAGGGTTCTGTACAGCTTGAACGTGAAGTAGAATTAAATGCAGATGCAGTTGTAGAAGGTGTGGATATTTGTGAGACCATCAGTGTAATTGATCAGCGTGTAGCCCACCTACCATCAGATGACAGTGCTAAACCCGAACTAACAGTAAAGGACAGCAGTGGTGTTGGTCTTGCAGTTAGACAACTTTCTGAAAGCCGAACAACAACAGCTTCTGATTCACCGCTAAGTTCATCAACTGGTATCAATCAGTCGTCGTTGGTATTGTCATCCACAATAAAAAAGACGCCTACCAACTCAAATATCTTGTGCAATGACTTTGATAGTATTGGTGCACTTGAAAAAACGAAAGATATTCCTCAGTTTAGTGAGGATAAGCCAAGTGTAAACGAGAGAGTAATTGTTAAATTGACTTGCATGAATAAATGTTTTTCAAGTTCCAGGTTACTATTTAAATGCTATTACCTTTGGTGTAAATTACTCTAATTATACGCTTGGTTGATCAGATACGTCGTGTGTTGTTAGTCATCTATATTCTACGACACAATGATATGGGCGTGTCACCGTTCAGAGTTAAAGATATAGATGGTAGAAGGAAATCAACAAATGAACTCTGCGACGATTTTCCAACCTAGGGCGTCAACCTGAGAAAGTTTATAGGAGTAATGCTGTGAGTCCTACAATTCTTCAAAGGGTAGCGCATCAATGAGCAGCCCAACGTGCTTGGTGTGTGATTTTGTACATATGTTCATATTGTATATACTGAATTGATATCATCTGTCATCTAGCTGTTGGTAATTCTGTTTGTGTCCGGATGACTTCCACTTGGATCATCAACCTGAGAAGGAATGTAGGCGTACTGCTGTAGGTCCTACGGTTCTTCAAGGGTAGTTTGTCGTGTCAGAATCCACAACATTTGATGTGTTGATTTTACATATGTTTGTGTTAAATAGTTGTGTGAGTTCCAATTGATGTAATTGTTGGTTAATCTTGTTTGTGTCTGGACATTCCACAACTTACAATCGTCAACCTGTGAAGGGTTGTAGGCGTACTGGTGTAAGTCCTGCAATTCTTCAAAGGAATTCCACCAAGACATGATCGGCGAGGTTGTTTGTACTATTTGTATATATGTGTGGTGTGTTCTATCAATTGGTGTTTTTTGGATTCATTGTGTTTACTTGTTGTTTTCGTATCTTGTTGTCATTGCGTAATTTTGTTAAAATTTTCGTCGTGATTATTTCTGAGGTTGTTTCGAGTCTTCTACATCCATGAATGAATTGATTGATGTTAAGGACAGCAGATGGGTCGTATACGTCAGGGAGGCTATTCCTGAGAATGAAATGCACACGGAGATAATTGTTAGCTGCGGTCCGACACGCCGGGGAGAAAGAGTGTAAAAAACGACTGAGGCTCGCATGCGTCACCGCTACTAGAACTGAGGCAGAATGAGTGAAAAGCGATTGCAGGGGTAGTTGGTGGTGAATAGATAAGAGGATCTGCGTAGAGTATCATGGGTTGGTGCTATG
This sequence comes from Trichobilharzia regenti, assembly GCA_944472135.2. NCBI lineage: Eukaryota > Metazoa > Platyhelminthes > Trematoda > Strigeidida > Schistosomatidae > Trichobilharzia > Trichobilharzia regenti. Next base: position 42,955,308 of record OX235267.1, read on the forward strand.
GTCACTTTGCATTCTGCAAGAGTCATTCTAGCAAGTGGCGATTGTGTTGAAAGATGTCAAGAGGATACTTTTAACTAGAAGGCGCAGGTCGTCATTGATGTGTGAGATTGTGCTGTGTATATGCCTGCGGAGTGTTGGCTTTTCTGTTTGTTTTCCATTTCAGCTCTGACCGTGTGACCCAGGTTCTCGCAATGGCATCCAAGTCAACGTGCATTGGTCGTAAAGGAAAAAAGGGTTGGATCCCCTTTTTGCCGGGGAGTGTCAATGTAGTTGAAGATTGAACGATCAATTCTTGGTTGTTTGCTCAAAATCAACTTCCCCGATTTTCGCGGAGGCATCAATACGACAGTCATCGTCTCATCGGTCGCTGTTCAGAAAGAAGAGTGAAACATCGTCAGAAGTAACATAACGATTTATTATTGTAATATTTGTTTACAGACCTTAGTTCCTTACTTCGTTTATTCCTTTTATATGTTGGTGTAACAATAAAGAAATAACAAGCAGCAGATCGGTGTTTTGGTTTTTGCGTCCGTTATAACTAAGCGTTTCTGAGAAATCTTCGAAGAACAGCGGGGGCCCGAGCGTAGCGAGAGCTGGGCATTAACGGTTTATGAGACGAGACTGACAGTTTCTGACGACAGAAACAGATCTGGCGGATTCAAACAGTTGGTGACAGTTTGGATAGTCACCGTTCATCTTTCCTGGTGCCGGCCAAGTCTTCGTTGAACAAGCAATATCTGGAACAGTCGTTGTTCTCTACTTCGATATATCTAGGGCATTTGACATGGTATCTCACAGTATTCTCTTTGAGAAGCTGTACTCTTGTGGAATTCGCAACCCATTACTGAACTGGTTAAAATCATTTCTAAGCAACAGGGTACAAATAACCAAAGTTGGATCTGTATTGTCTCACCCTAGGCAAATCTCAAGTGGGGTCGTGCAAGGTAGTGTCCTAGGTCCACTTTTATTCACAGTTTACATTAACAGCATTTGCAAGTGCTTCACCTCAGGTAAACCATTCCTATATGCTGACGACCTCAAAGTCGTCTACTCCTGCTACACTCATGAATTAAGCGATATGGTAGATAAAATACATCTTGAACTAAGTAGCCTTGCAACGTGGTGTGCTGAATCCTGCCTAAATTTTAACATTGACAAATGCGGCTGGATTTGTATCGGCAACAGTAAGCTTGATCTAAACCTTGAAATAAATGGGCGAAAACTAGCTAAGCTCAATTCAGTCGTAGATCTCGGTATTAGATACTCTAGTAACCTAACGTTCGCTGAACAGACTGATTATGCCAGACGTAAAACGCGTAGGCTGATAGGATGCATAACACGCAATTTCTTTTGTTGTGAAACTAGGGTTTTATTATACAAAGTATGTGTCCGACCTATCTTAGAATACTGCCCGTTTATTCTTAGCGGACTAAGACAAAATGACAAGCTTAAATTAGAGGGAGTGCAACGGCAGTTTACCTCAAGAACTCTTGGTTTAGAAAGTAGTCTGGAATACCATGAGAGATGCGTAAGACTAAGATTAGAACCCCTCTGGAAAAGACGCCTTAAGCTAAACCTAATCTTTTACTATAAGCTAACTAATCTTCTCTTGCATTCCTCCGAGCCATTAACTAAACCTACCGCTGTCGTCAGTTACAATCTTAGAAATCATCACAACCTAGCTGCTATAGAGCACTGTCAGACTTACGTGCGGTACAACTTCTTCTTAAATAAGTTTTCAGTCATTTGGAATAGACTACCAGCTAATGTGCGCGATGCAAACACACTTCCAGTGTTCATCTCCTCAGTCACCAGACTGCTCAAAGATGACAATGCACTTATACGTCTAACTCTTACACCCTCTTTTTCACCCTACATAGATATTTTAAGTTGTTTAAACGTGTAGTTACAGCAAACTACAATTATAAATTTTAATATTATTGGAACTAGATGATTAACATTTCTACACAGGACAGTAATATTAGTTCACACATAATATAAAAGTTAGCATAACGGGACTAGTTAGTTTGTGTACCAAAATAACCACAGTTACTAAAGAGAATATATATGTGTATATTTATTAATCACTCCTTAAGGACTCCCGTTGCTTTCTTTTGCGTTGCTGTTGTTTGTCTTCTTTTTTCTCTCACCATTTCAGCTTCCATTTGACTTTTTGAATGAGAATGAATAATGTGGATATTTGACCATTTACAATGACAAATGATCTGCAAACATTATTGGTCCCGTATCTTTCAGTTGCCTGGTTAATAACGAATTAACTTTCTCCACGACGCAACCTGGATTACATTTGTGGAATATACTCTTATACCAATGGAAAAGTATCAATTTGTAATACAACTTCACGATTGTAGCTTATAACATAACTGATCGTATCTGTAAAAATAGCTTCCTTATTACCCAATTTGGATATAAATCAAATCAAAAATGAGATTCGGATTTGTACACACCCAGGTTATATTGAGGAATTACTTCAAGCTTTATTTTTTCCCAAGTATTTTTAATCCATCCAAAACTTACTTGGGTTTTTTTGTTAATGCGAAGACAAAATTCCTATATTTCATGATGTGCTCCATTGAATGACTTGTTATATTGTGGAATAACTTCAAGCTTTATTTTTTCCCAAGTATTTTTAATCCATCCGAAACTTACTTGGGTTTTTTTTGTTAATGCGAAGTCAATATTCCTATATTTCATGATGTGCTCCATTGAATGACTGGTTATCATATTGTTCCCACAGACCTAAAAAAATGGCATGCATTTTCATGTAAATTTATATGTTTATATGAGAATATACATTATTATAATTATTATTAAAACAAAAACGCCAGCAACCATGTAACTTAACCATAAACCGAATTTATGAAATTTAATTTATGCTTATCCATGCCTGTATATTTGGTGTGTCCTACACAAGTAGGAAAAAATGTGTACTTTATTAAAACATTATTATTAATTATGATTGCTAATCGTATATGTAATTTATCATATTGATGATGCCTGTAAACTGGCGTCTCTCATGTACAAAATGAGAATATACTATTATTATTATTATTATTAACATTTATCAAGTGTATGTATAATCTCCAGTGTACGTGTTAAACATATTTTGCTATCGATTGTAAAATGTGACTGAATAATATGGTTCTATTTCTGTAACAATTTGATGATGCCTGTAAACTGGCGTCCCTCATGTACTGTATCATGAGAATAAATTTATTTATTTATTCATGTACTGTATCGTCAGAAGTAACAATGATTTATTATTGTAATATTAGTTTTCAGACCTTAGTTTGCTTAGTTCGCTTATTCCTTTTATATGTTGGTGTAACAATACAGAAATATCAAACGGCAGATCGGTGTTTTGGTTTTTGCGTCCGTTATAACTAAGCGTTTCTGAGAAATCTTCGAAGAACAGCGTGGGCCCGAGCGTAGCGAGAGCTGGGCATTAACGGTTTATGAGACGTGATTGACAACTACTAACTAATCAAATAAAATCCTTATTCCTTGATGGATATCACCGCCTTTCAGGGGGAGCTGTTAATCATTCAACTTTATTGTATCAAAAATACCCAAGAGTTTGCACACACGGCACTATTGCATATTTTTAGTCTTGAGGATGTTCCTTGCCGAGTGTACTGTTCCTTACTATTTTAACCACACCTAGACTGGAATTAGTAGATTCTTTGTTGTTGTAAAATTGAAAAAAATATCTACTGCACAACTTGTGCATACACCTTTTCTTCTACAACTTATTTGAAGAACTCATTTGATTGTACATTGTTCTATAGGAGATGCAGCAAAAGAATTTGAAACATCTGCAAGCAACAGACTTGCTATTATCCGCACATGATCAGTTGAGAAAATTCGATTGCGTACAGAAACCTGAAGACTACACCCTTTTTGATGTCTAATTCCATTTCTTCTCCCTGCGTTTTTGAATACATTGATAATATGTTGTACGACGAGATTTTGTTTGAGTGGCCTGGGGCCTTTGAAGAAGTTGATGTCTGATACTTTTGGAAAGTGCTTTTGATCAAACCTTGTTTGAACTATTCTATCGGGTTTTAAAGTACTTCTTACATTTGAATTTGGGTTGACTGGTTTTGCTACACATTACTTTTTTACTTAGAAATTTACCTTGATCCTATAGCTGCCTTATAGTGCTGTTGAGTTCATTTTAAGTTATGATTCTAACACTGGTGAATAGAATCACACGGGCATATCCCCGATTTTAAGTGGCACCACCTGCTGCAACTCTTTGGCATGTGCGCGGTTCAGTAGATTCGAGGTGGGGCTGGTATAGAGTGGGGATAGAAGCTGTCGCTATGTTTTTTCGTGCATAGCATTGGTTATCATATTCGTGGCTATAGAGGACTTACAAGAGTATATTTTTGTGGAAATGAGGCGGTTTTAGTTGGTTTCAAGCTTCTGCTTTCGAAAAGATATCTTTTTGTATTATATCGATACTAATGTGCAGAAGAGTTCTGATGTCCCAGATGAATTATTACGAAGAATGGCGTGCACTTGAAGAAATTACGCATAGAAACGACTTTTATTTTTGTTTGGGAGTGGTCCTTTTCCAAGTTGTATGTCAAATACAGGCAATAGTCAGGGTTATGTTGGCGGCACGTTTGAAATCGGTGACATTTTTGCACGTGTTTGCTCTGAAATTTATTTACTGCTTATTGTCAAATAATTCTTGAAATTATGGTCCAAATCTCTAAAAACCGTGTTCGCAGAAACACAACTGTTATAGATAGTCGCTCAAATTCGGCTATAACTGCATTATCACCCGTTAATACAGTATCAACTACTAGCTCTCAAAATGATTTGAGTGCAGATCTCACTCCTGTGATACAGGTGAAAGATGTTCTGTTAGAGAACTCTGAGCTCTGTAAATTAAACCTCCTTTTGAAAGATATCCAGAGGCAAGTAAGTGAACTTCAGGAAAAATTAGATCAGTTTGATAGTATGTCACTGCCAATCTCAAATACCACGGAGAGCCGTTCTGATATTGGCAAGGTTAAGTCTTTACTGGATGTAAGTCAGAACAAGCTTTCGGATTTAGACCCAATAACCTGTCTGTTAAAACAACATCCTAAAATATCTCCAGACAACCTAAATGGAGCTGAAAATCTGATTGACTGCTTGGCTACGAAGGTAATGAAGCGTATAACCTCTTCTCACCAAGCTATAGTTTACAACGTCTCAGATTCTCTGCCCCTCAAAACTGTAAGACACAAAATCCTGATTTGTTGCGGCATGGCTAGTGCTCCATATGAATGCGAAAGGCTTCATAAAAAGTCTAACCGGGCTAAATGTCCCATCATTTTTAAATTCAGTAATTCCCTTGATGCTAGTAAGTTTACTTAATATCAGGATCACTTAAGACTGAATAGCAGTTATGAGTCTATAACCGTAGCTCAGGATAAAACACCGTGTCAGCGCAGAATAATGCGTAGTAAAAACCTGGTCACATCCTCTAGCTTAGATTTACCAAAAAAGGGTCGTGCACAGCAACGGACACCTAGTGCTGAAACTAGCATTCAGCAAACTACACAACAACAACGCTTGCCAATGGAACTAAGCTGTGTTTATCGAGCACCAAACGCAACAAAAGAAACTGATGCGTTACTAGCTAAATCGTTTGCACACGCCTCCTTGTTCAGTGCTAATTACAAAATAATTGCAGGGGACTTCAATCTTCTAGAAGTCAATTGGTTTACTACTTCCGGGCCCCAATGCTTCGACGAATTACCTCCCACTATCGACTGTTATGGATGGCAACAACACGTCCAGGCACCTACTCGTGGTGACACCATGCTGGACCTTGTTTTTTGTCATGACACAATCCCAGTATCCACGTATGTTGGTAATAGATTTTCCAGTAGTGACCATAGAATGGTACTCTGCTCTCTGCCTTTCTCACCACTAAATACAAGAAACAAACAAGATTCAGGAAGCACAATATGTCGTAGTTACAAATATACAGACTGGGGATTAGTCCAAGAACTTATTCGACTCTGTCAATGGGATGACTATTCTACCACTGACTCCCTGGAGGCCATAGTAACCCTGTTTTACAGGAATGTTACCCTTTGTCTAGATACAGTTGCTCCAAAGAAAATAGTGAAATTAAGTAAACACCGGACTGAATATATTCCAAGAGCACACCGCAATAAGTTAGGGAAGCTGAAGAAACAGTACTATTCCACTAAGGATATATCACTACTGCTCTCAATCCACGAATCTCTTGAATCTTTCAAGCGCCTACGCTCTCAAAAGGACCTCGACGAAGAGTTAACGGCACTTGAAAGTTCCTCCAAAGTTTATAACTTAACGGCACTTCTTAAAAAACGAATGCAGTCGGCGAGGGAAATCCCATACTTACTTCACGACAAAGTAATCTACAATGAGCCTGCCACTATCTGTGAACTTTTCAGTGATTGGTTTGCAAACTTTAGTTCAGAAACACAAATGCCTGGTGAAACCGCTCCCCTTACTAGCTCTTCCCTTGAAAGCATTGTGTTCACTAATCAATTAATATTACAAGCAATTAAAATCCTTAAACCTTCCACTAGTACGGGACCGGATGGCCTCGCTTCGATAATTTTCAAAAACAGCGGGTGTGATATACCTCTGTTACTTCTTAAATTCCTCTCAATATCTATGGACACTGGCACTTACCCTAGTGAGTGGAAAACTAGCTTCATAATTCCACACTACAAATCTGATGTTAAGGCAAACGCCCGCAATTACAGACCCATAAATATAACCCCAGTTATCTCACGATCATGGAGAAAGTTGTAAAAGATCAATTGTCAGACTACCTACTTAGGGAAGATCTTGTTACAAGGTCTCAACACGGATTTCTCAAAAATAGATCCTGCGTTACTTGCTACTTCGACTTTTTCAACTGCATCACTAGTAGTTGCGAAGCACGTAAGCTAGTCGTTGTTCTCTACTTCGATATATCTAGGGCATTTGACATGATATCTCAGTGTTCTCTTCGAGAAGCTGTATTATTATTTATTATTATTGCTCCCTTGGGTTCCTAGTGGAACATAGGGCTTCAACTGCACGTCTCCATTTTCTTCTGTTTTCTGCGTTACTTTTCGCCTGCATCTACGTTAATCCATATTCTTTCAACTCCTCTTCACACGATCTCCTCCATGTCACCCTTGGACGTCCCACACGCCGCTTCCCTTTCGGGTTCCACTCGAGGGCTTGGCGCGCGATGTCACCCAGCGGTCTCCTCAGCGAGTGTCCGATCCATCTCCACTTTATCATGCATATTTGTTGGGCGATTGGTTCTTGCTTTGTTTGTTCCCATAATTACTTGTTAGTGATTCTTTCCGGCCATCTGATCTTCAGTATTGAGTGAAGACAGTTGTTAATAAAGGTCTGCAGCCTTTTGGAAATATTCTTTGTGACTCGCCCGCCAAGTTTCTGATCCGTATAGAAGAACTGACTTTACGTTTGTATTGAAAATCCGGATGTTGTTGGTGATGCTGAGTGACGAAGATTTCCAGATTGATTTCAGGCTGATGAATGTGTTTCTCGCCTTCCCGATTCTCGCTCGATTTGACATCCTCGTCCGCTCCTCCTGTAGTTGAGATAATGCTCCCTAGATAAGTGAGTGAATGAAGTAACCTCTTTCAAATCCCTCCCGTTGATGGTGATTGACGTTGGATGTTGATGCTGTTGTTGTTGGTTGGTTGGTTATTTTCATAACCTCCGTCTTGTCTATGTTTACCTGGAGTCCTGTCTTCGCCGGCTGCTTCTTCGACCGGTTTATCGGTTTTCGCTTGTAAGTCTTCGATTGTGTGTGACATCAAACATAAGTCATCCGCGAAATCCAGGTCTTCTAGGTTCTTCACGTCAGTCCAGGATATCCCTGTCTTCTCGTTTCCCACAGTCCGACGCATAATCCAGTCCACCACAATTAGGAATATCATTGGTGATAGTAAGCACCCTTGTCTGACTCCTGTGTTTACTCCAGGCGTCTCACTGAGTTTTCCATTGTGGACCACTTGACATGTACTTCACTTCACTTCACGATCAACGCTGTCAAAGGCCTTTTCAAAGTCTATAAAGTTGAGGTAGAGGTTTGATTGCGATTCCATGCTTTGTACTGTAGTGCTGATGCGTAGAGTTGCAATTTCGTCAGAACATGATTTGCCTCTTTCCTGAATCCAAATTGTTCTGATCGGGGTTCTGTCTCCAGTGTGTCCATTAATCTCTCCAGGATGATGCGACTCAGGATTTTATTTGGCGTCGACCGGAGCATGATTCCTCCCCAGTCTTTTCAGGGTGATGCCTAAGTCGCCCTTCTTTGGTAGTTTCACAAGGTAACCTCTCCTCCAGTCAGTAGGCACCTTTCCCTCCTTCCAGACCTTTTGCAATAACGGAGTCAGCATGTCTGCTTTCAGTGCTTCAGGGGGTATTCCATCCGGTCCGGCTGTTTTTCCAGCTTTCAGAAGTTTGATTGCGTTCAAGACTTCAGCTCTCGTTGGAGGATTGGTGTCAACTTGCAGTTGTGTGCGCGCTGTTGTTGGTATTTCTGGACGGGTTGCAGGTGATGGTCGGTTCAAGAGTGATCCGCCCATTGTTTAATCTGTTTTTCTTCCTTGGTAGTGGGCTTCCCTTGGCTGTCTTTTATAGGTTTCGCTTGTACTAGATAGTGGTCTGAAACCACATCTGCTCCTCTCCTCGACCACGTGTCCAGTAGGCTCCGTCTCCACTTTCTTGAAATTGAGATGAAGTCTATTTGATTCTTGGTGTTTCCATCTGGTGAAATCCATGTCGTCTTGTTTATGTCCTTGTGTTTGAACACACTACCACCAATCACCAAATCATTGAAGGCGCAGAAGTCTGAGAAGAGTTCACCATTGTCGTTCATTTCACCGAGGGCCTCACGACCCATGGTGAGTTCCCTTCCTGTGTTGTCTCCTCCCAGCTTCGCATCATGTCGCCCATCAGGATTTGATATCGCCATTTGGGACGTTGTCCATTATTGCTTGTAGTTGTCTGTAGAACGCCTCCTTCTTCTCTTGTTCTGAGACGTTTGTAGGCGCATAACATTGAATGACTGTAACTTTCCTTCCTTTTGAGTTGAACCTGGCTGTCATTATCCTGGAGGAGATTGGTTCCCACTGCATGAGAGCTTTGGTTGCTGTTGGTGACATCATGATGGCCACTCCCTCGGTGTGCTCATGGTTGTCCTCTGGGTGGCCGGAAAGATTTCTGTCTCTCCAGTAGGTAGTTGGCACCTTCCAGTTCCGTTCCATTTGCTCTCGCATATTCTGAACACTTCTATTCTGTACCTTCTCATTTCAGCGGCTATCTGGGCAGCCTTTCCAGTTTCGTACATTGTACGAACATTCCAGGTATCCATCCTTACTTTTGCTTTCATCGAAAGAAGGCACATCGGCTGACTGGCTTCCCGAAGGCTTTCACCAGCCTGCGTCATTTCACTTCCCCGATTACAGCGAAAAGTAAGGCTATTGCTTATGTTTTTAGAATTTTTAATATATTTATTCGTTGAAGTTTCTGTAGCGATTTGGTTATTTTACAGGGGTGGAGTTGGTCGCACCACGCCCCAACCCTCCCTCTTTACCCGGGCTTGGGACCGGCGAGAAAACTAGTAAGCTAGTAGCCTAGCAAGCTAGTATCTGGCTGTACTCTTTTGGAATTCGCAACCCATAACTGAACCGGTTAAAATCGTTTCTAAGCAACAGGGTACAAATAACCAAAGTCGGATCTGTATTGTCTCACCCTAGGCAGATCTCAAGTGGGGTAGTGCAAGGTAGTGTCCTAGGTCCACTTTTATTCACAGTCTACATTAACAGCATTTGCAAGTGCTTCACCTCAGGTAAACCATTCTTATATGCTGACGACCTCAAAGTAGTCTACTCCTGTTACACCCATGAATTAAGCGATATAGTTACTGAAATACATCTTGAACTGAGTAGTCTCGCAACATAGTGTGCTGAATCCTGTCTAAATTTTAACATTGACAAATGCGGCTGGATTTGTAGCGGCAACAGTAACCTTGACCTGACTCTTGAAGTAAACGGGCGAAAACTAGCTAAGCTCAACTCAGTCGTAGATCTCGGTATTAGATACTCTAGTAACCTAACGTTCGCTGAACAGACTGATTACGCCAGACGTAAAACACGAAGGCTGGTAGGATGCATAACACGCAATTTCTTTTGTTGTAAAACTAGGGTTTTATTGTACAAAGTATGTGTCCGACCTATCTTAGAATACTGCCCGTTTATTCTTAGCGGACTAAGACAAAATGACAAGCTTAAATTAGAGGGAGTGCAACGGCAGTTTACCTCAAGAACTCTTGGTTTAGAAAGTGGTCTGGAATACCATGAGCGATGCAACAGACTAAGATTAGAATCACTCTGGAAAAGACGTCTTAAGCTAAACCTTATCTTTTACTACAAGCTAACTAATCTTCTCTTGCATTCCTCCGAGCCAATAACTAAACCTACCACTGTCATCAGTTACAATCTTAGAAATCATCACAACCTGGCTGCCATAGAGCACTGTCAGATTTACGTGTGGCACAACTTCTTCTTAAATAAGTTTTCAGTCATTTGGAATAGACTACCAGCTAATGTGCGCGATGCAAACACACTTCCAGTGTTCATCTCCTCAGTCACCAGACTGCTCAAAGATGACAATGCACTTATACGTCTAACTCTTACACCCTCTTTTTCACCCTACATAGATATTTTAAGTTGTTTAAACGTGTAGTTACAGCAAACTACAATTATAAATGTTAATATTATTGGAACTAGATGATTAACATTTCTACACAGAACAGTAATATTAGTTTCACATAGTATAAAAGTTAGCATAACGGGACTAGTTAGTTTGTGTACCAAAATAACCACAGTTACTAAAGAGAATATATATGTGTATATTTATTAATCACTCCTTAAGGACTCCCGTTGCTTTCTTTTGCGTTGCTGTTGTTTGTCTTCTTTTTTCTCTCACCATTTTAGCTTCCATGGAACTTTTTGAATGAGAATGAATAATGTGGATGTTTGACAATTTACAACAACAAGTCCTGGGATTCTTTAAAGAGCCCAGAGGGGTCGTATACGCCGGGGAGCCTAGTGGTGGGAATGACATGCATACAAAAACTATTGTTAGCTGTTTAATCAATGACTGAGAATGAATGTTTCTATTTAGCTGCGGTCCCAAACGCCGGGGAGCGAGAGTGAGGCTTGCATACGTCACCGTTACTAGAACTGAGGCAGAATGAGTGAAAAGCGATTGCAGGGTAGTTGGTGGTGAATAGATAAGAGGATCTGCGTAGGGTATCATGAGGTGCTGATATGGTCACGTTGCATTCTGCAAGAGTCATTCTAGCAAGTGGCGATTGTGTTGAAAGATGTCAAGAGGATACTTTTAACTAGAAGGCGCAGGTCGTCATTGATGTGTGAGATTGTGCTGTGTATATGCCTGCGGAGTGTTGGCTTTTCTGTTTGTTTTCCATTTCAGCTCTGACCGTGTGACCCAGGATCTCGCAATGGCATTAAAGTCGACGTGAAATGGTCGTGATGCAAAAAGGAATGGATCTATTTTTGACGGGGAGTGTCAATGTAGTTGAAGATTGAACGATCAATTCATGGTTGCTTGCCCAAACCCAACATCCCTGTAATTTTCGCGGAGGCATCAATACTCCAGTCACCGTCCCATCGGTGCTGTAAAGAAAGCAAGTGTAAAACCATCAGAAGTAATATTGTGATTTTTTATTGTAGAATTTGTTCATAGACCTTAGTTGTAAATTTGGCTATATGTTACTGTTACAAAAAACAATTATCGCGTCCCAAATCTGAGTCCTGGATATTGAGTGGATTCGTACTAAGCGTTTCTGAGAACATTCGAAAAACAGCGTCAGTCCCAGCGTAACACGAGATGGGCATTAACGGTTTACGAGACGTGCCACTTCTGTACATAGAGATAGATCAAACATTATAAAAATTCATTATATACAACATGAACATATGTACAAAATCACACACCAAGCACGTTGGGCTGCTCATTGATGCGCTACCCTTTGAAGAATTGTAGGACTCACAGCATTACTCCTATAAACTTTCTCAGGTTGACGCCCTAGGTTGGAAAATCGTCGCAGAGTTCATTTGTTGATTTCCTTCTACCATCTATATCTTTAACTCTGAACGGTGACACGCCCATGTCATTGTGTCGTAGAATATAGATGACTAACAACACACGACGTATCTGATCAACCAAGCGTATAATTAGAGTAATTTACACCAAAGGTAATAGCTTTTAAATAGTAACCTGGAAGTCACTCATGCAATTCATCGAAATCGATGCATTCTTGTAAGTCAACAGATTATCCAGAAACTCAGGAGTGCGTTGGAGTCATCTCGTAATTGGCCACCATTACCTTTAACAGCCTCGAATAGTTTCCCTACAATCATCGAAGGTCTTCCGAATCTTTGACGCAGTATACTCATAGCCTCAGAGTATCTTTCGTTAATGGGCATGAACTTACAGCACTGTATAGCTCTTGAAGCAACTCCAGTGCACTACCTCATCAAATATGTACAAAAATATGAAATACATTAACTTCATTTCATCATTCAATGAAAAACCACTCAACATGATCTCAAACTCCTTTACAAACTGTAAATAATCAGCTGGGTTTCCGTCGAAACACCGTGGTTCAAATTTAGGGAGTTTGATATTTCTATTATCCCTAGACAGCGAAACAGTAACATCAACCATGTTATGCTTAACATCAGACACATCGTTACAATTAACAGACAAGTCACCATGGCTTACTTTCCTGTTTGCATCCAAGACGCTCTGTACCTTTTTGACCCAGGCATTGTCGGACTTGACCCAATTCCAAAAATGTTCCAGATATTGCTTGTTCAACGAAGACTTGGCCGGCACCAGGAAAGATGAACGGTGACTATCCAAACTGTCACCAAATATCCGAATACGTCAGAAACTGTCAGCCACGTCTCGTAAACCGTTAATGCCCAGCTCTTGCTACGCTGCGCCTCACGCTGTTCCTCGAAGATTCGCAGAAACGCTTAGTACTAACGGTTGCGAAAACCAGAACACAGATTGGCGACTCGAGAATTCTTTATTCCAGCAACAACATATAAATAGTATAATAAACTGAGGTTTCTGACGGTTTTTCTACGGTCTTTCCGAACAGCGACTGATGAGACGGTGACTGGAGTATTGATGCCTCCGTGAAAAATATAGGGAAGTTGGGTTCGAGCGAACAACCACGAATTGATCGTTGAATCTTCAACTACATTAACAGTACATGGGTAGTGACCATAAAATATCATGTGTTCTATTAATATCTTTCCTGAAACGAAACGCAGATGCAGCTGATCAGACACATATACTATTATGGATATATGCTGACTGGAAATTGTGTCAGCAACTAATTGGATGCATTTATTGAGACTCGTGCAACCCCAATAAGTCCTAGAAGCAATTCTTAAAACATTTTATCACAAAATTAAATATATTGGCGGTAACGCTGCAACTGAAAAGATTCATACCATCATTTATCTGTTGGCTCATGTGAGATGATACCAATTCACTATATACAACATGAACATATGTACAAAATCACACACCAAGCACGTTGGGCTGCTCATTGATGCGCTACCCTTTGAAGAATTGTAGGACTCACAGCATTACTCCTATAAACTTTCTCAGGTTGACGCCCTAGGTTGGAAAATCGTCGCAGAGTTCATTTGTTGATTTCCTTCTACCATCTATATCTTTAACTCTGAACGGTGACACGCCCATATCATTGTGTCGTAGAATATAGATGACTAACAACACACGACGTATCTGATCAACCAAGCGTATAATTAGAGTAATTTACACCAAAGGTAATAGCATTTAAATAGTAACCTGGAACTTGAAAAACATTTATTCATGCAAGTCAATTTAACAATTACTCTCTCGTTTACACTTGGCTTATCCTCACTAAACTGAGGAATATCTTTCGTTTTTTCAAGTGCACCAATACTATCAAAGTCATTGCACAAGATATTTGAGTTGGTAGGCGTCTTTTTTATTGTGGATGACAATACCAACGACGACTGATTGATACCAGTTGATGAACTTAGCGGTGAATCAGAAGCTGTTGTTGTTCGGCTTTCAGAAAGTTGTCTAACTGCAAGACCAACACCACTGCTGTCCTTTACTGTTAGTTCGGGTTTAGCACTGTCATCTGATGGTAGGTGGGCTACACGCTGATCAATTACACTGATGGTCTCACAAATATCCACACCTTCTACAACTGCATCTGCATTTAATTCTACTTCACGTTCAAGCTGTACAGAACCCTTGTTCAACTTAGCAGTAGTGGGCATATCCATCATCTCATCATGATCAACCAAAGACAAATGTGCGCTACCATGATCATTATCACGAATATTCGCTTTAGCGTCAATTTCATCATTTTCGAACTCTTTAATAACAGAAGTAGACAATTATGTTCCTCCTCACAAATCCTTAAAGGTTTTATACCTTCACTCTGACTAGTAATACCTTGTAAACTCGTGGAGTCAGAACTGCACTCTGAAGCAGTAACTCTATTCTGTGACACTCTATCCAACAAAGGCTTACCAGTTGCAACTACAGACTCCTTGACCGCACCGTTATCGTCACACAATTCGGAGTCAGACCTGGATTTCACATTTAGCTTATCACTGAACTTGCTCACTGATTCACAATTCACCTTTGTATGCGCCTCTTGCAAAAGTGTAAAACACAACCCTGTTTGTCTTGCATCTTGTAACCTATCTGTTGAGGATGTACCACGAAAGCCGTTATATGCATTACTGGAAACCATAGAGCTTTCTTGATATCCACCTCTCTGAGACCCTTTCGTCATCAATGATTGCGTTTTGCCCTCAGACTGCTCTATTCTAGGGGTGAGATGCAATACACTAGCAAACTTGCTCATAGATTGATTGAAACTATCTTTTACCAGTTTCAGAATATCATCTAAATTTGGCTCAATATCTTCATCCTCTATACGGAGCTTATCTTCAACGAATTCCTTTGCAGTCGAGTAGGTAGGCGTCTCGCTATTACTTCTAGGACAAAACTCGAGTTGAAGTCACTCATGCAATTCATCGAAATCGATGCATTCTTGTAAGTCAACAGATTATCCAGAAACTCAGGAGTGCGTTGGAGTCATCTCGTAATTGGCCACCATTACCTTTAACAGCCTCGAATAGTTTCCCTACAATCATCGAAGGTCTTTCGAATCTTTGACGCAGTATACTCATAGCCTCAGAGTATCTTTCGTTAATGGGCATGAACTTACAGCACTGTATAGCTCTTGAAGCAACTCCAGTGCACTACCTCATCAAATATGTACAAAAATATGAAATACATTAACTTCATTTCATCATTCAATGAAAAACCACTCAACATGATCTCAAACTCCTTTACAAACTGTAAATAATCAGCTGGGTTTCCGTCGAAACACCGTGGTTCAAATTTAGGGAGTTTGATATTTCTATTATCCCTAGACAGCGAAACAGTAACATCAACCATGTTATGCTTAACATCAGACACATCGTTACAATTAACAGACAAGTCACCATGGCTTACTTTCCTGTTTGCATCCAAGACGCTCTGTACCTTTTTTGACCCAGGCATTGTCGAACTTGACCCAATTCCAAAAATGTTCCAGATATTGCTTGTTCAACGAAGACTTGGCCGGCACCAGGAAAGATGAACGGTGACTATCCAAACTGTCACTAACTGTTTGAATCCGCCAGATCTGTTTCTGTCGTCAGAAACTGTCAGTCTCGTCTCATAAACCGTTAATGCCCAGCTCTCGCTACGCTCGGGCCCCCGCTGTTCTTCGAAGATTTCTCAGAAACGCTTAGTTATAACGGACGCAAAAACCAAAACACCGATCTGCTGCTTGTTATTTCTTTATTGTTACACCAACATATAAAAGGAATAAACGAAGTAAGGAACTAAGGTCTGTAAACAAATATTACAATAATAAATCGTTATGTTACTTCTGACGATGTTTCACTCTTCTTTCTGAACAGCGACCGATGAGACGATGACTGTCGTATTGATGCCTCCGCGAAAATCGAGGAAGTTGATTTTGAGCAAACAACCAAGAATTGATCGTTCAATCTTCAACTACATTGACACTCCCCGGCAAAAAAAGGGATCCAACCCAATAAGTCCCTAGAAGCAATTCTTAAAACATTTTATCACAAAATTAAATATATTGGCGGTAACGCTGCAACTGGCTCATGTGAGATGATACCAATTCACTATATACAACATGAACATATGTACAAAATCACACACCAAGCACGTTGGGCTGCTCATTGATGCGCTACCCTTTGAAGAATTGTAGGACTCACAGCATTACTCCTATAAACTTTCTCAGGTTGACGCCCTAGGTTGGAAAATCGTCGCAGAGTTCATTTGTTGATTTCCTTCTACCATCTATATCTTTAACTCTGAACGGTGACACGCCCATATCATTGTGTCGTAGAATATAGATGACTTACAAACATACGACCTATCTGACCAACCAGGCTTAGGCACAGATTAATTCGCACCAAAGTTAATAACATTCGGATAATTACTTGAAACTTGAAAGACCTTTGTTCGTGCATCTCAGTTTAACACAAAAGGTATAAAATGAAAACTGCCGGCATGAGGATAATTGTATTAAAACCAATAGTGGACATCATGACAGTAAGACTTATATGGGTATCATTATGCATTGCAAATGAACGTTTTCAGCCTAAGGTGTTTCTTTTATCAATGCGTTTATTATTGATACTTGCACTTACCCATTTCATTACACTTTATTGATTCACCTTAGCACTTTTAGTTTTCTAAAACAGCTTTCAATCCCTTGTAAACGTTGTGCTTACCTCAATATTGGTTGGTTATCGTATGCCGACAACCACGGGATGAAAACGAAACGAAGTCGATTTTCTCGCGCAACCTGGAGGACAACTGTACAATTGAGAAACTATACGGCCTGGTTCAGACAATGAGTGTATATATATATGTATATCAAATATTTAGCTGTTGAAACACTATTAACTTGTAGACAATCTACGATTTGATATTATATCATACTTGATCGTGCCTGTAAAAATGGCATGCATTTTCACGTAAATTTATATGTTTTTATGGAAATATACATTATTATTACATTACTATTATTGACAATTACACTTTCATACACATTTGGCTTATCCTCACTAAACTGACCATTGATTTTCGTGCTTTCAAACAAACTGATACTTGCGTAGTCACAGCACAAGACACAGGAGTTCATGGATGCCCCTTTCATTTTGGATGACAACACCAACGACGACTGTCTGATACCAGTTGATGAGCTTCGCGGCACATCAGGAGCTATTGTTGTTCGACCTTTAGAAGCTTGTCTAACTGCAGGATTACCACCACTACTATCTTTTGTGGTAAGCTTCAGTTAAGCAATAACATCTGTTGATAGGTGGACTACACGCGGATCATTTACACTGACGATCTCAGTAGTACCCATACCTTCTGCAACCGCATCCGCCTTTAATTCTACTTCACGTTCAAGTTGTACAGAACCTTTCTTCAACTCAGTAGTAGTAGGCATTCCGCTCGTCTCATCATGATCAGCCATAAACAAATGTGCACTATCATGATCATTATCAGAAATATTTACTTTACTGCCGTTTGTATGATCGACTTCGTCATTTCCAAACTCTTTAATAACAGCAGTAGATGATTTGGGTTCTTCCTCATGAATCCTTAGTGGTTTTATACCTTTATTCTGACTAGTGATACCTTGTAAACTTGTGGAATCCGAACTGGACTCTGCAGCCGTAACCCTTTTCTTCTGTACAAACTGCGGTGCCGTCTGTAACACGCCATTCAATGATGGCTCATAGATAGGTGCATTATAAGACTTCTTCCAGCAGGTAGGGTATGTTCCATCACTTAGTGAAATTGATTGTAGCTTGAGTAGGAGTGAATTCATGTCATTACCACCGTTTTGCAGCAGAATGTGAGATAAACCGTCTGGACCAATAGTGTTACTAAGCTTAAGATTAGCGGCAGCTTTATTCATCTCGTGTGTGGTGAAAAGTATGTCACTTAAACATTAGTCTGTTTTACGTGGAAAATCCACGCCCTGCTCGTTCTCCAAGGTGTATAGTCCAGTAAACTGCTCACTAAATAGTTCACTTATCACCTCGGTATTTTCGTAAGCATATCATTTTGGGATAGGCTGTTTTGTCGTTTGTTGACCTACTTTTGAAAATCTTCGCTATTTCTCCTAGGTTGTGCGCTGGCTGAATCGCCCTTATTTCTTTGTTTCTGCGTCTTATATTTTCGAACTCTTGAATTCTTGTGAGAAGGGACGTTATAGCAATTAATGATGATAAGTCATGATATCCGTAGTATTTTATTGAGTGCTTTCGTAGACTTCTCCTCAACGATGCCTGAATATAATCTCTTTGGGGAATTGGAGGATAAAACTGAAATAAGCTCTCTGATAGATCGCATTTAATTATTATCTAATTTAGCTTTCAGTATCGTTACTTACAAGAGTTCAGCCTCTCTCTTGATCGACCTCTACTAGAAATAACTTTCATGATTGTTGTTTGTCCATCTGTCCTATTTGACCTGAGCTCCAATCACACTGGCTGCCGGCTCCTGAGCCTGGCCTGTGTGACCAGTCTGTTCTTAACAACACCTCAGCTAGAGAAGGGAGAACATAACTCACGGCCTTTTTAATGTATATTTACTAGCGGTGATAAAAATTGAGTATGCAGATATTCAACCACACTAAAACGCTGCTGCTTAGCTCTTATCCCTTTCAAATGACCGTGAACTCCACGCCATTCAGTCCCCACGGATAAATAACTTGAAATATTTGATGCCCAACTGATTTGGTGAAGGTCTTTGGTACTCTAGAAGGAAATAATCTTGCTGAGGTTGTTAACAATCATGAATAGTACGATTCATACTAACGCAAGATCTAATGCCCACAACTTCTATAGTATTCGTTCCATGTAGGCCACAGGCACAGCAAAGCACCAGAACTGATCACCCAAATTACGAATTATATTTAGAGACCGAATCGGAGCGCGAGATGATTGCTTGCCTAGCCAGGGATTGTGAAAGGACAAACGTAACATGATGGCGTGCCAAATGGCGTGGATGCTTGACTTAATAAATCTACATAAACAGTGAAGTTCAGCATTCAGTGTTCGGTGATGGATGCTGTAGCTAGTGAAGTTGGAGAATTACGTACTGCTACAAACCCTTGACTTAAATTCAGTGCTGAATATATACATCGAAGAAAATTAGAAAGAATACTTAAGTGAAGATTCTCTGCTCATAGTGGATAGATTTCACTTGACTTAAAATTTACGACTTGAAATCTTGTTAAAAGTTGTCACAACCCAACAAATTATCCTAAATTCACGTGAGACATACATTAGACGATCGATTCCTATCGATTGTATTTTGAAAACATGATGAATCTGCCCAATATGTGGTAGGTTCACCTCCGAAGTGAAAATGATTTCTAGGGAACAAATACGACTTCAAGAGTGGGAAAATAACTCTAATCGTGAAGATTCATCTAATTCTGATGACAAGCCATGTAAATTTAAATACAGCCTATGTGGCACTTGCTGCACAATCTATGGTTGTAATACACTTTGCTTCGTATGTCTCTTGCCAACGTGTGCGATCGAGGAAATATTCAAGGATATTACCGGAATGAGACGCCCTTTTAGTTATGTGTGCGCTTACCTTGCGAATATTCTCAGTTTCTTCTGCTGGTGTCCTATAATTGGATGTTTTAGGAGATCTTTTAGACGTAGACGTGGTATAAAAGGAATCTTATGCTGGGATTGCTGTGTTTCACTGTTCCTGCCATGTTGTGCGCTCACCCAAATGTTGGAGGAAATTAGAGACAGCGATTTAGAACGTAAAAGAAATCAAAATACAGACGATGCCGGTGATGATGATGAAAATAGTGATAGTAGTGATTAACACGTTTGCAGAAGTGTTGGATTTAAATTTCCAAATGCATTGCGACGCTCTTTTCGCTGAAACTCCTTACCGAAGGATTCACAATTTAGTGAATATTAATTGTTACTCCTAACTCTACTTTTTCGTCCTTTCCTGGGGGTCGTTTTGAAGTAACGTGCTGACGCGGCTTAACCGAAAATATGGTTAGAAGCAGATACAAGAATGGGATTAATCATGGGAAGCATTCTCTTAATCCAGGTACTATGCAAACAATGTCTAATTGTGCGTAGATAGAGAGAAACAGCCTAAAGGGAGTACAATGCGTACAAAAGCTACCATCAAGCGTCTCAACATGTATCGTAATTTCAAGGCCAAAAGGTTTGTTGGGTTTTAGCTCTACAGCGTTGGTACAGAGACAAAAATGGGAAAATAATAAGACCAGCTCCGTTCCAGTCAACGTTACCGTCTGGCACAGTGGCT
Organism: Trichobilharzia regenti; assembly: GCA_944472135.2. Taxonomy (NCBI): domain Eukaryota; kingdom Metazoa; phylum Platyhelminthes; class Trematoda; order Strigeidida; family Schistosomatidae; genus Trichobilharzia; species Trichobilharzia regenti. Next base: position 42,975,882 of record OX235267.1, read on the forward strand.
CGAGTGGAGCCTAACAGACGATGGTTTGGTACGATATTTCTTGTGTTATAAACCTATTTAGGTAATACTCGTGTTATAAGTCAAGATACGTTGCAAAGTTTCAAGGAGGCTATGAAGATTAGGAACCCTTATGAGGTTATTTTACGTCAAACTCGTTTGCCTATATCTCTTCTAGATGAGAAAAAGACGGTAGGGATCGAATATAAATAATTGAGTTTTTCAGAAATCCAAAAGTGCTCTTTTAGCATCAGAAAGTTACTCCTATGTGTTTGGCAGTAAAGCTCAACGTAAAAGACCCTCATTGAAATGCGATGACCTCACGGTAACTTATTTATAGTTTCTTTTTTTTCTTGGAATTTTGCTGATTGTGAAGTAACATCAGTGTTTTTCACTGCCAGTGATATTACATATCAGCATTTATTAGTAAACGACACACCGATATGGGAATCCGTTGTTGATTTCTCATTAATAGGTCGAAAACAGCTACCAAGCTAGGTGGGTGGTTACGTCATTGTCAAATTCCCTAGGTTGGTCTACTTAGTTATCCGTCGCATTGTTTCGGGTGACTGTTGCACATGCACTATAAATAGCCAGAATTATAAGTGAAACCTGCGAAATCATTTTCTACGCTATGTGAATCACTGAGCAAATAAAGACTATGTTTTTGCTTAGAGTAAATTAGTAACACACGTCATATTCCAGTGAATTGACTTCATTTTCTCTGTCCCAATTCTCCAGTTTTTCGCCTGCAGTAATGCCCACAAATACATGAAATTCCGTGATCATCAGTCTCTTTCACTCTTATGTTTGCTTTCTTATGCGGTCAGACACATACTGGTTAAATGTTTTGTTAGTATTTTTCTGTAACTGTCTGCTAAAAGATTAAAATTAAATTCAATTGAGTTTAGTGTGCAAGGTGTTATCTGTTAATTAGTCTCTAAAAACGAAGTGAATGGTTTCTAAGAAATCCTTATTGACTGAGAAACATTTTCAACTACTTTGAGTACTTTCGAAGAAGTTCGGTTCATTGAAAATAAAGTTGTGCACTCCCGTGAGCGTAGAGTTGATGTCTTTCTCCAGATAATGTCTTTAGCGCGACATTGAAGATTTGTAGCTTAGGTGGACGTTTTGTTGGTGTTCCCACCAACCAACAGAATAGCAACAGCAAGTTTTACAATTAAAAACATTACTTCATGAGTTTCCCACACGTCAAGTGTGCTGTTATTCTCAATAATTGGTGGTATTTCACCTTTTCTTATCCAAGAATCTCAAATTCTATTTTCGGCATTCGTAGTGATTCACCAATCGATTCAGAAGTTGTAACAATCAGCTTTCCTAGTTAAGAGCCTCCATAAACAAAAGTTACATTACAGACATATTACATTGAATCACTATCATTTCCAGACACCACTGTTTTTAAGTTGAGAAATAAAGATGTATATTTTCTAAAAATAAGCACTGACCAATATTGTGTCATGGTGAAACCTGGCTAATACATCTGAAAGACAAGAAAAGAATGTGGAGTAGTTTATATTTATACTTGTATTAAGAATCACCTGTACTCCTTCGGTGAAGTTTCATCCACAATTAGTACTCCTTGGTTTTCAGTGATTTCTTAGTATCACTTTACTAGTCTCGTCGCCATTTGAATTAGGAAAATTGGATGGTTGATTGAACCTTAACTGCAGGTTGGATTGTTGGGCACAAACACTCATTCTGCTATCTATATACATTACTTTATTTCATCACATGCACCATCTCGTGACTGTTTAGAGCATTGAGCAAGTACACTGTGTCCTTTCAGGATTCAGGCTGTTGAGGATTGTTACGTCAAATAATAAGCCGCTAACTGAAAAGTACTGAGGTGAATGCTGTTTTCATTTAGTGAACTAAGTACGATCGTCACTAACTAACTAGCTAACTGATTTACAAACGTAGAGCCTATCAGAGAAATGCATTGATTCAAGTTGCCACACGGCAAAATAAAAATTAACGATAGAAATGCAATAAAACTACAATAGACGAAGATTGATTAAAGAGATTATTACTAGATAAATGTCGATGAGGATTATCAGAATCTCTTTGTCGATGCGCACAATCAGTTTTTGTCAGCCTACACTACTAAGTAGCATTGACTGTTCTGTTGAGAAAATTATTCCCTGAAAATAAATCTACTTTTCAATATTTAGAGGTTTATATGATTATAAATTGACTGTTCAAGATGGCCGCAATAAGCCTCTGTATGTTTTCTAGACTTGTACATTTATATTCATTCCGTTAGCTGTTAGTAAATTAACTCGTGCGCATAGCTTCACTTGAGTCAAAAGCACACATCGGTCCTCCAACTGTTGAGATTACAAAAGCCGTTCCCAATCTAAAATGTGGCAAAGTAGCAGGGTGTAGTAAGTGTTTAGGGATAGAGTTGGTGAATTATTGATTAGATTAACTAAGGTATTAGATAATTTGTGGGAATATGAGATAGCACCATTTGACCATTGCAATTCAATTGATCATCCCAGTTTATAGGAAATAAAACAAATCTTTCTGTGAGAATGACAGATGAATTAGCTTGGCCATCATAGTATCTAATATTCAAGGTTCCATTGTCAGTTGTCAAGTGAATTGGAGACAACTAATAGTGTCCGTCAGGGATTCCAGGGTAATCTCATATACCTAGAGCATCAGAATGATGTAGTTACGTTGGGTGATGGCACTGACTAAATCCAGTCTTCTGAACACTGAGAATGTATCAGATGTAAGATGGTGTTGCTGGACTGATCAGCACCGACCCATATTATAAGGAGAGATGAAATGGTTGAGCGTGTTAACTATTTCACCTTCAGCCATAACAGGATGATTGGTGGCAAAATCCCAGCATGGACATCAAATAATCGTAAGTCGTTTACCAACTTGTGTCATCGTCGGTTCAGGGGTGATATCCGGCTATCCATCAAAGTACGTGTGTACTATGCTGCGCTTCTCCCCTTCCTAAATTTCGGCTGGGAGAAATGACTGTTTAAGGTGATAGACGTGCATCATTATTTGCCTTCTATCTTATGTTAAGTGGTATAATATGATGAATAGCATTAACGTCAGGCGTAGAATTCTAGTTAAGGAGGGAAAGTCAGTTGACTAGTTTGTGAAGCTGTATTGATTGAGATGGCTACGTCATTTGTTATGCATGCCAAACTGTTGGCTTCCTCGACGACGAACACCGCTGGCTGATATATCATTAAGTTAAAAAAAGAGTCAAGGGTAACTAGACCAAAACTTGACATCAGTTCATGAAGTCCTTTGATTGTTGATTTTGAACCAATTATGGATATGTAAACTGTCAGGTTGAGGTCCTTAAAATGCTAAGATCCATTAGCTGGAGATTCATTGGCATGGTTCAAAATCCTTCTCAATGGTGAACATGTATTAGGGCTTTTGTGATCTGTCATACTGACATTAAATCCACATTATCCTGCATAAATTTTAGGCCCTTGTGCAACAAGCGGAATCTAGCCAACATACATATGAAAAGGTGGAAGACAAACATATGGTTCGCCCTGATGATGGTGTTCGAGAGTTAACACAAGACCCACATTTCAAAGCAGGCAGATCTAAAAGACTGTGGAATGAATTGTTTAAAGTAAGTATTTGCGAAAGTTTTTTGTTGTTGTTGTTGTGTTCTATCAGAAGAAATTTCACAAGTCTGTTATAAATCATATCATCATGTGTGTTTGCTCTTCTCATTGTGTTGAAAAAAAGGAGATTGCGTTTCATTTCTCTTTAATTGATAAATACAAAGTTCAAAATCATAATTGTATAGTATTCAATTTTTTTCAAACCATTGCTTTTATTCTGTTGTTACTAACGTTATCTCATAAAAAACATATGCTGCACTTTCACTGTCGAGCTCCTTTTTAGTTAATTTATTATGTCATTCCCCTATGCAGTTGACCGTAGTCATTACTGTTTTTATTTCATCATACTATGTTTCTGTTCTGTTCATTTAGGCACTGTATTTAGTCAACGATGTGTTCTGTATGGATTTATTCATATAAAAGAAAGATTCAGTTAACCACGTGTAATATTTAGGGTCAATATATACTACTGTACCCTTGACATAAATCACGGACAAATTTGGCTAAGTATCTGAAGTCCTCTTTGTTGATATATGCCGTGTCTCAGCCACCTAACTAGTAGACCCCAGACGGTGAGCGTCAAAAGTGCGTTTCATGCACACTTGTGTGTTGTGTTTCGTGGTAAACACTATGAGCAAAGCTAACTTAAAATCGACTAGATGTCTAATGAACAGTCTCCCGTATATTGTTCAACTAGAAGGTATAATTATTAAAAGAATTCCCTCACGATGTTCTTCACTATTTCTGCATACTCTCTGACAAATAGCTGTCTGAATATATCTAAAAATAAGTCCTGTCGTCGACCACGTGGTATGCAACAAGCATAGCAACTAAAGTTCAATTCCTGATTGCACGTCTCAAGCTCAAACCATAGTCTTTCAGATGAGCAGTAAACACAGTCCCCCCCTCAAACTTTTCACAAACCCGTTGCTTATTTGAGCCTATCACAACCTCTTGAAGTTCATTAAACCATCATCCCGGAGAATGATCAGTACAATTATTTGCGTAATTACGTTGAATGTGTATACAAAAAAAACTACATGAGCTTGAGGCCCTAGTTTCTGAGTGAATTTGAAACAGTGACTAAGTTTGGCTTCAATTAGAAGCTGTTCAGTGTTATCTGAACAAGTAACCTAATGTCATTGATATAGTCCATTAAGCGAGCATTATGCTAACAAGCTCTGAGTGGGAATCTTTGAAGTAAGTTGGAGTTGATCTACAATACCGACGTTTGTACCCTAAAACGTAACACTATTATTATTGTCCCCTCAGGTTTCGAGTGGAACATAGGGTTTGACAGCACATCACTTCGTCCTGTTTTCTGCAGTTCTGTTTAGCTGGCCTCGCGATTGCTCATGGCCTCTCATCTCCTCCTCACACGATTCCCTCCATTTCACCCTTGGACACCCAACTCGTCTTTTCTCATTCGGGTTCCAACACCATTCTACTTGATTTAACGGAGATTTATGAAATTAAAACTCATTCTAAACCCTCATAAGATATCCATCCCACACGAAATGCCTGTCCTTGTTTAAAATTCTCGAGATGTAGGACTGAGTGTTCCACATTTCATTATATCAATATTTAAGGGGGGGTATATTTAGTATATCTGGAAGAAACGTAGAGGTATTGTAGCTCCGTAGGGTGGGGGACACTCGTATTAAGTTAGTAGACGTCAGACGTAATTCATAATCGGAGATAATGGTTATTGTTAGGATCTTCTTTTTCCACTACAGAAAATAATACAATCCAGTAATATACTGACATCTTTTTGTGTATTTTCGAACATACTTTTATTTGTTTTTTTATTTTCAGTAGTCCTTGAGTTTGTTTTCACCAAATACTTAGTTGTCTCTGACTTGAATTTACATTTCCAAGTACTATACCTGTGCATCTCCACCTATAGCAATAATATTTACTTCGCGATATATGTGGCTCCCTACCACCAGACAACGTCATCGACGAGTAACTGCCCTATTACCTGACTTGGTGGCAGAAGTTGGGTTCATGACCCATTGGATCGGTTCCAGTAGCTGGATGGTTTATGAGCTCGCCTTGTTACCAGAAGGTCCTAGGTTTGAACACCTGTGACTTCACACTCATGAAGAGTCCCAAAATAGGACGAAACAACTGTCCAGTACTCCCTGGTCTTCCATTGCTTCTCTACCTGATGTTACCTCGTGATCAAGCCTATTACCAACCAAATCCCTGTATTTTCCCTTGGACGGTATCTGAAGATTAACATTGATTTTACTGGGTGGATAATGTCCAGCAGTGAAGGGGGCGCCGTGCAGGATGCGCTTTTCGTCAGCCGGATGTATCTGCATTCCCTCAGTGTAAATGACGGTGGTGTTTCCACTAAGACTTAAACCCGGCACACCCATCTCATTTGAAACTATGTAGTGACATTTTGAAATTTATTTTACTTCCAGTTTTATTATGCCTATTTCTGTTTAATTATTTTCATATTTATTTGCTACTTATTTATTGTCAGGTTTTAGACTCTTCAGATGTAGTATTGTATGTTTTGGACGCACGTGATCCAATGGGGACGCGATCATCTTATATAGAGAAATATTTAAAGACTGAAAAACCTCATAAACACTTTATTTTTATTATCAATAAGGTGGATTTAGTTCCTGTGTGGATAACAGTACGTCAAGTTTTTTTGTTTATTTATTATAATTTTTCGAGTAATATCTATTTGCTTTATTCATTACTAATTACTTCTCAACGGAATCGATAGTATACTGGTACTCGTGCAAGCTAATTTGCTATGTTAACGGGTATTCTTCAGTCCGTGTAGTTATGTAATCACTGTTGAGAAATTAACATTAGTTAATTATTTACATAATTTTATAGCTTATTTAACAACTTTACAAGCCCTGAAGCGTACGAATTTGGGTGTGTAGCAATATACTCACCGATGACATTAGTTAACTGTCGTGCTATGTATCGTTAATTAGCAGGAATTAGAATTGATGAACCATTGGGTTTCGTATCCGTGGCTCAAATCGTCAACCAGCTTGTCTAGTAACCTGAAGGTCCTGCATAAGGTCTTGGGTGTGTTCCGATGAAAACTCCGAAACTAGGATAAAACAGCTGTCCAGCAGTGTGCCCTGGTTTCCAATGGTTCTCAAAATGAAATCAGTCTTGATATATGGAGTTAGTTGAATAGGTCCATTTCTTTTTGAATTCGTTTGATAAACATTTCGCAGTCTGATTAGTTTTCATGTATCTTTTAACTCTGAATTATTTTAATGTGTGTGGCTGAATAAATTTTCAGTTCAACAGTAATTGACTATCTTGGTGAACATCGTTGTGGAAATTACTCCAAAGTTAGTATATACTACTGGTTGATATAGCAGTCACCCCTCTATCTCAACTTCATTGACTTTGAAAAGGCCTTCGATAGCGCAGCGTCAATCAAGAGGTGATTTGGAAACTACTTCGCTACTACGGGGTGCCGCCAACAATTGTACACCTCATTCAACAGTTGTACGACAATGCTCTATGCCAAGTAGTCCACAACGGGAAACTTACAGAATCCTTCGAAGAAGTGAAGACGGGAGTAAGACATGTCTTTTGCTGGCTGCCTACAATCTCCAATGATTTTCCTGATTTCGGTAGACTGGATAATGCGACAGACAGCAGCAGGCAACGAGGAGGCAAACATAAAATGGACCCACACAAAATACTTGGAGGATCTGAATTTTGCCGATGATATATGTGTTTGATTTCCCACAAACTGGAAGATATGCAAGTGAAAAGCAGCAACAAGTTGGCAGAAGAAGCATCAAAGATAGGACTTCAGGTGAACATATAAAAAACAGAGGTGATGAAGATTCCTGGGCAACACCACCAACAATAATTAGCATAAGTAGGAGGAACCTGAAAGAAACAACCTCCTTTACCCACCTATTTACCTACCTACCTGGGAATTATCGTTTCAACTACAGGCCGACGGAACTAATGAGGATATCAGAACGAGGATCGGAAAAGTAAGACAGGCTTTCATTACTCTCAAGTTTGTGTGGAGGTCAACAGCACTCAGCATCAAAAATTAGATCCGGATTTTCAACTCCATTGTGAAGTCAGTGTTACTACACGGACCAGAGATTTGGCGCGTTATAAGGAGCATCTCAAACAAACTACAGACCATCAACAGCTGCCTTCGCTCAATACTCAAGATCAGATGGCCAGCAACAGGGATCTCTGGGAGCAAACCAACCAGGAACCGATTGTGCAACAAATGGAGGTGGATTGGCCATACTCTGGGGAAACCATCAAGTGACATCACTAGACAAGCCTTCGCTCGAGTGGAACCCGAACGGGAAGCGGCGAGTTGGTCGTCAGTGCAAGGGTGACTTGGAGGAGGTCATGTGAAGACGAGATAAAAGCACGTGAGCAGACCTGGAGCCAGGTGAAAACTTAAGCAGAGAACCGAACGCAATGGAGGCGTGCAGCTGAAGCCCTATGTTCCTCTAGGAATTAAAGGAAATAATAATACTGATCGATATAAGTAGTTGGAAATAACTCGTGTCAAACGGTAGCACTTGCTAGGTAGATGCAAGTGAGGGGAAAAGGAGCAAATTACCATTTTCTTATTTATTCTTTCTCCTTTTTCCTTTATTACTTATTGATTCTCTTCACTCATCTTCTTGTCTACTTCTGTGTGCTATTTGGAACGTGGCAACTGGAACTGCTGCACTTCGGTGCGAAGTTCTATGTTGAATCCAGACAGACAGACAGATGCAAGTGATGCTGAACACGGGAAGGTCTGTTTTACTCATTAGTGCTGAGCTCATTAACGATGTAGTCGAAATGATTGAGCTCAGAAAACACCATTTAAAGTAAGCAGATCCGTGCTTTTGGTAAATTCTCACCAGGCTTTAGAATTACATAATAAAATGTCAGTTATAGGCATTTGAAACAATGTGGATCAACAGAATCAAAGAGAATGTAAGTAGAATGACAATAATAATAATAAATTCTGAAACTAAGAATAAAATATGCAACTGTAACATAGCATGCTATTGATAATGAAGTTAGCAGTACAAGTAAGAATAATATTAACAATTATCCGGTGTCACCGGTATGGATAACTAATCTAGGTTGGGATTGAAGCCTATGGAAGACAAAGAGGTTAAACAAACCTTTTTTTGGACACAAAGGTTAGGCTAAAAAATTTTTATGGCGATTGCCTCAGCTATGCTTATCAATCAGAGGCGTACAAACTTGAGGAATTCAGGCGGTGCCTTACATAGAATGGGAGAGGCGGAATTGTCATCAATCTTGTGATCCGTACCCACAAGATGTACCAATATGGAACTCCTGATTGACTTTACTACTCCATTACCTAATCACTTTGGATTATGTTCAAAGAGGTGATGGTGGGCTTACCGATTCGATCTACCTATGTAACTGTCTCCAGAAGAACAGTTAGATTTATAAATGCACGCTGTGGTAGCCAGACTCGGTAGCTTATCCTTCACCTGCATTTGAATTATACAACGAGTTATGGACTTTGAACATATTTTGCGGCGAAAATTTGTTTAACTATTATTATTAGGAGTTTCGGCGCCACTAATCCAGTGGCTGCATATCTTTTGAACGCTGAAGCCATACATGTACTTTTCTTCTGCACAGTTTGCGAGCATTTCTCTCTATCTGTATTCATCATAGAGACTTTAACAAATTTTTCTGGATATCCGTATTCAGGTAGGTAGTTGCCTGGACGCTATTTAGAAGTTGTAACCAGTGAGGTCCACCCCGTTAAGAGTGGGGATGAATACTCTCCGATGAAATTGGCTAGTGGTCGCGCTAGACTCACGAATTAGTGGAGGTTAGAATTTATGCGTTGGTCATTGGATTGGATCCCAGCGGCTGAATAGTTTATGAGGTCGCCTTACAACTGGAAGGGACTTGGTTCGAACCCCGGTGGTACGTTCTGATGCAAAGTCCCAAACCAGGATAAAACAACTTTCCAGTACTCCCAGGTTCTCCAATGGTTCTCTAACTGACGTCAGCTCATGATGAAATACTGTAACTAATCAAATCCCTGCAAACCAACACTTGAATACGTTTTCTATTTTCCTTATTTCATTGTCAATAATGTCGGTTGTGCAGATTTTTCTAGCACGAGACATCAGTGTACTGATGAGATTTCGTTTGTATTCAATAGGAACAAACAACTTAAAATGGGTGCATTGGCTAACCCATAGATTTCTTTGAAAAATATTCCACTTAATGCTCTCATCGTGCCTTCTTGTTAGCAGGGCATCAAGAAATGAGATAAAGTATTGTCTTTTCTTGTTTCCTATGTGAATTCAATTTGTGGGTGAGCCATTTTGAACATTTTGAGGACCTCGGTGTCTACTTAAGTTATACAATATACAGAGAAGAATAATGAGACGAAATCAACCCTTTCTTACAGTTCCTCACTGCTTCGATGATAAATCGTCTTACTTTCAGATGATTTTTGTACACTGCATAATCGTCCTGTAGTGTTGTAACGATAGAAGACAAGGGCCAGGCAACAGATCGTTCATTGAGAAAATCAACAGATATTTATAGATTTTTATGTACATTATTATTCGCGTTATTTTTAGCAGAGAAGCAATGTCTTCTGATTGGTTGTTTTCCAACTGAAGGTCATTCTGTCATCTCTTTGTTACCATTTCTTACACAGTCCGTTGATATATCTGCTAATCGTATCCACCCACACTAAGTCTGCTGTGATTGGTTATTGAGTTCCTCAAGATTAAGGTGTTTGCTAACTAACCGATTGGCTGCTCTCTCTTCCTCTCAGCCTGCTTAATAGCTTCAGAATTTGTTTGAAAAAACTTTTTCCCTTGTTGTCAAGTCGCTTATTAAATGCTTTGAATTCCTCCATTTTCTGATTACATAGAGAAAGACAATCTGTCAGTGGTCATTAACCATGTTTTGCAAATTTTTATCTTAAAATTATCGCTTTTACTCTCCCTCCCTCTCTCTCTCTCTCTGTTGTTTGTTTATTATCTTCTGTGTAGAAACGATGGAAGGCTATTTTATCAGAAGAATATCCAACTTTAATATTTCATGCTCATATGACAAAGCCGTTGGGTAAAATCGCTCTCATGGGTCTTTTACGGCAACTGGCCTCTCTTCACAGTAAAGAACGACCACAAATATCAGTCGGTATTATTGGTTATCCAAATGTTGGAAAGAGTAGTATTATTAATGCTCTTAGGTGAGTATTAGTAGTATGGTTACATCACATTTAATTTTCTTTTTTTTCAAACATTCATTTATATCTGTTGTCATTTAGAAAAATAATATGCCAGAACTTGACGTGTATTGGGCAGTGATTGAAGATCAAGTAGGAATCTGGGTCGTCGCAGATATCGAACTAGTGAACTCTAAATTATTAGTCCAGTACTCTGCCAAGTGAATGAGCAGCAGCTAAGAGACTCAATTGCTTACCATGTCATCCTCGCATTGCAGTCATCACCATGTTGTTTCATTGTTAGTGTGGGTGCTGGGATACTGCCCAGGCTCCAAGACCGAAGCAAGTATTTGTCTGAAGGGACTACTCCCCCTCTTGAGCCTTTGAGCCGATTCTGGCGCCAAACTGTCAAAGATCGGGTTTATAGTGCTTCGATGCGCGCAGTCTTGAACTAATGCCTGTGAAACCTGGCCCCTCTTAGTTGAGGATGTACGGCGGCCCTGTCTCCGTGGAATTGCTTGTGTTCAATGGCATCATCGTGCGACTAATTGTGAGGTCTGGCAGTGGGTTTTGAGAAAAGTGGGGGTCGCCGTTCACTGGTCATCGTCATCTGGAAACACCGGCGTCAGTGGCTTGAACACGTGCCACGCATGTCGTCCTAGAGGCTTCCGTATAGGTCTCTGTTCACTACCCGTGGGACTAGATGAAAGAGCAGAGAGAGATAGTCAGCGTATGGCGTGTGACTTCGTGGTATGAAGGATATTTGTGTTAGGTTAGCATCGGTTGGTACATCATGGCTCCTTAGTTGGGGTCCGATTGATAGTTCGAGTTGGTGACTTGAGACGTCATTAGATATGACTAAGGGTCTCAATCAATGCTGAATATGCCACAACTCCCATCTTTCTTGTCTTTCTGACAGTAATTCAACGAATGTTGTTTGATCTTGTTAATCATGGTTGCTCCCTTTCTGGATGAAATCCTTTATTAATTCTCTCCCTAAATTCGTTATACATTGCTTTATTATTGTTTGGCTATATTGCTCCACGTTGTTTTGAATAAATAAATAAATCACCAACTACGAGTAACATCCACTTGTCATTTGAATGAATGGTGTACTACCGTCCATCTGTCATCCCACTGAGCTGCCCAAGTGGGTCTTATGGTGGAACATTTATTGTCAGTGGATTTTCCATTAATTCAAATAAGAATGGGAATACCTGCTATGAAATTAACACGTTGATGATAGAAGAAGCAGACGGAAGTAAAAATAGAGAAGACAAAGGTGATGGAGATAGCTAACAACCACCAACGAGGAAAAATTTGAATGAAATCACTTTTTCAACTTACTCATCAGACAGCATTCTTTCATAACTGCAGGTGACATGGATATGTCGAAGTCAACCAGGATGGGAATAGCAAGATAGTCCTTCATTAATCTGAAATCACAGTGTGGGAATCCGCTGCACTCAGTTTAAAGAATATAATTCTGATTTTCACCATCAAGTCATCGTTCAGAGACTTGGCGCACTCATGAAGGAAAGCATTCCCAGCAGCTTGCTGCAGATTTTTGTCAACGACTATCTTCGCTCCATATGAAAGATCAGATGACTTCAGCTACTCACGGATTGACTTGTTACCGGGGGATAATCTCGTTGACTTAAAACATTCAGATGATATAGTCCTTCTAGGTGTGATGAAGACGCTGACAAAATGCAGTCTTCTGAACACCCTGAGCAGCAATCTGCGGGTGTTCGGCGTGTGGTTCGCTCCTGTCAAATGTATAATGATGCTACAGGACTGAACTACACTGACTCCTAGCTTAGAAATAAGTAGTGATTTGAGAAGTTGTGTCAGCCCCAACACGCCGATCACTGGTGAGGTCTCATTACGGATACATATGTCTCGTTTAGCATACGCCAATTTACCCCATCTCTGGCGTAGACGTTGATATCCAACTGGCGGTCGACCAAAGGGCGTGTGTACTTCTCAGCAGTTAGCTCTTTCCTACTTTGTGGCTGTGAGTGAGACATGACCATTGAAAATGGAAGACATGAAAATCCTGGCTATCTGTCCTTGATCACAGATGTCTGTGTTCTATATATCTCGTGTTTGCTGATACCATATTTTGATTAATATTGAAGTTAAGCGTCCAGTGTTAGAGGCAAGGAAGAAAAGGACAATCGATGAGATTATTATACCACTGACACGGGAAATGGGACTCACACATCTATCCATGATCAAAGACAGCTAGCCAGCATTTTCATGTCTTCCACTTTTAATGGCCATATGTTACAGCCATAAAGGAGGAAATAGCTAACCACTGAGCAGTACACACGCCCTTTGGTCAACAGCCGGATATCACGTCTACGCCAAAGACTGCGTAAACTGGCATATGCCAAACAAGACATATGCATCCGTGATGAGACCTCATCAGCGATCGGCGTGTTGGGGCTGAAACAACTTCCCAAATAAGTCAAGTGGTCAACACGCTCTACCGCTTCACTCACAATCTTTAGACTAGGAGTCAATGTAGTCCAGTCCTGTTGCATCATTATACATTTCACATGAGCGAATCACATGCTAAATATCCGCAGATTGCAACTCAAGGTGTTCAGAAAACTCTGCTGCATTTTGTCAACGTCTTCACTTAGTATGGAGGACTATATCATCTGCATATTTTAAGTCAACGAGATTATTCCCAGGTAATAAGTCATTCCGTGAGTCGCTGAAGTAAGTTAGGGTTAATTCCATTAGTACATGAGTGACGAAATTAAACAAAGGAATGGTGACAATGAGCATGTCTGACGGACACCTCTGATTGTCATCACTTCAGATGACAACTCTCGTAAGCTCTTACACGAACTGGTGTGAGTCCAAGTAGGCTGCACTGATTATTACAATGTACTTCCTCGGCACTCCCGTTACGGCCAAACACTGCCATAATACCTCTCGGTCGTTGGAGTTTAATACCGCCTTCAGGTCAAGAAATGTGGTAATTGTTGGACTCAGGTAAATACGCCTATGTTCCAGATGTTGTCGAAGGGTGAATATATGTTCAATAATCCCTCCACTTGGTCTATATGCTGCATTTATGACACATATTATAGCCTGTAAATATTCATCGTGATTAACTTTTAAAAGAAATATTTCTCTTTTTTTTCTGTAGGAATAAAAAGGTTTGCAATGTTGCTCCACTAGCCGGGGAAACAAAAGTATGGCAGTATGTTACTTTAATGAAGTCAATATTTTTAATCGATTGTCCTGGAGTTGTACATCCTGATGGGAATACTGAAGCAGAATTAGTTATGAAAGGAGTAGTAAGTTTGCATTCTTCTTACTTACTGAAAGTGATCGGTGAATATTTTCTTTTTTAAATATTATTTTAACGAAAGCTATTCAATAGATATTCCCACTCGCAACCCAAGGGAATAGTAGTAATCACAGTGCACCACTTTTGTAGTTAAAGCGAAGCGCTATGGCTCATTGGTTTCATTCGCTCTTCACTTTCAACTAAATAGGTCACGAGTTCGAACTCCTCTCCACCTATCGAAATGATTGTTATCATTATTTTTGCAGTTGTAGTATAATTATTAGTAAATTGATAATGTTTGGGAAATTAAACAATTGATTCGGCGAAGAGACTCTTTTCAACAAATTTATTATCAAACTATGCAATCTTACATAGATGATTTTAAAAGAAAAAGTAATAACTAGCTTTATTCTGAACAACAACGTTTATATAATGTACAGAATATTCAGCGGAGTTTATCACATGATACCTTCGCTTCGTCCAAGATCTTCAAATAAAAGACTAATTGATTGACAGTAGATCGCGCGTGACACAGTTCTGTCCGACCTGAAGAGCAAATAAATCTATTAGTAATATCTTCTCTTTTTCTCGTTCGAGAGATACACGATGACATTTTGTTGAATACCAATTACCTAAAGTTCAGGAGTACATTTTGTGAACCAAGGACACCACTCAGAAATGGTCATCTCATGTATTGGGATAAGCTGTCATTGAGGATAATGCCTTTTTCACATTTTTATTTTTTAGCAAAAACTTGCGAACCAGTAGGTCGGGAGTGTTTTAAATACTCACCAGAGTAAACAATTCTACTAGAGGTTATATTTTACTAAATTTAAACAAACGGAATATGAGAAGTAATCTATATATACAAAATGTTGATGGAGGTTTTTCGACAGCCTAAGCTTTAAGCTAGCCGCCTTGAAAAAAAATATTCATTTCTACAAAATATTTGTGATTCTAATCACAGTTAAACACCGAACGATAAACAATTGGTTATGTTCTTAATAAAATAAGTCATGGAATGTATAAATCATCTTAAAAAAGGGTTGTGGTGTAGACAACAATTTACGTCCAAAATCTTGGTCATGAGAAAAAGGAAGAACAAAGACTAGCCTTGAGGAACCCAGCAACCAATCACAGTAGACTTAGCGTGGGCAGATACGATTAGCCGATATATCAACGGACTGTGTAAGAAACGGCCACAAAGAGATGACAGAATAACCTTCAGCAGGAAAACAACCAACCAGAAGAGGTTGCTTCTCTGCTAAATCTATCAATATCTGTTGATTTTCTCAATGAACGATCTGTTGCCCGACCCTTGTCTTCTGTCATTACAGTGTGTTGAATTAATAAGATTAGTAGGCAACTAAAACATGACACAACAATGATAAGGAAATATTGTGAAGAATTAAATAAATAAAGGTGACAAGTGAGCTAATACGAGAAATTGTTCTCACAGTAAAAGTGATAATAACAATCGAAATAATAAGAGAAAGATATAAAAATCGAGTTAACGGAACGAAAAATAAATAAGGAATTATAATTGTCTACTATAGATGGATTAACATCATGAAGGGGAAAGTGGTGGGTGAGCATTTTTTTGTACACAACAGTTCTGACTTTTCTATTTGGATGACCAAAGCCTCAGGTATGCAAATGAGTCGGATACGTGATGATTTGGGCAAGTTGTTTTTCTTCTTGAAGATAATTTTAAAGGAAGCGGTTGTAGAAATAAGGTGATCAGTATCAACCAGATGTCTGACCATTGTGCTATCTTATAGCCCCACATCCACTTCTGCATAATCACACTGGATATTGCTCTAGCCCCCTCTCGGAGAAATTTGGCGTCGAACGACCGATTTACGTAGTTCTATAGGAGCAGGTAAACTGGTCACCTGCGGGATCTTGTTCTTCAGGTTATTAAACAGTGATAGTTTACTAGAAAACGGTATTCTCAGCGATTCTGCGGTAAATGCTCTTTTTAGGGATCGTGAGAACACCTCCTTAAGAATGTCATCTTTGAATTCAAGGTTCATATGCAGCATTTTCTTGGGTATAGACGTTAAATATCACTGCATAGGTTTTAAATGTATGTCTTTGTAGGTAAAACGAGGCTTAATAATAAATAAACTTGTTGAAAAGAGTCTCTTCGCTAAACACAAATTAAATTGATAAATAAGGTGATGCCATGTGTATGTTCAATTTACTAATTGAATTAAATCACCTAATGATCAGTAGTTTTATATTGTAATGAAAATGACTCTTATTTATTGATTAACGTTTTTCATAAAATAATGGGAAGGGCTTTCGCATGCCTAGTAAATGATTTTGGTACAGTTCTGTTCTCTGATAAATAAGCTTTGATCTCCTTTACTGAAATGGTATCCCACAAACTCAGAAATCTACAGGTGATAACCAAAAGGTTGGCAGATTGAAGCGGGAAATGTGGGACATCAAGTAAACATGGGGAAGACAGAGGTGATGACGGTGATCAAAATAAGCAACACCAAATACCATCAACGGAATGTGTTGAATAAAAGTCACTTTCTTGACTTATCTGGTCAGAATGTTTTCAACTACAGGCGACAGTACAGATGACGACATCACAACCAGAATCGAAAAGTCGAGACAGACTTCCATCACTCTGAAATCAGTTTGAAAATCCTCTGAGCTAACTATAAGGAACGAAATTCAGATTTTTTAATACCAACGTTAAGTCAGTCATATTCATGTAAAATGTGATGTGTAAAACTTGGGCACTGTGGTAGTAATTAATTCCATATTAGTTTGTTTATTAGATATATATCACACAGTGATGAAACAGTATTATTTACCGAATGACAATGTTTCGAACAAAATTTATTGTTCATAATCATATCATCAATTGCAATCACACAACTTCGAAACTTGAGTTTTATAGTTTTCTTTGTCTTCTCCTATGTGTCGTCGTAGGGGTGGTGGTAGAATTTTCCAGACATCTGCCTGGACAGGTGTTGAATCATTCCTATTAACATGTATTGGTTTGCAGTTGATTCGATAAACAAAGCTTCTGTTATCAATCTCTCCCTGCACCCTTGGACATTAGATTTTAAAACTCTAATCTCATCCTATCCCAGCCTATTGTATGGTTGTGTGTAATTGCATATAGTGAGTGGTATAGCTGCATTGTTCTCTAGATTTCTTATCTTATTTGAGTTGAATAATCTAGATTTTGTTAGGTTTTCATGTTCGGCTAGTCTGACTGTCCCTGTTCTACTAGTTTGGCCTGATAATCATTGAAGGGTATTAGATAAACTAAATTGTTTTGTTTCAAAGGCTCCACAGGTTTGATGCTCAACTGACGAAGCATGTTTCTAATTGAGTTTGTGGGTTTGAATGCCATTTTTATTAATCATAGTGATAATAATAATAATATTAATATTAATGAATACACCAGCAATAAGGAATATAAATCACCAGTAGTAATTTCATACAAGAAAGGAACCTCGGAAACCTTACACAGAATTCTTAACAAGGCAGGAATAAAAGTGGCTGGCATTCAATCACCCACAAACTCAATAAGATAACGTCTTACCATGATTGGTTGCAATGTCATGTGACAACAAGGTCATACATGTTTATTTAGTTAGTGGACAAACAAAAGCATATTGTCAGTTATAATGAAATATCGATCCATATACACATAGCAAAATATAGTAGACTGTCAAAAACAAAACACATCATGTGGATACATATCAATATATCTAATAAACAAACTAATATGGAATTACTTACTACCACAGTGCCCAACCTATTGCTCAACAAATATGCCGAATAAAATGAAGATGGATCGAACATATGCTGAGCAGATTGTTGGGTGTTCGCGCGTCAGACATATAACCCCTAGTGGAAAAGGCAGTTTAGACTTCTGTGGGTGACATCAAGGAGATCAGTGTCTGAGGGTAATTTTGGGGGCCAATTGAAGAGGATTGCTGAAAACAGGACAGAGTGGAGATACCCTGTTGAAACCTAAGGGGATAATAATATAATGATAATGTGTTCTCTGAGATAGGTAGTTTATCACTGCGTGACTTTCACTATGGGGTTAGCTTTTTGCATTCTCTACGTCTGTAATAATCATCTCTCCTGATGATGATGACCTCGAATGTGGTCATTATCTCCAGAGATTACTTTAACCTCTTACTTTGTTCACTTGTATTTGTGGTATTCACACTTTTTATTTATTTTTTTTTAAATCTATTTTTCTAATCTCTGCCTTACAGGTAAGGGTGGAATACTTACAACAGCCTGATCTGTATATTCGTGATGTGTTGCAACGTGTAAAACCAGAATTTTTACAAGCGAAATACAATCTCCCGCCGTTATTACCTAGTGATGTTGAAAAGTATCTGCAGAAAAAGAAATCAGATGAAGCAAAAGATACTTTTGACGACAACAAGAATAAAGATGATGCTTCATCCTTACCGCCAGTTGTATCATGGTCTGATTATCCTGAATTATTTTTAGAGACTTTAGCCCGACAAAGTGGTAAATTATTAAAGGTAATTAAATATTTTGGTTTTAGTGCTGTGCTATGTATCTGGTGTTTACTCTCTCGGTTGCGTAAGCACTATTGTTATTGGTGTCCTGACTGATTGACTGACTGACTGTTTCCAAGTCATAGGGATCAATAGGAACAAATCCAACCCATGTGTACTAAAAAAAGGTATATTCATTCGTCTTTGTTTACCTTGACCTACCACATGGTCATCAGGGATGTAATCATCCCATAATATTTCATGTCTTATGTATTACGCCATTCGTATTCCCTTTCGCCGAATTTACTTGTATAGATATTCTGTTAACTACAATCATATAAGACTGACAACATATATGCGCGTATCCTCGTTATACAATAGATAGTTTAGTCAAAATTTGACTGACGTGTTTACGCAATACTTTTGAAGATGTTCACAAAGGAATCGCACACACACTTATGTTTGTTCCTAAATAGTTGTGATTCAGTCTGAGACATTCTTCAGCTTACATTTAGGATGTTATGTGTATTGAATAGTAATGTAGGGGTAGAAGACAAGCGACTAGGTGACAGATTGTTTATCTCTATATAGCGAAATTATGTACACCTTATCTTCAAGTCACCATTTGCACAGATCTTCTGTGTTGTGCTACTTCTGGCCTTCGTACTGTGTTCCTTTGTCACCTTTTCATGTCTCCCGTGTATCTCTGCAACGTTGTATCATTTCCTTTCTCTGACATGAAATCTATCTCCCGGCTATTTGATGTTTTTAGTGCCGGCCGATGAGCGTCTCTTTAAATATACTACTGGTAAATCCTATCAGTAGCACATGCCACAATAATAATGACTACATTCTAAACAGTACTTTCAATACAATGTGAAAAATTTTCAGCATGTAATACAATATTACAAACTGTGAAACTAGAGAGACTCAATGATACAAGATTGTCTTAACTGTCTTAAGTAGAAAGTTAGATGAAATACCTTTCTAGAAATTAATATGATGTGCGAAGACCAGGAAAGATCAGAGGAAAGACATAATCCCATGTATTTAACATTCGACTTAGTTTCGATTTCAGTGATGGTAGAATTATGCGAGTGAACCTATTCGTACAAATTACGGTTGTTTCTCAAAGGGAAATTAACAATCTGATATTTGCAGGGATTTAGCTTAAGACCGGCTGACTAGTTTTCATTTAAAAATTTATTCGTTTTGGAACAATCTAATTGAAAAGTAACCGCCGTCAGGGAAACAGTCATATCATTATCTTTCTTAACAAAAATAACCTCACAAGAATGAGGGAAAGCATGTAAGA
Organism: Trichobilharzia regenti; assembly: GCA_944472135.2. Classification (NCBI taxonomy): domain Eukaryota; kingdom Metazoa; phylum Platyhelminthes; class Trematoda; order Strigeidida; family Schistosomatidae; genus Trichobilharzia; species Trichobilharzia regenti. The sequence goes on from OX235267.1 coordinate 42,995,860, forward strand.
TGAAAGAAAGCAGAAAAGTAAAAAGGACATCACTGTGAGGAACACTGGTCTGAATCATTAGAGTAGTGGAAGATTTTCCTTTATATACACCGCTTCCTATCAGAGAAATAAGAATACAGCCGTTTGTTTATCCAGTATGCACAAAAGTGGCCTATGTACAAGTCAAAGACAGATGTATAATTTAGGAAGGCACACTAAACATATTTGGTTCTCTGTCTGAATTAGAGACAATATTATGATGTAAGACAATGGTGGTATCTAAAGTACACCCACCATGGTTATATACAAATTGTTTTGGGTCATTTAAAGCCTTCAGTTTTAAGTAAAATCATTGCTTCGATTATTTCCACTAGCTGTGTTTATCTTGAAATCTGTTTATGTTAGGTGTCGAGTGCTAATAAATAAATTGACGAGGTTGTGAAGTTACATTTGTTGAGATTGTTAGGATATATGTTACGCATACCTAGCCATCGCCTTCCCCGACGCGTAATTATAGCTCACATAGGGTGGATCAGGTTGGAGAAGAGCTAGTGATGCTCAGACCAAAATATGGCTTCATCGGTCAACGAAATTTTCAACAGTTTAAGCTAGTCATGTAGGGACGTGTAGATTTCCTGACTGGTTGGGGTCCTTGGGATAGTAAAAAGCAATGACGGCTGTGGGGGTAATTGATGAGATGACTCAAAATCGTCGTTCACCAATTTCGTAGACGCATTCACTCTTTGAGATTTACAATATCCAATAAAATCTATTGTTCTTCCGTATTACTATTCTTTTCGCCTCATATTTCTGTTTATTGTCTCTCTCTCTCTCCTTTGAATCTCTCATTACTCTCTTCTCTTGCTTTGTGTGGTACATGGGGTGTGACAACTCAAACCAGTGCAGATCTGTGCGAAGTCCTACGTTGAAACCGATCAGTCAGTCAGTCATTTTTGTATCTTAACTTCCTACTGCATTATTGCCACCCTAAAATCTGTTATCATTGATAAAAATAGTAAGACGTTTAGATGAACTGCTATTGCAATTCACGTTAATCTATGAATCTTCTCATTACTTCTCCATTCATCCTATAAGCACTACTGTGTTTCGGCAAAGAAACAAAGAGTTTTCTGCATCCAATTCACGGGTATATCTCAAAAGTTTGTTGACTGCCCAAAGTTATATATATATTATATATCTGTGAAGTAAGTTTTCACCTCTTGTGTGTTATCGCTTGACATTCATTCATTCATTCATCAGATAAAAGCTGAGACTGCATTCGAATCTCAAATATTCTATGATACAAATCTAGTTCTCTCTGGTGAAGTTTTTAGCCTTTTGAATACATACATATTTCGACGATAAAAAGTTAAGACAGACTAAACAAGAAGTAATTCAAGCTGTCTGTGAAAGCAGTAGAACACATGTAAAGAAAATACGTTAATATGTATTCAGACAAAGCGGGAACAGAGTTGATTTTCGTAAGAAAATCAGCACTACTGGTGTAACGTCAGAAGACAAGAGTCAAGCAACAGATCGTTTATTGAGAAAATCAACAGATATTTATAGCTTACAGGATTTCATCATGAGCTGGCATAGTTAGAGAGCCACTGAAAATTCTAGGGTTACTGGACAGCTGTTTTGTCCTAGTTTGGGACTCTTCAGCAGTATGCATCCACCGGGGTTCGAACTTAGGACCTTCCGTTTACAACCTGAGCTCATGATGAAATCCTGTAACCAATCAGTCAAATCCATACAAACCAACACTTGAGATATTTATAGATTTTTATGTTCATTATTATTCGTTATTGTTAGCAGAGAAGCAACTTGTTCTGATTGGTTGTTTTCCTGTTGAAGGTTATTCTGTCATCTCCGTTGATATATCTGCTTATCATATCCGCCCACGCCAAGTCTGCTGAGTTGTTGAGTTAGTGTTTGTTCTTGTTTTTGCTTATGACCAATTTTGGCTTGCAGACAGCTCTCATCACACTGATAAACGAATTTTATTTGTCGTCTTTCAAAGTTGCATTATTATTGTTGTAATGATGATCACTGTGCAATTTTTTCTAATTTTATACACATTATTTCTTTATGTTCACACACACACACACCCACAACAAGGCTGGTGAACCGGATTTGACAACTACAGCCAAACGAGTATTGAATGATTTTCAACGTGGTAAACTGCCTTACTTTGTTAAGCCACCGATGGAGCGTGAAGAGCCTGAAGAAATCAGTCCTATAGAAGAATATTCGGAAGAAATTGTTAAGGTAATTGTTGCAGTTTTTTTGTTTATTTTAAAAGTGGTTTTCTTTTTTTTAACGTCACGTTCTATACTATTCTGTTTTAATGAGTGCACGTACGCACTAAAATGTAGCTGTAGAATTTAGCGCAATAGCTTGTAATATAGGCAGGTTACTAGTCTTCTATTTCCAGAGATAGGTTGTTCTATATGTGAAGCATAGGACTTCATTAGCACATCGCCATTCCATCCTGCTGTCCGCTGTCCTCTTTAGCTGACTCCACAATCTCCCGTAAGTTTTCATCCTCTGCTCACATGACCCCCCCCCTCCATGTCAATCTCGGACGTACCACTCGTCGTTTCCCATTCGTGTTCCACTTGGGCTTATGGTCTGGTATATTTGTTGAGCAATAATTCGTCCTCAGATTTTCTTGTTGCTAATTCTTTCTGACTGGCCGTCTCACATTCAGTATAGAGCTGGCGAAGGCAGTTGTTGATAAAAGTCTGCTTTAGCCTGTTTAGAAATGCTTTCCATGACGCACCAAGTTCCTGACCCACATATAGAAGGACTAATTTGACATTGGTATTGAAAATCCAAATTTTGTTCTTTATGCTGGCTGAGTGTAGAAGATTTTCAAAGTGATGAAGGTGTCCGTCTTGCCTTTCCGAGTCTGGTATTTGACATCCTTATCTGGGCTGTTTGCCAGTATTTGATACTATTCTGATTCTGTGCGCCGGGGGCACAGTGGTTAGGACTCTCGCCGCCCATGCACATGGTCCAGGGTTGGGGCCCCCCCCGCGGCCCACCTGTTATTTTTTTTGGCCCGCCGAAATTTGGGCTCCCAAAATCCTTCTGGAAAATTCCTAATTTTTACAAAAAAAACAAGGTGGAATAAACCGGTATTAAAAATAATAAAAAAATAAATAAAAAATAGATAGTGATTGGTGCTTGCTGTTGATTGGTTGACTGGTTATTTTCATCACGTGCGTTTACTCTATGTTCACCTGAAGTGTTGCCTTCTCTGACAACTTGTGGATTTTCACCTGTAAGTCTTCGGGTTTGTGTGACATTAGAGATAAGTCCTCCCCGTGGTCCAGATCTTCTAGGGTGTTCTTCTTCTTATTGGTTCAACGTATTCTTGTCTTCTTACTCCCTACAGTCTATTGCATAATCGAGTCCATCACAATTAAGACTATCTTCGGTGATAATTGGCAGTCTTGTCCAACTCCTGTTTTCTCTTCAAAGGCTTCTCTGACTTTTCTATCGTGGATCACCTGGCATGTGGCATTGTCATATGGCTGTTGGATGAGGTGTGCGTCACTCCATAGTGTTTTAAAACAGTCTCCAAATTACTTCATGTTCTCTCCTGTCGAGGGCCTTTTCATATTGTAATCTAAATATTTTTCATTGCCCGATGGAAATTGTGTAATGTGCAAAGGATGAATTCGATGTTATGCCACTGCTCACTTGTAATAAGTAGTACGAGTTGATTACTTTGCTCTTTCCTTTTTCTGAAAACATATCTCAATTGCTGTATTAACATTCTATTTCGCCTACAGTAATTCTCGTACTGTGGCCAGAATGTATTTTCCGTACTTGTGGAACATAGGGTTTCAGATTTGAAGTTCCAGTAATCGTGGTAACTGTGGAGCAGTTTAATTGGCCCACAGCCACGCTCAACCTTCCGAACATCCAACACCTCCCTGAATGGGATATAGACACAGGTCCTCCATCCCTAACTGAGGTTACTAAAGCTGTCACCAATTTGAAACAAGGTAAAGCAGCGGGACCTGACGAAATGACTCCAGAGGTATTTAGGCACGGTAGAGACAGTTTACTGTCTGCATTAACTGGGGTTCTAGGCAGAGTCTGGGAATCAGAGGAGGTCCCATCGGGTTGGTGTAAGTCACTGATTATACCGATATACAAGAAGGGAGACAAGTCTTCCTGTGATAATCACAGAGGGATTAGCTTGACTAATATAGTATCTAAAGTCCTAGGCTCAATAATCATACGTAGACTAAGTGGGGCTCGGTAGGCACAAACACGAGAGAGCCAGGCAGGCTTTAGACCAGGAAGAGGGTGTATTGATCATATCTTCACCCTCCGACAGATTCTAGAACATAGGCATTCCTACTGGCGTCCAACAATCATTATATTTCTTGACCTAAAGGCGGCATTCGATTCTCTCGACCGAGAGGTTCTCTGACGATGCATGGCTGTAAAGAGAATCCCAAGAAAATACATTGCACTGATTAAGGCACTCTACTTGTACTCATGCAGCCGGCCAGGTGAGAGCTTACGGTTAGTTGTCATCTGAACTGGTGACAACTAGTGGTGTTCGTCAAGGATGCCCATTATTCCCATTTCTATTCAACTTCATCATAGATGCACTAATGGACTTAACCCTAGGTGACTTCAGCAACTCGGGGATTGACATGTTACAAGGGAATAATCTCATTGACTTGGAATATGCAGACGATATAGCCCTTCTAGGTGAGGATGCTGACAAAATGCAGAATCTTCTAAACACCTTGAGCTGCACTCTACGAATGTTTGGCATGCAATTCGCTCCCGCCAAATGTAAGATGATGTTACAGGACTGGACTACACTGACTCCTAGTTTAGAAATAGGGAATGAAGCGGTAGAGCATGCTGACCGCTTCACTTACTTGGGAAGTACCATCAGCCAGTGCCAACGGGTTGATCTCTGACGAAATCTCAGCACGAATACAGAAGGCTAGTTTCGAATATGCCAGTTTACGCCGTCTTTGGCGTAGACGTGATATCCGACTATCGACCAAAGGGCGGGTGTACTGCTCATCAGTCCGCTCCGTCCTCCTTTATGGCTGTGAGACCTGGCCATTGGAAGTAGAAGACGTGAAAAGATTAGCTGTCTTTGATGATAGGTGCCTGCGTTCTATCTTCCGTGTGAAGTGGTATAATAAAGTGAGCAATATTGAGGTTAGGTGTCGAGTTCTAGGTAAGCAGGGGAAATCAATCGACGAGGTTGTGAAGTTACATAGACTGAGATGGTTAGGATATGTGTTACGGATGCCTTGTCATCGCCTTCCTCGACGAGCAATGTTAGCGGATATAGAGTCAGGCTGGAAAAAAGCTAGCGGCGGTCAAACAAAAACTTGGCACCAGTCAATGAAATCCACAACAGTTGGTCTAAGCCACGTAGGAAGGTGTAGACTTCCAGGCTGGGGTCCTCGAGACAGTAAAAACCAATGGTTGGAAACAATTGGTGACATGGCTCAAAATCGTTCTCCAAGACTGGCGCAGATGCATCCACTCCTTGTGACTTATGATTTCCAATGAAGCTATATTGTTCTTCGTTATTACTATTCCTTTGTCTCACACCTCTGTTTACTGTCTCTATTATGCATTTCTTTTACTTTCTTCTCATGCTTTGTGCGCTCCATGGAGTGTGGCGACTTGAACTGGTGCACATCAGTGTAAAGTTCTATGTCGAAAACAGACGGAACCGTGGTATTGTGTTATTACTTGACGAGATTTAATCTAGCCTCATGCCAAACCTTCTGTCTTTTCTCGGCGAGCTGTCGTCGAGTAAAATAAGTGAATTGAGTGTAGCGCATCGACTAAGAATTGAACCCCAGTCGATATTGTACGTGGTTGAAGGAGAACATTCTACCATAGACGTACATTTACTTTCTCTTGACTCACGAGGTATTTTTTTACTTGTACATCTATGTATTCTTCATTTTGAAACAGTTCTTGTTCGTGCTTTATTGTCGCACTCTCTTGAAAGCTTTTATCACGGCAAACGTAAGTTTAGACATCCCTCGGTCTGTGACATTTACTATGTTACTCATCATAATATTGTGATATCTTAGGAAAATTCTGTTTGTCTAGATTTTAAGCACAATTCCAGCGTTCTGTTTGTACACTCGAAAAAGTTAAGTAGTCTTGTGGTGAGAGCAGGCTGCTAGCCAATTGGTAGACATTAATTTACGTCAATGTCTAGGTTACTAATATTGGCCGTGAGAAAATATGAACAAGGCTGATCCAACAACCAATCACAGCAGACTTAACGTGGGCGAATAAGATTCGCAAATATATGGCTTAACTTTCTGAGAAGCCGGAAACAACCAATAAGAAGACTGTGTTTGTCTGCTTGAATAAGTTATAATAATGTACATGAAATATATATTTAAATACGTAATGATTTCCGTAATAAAACGATCTGTTGCCAGCGTTTGTCTTCTGTCGTTTTCATTTGAAAAAGTTGTCAGTCGAAATCTAAAGTCACTAATCCTCGTGTAGTAATGTAACGGTAGAAGAAAAGAGACTTGGTAAAGGAATGTTTGTTTGAAATTTGGTATCGATATGTAGTGAAGTTGTGTACACCTTATCTTCCAATCACCATTTGCCCAGATCTCCCGTGTTGTGCTACTTCTGGTCTTCCTTTAATTTGTGTTTCTTTGTGTTCCTTTCACGTCTCCCATGTACCTCTGCAACGTTGTATGATTTGCTTTGTCCCTGTTTTTTGATGTTTTTATGCCGGCCGATGAGCGTCTCTTTAAATATACTACTGGGATATTTTATCAGTAGCACAAGCCACAATAAATCTTATTGATTGGCTTTCATGTTAAGCTATCCACATAATTCCTCTGAGTATTTATTGATTGCTAACTTCTGTTTTACAATCTCTTTCATAAAAGAAGACTCAGTTGTTACTGTCTGACAAATGGTTAACATTATGTGTTCAGATTTATACTTGGTCGTTACGAACTCTTACACTGTGTAACGACAGAAGACAAAAAAATATTTCGGTAACGGAATGGTTTATCAGGAACGTGACATCGTGGGATGAAGGTTATTTTTCTTTTGGGTTAGCATTGGTTGCTGTGTCACGACTTCCTGGTTGGAGTTCGAGAGATAGCTCGAAACGTTATCAGATATGGCCAGGAATCGTAATCAATAGGGAACGTGCTGCAATTTGCTTCTTTAAGTGTTGGTTTGTAGGGATTCGATTGATTGGTTACAGGATTTCATCATGAGCTGACATTGGTTAGAGAACCATTGGAAATCCAGCTGAGAGTACTGGACAGCCGTTTCGTCCTAGTTTGAGACTCTTCGTCAGTACGCTCCCGCCGGGGTTCGAACTCAGGACCTTCTAGTTACAAGGCGAGCTCGTTATGCCATTAAGCCACTGGAACCCGATCCAATGGCCCATGAGTTCTAACTTCTGCCAATTCACGATATAGCGCGACCACTAGAGAATGCCTTTGGCGAGTATTTGTCCTCACACCCGACATGCTGTACCCTACTGGTCACGAATTCCCGCTGGAACCCCAGGTAACTACCTACCTGAATAGGACAACGGCTTCTTCCTTCCCTTCCTGACGACAATTGACGAATACTGTTTGAATTTGTTAAGCATGGCTGTTTTCCTTCCAGATGCAGTTCTTTATCCGTCCTCTTCTTATAGTTTTAATGTATGTTTTATTATTATTATTTATTATTATTATTATTGTGATAAGGCGCACCATATTGTATCAAGTTTTTTGTGTTCGAAATAAAAGATAATGATTTTATGAGTGATTGTTTATGAATTGAATATCACTAACTTTTTTATTACTAAAATATTGTTTATCGATTAATAACACCACTGAGTGAGGACTGTTACGTATATGTAGACATCACCATTTTCAGCTAATTATTTAATCACTTAATATGGTTTCAGCTCAGTTTAAAATATACTTTATTTTCATTATATTTATTATTTAGGATTTGGCAGTTGATTTATTCGATGATGAGAAAGATAACGAAATGAATCAATCCACTAGTGATATGGCCTCTTCAGCTGATACTGGTTTTGTAGAAGAAAATGTATCTGAATCAGATGACAATGTAAGTTAACAGTACATGTTATTTTCAATTAATAATTTGTTGTTACAGTAGTTGTGTGAGTCTTGGTGGAAGTGTGGCGGACGAGATCTTTGTCCGCACAGCGGAAGCTAAGGTGGCATATACCAATTTGAGCCACCTTAGGCGCTGCCGTGACATCAGTCTGGCTGTGTTAAAGTTCGGGTTTTCAATGGGTTTGAGTGTCTCTCTATGTCTATGGAACCGTAGCCCTTCCGAACTGATGATGTGTGGCGACTCTGCGTGATTCGGTCATTGTAGAATTGCTTGTGTCTTATGGTATCGCCGCCTGAGTAATCCTGAGATCTGACAATGTGTGTTTAGACACGGTGGAGATCATCATTGATGAAGTGTCGTCATTTTGAAACACTGGCTTCCGTGCGGCTTTCTGTTCGCTAGCCCTGAGACTGGGTAAAAAATAAAGTGGGAGGTGGTCAGCCTATGATACGGTGCTGTCGGATGAAAGATATTTGTGTTAATTTAGCATCATTTTTCATTTTTTTTTGCCCTACTTTAGTTAAGTGATTTAATGTTTGTCAGAAAGCAGGACCTTTTAAGAAAAATTGTTACAATCTTACTTGTTGTGTCTTTCTTCCCCCTTTCTAACAACTTTGTTTTTTTCAATTCTAAGATAATGTGTTTTTTCTGATATTTAATTTATTTTTTTTCTGGTCACCTGATTTACTTTTAATTAGTTGGTATATTTGGTCTATATTAACGTGTTTGTTAATTGCATTATCGTTTGAGTACCAGGCTTTTAGGAATTCCCTGGTACTTTTGGTGTTTCCTCTGTCTAAGATTTCGACATTATCTCAGTTATCAAACTGATGTCCATAATTGTCTATATGCATTGATACTAAAGAATATATATCGTGTCTTTTCACGGCTGATTTGTGTTCTTGGATTCTAATTCAAAGGGGACGCCTACTTTGGCCAATGTAATGTTTATTACAGTTCATACAATTTATTTTGTAAATGGTATTAATTTTATCTACTTTTTCTGTTGGATCTTTTGGTTTGCATAATATCGAATTAAGCGATTTGACTGGCTTGTTTGCTATATCTATATCAAACGGTTTCAGTATTCTAGCTGTTATTTTAGGGATATTTCTCATGTATGGTAAGATGAATTTTCTTGTGGTCTTTGATGATGGTTCTTTGTCGGTGTTTGGATTCAATTTTAAAGACTTTTTGATGAAATTTTGTGGGCATCCATTCTTTTTGAAGACCGTTTGTAGGTATTTTTTTCTTCCATTCTTTTCAACTCTGGAGTGTTACAGTGTGTGTTTGAATTCTTTTAAACAATGTCTGCACACAGTTTCTTTTATGAGTAATTCGATTATTGCTGGTATATTCAAATGAACTGTCGTCAAGATTTGACAGAATAGTTCTAAAATATTTGGGCGCCGAGTGAGAAGTAGACATTTGTAAAAGATTATATTTGTAAAATCTCAGCGATATTGAAATGAGAGAGATGTTCCTTTTATATATAAACCTCTGTTATGTTAATTTCGATTAATTTCCCTGAAGAAGTTCGGACCAGATTGCCGAACGAAACGTTGGAATTACTCATTTCAATATCGCTGAGATTTTACAAATATAATTTTTTACATATTGTTGATATAGTTGAGTATTTGATCTGGTATATCTTATCAGTAGCGCTCGTCACATTACTAAACTGCTCACCGCAAATAACATCAGGATGAAGTTAACACAGTCGAGTTTTTAACCCTCTTCAAACACATTGTTTTCTTGAAGCATTTTTGGCGAAGTTCAAATTTCGACACCACTAACTACCAAACAGCAAATAATCCAATGAGGTTCACGAACGTAGTTCAATGTTGTATAGCGCTTGATTCATTCCAAATGCGTGTCCTTACAAGGTTACGGTTGCAATTCGAGGAGGACAGTGTTTTCCAGCATTGCCTGGATTTAGGGTTGCTCTGGGATTAGCGAACTTGTTCGTGTGGTGGTATCATGACTTTAAAAAGCTATAGCAGATCAACTGATGGATTTGTTCATCGTTGTGCTATGTTTCAAGCGTGCTAGCATTAGAGAGGGTAAGCTGATAATTTTAATATTTCGTAGGAACTTTCGCTAGGTCGCATCTCCCTAACCCAGATTTTATATATCTGCAACTACTGGGTGTTGAAACAGCCGATGTAGTGTGGAGACGAAGAATAGCCTCGTCTCAACAGTTCAGTGGTACCGGTATTGCAGAGACATTGCGTCGTGGAAGATGGAGAAAATCACTTCTTTGCTGGGTGGAGAAGACGTTATCGTGCATGTCGATGAAACTGTGCTAGTAAAAAAGAAATACAACCGTGGTCGCCAGCGAGCGAACAACATTTGGGTTTAGAGTTTATACGACAACTCCCTCCGAAAGGGATTCGTCGAACGGATAGCTAACAGGAAAGCAACTACTTTAATACCTAGTATAACGAGACTTGTTAAGCGGGGGTCAATTATACACACGGACGAGTGGAAGGGTTATAATTCGCTGTCATCTCTGGAGTATATTCATCACAGAGTGAACCATTCAAGTGATTTCGTGGATCCCGTTACGAGGACTCATACGAATTCCATTGAAGGGTTTTGGGGCTGCTTGAAAAACAGGATAAGGGCTATAAATGGATCTCAACAGAATCTTTTTTATAGTCATTTGGATGAATATATGTACAGGATGTGGTGTAACTTCTCCATTGACAGTCCCATGCTAAGCTGGGAGATGTTTCTCTCACATGTTCGAGAAAGATATCCCATGTAAACGTTTTATTCTCTTTTTTATGCCTTTTTCAATAAATATACATTTCCATTCATCATATATGCCTCTTTAATGTGATTGGTCCATTCAATGTCGTTTGTTGATCGGTTGTTACTGGTGTCGAATGTTTAACTTTGCCACATTTTTTTCAGAACCACTTCCTCATATCATATTGATTGATTTTCTTTTAAGTTGTGGAACAAATTCGCTTTAGGGGGAAATCTGTGTCTGTCTCATTAATATATTTATGCTCACCTTTTTATTGTTTAACATTCTCATATTTCTCCCATTTAGTTGTTATTGCTGAACTGTTCGTGTTTGTTGTTGTTTTTGTTTTTTTCCTCTCACATCACCTCTTTCAGAGTGATACAGAGTTAGACTCAAGCAGAGTACCTGATTTTGATCTGAACGCTAACGCTGATCCTATTGACAATGGAGATACAGTCAAAGAAACTACTCCAGTAAAGGCCCCTCACGTTTTGACATCAAGACAGAGAAGAGCTATGGATAGAGCAATGCGACGTCAAAAAAATCGGGCAGGACGACAGTTCTACAAAGAGATTCGTGAACTGCGCCCAGGTAAAAGGTCTGATAATAAAGATGATGAAAATCTACGAAAACTGAATTTTAGATCTAAAGGAAATAATAAGAAACATAAATGAATTGAGTATTGATCATAACTACTTTATGAATAATAATAATAATATTGGCTGTAAATACTCTGTATAAAAGTAAACTTTATCTTGGATTTATGTCTTGTGATTTGTGTCGGTAAGGCTGCTGGAGTGTGAAATCCGTTTGCTGGCTGGCTTCTTGTGAATGTTCGTATTCACAGTCTATCTGTCTGTCTGTTTTCGACATAGAACTTTGCACCGATGTGTAGCAGTTCAAGTCGCCACTCTCCCTCCATGTAGCACACAAAGCATGAGAAGAAAGTAGAAGAAATGCATATTACAGACAGTAAACAGAGGTGTGGGACAAAGGAATAGTAATAACGAAAAACAATATAGTTTCATTGGAAATCATAAGTCACAAGGAGTGGATGCATCTGCGCCAATCATTAGGAATGACAATTTTGAGCCATATCACCAATTGTCTCCAACCATTGGTTTTCACCGTCCCGAGGACTCCACCCAGTCAGGAAGTCTAAACCTTCATACGTGGCTTACTCTAACTGTTGTAGATTTCATTGGCTGCTGAAATGTTTTGGTTTGACCGCCGCTAGTTCTTTTCCAGCCTGACCCTACGTCAGCTAGCATTACGTGCCGATTAGGGCGATCGATGGTTAGACATGCGTAACACATCCTAACCATCTCAATCGAAGTAACTTCACAGCCTCATCTATTGATTTCCCCTCTTTACCTAGCACTCGACGCCTAACCTCAATATTGCTCACCTTATTATACTACTTCACAGTGGCGCTGTTCGTCAAAGTACATGCAAATGTCGGTGACTTTTTGCTTTTTCACGGTTATAAATGGAAATGTTAGTAGGATTTAATTCATGTGAATAATCGTCATGCACATATTAATGAAAAACAAAACACACATAGTTCAGTGTGTTCAGGAGGCTCTTTTTGTCGAATTTATTCACTAAGCTTTACATGCCCTATTTATATACGATTTTTTTTCTTGACGAATGAAGGTAGTATAAAAAGTGGTGAGTTGTCAGTATTACTAGTCAATGCATAAGAAGAGTTGATTTAAGTGTATTATAGTTACGCAATAAGATGAATAATTTTAACGGATAAGTTGTAATCAGGATATGCATATAGAAACGAAGAAAAATATGAAATTACGCAAGAGTTTTGAGGAAGTTCAACAGTTAGTTATAAAGATTTGCGAAATAAACAAACAAAAATCCAGTTACCAGAAATTAACAAGGTTGTTACCATGATAGTAGAAGTGTTGGATGATTTTCTTTTGCATGCGAAGCTCTGGCCTCTCTATCTGAATGAAAAGAGCATCTTCCGCACTGCGAAGGGACGAAAGCGTATTGCCTTTGTTAGGTTATTCTTCACTTTGTACATTACTTCGAAGCAGGAGGCGATTATCGAGATGGAATGACTATGAGGTGTTCGATTATCACACTCCGTATAGTAGAGCCACTACTGTCTGCAGCCATGCACTGATCAAGGCACTCGAACTCATGCAGCCAGGTGAGAGCTTACGGTGAGTTGTCATCTAAACTGGTGACAACTAGTGGTGTCCGACAGAGATGATCACTATCCCCATTTCTATTCAATTTCACTATAGATGTACTAATGTACTTAGCCCTAACTCACTTCAGAGACTCAGGGATTGACTTCTTACCAGAGGATGAATAGTCTCGTTGACTCAGAACATGCAGATGATATAGTCCTTCCTAGTATGTGAATACTCTGACAAAATACAGTCTTCTAAACACCTTGAGTTGTAATCTGCGAATGTTTTTCGGTATGCTATTCGCTCCCGCCAAATGTAAGATGATGCTACAGGACTGAACTACATTGACTCCTAGCTTAGAAATAGGAAGTGAAGTGGAAGAGCTTGTTGACCAATTCACTTATTTGGAAAGCTGCATCAGCCCCAACGGGTTGATAGCCGACGCAATCTTAGCACGGACACAGAAAGCTAGTTTCGCATATGCCAGTTTACGCAGTTTCTGGCGTAGACGTGATATCCGGCTGGCTATCGACCAAAGGGCGTGTGTACTGCTCATCAGTCCGCTCCATCCTCCTTTATGGCTGTGAGACCTGGCCATTGTGGGTGTAAGACACGAAAATGCTAGCTGTCTCTGATCTATCTCCCATGTAAAGTGGTGTAATGGGATGAGCAATATTGAGGTTAGGCGTCGAGTGCTAGGTAAGGAAGGGAAATCAATGGACGAGGCTGTGAAGTTACTTCGATTGAGATAGTTCGGACATGTGTTACACATGCCTGGCCATCAATCGCCTTCCTCGACGGACAATGTTAGCTGAAATAGGGTCAGGATGGAAAGAAGCTAGTGGTGATCAAACCAAAACATGTCATCAGTCAACGAAATCCTCACCAGTTAGTTTAAGCCATGTAGGAAGATGTAGACAGGTTTCCTGGTTGGGGTCCTCGGGACGGTTAACACCAATGCACACTGGAGACAATTGGTGATACGGCTCAAAATCGTTCTCAATGGCTGGTCCAGATGCATCCACTCCTTGTGAATTACAATATCCACTAAAACTATATTGTTTTTCGGTATTACTATTCTTTTTGCCTCATATCTCTGTTTACCGTCTCTAGTTTGCGTTTCTTTTTACTTTCTTCTCTTGCTTTGTGTGCTACATGGAGTGTGACGACTTGAACTGCTGCACATTGGTGCAAAGTTCTATGTTGAAACCAGACAGCAGCCATGCGGGATATTGTTCTTGAACTCTTTTAGACAGGATACGCGTCGAATGACCAATATACCCGACCCCATAACAACGGGTGAACTGATATAGGCACATTGAAGTGGTCAGATACGAGACGTCCTTCAGACGAGTGGAAAGCTAGAAAGCACTACTCTTGGCGTTGCTGCATAGAATGTTTTCAAATATGATGAAATTCTTTCTTGAAGATATCGCAGAATAATCTCCTTTGAAATCCAGGTTTATATGGAGTGGATAGTGATGTTTCTTTTCTCTAAACTATCGGCTTTGATGCCCTTGTCAAGGAATCTCAGTGGGTACCATTTTTGGATGAAGATTTCTTTCAGAAGGTCACGGCTATGGATGCATCGAATGCGTGCGGCAATGGATATAATTAGATTTCGGTTAACAGGTACCGAACTCTATAAAGACGTTAGTTAACTATTCCAAGTTAGTTTTCCTATTGACTGACCTTCTTAAGTCTCCGTTGGGTTTTCTTGTTAGTTCCACATCAAGAAAGGGAATTTTGGATTCATTGTCCACTCCTAAGAGTGAATTTCATTGCTGGATGGGGCAGTTGTTAAACACCTGTAACAGGTAACCGAAGTCATAACTATTGTCGCATTGGATGAAAATGTCATCTACGTACCTTGTATACAGTTGTAAATTATCAGTGGTTGACTTTAACTTAGCCTTATTTCTCTTAATGCTGTATACGTAAGGTAAAGTGTATTTATTATTCAAGACTTCTAGACGCACTTCGTATTACGGGCAATATCTAATTACTTATAATAAATTAAAGTGTACAGTTTTGTTTAGTAGTGCTGAACGTTAATCATTTACAGAAGCGTGACGTAATATTATCTGCCGCTGGAGTAGTAGTATTCGATCTTTTAGTATAAAGCAAAACTAAATAAAGTTCAACACCACTGTTATTTGCTAGTTGTGTAAATTCGTTTAGAATATTGACAGTAGAAAATCAACATTCTGGTCAGTGTGAATAAGTTTAGATGTGAAAACTAATGATTTCACAGGCTATCTCTCTCTCTAAATTCTGTTGTGTGCTACACAAAACAAATAGGTGAACTTTCAGCCACAAGTCTTGTTGGAACAGTGTGTGATCAAATATGAATTTCCACTGAGTCATTAAATAGTAGCTGTTTTTCACTGCTTATTTGTTTGTTCGAGACTTCGGGCGCCGTGTGGTTCTAGCGCGATTGGGTTGCTGGCCTCCCACGTGACCTTTTCCCGCCTAAGTGAGGTTTAAAACTGCGTCGGCAAGATATGGAACTAGGCCTCCAGCGTGACTGGTAATTATTTTACTATCGAAACACCGACGCAGAGAACTCCAGAAGTTAGTGCCCAATGGTTTATGTCTTAAGCTTGCTTCAGTTTCTATACTTGGCCTCCATAAGCCTGACAAATGTCCGTTATTGTGACTTACTCGTAGGGCTTTAAGAATTCCGTTTATCTTTCCCATATACTTTCGTAATTATATTTGAGAAGAGAAATTCTCAAACCTTTGGAGCACAGATAACCAGATCTGCCCATTTGAAAAAAGCCACGAATAGTTGCATTCAGAATGGATGCCATTGAATTTAAGTATAATTGCACTGTTTAACGGCAGTGTTGAATTTTGGTACCTGGTAGAGTGTAATTCCACGCCAGACAAGTGTATCTGATGTAACACACAATGATACAGTATCGCAAACTGGATAACGTTTCGAGCACAATTTGTTAGTCATACCATGCATATGATTATGAGCAATAAATTGTGCTTTGAAAGCCGATCTATGACGACACCTAGCGTCACTACTGGTAAATGTACTCCCTGTCGCCTTTCCTTGGTGACTTATCATCGTTATGTGAAATGTTTCCTAGTAGATAATGACCGGAGTGCGCTTGCAGTTAACATCTCTGTATCCCTAACGATTTGCCTATTACCATATACACTTGAGATATCCTTAACTTCATCCTTGAATTTCATTGTTCCTGATATCATTACACGTATTTTCATAAGGATCACCTTACAGCATTATCAGTTGTTAATGGATACAGTTTAAGCACAATGTGATTAATCCTACTACAAAATGTTCTTCTGTTTTGTCATGTAAAACCTCTCCCTGAGTACACTATATCCTAACGCCAGAGCTATTATTCTAATGTTCTCCGGGTGGAGTTATTAGCTTCCCCTTCAAAGCTGCATGTTGGGAACTTGAGGTCATATGAAAATCCAATGACCCATATACTGTTTCACAATAGTGATGATATATGGTTTGACCGGACTATGTGGACTAGTGTGAATGTATTTTCTCACGATAACATAATTCGGTAGCATTCCGCAAGCCTCCATCAGAGTTCGAAGACCACTTGATAGTTTGAAGCGAACAACACATGAGCTCTTCCAACACAACCGGCGTTTTGATGTACACTAAGCTTGTGTCGGTATACAGTGTTTAAAACGGCATACAGGATTGCGTATCATTATCACTTGCAGTCACATCTGATATAGCAAATTCAGACAATGTAACACCATGTATGTTGAACATTGAATATGCAGTATATCATAGGTCTCTATTGACTGAGATATATGGAGAACATAAATAATAAAAGGCGGAAGTGATTAAACTCTTCCTGAAGCATGTATAACTAGATGTAGTAACCTCTTGGTGGATAGGGGATGTTAGGCATTGACTGACATTCGACAAGCACCCTGGTGACTAAAGGTCTCTGCAACGACAGTGAAAAGCGATGGGCAAAAAGGCGAAAGATGGAAAAGGTGACATCAGATAACTATTTAGTCCCGTCACAGAAATAGGTCGATGACACTGACGGTTGGGACGAAAAATTTCTACTCCCAGGTTGACAAAAAACTAGGTCTTAGTATTTGTATCTCCTACATAAAACAAGCACCTGGGCTGTCTATAGGCGATAATTAAAGTCGTGGTTAATCGTCTGCTCACCAAACCCTGAGTCTTTAAAACTGTATACACTTTCGGTAAGCTATATTATCCGACTTAGATCCTCTAGATCTCAGTTTGTTACGTGAGCTGCTGTCGATTAATTCCTTCAGAAAACATCTCCTAATACGCCTCTCCACTTTACTGTACAATATACTTTATTAGAAAAACCAGTTTGGAATGTTAATGAACCGTGGAAACTAGCAGCCCTACTGTCAGACACCAAATTCAAAGTAGTCGTCAAAACCCTTGTAGAAGACTGGATATCACACTTCGTCTTCCCGTTATTTGTTAAGATCGATTAAACACCGCAATTCGGAAGCTATCTATTTCAACAGCTCACAAAATTGTTAGAAATCAAACGCATACATACTTCGTAGCATCAGTTCATTATTCACAACACAGTTTAACGACTTCTGCAATTAACAACGCCCAACCTTTCACTATCATAGTACTAAAGCTATTACTACTGTAGAAAACCTGAAAATAGTACTAAGGGATGTGCACATATAAAATTAGAGTAGGAAAATGACAGGCGGATATGTACAGAAGATTAGATTGTTCAGGCTGAGACTAGCGGGGTTTTTCACAAATTGGACTACCGCAAACAGTGGATATATGCGCACCATCCAAAACTATGTTCAGCCATATTACCACCAACCTCCAACTATTCATTCCTGACGTCACGACTGCCTCCGTACGTGACTCACACCTAAAATCAGAGATCTCATGGATTACTGATGCGTTTTTAATTACCTGACCACCCCTCAAAATCTTGACCTTGCACCAGTTAACATTGCTCGTCGTCGGTACCGATTGTTTGGCATGTATAACACGTCAGCTAGCTGTCTCGAGTGACGCACTTCCACAGTCTAATCCATTGACTTTTTTGAATGCACATAACAATATATGCTCCTGTTATTAAGTCTTGCCCTAGAACGGAACAGCTGTTAGATTAATAAAACAGACTTTCTTATTAATGACAGATTATTGAAAGAACTTAATCCTCCAGTGTTTTAACCCATACCTTCCGTCAATTAGTAAATAGGTTGTAATCGTTACTGGTGGTAAAATTCAGATAATGCAATATAACCACTATGGCTTATGGCAAAACATCGCCGCTCAATAATCTATTATTTATAGACTAATCGATGCACCTCTAATTATTATTAAGGGATATTGGTTGCCAAAATAAACCACCCACATTATTACTTATCCAATAAGAATTATCAACAGTTTAGTTGAATCCGTTAGTATCATTACTTGTTGATTTGCAGTCGAATACAGAACATGCCCTTCGTACTAAGTGCAAAACGTCAGTATACTTTGCTTGCATCACATGTCCCGTTGTAAACTGTCGTGATATCACCTAGGGCACTGAACAATAAAAAAATCAACCCACTTATGAAGACAGTTCGTTGCTGATATTTGCAATACCCTGTTGTTTGCCTTACTGGACCAATGTGACTAGATCCGTTTGTCATACAGCTACTATTAATTACGTTTTGATATTGTATTTAGTTTAACTAAGACGATGCTTTTTTCTAAATAAGACATGAGTCAAGGATTAGATTGTTAGCCACCGCGTGAACACAAGCACAAAAATCAGGACAGTCCGTTAGGCCCTACAAAACGCTGTGGTTAATAAATCACTTCTTCAGCATTTGTTAACTCTTGTTAAAAAGAGGTAACGGACAACATACCACGTTTATGAGCGTACTACAGAATCACTTATACTATTTGCACGAATACAATCGGACAAAATACAGTGGAATTAATTTCAAGATGATACTATGTTGTTCCACTATGAGTAAATTTTGTTTTGATAAAGCCTCACAGTTTTATACAGTAATGTTAACTTGATGACTTTTCGAACATAATTTATTGCTCATAATCATATCAAGGTAATCACACAACTTCCTAACTTCATTTATACAGTTCCATTATTTTTCACTTGATTTGATTGGTAGTATTATTTTCCATACTTCCGGAATAAGTGATGAGTCATTCTTATTGCATTCTTGGGTGTAGATTCGATGAACCAGCCAGGATTCAGTAATCAACTTTTTCTAAACTACTTATCTTCTTGGGTCAACCATTCTTACCTTACCTAAATTCTTATGTTCTGACAATCTGACTACCCCTGACCTACTAGTTTGACCTATGCAGTTGACCTGACAGTCATTGCAGGGTACTTTGTAAATTATATTTTGTCTAATTGAGTCAAAAGGGTCCTTTAACCTACAGAGCTTGTCCCTGAGTGAGTTTGTAGGTTTGAACGCCACCCTAACTCCTGCTTTATTTAGAATCCTATGTAGGGTCTCAGATGTCCCCTCTTTATTTGGTATAACTGTAGATGACTTATATTCTCTCTTATTTATGTTATTATTACTAATTTCACAATAATTTTTCTTTTTCTTTTGGCCTTTTTCAATCTTGCTAACGAGTTTTAAAGGATAGTTATTTAACACCAACGCTTCTTCTATCTGTTTTATTTCATCATTTAGGTCTTTTTTGTGTGCTATATATCAATGATACGATACTGTGTTGCTTACTATCTGTATAATACCGAGTAATCAACATTGAAAAGACCAAACATTAAAACCTAGGAGCCATTCTACAAGAAAATATGTACTATTACTACTGCACAAGTGGACAAATGCCATCGCTATTACAATAACCGTCAGTCATTGGTTAAACTTTGGAAACCATCCAATTGTAGCTCATCAATGCAATTATTGACACTCTTTTAAATTGGCCTTTGGTACACACACAAAGTGATCGTGAATTTCCCCAAACATGTAGCTTGAATTTTGGTAGCAGTTTTTTCACTAAGTGAATAGCTGTGTAAGATGTATATTGACAGAGTTATTCGATTAGCAAGAAGTAACAATAATTGTTAGGTTTTGGACAGATGAAGGTTAGGAAACAGTCCCCTATTCTCCTAGAAGCCCAGGTAAAACCCAGAGAAGGTAAATGCCATTCATGTGGAGAAATGTAACCACATTTCTCGTGAATTTATGTATCATTCCCGGAACTTCCCCTAATTGGCTAATTTCGAGATGACATAACAAACATTCAAGATTTTATTTTCAATCAATTTTAGAGTCGATTGTCACAGTGTTCTACATTTTCGTCCGTCCACTACAAATTCCATTTGATTTTAGGTTTTGAGTGTTTGCTGAACCACACACCTCATACTGTGCATTTCCCCCTACATTACACCTCACCATCTCAACTGACTGAAAAACCACAACATAATCTAAGCACGAATTTTCAATGCACTAAACTGAAAACACACCGACACATTCAGTACAAGCTCACCAACAGCTGATCGTTAGAATGGTTCAAGTTTATTACAGGGGTATCACTGCTGTCGGAGAACAGGCATAAAAACTACAAGAGAAAACCTCAAGCATGCTGCCGAGCAACCTACCATAAATCAGAGATGTTAAGTTCGCCTGAGAGATATATAAATGTATTATTCTGCTTAGGACCTGTAAAAAATGGCGAAAACCATTCTACTTCTTTGGCCAATTCGTGAGTTAAAACAACATCTAATCGTGATTCGTGTCTTCCTATGCCCTATACTCCATTGCCCACGTCTAATTAAGTCACATAGCTTAACCTCACCATTCGTTGTCCTCAATATAAAAATGGAGATTAAATTACTAAGGCTGAAAGAACAACTGTTTTTCACTTCTGGTGACTAGATGACTAATGTATGTAATCTGCAAAAGTAACTTACTACTTAGCTTGACAACTTGCAACATTAAGCGGGGAACGGCCATGGACGTTTCATTCTTGTACTAAACATAAGATAGCAACAGGCATCACCTAGGCCTTCTACTATTGGTATCAGAGCTATAGACTGACGACTGCGTCGCCTTAACTTCTGGATCACACATAAATATATTTTTGACGTTAGTCTCTAAAATGCATATACTCATAAACTTATTATGATCCTTGACGAAAAGTAAAGGCCTAAGCGAGTACATCAAACATCGACTTACAACTTATGAATCTGAAAAATAGTGTACATAGTAAGAGAAATATATACCACAATTAAAAAAACTGAAATGATGCTTACGACATAATTTACATATAATTATTCATATTCAAAAAAATCTGAACAACAGTATAGATACATACATAATTTATGACATGTTTACAGGGAATTTCATTTTTTCGTAACTTTCTTGCTACCCTGACCTATTGGACCTCGCGACGCAGCTAATTCCCGAGCTTCCTTCAATTTTTTCGCTTCTTCTTTTGCTTTCTGCTTCATTGCTAGGTCTGACTCATCCAGTTCTTTCTGTTCTTTCTTCGCCTGTTTTAAAGGCTTTTTCTTACCACCATCACGACTAGACATGGTTTGGAGATAGGATAGCGGCACAAATGGCTTATGGAGAGGCTGAGCACTTCAAGGTCACTTATGCACGCTGTGATTGGTAGATTTTCCTTTGCATAAACGTTGCGGCTAATACGTGCCTTACGTTACTGAAGCGGCCTTTGAAATAGCAATAATAAAAGCGGATAGACATTATATTTTTTAGCTTAAGGGACCAAGTTAACATGCTTATAAATTTCACAGATGTGAGAAGCATTAGATCCACTTACAAGGAGAATACTACTGGGTAACTTGATCAAAGAAATTGTAGCGGTAAATAATTCCCCAAAATTATTGACCACAGCAATCACTCATTGGATGCTGACCACCACTGTTTAAGTCGACTTGTTTAGCTGAAGGCTTCCGGTCAAGCATCCCCGCCATTTGGTACCTCGTCGTGTCACGTGCACGATCACTAGCTAGCTAAGCGTTCGTCTAACGGCTGGTTTTGGTTCGTAAATACATCTATTGGTTTGGACGATCAATTGTTGGCTTTTGCTTTGTCTTTGGTACGCGAGAATAAATTAATTAGAAGTTGTTGAACGAGATATCACGTCAAACCTTTAATATCTCTCAACCCTAAACTGGTGAGCCCAACCGCGAACTTCACCCACGATAAATCCGCCACCTTTAAACTGGTGAGCCCGACCGCGAACTTCATCTACGACAATTACTCAGATAATCCCGGTGAGTTCGTTCCATTTTGTATTTGTTCTTGTACCATATATTATTCGACATAATTTTCGTCATGAGTGATCTTAGTCCCAAGGTCATCCGTATCCGCTCAACTCCTAAAACCATTCAGCTCGTACCATACTGGCCAGATAATGCTGAAACGTGGTTTCTGCTAGCTGAAGCAGATTTTTGTGAGCATGGGATAACTGATCAACGTTCACAGTTACTTGCAGTTATTCACGCCCTACCGCGGGAATTCAGCAAGTACGTAACATCACAGATGTTGAGTCCCGAGGTAAGTAACTCGTACGAGTTGCTGAAAGCATCCCTCCTCAGGAGAAACGCTCTCACGGACAGACAACGTCTAGATGAATTATTTCGCAACATCGAGTTAGGAGATCAGTCAGCCGTGAGCATGCTGACAAGAATGAAACAAGTCGTCGGCCAAAGTCAGTTCGACGAAGGACTGTTTAGAGAACTCTTCTTAACCAAGTTGCCACAATCTGTACAGACCGTACTTGTGACACTTGAGGGTACTGTAATAGAGAACTTAGCTATTACTGCAGATAAGATCCTAGAAATAACTAAACGGTCTGTCCCCGAAATATGCTCAATGACTAAGCAGACTTCGAGTGAGGATCCTGCAATGACAGAGTTATGCAACTCCCTTCAGCAGATGTTTAGGTCAAACACACATTCTAAATCCTCCAACCGTCGTCCTAAATCTCCTCAACGCAGGAACTCGCGTGGTCGATCTAAGTCCAAACCACGTTCACTGAAAAACCCTGACTGGTGCTGGTACCACAACACCTATGGCCAAGAAGCGAAGTGTTGCCGTAAGCCTTGTAACTTCGGAAATGTCTCAAAGTCTGTGGGAAACTATCCCGCCGGCACGCGTTAGCGGCAACCGTCGCCGGTGGCACTAGCCGCCTACTTTACATCCATGATGTGATAAGCCAGACTCGATACTTAGTCGACACAGGCGCCGAAGTCAGCGTCCTTCCTGCTACAGCAGCAGATCGACAGAAGGAACCTACCTTCAACTTACAGGCTGCAAATGGAAAACCAATCGCAACCTTTGGTAGGAAATACGTCTATCTGAACGTAGGTTTACGCAAACCTATTCGGTGGATTTTCCTTCTCGCTGACGTTACAATGCCCATCATTGGCACGGACCTACTTAATCATCATGATTTACTCGTAGACGTCCGCCGAAAACGACTGATTGACAATACTACTAGTCTGTCTATCAAAGGCATCAGCTACATAGGCCCTAGTTTGTCACCCGTTAAGATAAAGGCAATTCTTGATCCAACTTTTCAACCTATCGTTGACAAGTATCCGGAACTTAATTGCCCGTCGAACGACCTACCGTGCATAACCAGCAATGTTATGCACCACATCATTACCACAGGACAACCTGTGACATCTAAAGCACGACGATTAGCTCCTGACAAACTGAGAATCGCCAGGAATGAATTTGACCATATGCTTAGCCTTGGCATCATTCGACCTTCGAATAGCCCATGGGCATCCCCACTTCATATGGTTCCGAAAAAGGATAGCAACGATTGGCGACCCACCGGTGATTACCGGCGAGTGAATGCCAAAACAACCCCTGATTGCTACCCGTTGCCTCATATACACGACTTGACGGCAACCTTATCCGGCGCGACTATATTCTCCAAAATCGACTTGGTTAAAGCGTATAACCAAATCCCGATGGCAACAGAAGACATCCCGAAAACGGCTATCATTACGCCTTTCGGACTTTTTGAATTTCTACGTATGCCATTCGGTCTTCGGAATGCAGCCCAAACATTCCAACGCTTCATTGACGAAGTATTTCGCGGTCTCGACTTTGTATACGCATACTTAGACGACTGCCTCATTGCCAGTCCAGACAAGGAAACTCACCTTAGGCACTTGGACTTGGCATTTGACAGGTTACGCCAACATGGTGTTACCATTAATATTCAAAAATGTCAAATCGGTGTTGACTCACTCGACTTTCTGGGTCACACTATTGACTGCAAGGGCATTCGCCCACTGGCTACTAAGGTCGAGGCTATACTGAACTTTCCAGAGCCACAGACGGTGAAAAGTCTCCGCACTTTTAACGGCTTAGTAAGTTATTATCGACGCTTTATTCCCAACTGTGCCTCTTTGATTCAGCCATTGACAGACCTCCTTCGAGGGAATAACAAGTCCATAGAACTTGACGCGTCTGCTCGAAATGCTTTTACCCAGATTAAAAAAGCTATTGCGAATGCCACACTTCTGATGTATCAGGATCCAACGGCACCGTTAAGTATCTCGGTTGATGCATCAAACACTGCAATCGGCGCAGTTCTACAACAGCTAGTTGACAATGAGTGGCAACCACTTGCCTTTTTCTCCCGGCGCCTTCAATTAGCTGAAACGAAGTACAGCACATTCGGCAGAGAACTTCTGGCTATGTACTGTGCTATACGACATTTTAGACATTCGGTAGAGGGTCGTGAATTTATAATTTTTACGGATCACAAACCTCTGACGTACTCTCTGAACTCACCTTCAGATAAGTATTCACCCAGGGAATCACGACAACTGGATTACGTCTCACAGTTTACATCAGATATTCGCCATGTATCCGGAGTAAACAACACTGTGGCAGATGCCTTGTCGCGCGTTTGTTCTTTCACCCAAATCGACGGCATAGACCTAGTAAAACTGGCTCGTCTTCAAAAAGAAGATGCCGAACTTCAACATGAGTTGTCGAAAACAACTCTACAATTAGCTGAGAAACCCTTAGGTATGGGAAGAGATACTATTCTGTGCGACATTTCCACGAGTACTCCTCGCCCCATCGTGCCTAAAAGTTATCGCCGTAACGTCTTCAATACGTTGCATGGCTTATCTCACCCAGGTATTCGCACTACTGTCAAGCTCGTAACTAGTCGGTTTTGTTGGCCTGGCATTAATAAAGAAGTAAGGGAATGGGCACAAACGTGCTTAGCTTGTCAAAAGTGCAAGGTGATAAGACACACCAAAAGCCCACTTGGCACCTTTCTTCTCCCTGACGCTCGTTTCGAACACGTCCATATAGATTTGGTTGGTCCCCTTCCTGAATCACATGGATATACTTATATTTTAACTTGCATCGATCGCTTCACACGATGGCCGGAAGCAGTACCCATCAAGGACGTATCTGCTGAAACAGTCGCACGCGTCTTCGTAGAAAGATGGATTGCTAACTTTGGATGCCCATCTTCCATAACAACTGATCGCGGGCGGCAATTCGAAAGTGGCTTATTCTTTGCCCTGACTAAAATATTAGGTTGCATGCGATTTCGAACAACAGCCTACCATCCTCAAGCTAATGGTATGGTAGAACGTCTACACAGACAGCTGAAAGCTGGTCTGTCAGCTGCAAACACCACCCATTGGACTGAATCCCTCCGTTAGTTCTCCTAGGGATACGAAACGCCTTGAAAACCGATGCTGGTTGTACTAGCGCCGAGCTAGTATATGGCACGACACTGCGACTGCCTGGTGAATTTGTTTCTCCCTCGAGCTTCCCACCAGTGGTAGATCACGCTTCATACGTCAGCAGGCTTACAAACGCAATGCGTTCAGTTAAACCTGCTCCCCTTCGTCCACAGTCCATTGATGTTTTCGTTCATCCGTGTTTGAAAACTTCTTCACATGTATTTGTTCGTCGCGACTCTGTGCGCAGACCCCTGGAACCCCCATATGACGGACCTTATAAGGTAATTAAACGTTCTGATAAATTCTTTGTCTTGGACAAAAACGGCCGCGAGGACACCGTCAGCATTGACCGTCTGAAACCGGCTTACTTGGAGGGTAATCCTATTAGCATAGAGCTGAACGTACCCCAAAATCCACAAGTAACAGAAGATCGTGTAGACATCGATGAAGTCGCTAGCACAGCGACAGCTACCGAACCTTCTATCGAGCCTCTCAAGAAAACCCGTTCTGGACGCACCGTAAGGTTCCCAGAATATCTGCACACTTATTTGACTTAACGAAGTCGTGTGATTCACGCAACTCACTCGTTCGTGGTACTAACTATTTTTTTTGACGTATAAATTTTTTTTAATACAGTACCACCGAACACAAAAAATTTTTTTTTCAACAGTTCATGTAACATACACAAAAAAATTAATTAGATGTATTTTTTTTCGATGTTCTGAACTTAGCATTATTTTACTGTATAGTAAATGCACATAATTTTTTTTAACCAAAAAGGTCATTTCGTACATTTTCCTCGACATGGTTCTTAGCGTTCTTGTTTTCTTTTCCAGGTGCGACGGGCACTGGACGGGAAACAAACGAAGCACGGAATCCAACGAACAACACCAGGAAGCTATGTACAAACACCCTATTAGCATAGGCAGACAAACCAGTAGGCATACGACCAAGCCGCTCGGAAGATTTTTTTCACCCGAAAGGGAACCATCGAGTTTTTTTACTTCCGGCTGGTTCTGTCTTAGGGTCCTCACGACCCCACTAGGGGGGAGTGAGCTGTAGCGGTAAATAATTCCCCAAAATTATTGACCACAGCAATCACTCATTGGATGCTGACCACCACTGTTTAAGTCGACTTGTTTAGCTGAAGGCTTCCGGTCAAGCATCCCCGCCATTTGGTACCTCGTCGTGTCACGTGCACGATCACTAGCTAGCTAAGCGTTCGTCTAACGGCTGGTTTTGGTTCGTAAATACATCTATTGGTTTGGACGATCAATTGTTGGCTTTTGCTTTGTCTTTGGTACGCGAGAATAAATTAATTAGAAGTTGTTGAACGAGATATCACGTCAAACCTTTAATATCTCTCAACCCCTAAAAAATATAAAGTTTGAGGATTTTATCTCTTTCAGTTAATTGTAACGGATGGATAAGAGTCACGTGTATAATATTTGCTTTTTATAGAAGAGAAAATGTGACAGGTGGTTTGGAAGTTACACAATTCCTGAAATATATCGTGGAATATATGGACGAGTAATCTATAGAATTTCACCAACTCTGTGGTTGTTCCTTGCTTTGTTCACATATTCAGTGTTGCTAAGATTAGGAATTGTTCACAAGAGGTAAGATTAATTTACCTGATATGTATACATCCTCAGAATTTTCTCGATATGGCTGAAGGCATTCGAAGGAATACAATCTCAATCTCCGCTTGAAAAGTTCACATCTAGTTTCTGCGAACGGAACTGGTGGTGACGTAAACTGCAAAGACTGGTTCAACACCACTAACAACGGAGGCAAACGGATACAAATGTTGTGGATAGAGTGTTTGGTGGACTTAATGATGACTATGATGCAGCTACAAATAAACTCTACAACTGTGATTTTTTCACTGGATTGCTATTAACTCTCTTTAGTGTAGATATGTACTCTTTCATTCTGAGTCATTTTTAACTTGATTGATTATTGTTTCCTTACAAATATATGCATTTATGTCGACTAACTTTGTCTCTTTCACTTATCATTTTGACGACATTGCAGAGCTAACGAGAATATGGTAGGCAACGTATTAATACTTATGTGAAATGCGTCAGTCTTAAAATATTACTATTTCCTCAATGCATCATCAAGCCTTGTGTAAAGTGTTTCAGTTGCGTATAATATTGGTTTTCGCGATTGTTAAGAAAGTAGCCGTCAAACATGTTTTTGCACTGTAATAACAAAACATAACCTAGCAAATATGGGTTCTATACGTACACGACTTGCAGTGGTAGTCTAGGCACTTCATGCGCACTATGCAACGTATATTCTATTTATCACGAAGAGTCTGCTATTCTTATGTTGCTTTTAACACCACTACCTCAAAGGAAATCATTGCGTTATAAAGAGATAACTACATTACTCTTCTTGTGCTGTCATTTCGTATCAATAGGCTCTTACATGATCACATTAACACTCAGACTCGTGCATTAGTTGATCACGTCACTAAATTTGATTGATTATTTTGTTATCATAAAATACTGTAACGCACTAGATAGACTTTTGTTGTGCATATCGCCTGTTTAAGGTTTACTAGCGAAAGCGATAACAGTGCCCCCATTTTGTCTACATTCAACCAGATGTAAATATGGCATTTTACCAATATTATGTCTTCTACACTAGCATCAATTTGCAACTCGACAAACAGTAACTATTATCAGTGTACGAATAAGGTACAAAGTTTTCAAAACAATATTTATTTCGACAAATACATTCATAATATCACAAATATTTCATCAATTACACAAATATTATCCTTTATAAGCCCACTGGAATGTCTAAATGTATTGAGTGATTGCAGAATTGAAGACCATAACCTAGAAATCAAAAATGACAAAAATTCAGTCAGGAAATGATGGGCTAAATAAATAACTTGAGACACAGTACCTACTAGTTAAATGACTGCTTATTCACCGTTATCTGACGAAATTACCAATTACTGTGAAATTTTGTAAACATGTTTATGATTTCATTATGCATAATGAAATCATAATTACCTAGATATTTAACTCTCTCCTAATCATTTACGTAAAGTACACTGGAACAATTGGAGTTATTTTGCATTTTATATCATAATTGACATTTTCCAACAAATTCTGACATTTCTTATGCACCTCAGTATGTCAATTCCATAAAAAGGGAGCACTTCGTAAACAAATTGAAAAAGACCACTTTTCTCACTTTTTACACGTTTTTTTCGTTAAAATACGATTTTTAAAGTGCACTTCTGTCGAAAAAACCAGTAAAAACAACGTAGAATAGCCCAAACACAACGCCACGATAACGCCTTAAAACTGCAGCAATCAGCTGATTTGTGCCTCTATCCTATCCCCATGGTTTGGACCGAAGGTCACTCAGTGACCGCCACGCACATTTACAGTTTACAATTTATTTAGGATAGTAGGCTATATGCCTGTGTTAATCCTTTCGATTTATTTCATACAGGAGGTCCAATCTCGCCTTGAATGAATCAACGGATGGCGCTGATACGACATGTTCCGGTAGGGAGTTCCAATGGTTCACAATTCGAAGCGAAAAACGGATTTCCAGATGCAGACGATTCGACCGTGGTTTTTGAACCTTGAGGTGATGTCCTCGCAATTGGTTGGTGCTAGAAGGAAGAAATAATTTAGATAAATTAGCTCCAAAATCATTTCTTAGGATACGGTATGCTAGTATTAGGTCACCCCTAAGTCGTCTGTATGACAGTGGAAATAAACCCAGTCGACTTAACCTCTCCTCATATGACAGGGTTGAGAAACCCTTTATTAGCTTAGTTCCTACTCTTTGCACCTTTTCTAATAAGTCAATTTCGTATTTGAAACACGGGCTCGCTGCCTGGATCCCATATTCCAAATGAGGTCTGATATAAGTCGGATATAATATACGAAATATATCAGCGTCAAAGTTCGCAAAAGCCTTGCGTATGGCCCATAACATTCGGAAACCCTTAGTGGCTGCAGTTCTACAGTTTGTTGCTGTTTTCAAGTCATGCTGCACAACCACTCCCAAGTCCTTGTACTCAGTGACCACTGGGAGAGTAATGCCATTCATTGAGTAATTGTGCACGTGACTATGGGATACATGCATAACTACACTCTTGCTTAAGTTAATCTCCAAGGCCCAGTGCTTACACCAATCACTTAACAAGTTTAAATCTTCCTGCAAAGCAAGTTGATCACTGTCATCGTGCAAAGCCCTCCATATCTTGATGTCATCAGCAAACAGTAAGCAGGATGACTTAACTACCGATGGAATCTCATTAACGTAAATCAGGAAAAGAAGTGGGCCTAGAATTGTACCCTGAGGAACGCCACTCTTAACCGATTCCCATGTTGATAAAACCCCGTTAACTCGTACTCTTTGTCTTCTGTCCTTTAGAAAGTCTTGAATCCAGTCGGTAACCACTTTATTGATTCCCAGACTACCTAACTTTACTAGAAGACCTGAATGAGAAACCCTGTCAAACGCCTTGCTAAGGTCTATGAATATGGCATTTACAAGCAATTAATCCAATATCCAATATCGTTTTTACGAGCTAGTATAAACCAATTTGATTTCTTTGTGCTCGCTTCTTGATTGTGAGGTATAGGTTCTTGATCTTCGGTAAACTTCTGCGTAGCTTGTCCCGCCACTCGACTGTCGTAGCTTTGGTTGACTCCAAAGGGAGTAGTGCTGGGATTAATTATATGTGGTTTGTAGTATGAGGTATGTTAAGACTGTTACTACTGTGATTGGAGTTGATCCTTTCACCATTTAGTCCTCCGGTATCGTCGACAAAAGAAAAGAGATAGTAATAATAATAACAATGATAATAATAATAGATATAATTAGTTAAGTTATTCAAACTAAAAGACAGAAACGGAAGTAGGAAAGCGTAACAACAGTCAGCTCATTAGGTGTGAAGAATAATACATATATATCGGTAATAATAATAGTAATAATAATTGTAATAATAAGTTTTCAGGAGAGTAAGACGGGAGAGAATGTAAAGAAGTAAAACGACAAGTTTAATTGTCTACCCCTGAATTGTGTATGCGATTTTAAAGAGATAGGCCATTTGGATGCAGTCCTCGTGTCGCTGCATGGTTGTCCAGCCTTCGCTTAGAGGCGTCCAAAGACGGTGCCATAGCTACGTCTGCCGGTGAGGAATCCCAGGGACGGCAAACCCACAGTGAAAAGAAGTGGGAGCGCACCCGGGGTCTTGCCCTCTGGTGAGCTATCCTTCTGGGATTTCCACGTGGGAGCCTATACCTACTCAGTGGCAGAACACCTTTGTTAGGGTGATTCTGGTCATTTGTTATTTTGTAGGCAGTAATCATATCCCCCTAAGCCGACGGTAGGTAAGTGTAAACAGGCCTAATTTCTTCAGCCTTTCATCATATGGTTTGTTTCGGAGACCAACCACTCCTTTTGTTGCCTGTCGTTGGACTCTTTCTAAGAGTTTGGCATCTCTTCTCAGCATTGGGGGTGTCAATCACGTCTCATAAACCGTTAATGCCCAGCTCTCGCTACGCTCGGGCCCACGATGTTCCTTTGAGTTTCAGAAACGCTTAGTAATAACGGACGCAAAAACCAAAACACCGATCTGCCGCTTGTTATTTCTTTATTGTTACACCAACATATAAAAGGAATAAACGAACTAAGGTCTGTAAACAAATATTACAATAATAAATCGTTATATTACTTCTGACGATATTTTACTATTCTTTCTGAACAGCGACCGATGAGACGATGACTGTCGTATTGATGCCTCCGCGAAAATCGGGGAAGTTGATTTTGAGCAAACAACCAAGAATTGATCGTTCAATCTTCAACTACATTGACACTCTCCGGCAAAAATGGTATCCAACCCTTTTTTCCTTCACGATCAATGCACGTTGACATGGATGCCATTGCGAGAACCTGGGTCACACGGACAGAGCTGAAATGGAAAACAAACAGAAAACCCAACACACCACAAGCATACCCACAGCACAATCTCACACATCAATGACGACCTGCGCCTCCAGACAGAGACCTCCTCTTGACATCTTGCAACACAATCGCCATTTGCTAGAATGACTCTTGCAGAATGCAAAGTGACCATGGCAGCACCTCACGATACTCTACGCACATCCTATTATCTACTCATTACCAATTACCACTGAAATCGCTTGTCACTCATTCTGCCTCAGTTCTAGTAACGGTGATGTATGCGAGCCTCAGCCGTTTACACTCTTTCTCCCCGGCGTGTGGGACCACAGCTAACAATTATCTCCGTGTGCATTTCATTCTCAGCAATAGCCTAGTCTCACCGGCGTATACGACCCATCTGCTCTCTTGAACATCAATCAATTCATTCAAGGATGTAGAAGACTCGAAACAACTTCAGAAGTAATCACGACGAAAATTTTAACAAAATTACGCACCCACTGGGTTTCGAACCCAGGACCTTCCGGTTACAAGGCAAGCTCGTATACCATTCAGCCACTGGAACCCGATTCAATGGCTCGTGAATTCTAACTTCTACCAATTCGTGATTTAGCGCGACCCCAACCATTGTCGTTGGTGGGACATCCATTCACACACGTGACATCTAATTGGACCTCACTGGTCACGACTTCTCACTAGAACTCAGGAAACTCCAACCTGTAGCAAGTCACTAGCGAGCATCAGATTAACTTTCTATAGTTTGGTTTGTAAGGATTAGTTATGTTTTACGAGTTGATCACGGATTGATATCAGTTAGAGAACCATTGGAAACCAGGGAGTACTGGACAGCTGCGTACTGCCGATGATTCCCAAACCAGGATGAAACAGCAGCTGTCCAGTACTCCAGTGCTGGTTTTCAATGGTTCTCTAACTGATATCAATCCGTGATCAACTCGTAAAACATAACTAATCCTTACAAACCAAACTATAGAAAATTACGCAATAACAACAAGATACGAAAACAACGAGTAAACACAATGAATCCAAAATACACCAATTGCTATGACACACCACACGTATATACAAATAGTACAAACAACCTCGCCGATCATGTCTTGGTGGAATTCCTTTGAAGAATTGCAGGACTTACACCAGTACGCCTACAACCCTTCTCAGGTTGACGATTGTAAGTTGTGGAATTTCCAGACACAAACAAGATTAACCAACAATTACATCAATTGGAACTCACACAACTATTTAACACAAACATATGTACAATCAACACATCAAATGTTGTGGATTCTGACACGACAATCTACCCTTGAAGAACTGTAGGGCTTACAGCAGTACGCCTACATTCCTTCTCAGGTTGATGATCCAAGTGGAAGTCGTCCGGACACAAACAGAATTACCAACAGCTAGATGATAAATGATATCAATTCAGTATATACAACATGAACATATGTACAAAATCACACACCAAGCACATTGGACTGCTCATTGATGCGCTACCCTTTGAAGAATTGTAGGACTTACAGCAGTACGCCTACAACCCTTCTCAGGTTGACGCCCTAGGTTGGAAAATCGTCGCAGAGTTCATTTGCTAACTTCCTTCTATCAGCTATATCCTCAAATCTGAACGGCAACACGCCCATGTCATTGTATCGTAGAATATAGATGACCAACAAACACAACACATATCTCATCAACCAAGTGTAGAAACAGAGTAATTTACACCAAAGATAATAACATTCAAATAGTAACTTGAAACTAGAAATGCCTTTATTCGTGCAAGTCAATTTAACAATTACTCTCTCGTTTACACTTGGCTTATCCTCACTAAACTGACCATTGATATTCGTCCTTTCAAACGAACTGATACTAGCATAGTCATTGCACAAGATACTTGAGTTGATGGGGGTCTTTTTCATTGTGGATGACAGCACCAACGACGACTGATTGATATCAGTTGATGAAGTTAGCGGTGGATCAAAAGCTGTTGTTGTTCGACTTTCAGAAATTTGTCTACCTGCAAGACCACCACCACTGCTGTCTTTTACTATCAGCTCAGGTTTAGCACTAGCATCTGATGATAGGTGGGCTACATGCTGATCAATCACACTGACGGTCTCACAAGTATGCATGCCTTCTGCAACTGCATCTGCATTTATTTCTACTTCACGTTCAAGTTGTACAGAAACTTTATTTAACTTAGCAGTAGTAGGCATATCCCTCATCTCATCATGATCAACCAAAGACAAATCTGCACTATCATGATCATTATCACGAATATTCACTTTACCGTCAAGTTCATCATTTTCAAACTCTTTAATAACAGAAGTAGACAATTTTGGTTCCTCCTCACAAATCATTATAGGTTTTATATCTTCACTCTGACTAGTTATACTTTGTAAACTTTTGGAGTCAGAACTCCACTCTGAAGCAGTAACTCTATTCTGTGACACTCTATTCAACAACGGCTTACCAGTTGCAACTACAGACTTCTTCACAACAACGTTATCGTCACACAATTCGGAGTCAGACCTGGAGTTTACATTTAGCTTATCACTGAACTTGCTCACTGGTTCACAGTTCACTTATTTATGCACTTCCTGAAAACGTGTGAAACACAACCGTGTTTGTCTTGCATCTTGTAACTTATCTGTTGAGGATGTACTACGAAACCTGTTACACTCACTAGGTCTATATGCATTACTAGACATCATGGAGTCTTCTCGATATCCACCTCTCTGAGGCTTATTCGTCATCAATGAGTACGTTTTACCCTCAGACTGCTCTATTCTAGGGGTGAGATTCACTATACTGGCAAACTTGCTCATAGATTGATTGACACTAGTATTTACCAGTTTCAGGATATCATCAAACTTTGGCTCGATACCGTCATCCTCCATACGGGAGCTTATCTTCACCCACTTCCTTTGCAGTCGAGTAGGTAGACGTCTTGCTATTACTTCTAGGATAAAACTCGAGTTGAGGTCACTCATGCGATTCATCGAAATCATTCCATTCTTGTAAATTAGCAAATTATCTAAAAACTCAGTGAGTGCCTGGGAGTCATCCTGTAATTGACCACCATTACCCTTAACAGCCTCGAATAATTTCCCTACATTCATCGAAGGTCTTCCGCATCTTTGACGCAGTATACTCATAGCCTCGTAGTAGCCCTCTTTTGGCTTCATAAACTTACAACACTGTATAGCTCTTGAAGCATCTCCAGTGCAATACCTCATCAAATATATCAATTTCAATTCATCATTTAATAGAAAACTACTCAGCATGATCTCAAACTCCTTTACAAATTGTAAATAATCAGCCGGGTTTCCATCAAAACACCGTGGTTCAAATTTAGGGAGTTTGATGTTCCTATTATCCCTAAACGGCGAAACAGTAACATCAACCATGTCATGCTTAACATCAGACACATCGTTACAATTAACAGACAAGTCACCATGACTTACTTTCCTGTTTGCATCCAAGACACTCTGTCCCTTCTTTGACCCAGGCATTGTTGAACTTGAGCGAATTCCAAAAAAGTTCCAGATATTGCTTGTTCAAAGAGGACTTGACCGGCACCAGGAAAGATGAACGGTGACTATCCAAAATTTCACCGTTTGAATCCGCCAGATCTGTTTCTATCGTCAGAAACTGTCAGCCAAGTCTCATAAACCGTTAATGCCCAGCTCTCGCTACGCTCGGGCCCACGCTGTTCTTAGAAGATTTCTCAGAAACGCTTAGTAATAACGGACGCAAAAACCAAAACACCGATCTGCCGTTTGATATTTCTGTATTGTTACACCAACATATAAAAAGAATAAGTGAACTAAGCAAACTAAGGTCTGAAAACAAATATTACAATAATAAATCTCTGTATTATTTCTGACGATGTTTCAATCTTCCTTCTGAACAGCGACCGATGAGACGATGACTGTCGTATTGATGCTTCCGCGAAAATTGGGGAAGTTGATTTTAAGCAAACAACCAAGAATTGATCGTTCAATCTTCAACTCCATTGACATTACTTCTGACGATATTTTACTCTTCTTTCTGAACAGCGACCGATGAGACGATGACTGTCGTATTGATGCCTCCGCGAAAATCGGGGAAGTTGATTTTGAGCAAACAACCAAGAATTGATCGTTCAATCTTCAACTCCATTGACAGGGGGTGCAATAATATTATGCACCTCAAGGTGTGACCTGACGTATGTTTTGTACAACATTAGAAAGAGCTCAGGAGTGAGTGCACCTAACTGTCTATGCGTAAAGTGTATGACCGCATATGCCCTCGCTACATCCCCTGTGTAATTTACGCTTGTGTCCATTTTTTCCGTTAGAACTAGACCTAAGTCGCGTTCCGACGTTGTGCAGGACAAGCTTTCATTGCACAGGGTGTAACTTGCATTCTGCAGTCTACAGGTGCGCAACTTCACTACTTTGCACTTTTTCAAGTTGAAAGTCATGCCACTGGCCACCGCCCAGTCTTCCAGAAGGTTTAGGTCTTCCTGTAGCCTATCTGAGTCCTCCGGACACTTTATCGCCCTCCATATTTTTACGTCGTCAGCGTACAGGAGAGTCGGGCAGCTCAGACGGCGTGGTAGATCATTGATGAAAATCAAAAACATCAGTGGTCCTAGGATAGAACCCTGCGACACTCCTGATGACGATCTGTGCCAAGATGATCGGACTCGGTTAACCTTAGTGCAAAATTGCCTGTCGGCTAGGTAGTCCTTCAACCATGACAGAAGTGGCTCACCTATGCCTGCCTGGCTTATTTTATGTAGGAGAAGGTCATGGTGAACAGTGTCAAATGCCTTCTCAAAGTCTAGGAAGACCACATGGACTGGTACGTTCAAGTCCCAGCATGATGTCCAGTCGTCCCAAGCTGACAGTAGGTTAGTGACGCAGGATCTGCCTTTTCTGAAACCATGTTGGGCTTCATGCAGTATATTAGTCCTATCGAAATATTCCCTGATGTGGTCGTCAATAATACTTTCCAGTACTTTTGATACCACTGGGAGTAGAGCTACTGGTCTATAGCTAGCAGCGTTTTGCCTGTCCCCACCCTTGAAGATTGGAGAAAGGATGGCTCTTTTCCACTCCCTTGGCAGGGTCCCCGAATCCATTGAGTGTTGGAACAAGTCGCACAGGGGTCTACAGAGAGCCTCGGCGCACTGTTTCAGAACAGATGGCCTGATGTCATCACAACCTGGGGACTTCCCAGGTATGAGTCGCTGTAGCTTCCTTAGTACTATTGCGGGGTTTATTTGGGGAGTAGTCGCTAGGTCTTCCTCCTCTGAAATAGTGGTGCCACCATTTTGGTCCGTAACTGTAATATCCACATTGCTGTTTAGCTGTTTAGCGAAGGCTGAACTGAATGTTTCAGCCATCTCCAGACTAGTGAGATATTGACCGTTTGGGCCTACTAAGGCGCATGCCCCTTGGTTTGTCGGTTTTCTTTCCGACATGAATCGGTACAAGTTTTTAGGGTTTGATAGGAGTTTTTTAGCAAGGTTAGCCTGGAATGACCTTCTGTCCCTCCTAACTCTTGCATTACACCGGTTCCTGAGTTCGAGGTATGCATCATGGTCGGTCTGACTCTTAGATACACGCCACGTAAACCAAGCCCTCCGCTTTGCTTGCAGAATACGTTGCGTGCCTCTCTTCAACCATGACGTCTTTCTCTTAGGCTGTGTTGTGACTAAAGGGACGGTATCCGAGATTGCTGCATGGATAATCTTTTTTACCACTTCCCAGTGTTCATCCACAGATAGGTCGTCCCATGCTAAGGGCCAGTCTGCGTCGGACAAGAGCCTCCGCATTTCAGCATAGTCAGCCTTGCTGTAGCACAGACATGGTCGCTTAACATCCCATTGCAAATTAATAATTAAGTGAACAATTGTTCAATTACAAGCTTTTAAATGCATATGATGTTTATGGTTTTATGACTATATTATGGATTTAAATACTCACAGAAAATTATGAAAACAGTTATCAAGGTAGTGTGACAAAGTCGGTCAAAACTACTTGTAACACTAAGACCACCGTGGGAAAAAGTGGAACGATTAAATTTTTCTGAACATGGGGTAACAGGGGAATAGCGGCCAATATAGGCAAAGTGGGTAAATTGTGTAGCATTTACACCATCTTTTGCCCACCTATATGCTGATTAAAATTACCTGTTTAGTCCACGTTTTACTCACCTTACCCAGGTGCATTCTATGACTGGTTACAATCCAGTATCGTTTCTACGAGCTAGTGTAAACCAATTCGTTTTCTTTGTGCCGTCTTCTTGATTTCGTCCCACCACTTGGCTGTCGTAGCTTTGGTTTACTCCAAAAGGAGTAGTGCTGTGATTAATTATATGTTGTTTGTAGTATGCGGTGTGTTAAGACTTTGTTACTGTTGTGACTGGAGTTGATCCTTTTACCAGTTAGTCTTCTGGCGTCGTAGTCAAAAGAAAGAGGTAATAATAACAGATATAATTAGTGTAGTTAATTCAGGAAGAGAAATAAAAAAACGTAAAGACAGACGGCCAGTTACATTTGAAGTTGAAATATATGTACATATATAAATACACATGATATCAATAATAATATTAAGTGTAAGTGCAATAGTTGGAGTGGTCAGGAAAGTAATACGGGTGGGAATGTTAAGAAGTAAAACCACAAACTTAGTTGTCTACCCATGAATGATGTTCGGGACTTTAAAGTGATAGGCTATTTGGACGCAAACCTTGTTACGCTGCATGGCTGTCCAGCCTCCGCTTAAAGGTGTCCACAAACGGTGCTATACCTGCAGCGAAAAGCCGTAGTGAAAAGGAGTGGGAGCGCACCCGGGTCCTTGCCCTCTAGTGATTTCTGGGATTTCCACGAGGAAGCCTAAAAGCCTACCATGCACATGGTCCGAGGTTCGATCACCTACCGACGCACACCTGATATCCACGGTCGGCCTGCAAAGTTGGGCTACCGATGTCACATGCTGAAAATTCCATATCTGTACCAAAAATACGGTGTGGAATCAAGCTGTGGTCAAAAAATATAAAAAAATCTACTCAGTGGCAGAACACCTTTGTTTCAGTGATTCTGGTCATTTCTTATCTTGTAGGCGGTAATAAAATCCCCTCTAAGCCGACAATAGCTAAGTGTGAATAGGCTTCATTTCTTTAGCCTTTCATCATACGATTTATTTTGGATACCCACCACTCCTGTGACGCCCGTCTCTGAGCTCCATCCAAGGGGTTTGCATTGAGGGTGCAATAATAATGTGCGCTTCAAGGTGTGTTCTGACGTATTTTTGGACAACCTAAGAAAGAGCTCAAGAGTGAGTGCACCTGACTGTCTGTGTAAAGTGAATTACGGCATATGCCCTCGCGTATACATCCCCGCTTAATTCATGCCTGGGTCCACTTTTTCATTAGAACTAGAACTAAGTCACGCTCCGACATTGTGCAGGACAAGCTTTCGTTGCATTAGGTGTAAATTACAACCTGCAGTCCTGTATTATTATTATCTTTGGTTCCGAGTAGAATATAGGCATTGAACAACGCATCTGCATTTGTTTCTATTCTCTGTGGTCCTCTTCACTGGGTCCACAATTGCCTGTAACCTCTCATCTCCTCACCAAACGATCTGTCTCATGTCACCCTTTCACCGAGGACCCACTCGTTGCTTCCCATTGATATTCCATTTGAGCGATGGCTTGAATTACTCGCGATGTCATTCGACGGCCTCCTCAACGTAATCCCGATCAATCCATCTCCATTCTCCCCTGCATACATGTTGGGCGGTCGTAGCTTGGTTGGTTTGTTTCACTGCAGTTTCTTGTTGTTAATTCTTTCTGGCCATTCAGTCTTCAATATGGAGTCATAGAAGGCAGTTGTTGATGAATGTGTGCACTAGCCTGTTGGAAATCCTATTTGTGACATGCGCGCAGTGCAACTTTCTGACACATGGAAGAAGTGACTTTACATTTGTGCTGAAAATCCGAACATTGCTTTTAATGCTGATTGAGGCAAGAGACTTCCAAACCGGTTTCAGGTTGATGAAAGCGCATCTTGCCTCTCCAAGTTTTGTTGGCTGGCCTTGACGTCTTCATCCGTTCCACTGGCCTGTCGTCGAAACTGTGCTTCCTAGCCAGAAAAGTAAAGGAAGTAACCTCTGTCAAATCTATCCATTCGATGGTGATTGGCGCTGGTTGTTGCTACATTTGGTGGACTGTTTGATTATTACCACCACCTGCGCTTTCTCCATGTCCACCCGATAATAATAATTTATATTTCGTATAAACAGGTAAGTTTACAAGAAACCCATGTCATTTTTACAGGCACGATCAGTAATGTTATAAAATACAATCCTGAAGTATCATAAATTAATACTTTTTCGAAAGTTTCAATTGTTGAATTATTGAACAAGCAATCGGAACATGTTCTTATAAATGTTAAATTGCAAACCGTTTACTAATGTCACCGTTAAAGCTGAGCAACAACCCTATTTTCGTTCTGTTTCCTGCTGATAGTTATGGTCAACCATATCTGGGTGGGTGTTATGCCGCCACGTGATTGAACACCATTTCAGGAAGGGAAGAAAATTCTGCGCTACTGGCCTAATTCTTCTGCTAGTGTGTCTGCTTTCGCCTACCTCAAAGTCTTCAAGTTTGGGTGACTTTCAGCAAAAATCATCCCCACACAGAATCCGAATCTTCTCGAGTCTTCTTTTCAGTCCAACGCATTCCCATCGTCTCACTGCCTGTGCACAGTCTGATGCGTAATCCAGTCAGTTCACCAGTGAAAAAGACCATCGTCGGTGATAATATTCAGCTGGCCTTGTGTCGCTCCTGTATTCACTTCATGCCTCTCTGCGTTTCTCGTTGTGGATCACCTGACATGTGGCTTTGTCACATAGCCAGCTTTTAAATGAGGTTGATGAAAACTTGAGGTACGCCGAGGAATTGAAGTAGTTTCCAAATTACTTCTCGGTCAACACTGTCTGACGAAGGCCTTTTCGAAGTCAATGAAATTAAGGTAGAGTGTGGTTTGACTTCCATTCTACACTTTGTTAGATGACGCTGATGCATAGAGTTGCAGTTGAATCAGCACATAATTTTTCCTTTCCTGAATTCAGCATGTTCCGCTGTTGTGTAATTCTGCATGCAGTGTATCTTTTATTCTCTCCAGGATGACGCGACTTAGTATTTCATGGCGTGGACATCTTTTATAGGTTTTACCTGCGTTGATCTCCTCCCGGATAAAGTCCAAGTCATCTGATGTAATGTCCTGAGGTCTATTTTACTTCCCGCCTATTCTTCCCCCATTGCCAGTGTGTCTTAAACTTGTCTTTTGATTTTCCTGGCACTCTTCTTCATTTTTTACTCAGTGCAGTGTACACCAAACTCTACTTCTCCTTCTGTTGCTCATCTTTGCATTGAATTATCTTTATTTTCACTATCCTCTTCTCCTTGTCTAGCTACCAGGTATCCGTTGAGAGCCATCCTTTTTTGATTATTCTTTCTTCTTGGAATAATTGTAACAGTTTACTTGAATATCGCCTTCGGAGAGTTACAATGTTCTTCGACGCAGGTGTTCTCAATGACACCTCCGACTTTGCTGTGATCTGATCTGTAGTGAAAGCATCCTTTGTAGTTTGGTCCTTCAGTTTTTGAATGTTGAACTTGAATCATGGCCTGTCCACAGTTGCTTTAAAGGATTTCATCTCGACCTTGGAGGTTTCTTGGACTAGATGATGGTCTGAGACCACAGCTGTCTCTCCTCTCGATTTCGCGCTCAGCAAGCTGGCTGCGTCTACACTTCCTTGAGCGGCACTGAGATGGAGTCCATGTTGATTTGTGTGTATCTTTGGGCTTGTACACACTTCATCCGATTGCCAAATCATTAAAAGCGTAGAAGTTTACGAATAATTCTCAATTCCCATTCGCTTCACCGAGTAACTCTCAATCCATGACCAGTTTTCTTTCTGTATTACCTGCCCCCAGTTCGGTCGACATTCATATCCCCCATAAGGATGTTACCCATTACTGTTCGCAGTTTTCTATAAAAATCTTCATTCTTCTCTTGTTCTGCGTCGTTTGCGAGTCATTTGATTATATTGAACTTCCTTTCTTCCTTTTGAGTTGAATATTGATGTAATAAACCTTATTGAAATTGGTACCCACCGCATTATGGCTCTCGTTGCCACTGGTGATATCACCTGTCAGCCACGTCTCGTAAACCGTCAATGCCCAGCTCTTGCTACGCTGGGACTCACGCTGTTCCTTGAAGTTTCTCAGAAACGCTTAGTATTATCGGACGCAAAACCAAAACACCGATTGGCCACTCGAGAATTCTTTATTGTAACACCAACATATATCCAACTTTACAATTAAGTTTTAACTAAGGTCTATGAACAAATATTACAATAACAAATCACGATATTACACCTGACAGTTTTGGTCTGACTCCTTTCTGAACAGCTACCGATGAGACGATGACTGGAGTATCGATGTCTCTGCGAAAATATAGGGAATTTGATTGTGAGCAAACAACCATGAATTGATCGTTCAATCTTCAACTACATTGACACTCCCCACCAAAAAAGGGATCCATCCCTTTTTCCCATCACGACCAATACACGCTGACATGGATGCCATTGCAAGAACCTGGGTCATACGGACAGAGCTGAAATGGAAAATAAACAGAAAAGTCAACACACCACAAGCATACCCACAGCACAATCTCACACATCAATGACGACCTGCGCCTCCAGATAAAGGTATTCTCTTGACACATCCTCTTGCAACACAATCACCGCTTGCTAGGATGACTCTTGCAGAATGCAACGTGACCATAGCAGCACCTCACGATACTCTACGCACGTCCTCTTATCCACTCACTACCAATTACCACTGAAATCGCTTGTCACTCATTCTGCCTCAGTTCTAGTAACGGTGACGTATGCGAGCCTCAGTCGTCTACACTCTCGCTCCCCGGCGTGTGGGACCACAGCTAACAATTATCTCCATGTGCATTTCATTCTCAGCAATAGCCTAGTCTCACCGGCGTATACGACCCATCTGCTCTCTTGAACATCAATCAATTCATTCAAGGATGTAGAAGACTCGAAACAACTTCAGAAGTAATCACGACGAAAATTTTAACAAAATTATGCAATAACAACAAGGTACGAAAACAGCGAGTAAACACAATCAATCCAAAATCACAAATTGAGAAGACACACCACACATATACACAAACAGTACATATAACCTCACGGATCATGCCTTGGTGGAATTCCTTTGAAGAATTGCAGGACTTACACCAGTACGCCTGAAACCCTTCACAGGTTGACGATTGTAAGTTGTGGAATGTCCGGACACAAACAAGAATAACCAACAATTACAATAATTGGAACTCACACAATTATTTAACACAAACATATGCACAATCAATACATCAAATTTTGTGGATTCTGCCTTGACGAACTACCCTTGAAGAACTGTAGGGCTCACAGCAGTACGCCTACATTCCTTCTCAGGTTGATGATCCAAGTGGAAGTCGTCCGGACACAAACAGAATTATCAACAGCTAGATGACAGATGATATCAATTCAGTATATACAATATGAACATATGTACAAGATCATACACCAAGCACATTGGACTGCTCATTGATGCGCTACTCTTTGAAGAATTGTAGGACTTACAGCAGTACGCCTACAACCCTTCTCAGGTTGACGCCCTAGGTTGGAAAATCGTCGCAGAGTTCATTTGCTGACTTCCCTCTATCAGCTATATCCTCAAATCTGAACGGCAACACGCCCATGTCATTGTATCGTAGAATATAGATGACGAACAAACACACGACGTATCTGGTCAACCAAGCGTAGGCACAGAGTAATTTACACCAAAGATAATAGCATTCAAATAGTAACTTGAAACTAGAAATGCCTTTATTCGTGCAAGTCAATTTAACAATTACTCTCTCGTTTACACTTGGCTAATCCTCACTAAACTGAGCAATATCTTTCGTCTTTTCAAACGCACCAATACTATCAAAGTC
The DNA here is from genome assembly GCA_944472135.2 of Trichobilharzia regenti. Lineage (NCBI taxonomy): Eukaryota > Metazoa > Platyhelminthes > Trematoda > Strigeidida > Schistosomatidae > Trichobilharzia > Trichobilharzia regenti. The sequence goes on from OX235267.1 coordinate 43,039,620, forward strand.
ATTGCACAAGATACTTGAGCTGATGGGCATCCTTCTCATTGTGGATGACAACACCAACGACGACTGATTGATACCAGTTGATGAACTTAGCGGTGGATCAGAAGCCGTTGTTGTTCGGCTTTCAGAGATTTGTCTACCTGCAAGACTACCACCACTGCTGTCTTTTACTATCAGCTCAGGTTTAGCACTAACATCTGATGATAGGTGGTCTACACGCTGATCAATTACACTGACTGTCTCACAAGTATGCACACCTTCTGGAACTGCATCTATATTCAATTCTAATTCGTGTTGTAGTTGTACAGAACCTTTATTTAACTTAGCAGTAGTAGGCATATTCCTCATCTCATCATGATCAATCAAAGACAAATGTAAAGCATCACGATCATTATCACGAATATTCGCTTTACTGTCAATTTCATCATTTTCAAACTCTTTAATAACAGCAGTGGATAATTTGGGTTCTTCCTCACAAGTCTCTTAAGATTTTATATCTTCACTCTGACTAGTAATACCTTGTAAGCTTGTGGAGTCAGAACTGGACTCTGAAACTGTAACTCTCTTCTCTGGCATACTATTCAACAATGGCTTACCAGTTGCAACTACAGACTACTTGACCACACCGTTATCGTCACACAATCCGGAGTCAGACCTTGATTTCACATTTAGCTTATCACTGAACTTGCTCACTGATTCACAGTTCACCTTTGTATGCACCTCTTGCAAACGTATAAAACACAACCCTGTTTGTCTCGCATCTTGTAACTTATCTGTTGAGGATGTACTACGAAACCTGTTACACTCACTAGGTCTATATGCATTACTAGACATCTTGGAGTCTTCTCGATATCCACCTCTCTGAGGCCCGTTCGTCATCAATGAGTGCGTTTTACCCTCAGACTGCTCTATTCTAGGGGTGAGATTCACTATACTGGCAAACTTGCTCATAGATTGATTGACACTAGTATTTACCAGTTTCAGGATATCATCAAACCTTGGCTCGATACCGTCATCCTCCATACGGGAGCTTATCTTCACCAACTTCCTTTGCAGTCGAGTAGGTAGACGTCTTGCTATTACTTCTAGTATAAAACTCGAGTTGAGGTCACTCATGCGATTCATCGAAATCATTCCATTCTTGTAAATTAGCAAATTATCTAAAAACTCAGTGAGTGCCTGGGAGTCATCCTGTAATTGACCACCATTACCCTTAACAGCCTCGAATAATTTCCCTACAATCATCGAAGGTCTTCCAAATCTTTGACGCAGTATACTCATAGCCTCGTAGTAGCCCTCTTTTGGCTTCATAAACTTACAACACTGTATAGCTCTTGAAGCATCTCCAGTGCAATACCTCATCAAATATATCAATTTCAATTCATCATTTAATAGAAAACTACTCAGCATGATCTCAAACTCCTTTACAAATTGTAAATAATCAGCTGGGTTTCCGTCGAAACACTGTGGTTCAAATTTAGGGAGTTTGATGTTCCTATTATCCCTGAACGGCGAAACAGTAACATCAACCATGTCATGCTTAACATCAGACACATCGTTACAACTAACAGACAAGTCACCATGACTTACTTTCCTGTTTGCATCCAAGACACTCTGTCCCTTCTTTGACCCAGGCATTGTTGAACTTGAGCGAATTCCAAAAAAGTTCCAGATATTGCTTGTTCAAAGAAGACTTGGCCGGCACCAGGAAAGATGAACGGTGACTATCCAAACTGTCACCAACTGTTCGAAACTGTCAAATACTGACGCCTTACCGTCGGAAACTGTCAGCATACCTTCAGAAACTGACCCACGGTCAGAAACTGTCAGCCACGTCTCTTAAACCGTTAATGCCCAGCTCTTGCTACGCTGGGACTCACGCTGTTCCTTGAAGTTTCTCAGAAACGCTTAGTATTATCGGACGCAAAAACCAAAACCCCGATTGGCCACTCGAGGATTCTTTATTCTAACACCAACATATAAACAATGTTACAACTAAGGTTTCTGACGGCTGTCTCCTGACTTCTTTCTGAACAGCGACCGATGAGACGTTGACTGGATTGTTGATGCCTCCGCGAAAATTGGGGAAGTTGGGTTTGAGCAAACAACCATGAATTGATCGTTCAATCTTCAACTACATTGACATATTCCTTTTGAAGAAATCTGTTTATGATGGCCACGGTAGGGACAGGGGTTGGACGCATTTCTTTTGGATCCAAACCTGGGTTTGAGCTTTTGTATAGCTAGCGCATCGGCTATGCCCAGATTTCTTGATTTCACTCCATTTGATAGGTCTGATTGAATCTTGTATATTACTTCGAAGGATTTTTCGAAAGGTGCTGAATGTCCTGAATTGACCAGATGTTCTGTCACTGAACTGTATACATGCTTTTGGTCTCCTTTTACTAACCAGGCTGGTTAGTGTTCACGAGCGCGTTTTTCAAGTCGGCGCATGGTACGGCCAACGTACTCAACTCCACAAGGGCAAGTAAACTGGTACATGCACGTTGAGGTGGCCCAATGTGACAGCTTGACTTTCGCGTTCTGGCTGAACAGTTTCTTGCAGGAAAACGTCAGTCGTAGGCTCGCGGCGAAGTATGTTTTCCTTAGCGATTTTGAGAGGCGCTTGCGAAGGATCTCTGCTTCAATATCACCTTTGAATTCTAGATTTAGTAGAAGTATTTTCTTTGGAACGGACTGGACTTGTTCGGAAGTCTTCTTAGATTTGAGATTCTTGGGAGGGAAACCTTTTTGTTTATTTATAAGCAATAAAGTTCCATACCGTGCCCATAGTGGTTCTTAGTATGTATATTCACTCTGTGTACTATTTTTGCATGTACCTGTTTTCGATTTAGCCCAGCTTCTACTTTAAACCACACTGATCAACGTTCAACAATGGCACAAGGTAATAAACGGGTACTTTCTATACGTAGGAACAGTTAGGTCACTCGGCTAAGAAGATACGTACATCACTACATGTTTCACGTGGCCCCAACAATGTCCCCGAAGTTACTGTGCCTGATTTGTTATCAGAGATATACGCAACCGCTAAACAAAATAGGATGGACCTTATTTCTCTAGGAATCTCTGTGAAGGAATTCAATGAGAAAATGGAAAAAATTAAGCACTTGCTGCTTCTTTTTAACCAAAATGACAATACCAAACCGGAAAGTCTGCTGAAGTATATATAAATTACTCATGGCTTTCATCGGTTTCTGAATAATATTTGATATTTCAAATAATCCAAATGGTGCTAAGGGTAATTTATTGAACTCATGTTCCTGCCTCGCAATTTAATGTACTTGAAAAAGATAGTTTGTCTGATGACAGGACTTATGTATTAGTTGCATGAAGGTTGAAACCACAGAACAAACAAAAACTAGAAAGAAGTGCTCCTGTTGGTTATGTGAGATTCTCATGAGACCTATTTTAGCAATTCAACAACTATGTTAGTTTACCAGCTTAGTGTAATATCGAAATGTAATATAATGGACTGGATGGGAATGTTGTAATACTATTTACTACGTAGAATAAATAAATTAAATACCATTGTGGTAGCCAATTTACAAGTCTGAGCCTATATTAGCATTTATAGCGAACGAAGTGACTAAACGAATCATTTACTCGTACGTCTTCGCATACTCTCTGCCTGATGGGATACCTCTGGACAAAATCAAGGTGGCATGCCTCCAAGCGTGCGCCATGCCATCAGCATATCGCCACCTAATCAGACTCAGGAAAAATCAGGAAGGTATACTTGCCCTGTGCTGTTTAAATTCAGTGGTCCCAATGATGCTTGGAAGTTCCAGTCGTCTAACATGCTGATAAGTTCAACTACGCCTTATGGTAACGTTAAACTTGATCATGACCGAACGCCGTGCCAAAGACGTAGCCGTGCAAGTGTATCAAGTGTCGCAAATACTAACTGCAGAATGTCCTACAAAATACTCTCTCGCCTTACATTTAAGTAAACCTAATGCTTCAGATACACACGAATATGAAATACCCTTAAATAACAAAGTTTTTCCTAGTAAACCCAATAGTGAGGCAACTACTGTCCTAGACTTAGAAAAACTGACGTGATATCGATGGGTCTGTAGTTTTCGATATTAGAAGTTCATCCTAGTTTGTGCCTGGGGGTTATAAATGACAGCTTTCAGCACTCTGGGTGACTGCCATTATTTAAGGACAGATTGAAAAACTTTAGTAAGATAATGTGTATGTCCTCAGCAACCCTTTTCAGAAAGATAGATGGAATTCCATCAGGTCCAGCTTTATAAGATGTCCGGAGGTGTGAAGTAGAGGAGAAAATTTTTGTGGGGTGAATGTTGCATTATCAAAAAAGACCACCTACTGTTTCTTCATTAGTAAAGTAGCCAGCAAATTGGAAGCTGAATAACTCGCATATCCCCTGCAGGCCTTTGTATGGTCTTTCTCCATCCACCGATAGCGCATTCTCAACTCTTAAGCCTATTGACACTCTTGGTCCAGAAGGTAAATCTTCAGTTGGGCGGACCAAGAGATGATGCAAACAGCTGTTGACTCACCAGCATCGCGTCTCTGGTTTCATATGAAATAGAAAAGACTGTGAAGGCCCAAATGATTTGGCATTTACTTTCTGGTGACCTATTTTCCCTACCTCGGTACGGTTCCTTATGTAGAAGGCGGTTCAATACTTGCCAGTTAGATTATTTTACCACATTATAGAACTCATAGGTAATTGATACTCACTACTAGCACCATTCCTGGACATCCGCAAAGCTTTTGACAAAGTTCCACATATTAGACTCCTAGAAGTTTCCAATCTTGTGGAACCGCAGTATAGCTTCTCGCCTGAATAACGCCTTTTTTCACAGGAAGAGAGTAATCAATCAGAACCAACCACTGGTTGTTTACACTCAAGCTGATGCTGAAGACCGGGCGTAGGTAGATTAGGAGCGACATAGGCCGTCACCACTGGTTATATCGGGTAACTGTAAAGTGGCTCATGTGCATGTGTCAGTAATAAGCATCAATAATTATGTGGTGATAAACCAGTCTAGGTAAATTCTGGGCTAGCCTCTTAGACTGCTATTGAACGTGAAATAAAGATACGGTGCAAGAGGAAGTTGACAGAATTTACACCGTAATTCCATTTTGCCTAGTTGGCCGACTAGTTGCGTTAAATTCAGATGAGATCAGTGCAATGCAATACGGTGTTGAGGGGTCGTGTGTGACTTCGTAAGTCACAACGCGGACGATGACTCTTAATTCATTTCTTTGATTGGATGGGTGCGACACGCCGACTAGTGTACAGCGGATACGCTCGGCTGCTGGGCGGGGGACTAATCTTACGGGATGACCAGACAACTATATCACCAATGTACTAGCATGACTGTGCAAGAAGTGCGACTTGTACATAACCCGAAATCATTGATGCAGTAGTTGAACTCGTCACTAAACACGGGCAGTGATGAAGTGGTCAACTATATAATCGACATATATGCCTGGCATTTTGTGCTGTGTGGCCATACTCATTCATGACTGTTTCGCCATGACAGTAATTATGATGGTGTGTATTATCAGCATAAATGTTGTCACTGATATGGTGATGGGGCTAATGTAGAACAAGGATGGTGAAATGCTACTTAGCATTCCAGATGTACAACAGCGATTATTACGATAGCAATACAAAAATTTGAAATGCCACTAAAAGGGTGAGTTCTGAGTTAAGGCTTACGACACTAACTCATATGAAAGATACTGGTGATAAAAAAGTAAATCGATGCTCATCTAAGTGACCTCCTGTTGTGTGGTTGTCTCTATCATCCAGAAGGCAGGCTGCTGGTAATGATAGTTTATATGCCTACATACAAATAATTCGAGATAACTTTCCGGGAATGAAGCTGCGGTTATTGCCACCAGAGATTTAAAAAGGACATAGTGGTGGAAACACGGCGAGTATCGGTTGAAAATTAAGGATAAGAAGGGGGTGAGTCGATATAAATCATGGTGCACTCACAAATTCCGGAAAGCCAGTAAGTTAGGCAACTTGATTGGCACCAGGCTTATTTCCATTTGGCTTCAACTGGCTATAATGCTAATGATTCTCGTGTGACCATCCACTCTGCCACACCTGAGCTTCTAGCATACTACCTGCTGGCTCCTTAGCCTGGCCCACCTTGCCCGGTGACCAAGCTGTCCTTGACACCTCTCTAAATAATGAAGGAGGAGACACCTACCGCGGCTCTTCAAAGGTGTACTTATTAGTAAAGGTGAAGGGACCATACAAATACACAGTCGCACCGCAACTGGGCAGCCACACTGCTGTTCCCCGAGAACGTAGTTGTCCGCAGACAGATCCAACCAGGGCAGATAAACTCGTTGACAGCTGAAAGCAAAATGCCTGAGATTCACCAGAGTTGAGAGGATAGTTTGAACCCCTACAGTTTAAATTATTGATGGTTTTATGCACTAAATGAAGGGCCATAAGCAAATTTAGGGGTGAAGTGGCTAAAATTTTCCGCCAACCTTGAATGGAATTAGAATGCCGGAAGGATTCAAATACCTTCGTCGGATAATTGTTCAGAGAAAGCGGTGAATCTACATTTGCCACGTCAGTTTCAGCACCACTTGAAAGACTTTTATTCCTTTTTTCCGGACCTCCCTATCAATAGCTTTAGCAAACAGCGTGTAAATACTTATTCGGACAGGCAACGTCTCAAAACGGTGTGATCTCCTTGGTCCGCCCCATGCCGCCGTAGAGGAAGGGCTGTATATAACACCAACAGAGGGTAAATATGGAGCTGCTACTATTAGGCGATTCATTTAGGCTCGATGGCTGATGAATCACAGGAATGAGCAGACAGGGCACAATAAAACCAGCACACACCAGCGTAAGTATTCTGCAAAAACTGTGTATACACAACCCTATAAAGTAGTGAACACACTTTGGAAACGGACTTTTACGGCTTTTATTGCGCAGGGTTTACCGGAAGGATGTTGGTACACAGGTGTCCATAGTCACTTTACAATATATGTGTCCTAATCACTAAGGTGAGCGAGATATTCTTGTTCCTTATTAGGATTACTTCATGTCTGATTATGAAAATGACCACAAGGCTGTGAACTAGTTACGATTCTGGAAGAAACAGTAGCAAGAAATTCTCTCAAGTAAATGGTAATTTTCAGGTAATGTCAAGAGAATTTATTGACACTATACCATAATAGCATATGGGCCAGAAGATAGAAGACAAAAATACTAAATTATTGGAAATCCTTTAGTTACACTTTTCCTTTTTATATCCGAAAGCAGTTTAACTATCAAAAGTTTTTCATTCAGTCGCTGGACTACTGAACATTCAGTTGTTTTTCATGTCCGTTATAGAAATAGCGGTTAGTTTGTCTTGCCACGTTTTTAGGCGCGGTTAGTCTGAAGGCAGAATGGTTAAGTACTCTTGGGAACCTAAAGATGAGGACGAAAGTAAGACATGCAAGGCTCGATTCCTTACCTACGTACACATTTCAAAAATATGCACGAGTGTGCTTGTGCCGTCAAAGTAATTCTTTTATCGACAGTAATAAATTCTCTAGGGAATGACGCTTCAGCGAGCACAAACATATTTGAAGAACGTTATTGAAAAGAAAGAAATCATTCCTTTCCGTAAATTCAATGGCGGTGTTGGTCGACACGCTCAAGCGAAAGTTTGGAAGACAACTCAAGGTAGATGGCCCAAAAAGTCTGCACAGATGCTTCTCCAACTTCTGCACAATGCCTTCAGCAATGGAGTATACAAAGATATCAAAGGAGGTGAAGCCAGTCGTTTGTACATAAAACACATTCAGGTATTTTTGTGGAATTTTCTTTTACAGTGTTAGGTCAACCAAGCTCCAAAAATGAGACGTCGCACATACCGTGCCCATGGTCGGATCAACCCCTATATGTGTTCACCATGCCATGTAGAAGTTATCCTGGCCACAAAAGATGACATCGTTCCTAAAGTTGCTGCAGCCACTCCACAGTTGGTTAGAAAAAAGAATCTAAGAAGAAAATGAAACGTCAGATGATGAAGGAAAATGCTGGTTATTGATTTGTTTAATACACGTTCCCGGATTACTTTGTATTTTTGTGATTTCCCATCACGTTCAAGGTAAACCCCTTAAATGTGTAGCCATGGTTTTGAGTCCATATGTCTACTGATTCTTAAAATCTGACTGCCCACTCGTGACAGCTTAAAAATACGAAGGCACTAGTCGTCAGGGAATCCTTTATTGGCCGATTGAAGTTAATATTTGACAGTGGTGTCGCGCATTTTGTCACCTACTGGCATCGCTTTTGGACATTGGAAGTAATCAGGGGATCGAATGATATGAACTGCTTGGACCTTCCCTAATGATGTACATCTGTACATCAACTGTTTTGTCTTACGTTAAGTAGGTTTTGATATTATGGTACTACCCATTTGCTTGTGTAATGTTAATTATACTGACCGGTTAAGGTGTTCATGCCATAAGTGTTTGGTACCAGAACAATTTATGGTATTTGAGTTAGTGATAAATATAGGTCTCATGTTCTTTAGAAAGCGCCTCAAATTATGATATATTTCTCTATAGAGTTTGCCGATGTGATTACGGTGTCAACAATATCGCCCTTAATAGACCCAGCTCTAAGTAGTGAGTTGAATGTGTATAAAAATGTAATACGAAGTTTTGAGGAACTATGCTTTTCGAAACAAACCACCTTGAAGCTTTGCACATTGTTTCACCTCGAATATGGGCTAGTCAGTGTTGTCCACTTGTTTTGTGGATATCATTGAGTTGTGTGCAGATGTCATGTCTCAAATGTTTTGGTCTACAGCACATTGTGGAACCCGATATTCAGACGAAGACAGATCAAAGGTTGTATTAAAATTCTCACGAACTTAACGTTGATGAATAATAATAGTTCCCTGGTGTAATTTGTTTTCGAACAACTACTCTCAGCTCCGTGACTAAATACACATCTGATGTGCTGCGCATTAGTGTATTCACCTAGGGGGTGTAATACTAACACCTTACGAAGCATGTCACAAGTGGTTCTTAACCATGTTCTCAACTATTTCACATGCAACTTGATCTATCTTTCTTCTGTATTACATTGGATCGACAATTCAGCGTAGGATTTAATAGTGTCCCTATGAATTTATAAACGTTTCTGCAAGAAGTCTGCACATCTTTAAATGTCTTTATGTGAAGTCGGTCAGTGATTTGACCTCAAAGCTTTTACTAATGCGCTAAATGTTTTAAAAACACTCCGTAGTTGCTAATCCCACTCTTTGTTGGTGGACCTTCCTGTCTCCCACCAATTCTGTTTTGTGGTAAGACATTTACTGATGTTCTGTGTATACCTATTTTGAAGTATCAGACTAGACGAGTTGAGCGAGGAGACTACATGACGATTTCACGCTGTAATCACCGTTGCAGTTTTTCCCCAGTAAGTTCGCTCTTATCGATACGAATAATGTCGTGTTTGACGGACACAGTTGTCAATTTCAAAAATGTGAAAGTTTTGAAGAATGGAAGGTGCTAAGCAAAATGTAAACGCATAGGATTTAACAAGTCTATACCTTTGCTGTTACTTTCGTATTCTTTTGTGGCGAGGAGTAGTAGTTGATAAGTATTTGTTAATTAGATCGTAAAGATATGATTGTATTAGTAGTAATAGTTCACAAAATCGTGTGGACGCTACTGTTAGTCATCATTTAAGATGAGCTCTCTTGAACTTTGCATTTGGGAGAAATTGTATACGATATCAATCAGAATAATCGTCTTTCTTGGGATTCTTCTGGTTTGTGAAAATTTCATCTACGCCTATGAATCCACAGGCCTGGAAAATAGCTAATACAAGTAGGTAGAAGTATGTGAAGTGCATTTTCATCACTAATTAACGGTATCAGCTGAATTTAGAATTTAGGTTTTTACCGGAGTTGTCCTAAAGTATGAGTGAGTGTTATGCGCATTACCTCGCTCATTAACTGTTTTTTTATTCTGTTCAAGAACTGAGCCACGTGGTACAGATTCTTCATCTACCAGACTTTCTGCGTAAGAGCTGATAATATATTTTAGGTTGAAGTACGCTGGTGACTCTATCCAAACTCTGGAGCCCACTTATCAGAAGTCATATGCTTAAGCCAACATCCTACACCCTGTTTACTGACAAGTATAGACCGAGTGTTTATAAAGTTTCAAACTACGTGTAGTGAAGGTCTTCATACATACGAGAGCTACCACATAGTTTCAAGCTACATTAGGATCGGTGCTTCAATATATATCCAGTGGATTTCGCCCACTACTAGATAGCTCTGGGAAGAATTGGTGAAGAAGTCGCTCGGTATTGATCACATATAGTCGAACAGTTCAACTCTAATAGTAGTAAAGACCAGGTTGAAACGCAAATGTATGCTGTCCTAGCCGGGAACTCATCAGCACGACGTGCTTACCGGTGTCCGAACCCAGGACTCTCCGGTTTCTAGCTCGTAGATTATTCAGCCACTGGGACCCAGCTGAGTGGCCCATGAATTCTAATTTCTACCAATCCGTGATTTTAGAGTGATCAACAACCAGTATCGTCGGCGGCGAGTACTTGTCCTCACTTCCGACCGCATAGGACCCCACTGGTCACGACCTCTCACCAGAACTTCAGTCGACTTCGTCTCATAGCCAGTCACTGGCGAGCATCAGATTCTTAGTAAATGGGGACAGGTTAAATCGTGACAATCTATATAATAAAAACTCACTGGACAACAGTGGTATTATGCACAGCAATAATGGTATCTAATATATTCTAAAAAGTAAAGTTTAGCAAATCTTTTTAGGATGATGCCGAAAAGCAGGAAGTCTGATTACATCAGCGTCTAGAAGGATGTTTACTATACTAATGGATTTGATTTTTAAAAAAACTGACTAATAAACGAAGAAAATTCTTTTTGATAAATTCGTCATCAGGTTCTACAGTTACATGGCCCAAATAATTAAAGAAATAGTGTTATTAACAAGTTTAACGCTGCTTCAAATTACACTGAAACAATAGTATCGATAGAATACAGTTCAAAAGCACCAGTAAGAGGAAGATAAAAGGTACTGAAGTAACACTAAACTAAGCATCTTATACATTAAGTGAAGTAAAAAAATTTATAAATTCATATGTCGGACAGTGGGTTAGGATAACAGTAGTGGCTGCCTGGAACTGTTTCTTTTGTACGTAGAGCTCCGGTTGTCTTAGGTGAATTACAGTGGCTTCCGCTGTTTAAAATGTTCAGAATCTGGAGACCTTTGGTAATTTATTTGATACCCCATAGATAGTAAGAAAGAACCGCTAGCTTTGGGGATAGCAATTCGAAGAACGAATCTCCATTGGTTTTAACAAATGTTATGAATTATTTTGGTCGTCGCGAAACCGATGTACGCTGAAGTAGACATATGGTATACACATGACACACACATTGTTTCCTTTAGTTCCTAGAGAAACATAGGGCTTCAGCCGCACGTCTCCATTTTGTTCGGTTTTCCGCTAACATTTTCACCTGGCTCTACGTCTGTCCACATGCTTTCATCTCATCACATGACCTCCTCCAAGTCACCCTTGGACGACCAACTCGCCGCTTCCCTTTCGGGTTCCACTCGGGCGATGGCTTGTCTAGTGATGTCACTTGGTGGTTTCCTCATAGTATGGCCAATCCAACTCCATTTATTGCACAATCGGTTCCTCGTTGGTTTGTTCCCAGAGATTGATCCCTGTTGCCCATCTTTTCTGGCCTCCTGATCTTGAGTTCTGAGCGAAGAAAACTGTTGATAAAGGTCTGTAGTTTGTTTGAGGTGCTCTTTATGACGCACCAAGTCTCTGATCCATATCGTAAGTAGCACTGACTTCACATTGAAGTAGAAAATCCGGATCTTATTTATGATGCTGAGGAGTGCTGTTGACCTTCACACAGACTTAAGGGTAATGAAAGCTTGTCTTGATTTTCCGATTCTTGCTTTGATATCCTCGTCAGTTCCGTCAGCCTGTAGTTGAAACGATGCTTCCCAGGTAGGTAAAGGAGGTTGTTTCTCTCAGGTTCCTCCCATTTATGCTGGCTGATTGTTGTCTGTTGTTGTTGTTGTTGCTGTTGGTGTTGGCCAGGAATCTTCATCACCTCTGTTTTATCTATGTTCACCTGAAGTCACGTCCTATCTTTGGTGCTTCTTCTGCCGTCAACTTGTTGCTTTTCATTTGCATATCTCCCAGTTTTTGGGAAATCAGACATATATCATCGGCGAAGTCCAGATCCTCCAAGTTTTTGTATGAGTCCATTTTGTGCCTGTTTCCTCATTGCCCGTTGTCTGTCGCATTATCCAATCTACTGCAATCAGGAAAATCATTGGCGATAGTAGACAGCCTTATCTTACTCTCGTCTTCACTTCAAAGGATTCCGTGAGTTTCCTGCTGTGGATTACTTGGCATGCAGCATTGTCGCACAACTGTTGAATGAGATGTATAATTGTTGACGGTACTCCGTAGCAGCGAAATAGTTGCCAAATCACCTGTCGACAGACGCTGTCGAGGGCCTTTTCAAAGTCAATGAAGTTGAGACACAGAGCTGACTTCTATTCCAAGCTCTGTTCAGTGATGATAGGTAGTTTTGTGATTTGACCGATGCAAGGCATGTTCCTCCTGAATCCAGGCGTGTTCCGGTCGACACAAATCAATGTGTTTGTTAAAAGTGAATAGTTTAGTTCCTTTATTTACTTTTCTCAGTCCTTTAGAAAGTCGTCAGCTTGAAGAATGTGGGAGAATGAGAATTTCTGAGAAGTGAATTTTTATAATCTATCATTGACAGTTGGAGATAATTACCACCGTAATTTCCATAGTTTCCTACTTCTGGAGAAAATTCTGAATGCCTAAATTGTCTCACTTAAAAGTAGAACATCTACGTATACCCACAGTGTATCCAAATATCTGCATGCAAACGAAGAGTTTAAGAATTCTATAATTTTTCTTTTGAAGAATACTATAAGATAACTTTACAAAATTGATGTAAACGGCAAATATGCTCCTAGAAGATGTTTGAAAAGCACAGAAGCGTCGGGAGATGGTGATCCAAATGATGTGAGTGACTAGGAAACCCAACATTCTAGCGGTTTTTTCCTCACTTTAGAAAGTAAATAATGATTAGAAGCATATTAATGGAAAAAACATGCCCATCTCTTTAATTGTTTTTCACAGTTGCTACCAACCAGCTGATTATTTCAGGATTTGCATCATGAGCTGACATTAGTTAGAGAACGATTGGAAAACCAGCTGGGAGTACTGGACAGCTGTTTCGTCCTAATTCAGGAACTCTTCGGCAGTACGCACCCACCGGGATTCGAACCCAGGACCTTCTGGTTACAAGGCGAGCTAGCTCGTATACCATTAAGCCACTGGGACCCGTTCCAATTGTCCTTGAATTCTAACTTCTGCCAATTCACGACATAGCGCGACGCCAGCCAATGTCTTTGGCGAGTATTTGTCCTCACACCCGACCTGCTGCATCCTACTAGTCATTACTTCTCGCCGAAGACACTAGCTAGCGGTCGCGCTATGTCGTAAATTGGCAGAAGTTAGGATTCAAGGACCATTGAACGGGTCCCAGTGGCTTAATGGTATACGAGCTAGCTCGCCTTGTAACCAGAAGGTCCTGGGTTCGAATCCCGGTGGGTGCGTACTGCCGAAGAGTTCCTAAATTAGGACGAAACAGCTGTCCAGTACTCCCAGCTGGTTTTCCAATCGTTCTCTAACTAATGTCAGCTCATGATGAAAATCCTGGAACCAGTCAAATCCCCACAAACCAACACTTGAATAGCTGATTACTTTTTGGCCATACAGTTTCTTGGGAATCTAGGCTTTCTTGCATCGATTACAGTTTGTTTAACCAAGTAGCATTGTTAGTTATAGCACATTAAACCTGTTAAACTGTAGGTTATTAGACCTTCTATGTGTAACAGACTACTAAGTTTAAGATTCATCAACAGAACTATGAGAATATATGTCCAAACCAAATTCACTTTTAGCAATTTGGAAAAAAAATTGGGCATTAGGTATGTAATATTCATTAGTATAACAGTTTTTGCATTTCCCATTGAGTGAAATACAAAAAGACTTTGGTTTTGCTGACGTTTCGCTGTTTAATGCTTGTGCTAATAGCGTTATCCAAGTGTTATTATCAAACCAGAATTTACAAAATCTCAGCATATATATAACAACATTGAAGTTAGGCGTCGAGTTCTAGGTAAACAGGGGAAATCAATCGACGAAGTCGTGAAGTTACAAAGACTGAGATGGTTAGGACATGTGTTACGTATGCCAAGCCATCGCCTCCCTCGACGAGCAATGTTAGCGGATATAGGGTCAGGCTGGAAAAAAGCTAGCGGTGGTCAAACAAAAACTTGGCACCAGTCAGTGAAATCCACAACAGTTGGTCTAAGCCACGTAGGAAGGTGTAGACTTCCAGGCTGGGGTCCTCGGGATGGTAAAAATCTATGGTTGGAAACAATTGGTGACATGGCTGAAAATCGTTCTCAGTGGCGCAGATGCATCCACTCCTTGTGACTTATGATCTCCAATGAAACTGTTTTGTTCTTCGTTATTATTATTCCTTTGTCTCACACCTCTGCTCACTGTCTCTATTATGCTTTTCTTGTACTTTCTTCTCTTGCTTCGCGTGCTACACTGAGTGTGGCGACTTGAACTGGCGCACATTTGTGCAAAGTTCTATGTCGAAAACAGACAGACAGACAGACATTTTCGTTGTCGAATTAGCCAATCGGTAAAGATAACAAAGATTGTTGGATTTGATAAGGGTGTAAAATTATAAAAACAGCGTGTGTTTACATAATGAAATTGTTTATTACATATGCGTTGATTTTGTCACTCCATTGGTGGAGGACGGAGTGTTGAAACCGTGTCTAATTCTGTTTTAGTTCATCATTCAGTCCTATTAAGACAATTTGGATTCCATTCTTAATAAGAAGTGCTTCTGATGATATAGACGTTCTTTGTGATTTCTGAGATTTTTTTCTGGATTATTTCAATACTGTCAAAGTCAATTTTGTGACCTGATTTTATAGCATCGTATAGACGACCTATGGCTGATGATTTCTCAAGCTTTTCTAGTTCACTAACTGGATTTATTTCTCGGTGGTCGAACAGACGCGGCTCTACGGTGTTCATTCCTTCTGATTTTGATTTCTCGAGATGTTTGTCCGATATGCATATATGGCATCACATTCCAAACATTTTATTTTATAGACACAATTAATAATACTTTGATGGAGCTATTAGCAGCATCATTAAATAGCGAAACGTCAGTAAAAACAACAATATCGTTTTGTTTTTCATTCATTGCAAATTACAAAAAAACCTTTATTATAAAGAGTTATAAGAAGCCTTAAATAACAAAATATCTTTTCTGATTCATGGTATTCAGCAGTGGAATCCAAGATGCATATTCCACTTAATGTTCGGACTTATCATCCGGGTGTACCTGCTTTCCCAATGAGTAAAATGGTGTTCTTACTGAGACTCGAACCTAAAACTCATCGTTTCAAACGTTAACAAAGATCGAGCTTTTTTAAGTCCAATAGAAGTCAACAGAAATACAAAATTATAATGTATATCCAAACCGAATTCACGTTTAGCAGTTTGAAAAAATTGGGTATTAGGTATTTCCCAGTGAGTGGAAAACAAAATGACTTTGGTTTTACTGACGTTTCTCTATTTAATGATGCTGCTAATAGCTTTATCAAAGTAGTATTATGATACCAGAATTTACAAAATCTCAGCTTTTAAACAGCAATTTAATCATCGTTTATCAGCTATAAGGTAATTTTTACGTTGTCAAGTTGGTCATTTGGTAAAGATAACGAGACCGAGTGTAGATTGTTGGATTTGATAAGTGTATGAAGTTATAAAAGCAGCATGTGTTTACATACTGAAAATTGTTCATCAACATTTGTGTTAATTTTGTCACTTCATGTGATGCGATATGATACAAAACGAAGAAATAAATGGAATATACATTGTTAAAGGGTAAAGAAAAACAAAGATACATATCAGATACATATCGGACAAACCTCGAGAGAAATCAAGTGCGGAAGAATTGAACACTGTAGATCGCCTATTCGATCACTGCGAAATCCAGTTGAACTAGAAAAGCTTGGAAAATTACCAGCCGTAAGTCTACACACACTATAGAGTCAGGCCATAAAATTGATTTTGACAATATCAAAGTCAACTAGGGGAAATTTCAAAAGTCACAAAGAACGTCTATATCATCAGAAGCACTTCTTATTAAGAATGGAATCCAAATTGTCTGAATAGGACTGAATGATGGACTAAAACAGAATTAGACCTGGTTCCAACACCCTGTCCTCCATCAAAGAAGTGACAAAATCAATACAGATGTGATAAGCAATTTTCGTTGTGTAAATACAAGCTGTTTTTACAATTTCATATGCTTATGAAATCCGACATTCTACACATGGTTTTGTTATCACTACCAATTGACCAACTTGACAAAAACTTAAAAATTGACTCATGCTGAAGAACGAAGATTAAGTTACTTTTTACGAGTTGATCACGGACTGATATCAGTTAGAGAAGAGCTGATGCTCACTAGTGGTTTGTTACAGGATGGTGTTTCCTGGAGTTCTAGTGAGAAGTTGTGACCAGTGAGGTCCAGTTGGATGTCACGTGTGTGTGGATGGATGTCCCACCAACAACAATGGTTGGCGTCGCGCTAAATCACGAATTGGTAGAAATTAGAATTCATGAGCGATTGAATTGGTATACGGGCTTGCCTTGTAACCGAAAGGTCCTAGGATCGAATCCCAGTGGGTGTGTACTGCCGATGATTCCCAAAACTAGGATGAAACAGCAGCTGTCCAGTACTCCCTGGTTTTAATGGTTCTCTATCAATCCGTGATCAACTCGTAAAACATAACTAACCCTTACAAACCAAACGATAGAAGATTAAGTTACTGTTTATAAATTGAGACTTTGTAAATTCTGGTTTAATAATACTTTGATAGAGCTATTAGAAGCACTAAACAGCGAGACGTCAGTAAAAACATTGTCATCATTTTGATAGAGAAAGAAAGACTAGATTTGCAGTGATGGAAAAAATAGACATCATTTGTCAACAAACATCTATTGCCATTACTGGAGAAAGAGATGAAGTGCCTACTAATTCTTTGCACAAAAGACATCCAATTTAGATTCGATAACCAATTCTACTGATAAATTGATGTGGTCGCCATGGGTTCACCTCTAGGACCTATTCTAGCCGACATCTTCATGGGTTATCTCGAACAGACGTGACTGAGTGACTCTATCAATGAAACAACACACTATCGTCGATACGTCGACGTTAGATTCGTTGTTTGTAACGACATGAGTCAGGCATCCGTATTATTCGACCGCCTTAATGAGATCCACCCAAACGTGAAATTCACCATGAAATATGAACACAACGACGAGTTTAATTTCCTGTACCTAAATGTAAAAAGAAGAAACGGTGGAACAGTTGAAAAGTTCCTCTACAGAAAAGAAACATGTACTGGACAATGCCTTCACTACAGCAGCTTCTGCCTATAAGCTATATGCGGGGATTAGTAAGGACACAGAGGAAGTTATGTGCATCTTACAAGGTAGAAGAAAATTAAGCTTTGTTGAAAAATGCCGTAAGGGAAATGTGTATCCGAAAGGATTTATCCTAAAGTACAACAAAGAATGAGATGAGAAAGAGAAGTATCCAACATTTGAAAAGAAGAAAGTGTTTATTTGTCTCCCATACAAAGGAGAAACAGTATTATAAGAGGATGAAAGGAGCAATAAAGAGATGCTGGTGACACTATACAGTACTACATGCTCTATAAGCCAATCAAAACTGGACAAGTACCCTGCTAATGTTACCTCCAACTGCGTTTATAAATTTACCTGCGGCTGCAAGTACATTGGAAGGACAGAAAGAAGGGTTTCTATCCAGTTTTCAGAGCATATTCCAAGAAACTTATACTTAAAACGAAGCAGATATTTACAAAGTACAATTACCAGATACCTTGTGGATACGGATCATTTTGTCGAGATTTCCAAATCCTTCAAAATATTAGACATACAAACGACAGCTAATGTACTACGATTTGCTGAAGCAATTGCAATCAAACATCTCAGACCAAACTTATGCGCACAGAAAGAGAGTGTAGTCAATCTGTCACTACCTTGATAACCGTATCACTTTCATTATACTGATTAGTCATACACACTAGTGAACTCAGCTCACTAATCAAGTTTCCAATTTGATGAACTTTAACCTTCTTGATTAGCCATTTCGACGTAGAAGCTAACACTGTTTATTAGATTTGTCTGTTTTCTGTCTTCTCTCACCCCACCTTTTTTCTCAAAGTTTGATAGTATATAAATTCATGGTAACTTTAATTAAAAATTGTTGTACTTATATTCCGGATGTGTTCATTTTATAACGTTTTCACTATTACCTTTCAAACATTGAAGTATGAAATGTTATTATTTAAAACCATTGTAATTTCAAGTAGTTTTCAGCTGATGAGAACCTGTGAAATAGAATGATGCTGTCATTTAATACTGCAAATCTAGTCTTTCTTTCTCTATCGAAATTAATCAAGGGAAGCAAATGTATGAAATGTCATTATTCTATTTTTTGCCTTCATTGGGGAATACAAAAACTTTATATAAAATGACTAAAAGAAATAACAACAGCCGACACCAGTTTCATGGCATATGGCCCACGTGGTTTAGTGAATAACTCTCTGGCGTTTGAAACTGTAGACTCTGGGTTCGACCCACACTAGGATCACTATAATTCACCGGTGTTACAACTGCACTGGACTGTGAATGATAACCGTAGTCACTTTGTTATGTCTGCGCCTGCCTAATATGCCTATTTGCCTGTTGTGCCTTCCGATTCACTGAGCCACGCAAATATTAAAAGGCTGGCCTGTGACTGTATATTGTAATAACCCATTAGGAAAACAATACATGGTATTTATACATTTTTACAACAATAAAGACGGCTAACAGCGTTTGAAATAATTGATCGTATAATCAGTCACAACATGCGCGATCCTATTAACCGGGTACTCCATTTCACGAGTCCCAAAAAGGGTGAAGTTCGTATAGTCGATTCGAACTGCTAACTGTCCTCATTCAAATGACACGATGTGAGCCATCATACATCGTTGAAACATGACAACAGAAACCGAGCATTTCGGTCCAACGAAGCATAGTATATGTCTTCACTTAACAATATATAAATCACCAAACAGAGAACAGAGTCATGGGTAGAAGATCGCTGCAGCAGTTACGCAATAACTTTCGAAAAGAATAAACCGAAAATATGCGATCTCTGCCAATCATGAATTCGTTAATTTATCCGAACATCTTACATTGTTGTTTGAAACGAAAGCTAATTTCTGTAGAAATGATTCATTTCACCATTTCAATGGTTTGAAGTATCGAAGTGACTTAAATTTTAGCAAAAAATGTTAATATTGATTCAGAGATAAACTGCTGATCAGTTAATGCACTGTTCTATACATAAAGTGGAGCATGGTAGAGACTACAGGGTGTGTTGTCACTTTGAATAAGAAATGAGTTATAGGTAATTATACTACTTGTTCAATAAATAAGTAGTATAATTAACATTCAGTAAAAATGAGATTATCGGTTCCTCACCTCCAGTGCTATCTCATTGTCAGTGTGGTTTTTTAGGTATCGTAACTTCTTTTCGAGAAATACCTGCTGGTAATTGCACTTGTTGGCTTTCTTTAGCTACATATTAAAATTGTGGAAAATACTACCCACCAGGACATTAGGGAGGAAAGAACAAGAAGTCCAGCAAAAATATCTATTCGGCAGTTTCATCTTCCCGAAATATACCCATTAATTTACATTAAAAAACAGTTTTTTTTTGCTCAGCAAAGAAATATATCTTTTTAGTGACTTCACTTTCAAGCTGTACAGTCATATTTGTATTACGGAAAAAGGTATTAAGTGGCATTAGAAGTTTCTCAATTAATGTACATATGATAAGAATAATGACAATTAAAATGATGTATTAAGAGAGTAGAGGTGAAGTGGATGAATTACAAAACTTTTAAAAATCATTAAATGAGTGAATTGGTGTTAAAATTTTAAAACTGTACGTCAAGTGTTGTATAAAAAATTAAGAGTACAACGGTGACAACAATAAAGATGCATAAGGTGTTGTGAAGTGGAATGAATTCAAATGGTAAATATGAATAAAATAAAAGAACATTACTATGACCGAGATAAAGGAAGGGGTTTAGCAAAACGTTTTTGAACTCAAATTAGGTTTTTGTCCATGTATAGCTAGAACTTCGGCTATCCATAAGTGGAAAAAATGTGAGCTTTAGAAGTGATTGAATTCGGTCCTGTAAATAGCTTTGAAGGATAAATTACGTGGGACTGAATGACTTGACTCTAGAATGTGTTCGCAAATTGATGAATTTGTCGTTCTATGCTCACCTTTCATTAAACAAATGGGATAGTGTTTAGCTACGCGTTTACGGAAAACACGTTTACAACGTCCAGTTTAATTAGCTCCACAGGAGTACATGAATGAGTATAAGCATATAGCTGTGGTTTATCCTTTTGTTGATGTTGGTTGGTCATCTTCATCACTTCCGTCTTCTCTATGTTCACCTGGAGTCCTGGCCTAGCTGGCTGACTCCTCAGGTAGTTTGTTAGTTTTTACCCGTAAGTGTTCAAGTTTATGTGACATTACACATATATTATCTGCGAAATCCAGATACTATAGAGTCTTCTTATCGATCAGTCCAGTGTATTCCTGTCTTCTCACTCCCTGTGCACAGTCTGACGCATAATCCAGTCCACCACAATCGAGAATATCATCGTGGGTGATAACAGGCAGGCAGCCAGCCTTATCTCACTCCTGTATTCACTTCGAACGCCTCTCTGAGTTTTCCGATGTGGATTGCCCAGCAGGTGGAAAGCATTGTCATATAGCCAGCCGTTGAATGAGGTCAATAAAGATCTGGGACACTGTACGCCGTAGTGTTGAAACAGTTTTCAATTTACTTCCCCGTCAACATTGTCTGTTGAAGGCCTTTTCGAAGTTGATGAATTTAAGGTAGAGTGAGGTTTGATTGCCATTCTATGCTTTGTTCTGTGATGACGATAATGCATAGCGTTACAGTCTGACCAGCACATGATTTGCCTTTCCTGAATCCGACTTGTTCCTGTTGGGCTGGTGGAATTCTGTATCCAGTGCATCTTTTATTCTCTCCAGCATGATGCGACTTAGTTTTTTACTTGACGTGGACAAGAGAATTATTCCACGCGAGCTATTGTGGAGTGAGACGTAAGTAGCTCTTCTTTGATAGTTTGACAAGGTAGCCCTTCTTCCAACCAGGAGGCATCTTTGAGTTGAACTTCAATACCGAACAAAAGTTGTGATTATGAAGTAACAAATATACTCATATTACTTACTATTAGTAAGTAGTATAAATTTGAACACTAAAGAAAGAAGAACAATGGATAAATAAGAGAGGAATTAACATCAACTTTATCAGAATCATTTATCAAAGACAACTGAGAAATATTCCATTGACTCATAAGAGAAGGCAAAACAGCGAAGAAAATTTTCTTTTCGACGATTCATTTTCATGAGCTGTACAATCGTAATTATAATTAAACACATAAGATACATAACAACAGATACTGGTAAGCTTTGTCCTTGAAAATTTACTACATAGTGTGAGGTGTAAGGGATGACTAATTGTAAGTTAGAAAGAGACAGAAGTTGGCATGACCTAATAAGTGTGAGATAATGACTAGTCAATAAGCTAGTGTAGAGTGGACAGGAACTAGTGGAAAGGTTGTACAGTAGTTTTGTATAAGATCTGTGTGAAAAAGCAATGTTATTAATAAACAGTAATAGAGTAGTAACAAATGTGGATGGTGGGAATAGTAATAATAATAAAAGTATTAAGAACAGTAATAATAATAATAATAGTGAACATAACGTATTATCTACATATCTCTTGTATAAGTGCAGTTTACTTATCAAAGGATCAAGGATGTTGTTTTCAAGACTCGCCATGAAACAGTCAGCTAGGAGTGGACCGAGAGGAGACCCATGGCTACTCCATCTTTCTGTACATAGAACTGTTCATTGAATTTGAACTGGATATTGAACGTGCATCTGAGAAGAAGTTCCTTCAGGTAGTTTATGGGGAAAGGAACTTCTGTGTTGTTGGTTTCTATGTAATTACAAATGAAGCATATTGTCTCAGTCAGGGGATACTTGTGAATAGAGAGGCGACATCTAGTGAGATCATTTGTCTTTCATACACGTTGACATCCTTCACTGAGTCGATGAAGTCAAATGTATCTTTGAGGCTATATTTTGTCATATGTCTTTTAACTGGTTCGAGGATATCAGCTAGCCATTTCGCGATTTGGTGATACGGTGAGTTAACCATGTCTATGACCGGTCGAAGTGGAACATTCTCTTTATGCACTTTCGGCAGTCCATACAGTCTTGGAATAGTTGAACTACATGGTTTTATTTGCCCATAAACCTCTTGTGTTATGACTGAATCTTCTTTCATTCTCTTCAGCAATTTTGTGAGTAGGTTTTCTGTTCTTTCAGTTGTGTCTTTTTGGTTGGGTGATTCAAAGAATTTGGTTTTATCTGATAGTATATTTGTCAATTTCTCATTAAATCGGATCTATTCATCACTACAATCCACTGCCCTTATCAGGACGGACAAGGATTATGTCCTTATTTTCTTGAAGTTGTTTAAGTTGTCTTCTGTGTTCTTTGGTTAGTAGGTAACGGTGACTCGGTTGCGTACGAATGTACTCGTAACAGCTTTCAAGAATTGAAGCTTTGAATTGATCTAGGTCTTTTTCGGAAGTCGGTGACAAATCGGCTGTCTGTGACATTAAATTCTCAAACTGCACTTTAGTATGTAATTCGTTGGTTTTACTCGATACATGGCAAAATTTTGGGCCAAGTGATAGGACTTGCATTTGAACAGGAGTCAGAGGAAAATTCGAGAAATTGAATACATATTTCTCCGGATTCTGTGGAGACGTCGAAAAAGTTTCAGATGTTTCAAGCTTTTTGTTAGTCATGAAAAACGGTTCCTAAGAAGACTCTCTTCATGAACCTAGAATTCAAAGGTGACATCGCAGCGGAAATTCTCAGAAACCGCCTTTCAAAAAGTCTGAAGAAGACATTCCCAACAGCCACTCTACGTATAACATTCTCCTGCAGACAGTTAATCCAGTCTAACGTTAAGGACAAGATACCGTCTTTGGCCACTTCAATGTGTATTTATCAATTCACTTGCTCGTGTGGAGCAAAGTATATCGACCGTACGCAACGTCAAGTCCACAAACGTATCCTGGAACACTGCCCAGCTTGGTTAGCCAGAGGAGAAAAGAAGAATAGCAACAGCTTAATCCTCGAACACCTTGTTATCTCCGGACATCGAACACCCCCACACGAATGCTTCACAGTGGTACACAGAGTCCCTCAATATCGTACAAAAGGACTCCGGATACGACATCTGTACATAGCTGAGGCATTAGCTATTCGTGACATAAAACCGGACCTATGCATACAAAAACGATACATACATTCTCTAGCCCTACCATGGCCAGAGTAAATTTCTTACTATAATTTTTCTCCTCTCTTTTAATATGTAAGTTCACTGTTATTATTATTACTGTTCTTAATACTTTTATTATTATTACTATTCCCACCATCCACATTTTGTTACTACTCTATTACTGTTTATTAATAACATTGCTTTTTCACACAGATCTTATACAAAACTACTGTACAACCTTTCCACTAGTTCCTGTCCACTCTACACTAGCTTATTGACTAGTCATTATCTCACACTTATTAGGTCATGCCAACTTCTGTCTCCTTTCTAACTTACAATTAGTCATCCCTTCTTACACCTCACACTATGTAGTAGAATTTTCAAGGACAAAGCTTACCAGTATCTGTGTGTTTATGTATCTTATGTGTTTAATTATAATTACGATTGAACAGCTCATGAAAATGAATCGTCGAAAAGAAAATTTTCTTCGCTGTTTGTGCCTTACAACTGAGAAACTTTAATAATAATAATATCGAGTAGGCATTTGCTCGAAATGATTAATACTGTGCAAAAATTTACTGTGAACGTTTTTTAAACACACTGTCTGCTTTTTTCATATTCATTGAATGTTCTATAATCGAAAGTTGTGCCAAGGGGATTTTTCTGATTGACAGATAAACGTAAAACATTAACAGTATGTGTAAAATTTGGGAACTGTGATAGTATTGTGGTGCGAGCTGTTTGCTAGCCAAAATCGGTAGACAACAATTTACGTCAATGTTTATGTCCCAAATCTTGGTCATAAGAAAAACAAAGACTAACCTCCAGGAAATGACCAACCAATCACAACAGAGCGTGGGCGGATATGATTTTCATACATATCACCGGACTGTCTTAGAAACGGCAACAAAGAGATAACAGAATAACCTTTAGCAGGAAAACAACTAATCAGAAGACATTGCTAATAATGTACATAAAAATCTATAAATATCTGTTAATTTTCTCAATAAAGGATCTGTTGCCTGGCCTTTGTCTTCTGTCGCTACAGTATATTATTCGATATCAATTCGTTTAATAGATGGATATTGCACACGATGAGACAGTATTATTTACTGGATGATGAAGTTTCAAACATAATTTATTACTGTTCATAATCATCGCAAATATGGCTGCACAGCTTTATACTGCTGCTGAGTAGTTAAGTCCTGACGCGGAAAGAGGAAATCAGAAGACCACCAGGTTTACATGATACTTGTATCTTCCAGACAGGAATAAATGTCACACAAGTGTGTGAGTGGAAGGGTACTTAGATGTACGAACGTGGGAAACAAGAAAGTGAACAAAAATAATAAAGCAGAGTATATATGAAAATGGCCAATACACATGGACCAATAGATTACGTCTTATCATGATTGGTGTTAATGTCATGATAATAAGGTCATACATATTATTTAGTTAGTGGACAGACAAAAGAATAATGTCAGTTCAAGACTTTCATTTTATACTTTTGTTTATTCCTTCAAACTCGTCGTTGGGGCAGCGGAATTCTCCAGATGTCTAGGAGAGGTGTTGAGTCATTTCCACTACATGTATTTTTCCGTTATCAATCTCCCTCCACCCTGTCACATTAGATTTTAAAACTGTCATCTTATCCTATTATCCGACTGCATGGTTGGTTGTGTTTAATTGCTTTCCCAGATTTCTTATCTTATTCAGATCAACTAACCTAGATTTTGCTAGGGTTTTATGCTCTGCTAGTCTGACTAAACCTGTTCTATTACTATGACAACTATGACAATCGTTGCAGGGTACTAGATACACTAAGTTGTTTCGCTTAATTAGCTCCACATGACCGACGCTATTTTTACTGGATTGTTAAGAATTCTACGTACGGTTTCCAAGAAGAATTCCTAATAATGCAGAAACAAAAGTGCCATTCAAATCCAAGAACTCACTTAGGAACCAGCTTTGTCAGTTAAAGGATCTTGAGGAGCCAATTAAAAAAAACAGCCGCAGACAAACGAGGATAAGTGATTACTAATTTGAACATACGAAAATTGGGAAAAAAGTAACATGAGCAAATACAATAGAATAATATAAATTCACTTCGTTATATTGAACTTTTGCGTGCGTTATTCGACTAAACTTGCGTACACGTATATTCTAGTACTTCTTCACTTTTATTAATGTGCGCAGACGTTGTGGCTACTCGACGCCCACAACGTAAAACTAAAAGGCACTTGCGAAGAGTACGATTGTGTATTAGCAGTAGTCAAATTTCGAAAATGTGTCAAGGTAATATTCAACAGTAAAATGACAAATGTTGCGAAGTACATATAAAATCGGTCTGTGCACACATATAATACAAGTATACAAATTAGATTAAAAAGTGTTTACAGTTGGTATAGGGGTACTACAGAACGACAACAACTCATTGCTTTGTGAATGCATAAATTTGATGTAAACCACAGAATAACAATCGTTTCAATGAAATATTGTAAATCCAAATGTTCAGCAATCATTCAGATGACAATAAATCTCTATCTGTCTGATTGGTTTGCCAGTTGAACGTACAATATTTCACAGAAGGTTATTCCTTCAAGTTACCATATTTCGAATAAAATAACACAAAGCAAAAGAACAGAAAAACGGCAAAATGTGAATAAATTCATACCATTGTGAACAGTTTCCAGTCATTGTATAAAGTTCATGGATAATCCCCATCCAGGCATTAATGAAAATAAAACACGTATTTAAGCGAAGTCTCTTTTTTGGCGACAAATTCATTTTCTTAGCTGTACAATCACAAATATATATGGGTTACTTGGTATGCATGTGTACCTTAAGTTTGTCAAACATTAATACAATTGGTTATGGTTATTTTAACTAAACAGGTGAGAATTAGTAATTTTTCAGTGGTTACGTAATAAAAAGATGTCAAGGGAATTGGGTGTTACAGGATTTCATCATGAACTGACATCGCTTAGACGACCAGTGGAAAACCTGGTAGTACTGTACAGCTGTTTCGTCAGCCTACTTTTGGGCTCTTCACCAGTACGCAACCAACCGCCAGGGTTGGTTACCAGGACCCAACCCAATGGCCCATGAATTCCAACTTCTACCAATTCGCGACATCGAGTGTTAATGAAACTAGTGTAGTAACAAAGGTGATGAGTTGTCACAAACAGTTGTCAATAAGAAGTTATTTAATAATATGAATAGTTTGATGAATGAGTTTTACTCAGGATGCACATAGGAACAAAGTAGAGAATACGAAATTACGTAAGAGTTCTAAGTGAATACAAGAATTATAAGCAATTAAAGAACAGGCAAACAAACAAAATTAAGTCATCAAAATCAACAAAGTTGTTACTATGATAGTAGAAGTGGTTAAGTAAATCTCTTTTGTATGCACAGCTCCGGTTTTTCTATGTTAATGGTCAAAGTTTCAGCAATACAAAGAAGACGAGACCGTATTGCTTTTGGTAGGTTATTCTTGACTCTGTGGGGTACTTTGAAGGAGGCATTTGTTCAGATGGAATGAACAGTGTTAATCAGGTGTTCGATTACTGCACTCCTTATAGCACCACTATTGCATTTTCGAAACCATGCTGGAAAGTGTTCTTGAGTCCTCTTGGACAGGGTGCGCGTCGCAACTCCATCCAAAACCTACCAATTTTCACCCGTCTAGTTAAAACAACCATAACCATTTGTATTTTTGTTTGACAAACTTAATGTACACATACATACAAAATAACTCATATATGTTTGCGAGCGTACAGCTAAGAAAATGAATTCGTTGCCGAAAAGAGACTCTTCGCTGAACTACGTGTTTTGTTTTCATGTACAAAGTCTCCAACTATTGATTCTTAATATCCTGTGGAATCTAGTCTTACACAATCTGTACTTTCCTATGTGATTCCTCGTTTGCCCGCCGAACATATG
Source organism: Trichobilharzia regenti (assembly GCA_944472135.2). Classification (NCBI taxonomy): domain Eukaryota; kingdom Metazoa; phylum Platyhelminthes; class Trematoda; order Strigeidida; family Schistosomatidae; genus Trichobilharzia; species Trichobilharzia regenti. The sequence goes on from OX235267.1 coordinate 43,067,238, forward strand.
AAGTTCATCCAAAGGAAGCAGTATGATAGAATTATAACCGCAGAACACATGGGAATTTGGTGACAGAATTGTCTATCCGGAATTCGATTTACTAATATATATATATACCGCATAGTCGAATATCCATTTGCATATATCTACATATACTGTACTGTGTCACTTTTTCTTCCTCACTGTGCTTCTTTTTCCGTTTGCCTGTCATGTTTTCCGAACTGTTTCACAAGCGTCGTTCATTAAACCCATCTTTCCATCAGTCGATATTCTTGACGCTGATAAACGTATTTGTGTCTTTATCTATATGCTACTTATAAATCTTGTGAGTAGCAAACATCACAGTGTCATAAATTTCCGGCTGTCCAGCTCTTTACATTTGCTAATTTTAATTCCGATGTAAAATCAACTGAATAAACCGAAAGTAGCAATCACGTCATCTTAATTAATACTCCTAAATTCAATAAACACTAAGTTTTAATATGTATACGAATATAACTTTGGCACTAGGTTAGAGTATAAATCAACAATAGAATAAATTTATGTGCTTTTAACTGATCGAAAATGCCCATTAGAATTTTCAAAAGCCTCTCTATATACGACTACAATTCATGGGCGATATACTAAGCGAGATAATTGCGAAGAAATTAAGAAAATCAGTTCAAAGAACTTTTATTGCTGGTGAACTACACGTCTTATTCTCTACACAACCGATGGTGCTACCTCGACTGAAAGATGAAGTACCTAGACTAGCTGGCCACTTCAAATTGTATCTACCAATCGAACTGCGCTTACGGTGGAGCGAGTTATATTGTCTGTTGCTCTAGGAACTTGATTTTTCGTGCTCGTTCGGGAACATCTCCCAGTATGGCTAAGTATCCATTCTTATGTGCTTTTATCAAAAATATATATCTTATGATGGAACTGCTTAAGCTGATTTTGTATTTCCCATTAACTGATAATATTGGACTGGAATATATTTGGTGTGCCTTCCCGATTACACATCTGCCTTTGACTGCCTATCCTAGACCTCTCGTAAAACTAGCTTGTTGCAACACAAGCAGTTTCCTGGATTATTAAACGCTTGTATCCTAATTTTTCTGTTAGCAAGTAGTACACTGTATATACTGGGGAAGTCTTCAACTGCTTTACTTATTATGGTTGGTGTCCCTGAAGGTGCTGTCCTTCCTTCTTTTCTTTCTCCTTACATGACTGTTGAAAGAAAACTTTATTCTCAGACGATTAAGTATGAAAATCCTACGATAGCTTATTTGGCACACATTTTACAGGATGTGGAAAGTGTAAGCCACGACACTGTTAATTTACTAACAAAACTCTAAGTAAATAGCCCTTTTTTTATTGAACAGCATTACCAGTGTAAGCGTCCTGTTTAGTTACTCCACTCTATACTATGTAATGTGAAGAAGAAATTAGATGCAATATTGTCTTACATGCTGAAAACTCCCCTCCCCCCATTGTGTTGAAAGTACTGTTTGGAATAAAGCTATTATTATTATTATTATTAAGGGTTTGATCTTGCTTGATATATCGGTTTCTAGTACGGACACTTTGACGATTTCTGAAAAATAACATGGTTTTATTTAGTGGATACGTGTGTCGGTGGTATAGCGGTTAGGACACTCGCCAACCATGCACATGGTCCGGGGTTCGATCCCCGGCCACAGACGCACACCTTTACCTCTCTAAGCCAGAAATAATTCTGGTAAAGAGGAAAGGTTGGGCATGAGGCTAGTAACCCCATCCTGGAAAATAAACTCTGCTACAGAAACTTCAAGCCACTAGCTTGAAGCTCTATGTTCCACTGGGGAACGTGAAGGAAAAATATTAATTATTATTTAGTGGATACCGACTAGCAGTTCAGTCGAGCCAGGATTAAAATTTCGTTCTATTTGAACCTCATCAATTATAGGATTTACCTGCAATCCTTCATGAGTACGCTGTTCCCATTGACCATCGAACCCAACATCCATCGCTTCAAAATGCCAAAGCGTTGCATCCACTAGGCCGAACAGAACGGAATGCTCATCTTGGCTTCTACTGCTAGCCATCATCTAATGCTAAATTTTAAGCTGATTATTCAACTTAACCCTTTATAGTCAACCAACCAAGTAATTTAGCTGGTTTCTGAGCAGTTTCATATAGCTTATACTGGTCAGCCTACTGCCCGATATACACATTCAACAATTCAGTCGTTCTCTACGATGGTTGAGGCATAGTTTCTTCAATATATATTAGCAATTATGAGTAACAAGAAACTCTGGCTCGGAATAAACCAACCAAGAGCCGATCGCTCAACAAATATGTAGGAGAGAGTGTAGATGGATTGATGGGGCATACACGCCACTGCAGAGACCATCGAATGACATGCGCCCACTGCAGGCCATCATTCGAGTGGAATTTCAATGGGATCGGATGAGTAGGTCGTCAATGTGAGGGTGACATGGAGGAGATCGTTTTGGTGAGGATGAGTAGATGAGAGATGATGGACAATCGTGGACTCAGATGAAGAGGACAGTAGAAAATAGAAGAAATTGGAGATGTGCTGTTGAAGCCCTTTATTCCACTCGGCACCAAAGGAAGTATTAATTATATAAATAATACCATTAAATAAACAGGAGTAGTCAAATCATGATTTTCACAAAAGGTCAGTTCTCCATATATATTTTAAGTTCATGGTCTATACTTTTTGACGTCTCCAGGCGTAAGAAAGAAAGATATCTCTGGCGTAGGCGTGACATCCGGTTATCAACCAAGGGACGTGTGTACTGCTCACCAGTTCGCTCCGTCCTTGTCTATGGCTCTGAAACATGGCCAATACGAGTTGAAGACATGAAAAGGTTGACTGCTTTCGATCATAGATGTCTGCGATCTCTGTCTCACGTTAGGTGGTTTAATGAGGTAAGTAATGTTGACGTTAGGCGTAGAGTGTTGGGCAAAGAGGGAAAATCAATCGATGAGACTATAAAGTTACATAGACTGAGATGGCTAGGTCACGTGGTGCGCATGCCTAACCATCGCCTCCCCCGACGGGCATTACTAGCTGATATAGGTGCAGGTTGGAAAAGAGCCAGTGGTGGCCAAACAAAAACATGGCCTCATCAATCCATGAAATCCTTGACAGTTAAACTGAGTCAGTCAGGTAGGGAGATGCAGACTCCCGGGTTGGGGCCCTCGGGACTCTAGGAATCAATGGCTGGAGACAATAGGTGACATGGCTCAAAATCGTTGTCAATGGCCAGCGCAGATGTATTCAGTCTCTGTAATCTTTCATATTCCTCTCTACCATTACCCATTCTGTTTCACTCTTATACTTGTCAGACTGTATTGATTCTCTTCACTCATCTTCTTGTCTACCTCTGTGTGCTATTTGGAACGTGGCAACTCGAACTGCTGCACTTCGGTGCCAAGCTCTATGTTGAATCCAGACAGACAGACAGAAGAAAGATATCCTTGAATCTCTCGACGTTGAAATTTCCCCTTCAATTTCGTTTCATTATTATGTTTATCTCAAATGTATCTTGAAAATCCCCATTTAGTCATATGAAAAAGAGAAGACCTTCAGCGAAGAGACTCTTTTCGGCGAATTCATTCACATAGCTGTACAATCGCATTTATATATAATTATTTGAGTGTGTGTACAGGTAGAGTCTCTACCTGAAATTACCTCTGTTGCTAACCTAACCTAAGTTAAAACATTTTAGTCAATTGTATTACGTCATCTAACTTACTAACTCAATTTTACTTTAGTTGCTGTCCAATTAACCTTGTTTCTATATTAGATCATTCTTTTATTACCTGATCAATTATCTAATTTTGACAAACCTCATGTACACACACACACACACACTCAAATAATTATATATAAATGCGATTGTACAGCTATGTGAATGAATTCGCCGAAAAGAGTCTCTTCGCTGAAGGTCTTCTCAAATGTATCTTGTTGCTTTTTAGACGATCATATAAAGATGCATATTCCAGTTTATAATCGACTCAAAAACTTATTGTTGATTAACAGCATTTATCACAGTCATCGAATACAAGTTTAAATCTCTCACGGTTCTACAGGTTATTTTTGATACCAACTGTATATTTGCAAGCCACATTTTTATCCTACATACTGACATTACAATTTTAGGTTCTGATATAAAAGCGAACTAAAATAATAATAAATACAGAATCTCCAGTAGTTCCAAAAATCATCAAGAAAACTAGACTAAACAGAAAACGCACCCGTTTGTCCACTCAGTAGATCAAAATTCTTATCTCCTGACTGCCAGCTGTAAACTTGACGGGGTGGTTCGGTTTGCATACTGTAATGGTCCCAAAAACTACACTGGATAGAACTACAGGAACTGTAGTTCCATGCCTGAAAGGCTATCTGGATAGCGGTCAGATTGTAACAACAGAAGACAAGGGCCAGGCAACAGATCATTTATTTAGGAAATCAACACACACATTTATAGATTTTCATGTACATTATTATAGACTATTGTTAACAGAAAAACACAGTCTTCTGACTGGTGGTTTCTCGCTAAACGTTAATCTTTCACCTCTTTGTGGCCGTTTCTTGAAGTTCAGATTATCTATCTGCAAACTGTATCTGCCTACGCAAAGTCTGCTGTGAGTGGTTGTTGAATCAGTCTTTGTTCTTATTTTTCTCACTACCAGTATTGGGGACGTAAACATTGACGTAAATTAGTGTCTACCAATTTGGCTAGCAGCCAGCTGTCACCACAAGATTAAGGGAAGTTACCATAACATACTATAAGTCGTTTGCACTATGTTAGGGTGGGGAGTGGGTAGCGTAAGGCTGAAGTTGTACCGTCGACAAGTAGACATGTGTAAATGCACTAAGTTTTTCCCCTCAGATTCTTGAGCGATCCCTATCCAGACATTAATGAGAACAAAACACGTGGTTCAGTGAAGAGGCTCCTCCTTTTGGCGAATTCATTTTACTCTTTAGCTCTACATTCGCAGTTTATATGCAATTCTTCTCATGAAAGAGTGTAGTAACAAAAGTGATGAGTTTTCACAAATATACCTGTCAATGCATTAAAAGCAGTTAAGTGTATTAGAGTTACGGAATAAGATGAATAATTCGATGAATGAGTTATAATCAGGAAGCATGTAGAAATGGAAATGTGAGATTATATGAGTTCTAAAGAAATGCAAGAGTTTCAAAGAGTTAGAAAAACAAATAAAATCACTTTTTGATGTAGTTGTGTTCTCTAAGCTGGATAGTTTATTTTCTCCATCATATGGTAAATAAAATCACGTTAGTAAAAAACAACGGGGCTGTTACCATGATCGCAGAGTGATTGGATGATTTCCTTAAGTATGCATATCACTTGCCACCCGCATCCGACGCATCTATAGTCCCGACGTTCTGGAAACAGAATTAGATATTCTAAGCGAAATCTTCATCCAAAATGGATACCCAATAAGATTCATCGACAAAAATATCAAACCAACAATTCGGAGAAACGAAACTTTAACTGCGCCTAAAAAGAAACCCTACATGAACTTGGATTTCAAGGGATATTTAGCAAGCGATATTCTCAAGAGAAGGATCACATCATCTCTGAGAAGAACATTCTTTGCAGCAACGCTAAGAATAGTGTTCTCCAGTCGCCCAGTGATCTGCAGAAGCCTCAAGGACAAGATCCCGCATCTGGCCACTTCTATGTGCATATATCAGTTCACCTGCTGCTGTGGAGCCAGGTACATCGGTCGTTCGACGCTCATCCTGTCCAAAAGGATTCAAGAACACTTTCCAGCCAGCATGGTTGCGAAAAGGCAATAGTGGTGCAATAAGGAGTGCGGTAATTGAACACTTGGTTAATACTGATCATTCCATTTCAATAAACGCCTCCTCCTTCAAAGTAATCTACAGAGTCAAGAATAACCTATCAAAGGCACTACGGTTTCGTCTCCTTTGTATCGCTGAAGCTCTGGCCATTCACATAGAAAAACCGGAGCTGTGCATACAAAAGAAGATTACTCAACCACTTCTACTCTCATGGTAACAATGTTTTGATTTGTTTTGAGTTTTTTTACTGTTATTTTGATGACTTAATTTTGTTTGTTTGCCTGTTCTTTAATTGCCTATAATTCTTGTATTCACTTAGATCCCTTACATAATTTCGTATTATGTTTCTATGTGCATCTTGAGTAAAACTCACTCATCAAACTATTCATATTATTATTACATAACTTGTTTTAACAACTGTTTGTGACAACTCATCACCTTTGTTACTACCCTAGTTTCATTAACACCTAATTTTCTTGAAAATTGCATGTCCCAGCTTACTTTATATCAGTCCGTCCGTAGCCGGGGTAACACCTTGTGGATACCGACACAACTCGAAAATCCACTTCAAACTTGCCGTTTGCGACCGGCCCCCAAAGGCTGTGTAGCCATGCAACACCAATTCTTCTCTCTCGCTGTTTCAAGTACGCCTCCACCCAACCCCCGCCGAGAAGAATTTCTTGTCACCCAACGTCTTTTTGAAAAACAACCAACCAATTTACAAAAATTATTTTATACTACTAAAATAGTTTGTTAGTAGACTGTATAAAATATCAAAAATTACATCGCTTATTCCTCAAAATTTTGTATTGATAAAATATGTTGAAATAAGGACTGTCTCTCTTTCTCTCTTCTACTCTTGTGAAAAATTAGGAAAATATCTATATATAAATGCATGACTTTTTAAAAATCAAATTTCATATCAAACATATGGTCTCCATAGTGTTGTTAAATGATTTGTTGTTGATTCACCACTACTTGATGTTGATGATGATGACGATGATGAATGCATTCTTCGATTGTTCAGCGTTACAACTGGATTACTACAATTACAATTACAGTTGTAATTATAATTCTCATTATTTCGAATAAAATTTTGAGAAGACTGTCCATCATCTGGCAGTGTAGACGATAGATAACAACACTTGTAACAATTTTCACCTTGTATTGCTATTTGTTCTCCAGGTAAATGATGATTGTTTAAAATATCAGGATATAATTTCGTCATCATCATCCTCATCATTGACTCTGGGGATTGTTTTAATTGAACTTGTGATGAATAGGCTTGATTGTTAGCATAATGATAATAATCATTATTGTTGTTGTTCAATGTGTTCATTGGTTGACGTATTATTGAACATTGATCAAGTGTATCGTTACTATAACAACAAGATGGAGTATAATTTGTATTCGTGAAATAATTATGATTTTTATTCATCATTGATACTCGATTTTCTTTATTGATATCATCAACGTCTTCTGTAGGTGAAATTAGCATAACTGGTTGATAGGTAGTTAATGGAGTTGAATAATGCGAAGCTGCTAAAGATTGACATGGTTCTCTACAAGGTAAGTTGTCATACGGATACATTGAGGTATATAAATGTGGATACTGTTGAATAATAGAATCGTTCAACGGATAAGATATTTTCGATGCAACATTATGATTATTATTTTTTACGAAATGATAATTATTCGGTTGATTCAATAATGGAAATAATTCTGAATGATTTAGTGATGAACTCTGTGGATGGATCAATGATGATGAACAGGATTCAAGTTTAGCGGGATATTTTGTTGGTTTTAATAGGATTGGTAGGCTGTTGGGCTGTTGTGATGAAATAATAGTCGTCGGATTGACTGATGATGACATTTTCCCGCGAGTTTGATTCAGTTCTTTTTTTAGAAATGATACAACTAATTCTAGAATATCAGCTTTCTCTAACTTTCTATGATGACGAGGCTAAAATAAACATAAAAAAAGATGGGCGATAAATTATTTCAGAAACCAAGATATGAGAAATTAACAAGAAAAAAATGATTCAGGCAGACTGTAGGTCAATAAAATTAGGAGCAAAATTAAAGTAATAACAGGCAAAATCAAGGTCTGTCAAAAGTCGGTCTTGAGGGACCAATCAGATTTGCAGTACGCTGTGAAAAGCCATTCCAAATCTCAAATCAAACCTGCTTTCACGTACTTGACGAATGAGTTCCAAAAAGGTCGAGTATTTACCTACTGTGCCCCACCTGTGTGTATGGTGGGGCAGATTATGACAATAGGGCAATACAACCTTTAGGGAGATGCAAATCACGCTATTGTGGTGGTGTAATACAGACAATGGGTTTCAACAGAAGATTATTCTCACAGTAAGATTAATTGGATTTGTTGGTGTTAACATCTGAATACTATTCCCACAGTTCACTACTGAATTAGCAACAGAATACTTTATGTATATATTTGAACATTCTACTTCATGTCGTTTAGCTTAAATCAAAATCACACGCTCAGTGATTGGCTAAAGAATATAAACTGTCGCCGACCATGCAAATGGTCCGGGGTTCGATCCCCTGCCAACGCACACCTCATATCTATGGTCGACCTGCAAAATATGGGCTACCGATATCACATGCTGAAAATTCCAGACTTGTACCAAAAATTCGGTGTAGAGTCAAGCTGTAATCAGAAATTTAAAATTAGATACGAATAGCTATTTGATCATTTTTGATTTGAAAATCAAAAATTCAATTCAGTAATTAATATGACCCGTTGCACAAGAGGTGGCTCTCGTGGCCCAAGTGGTCTAGTGGATAACGCTTTGGCGTTTGAAACTATGGGTACTGGGTTCGAGCTCCGGTGGGAACGTCATCACTCGCTGAGAAATGCAGGTACATCCAGCTGACGAGTCCCAAATAGGACGAAATGCGCATCCTGGATTCCACTGCTAGCCACTATCCACCAATTGTAAGCTATTTGATCACTTGAAAATATACCTTGACTTCCGTGCCTTGCCTTCCGCTGTTACACTTAACAGAAAATCGCTTCGTGAAAGAAGGTAGGTTGTATTCTGCTTACTCTTCAGGCAATTTTTTCTGTTAAGAGGTTAGGGTAGGTTAAAGGATAAAGTCAGGAATATCAATAGATCCCATAGCACCAAGATCTACTACAGTCATCTGCATGAATACATTGGTTGCGTATGGTGTGACTTTTCTATGTATTATTACCCTTGAAGTTACTCGGAGACATACTTAAAACACATAAGAGACAATAATCCAGTTTAATATTACGTTTGTAATGTTTTTAAGATATTTCTTTGACGATTAAGAGGATTGCCTTGAACCTGAATTCTGATTGGTAATTCAAGGTCAGTGTGATTTTGCCTACTATACTTTAACGTCGTCAATTTAGGAATTAATGCAGAAGGATTGTTAATTATCCACAACTATTCTAAAGTCCATGTGATGAATTAATTTTTTTCCTATTTTAAATATTGACTCTAAGTATCTAACAGGGGCAGTTGAAAGTATATTATTTATAATGAAATAATTTTATACAGAACATTCGAGTGAATATATAGATTATGACAAAACAAATTTGCTGCACTTTTGTTTCAATTTTACTTGATTGAATGGATAGAACGAAGGTAGTCGCCAATTACGGTTTGAATTTCCTCATATAGTAGTTCGTGTGTTATGTGATTTTGTATTATGTGCTTAAGATGAAATGTTGTAATCATCAAATCAACGCGTTTTATCGAATTTTTCTACGCAGCTGAATATCTACTGTGATGTTTGCTATATACTGTGTGCGAGAACACACCTCACAATACCTGTGTCAGCCTCACTCCTTAAACTTTCCAATCACTAGTTGATATACCACTCACAATCTGCTGACCCAAGACTGTGACAGTCTCAACATCAGCCTTGTATATGCTCAAATGAAAAATTCAAAAGACTCATTAGTGAACAAAGAGTATTTTTCTTTCGATGACCCCGTCTTCATCAGGTTCTACATTACTATAACCATAATAACTAAAGAAATAGTCTTACTTACATTAATATTGTTTTCAAATACAAGCTGAATTCAGGAAAAGCAAGTCATGTATTGATCAAATCGCCACTCTGTGGATCATTATTGAACAAAGCTTGGAATGGCAGTCACCTCTCTATCTCAAATTCATCGACTTTGAAAAGGCCTTCGACAGCGTCGACCGAAAGGTGATTTGGAAACTGTTTCACTACTATGGGGTGCCATCGACAATTATACATCTCATCCAACAGTTAGTTGGACGACAATGCTGCATGCCAAGTAATCCACAACGGGAAACTTACGGAAGCCTTCGAAGTGAAGACGGGACGGAAGTGAGGCGAGCTGGCTGTCTATTATCGCCAGTGATCTTCTTGATTGTAGTAGACTGGATAATGTGACTGACAGAGAGCGGCCAATCAGGAAACAGGCATAAAATCGACCCACATAAAAAACAACTTGGACGATCTGGACTTCGACGATGATATGTGTCTGATTTCCCACAAACTGGAAGATATGCAAGTGAAACACAACAAGTTGACGCCAGAAGAAGCATCGAAGATAGGACTTGACTTCAAGTAAACATAGATAAAACAGAGGTGATGAAGATTCCTGGCCAACACCAACAGCAACAACAACAACAACAGACAACAATCAGCCAACATAAATGGGAGGAGCCTGAAAGAAACAACCTCCTTTACCTACCTACCTACCTATCTACCTGGGAAGCATCGTTTCAACTACAGGCACACGGAACTGACGAGGATATCAAAGCCAGAATCGGAAAAGCAATACAAGCTTTCATTACTCCCAAGTCTGTGTGCAGGAGGTCAACAGCCCCACTCTGCATCAAAAATAACATCCGGATTTTCAACTCCAATGTGAAGTCAGTCAGTGCTACTTACTATACGGATCAGAGACTTGGACAGCGCGTCATAAAGAGCATCTCAAACAAACTTCAGACCTTCATTAACAGTTGTCTTCGCTCAATACCACTCAAGATCAGATGGCCGGCCAGAAAAGATCAGAAACAGGGATCTCTGGAAATGAGCGAACCAACACAGCACGAACCGATTGTGAAACAAATAGGCAGGAAGAAATGGAGATGGATTGGCTGGCCATACGCTGAGGAAACAAGCCATCAAGTGACATCACATGCCAGGCCATAGCTCGAGTGGAACCCGAAAGGGAAGCGGGCGGCGAGTTGGTCGTCAGTGCAAGGGTGACTTGGAGGAGGTCATGTGAGGAGGAGATGAAAGCATGTGGGCAGACTTGGAGCGAGATGAAAACGTTGGCAGAAAACCGAATGCAATGGAGACGCACAGCTGAAGCCCTATGTTCCTCTAGGAATTAAAGGATATAATAATAATAATAATAAAATACATTGGATCAATAATTAGTAACGACAGATAATATTCCGACAGCCTCAGTAAGGGAGAGATAACATGCATTAATGCATAACACTAAACTGATTGAATATCGGATAAATGAAGCTAAGTAAGAGAGAATTATAAGGGAATTTATAGGTTGGACAGCAGATCAGGGTAGCAGTGGGGATTGATTGGACCTGTTTCTTTTGCACACAGAGCTCCGATCGATTTGGGTGAATCACAATGGCCTATGTGCTGCTGTTTGGAGTGTTCGGTATCTAGAGACTTTTAGTAATTTATTCGATAACAGATATTGATACTGAAAGACTCTTCAACGGTGATCCAATATAGAACTGCTGACAGTTTTAACAACACCCCTATTTAACTATAATTATAAACTTTCAACAATTTCGGCACTTACCTAGAAAGCATGGTTTTAACCATCATAGGTAGTCGGACAGCACGGATGAAGATGTCAAAGCCAGTTAGCCAGCCGGTCACAATCGGGGAAAGGAAAAGATACACCTTCATCCACCTGAAGTCAGTTTGGAAATCTTCTCTGCACTAACTCAGCCAACAAGCATAAACAAAAAAAAATTGGATTCTATTCAACACAAATGTGAAGTCAGTCAACTCTTTTATACGGATTAGAGACTTGCACTGCGTTCGCGTCACGAAAAGGACTGCCAACAAGCTAGTGCAGACTTTTATCAACAGCTTCCACCTTCACTGGCTGACTGGCTGGCTGGCTGGTCCCATACTGAAGATCGAATGGCCGGCTAGAACTGGCTGGGAACAAACCAACCAACAGGCGAGAGCCGATTGCTCAACAAAGGCTATGTAGGAGGAAATGGAGACGGATTGATCGGGCATACACGCCACTGTGGAAACCATCGAATGACATCGATTGCAATGCAGGCGATCACTCGAGTGGAATCCCAATGGGACGAGACGAGTAAGTCGTCAGTGTAAGGGTGACACACGGTAGAGATCGTGTGAGGTGTAGGAGATGAGAGATTCTGGTCCATCGTGGACCCAGGTGAAGGGGACAGCAGACAATAGAATAAATTGGAGATGTGTTGCTGAAGCGCTGTATTCCCCTCGGAACCAAAGGGAGTAATAATAATAAACAGTTCGGCAATGGATAGAAAATTGTTGAGGATTAATCCAAACAAACCAGAATTCCACTGTAACTATAACTGATAATCAACTTGTTCAAACTAAAGCATAATATCTCTATTGGGTAGATAAGACATTAAGGTTTGTCATACAATGTATGAGGCATAAAATCAAATTTAGTCACAAATAATTGTGAAAAAATTTACATGAAATGTACCTCAACTAGGTGAAGTAACAACATTAAAGTATATTTGTTGGATGTTGACTAGTAGTAGAATCGAAGATACGCATTTCGTCCTATTTGGGACCCATCAACTGGATGTGCTTGTGTCCCCCCCCCAGTGACTCAGTGGTGGTCTTCCCACTGAGGCTCGAGCCCAGCCTTAGTGGGAACACCATCCATCAATCAACCACTGGATGGATGGATGCAGGTACATTCCCACCAGTGGTGAGTCCCAAATAGGACGAAATGAGCATTCCATCGCTAGTTACTTCAAGCTAATCCACAGAGATATCATCATCGAAGCATCCACACGAGAAGCCAAACATTTACGTTCAATCAGTTGAAGGGGAAAGCAAAGTTTAATTAAAAGTGAATATTAAACCTTACATTATTTAATATATACTAATTGTTAATGTCTATATTGACAACGGTATAATAAATGTTGCTATATCACTTTGCGTCAGTGGCATAGCAGTTAGGACGCTCGCCGACCATGCACATGATCCGGGGTTCAATCCCCGGCCACAGACGCACTCCTTTACCTCACTCAGCCAGAAGTAAAAGCTGGTGAAGAGGAAAGGTTGGCATGAGGCTAGCAACCCATCCGTAGAAATAATAAACACTGCTAAAGAAACTTCAAGCCCCTAACTTGAAGCCCTATGTTCCACTGGGAACGTGAAGGAAAAAAATATCACTTAAGATGATAACATAGGTGTGGATTGTGTGAACCAATTATATTTAGACAATTAGCGGTATTTGAATGACCCAGCCACACACAGGTTACATTTATCATCGCGTTGATTTTTTAAAATGCTCACACATTACATGGAAATAAATGTGTCCAAATACGAGTTAACTCATGATCATCGTATAGTCGTTTTGAATGATTGGTTTACTTAGCAACACACATCTCATATAGTCAACATGATAGTAGCGTAGTCGTATTAAGATTGTGCATTTCACACTCTGTTTTGAGGTTTGTCAGAAGGTTGACTCATCTTGATGAGAATATCGGTGAAGAATTCAAGCTTTAAAAAAAATCACTGGATGAAAGTTTGTATTGGTTGACCCTGTCAGATCAATGTATCACATCGCATACTATCACTTGTCTACACGTTATACTCAAAGCCAGACCCCGTTATTTCAATTAGTATATATTATATATATAAACCTACATGTCTAAACATGTATTGGTGGTTCATTCATATCTGTTCTTGTTGTACTTTTAAGGTTATTACTATGCCTCCTAAACTAACTTGTTGCTATGGTCTCATTTGACGTATTACTCTTGCTCAAAAAAGGAGAGAAAAGATAAACCACTACTACAACAACTACTACTAATGTTACCATTAAAAATGATGAATTGTCAGCGTTTGGTTATTGCATGGATGTTAAGGCTAACACCACCAGTGAGTATATTATTTTTATAAGAATCTGTATGAACTTAGATATTAGGATGAAAACAAACCGATTGAGAAGTATATAATATAATTTGGAGAACTATAGAAAAAAGCAACAAGTAGTACTGGACAGATATAGCTGTTTCGTTCTGGTGTGGGACTCTTCAGAGTTTTGAACTCAAGACCTCCAGATTCCAAGGTGAATTTGTAGACCCTATTTCAGCCACTGGAATCAATCCAATGACTCATGAATTACGACTTCTGCCCTCCTGTTTACGATATGTAGCAAGAATAGCTCTCTCTCTCTCTCTCTAAGTGACAGCAGTTCATGATCGAACCTGTAACTAGCGTAGTATAACGATAGCGTCCCAGGAGTGCGAACGCTCCAATGGATCTGAACTCATGCTAGTCATCGTTGGCTAACGGCACCTGTCATTATCACAGCTGAAATATCAACGCTATTCACCAACTAAGATGAAAATTTCACCCAGATCACGTTTTTAAGTACTGTTTGGACAATGTGTTAATAGCTCGTGTGGAGTTAGGATTAGTGTTAAGGTAAGTATTTGGGTTAGGGTTAGGGTTAGGATTAGGGTCTTAATTAACATTACAGTTAGAATTATGGTTTGGATAAGTGTGATGATTACGGTCAGGATTAAGTTTGGAGTTACGATTAGGGATAGATTTAGAGTTGGTGTCATTTATTTTGATTTGTTTTATTATCCACACATTTTCCTGGTAAGTGTCGTCGATCCTCTTACTGGAAACCATAGTAATTCAACCGAAAACTTTTGAGGAAGACTGTACAACAGGATAAGAGTGATAGATAAACGATTCACAAAACACAGCTCATCTGTGTTCATCTCGGTGAATACATGTAGAGAAACTAGTCCAACTCAGCAAGTGATACTCCTCATGATGACTGGGACGTATTTTTAAGTTGTGTTAGAGAAAGATACCCTGTTTAATGTGTTTTCATGAATTTCTTGTAAATATGTGTTATTTTTTGTGCAAAAGTCACTTATTTTTATGATTGGTCAGCTGAAGGTCAGTTGTGCGTTTGTACCTCTTGGAACGCTATTGTTGAACTTTGCCCTGTAACTGGTAAAATCTATGCTAAAGAATACTTGGCTCTATATACAGGAAGTTAATTGGAGTTCTAGTAGGGTCCACCAAGTTAGGCAGGATAACCGTCACTGGCGGTTGGGCTATATATATTGAGAAATGGCAGAAATTGGAATTAATGGTCCACTGAATCTGGCCACAATGGAAGGATGGTTTACGAGTTCGCCTTCCAGCCAGAGTGCCCTAGGGTTCGAGTCCCTGCAAACCAAAACTTGAAAATATATCACTACTGCTTCACTTCATATTAGACTTCAGTATTATGTAGATTGAATGATTGAGATAGTCGAGAAGATTCCGTTGGGTCTAGATTTCATACTTATCAGTACTTGTCAGCAAGATGTATGTGTCTGTGCCTACTAAAGAGTTAGTGATGGTCTATCAGAGTTCCTAATACTTCAGTTCGAAATATTATCTCTATACGTTTGTTAATGTTAACCCCACCAGGATACATAATTCGATGATGAAGTGTGCATGAATCATGGTCAGTGTTAAGTGACAAAGTTTGTTGTGTCATCAACACCAACACGGTATAGTTACAATGTTTTGTGTTTCATTGACATGCCTTTAACCTCAAGAAAAATTACATTCTCATGAAATTTCATTTACCGCTAAAGTCATAGATTTTGCCACCTACCTATCTATCCACTTTTCTCCTGATATGGACGGCAGTTGATTTTAGCGTCCAGGTTTAAATTTTTAAACTGTCGTTTATTGTTGTTATTTGGTGGTTGGAGGCGATCGGCCACAGGAAGCCCAGTCTGACATGGGTTTCGTCCTTGTTGGTACTACTTATCAACAAGGCGTGTCTGCAATCTTGAAGGCCCCTATGTCCATTCTAACATTCGAAGTCGTGTCACCCAGTGATGCAGTCATAGATGTTACCACTAAGCTATTCGAGCTCGAGGTCGACCTCCTGTAGGTTTGTACTGCAATGTAGGTGGTTCACCATCATAATTGTTGTTATTCGATGGTTGGAGGCAGTCAGCACAGTTAATCGTTTTTGTAAATTCATAATTTGACCGAAGCAAACTTGTGAATGTTCAATATAGCATATTGGTCAATTTTCTTTAGGCTAGTTAAACAATTTTTACTTATCGCATGTCAAACGTACCAAGATTTCTGCTTAAGGTGTGTGAAAAGACCGTTACATTTTATCAACATTTTCTCCTAGTAGAAGCAGAATGCCATCGTATTACTCTGGAAATCAACAAGACTCTGTATCCCTGTGTGACACCAAAGTCGATTATGATCATATTGATTATTCAAGTATTGGACCGTTGTTTCGTAGGCCTAGTTTGGGACTCTTCATCAGTACGCACCCACAAAGTGGGGTTCGAACCCATGAACTTCTGGTTATAAGGCTAGCGAGCTCATAGACCATTAAGCCATTGGAACCCGATCCAGCTATCCCGTACTCTCTGTGGACTTACCAATGGTTCTCTAACTGATGTCCGTTCATGATGA
Source organism: Trichobilharzia regenti (assembly GCA_944472135.2). Taxonomy (NCBI): domain Eukaryota; kingdom Metazoa; phylum Platyhelminthes; class Trematoda; order Strigeidida; family Schistosomatidae; genus Trichobilharzia; species Trichobilharzia regenti. The sequence goes on from OX235267.1 coordinate 43,083,784, forward strand.
AATCCTCCAACTAATCACATTGATTAGTACACATATGATGAAAGTGAACAAAAATAGAGACATTTTATATCACTGTTCGATACCATTGGATCCCAGCCCGTAGTACTATTGCTACTACTACTCTCTATATGCAGTTAACAATGAACCAAAATTATTAAATGAAGACTATTGATGCTACCTGTTGGCTAGCTGAAGAGGGGGCTGGAACTTGTTACCCAGTAGATGGCATTTAGAAATGCTTAGATCAGTTGAGCGACAAATCCTCCTCCAACCTCCCCCCACCCCACCCGTACGACTCTTTCAAACTACTAATATACCCGTCATGATTAGATGTTAAACTTGGACGCATATACCTACTAGTTATTAATAACATTAGTAATTATAAAATAAAGATACTTCATTCAAAAAAGAGAACTATTTATATTTCTTCTAATGCCTATTAATCATCCTAATTATCTTCTACTTCTTTTCAAGGTTATTTAAACAAGCTTCGGCCATCTATCCTTTTCTTTCTTTCTCACTTTCCATTTACATGTTTATTTAAATCGGATATATGTGCGATATTTTATTGCTTAAATATGATAATTACTATTTATAACTGAAGACTTTCAAATGTGTCAATGAAGGACAAGGCAACTATTTCAAACAATCATCTCAAGTCAACAAACAACACCAACAGCAACAATTTTGAGTACATACTCATTATATTTACCTTTTGTCATCTTTTCCTCTCTCTCTGTGTGTTTTTTATCTTCTGTATTCATTTTATTCACTGTATTTTATGTTTATTTTTAAGCGTTCAGTTAAATATATATTGTAATTCATCTCAAAGAGTAATTAAACACAACAAGACCAACTAACAACTGATGAGTGTAATTAAAAAAAGCAAACATGTGTATGTGTCAAAAAAAGTGTCTGTGTACTTTTCTTATTGATCGTTACTTCTTTTTTCTCTTCTCTGTCCAATAATTCAACGGTCTTTTGACAGTTCCCCTTCTTCCTCTTCTTTGCCTTTAACACTGTGAAATAAATTACTCTTTTGTTCTAGTTGAGTGTAGTCTTATTTGTTTAAAGACGTGCCAAAAGTAAATAAATAAATAAACAATAAAAATATAAACCTAATTATCATACTACTACTTTGCTACTACGGGTGCCACCGACAATTATACATCTCATCCAACAGTTAGTTGGACGACAATGCTGCATGCCAAGTAATCCACAACGGGAAACTTACGGAAGCCTTCGAAGTGAAGACGGGACGGAAGTGAGGCGAGTTGGCTGTCTATTATCGCTAGTGATCTTCTTGATTGCAGTAGATTGGATAATGTGACTGACAGAGAGCGGCCAATCAGGAAACAGGCATAAAATGGACCCACATAAAAAACAACTTGGACGATCTGGACTTCACCGATGTGGTGTATGTCTGATTTCCCACAAACTGGAAGATATGCAAGTGAAACACAACAAGTTGACGTCAGAAGAAGCATCGAAGATACGACTTGACTTCAAGTAAACATAGATAAAACAGAGGTGATGAAGATTCCTGGCCAACACCAACAGCAGCAACAACAACAGACAACAATCAGCCAACATAAATGGGAGGAACCTGAAAGAAACAACCTCCTTTACCTACCTATCTACCTAACCACCTGGGAAGTATCGTTTCAACTACAGGCACACGTAACTGACGAGGATATCAAAGCCAGAATCGGAAAAGCAATACAAGCTTTCATTACTCTTAAGTGTGTGTGGAGGTCACCAGCCCCACTCTGCATCAAAAACAAGATCCGGGTTTTCAACTCCAAATGTCGGTGGCACAGTGGTTAGGACTCTCGCCGACCATGCACATGGTCCGGGGTTCGAGCCCACGCCGGCGCACACCTGATATCTATGGTCGGCCTGCAAAATTTGGGCTACCGATATCCATGCTGAAAATTCCATACTTGTACCAAAAATACAGTGTGGGATCAAACTGTAAATCAAAAAAAAAATACTATACGGATCAGAGACTTGGACGGCGCGTCATAAAGAGCATCTCAAACAAACTTCACACCTTCATTAACAGTTGTCTTCGCTCAATACTACTCATGATCAGATGGCCGGCCGGAAAACATCAGCAACAGGGATCTCTGGCAATCAGCGAACCAACACAGCACGAACCAATTGTGAAACAAATAGGTAGGAAGAAATGGAGATGGGTTGGACTAGCCATACGCTGAGGAAACAAGCCATCAAGTGACATCATTAGACAAGCCATCGCTCGGGTGGAACCCGAAAGAGAAGCGGTGAGTTGGTCGTCAATACAAGTATGACTTGGATGAGATCATGTGAGGAGGAGATGAAAGCATGTGAGCAGACTTGGAGCGGAGTGAAAACGTTGGCAGAAAACCGAAGGCAATGGAGACGCACAGCTGAAGCCCTACGTTCCTCTAGGAATTAAAGGATACAGTAGTAATAATAATAATTATCATACAGTCGACTACTCAATTTGATGGGGTTGCTAGTCCCATGCCGAACCTTCCCTCTTTACCAGTCTTATTACTGGTTAAGCGAGGTAAGGGAGTGCGTCAGTGGTCAGGGCTTGAACCCCGAACCATATACGTAGTCGATGAGCATTCTACGGCCGTGCCACCGACACACAATTAATCCACTATATTATTATCATTATTATTAAAACCCTAACTTGATACATTATGAGCACACCAGTTGATGCGCCACACAAAATCTCATGGTTTGTGTGAATGCTGGGGTACTACTACACCCGGAAGCATACACCAAAGCAAGTGGTTGTCTTAGGGGTTCCCTCACCCGCCGCGCCACCGTCCGGACTATGGAGCTCATGTACACCATAGGTTAGGAATCTGGGTTTTCCAGCTCTTTGGAGTAGACTAGCATGTGATTTATGCAAACAGTAACCAGACAAAGGATTTTCCTGTAAACGTCTTAAGCAAGTTCACAGAATAGAAGGCATCATTTGAATTGGTTATACCACATGTTATTCTAATTGGTTGTCGAGTGTCATATACCAAGTCCAGTACTATTAATGTATTGATTTGTTGAAGTTGAAAGAAAATATGGGTAAAAAAGAAATTATTTGAACCACTGTCCTAAGGATTAGTGACCAGTCACTCTCATAAATGAACTAGAAGCCATAGCTACTGCTTAAATACTAATTTCACTCCCATCCGGTAGTCATGTGAGCAAAGTTCAACAATAGCGTCTCAAGGGTTACAAACGCACGACTGACCTTGAGCCCACCATTCATAAAAATGAGGAACTGTTGCACTAAAAATGACGCACATTTACAAAAAAATACATGAAAACACATTAAACAGGGTATCTCTCTCTAACACGACTTAAAAATACGTCCCAGTCATCATGAGGAGTATCACTTGCTGAGTTGGACTGGTTTCTCTACATCTATTCACCGAGATGAACACAGATAAACTGTGTTTTGTGGATCGTTCATCTATCACTCTTATCCTGTTGTACAATCTTCCCCAAAAGCTTTCGGTTGAATTACTATGGTTTCCAGTAAGAGGATCGACGACCACTTACCAGGAAAATGTGTGGATAATAAAACAAATTAAAATAAATGACACTAACTCTAAATCTATCCCTAATCGTAACTATAAACTTAATCCTTACCGTAATCATCACACTTATGCAAACCATAATTCTAACTGTAATGTTAATTAAGACCCTAATCCTAACCCTAACCTTAACCCGAATACTTACCTTAACACTAATCCTAACTCCACACGAGCTATTAACACATTGTCCAAACAGTACTTAAAAACGTGGTCTGGGTGGAATTTTCTCCTAAGTTCATGAATAGCGTTGATATTTCAGCTATGATAACGACAGGTGCCGTTATCCAACGATGACTAGCATGAGTTCAAGGCCATTGGAGCGTTCGCACTCCTGGGACGCTACTGTTGAACTTCGCCAAGTCAAACTTTAAGCACCACTAGCCATCAATGGAGGGCGGCCAAACCAATGGCCTTGAAATTCTCACTGAGCAAGTTAGCGAAACCTGGAAAATAATGTTGTCACCATGCATAAAATATGCTCATAGAAGTGTTTTGCTATTAAATGGGATATCTGGTAAGATTCAGCTTAGGTTTGCGAAAGATTAAGTTACGCTTTAACCCATGGACAAGTTAAGGTTAGGTTAACCTAATAAAGGCGATATTAGGGTTGGTTCGAGTTAGGTTACAGTTAGTTAAGGGATATTTTCACGTTAGGGTTAGGTCCAGGAGAGATTAGGGTTATTGTTAGGGTTAGAAGACCTAAGTAATTACATGCCTAGAATGTGGTTAAATCACTCTGTTGATATAAGAATAGAAATTGTCCACTGTGGTTGAGTATAATTCCATTGTGGGTAAAATTTATTTTGATAAAGTCTCACAGTGTTTACTAATGACCACGTTTCGAGCACAATTTATTGCTCAGTAAATATTACTGTATAACACTTTGAAACTTTATCAAAATAAATTTTACCCACAATGGAATTATATACCCTGTTGATACTCTAACCTAAGACTGAGAGTTATTTTTATCCCATGTGAGAGAAACGTATCTTCTGTAACACTTTATACAGTTTTTATGCATTTTTCTCATAAATATTTGTATTCCATACACAAAAACGCGTCCTTCACGTGATTGGTGAGTTCGAGGTCATCTTCTGATTGGTAGTTAGTGGTACTTAAAGTTTAACTATGCTGTAATATGCTACAAAACAGGTCTCAGTTTTCTATTGGAGTGGTTATAGATTCATAACCTTCTAATCCATTTTTTTTTCGATATGCCCAAAATCCATCAACAGAATCTGCATGAGTGCCAGTAATAGGATTCACTAATTTCGATGAATGATTGACTCCATGATGGGTTATAACCTAACGATGATAGTTGCATCGATCAGCATTTTTCAAATAAATGCTGTTCATAATCTTCGTTACAAGTTTCAATCGAACCACAGGACCTTCCGGTTACAAGGCGAGCTCGTAGACCATTAAGCCACTGGGACCCGATCCAATGGCAAACACATGAATTCTAACTTCTGCCAATTCATGACGTAAATAGGACACCTATCATTGGAAATATTTTTAATCTCTCCTGAGGCTCTAATTCAGTGTATTTCTAAAAAGTTCGTGTATGAAACTAAGTAGTGTTACTATACATACATAAGAAGTAAACAGTTTTATCACTAATCGTTTGAATTCCCTCCATTCAATCTTCAATTGATTTTATCATGAAAAGAACTGTGTTTAAACTAATCAGAAGGGACACAGGGACATTCATACATAAGTTATTACTCACGAAATTCACTGCCCAAATAAGAAAATTGGGGGGGGGAATTTATGGGTGCGAGGGATTTTAGAAAGTCTGGGGGCTTTTCAAGGGAAAATGCTGTATTTCCCCGAAATCTCCCCACCCACCAATTTTCTAATTATTTGGGCTATAAGGTAGTTGATTTAACAAAGTGGATTCTTTTGACTAAGCAACAGAAGACCATAGACTTGACAGTAAAAAGGAGCCGAATTCAAAAGGTCGGGATATAGGAATTCGCAACTTCACAGCGTTGAAAAGGGACTAATTTCCAAATTCCTAACTGATTCCTTAATAAAGTCGGAGTTAGATTGGTATTTTAACCAACCAACTCGGAGGCCAACTTTACCGGTTTAAGGACCCCCTCCCCTCCCGATTATGGAAAATAACAATTTACGAAATATCATGCAATGACTGTCAGTGGGGTGAAATACATAGGTCAGGGTAGTTGATCAGAGGCAGCTAAATTACCGGAACTTAAAAATCTAGTTAGACCTAGAATGGCTGACCCTGCTTAGTTAAATAATCTAGAAAAAAAAGCGAATGAAATGCATCCACTTGCATGAAAGTATTGGAAGTAACTATAACTAGGTGGGGAAAGGTTTTATCATTGAATCTCTTTTCCATCGAATCAACACCAAACATGTACGATTGAAATGACGCAACGTCTAAACCGGATATATGAAAAATTGGCGAAATTAAACTATGATAGTCAGTTACAGTGACCATGAACAACCAATCAGAATTCAGGTGCAAAAAGTAGCATAATCGTTGAGAAAAAAAACATTACAAATAATTGAAAACATGATATTATACTGGGTAATTGTCACTTATGTGTTGGTAAAAATGTCTCCTAATCACTACATGGAAAACCTATGGAGAGAATATAACAAGCACGACAGATATATTCGTCCAGATGACTGTAGTAGATCATGGTACTTTGAGGGCAAAGTTCATCAATAGCATCTCAAGGATGCGGACACACAATGACCTTCAGCTGACCAATCATAAAAATAAGTGACTTTTGCACAAAATATGACGTATATCTACAAGAAAATGCTTGAAAATACATTATAAACAAGGTATCTTTCTCTGACGTGACTTAAAAATACGTCCCAGTCATCATGAGGAGTATCAGTTGATAAGTTAGACTGCTTTCTCTACATGTATTCACCGGGGTGGTGACTGAAGATGAGCTGTTGTTGTGAATCGTTTATCTCTCTCTCTCTCTTATCCTGTTGTCCAGTCCTCCCCAAAAGCCCTCAGTTGAATTACTATAGTCTGCAGTAAGAGGATCGATGACCACTTACCAGGAAAATGTGGATAAGACAAACTGAAATGAATGACATCAACTATAAATCTATCCCTAATCGTAACCCTAACCTTAATCCTGACCCTAATCATTACCCTTATCCTAACCGTAATTCTAACCCTAATGCTTATTGTAACACTGATCCTAACCCCAACCCGAATACTTATCTCCAATCCTAACCCTAACGAGCTATTCACACATTGTCCAAACAGTACTTAAAAACGTGATCTGGATGAAATTTGCTCCTAATTTGGTGAATAGCGTTGATATTTTAGCTGTAGTTTTGATAGATTCCTTTGGCCATGCGTTCAAGGTCATTGGAGCGTTCACACTTCTGGGCGCTATTGTTGCACTCACTGAGAAATGCAGGTACATCCAGATGACGAGTCCCAAATAGGATGAAATACGCATCCTGGATTCCACTGCTAGTCACCATCCACCAATTAAATACTAGTTAAATGCTCAGACATCGTCGAAGCATCCGCACAAGAAGTCAACAGACATGTTAACCTGAGACCGAGCATTTCAGTCCAATCAATCGACGGGAAAATCAAAAATTCAATTAAATTGTTGAACTTAGCTAGGGAATAAGCAGAATGCTGCATTTACCCTTGCCGAATCCAAAAAAGGTAGCATTACTACATTCGGAATGAGTTTTCATAGCGTTCCCTAAATCTGATTGGTTCTTGAAAGTCGCCTTTCAACAGACCCCCACTTTGGCTATGATACTTCAACTTCTCCAATAATAATAATAATAATAATAATAATAATATAATAATACTGAATAAAATATCACTACTCAATACTTACATTTTTGTGTAATAATTTCAAGATAAGTGTCCTCAGATTATTCAATAATGCATTAATACGATCACGACGTTTCCTTTCAGTCATTTGTTTAGCCATTCGACGATCAATTTTAGCTGAATTAACGCATTTCTTTTTCTTATCAAACTGTTCAGTATTCATCTGACTGCTTATAGTAGACCAGCTTTTTGGATCTCCTATACACTGTGCGGGTGGATTTGATGCTGAGGACAGTAATGACACAGAGGATGTGAATAAAGATCCTGATGAAGGTATATTTGTTGGCTGCTTATTATTAACTAATACTTGTAAACTATTGTTGTTCACACCGCTAGTCGACTGTTTTTCTTTTGACATGCCCATTTCTTCATTGCTGTTGATTTCTTCGCCTCCTTCTTCTAGTTGTTCTGCTTCTTCTTCCCCTTCTTCATCTTCATTTGAATCAAAAAATGAAAATGACAGCTCATTTAAATCTGATTCTGAAGTATTCGGACTATAAGTGGTTGTTATGTGTGACATATCAAGTTAATTATTACAAATTAGTGATACACTGGTGATAATATTAAAATGTTAACCTACTTTTTTTTGGTTTAAAAATTAGCTCAAGTGTAAAGGTCATTTTTGATTGGTTCATATTTTCGGCAGTCGTGATTGGTTGTTATTAGTTAGGAGAGAGGAAGAAGAGATGAAACAACTGCTACTAGGTATCTATCTCAGTTCTCATTAGTTTACCGGAATTTATTTGCTATTTTGTATAATGTATGTAAGGAGAATTTCAGGCACTGTCGTGGAGTGTAATTTCTTAATAAGCGCCTAGGTATTAAGAAAACCTGTATTTCATTATAAACTGACATTAGTTAAGGGTACCATTGAAAAACTTTGGAGTACTGCAGAGCTGTTTCGTCAGCCTAGTTTGGGACTCTGCATGAGTACGTACCCACTGGAGTTCAAATCCAGGACCTTCCTGCTGTGAGACGAGCTCGTAGACCACTAAGCTACTGGAATAGGAGTTGGAATCCATAGGCCATTAAATCGTCTTCCAGTGACCTAATGCTCTACGATCTCGTCTTGTAACCATAAGGTTCTGGGTTTGAGCCCCACTCTGTGGGTGCGTACTACTGATGAGTCCCAAACTAGGACGAAACACCTGGATGTCCAGTACTCCCTGTTTGTTTTCAATAGTTCTCTAAACTGTATCGACCAGTGGTCAAAATTTAAAAGAATCGAAGCCCTACAAAAAATTCTTTAAAATTAATCTGACGTTTGCTAGTGACTGGCAACAGGAGGAAGTTCTCTAGGGTTCCAGTGAGAAGTCATGACCACTGCAGTCTGTCATGTTGTGAATGAAACCAAATACTCGCCGATGACATAGGCTAGTAGTCACGATAAAATCACGAATTTGTAGAAGTTGGAGTTCATGGGTTGGCAGCTGAATCATGCCCCAGTGTTTGAATAGTCTAAGAGCTCTCCTTTTAACCGGAAGGTCCTCAGTATGAACCCCAGTGGGTGCGTGCTATTGAAGAGTTCCAAACTAGGACGAAATAGCTGGCTGTCCAGTACTCCCTGTAGACTTTCCAACGGTTTTCTAACCGATGTCAACTCATGGTGAAATGCTGTAACCAATCAAATCCCTACAAACCAACACTTGAAAACTTACTGTGATAATTAATTAACTAATTACAACCTCCATGTTGTGAACTATAACTAATAGGTGTACTGACATGAGGTGTTACCTTTATTCACACGCCTACCACTTTCTCATTGTTGACAGCAGAGCGAGAGTCTTGTCATATACCTCTTTTCCCTTCAGATACTTTAAACTGAAAAAGATTGTTATGCCTTAAGTGTGCATTAATACTTGATCACTAGTACAAACAGAGTGACTACTTGTGTAATCGCATAAATTGTTCAGACAGTATGAAGTTAATAGGATATCGTGTTGATGAGACTATTTGGGTTATCTCTGAGGTTAACATAAAGGTGGGTGATGACTGTAAGTAAAATGTCACGTTGGATTAATGGCAGTGGTTGGATCAGAAGTACGGAGATGATTGCCAAATTATATGCTTCTTCATCTACTAATAAATAAACTTCTGGCTAGTGACTGCTAGTCCCAGTCATGCCGCATCACATCGTTTGCTAATCAGCTACTATAATTCAAAGTTATCTCAAATAGTCTCATCAAAAATCCTATATCCATTTATTAGGCGAAAACCTACGCCGTTTTCAAGCACTGGTTTGTAGAGATTTAAGTGATTGGTTGCAGGATTTCATCATGAGCTGACATCAGTTAGAGAACCATTGGAGGACCTGTAAGTACTGGACAGTCAGCCGTTTCCTCCTGGTTTGGGACTCCTCAACACCGCGCACTCACCGCCAGGGTTTGAAGCCAGGATCTTCTGGTTACAAGGCGAGCTAGCTCGTAGACCATTAAACCTCTGGGACCCGATCGAATGATCCATGAATTCCAACTTCTACCAACTCACGACATAACGCGAACGCTAGCCAATGTCTTCGGCGAGTATTCGTCCTCACACCCAACCTGCTACATGATACTGAACATGACTTCCTACTAAAACCCAGGTAACTACCCACCTGAACAGGGCCAGTGGCTAGTGAGCATCCCATTGATATTCAAGTATTGGTTTGTAGGTATTTGACTGATTTCATCATGAGCTGACATCGGTTGTGAACACCATTTGAATACGTTATAAAACACGCAGTTGTGTTATCCATATATTCCTATATTTGCTCTTACCATTTTTCATCAGTTAAAACACTTCCCTTACCTGGATATCTTCAGTTCAAAAGTTGGCGAAGTTCAGCAATAGCGTCCCAGAGTGTGAACACTTCAATGACATTGAGCGCATGCTAGTCATCGTTGGATAACGGCACCTGTTATTATCATAGCTGAAATATCAACGCTATTCACCAACTTAGGAGCAAATTTCATCCAGATCACGTCTTTAAGTAGTGTTTGGACAATGTGTGAATAGCTTGTTAGGGTTAGGATTAAGGTTAGGTTTAGTGTTAGGGTCAGTATTAAGCTTATGGTTACGATTAGGGATAGATTTATAGTTGATGTCAGTTTGTCTTATCCACATTTTCCTGGTAAGTAGTAGTCGATCCTCTTGCTGGAAACTGTAATAATTCAACTGAGGGCTTTTTTGGAAGACTGCAAGCAGGGTGAGAGAGATAAACGACTCACAGAAACAGTTTATCTGTAGTCGTCTCTGTGAATACATGTGCAGAAACTAGCATAACTTAGCAACTGATACTCCTCGTTACAACTAGGACGTATTTTTAAGCCGTGTCAGAGAAAGATAACCTGTTTTTAATGCGTTTTCAAGCATTTGCTTGTCAATATACATCATTTTTTGAGCAAACATTTTATGATTGGTCAACTGAAGGTCACTCGTGCGGTTGCACTCCTGGGACGCTATTGTTGATTTTTACCCAAAAGTAACTAACTGACTTTATTATAGTCTGGTAACTTTGTATTAACACTACATTGTAAAGTCGATTATTAAAAAGTACTATTCAATTTGTTTTCTGTCTCTAATTATCCTACTAGGAACATTTATGGATTTCATCATGAATTGACATTGGTTTGACGACCACTAAAAAACCTGTGAGTATTGGACAGCTGTTTCTTCAGCGTAATTTGGAAATCTTCATCAGTACGTATCCACTGGGGTTCCATCAATTCGGTCAATTCATGATGAAATCCTGAAACCGATCAAATTCCTGCAAATCAACACAGAATATTTAAATTACTGAAAAACTAAGAGTATCCTGTTGCGTTGAAACAGTTGAAAGACTTCTAGAAGTTTAATACTAATTAAATATCTTGACTGTCTGACTGAGTTTAGATATAAAAGTTTTGCAGGAATTTCACCAGTTAAACTCGCCATACTCCATGTACCACAAAAAGGAAGACCAAAGAGACAGGGAGAGAAGAAGAAGAAGAAATTCGAAAGCATTATGAGTAGCAGAAATGTCAGGGAGAAAAAATAGCAACCTGGAAAAACATGACGGCCTATTGAACATGGGAGATCACAAAAATTAAATGGATCTGCACGATTTTGAACCATACCACCGATTGTCTCCAGTTGTTGGTTTTTAGAATCCCGATGACCCCAACCAGACAATTTATACCTCCCATATGTGGGTAGCTCAAATCAACTGTCTTAAAATTCATAGATTGATGGAGGTTTTAGTTTGTCAATAACTCATAACTCTTTTCCATCTCATTCCTATGTCAGTTAACACTGTTCGTCGAGGAAGACGATAGCTCGGAATTCGCAACACCTATGATAGGCAACATAATCGACGACGCATCACAACCTCATCAGTTAAATTTCCCTCTTATCTAACACTTGAAGCCTAACCTCAATATTACTCATCATACGGTACCACATAACACGGGAGATAGAACAAAAACATTTGCGATCAAAGACAGACAACCTTTTCGTATCATCTAATTTCAATGGTCATGTCTCACAGTTCATAAAGTAGTAAAGAGTGAACTGCAGCTCAGTGCACACATCCTTTGATAAACAGATGGATGCTACAAGAAAATGTATTGCTTCCAAATATGTTCTATGATTATGATTAATAGGAATTTTTAAGTCGATTATTTACACAAGGTAATAAAAATCGCAAAGATAAATTAGTATTCTAATGATTCATAGTAATTAGTAGTTTTCCAGTCAGTGTCAGTGTATAATAATATCTACTTTCAATGTTTCTTCTATGTTTTTTTTCTATGTTTCAGTGTTTTGACCATGTTTGTGTGATCAAGTGATTCAACAAAGGTGCAATCTGAGGAGTTGAAATCCCCAGTAATAACAGACAGAGAGTTGTCGAAGTTGGCAGCGGCAAACATGGTGAATTCGTCAGCATAATTAGATAGATCAGATGGTGAGCAACTAGGAGAAATGTACATGTTTGTAATATAGATTTGTTTATATTTGGGTAGATGTTTGGGACGACATTTGACAGTAATACAGTCAATGAAGTCATTTGAGAAGGAGAAGCAGACATTATTTGAAACAGACCATTTGGAGTGAATAAAAGTTGCAACGCCATCACCATTTTTCTTCTTACAACATTGACTGTCTTGTCGAAATAAAATAAAGTCCTTTAGTGAGATATGATTGTCATCATACAGTTCATGTAACCACGTTTCTTGTAATGTGATTATGGCAGTATTATGATAAGTGTCAGTGGACATCAGAGATTGTAGGTACATTATCTTGTTTGGCAGAGAGCGGCAGTTTGTGTTCATTATGACAGGGACCGTAGTTAAGTGTATTGATGTACGTTTGAGAGCTCTCTGCCAACCACTACGATGCTTCCTCCTTGATTTCTTGGGAATATGAAAGTCATTTGGTCGTGAATGATTAATAAAGTTACGAGAGTAAATAATCCTGCTGGAATTCATATTTAGGCGATAAATTTTTATTTTTTATTTTTTATTTACAGCTTGATTCCACACTGTATTTTTGGTACAAGTATGAAATTTTCAGCATGGATATCGGTAACCCAAATTTTGCAGGCCGACCATAGATATCAGATGTGCGTCGGTGCGGGCTCGAACCCCGGACCATGTGCATGGTCGGCGAGAGTCCTAACCACTGTGCCACCGACGCACCGACTAAACCTTACTCTCAAGTTACTGGGTATTTTGATCATTTGGGATTCATATTTAATTGAGATATTTTTGTTTGATTATCTTGACTTATTTTTGGTTTATTTTGACACTACGTATTCCTACGTACAATGTCTACCTGTGGTCAGGTCCGCAACACTCTGAATCACTTCGATTGTAGAGGGTAGAAGACGAGAGACTTAGTAAGGGAATGTTTATTAAGGGAATTAGTATCTCCATATAACGAAATTATGTATACCTCATGTTCAGTGTACTATTTGCAGAGATCTTCCGTGTTGTTCTACTTCTTCACTTGCTTCCTATTGTATTTCTTTGTATTCCTTTCACTTCTCCCATGTATCTTTGCATCGCTGTATCATTTACTTTCTCTGACATCAGATTTATCTCCCTGTTATTTGGTGTTCATATGCCGACGAATATCTCTTAACATACTACTGATAGATCTTGTTGGTGGCATATGCCACACTACTACTAATTACATTAACAGTAGTCAACCGGCATAAGACTACATCTTAGGTAGTCTTACCACTATTCCTTTAAGCTCCCAGTGTGGAACATAGAGTCTCAAGCCTTAAGCTTTGAAGATTGGCTATCCATGGTGGTAGTCTGTTTCCACAGGGTGGAGAATCACTAGCCTTATGCTTTTACGGGCATCGAACCTAGGCCATCTAAGTGGTTGGCGGGTATTTCACCACTGAACCATTGACGACGCATTATTCCATGTACTAATACTCTATTCCCTTATTAGCTGAATATTTTTCTCTTATTAAAAATTTATTTTAGAATAAAAATCTTTTTTTCAAGTCTGAATACACACTCACCGGGATTCGGAGCCAGAAACTTCAGGTAACAAGACAAGCTTGTAGACCATTCAGCGTTCTCTAACTGACATCAGCCCGTGACCAAACTTCAAACAAATCAAAGCCCTACAAACCCACTCTTCAAAATGATTCTCGTGGTCGTCAGTGACTGGCAACAGGACGACATTGCCTGGAGTTCTAGTGAAAAGTTGTGACCAGTGAGGCCAGTCCAGTTTGGAGTGACGGGAGAGTTCCCGACTATGACATTGGTTGGTGGTCACGCTAAAATCACGAATTGGCATAAGTTAGAATCCATGGGCTGACGATTGAATCGGATCCCACTGGCTAAATGGTATACGAGCTTTTCTTGTAACTGGCAGGTCCCGGGTTCGAACTGTGGGGGTGGTTGCGTCCTGCTGTCCAGTACTCCCCGCAGGCTTTCAGTGATTGTCTAAGTGATATCAATCCATGGTGTAACCTGAAACAAACATAATTCCTACAAACTAATTATTGAAAATTAATCTGATGCTCGCTAGTGACTGGTTTTTTTCTTTCCTTCACGTTCCCAGTGGAACATGGGGCCTCAAGCTAGTAGCTTGAAGTTTCTGTAGCAGTGCTTATTTTTACAGGATGGAGTTGCTAGCCTCATGTCCAACCTTTCCTCTTTACCAGCATTGTTTCTGGCTTAGCGAGGTAAATGAGTGCGTCTGTGGCCGGGGATCGAACCCCGGACCATGTGCATGGTCGGCGAGTGTCCTAACCGCTGTACCACCAACGCATGCTAGTAACTGCTGGCAGGAGGAAATTACTTGGAGTCCTAGTAAGAAGTCGTGACCATTGACGTCTACCAATGCTGAGAGTGAGGATAAGTACACGCCAATAATACTGACTAGTCGTCACGATAAAACCACGAATTGGTAGAAATTGGTGTTGATGGCCATTGGCCACAGAATCGTGTCCCAGTGGTTGAACAGTCTACAAGCTCGCCTTGTAACCCCAAGGTCCGAGTTTTGAACCCCCTCAGTGGATTCGTCTTGATGAACAGTCCCAAACTAGGACGAAACATCTGGGTTAATTTTCAAAGGGTTCACTAACTCACATCAATCCGTGATCAAACTTTGAAGTAAATCAAATCTCTACAAACTAACGTATGATAAAAATCTTTTTTATTATATTCTATTGACACTCACTACTTAATGAACATGCTTATTTTGTAGGCAGTTTTGAAAACATGCTTATCCTGAAAATTTATTGGTATGTACGTGTATGTTAAGAGCAAAATTAAAAAAACAGTTAAGGTGATTCCTGTTTGTTGTTCTATTGTCCTACCTTGATCTATGGAGTTTACTTATACAAACTGTAAACAACATTTTCATGATTTATTATTAATAAGGTGGTGAATAGAAACAAAACAGCTGAAATAACTAACAATTAATAAGGTCAACTAACACATGCGTGTGTATGTACTTTAGTTGTGCTTAATTGTATATTGTTTGTATTATGTTAGGAAGGCTGAGGGAGAAGTTGAAGTCGGTGAAACACATCAAATATAAATAATACAATGGAGCAAACAATTGAAGCAGTTTAATTCATTAACTTGACCTTCATTGAAAAGGAAATTTTTGGAACTTTATCATTAATCAGCGAAAGCTGTCGATTTAAGTTTGATCATAAACTGATATTATCAGTTAGAGAACCAACCTAGAGTAATGGCACAGCTAACCACTTCGTTTTATTTATAATTGAATTTTATATTTACCCGTCGACTGATTGGACTGAAGTGCTCAGTCTCAGGTTGACATGTCTGTTGGCTTCTTGTACAGATGCTTCGACGATGTCTGGGCATGTAATTAGAATTTAATTGGTGGATGGTGACTGGCAATGGAATCCAGGATGCACCTCGGTGGGAACATCATCCAGATGACGAGTCCCAAATAGGACGAAACACGCGTCCTGGATTTCACTGCTAGTCACCATCCACCAATTAAATTCTAATTACATCGTTTGAGTTTGACAATCTTTAGCAGTAGGCACCCACTGCCAGAGTTCTACCTCTTCCAGTTACAAGACGAGCTCGTAGACCATTAAACCATTAGGGACATGATTCAGTGGACAACCCATGAATTCCAAGTTCTACGAATTCGTGATTTTAGCGCGACTGGTACCAACCAATATCATCAGTGAGTATTTATCCTCACGACTGACACGATGAATTCCAGTGGTCATGAATTCTCACTAGAACTTCAGGTAAGTTTGTCCTGTAGGGATTGGATTCGTTTGAGGACTAGCCAGAGGAGTTTGTTCTCAGTTAGGAAACCATTGGAAACTACAGTGTACTACTGGGCAACTGCCTAATCATAGTGTATGACTCTTGAGCGCTACACACCCATTGAGGTTTGAACCTAGGATCTACCAGTTACAAGGCAAGCTCGTAGACCATTTAGCCACTGGGATTCGAGTGAATAGTCCGTGTAATCTAACTTCAACCAATTCGTTTTTCTCAATTTTGTTTTGTATTCCACATTGGTTGGTGATTCTATTGAACTCAAGTGGGCTAGAGAATAATGATTTGCCCTTTGATGAAACGATAGGAATACCATTATTCACTGGGGAATACGGAACTACATCCCCATATGATAAGTCCTAGAATATAGGATTAAATGCGCATCCTGGATTCCACTAATATTCGTCACTCACTAACAAAATAACAAAATTGTAAGTATTATGAAATTATTGAAGTGCAGTGAAATAAAATTTTCATTTTCATGCGTTTTTAGATGTTTACTGTTAATATTAATAATAAGGTCGTTTGCTTTTGTAACTACTGTCTTATGTTTTATCCTTTGTTTTAACCACATGCATTTATGTATATCATTAAAGAACAATTAAAGAACAGCCACTGGGACCTGATCCAATCACCAACGCATGAATTCCAACCTCTATCATTTCCTGTTTTCAGCGCGACTATTAGCCAATGTCTTCGGGGAGTATTTGTGCTCATACCAGACACAGTGTACCCTACTGATCATGACTTCTCACTGGAACTTCAGGGAACACTGTCCTGTAGGCAGTAACTAGCCGGTGTCAGATTAATTTCCATGTGAATTATTTCGGGGAGATATGATTTCTTTCAAGTTTGACGCTGAGTTGACATCAGAAAGATGTCCTGAAGTTCTAGTGAGAAGTCTCGGGTGGTGGTGTTCACCATATGTCAAGGTGAAGCAGATGTTCAACAGTGGGATTAATGCGTGGTGTTGTCATATAATAAAGTGACAGAGGTAGGAATTTACAGATCACGGAGCCTCACTCAACTCAGTGAGTGGTCTTGTAAGATTGAAGGTCTTAGGTTCAGTTCGTAGTGGGATAATACTTGTGCAGCGATGAAGAGTCCCAGATTGGGACGAAACATTTGTCTAGTCATTCTTGGTTGCCGATTACTCGCCAAGTGATTTTGGTTCGTGACAATACCTAGATTAAAATATCCTTAGTTTTTATCAGATACAGTGTTATTCAGTCAAATAATCTTGTGGATATTAGTAGATATCTAAATTTTCCGTGTGTCGTGGTTACTAGGTCTAAGTAACTATCTGAAATGCACATCGGATGAAATATTTCTTTCTTTGGTCGTGGATACATTTAAACCTTCTCGCTTTTCTAAGCTCCATCTTAATATTTCATAACCAATAAACCACACAAAACAACATTTCTCATGTTCTTATTGTCTCTATGTCTCTATTCACGTACGGTACACACACTCACGGAGTCACGTGTCACTAAATTGTAAATTGTCACGTACGTATTGAGTAACTACTCAAAATTGCGGTGTTTTAAAGGGATTTATAATATTGGAAATGACTGTTTTTAAAAAATCGGATTTATTGGTTTAAGCATTCACATGGAAAAAAGAAAGGAAATTAGGTCACCCTTTAAATCCTTATTTGATTGATGTATTCATTTTTATCAATAAATAAATCACCATTAATAGCCGAGTTCACGTGAATCTGTATGTGACCGTTGCCGCCTCCCCCGCGGCTTAAATGACCGAGTACGGCCAAGAGTGGATAGAAACATTCTCATATGGCCACACGTGCCTTCATAGCCTCTATTTCTGCCAGTTAACTCCTATTCACTGTCTTCACGTAGCACGATGGGGACAGCCTTCACAAAAGTTAAATGCAAACATCTAGCGCTTATGTACGGACTGGTTAGGCATCAAGTGTTGGATAAGGGTGGGGTGGGGTGAATCAGTCGATGAAGTTGTGAAGCTAGACTAACTGAGACGGCTAGGATATGTGTTAATCACCCTTGGCCATAGCCTTTCTAGATGGCCAATGCTGGTTGATATAGGATCAGGTTGGTAAAGAACTAATGGTGATCAAAACAAAACTTGACATCATTCCATGAGGTCTTTGACAGTTGGTTTGAGCCAGCCATACACGGAGGTAAAAAGCATAGAATGGCAGGCAAACCCCACTCTACCTCAAATTCATCGACTTCGAAAAGACCTTCGACGGAAAGCGTTGACCAAGAAGTAATTTGGGCACTGCTTCGAAACTACGGTGTAGAGTGCCCAAGTCTTTATCAACCTCATTCAACAGCTGGCAATATGACGACGTCTGCCACCTGTCAGGTGATCCACAACGGAAAACTAACTCAGTGAGGCGTTCGAGGTGAATACAGGAGTATGACAAGGCTGGTTGGCTGCCTATTAATACCCACGATGATATTCTTAATTGTGGTGGACTGAATGGATCATGCGTCAGACTGTGCACAGGGAGTGAGAAGACAGGAATACACTGGGATGATCGATAAGAAGACTATGTAAGATGTGGATTTCGCTTGTGGATGATATATGTCTAATGTTACATAAACTCGAACACTTACGGGCAAAACTAACAAACTACCTGGAGAAGCTGGCAGCGAACACATGACTGCAGGTGAACATAAAGAAGACAGAAGTGATGAAGATAACCAACTAACAACCACACCAAGATTTACATTCTATTCAACACAAGTGTGAAGTCAGTCAGCCAGCCAGCCAGTTCTTGTACACGGGTTGGAAACTTGCACTGTGTATGTTACACGAAAACCATTTCTAACAGACCAGTGTAGACCTTTATCAACAGCTGCCACCTTCGCTGGATGACTGGCTCCACACTGAATATCAAACGGCCAGCTGGTCGGCCAGAAAATATTAGCAGCAAGAAACTGTGTCTGGGGACAAACCAACCAACAGGTGAGAACCGATTGCTCAACAAAGGCTATGTAGGAGGAAATGCAGATGGATTGATGGGGCATACACGTCAATGAGGAGGCCATCGAACGACATCGCGCCCAACACAAACAATCGCTCAAGTAGAATCCCTACGGGAGGCGACGAGTGGGTCGTCAGTGCGAGAGTGACATGGAGGATATCGTGTGGGGTGTAGGAGATGAGAGACTATGGACAACCGTGGACTCATCTGAAGGGGACAGCAGAAAATAGAAGAAAGTAAAGATGTGTTCTTGAAGCCCTATGCTCTACTCGAAACCCAAAAGAATATTAATAATAATAAATAATAATAACATAGGGAGGTGTAGACTACTTGTTTGGTTTCTTCGAGGTTGTAAGAACCAATTGTTGGAGACAGTTGGTGATGTGACTCAAAATCATTGTCAGTGGCGTAGATGCATTCACTCCTTGTCATATCGTATATCCAAGAGAACCCAATTGTTGTTTTTGATCTTACTATTCTTTCTTCAGCACATTTCTGCTTATTATAGCACTTCAGAATCTCTTTTTTTGTCTCTCTCTTTGGCTTTTCTTTGTGTGGTATATGGATTGCTGCAGGTCAAACTGGTGTACTTTTGTTTACGGTTGTATTCTGAAACCAGTCTGGCACTCAGACGCACGAACTGGTGGACATGCAGACTGTCTACCTACCTAGGGGAGCTGGAAAAGCTTGATTTCAAAACTATGTTGCACATGGACATCTGGGGATAGAATGGCTTATGTGAACATGTTCTGGTCACCAGAAACCATGGAAACACAGCTCCTGGTGCTACAATACTACCTGGTGGGTAGGGCTTCAAGTCAAAAGCTCGGTGAAGGTAGCTGGTCCTTTGAGACAACCTCCACCTGCTTCAGCATGGGCATCCAGATACTATCTAGGTCTTCGGATAAACTATGAGATTTTGTTTGGCACATCTCTGGATGTGCCCGTAATGCACCAAGTTTGCGTTTCAATAAGTAATAAATAAAACAGGGGAGAAGCAAACAATACTCTAATCAACCTGCCAATCCCAGGGAAGAATATTCTTAGTGAATATGATTGAAATGTAATCTATTGTAAAAAGTTTCTTAGACTTCATTTTGATAGATACATACATATTAGATAGAAAACCATTGAAAACAAGCCGGGAGTACTGGATAGTCATCTGTTTCATCCTAGTTTGGGACTCTTCATCGGTACGCTCTCACACAGTGGGGTTCGAACCCCGAGCCTCCCGGTTACAAGGCGAGCTCGTGGACCGTTCAGCCACTGGGACTCGATTCAATGGTCGACGTATGAATTCTAACTTCTACCAATCTGTGATGCATTTAGCGTGACTACCAACTAATGTCATCGGCGGGAAATTCATCCTCACGCTTGACTGAATGGACCTTACTGGTCACGACCTCTCACTAGAACTCCAGGAAACTTCGTCCTGTAGTCATGAGCAGTGAGTTGCATCTAGTCGGGGTAGGGGTGGATTTTTCACCGATGAAATTGGGTGATGGTCGCGCTGAATGCATTACAAATTGGTAGAAGTTAGAGTTCATGCATCAACCATTGAATCGAGTCCCAGTGGCTGAATGGTCCACGAGCTCGCCTTGTAACTGGGAGACCTTGGGTTCGAACCCCACTCTGTGGGTGCGCACCGATGAAGAGTCCCAAACTGCGATGAAATAGCTGTCCAGTACTCCCTGTGGCTGGTTTTCAATGATTCTCTAACTGATATCAATCCATGGTCAAACTCGAAAAAACAAATCTAATAGTTTTAAACCAATTCTTGAAAAATATACATATTAGACAGCGTCACTAAACAGGATTTATCCTCCAAATTGACTTTTATTCAACCGGTCCATGCTTACATGTCGTTTCCTAGTACAGGCTCTCCAACGGTCTTTAAAGGTTGACGGTTACTAGCACTGGAATCCAGGGTGTAAGTTTCGTCCTATTGGAGATTCATCATCTGGATGTCAATGCGTTCCCGGTGAGTGATTGTCTTCCCATTGAAATTCGAACCCAGCACCTACAATTTCAAGTGGTAAAGCATTACTCCACTAGACTACTCAGTCAGCAGAACTACTTCTCGTGCAACGCGTATCACTTGGTATTTGTTTAATTATTTTGAATTTGCTAACCCCTCGATTGTCCATTAGCTCTCATCATCATCAGTTAGAGAACCACTAGAAAACCTGGGAGTACTGGACAGCTGTTTCGTTAGCCTAGTTTGGAACTCTTCATCGGTACGCACCCACCGGGGTTTGAGCCCAGGATTGAGTACTGACAAAGAGTCCTAAACTGGGACGAAACAGCTCTCCAATACTCCCTACAGGACTTCCAATGGTTTTCTAACTGATGCCAGCTCATGAGATCTTCTAGGGGTTTTCTTATCAGTCTAACGTATTCCTGTTTTCTCAACTAACTAACTAACTAACATGTTCACTTTGTAACTTACTTTTTATCTAAAATTAACGGCATCAGATAAATTATTGTAGAGAGTTTATAGGTCATGGAAATGATCTCTCATTTATGCATTAAAGAACGCCAGTATATATATTTTAATCTATTAAATGGTGTTTTAATACCCTCCACTACACACACACACACTGTCATGCCTCCTCGCATATACGAAGCTTGTGTACCAAAAGTAATGCAAATGCATGGAATGTGTGGCGTGTGTGTTTGTGAATGCACTTTGGATAAACTGATGTGAATATAGGTTGAAATAAGTGGGAGTGATCTTTATTATTAATACTATTATTATTATTATGACGTTTATTTGTATATTTTCTTGATCTCAAGTGAGTGGTGTCTTTTCAGACTTACAGTAGATTTATCGTGAGATCACACGCTGTGCATTCATATGGGTATATATATTTACATTCATACATACGCCCATACACACAGACAATCGATGAATTAAAAAGAGACAAAATTAATTCAATGTTAATAATCATGTTAATTCTCCAACTTTTAGAATTAAACATAAGTGACTACTTAGGCAGAATGACAATTGACAATCAATAAATATACAAGACCACATAGACTGCTGATGCGTGGGTGTATATTCATTCGTCTAGCCTTTTTTGTATGATTTAATAATAATAATAATAATAACCATACAAGAGCTAAAGCATCAGTGATCTGATCTGTACTTATTATTTACGTACAAGTGGTAGGCAGGTTGAATAGGGGAGATATATTTATATATATAATTAAAAAACAGCATAATTATTGCGTATCATCAGTATGATCAAAGCTAAAGGTCATAAGTGTCATTCACAGTTGGAATTAGTTCATATTTAGTCATGTTAACTTACTGACGTTCAACATGCGTGTGTATGGTGTGTGTTTCACTACATTCCTACTAAGGGACATATATTTTTAAGAGCCAAAGTAAAAAATGAATCGTCTGATTCTATCAGATCAGAACACATGATTAAAAATGACTACTCTTAAATCAGTAGAAAACAAAATCTACAAATCAATTTCCTAATTCTTTTTTTTGGGGTGAGTGCCCTAGTAGACACTATCTGCTATCTATGCGAGTATATTGACTTAATAGCATGAACATTGGCTTACTAACTGAATATCTTACACAACTATTATTGAGATGTACACTGAATGTGCAATTTACATTTCATGAAGTTATCTACAATCAAAGAGATGGAGTCGCCATGGTGTCCCTTTTTAGGACCGCTCTTACCGGATGTCTTCATGGTAAGCTTAGAGAACGACCCATTAAAGAAACCATCGAGAGTTTGTTTATGTATAAAAGATATATAGATGATACCTTCATTGTCTGTCTGTGAGGAAAACTCTTCAAATGGTGAACTTCTTGGAATACTTAATGGTTCTCATCCATATTTGCGTTTCACGATCGAAGAAGAGTCGAATTCCTCGTTTCGCTTCCTTAATGTTAAGTTAGATAGAAGAGAGAATGGTACGCTGTTAAGGTCGATTTACCGAAAGCCAACATTCACCGGGCAGTACACTAACTTCAACGGTTGGGTACCTTTAGGGAGAAAGAGAAATCTTATTCATTCCTTATACTCCAGAATTCGTAAAATCTGCTCTTCAGAGACAATCGGTAGGGAACTAGATAACCTTCGATTAAATCTCCTTAACAATGGATATCCTACAAGATTTATTGAACGTAACATCAAGAAAAAATCCGCCCCTAGACAAATCACAGTACCAAAGAAAAAACTGTTTACGAGTCTTGAATTCAAAGGTGACATCATTTCTGAATTGATTAAAAATCGTTTATCTAAATGTATTAAACGCACTTTTCCTGCAGCTGACTTGCAACTAGTTTTTACCAGCCGAAATATGATTAGACAATGCGTCAAGGATAGATTACCGCTTATTTCCACATCTATGTGGAGCTGATTATATTGGACATTGTAAGCGTACTCTCCGAAAACGTGTAACTGAACACTATCCGGTTTGGTTAATGAAAGGCGAACGTAGAGCTGCGAAGTCGTCTATTTGTGATCACCTGTTAGAGTCTGATCATTTAGCCCCACGTGATTCAGCTTTCAAAGTTATCTACATGGCAAAATCAAATCGATCCAAAAGTTTACGTTTTCTTCACTTATGCATAACCGAAGCTTTAGCTATACATGAACAGAAACCTAAATTATGTGTTCAAAAATGTTTTGTCAAACCCCTTTCTTTACCTTGGTCATAGTCATGTTCTTTCTGGTTTTTGTTTTATTTTATTTTACCACTTGAATTCATTCCAGTTCACTTCACATCTTTATTCGTATCGTAATCGTACTCCACATTTTTCAAATTTTTAGACAACGCTTGACATTTTTCTTTTAAAAATATTTTTGGTATCAATTCACTTATAAAACAATCTTTAATAATTTTGTAATCCATCCACTTCAACTCTACGCCTTTTAACATTTTAATCATCGTTATTCTTATCACATATATACGTACATTGACTGAGCAGTTATTTAGTGCCACTTAGTAACCTTTTTCTGTAATATAAATACAACTGTACAGCTTGAAAATGAAGTCGTTGAAAAGAAATTTCTTCGCTGAACAAAAAAAACTGTGTTTTTACTTATGAATAAATGGGTATTTTTCGTCTTTTTTTTGTGGTGTGAATCAATGTTTGTTATCCTATAAGTTAACTTAATAAAGAGACATGTCAGACTTCAGGACGCCAAGCGAGCGGCGTACCGGTGTCTTCGATCCGATCAGGTGGATTCTCAGTGTATGTTTTCTGCGGAAAAAGAGTATAAATATGGCAAGAAAAAATGTTTTAAAAGTGTAAAATGGTGATCATGAATTGACTTCATTTGCGGGAGACGGGGGAGGTGAAGGATTGTAAACTAGGGAGTATTGGACAAGTGACTGTTTCGTCCTTGTTTGGGACTCTTCAAAGGACTTAACCATGTCCTAGAAAGGATTGAGGCAAGGGTATTCAGGTTACAATAGTGAACTTGCACACCATTCAGCCACTAAGACAGAATTCAATGGCCACCGGCCCATCACACTTAATAGTGATGATAACAATAATAATACCTCTATTT
Organism: Trichobilharzia regenti; assembly: GCA_944472135.2. NCBI lineage: Eukaryota > Metazoa > Platyhelminthes > Trematoda > Strigeidida > Schistosomatidae > Trichobilharzia > Trichobilharzia regenti. Next base: position 43,108,506 of record OX235267.1, read on the forward strand.
CGAGGATATTTCTATACAGTATAAATTTTTACCTTGGTTTATCTATTCTTTATTCAGAATCTTCAAGTAAAACACTACAGTATATTATTCGAAGGGAATTTTGTTCTGTATGCACCGTGATCCTACCCTCAGAGTATTTATCCCTTCAAAACAGAGTAAGAGATACAGGTGAGTACAGACTATTCTTCAAGGAAGTCAATAGGTGTGGTTAATTCAAAGTATATGTCTTTCTTAGTAGTGTTGACTTTTACCACTTGTTCTCCGTGTTGTTTGGCTAATTTCCACCCCAGAAGACAGTTAATTGGTGGCTTGCATTTGACACTGGTTGGTAGAATCTGTTGGCGGAGACAATCATGAAGAAAAAAAATAATAGTTGCTCTTCTGTAGACACTCGCCTTTTTTTTTGAAAAAGTCTTCCCATTTGCGACAAGACAGAAGTGTATCACCCTTGTAAGATTTTCAAATAATGGAGAAGATTGAAACACAAACCATTCCATTATGACGCATATCTGCTTTGTCTCCTTTCTTCAAGAAATCCACGATATCAATCTAATTGAAAGCCAATCGTAAGATGTTCAAGAAGTACACTCTGAGATCCAAGGACATAACTGAAGAACAGTTCTCTCATGTATTGGAACACGTTGCCATCCCCAGTCATACCTTTATTCAATTTTAATAGGAACTTGCAAATCAGGAGCTTGTAAACATTTTAAATATACACAAAAGTTGATAAACACTATTATTCTCTATCGATTAGGACAAACTGAACGACAGAAAATATCTGCAACAGAGGGAGAGAGAGAGAAATGGAAGTTTTACGGTAGCCCATTTTTAAGCAGACCGCCGATGTGACACCGTTTCACTTGTCAGTATTCAACTTCACTTAAGCATAAACGCATAAATATACTTATAAGCACATGCTAGGGTGTCTCCTGTCTTTTACCTTAAAAGATGTTTGACTTTTAGATCCATTTGACAGTTGACATTAAGTAGGCATGTTTTACATAAAAAACACACAAGTGTATTAATGTATTGATCTATAAGTGAATTTCAATATGACATTGGTTTATACATAATGTGTTGAGTGAACTTTGATGTCCCGTCTGTAATATTATGATAATCTGACATATGAACATGACAAATAACATTCAGGGGAACTATTGAATACCAGTTATTTTAAATAATGTACCATTCTTCAGAAGTTCACTTATATTAGAGAATTATACAATGAATAATAATAATAATAATTTTTAGCAGTAGTATAGACGAAAGGTGAATAGGAGAACAAAGTGTTTCTGACAGGCAACTGCTTTTTAGGAACTCATAATAATTAAATCACATTGATTCTATCAGTTCACGTATCCCTGAGCTAGAAAGGAATATATCACAAAGATCTTCTGCTCTATATGACTTATCGGTTGATGAACGTCAGACGTTTAATGATTATGTCAATGTGGTCACCAACAAACAAACTATGTCTTTTAATTCAAAGCTATCTAATAGCCTAAAACCTATCGAACGTCTTCGAAAATTTCCTGAGAATTCTGAGAGATACGTGTTCAACCACTCCTCTATATCTTTATCGAAATTACAAATGGAAGCCTTGTCTATGGGCTCGAAGTTTTGCGATGTTAATCTCAATATCAACAAGCTACATACTCATGTCCAGTTTGAGAATTTACTCAGTCAAACCTATGATCTCACACCATCGTCAGACCAGGATTTCCAATGCTTCAAATCTACCATTACGGACTCCTGCAATCAATACCTTAATGCTAGACCAAAAATGCAAAGTCTTCTTACTAAACAGCACAAAGAAGAACTTAAACTTTTGACGCATAACAGCGATATACTATTAACACGCCCTGACAAGGGTACAGGTGTTGTTATTATGGATCGCAAAGATTATATCGATAAAATGTCATGTCTACTTTCAGACAGCAGTAAATTCTCGAAACCGAACGAGAAAAACAAGACGGAATTAATTGAGAAACAACTTACCGATACTTTAAAGAGAATGAAGAACAATCATCTCATTCGTGAAGAATTATACGAAAAGATCAGACCAACAGGATCTCTAATACCAAGACTGTATGGTCTACCGAAAATACACAAAGCTGGAGTTCCACTTCGCCCTATCTTGGATATGTCTGGATCGCCCTATCATCCAGTAGCTGGGTGGTTAGCTGAAATCCTCGAACCAGTCAGGGGGCAACTATCTAATCATTCCCTTCGGGACACCTTCCAATTTGTTGAATGTATACAGGATATAAATGCGTCGAATAAACAAATGTTGTCTTTGGATGTAGAATCCTTATTTACGAACGTTCCACTGACAGAGACCATATGTTTTATATGCAAATATATTGAAGACAACAAATTGAACATAGGGATACCTACTACAGATCTTAAAGAACTACTTTTGAGATGTACATTGAATGTACAGTTTACTTTCAATGAAACAATCTACAGGCAGAAGGATGGTATTGCGATGGGTTCTCCCTTGGGTCCTCTCCTTGCAGACGTTTTTATGTCCAGTCTAGAAAATGGTTCCCTGAAGCCTATGATCCAAAGCTTTCAAATATATAAAAGGTATGTAGATGACACCTTTATTATTTGTAATATTGATTGTAACCTGAATAATATATTAAGTGTATTTAATGAGTGCCATCCTGCGATAAAATTCACACTCGAAATGGAGAACGAGTCTAGCATTCATTTCCTCGATGTGAACTTATCAAGAAGGACCGATGGAACTCTGAAGAGATCGATTTATCGTAGGCTGTTATGGAATGGTCAACTGACAAATTTCTATAGCTGGGTACCTATTGGTCGAAAACGAAACCTGGTCCGGTCGCTTGCCACTCGTATTCGGCGCATATGTAGCACTGATACTGTGGAAGATGAGTTATACACTTTGAGGAAAATCCTAATGGAAAATGGATTTCCACCACGTTTTATAGATAAGAATATACATTCAAAGCCTACAAAACGTGACTTATCAACCGCTCCCAAGAAAATACTTTACATGAGCTTAGAATTCAAAGGGGACTTAGCTTCCGATATCATGAAACGAAGGATATCACAGTCCCTGAAAAGAACATTCCCTGCTGCCTCTCTGAGAATAGCTTTTACTAGCCGACCATTATTGTTCAATAACCTGAAGGACAAGATCCCAATGTTGACCAACTCTATGTGCGTTTATCAATTCACCTGCTCTTGTGGAGCTAGGTATATCGGTCGTTCGACTCGAGTTTTGTCCAAGAGGGTGCAAGAACATTATCCTGCATGGCTACGAAAAGGTGGAAGTGGAGCAATAAGAAGCGCGATCATAGAACATCTGGTCGAAAATGATCACCCTATCTCTATAGCCTCCGCCTTTAAAGTCATCTACAAGGCAAAGAGCAATCTACCTAAATCCCTACGTACCCGACTCATCTGTATTGCTGAAGCTTTGGCTATCGAAACAGAAAAGCCAGATCTCTGTGTACAGAAAAAAGTTCGTTCAACCCCTCCAACTTTCATGGTCTTAATCCCTCTATGCTAAAATATGGTAATCCCCAATCATATTTTAGCTCTACCAATTTTTCATTTTTCATTTTGTCTATTCAATTTGTATACTCTTCCTTATTAAGTCAATTGTTATTATTACTATTCTCACTTTGAACTGTCCCCGGTATTATTTCACTTGTTCCACTTGTCATTCTAAATCAATTCTTTTTTTACAACGATAAATTCTATGCTATTAAATTTCACACAATATTACGTAACGTTTTTGTTTTATTCGATTTGCCTACTAATCCTATAATTGCACATCCTTTTTCAAGTTCTATCCCTCCTATGAATTATTCTATATATGACATTAATCTGCTTTGCCACTTGACATTTAACTACGATTATAATCACAAACATTTTAGTTTTAATTGAACTTCATATGATTATTATTATTATTTTTATGTATTCACACCTAAGATTCAATTCCCTCACCGGATATAACTTATAAAAAAACCATATATATACGACTGTACAGCTTGATGATAAATTCGTTGAAAAGAGTCTCTTCGCTGAATCACTTGTTTTGATTTTCATAATAATGTAGCTTTAACCATTTCCTCTAAACTTCGCTTCAGTTTGAAACGGGAAGCCTGATATGACACAAAAGTATATCAAGTTTAACTGCAGAAAACAACTAAAAACCAACAGGGAGCACTGAACAGCAGTTTCGTCCTAGCTCGGGGCTCGTCATCAGTAGCCACCCACTGGATTTCGAACCCAGGACATTCTAGTTACAAGCCAACTTCGTAGACCATTCAGTCATTGGGACCTGACCCAATGGTCCATGAATTGCAGCTTCTTACGATTGGTGATTTTATTGCCACCATGAGCCTATGTCATCGGCTAGTATTTTTCCTCACGTCCGATCTTGTGGAGTTCACTGGTGACGACTTCTCATTAGAACTCCAACAGTGTGCGGATGATGTGCCTGAGACTAGGGCGAAACATCTGTCCAGTACTGCCTACCGGTTATCAGTGATTCTCTAACTGATATCAGTCTGTGGTCAAACTTCAGACAAATCAAATTCTTGCAAATAAACTCTTGGAAAAATAAGTAAATCACTGGCAGAACAGTAGATAACAGGGTACGAATATTATCTTACACCTATTACTGAAGTTCACGCAACTATAACAATGTCAGTCAGTACGTTTTGTGTTTAGTTGATTTGCTGGTTCAGTGGTAGAATGCTTGCCAGCTAAGCAAGTTGTCCGGACGACAGATTTCTAAGCCTCGTCTAGTTCGCTAGTATGTAGTAAGTTCAGAAAAGAGGGGATATCAAGTGTGAGGCCAATGATTCCACCCCATGAAAACCACAAGACGTCCAGTAAAACCTCTGTGGAGTCCTCAAAAATAAACTGATCCAACTTTTACTACTATGTGAGAAATGAACATATTGTACATTACTTTGTTTTAACTAGAATCTTTGTACTTTGAAACTAACCTCGTGGTTCGAATGGAAATATAGTTCTGCCTACAACTCTCCGTCTTCTCCACCATCTCAACTACCATCGGCCAGTTCTAATCACCTGCTTTCTATCTCAAAATTTCGCAGGAACGCCGTTTGTTTTCTTCCTACGTTACCTTGGTCGACCTCTGACAATATTGATATTGGAGAATTAAGATTGGAGCAGTCTTCTCACAATACTTCTGGAGTCTATTAAGTTAATTGTGAATTTGGACCTTGTAATAACCCAAGTAACAAATTTTTAATATATTCTTCCAGTAACTTTACTGATTTGGTATTTTTATTTCCACTCGAATTCGGGATATTAAGCTAGCTAAGTCTAAGGTCCACTACACCTCAAAAGTTGAAGAGTAAAACTTGAAAGGCTGAGGAATGTAAAAACATTTTTTTTTTGCGTCCAAAGTCAATGACGAAATGCTGGAAAATTTTGTCTGTGTATTAATTTATCTTTGCAAACATTAGTTATCGGGAAATAACCACTGTTTTTTGTCCAAATCTTAGTGTTAGCTGAATTGGATTGATCAAATTTATGATATTGTCAACTAACTAGGAGATCTGTTATCATAGTGTACTCTGAGTTGATATTAGGTGGTCGACTAACAAGCGTTTACATTAGCTCCGTGAATAATAGTCCATCAACGTTAAAGATACATCTTGTCAATGAATATCAGTAGGTAACAAACAGACCAAGGCCCAGAGAATCATACAGACTAATTCCAACAATCATCTGCTTCATCGGTTAGATTTTCGTCACGAACCAACATCAGCTGAAGAGATCATTGAGAAACATGAAGGACTCTGGACAGCTGTTTTTTCCTATTTTGGAAGTCTTTGACAGTGAGTACTCATGTTCTCTCCAAGGACCGAACCTAGGACATTCAGATTACGAGACCCAAGTCGTTGGCCATTCAGTCACTTTGGGTGGAATTTAATGATCCCCAAATTCTAACTCGATAGATCCTCACGAAGCTTGTAGTTTGAATATCAAACAATATCACCATGATAAGATGAAGATGACTGTCTTCGGAAGCATTGGTACAGGCAGCGCTATATCACTAGTTGACAGAGTTAGAATTCACGGGTCACTGATTCCATCTCGTCCCATCAACAAGGCTGAATTTTTAACGAGCTTGTTCTCGTAATCTAGGACGCCTGGAGGGATCATGCGTGCACATTGATGAAGAGTTCCAAAATGGGACGAAACAAGTGTCCAATTCTCCCTATTTTGATTCGTGATGAAACTCTAACAACTGAAATACGTAGAGAAGGTTAAGAATAATGGTCCGAAAGGATGATTGCGCAACTGACCTTGTGATGGTCTAGCAGATGAAATCTAACTAATGTAGGGGGAAACAGTATATTTATGGAAAAAAACGTTTAAAGATGTGTAAGAATAATAAATAGGATTCCTTTATTTAAGAATGTTGTGAAAATAATTCCCAGTTTCTAATAGAGTTTTATGGTATTCATTCAAATAATTATTGTTTTTAGCCAAGAGCTAGATTTTAGGGTTAATGTTAGATTTCGATTAGAAATTATTAGTATGGAAAGATGTAGTTTAATGCACTTTTCTGGATGAAACCTTTTTCCCTAAATTCTGAAGAGCATGTCATCAGCAGCAGTAATCTCAATTTATCCGTTCTAACTGTACTGATACATACTCAAACTTTGATTGACTAATTCGAGGTTTTCACGCCCTCATTTCAACTCGATCATTATTCTTTTACTTTACCCAGTATACAACTTTTCTGAGTTTCATTCCAAGATAACTTATAGGTTATTAATATTATATATTCTTTGAGTTCTAGGTGAAATATAGGCCGTCAGCTGTTATCGATAAAATGCAATCAGATGGAGATAAAATGTTTTTATAGTAAAATAAATAAGTAACTTGTTAGAATCTTATAATGTACATGAATTGAAATAGAATTTTAACATTATTTATTATCCTCTAATTTGACTGGTGGTAATAATATCTTCCATATATCTGGTATTTGCATTGAGTCATTTCTGTTGCATGTGATGGGTGTAGACTTGATGAACCAGCCAGGATTCAGTAATCATTCTCTCCCTCTCGGTCTCCACTTACCACTATTTCTCCTTAAAATTTTCACTGTTCCACCCTATCGTGTGGTTAATGTGTTAATGCATGCAATGCAATTGCTGAGTTTTACTCTAAATTACTTATCTTCGTGGGATCAATCATTCTAACCTTAGCTAAATTCTTATATTCTGATAATCTCACTACTACCGATCAACTAGTATGACCTAACTCACAGTCACCGAAAGGTAATTTGTAAATCATATTATTTTGTTTACTTGAGTTTACCGGGTCCTTTGTTCTTCAGAGCTTATCTCTGAGTGAGTTTGTAGGTTTGAATGCTACGCTATTAGCAATAAGTTGTGCTCAAAACGTCATCAGTAAATACTGCCGCATAACACTGTGTGTCTGATTTTATCAAAATAAAATTTTAATGCATTATGGGGCAAACCCGTCTCCTGATTCCTCGCAATCTGTAGTATGATCCAGTCATCGTTGATAGTAGGCAGCGTTGTCTCACTTATGTCTTTATTTATAATTCCTGGGTTCGAACCCAGGACCTACTGAAGAGTCCCAAACTAGACTGACGAAACAACTGACAGTCCAGTACTCCCAGGTTTTTCAATGGTTCTCTAACCAATGTCAACTCATAATGAAATCTTGTAACCAATCAAATCCCTACAAACCAGCACTTGATTTATAATTCTTTGGTTAGCTTTCTTTAACATGTGGCAAATCATAAAGCTGTCAAATGATAATGATACATATTTACGTCAAATACTTCAAGGTCCACTCTGTCGAAGGCCTTTTCGAAGTCGATGAAGTTAAGGCAAAGAGTTAGTTATAATTGATACTTCCCTACCTTTTGATTTCAATCTTTCTGTCATAATGATGGTTCCTATTTTTGTGTGATCCTTTGATACTGTTAGTGACATTATGATAGCCACTCCCTGAGTTTACTCGTGGTTGTCATCTGGTTGACCAGAGTAGATAATTAACTCTTCAGTTAACAATTTGAAGAGTCCATTTTCATTTGATTTGTTCTTACCTAATATTCTCATTTCTTCTGTAATCTTAACAGCCTTATCTGTCGTAAACGTAGTGCGAACATCTCATATCTATTACGCTTAATTTTACTTTCATGGAAAGAAGACACATTAAAAGACTAGTTTCCTGAAGACTTTCACCAGCCAACAGCATTTCATTCACTCAGTTTCTACTCTATTTGTTTTTATGTGCTTTTCGAGGTAGGATAGGATAGCTAGTCCTACATTCAAGCCTACTCTTGTCTTTCGCGGTTTGGAACTACTAATCTTCTAAGCGAGATTGTCGCATATAGGTTAACTGATACAACGAACATGTTGATTCATAAAATGGTACAACTAAGTATCACTTTCATTTCATTTCTCAACTCATTAATCTAGAATACTTTCATATTTTTGTTTATATTTTTGTGTGTGTGTGTGTGTGTGTAGAAAAAAGTATTAAACTCAAAAATACAAAATGAACAAAAACGAAGTGTGTATTGATACGCGTGCTGACAGATATATACAGACGCAAACATAAAGATGGAAGGCGGAGAGACAGAAAGAGGTACACAGAGTGTATTACTACTATCCAACATGTATTTTACAATTCACACACACACACACACACACACTAAATGACAGTGGATTCTGTCTTCTCACATTTCAGTAGACGCGCGCGCGTGTTTGTATACACGTGTGCATAGAATAAATACAAAATGGACATACATGCTCATCACAAAAGAGATCTAAAATCAATTTGAGAATTTTTTTTCCAGCTCATCTTTGTGTTTGCCAAAAGAAGTAGACAGAGGTGAAGGATACTAAGGAGAAGAAGAATCATCATCACAGCCGTAAACAAACACTAAATAAACATATCAGTACGTATGTGTGAAGATACAAAGTAACACATATATCCCCTGTTGTGCCAAACTATCAACTAAATACTAATAGGTATAATGTTTAAATTAATCTACCGTTAGAGTAATTTAGTGAATTTCATCGTGAACTGACATCGGTTAGAGGACCACTGGAAAAGTACCAGGGAGATGATGACAGCTGTTTCGCCCTCCATAGTTTGGGACTCTTCAGCACTACGCATCCACCTCCAGGGTTAGAACTCAAGACCTAATGGTTACAAGGCCAATGAACTAGTAGACCATTCAGCCACTGGGAACCTATATAGTGGTTCATGAATTCCAACTTCTGCCAATTCACAGTGTAGTGCGATGTACTAGCCGATGTTATCCGTGCCGGGTATCTTTCCTCACACCCGACCTCGCTAGTGGTCGCACCATATCATGAATTGGCAGAAGCTGGAATTCATGGACCACCGGGTTGGGTCCCAGTGGTTAGGACTCTCACCGACCATGCACATGGTCCGAGGTGCGATCCCCTGCCGACGCACATCTGATATCTATGATCGGCCTGCAAAATTTGGGCTATCGATATCCATGCTGAAAATTGGATACTTGCACCAAAAATACAGTGTGGAATCAAGCTGTAATCAAAAAACAAATATTGGTCTACGAGCTCGCCTTGTAACCAGTAGGTTGTGGGTTCCAACGCTGATGGTGGGTGCGTACTGATGAAGAGTCCCAAACTAGGATAAAACAGCTGCACAGTACTCCCACGTTTTCCAATGGTTCTTTAACCGATGTCAGTTTATGTCGAAATCCTGAAACCAATCCAGGATGTTCATTTCGCTTTATTTGGGACTCACCCGCCGTCTAGATTTACCTACATTCCCCAGTGAGTGATATTGTTGCGGGTTCGTGCGTCAGTGCTTCAGTGGTAGAATGCTCACCAGTTACATGGTGACGTACGCGTTCGATTCATGGCCAACACAAACTTCAGATATGATGGAGAAGATTTGTAGCTCAGGTGAATGATTTGATGGCTCTGAGAACACAACCACAACAAAATCAACACAAACGTCGCCTAGTTTACCAGTGGGTAGTAAACCCGAGGAAGAGGGAGAGTTTGGCTTGAGACTAGTGACCCTAATATGCAAAAAGCAACACAACCGAACATAAAACTTCACAGCTTGAAGCCCTGTGCATCATTTCGAACTCAAGGAATGAAAGAGGATTGAATGATATGAAGGGATTGTCCCCTTGATAACTGTGAAGAATGTGAAGAAAAAGGAAACATATGCTCCAGAAACAAAGAAAGGTTATGACAATACATTAGTTAACAAAAATAGGAGATTAAAACACAAATAGAATAAGAAATGCGACAACATTTTTCGTGGAACACAAAAGTTTAGACTTCAAATGACCGATTACCAACACCTGTAGACTAATATATGACATATCAAATTAGGAACTTGTCTCATTTGACCGCAATTTACACATATAAGTTATTGCAAAACGAACTTGTTGAAATTCCCATCTCTTCATATAATTGAATAGGAAGAAATAAGGCGGTCACTTCGACTTTGAAATTCCAAAGGAAGATGGTGTTACGAGCAAAACTGACTCGTTGTGGTCTGGCACATAGAAAATCGATCTCTGCATCCTAATGTATTATTTAGGCCAACCAAACATTACTCGAGATACATTCACACACACACAGTCACAAAGTTAACGTTCCAAAAACAGAAAAAAGACCAGTATTCTACGTTAAATCTATGCTTGGTTCTGTTAAACATTAGTAAGAACATCAAAATTACTCAAAATATCACCGAGCATAACAAGCATCGATGGTACAGCGGTACAATACTCGCCAATCACGCATATGGTGCGAGGTTCGGTCCCCAGTCGGTGCGCTTCTTTACCTCGCTCGGCTCGTAATAAGACTGGTAATAATTAACACCACCACTAACGGAAATTCAAGCCTCTAGCCTGAAGTTGCCCTATATTCCACTGGGAACATAAAGGAATCAACAAAAAACCTATCTCAAGACTAGTCCAATAAGACAACTCAACAGTGAAGATAATTTTCTCAGCAAAAACAAAACGAGTACGGTACGTACGACAAAATTAGTCAAACCAAATTAGTCAACACTGTAAGAAATACCTGAGAATCAAGTAGAATATATCCCAACAAGGTGAGATCAAATACTCTGTCCACAAGAATCACACACCGACGCTTCACTCACACTCTCATACACACACTTCAAGGTCAGAATGACCACGATTCACTCAAACAAAATCACATCGTATGACAACACATTATCAATATCGCCCATGACACAACCTCAAAGAGAAGTATTACAATTAGAGAGTGAACAGTGATAAAGACAAATAATGAGGATCAAGTCAACACGTGATGTGCAAATATCAGAACAGTGATCTACAGTCTAGGAGGAAAACATGATGGTAAATATGATAGAGTTAGTTGAAACATCCAAATAAGTAGAAATAATGTAATTAGACCATTGAGGAGGTATTTCCCAAACAATTTTCCAGTTACAATGTTTTCGTGAATAGTATGGTGCAATCAAAAATCGATAGATATCCTTCTCATGTTATCTCCAACTGTGTATACAAATTTACATGTATCTGCGGGAGCAGTTACATTGGAAGGACAGAAAGAAGGGCATATCTACGATTTTCTGAACATGTACCAAAAGGCTTACGTCTAAAGGGAACAAATGCTTTAAACAGTGCCATCACCAGGCATCTTCTCAACACGGGTCATGAGGTGGACGTTGAAAAGTCGTTCAAAATTATCAATAAGCAAAATAGCTCAATTCTCCTTAAGTTTGCTGAAGCCATTTCCATCAAGCGCCTGAAACCTGATTTATGCGTCCAGAAAGAAGCGGTTATCAGCCTTTCTTTGCCCTGGTAACTGGATAATTTCACCTCTCTTTCATCCGAATGTGAAATGCTAAAAGTTTCCATTGTGTTTGATTATTATTGTTCGGAATAGTGGTTAATATTGCATATTTATATATGTATATATTTTTAGTGTGTGCGTATATTGATCGATTGATTTTTATTCAAACTGAACTCTGTGCAAGTATGTTAAAATTGTTGTTGTAGATATATTTAATAATGTCTTTGCCATGTAAGCAGCTGACGAGAAGGCAACGAAATAAAATATGGTAACATTTTATTCTGCAAAAACTGAAGTTCTTGCTTTGTTCAAATTCATTAAGGGGAATAAATGTATGAAACAGATATTCTATCTGCGTCATGAAGGTTGATATAACATCTTTGAAACAATTGTCAACTCGTTCGAAATTTAATGCGTCATGCATTTTAACTTCTCTCTCAATCTATACAATCAGAGGTCCCCCAACACTATTTTGATCTACTATCTGAATTTGTATTGTGGTGAGAGCTGTCTGTAAGTCAAAATTGGTGGACAGTAATTTACGTCAATGTTTATGTCCCAAACATTGGTCGTGAGAATAATAAGAACAAAGATTTTGCGTAGCCGCATACAGTTAGCATGTAGACCATCTAACATTCAACAAACACCCACAAAGAGATGAAAGATTAACTTTCTATGAGAAACAACCAATCAGAAGACTGTATTTTTCTACTAACAACAATCTATAATATGTACATGAAAATCTATAAATATGTGTTGATTTCCTTAATAAACGATCTGTTTCCTGGCTCTTGCCTTCTGTCGTTACACTGAGACTTAGGCTACTATTTAATAACTATCAGCATTCTCACATAATACATCAAGTTCACTGTCAAGAGCAACAGAAGACAAGGGCCACGCAACAGATCGTTTCTTAAGGAAATCACGTATTTATGGTTAAAGCAATTAGTCCCTTCGATAAATTTGAATAAGGCATTAAGAAGACAAATTTCGCGAGATCTTATCATTTCGTAGTTTCTTTACAAACCGCTTTACAACTAACATGGTTAACAATAATAAATTAAAGTTCACAATTATTTCACATAACTCTAATTCATGGTTATTGAAGGTGATGGAAGCACTTGGATTCATCACATACAGCCTGAATTGTGTGTACAAAAAACAAGATTTCAATGTTCGCCTACCATGGACAACTTGACCTATCTAAATATGATTGGTCATTAGTATGTACTTTTGTTTTTTTATTTAACTGACTATTTGTCATTCTCTTTATTTTATTATTGTTAACCATGTTAGTTGTAAAGCGGTTTGTATAGAAACTACGAAATGATAAGATCTCGCGAAATTTGTCTTCTTAATGCCCTATTCAAATTTATCGAAGGGACTAATTGCTTTAACCATAAATACGTGATTTCCTTAAGAAACGATCTGTTGCGTGGCCCTTGTCTTCTGTTGCTCTTGACAGTGAACTTAATGTACTATGTGAGAATGCTGATAGTTACTAAATAGTAGCCTAAGTCTCAGTGTAACGACAGAAGGCAAGAGCCAGGAAACAGATCGTTTATATTAAGGAAATCAACACATATTTATAGATTTTCATGTACATATTATAGATTATTGTTAGTAGAAAAATACAGTCTTCTGATTGGTTGTTTCTCACAGGAAGTTAATCTTTCATCTCTTTGTGGGTGTTTGTTGAATGTTAGATGATCTACATGCTAACTGTATGCGGCTACGCAAAATCTTTGTTCTTATTATTCTCACGACCAATGTTTGGGACATAAACATTGACGTAAATTACTGTCCACCAATTTTGACTTACAGACAGCTCTCACCACAATACAAATTCAGATAGTAGATCAAAATAGTGTTGGGGGACCTCTGATTGTAAGATTGAGAGAGAAGTTAAAATGCATGACGCATTAAATTTCGGACGAGTTGACAATTGTTTCAAAGATGTTATATCAACCTTCATGACGCAGATAGAATATCTGTTTCATACATTTATTCCCCTTAATGAATTTGAACAAAGCAAGAACTTCAGTTTTTGCAGAATAAAATGTTACCATATTTTATTTCGTTGCCTTCTCGTCAGCTGCTTACATGGCAAAGACATTATTAAATATATCTACAACAACAATTTTAACATACTTGCACAGAGTTCAGTTTGAATAAAAATCAATCGATCAATATACGCACACACTAAAAATATATACATATATAAATATGCAATATTAACCACTATTCCGAACAATAATAATCAAACACAATGGAAACTTTTAGCATTTCACATTCGGATGAAAGAGAGGTGAAATTATCCAGTTACCAGGGCAAAGAAAGGCTGATAACCGCTTCTTTCTGGACGCATAAATCAGGTTTCAGGCGCTTGATGGAAATGGCTTCAGCAAACTTAAGGAGAATTGAGCTATTTTGCTTATTGATAATTTTGAACGACTTTTCAACGTCCACCTCATGACCCGTGTTGAGAAGATGCCTGGTGATGGCACTGTTTAAAGCATTTGTTCCCTTTAGACGTAAGCCTTTTGGTACATGTTCAGAAAATCGTAGATATGCCCTTCTTTCTGTCCTTCCAATGTAACTGCTCCCGCAGATACATGTAAATTTGTATACACAGTTGGAGATAACATGAGAAGGATATCTATCGATTTTTGATTGCACCATACTATTCACGAAAACATTGTAACTGGAAAATTGTTTGGGAAATACCTCCTCAATGGTCTAATTACATTATTTCTACTTATTTGGATGTTTCAACTAACTCTATCATATTTACCATCCTGTTTTCCTCCTAGACTGTAGATCACTGTTCTGATATTTGCACATCACGTGTTGACTTGATCCTCATTATTTGTCTTTATCACTGTTCACTCTCTAATTGTAATACTTCTCCTTGAGGTTGTGTCATGGGCGATATTGATAATGTGTTGTCATACGATGTGATTTTGTTTGAGTGAATCGTGGTCATTCTGACCTTGAAGTGTGTGTATGAGAGTGTGAGTGAAGCGTCGGTGTGTGATTCTTGTGGACAGAGTATTTGATCTCACCTTGTTGGGATATATTCTACTTGATTCTCAGGTATTTCTTACAGTGTTGACTAATTTGGTTTGACTAATTTTGTCGTACGTACCGTACTTGTTTTGTTTGTGCTGAGAAAATTATCTTCACTGTTGAGTTGTCTTATTGGACTAGTCTTGAGATAGGTTTTTTGTTGATTCCTTTATGTTCCCAGTGGAATATAGGGCAACTTCAGGCTAGAGGCTTGAATTTCCGTTAGCGGTGGTGTTAATTATTACCAGTCTTATTACGAGCCGAGCGAGGTAAAGAAGCGCACCGACTGGGGACCGAACCTCGCACCATATGCGTGATTGGCGAGTATTGTACCGCTGTACCACCGATGCTTGTTATGCTCGGTGATATTTTGAGTAATTTTGATGTTCTTACTAATGTTTAACAGAACCAAGCATAGATTTAACGTAGAATACTGGTCTTTTTCTGTTTTTGGACGTTAATTTGTGACTGTATCTCGAGTAATGTTTGGTTGGCTATAATAATACATTAGGATGCAGAGATCGATTTTCTGTGTGCCAGACCACAATGTGAATCAGTTTCTCTCATAAGAAACACATTTGCATCCTCATCGTTTTTTTTGAAGTGTGAGAAGCCTTTAAAATTGGCTTTAGGTGTCTTGTTGTCAATTCATGACCAAATGAGTAAATCACACTGGTAACTATGACCTGTTATTAAATTAATTAATTAATTATTTAGTACATTTATTCACTGTAATGATGAGAATATAAACATAACTTCATATAAAGTTCAAACAGTACTGGTCATGTGAATGAATAGGTTAGAGGAAAAAAACACATATCATGTGACAGCAACAACAACAGTGACAACAACAACGAGGGCACCACTAATAACAATAGAAAGTGTTGTAAAAGGTTAATGTGATGTGATAGAATGATACGCACTAGTATACACATTAACATCCATGTGCAGGCTAAACTAAGGAAGGAATGCACACTTTATCTCTCTTACTTCTCTCTCCATCTTACACACAAATACACGCGTGCATATGTAAACACACAGAGAAAGATACACAGGGAGGTAGAGTGAGGAGGGAGAGGACAGAGGGCCTTTCGATATATATATATATATATACAATACCGCGGTATATATTACAATTACTCCCATTGATAGAAAGAAAGTAGACCGCAATTAGCTTACAACATGTACAAGCATGTTTTAAACAAACACGCTTAACTGAAATATATTATTATATGCCCTAAAATACAATGAATGAAATATATGAACAAAAAAAAAACAAACAAACTGCAAAAATAAATCAAGAAACTAAAAGAATAATAATTCACAGGGATGAATATTGTTTTACTTGAAAAAAAATAGGCGCACAGATTGAAATATTGAATTGTTCAATTTTCAATATACATTTAAAAAACACAACTAACTCTCTGTGGTATATATATATATGGATGAATGATAACTACTTTATAGAAAGCTGAATGTAGAAAATACGTAAAATAGGGTACTTTTGTTTCCTTCCTGTATTTCACATGATGATGGATAAGAAAAAAATCTTTGGATTTAAGGAGAGGGAATAAATTTTTTGTTGGTTGTTTAAATCAAGTTTACTACCATCCATCATACATGAAAGTAGAATAACTTCTAAACTTACTTAACATTATCCGTGAGAATAATCATGATTGAGTAAATAAGATGAGTAACACATTTAGAGGATTTAGAACAACACATTTAAGCGAACAATATTGTTTTCAATTAGATCTCATCAGGCTTAACTCTAATATATATAAGTTTACAAATAAAAATTCATATATAAACCAATCATGGTGTTTTGTCTATAGGATAATACGATGGTGAATATAAATTGTGCAATTAGTCATAATAGTGGTAATGATAATATTAATAATAGTAATAATAATAATAATAATGGTCTTATCAATAATAAGGATGAAAAAATGAGGCAATCTGTGATAACACGAATAATGAAAAACAGTATGATTAAACAAACAATTGTTCAGGTGGAAGTAGTCGATAAAGGCTAGTAAAAACAAATGAACCGATTACGTAATGTTAGATTGTAGGGGAAGGAAATGAAACACGTTTATAATGAATATAAGATAAGATTAAGGGATGATAGACAAAACACCATGATTGGTTTATATATGAATTTTATTTGTAAACTTATATATATTAGAGTTAAGCCTGATGAGATCTAATTGAAAACAATATTGTTCGCTTAAATGTGTTGTTCTAAATTTACTATGGGAATATTTAATATATTGAAATCTCGCGGGGATCCTATTGCATTTAAGGCACTCAATGAGTACCTGAAATTTAGTGCAAGGCTCGCTGAAGCGAAAACATCGTTGGAATTTTTCAAAGAATGTGTAGAAACCGAACGTTATCCCAAACTATATTGGAGGTCGTTAAGACGAATGAGGATTTATCCTAATTCTAAGAATTTAAAAAGACATGCTCTTAATCAGATTGATTCTGTTAAAACTCTTATAAATGATCTAGAAAGGAATATATCACAAAGACAATTTTCAGTTGATGATTTACCTCAGGAATTACAATT
This sequence comes from Trichobilharzia regenti, assembly GCA_944472135.2. Lineage (NCBI taxonomy): Eukaryota > Metazoa > Platyhelminthes > Trematoda > Strigeidida > Schistosomatidae > Trichobilharzia > Trichobilharzia regenti. The sequence continues at coordinate 43,126,017 of OX235267.1, forward strand.
GATGTTCATTGAATATGTTAATAACGTAACAGTAAACAGAAGTAATAATAAAAGGATTAGTCTTGTCAAATCTCTCGAAAGCCAAAAGCTTGAAAGGAAATTTCCGTCAGATCCGGGCCGGTATGTTCACAATTTTTCCAGTATCGTGCTTAATAAGTTTCAATTAGAGGTGTTATCCCTAGGTCCCAAATTTAGTGATTATGCTCCTAAAGTTGATCAATTAGACACTGATATACAGTTTGAAAATTTGTATTCTCAAACGTCAGATCTTACCCCATCGTCGGACGATGAACTAACTAGGTTCAAAACGACGCTAGTGGACAGCTGCCAGCAATACAAGAATAATAAACATTCAGTAAATAGTCTTTTATCTAAACAACACAGAGAAGCTCTAAGAGAACTTAGAAGCAACGAAAGTTTAATCATTAGCAAGCCGGATAAAGGTGATGGTATAGTTTTACTGGACAAAAGCGATTATGTTGAGAAAATGGAAGGTATTTTGAGTGATCAAACTAAATTCCAATCGCTTGGTGTTTCCAAAGACCTCAATGTAAGAGCTGAGAAACAAATGACTGACTCCCTCAAAAAACTGAACCAAATAGGAGTATTATCATCAACCACGTATGAGTCCATGAAACCTACGGGTACCAATACTCCACGTCTTTACGGTCTACCAAAAGTGCACAAACCGGGTCTTCCTCTTCGCCCTGTTTTAGATATGTATAACTCTCCATTTCACGGAACAGCGAAGTGGTTAGTTAAGATCCTGGGTCCTTTGCACAGAGAAATTGTGCAACATAGAATTAGTGATGTTTTCGACTTTATTTCTAAAATATCCGAGACTAATGTGAGGTGTAAACGCATGTTATCCATGGATGTATCATCACTATTCACTAACGTACCGCTTTTGGAAACAGTGGATTATATTTGTCAAGAAATCACCGATAGGCAATTAGACTTAGGAATCCCCTTGTGTAGCCTCAAAGAATTACTTCTTAAATGCACAATGAATGTTCACTTCGTCTTCAATAATTCATACTATCGACAAGTAGATGGAATAGCTATGGGTTCACCATTAGGCCCAATATTAGCTGACTTCTTTCTCGCAAAACTTGAAAACGGGAAATTGAAGGATACCATCAAGGAGTTGGATATGTATTACCGATATGTCGATGATACATTTATCTTAGCTGATGAGAAGGTTAACATAGACGATTTGTTGCTGAAATTCAACAACATCCACCCTTCGCTTACCTTTACTTGTGAAGAGGAGCAGGAGAATAAACTACATTTCCTGGATGTCTTGCTAAGTAGGAGAGAAGATGGGTCACTTGGGAGAAGTGTGTACAGAAAAAGCACATTCACAGGGCAGTACACACACTTCCTTAGTTACGTGCCCATTAAATATAAAAGGAATCTTGTAAAATGTCTCGCGAGCAGAGCAAGGAAGATATGTACGGAGGACCTCTTACAAAAGGAATTTGAATATATTCACGATTCCTTGACGGAGATGGGTTATCCGAGTAGTTTCATAAAGAAACATATGAAACCATCAGAGAAGAAACCTGTGACTCTGACTGCACATAAGAAACCTCTATTTATTAAGTTACAATTTAATGGGGACTTATCTAGTGAGATTCTATTCCAAAGACTTTCAAGGAGCATACGTAGAACATTTTACGCAGCACACCTATGTTTGTCATTCTCTAGCCGACGAATGATTGGGACGCAAACGAAGGATAAGCTTGATAGTTTTGCCACATCTATGTGTATTTATCAATTCAACTGCACCTGCGGTGACAGTTATATTGGGCGTACTACTAGACAGCTTAGCCAACGTGTTAGTGAACATCTCCCATCGTGGTTTGGCAAAGGACAGACAAAAACAATCCGTAGCTCAATTCTGTCACATCTAATTGATAGTGGTCATGTAGTCGATAAAACGAAAGCCTTCAAAGTAATTCATCGTATCCCTCCGAATCTTTCTAATAGACTTCGTATTCGTCTACTGCACACAGCTGAGGCGATAGGCATTCGAACTATTAAACCTAAACTATGCATTCAAAAGAAGTTCGTGCAGCCATTATCCCTCCCGTGGCCTAATAAGACATAACCAACGAAAGACTTCTACACCACCCTTTATTTATATTTCCAACCCCTTTCTTATCATCCCTTAATCTTATCTTATATTCATTATAAACGTGTTTCATTTCCTTCCCCTACAATCTAACATTACGTAATCGGTTCATTTGTTTTTACTAGCCTTTATCGACTACTTCCACCTGAACAATTGTTTGTTTAATCATACTGTTTTTCATTATTCGTGTTATCACAGATTGCCTCATTTTTTCATCCTTATTATTGATAAGACCATTATTATTATTATTACTATTATTAATATTATCATTACCACTATTATGACTAACTGCACAATTTATATTCACCATCGTATTATCCTATAGACAAAACACCATGATTGGTTTATATTTGAATTTTTATTTGTAAACTTATATATATTAGAGTTAAGCCTGATGAGATCTAATTGAAAACAATATTGTTCGCTTAAATGTGTTGTTCTAAATTTTACTATGGGAATATTTAATACATTTAGAGGAAGGTATGTGAAAAATATCCACTTGTACACACATACACACGCCTGCACAAACAAATAAACAAACAGGGAAACACATTCAGCCTTTAATGACTTTATAATTTGTATGTAAATGTATATAAATATTACAAATGAAAACTAATCTGATACTCATTACTAACCGGACCTATCCAGGATGTTATCTGGAGTTATTTCTAATGAGAAGTCATGACCAGTGGTTGTACTATGTGTATAGCACGAATCTGCAGAAGTTGGAATTCATGGGTTGGTCAATGGGGCAGGTCCCAATGGTTGAATGGTCGACATGCTTGTTTTTTAATCGGAAGGTTCTGGGTTTGAATCCCGGTGGGTGTTTATTGATGAATAATAATAATAATTATAATAATCTACTTTATTCCAATAACAGTACTTATAATGCCTGAATGGAATTCTCAGCATTTGTCACAATATTGCATCTGATTTACTTAAAATATAAATAAAATTAAAAATTAAAACAAAAGTAACCAGAGGAATTTGCCCACGTTTACGATATAAAGTCAAGAATATTTGAAGTACGAAATGAGAATATTAAACATAATAGTAATAATATTAATAACAGTGAGTTTGTTTCAAACAGTATTGTCGATTCAGTTTGGAAATTTTAGCATGTTATTAGAGTATTGGAACTAATGTTCTGTTGAAATAGTTTGGTGAGGGGAAATACAAAATTAACAGTTATTCACACAGCTTAAATTATGTTCACACTTATGAAAAATAAATAAATAAAAACAAAAAATTGGGAGGAATATAAATATAAGAACTACAATAACAGTAAAGGTTGATGTTATAAAGGTGGAGGAAATGGTTTATTTTCTAGTGCAAAGAAGGTAAGTTAGTTAGTTAGCTCGTACCTGACACCATTGTCATCACATAAAATACATGCCAAATATGGTATCGTGGAATCTTTATACTTAAACGTACGTGCATAAAGTCTTCTGAAAAGACTTTGTGTTTTACCTGAGGCGACACAAGGTTGGAGCTGCGGGGGCTGCAATGGATGCTGAAAGTCTGACACAATTCCTTTAGTAAATCTGTTGCATGAAACCAAGTGCCTATCAATGAAAATGTCAACGATATGGCCCAATGGGATAACACTCGCCCTACTGACAGTCTTCAGAATTCTTAGAAGTATGACATAGTCTCTTTTAAACAATCCAGAAGAGAATAAGGATGAACAGTAAAGAAGAATAGGTAAGATTCAAGAGTTGACAAACTGTAAAAGGAAGGGTTGATTTATTGCTGAGTGCCTTAACTTCTTAATGTAAAAAGTCAGACGAAATAATTTTTTACAAATCGCTAAGACTTGAGAAGACCAGGATAGGTCAGAAGAAAGAATTAATCCAAGATAGTTAACTTCAGACTTGATTTCTATATCAATATCATCAATTATACAACGGTCGTGGAAATTAACAGCTTCATTTAACTTTCTTTTATTTCGTAAACTGAAATTAACAGTCTGACATTTAGAAGGATTTTGTTTAAGACCATTAGACAAAGACCATTTGCTGACTGGTGATAGAAAGCTGTTCATCTCAGTACAGCCTAGCTAGGAGTTAACAGGCACTGAGACGGTCATATCATCAGTATACTTTACAAAGCTCATCTCATCAGAGTGAGGCAGATCATGCAAGAAGAAAGAAAACAGAAAAGGAGAAAGGACAGCGCCTTGAGGGACACCAACCTCAGTAAGCAACGAAGTGGATGACTTTCCCTGACATACAGTGTAATGCTTTCTTCCTGAGAAATAAGAATGCAACTATTTGACAACGCAACAGTCAGTTTGAGTTTCAGCAAGCTTGTTTAACAAAATGTCCCTGGTATTAAGTCGAAAGCAGATGTGTAATCTGGGAAGGTGCAGTGAATAAATTTAGCACCCTTGTCTAAACTGGAGACAGTGTTATGATGCAAGACTGCAGCTGCATCTACAGTACTTCTACTGTGTTTATAAGCGAATTGTTTGGGATCGTTAAAGGCTTTAAGTGAAGGTCGAATATGAAGTAAGAATAACTTTTCCATAGATTTTAGAAGAGGAGAGGTAACAGCAGTAGGTCTAAATTCTAAAACATGTTTCAGTAGATGACTTAGGTATAGGTACAATTTTAGTGTCATTCCAAACGGCTGGCACGATATTTCTAGAAAAAGATTCATTAAATATGTCCGTGAGAGGATAACACAGGATATTTGCACATTTTTTAAGAATAAGGCTAGGCAAACCATCTGGACCAGGCTACAAGAAAGGTTCAGAGACTGGAGACATTTTAGAACATCATTTGAAGCAGGTTTCATTAACACTTGTAACACTAGAAAGTTTGGTATAAAAAGTCTGGAACTAGGATGAGACAACTAGCCGTCAATTACTGCTTGATTTTCCAGTGATCTTCTAAATGACGTCAGCTCGTGATAAAACCTGTAACCAATGAAATTCATGCAAACCAAACACTTGAAGATATGTGAAAATAAATTTACTCTGAAAAGGTAAAGTGTTTACGTGATATAAATATCGGTATACCGATGATTAAGATTAGTCGGTATACGGTAGATAACTTTGAAAGCCTTGTCAACATCAGTTTTGTGTTCTGTATCTACCAGATAAGGCGGAACAGAGCTACGAATAGACCTTGTTTGTCGCTTGCTTAGCCACATAGGATAGTATTCAGAAAGCTGACGATAAACACGCCTAATTGCACGCCCTATGTAACTGGTTCCACAGGAGCTGTCAAATTGGTAGATACACATAGAAGAGGCAGAATCAGGTAGTTTATCTTTTATTCCCGAATGTAAACTAGGGGTGGTTTTGAAGAGATAGCGTATTTCAACGGCAATGAATGATCTTTTGGTAGCATTCCCTAAGCGCTGTGTTAATATTTACTGGTGTTATCATCAAGGAACTGAAATTGTACGAATGGGGACTTTTTCGGAAATGTTTGTACTTTTGTTTGCCTTGGTTTTAGATTGCTATTCTTGTCGATGAATTTCTCTGGGTAATCATTTTCACTAAGCAGCTGTTTAATGATATTTAAGCTCTTCATTAACACATTCATCAGATCAGATTGGTCTTTCTCTGTGGACCAAACACTTTATTAAATTGCGTTTATATTTCAAAGGTCCGAAGCTGAAAAAATGAGTGTACTGACCAGTTGATATAGGTTTCCTATGTACACTTCTTCTTACTGTACCATCTTTTTTTCTAGTCATAAGGACACCTAGGAATAAAATACTAGAGTACCTTTCTACATAGATGGCGAAATTTATTTGTAGGTTGTACATCGTCAGGCATGTTCTTTACCTTAGTCTCATTTTTCATAATCAAAAATGTGTCATCCATGTAGAGACAACAAAATTCTAGTTCACAAGTTACATCTTTTAATGGGTTCATTTTCTAATTTCACAAGGGAAACGTCAGCTAGAATTGGTCCTTGTTGGTGACCCTATGGACACGCGCCAACAATCTGTCTGTATAATTTCTTATTAAACATAAAAAATGAATATTCATTGTGCATCTCAAAAGAAACTCTTTCATAAAAGACATACGATCACTTTTACATGGATGTTTTGTCTAGTAAGTTCTTCGCATCTAAAGTTTACCGTTTCCGTCAGTGGTGGATTAGTGAACAAAGAAGATACATTAAATGTTAACACTTGAAATATACTATCCTTTCAACAGATTTAACTATTTTGTGAAGATGGTTACATAAGTAGGACAGCTCGTCATGTCCATCATCACCTTCTTGAGCACTGTTCAACATGGTTACATAAAGGAGTCGTAAAGTTAATCAGTAGTTCCATACTGGTACACTTTGTGGATAACGAATTGCAAGATTGATGAAAATTGCGTCTTTAGAATTCTGTACTGGGTACCACTTCGATTTCACTAAGTTTGTACGCCTTCGATTCATGAGCATAGGTGAGTTAGTTGCCATAGGACTTTTTCAGTCGGATCTTTGTGTTCAGAAAAAGTTTGTTCAGTCCCTGAGCCTCCCATGACATTCAGCCGGCACCTAGAATAGTTATCTCTTCCGGGGACACCGGATAACTGTAAATATTATTTTTGGTTTGTACTTTTGATGTGGTTTTGTCCTCTGAGCTGGATGGTTAATTTGAGAAGCTTTCATCACCCTACTGGGTGACATCTTCAGCGCATACTTCAATTTGTTTGTACTGCTAACTAACAGGCAAATCATATTCTGACCAAATTGCAGCTCTACGCATCATCATCAAACAAAGCATGGAATGGCAATCCAACCTCTACCTCAACTTTATAGACTTCGAGAAGGCCTTTGACAGAGGTGACCACGAAGAAATTTGGAAACTACTCGAGTACTACGGTGTACCCCAAATATTCATCAATCTTATTCAACAGCTGTGCGACAACGGCACATGTCAAGTGATCCACAACGGAAAACTCAGCGGGGCGTTTGGAGTAAACACAGGAGTAAGACAAGGGTGCTTATTATCACCCAAGATGGTATTCCTAATTGTGGTGGACTGGATTATGCGTCAGACAGTGAGTGGGAAACGAGAAGACAGGGATATCCTGGACCGACGTGAAGAACCTTGAAGACCTGGATTTCGCGCGTGGATGATTTATGTTTGATTTCACACAAAATCGAAGACTTACAAGCGGAAACCGACAAACTGGTCGAAGAAGCAGCCGGCGAAGACAGGACTCCAGGTGAACATAGACAAGATGGAAGTTATGAAAATAACCAGCCAACAACAACAGCAGCAACATCCAACGTCAATCACCATCAACGGGAGGGATTTGAAAGAGGTTACTTCATTCACTTATCATCTAGGGAGCATTGTCTCAACTACACGCAGTCGGAACGGACGAGGATGTCAAATCGAGCGAGAGTCGGGAAGGCGAGAAACATATTCATCAACCTGGAAATCTTCGTCACTCAGCATCAACAACAAAATTCGGTCGGATTTTCAATACAAACGTAAAGTCCGTCAGTTCTTCTATACGGATCAGAAACTTGGCAGGTCACAAAGAATATTTCCAACAGCCTGTTGCAGACCTTTATCAACCAACAACTGTCTTCGCTGGCTCTATACTGAAGATCAGATGGCCGGGTGGCCGGAAAGAATCACCAACAAGGAACTATGGGAACAAACAAAACAAGAACCAATCAACGCCCAACAAATATGCAGGAGAAAGTGGAGATGGATTTGATACTCGCTGAGGAGACCGCTGGGTGACATCGCACGTCCACCCCTCAAGTGGAACCCGAAAGGGAAGCGGCGAGTGGGACGTCAATGCAAGGGTGAGATGGAGGAGATCGTGTGAAGAGGAGTTGAAACAGTATGGACTAACCATGGATGCAGGTGAAAAGTACAGCAGAGGGAAGACAGAAGCAAGTAGAGACGTGCGGTTGAAGCCCTATGTTCCACTAGGAACCCAAGGGAACAATAATAATATAATAATACTGCTAACTTCATTACCAATATCATACTGCGTTATAAGTGTATGAGTAATTGCACATTTTATTATTATCGTTATTGTACTTACCTTCTGTTTGATTATATATCTGATTCTACTAGATGGTGGGAGGCAGTCGGCCACAGGAAGCCTTGCTTGACCTAGGTTTCGTGCTAGTTGGCACTCATCATTCAGAAAGGCGTATCTGCGACCTCGAAGGAACTCATGTCCCTTCTGAGACTCGAAGGTGGCACGGCGGTTAGAACTCTTTCCGACCATGCACATAGTCCAGGATTCGATCCCCTGCCGATGCATATCTGATATCAATGGTCGACCTGAAAAATTTGGGCTACCTATATCACATGCTGAAAATTCCATACTTGTACTAAAAATACAGTGTGGAATCGAGCTATAATCAAAAATCAAAATGAAAACTCGCGTCACCCAGTGCTGCAGTCAGAGACATTACCACTTAGCTGTTTGGACTTGCGACTGACCTCCTGTAGGACTGTATTAGATACTTTGATTTGTCACTAGTAACTACTGTGACCTGTCTGTTACTTTCTTTGTTGCAGACTGAATTCTGTCAGTCAAGTTTGCCATGTGGCCACCATTCTAGGTAGCTCTCCATCACGGTACACTTTGAAATGCTGATATTAGGTAGTTGGAGGCAATCGTCAGGAAGCCTAGTGGTATGGTGGCCACATTGCAAACTTGACTGACTGAAAGAATTCAGTCTGCACCGAAAAAAAGACTAGACACACCACACTAGTTACTGACTAGTGTCCAATCAAAATAAATTTGAGACTATTGATCCCCTTTGTTTTTCATATGTGCCATGACTGATATTTTATTATGTAATTGTAATGAAGCCTGATGAGAATTTCCCGAAAATACTTACCTGCTTCATTATAATAAAGGTTATTTGTATTTCTTAATGAATGAAAAACAAAACGATATTACTGTTTTTACTGAGGTCTCGCTATTTAATGCTGCTGCTATAAGCTTTGTCAAAGTATTATTAAACTAAAATTTACAAAATCTCAGCTTATAAATAACAACTTAATCATAATTCCTCAGCATGGGGTTCATTTTTGCGTTGTCAAATTGGCCAATCGGTAAAGAGAACAAAACCAGGTGTAGATTATTGGAGTTGATAAGTGTGTAAAATTATAATTAAAGGAGTAGCGTGTGTTTACATAATGAAATGCCAGACTATTGACTTCTCCTTTAGGCATAAACGAGATCTACAAACACTAGTAAGCACTCATAAAGCCTGTAGCATTGAGATGGCTAAAATTGAAACTAAGTCTAATGCAAAATACCTCGGACTAGTTCTATCTTCCGACCTTACATGGTCATCTCATATCCAAACGATTTCTAAGAAAGTGTGCCATCTACCCTACTACATTAAGAAACTTAGACTACCTGGAATCACCCAATCTCTACTCTCACAATTTGTCAACTCTCGTATCTTACCTATTCTACTTTACTGCTCCCCATTAGTCTTTCCTGGGTGACTGAAAAAGGACTATACCATCCTGAAAAGGATGTTGAAGGTAGTTACTAGGACTAGTGGTGTAAAACTCAGTCAGCTCGTCACTACATTAGTAGATAAGCATCTGAATATATGCGAAAAATGGTATAAAACCACACTGTCTGACCCCCAACACCCCCTCTATTCTCAAATCTCTCCTTGCATCTCATCAGGTAGAACCAGAAATCAGTATAAAATAATATATGCTCATACAACCAAGTACAGGAACTCAACGATACCATATTTGGCCCGTGTTCTAAGTGACAGAGACAATGTTAAGTGCAAAAACTACGACTCGCTTTGTTGTTAATAACATAATTTTGGGCCTTGTTATTTCCCCCTTATACTCTCTTATATGTACTCTATAGTGAACAACCTTCCTAAACATACTTAGCTACATAAAATTATTATCATTGGCTTACTTTTTTATTCTTTATTCTATTCCTTCTTTTGTGTATCTTCTGGTTCCGACTATATTACCACTATGAGTATTACAAAATTATCCTGTCAATAACCATCATGTAATATTAGTTTAATAATTGTTTTTTTTGTTTGGCAATATTAAACTGACAAACTCGGTTGTGAACGCCGTTATCACCATCCTAAAATTTTTGTATTGTGCATGACTACTCACACTACCACAACAAACACTGAATTAGTGCTGACAATAAAAACCCTGAAATGTTTATTTTATGATTGTTTAGTGTAGTTCAATCAAATTAACTGATTATCTTGGCGATAAACATTCTTAAGAACATTTCATAACTTCTTGTATGATTATAGCTTTTACTGTTCACCACGCATACACATATCATAGCTTCCACTACCAAATACTGAGATATTATTATTATTGTTGTTGTTTATTTTCGTTTCTACTTGGTATTTATTTGCATTTTTTGTTATTTTTGTTCTTCTTTTTGGTTTTTTTTTGTTGTTTTTTATATTTATTTTTTGTAATACTCCTTTTAAATGTACGATGAAATTAGATGCAATATTGTAGATATGTGCCGAAAATTCCACACTGTACCACTAGTACTGTTTCTGGAATAAAATCGAAATTATTATTATTATTAGAAACTGCTTATCACATCCGTGTTGATTTTGTCACTTCATGAGGGAGGTGAGGGTGTTGTAACTAAGTCAAATTCTGTTTTACTTCATCATTCCTATTCATCAGACAATTTGGATTCCATTTGATTTAAGGTGCTTCTGATGTTAGACGTTTTTTGTGATTTCTGAAATTTTTCTGGATGATGATTTTAATATTGTCAAAATCAGTTTTGTGACCTGAGATTCTATAGCGTGTAGACGACCGATGGCTGGCTGATGATTTTTCAAGCTTTTCTAGTTCACCAACTGAATTTATTTCTCGGTGGTCAAACAGAGAGGCGGCTGTACGGTGTTCATTTCTTCTGTCTGGTGAGATTTTATCTGATGTATATCGCATCACACATTCTAAGCAAGCATTTCATTTTTTATAGACACAATTAGATAGAGAATCTTTTTCAAATTGTTAAAAGTGAACATGGTTTACTGTCTGTCTGTCTGGATTCAACATAGAACTTGGCACCGAAGTGCAGCAGTTCGAGTTGCCACGTTCCAATTGGCACACAAGGTAAACAAGAAGATGAGTGAAGAGAATCAATAGAGTTTGACAAATATAAGAGTGAAACAGAATGGGTAATTGTAGAAAGGAATATGAAAGATTACAGAGATTGAATACATCTGCGCCATTGACAACGATTTTGAGCCATGTCACCTACTGTCTCCAGCCATTGATTCCTAGAGTCCCGAGGGCCCCAACCCGGAAGTCTGCATCTCCCTACCTGACTCAGTTTAACTGTCAAGGATTTCATGGATTGATGCCATGTTTTTGTTTGGCCACCACTGGCTCTTTTCCAACCTTCACCTATATCAGCTAGCAAAGCCCGTCGGGGGAGGCGATGGTTAGGCATGCGCAGCACGTGACCTAGCCATCTTAGTCTATGTAACTTTATAGCCTCGTCGATTGATTTTCCCTCTTTGCCCAACACTCTACGCCTAACGTCAACATGGTTTACGGTCATATATAACTTACATGCTTGTAAAAATTGTATGAAGGTGTATATCTTCAGTGCAGTAACAAACACTAAATATCCCAGTGAATATGCATACACGTTATCACTTCTTTTCCATTTGTTTAAACAAATTTAGGCATAATTTTGAATACTGATTTCTGGACAGGAAAAAACCAGATGGTAGCATAAAAAGAAATTTGCATAGAAAATGTACTTGGACAGCACAATATACACATTTTCACAGCTTCGTTAGTGAGGACCCTCAGCCACAGAGTTAGAGCTATATGCTCAGAAGAAGTCATTGAAAATGAATTAAGCATTGTATAATGACACTTTGATCGAAAATAGCTATCCCGAAAAAATTGTAATCAAGAAACACATGACAAAGAAAGCGGAAAAGGACTGCTCACTACCTGTAAACAAGAAGCTACTTTATATACGACTACAATTCAAGGGTGATATACCAAGTGAGATAATTACGAGGAAATTAAGAAAATCAGTTCAAAGAACTTTTAATGCTGGTGGCGAACTACACGTCTTATTCTCTACACGACCGATGGTGCTACCTCGACTGAAAGATGAAGTACCTAGACTAGCTGGCCACTTCAAATTGTATCTAACAATCGAACTGCGCTTACGGTGGAGCGAGTTATATTGGCCGTTGATCTAGGAACTTGATTTTTCGTGCTCACTAGAGAACATCTCCCAGCATGGCTAAGTAAAGGTGTAGTGAAAACCATTAACAGTTCGATATTGGACCGTCTGGTGCAAACCGGCCGGCCACAAAGCCAGCCAGCGTGGAAGAATCCTTCTCTATAATCTACCAGGTACCTAACAAATTACCACAATCACCGAAGCACCACATGCTCCAAACGGCAGAGACTATTGCAATTCGCCTCAAACAACCAGCGTTCTGTATCCAAAAGAAGCAAGTCCAGCCAGCCCCTACTACTACCCTGGCTGGCCTTCAGTAGAGACTATAAATTCATGAATTTGTATTATCATCTTTCCTAATTCTTCTGGCATTCAGCTTATTTTATCTATCAATATTGATTCCATGTTATTTAAACAGCAACATTAATGTTGTTCATAACACTAATTCATTCATTCACTATAATGTGTATACAACTGTAGAGCCTGATGATGAAGAGGTTATCGAAAAGAGTACTCTTTGCTCAGTATCCATTCTTTTGAAAAAAAAATGTTAATGGGCATTTTTAATCAGTTAAAAAAGCAAAAGTGTAGCGAGTGTCTAAGTGTCTAAGTGAAAATCTTTTACCATCATCACAGCGTCATTTCATATTTTATGATCCAGGTACAAGGAAATGATGATACAGTTTTTTGTTTTTTCCCCAATTTTTCTACTTTTCACTTTTTATTTTTCTGTTTGCTAACTGAACAATATTTGTTCTTGTTTTGACATGTTGCTTGTTGTGAAAATGTAAAAAACAAAAGTAAATTTGTGTACTCTTCATCACTGTGTTGCTGTCAACTTCTTCTCATACTTTCTTCTTTTACAGTTTTTAAAAAAAAATTAGCAACTATTTGTTTAAACCTATAATTAATTTGACCATCATCAACATTGTCGTCATCAAAAGTCATGTCCTGGATACTTTGAGACATGTGCTTAAATATATATATATATATATATATATATATATATATATATATATATATATATATATATATATATATATATATATATATATATATATATATTCAAGAATTAGTTGGTAAGGTTTCTGTTTGTTTCACGGCTTGATATCAGTTAGAAAAATCATTGAAAACAAACAGGGTGTACTGAAAAGTCAGGCGTTTCGCCTTAGTTTGGGACCTGTCGGCAGTACGCACCCCACTGTGTTTTGTACTCAGGACTTTCCGGTTATATGGCAAGCTTGTATACCATTCAGTTACTCGGACCCGAGTGAATGGCCCATAAAATTCAAACTGCTACCAATTCGTAATGCATTTAGCGCGACTGGCACCAACCAATGTCACCGGTGGGAATTCCATTCTCACTTCCAGCTGGATGGACTTCTCACTAGAACTGTCCTATAGCCAGTCACTAGCGAGCATCAGATTATTTGATATATATATATATATATCAAAACTTGAAGGATCTGGACTTCGTCGATGATATATGTCTTATTTTCCACAAACTGAAAGATATGCAAGTGAAAAGCAACGAGTTGGCAAAAGAAGCATCAAAGATAGGACTTGACTTCAAGTGAATATAGATAAAACAGAGGTGATGAAGATTCCTGGCCAACACCAACAGCAACAACAACAACAGACAACAATCAGCCAACATAAATGGGAGGAGCCTGAAAGAAACAACCTCCTTTACCTACCTATCTACCTACCTACCTACCTGGGAAGCATCGTTTCAACCACAGGCACACGTAACTGACGAGGATATCAAAGCCAGGATCGGAAAAGTAATACAAGCTTTCATTACTCCCAAGTCTGTGTGCAGGAGGTCAACAGCCCCACTCTGCATCAAAAATAACATCCGGATTTTCAACTCCAATGTGAAGTCAGTCAGTGCTACTTACTATACGGATCAGAGACTTGCACTGCGCTGCACGTCATAAAGAGCATCTCAAACAAACTACAGACCTTCATTAACAGTTGTCTTTGCTCAATACTAATCAAGATCAGATGGCCGGCCAGAAAAGATCAGAAACAGGGATCTCTGGAAATGAGCGAACCAACACAGCAGGAACCGATTGTGAAACAAATAGGTAGGAAGAAATGGAGATGGATTGGCTGGCCATACTCTGAGGAAACAAGCCATCAAGTGACATCACTAGACAAGCCATCGCTCGGGTGGAACCCGAAAGGGAGGCGGCGAGTTGGTCGTCAGTGCAAGTGTGACTTGGAGGAGATCATATGAGGAGGAGATGAAAGCATGTGGGCAGACTTGGAGCGGAGTGAAAACTTTGGCAGAAAACCGAAGGCAATGGAGACGCGCAGCTCAAGCCCTATGTTCCTCTAGGAATTAAAGGATATAATAATAATAGTAATACTAATAATAATATACAAATATATATATATATATATATATATATATTTCTGATTTGTTCAACAGATAGTACAAGTAGTTATTCTCTCTACATGAAAAAAACACAACAACAACAGAAGTTTTAAATCGTTAGATTGTAATTTAATCTATAACAGCCCTAAGTAAATAGGAGAGAGAATCTATTTCCAATTGAATTTTGATTTTTCCGTCGATTGCTTCAACTGGAGTGTCCGGTATCTGTTGATGTGTTGGCTCCCAATACAGATGCTTCGACGATGTCTGAGGGCCAAACTTTAAGGGATTTGGCGGCTGATGACAAGCGTGAGGAACTCCATTACTTACTCACTAGGGCATGCAGGTACGTCTGTAACGGTAGAAGACGAAAGATTTGATAAAGGAATGTTTATTTGGTATTTGGTATCTCTGTATAATATTAGCAAAATTATGTACACCTCATCTTCAACTCACGCACCATTTGTACAGATCTCCTGTGTTATGCTACTTCCGGCCTTCCTTCATATTGTGTTTCTTTCACGTCTGTCATGTATCTCGCAATGGTGTATCATTTGCTTTTTCTCTGACATTAAATTTGTCTCCCTGCTATTTGATGCTTTTATGCTGATGAAGGTCTGTTTATATATTACTGACATATCTTATCAGTAGCACACGCCATAAGTCGAGATGATGAGTCACATAGAGGACGAAGTGATCACCCTGGATTCCACTGCTCGTCACCATCCATAAAACTACTTCCAATTAGTCCTTAGACATCTCTGAAGCAAACTTATTAGGAACCTAGATATCAACATACAGACACCGAACACTTCACTCTAATCAATCAAAGGGGAAAATCAGAACTGAATTAAAAATAAATAATAACTGACACCTGCTGCACGAAAAATGGCTCTCTTGGCCCAAGTGATGTGGTGGATAACATCTTGGCGTTTATTATATTCACTTACGCATACTCATATTTAGACTTAGATACTCACTATTCACATGTACTTATTTCCTGAAGTTTTTTTTGATTTACAGCTTGATTCCACACTGTATTTTTGGTAAAAGTATGGAATTTTCAGCATGGATATCGGTAGCCCAAATTTTTCAGGCCGACCATAGATATCAGGTGTGCGTCGGCGTGGGCTCGAACTCCGGACCATGTGCACGGTCGGCGAGAGTCCTAACCACTGTGTCACCGACGTTTGTATGACGCATGAACCGGTTTCCAACCTTACTATCAGCTTAACTATCACATAACGGTGAGTCATCAAGTAGCCACTATCATCAAATTAAAAGAAAAAAGGTGATTTGTCCGAAATCATACCTCTCTCTCTCTCATCACATCAACCATAAATGGATTAACATAATTAATTTACATTTATTTCTAGAGTAGTAGGGGAGAAATTCTATGTCCGCAAAGAGTCATTCATCTAAGTGATACTGTGACATTTTGCAATGAAGCGGCGGCGAACTACTCATAAGTAGTATAAAATAGAATGACAAGTTTTTGTATAACTGGGGAGTTAACAAAACTTACTGTATTAGGTACAGGTTGTAGAATAGGCAACACCTCCATTTACAGAATTACATCTAGTTGAAACGGTCAGTTATATTTGTGAACAAATGAAGAAAAAGTCAATAAATATTTGGATCCCAGTAGAAATACTCAAAGAATTGTTGCTAAAGTGTACTATGAGTGTGAATTTTAAATTTGACGGTGAACTCTATAGACAAATGATTGGTGTGGCAGTGAGATGTCCATCGAGTCCCATGTTGGTACATTTATTTCTGTTTAAACTAGAAAATGGTCCTATAAAAAAAGCTTTATGACAAAATTCTCATTTCATTTGCAGTATATGGATGGTGCCTTCATTCTTTATGAAAATGTTTTGTACACGAAGGCAGTAAAACCTCAACTCGATGAAGTGCATTTAGCTGTCCGATTCACGTGTGAAGACGAATTCCAAAGTAAGATTGCCTTTCTAGACATCCTAATGACAAGAAGACCAGACCGTAGTATAGAAAGGCATTCGCATAAGAAAAGTTCTTGGACCGGTCAAAATGCGCACTTCCCATCTATGTTCCTCTCCGATATGAAAGAAATATAGTATGGACCCTAAACTATAGGATCAGGGCTTTTCGTTCAGAAGATGCGACTGAAGACCAGCTCAAAGTTGTATATGATACGCTGATCGAAAACAGCTACTCTGAAAACTTTGTCCCTGAACACATGGCCAAGAGAGTAGAAATGAATTCTTCTGCACCTGTTAACAAAAAGCCATAATATATTCGACTACACTTCAAAGGTGATATACCAATTTGTTAATAATCAACAGCAAGTTGAGGAAATCGATTCAAAGAATGTTTAATGCTGATGGTAAGCTGCAGTTTATATTTTCCACATAATCGGTTGTGGTTCCAAAAGTGAAACACGAAGTACCTAGGCTAGTCACCTCTGATTGTATCTATCAGTCCATATGCTCCTGTGGGATTATTTATATTGACCGTTAGTTGCTCTAGGAACTTAATTTTTTGTGCCCAAGGAAAACTACAAGTGTGGATAAATGAAGGTATTGTTGAAATCATCAACAGTTCGATACTAGATCACCTTGTCCAAACAAGCCATAAAGTTGTCATTGATGAAAGAGTATTCCTCTACTATCTATCAAATTATTTAACACAGGCCTGTGGATTCCGAATACTCCAGAGAGCAGTGACCATTGCAATTCTCTTGAATCAACTGGAGCTGTGCATGCAAAAGAAGCAGACTCAGCTAATATTGCTACTCTGGCCTACTGTTCAACCTATAAATTCATAAATTCCGTGTGTTACTTCCCTTAATCTATCTAATATTCAGACAGTTTAGTGCTATTTTAATGCGCATTGCCTCTCTCTCTTACTGAAATGTGATTTGTCAGTACTATTGATTCAATGTAACTTGAAACAGCATTGATGTCGTTAATAAGAATAATTCTTTAATTATCACCGTAATAGAGATGTAGAACCTGATGAAGAAGAGATTATCGAAAATATGAACATTCTTTGTTCATCAATTAGATTTTTGTTTTTGAAGTATTCAACAAAAGTCCCAAAGTAATTTCATACATTTATTCCCCTTAATGAATTTGAATAAAGCAAGAACAGCAGTTTTTGCGCAATTGCATGGTACCATCATTTATTTCGTTAGCTTCTCATCAGCCGCTTACAGCCTAAATAAATTATTATTAAGTTTATACACAGAAAAGTTTTAAAATGATAACAGTTTCGGAATTAGTGAACAGTACTCAGAAAAAAGCTCAGTTCTTCTCAAGTTTGCTGAAGCAATCGCTATCATTTATGTGTTCAGAAAGAAGCAGTGATCAGTCTTTCTTTGCCCTGGTAACTAGATGTCTTTATTCTCTTTTCCATTTGATCGCACAATCACCCCCCTTTCAATATACTGTAATTTTGCTTGTCTCTTGTTTCTATGATTTGAGTTGAACTCAGTACATTGTTACCTGATTTATTAGTCAGTCATCATCTTACGCATCTCGCGTCTTTATTACGTAACTCCTTTACCAGTGTATGCATAGATTTGCTTTGTTTAAACTTGAATTGCCTGTATAAAGTTTTTTAAGCGTAATTTTCTAGGCACTGTCCACTGCTTCCGGAACCTCCTGTCAACTGACATAATGTACACTTTGCAAGTATGTTAAAACTTTTCTGTACATGAACTTAATAACGATTTATTTAGGCTGTAAGAAGCTAATGAATTGCCTGTGTCTACGTGGAGTGACATTCTTATCTCTAGTCCACACTGTCGTAGTAGTCAATTTCAGAAATTCTTACGAGGCCATCTGAGCATTAGGTGGTCATCAATCAACTCACTGCTGACTTAATGTCCCTTTATTGACGTTTCTTGAACATGTGATTATTGTGCATGACATTGCTACATTATTTGAAGGGTACAGGTCTTTCAAGAATTTCTTGTGCCGTCGTCAGCCATTTCTCTGTGTAAACATCTGGAAATGTAAGGTTATTTCTTTAGAGTATCAAAGAAGTCCGTCAAATCAATTGAACCTCAGCCATCTCACCATCAACGATCTATTTGTTTATCCATGCTGACTGAAACACTTGGTGGTCAGTATCATTTTCAAGGGCAAGAGATCAGCAGCTTCGTTGTGGCCACCAGGTTAGGTGGGCCAGGCTAAGGAGTCAGAAGGTAGTGTGACTAGAGTCAGGTCCAGCAAGACTGATAGCCAAACAGCAAGTATGAGATTTAATTCTAGTTGAAGCCAACTGGAAGTGAGCTCGAATCTGTGCAAGCAGCCTAACTAGTTGGTTACCTAGATTACGACAATTTTTTCGCAGTTTTTATTTGCAAACGCACTCGAATTCAGTTGAAGTTCTTGTGAAATGACCGCAGATTCATCCTGATTATTTCAAAAGTTGATTGTTAATATTACAGAATGCACCGTATTATATCATCAGGACGTCAGCCTACCTGACATGATTACCTGAGCCACGTGGAGGGTCATGGAGGGTATCTCAGCACACCTTGTTCTCTTTTTCGTGTAGGTATCTAAAACGCTAACCTGCATACTGGAATGGAAATCAGGAGGCATGTGTATTACTGTTAAATATTTCCTCTAATTTAGCAGAAATTGTGAGTTCATACTGTTCAATGATAACAAAAACTTTTCGAAATTTGTTTTACATATGACCAAGTATATGTGATCTTAACGTAAATCGCCCCACTTGGAATAAATTTAGAAACTCACTCTTTAATTGCAACAGGTTATATGAAATGGACAAGATGGCTACGATTAGTTTTGCGGAATGTTTATCTTCTCCTGGATTTGGGTGATCAGTGCACTTCAGAAAACTCTTGGTTACTCTACCGATGAAGTAGATGATTTGGCAAATAGTGGGCTAAGCCAATGTGGTGCTCGTACTTTTCAACAGAATAATAAACTATGTGTGCTTAGCCTTTGGAGTGTCTCTATTTTGCACACGTATATATTCCACATAATCCGATTCGCATAAAGTCTTTGCACGTATGTATACATAACAATACTCTTTTACTATCTGGACATTGTAAGAACAATCTGGTCACCAAGTTGGCATCGAGGTGTCCGTAACAGCCGCCAACATGTCAACAGATTGGAAATATTAACCAGCAGGAAATATAAATTAAGTTGGACAGATAAACCTTGCTAATATCATTTGTTAGACTCTTCAGAGTTATTGGCTGGGAGGAATACTTCTTTGTCACAATTAGATTAAATTATGAGGACATCGCAACTTCCCACTGCCTGATGGCTGTATTACATCAATGGTTTACATTCTCAATCCTTATAACAAAACTAAAATTTTTTGTATAACTCAGAATAGGACACTTAATCAAAGATACTGAACCTCTTAATAACTACACCATTAAAGTGAACAGTACAATGACTTCTACACCAACTAGAAGACATAAAAAGAGTTTAGCCAACTGGAAGCGTCACTAAAAAACCCGAAATTTAAAGATTCAGTCGTAAGTTTACAATTAACCTCTCATTACGTTCAGATGACGAAACTGGATGAGAATTTATCTTTTAATCCGCAGTCTTCGTTGAGATAGATGCTTAATTATGTTATGGATCCTAAGCTGTCATGTCGTTTCACAGCATTCGGAACACCAAAGAAGTTAGCTCTTACCAAATGCAACTTTTATAAAGTTATAACGTGTAAGCTTTTTCATTTAAATATTTCTTGCAGCTGTCATTGTCAGTAAGTTTGCTTCTGCTACAATGTCTGAGGACGAAGTTAAGAAAAATTTGACAAAGACTTCGAAGGCCTACTTGCATGACATACGTGATCGCTTAGGCAAAAGGGAGAGCCGGCAAAGAGTAAGTAAAACGTTTTTTGTTAAATTACTGTTACTATTCTACAAACCATTTCATGGTATAAATATCAATCAACTAAATTTTATTTTTATTTTTACAGGTGGCAGTTGACAATAAAAAAAGAGTGACCAGAGGATCTCTCCTGTAAGTGACAATTTAACTAAGTGAATGCTGTTAAAAATCTAAAATAATGACTAAATTCTTATTGTATGTTGCACGGAAAATTCAACGTTAAAATTTACTGACACTTGAGGTCTTTAAGTTTGAGTATTTCTATTGCATAGACAAATAATTTTATTTACACTCAGAAATTAAGTAAACTTTCTTAAGCTGAATAAACACGTTCAGTGTTTCATTATTATTTTAATATCAAATGTCTGTATAAGTGTCAATTTGGATTACTACCTCACTCATTAATTTTTCTTTTTTTTCAGGACAGTTCAATGGATCTACTTGATGATGGGAAACAGCAGTAAAAGTGCATTCAGATTTAATATTACAAGGCCATCATTCTACTTGTGTGTATCATTCGAAACTGTAACTGTTCATTAATCTTAAAGAATTAATTTACCGAAGTCTTGTAAACTGTTTTCCTGTAACCAATAAAAAAAATCAAATATATATTATTATTTTTTTCCGTAAAGAACCTTTATTTGACTTTTGAGTTGTTTGACGTAAACAAAATAAGGCCAAAGTAAATGAGTAAAAGGGGGGAAATTCACCGGATTAACGGTAAAATATGCCTTGAAAAGGGGGGGGGAATTCTGAGAACTTTGGGGACAAAATGCGATGAAGATGGGGAAATGCTGCGAATTCCGAGGACAAAATGGGGAAATTCTGGGGACAAAGTGGGGTGCTGGGGAAAATCTTACTATTTCCCCATTTTGAACACGATTTTCCCCATTTTTGTCGAATTGGGAAGGGGTCAAACTGGCATACATGTAGAGCTCAGAGTGATGATTTTGTGCACTTACTGGTCAAATAACAAAAACGATACATTTGGTATATTTTTTGTTTCAATTTACAACTTTGTTTAATGGTACAACTGTAGTAATTTATTGTAATAGGAATATTAGTATTTCGAGATGACGGAATTACACGAATCCAACCAAAACTCAGAGAGGGCAGCAATCAGGAATTTGTATTTAGCGGAATTCTAATGCAATTCATATATGAAACATATCAACAGTCAACAGTAAGTATTTTAAACAATACAGAGATAGAAATTGTCAATCACCACATCCGCCACACCTCGAATATCTCCTCGCGTATTTATAACGATGTCTCGGTTTGCTTGCAAGTAGCTTCGACCTAACTGATTCTGTGATATTATTTTCATCAGTATTATCTGGACCTATTTCTGAATTATCTACAAAATCAGGATTATTAGCGGAATCAATAATATTATAATTGGAACGACCTACTTCATTTATTGTCACTTTGTCCAGGTGTCCGTTATGAACTGAGTGATCTTTGATGTCTAATATCTTCACCACTCGATTTCCCATTTTTTGTAGTATAATTCCAACAGAAGGTCTATAGTTATTACCTTTGTAATAATGTACATTAGAAGTCGTGGACATCAGATGCTTTTTGAGAATTCGAGATTTGAAAAGTTTTGCAGGACTTTCACGGGTACTTGTATGCTCTGCATTCGACAGACGCAGTCTATGCATATGCAGTAATTCCTCAATTTTAATCAGTTGCTCTCTCATCTCATTCAGGTCTTTTCGTGTTTTCGACAGTTCACATTGTAACTCAGCTACCTCATTTTTGAAAACAGTTGACACTTGAGTTGCCGAACTTGTAGTGGAGGTTTTCATCGGATTAGCTTGAGTATTTTGAAAGGTTGAAAGACACATTGACTCCATTTTACTAGACAGCTTGGGAGAATTATAAGAATGTTGAGCAACATAAGTATTCGAACTTCTGCAAACCGTCTTGATGTGTCCAACTTTACCACATTTGTGACACTTAGCACCCCGAAAACGGCAAGTGCTTCGTAGATGTAACTTTCCACAGGATAAACACGGTTTAATGTTTTTGATCTCTCGCTGCATTCTATTACCTGTGGACGGCAGTTTGGATTGCTTTCCATGAACACTTGTATTTTCGACTTTAGAAAGCATAACATCAGATACTGACGTAGTGGGAGCAGAGTATTCATTATGGACATCTTCATATGTAATACATACATCTTTAGCAGTTTGAAAGTACAAGAAGGAATCTGAATTAACTCTTTCTCTAACTTAGGAATATTGATTCCAGCAATTAGACGATCACGTAGTTGAGTATGCAGCTGATCTCCAAAGTTACACTTTGAAGCTTGTATTTGGAGTTGCAGAATAAAGTCTCGAATCTTCTGGTTGGGAGCACGAACCAGTTTATTGAACTGAGCCCTCTCTCGCGTCTCAAAAGTAGTTATATGGAAGTGATCTATAAGAAGTTCACGGAGCTTAGCATATGGCAGAGAAATGGGTTTATCTGGAAACGCCAGATTCTTCACTAGGCTATATGCATCAAGCCCAATAGCAGTGATGAAATGTGCTGGTATTTTGTCATCCCGAACATTCTTTGAAATGCACCACGCATCGAAGCATTCCAAATAATCAGCAATCTCCCGCGGAGACCCATTAATGGGGAATTTTCCCAGGTTATTTAGTTCCATCGCGACGCCAATTTGTAGTAATTTATTGTACTTGGAATATTAGTATTTCGAGATGACCGAATTACAAGAATCCAAACAAAACACAGAGAGGGCAGAACTCAGGAATTTGTATTTAGCGGAATTATTATGCAATTCATATAAGAAACATATCAACAGTCAACAGTAAGTATTTTAAACAATACAGAGATAGAAATTGTCAATCACCACAACAACTTTTCGGTAGTTTGAAATATACACTCTCGTGGTTGTTGCTGCGGCCTCTTACTCTCTGCAACTGCTCGCGTGCCAATATCGGTCCTTTGGCGCTTACTTTGGAATTTTCAGGTACAGTCACATTCTCATCCAAAGCGTACTCATCCACCCCTTTGGCAACATCCACAGTGAAGTAAAATATCATGGAAGCCTATTCGTTTGTTGTACCGCTAGATTATATGATTTAAATTGTGAAAATTAGAACTAAACCTAATTGTAAGTAGCTGTAACTTTATAAAACGTATTTGCCTTAACAATTGTAATATGCTATTTGAATATCTTAACTAATTTCCCATTTGATTCTGATACTACATATGATAACTGCCTTTAGTGTTTAGTCCACCGCATACCTACTTCATCTTCCGGTCTCTTTCGATTGTCTCTTTTCACTACCATACTGCAAACATTAGACCAGAATGCATGTCTAGGCTATGTTGTCGTAAACATATAAGTCGTTTGCCAAATTGTTTAGTTGCCACTTGTTCTTAAGCTACCCATAGCAAATAAAACAAAACTACTCATAGTCAGGTAAGTGTCGCAGCACATCGGATTTTCCTCCAAGTCTTGGGATATGCAGGTGGACTATCCTTGCGAGGATGGTGACTAGCGGTGGAATCCAGGGTGATCATCTCGTCCAATTTGGGACTCGTCAACTGGACGAAATGCGCATCCTGGATTCTACTGCTAGTCATCATCTACCAATTAACTTCTAATTACACGCCCAGACATCGCTGAAGTATCTGCACAAGAAGCCGATATGTCAGCCTGAGACCGAGCACTTCGGTCCAATCAATCGACGGGAAAATCTAAAATTGAATTAGATAGCCTCGTAAGGTTTTAAAATAAAGTACGACTATCGCGTGGCGAGACCCAGGTGTCAATGTAGTTGAAAGTTAGACGATCAATTCATGGTTGTTCGCTCAAAGCCAACTTCCCCATAATTTTCGCCGGTGATCAATCCGCCATTCATCGTCTCATCGGTCACTGTTCAGAAAGAAGCTAGAAAAAAACTGTCAGAAGTAATATCGTGATTTATTGTTGTAATATTTGTTCTTAGACCTTAGTCTGTAATGCTAACAATGCTGGTTATATGTTGGTGTTAGGATAAAGAATTCTCGAGTCGCCAATCTGTGTTCTGGTTTTTGCGTCCGTTAGTACTAAGCGTTTCTGAAAAGCTTCGAGGGACAGCGTGAGACCCAGCGTAGCAAGAGCTGGGCATTAACGGTTTACGAGACGTGACTGACAGCTTCTGACAGTTGGTGACAGTTTCTGACGTTTGGATATTCTCCGTCCGTCCTTCATGGTGCCGGCCAAGTCTTCTTTCAACAAGAGTTATCTGGAACTTTCTGGAATTTTGGTTACGTTCAGTGATGCCTGGCTCAAAGAAGCGACAGAGTGTCTTGGGAGCAAGCAGGAAAGTAAGCAATGCTGAGTTGCTTGTTAATTGTAATGATATGTATTATGCTCAGCATGATGAGTCTGTTGTTCATGTTTCGCCGTTTAGGGATAGTAAGGGTTTAAATTTAACTAAATTTGAACCTCAGTGTTTCGACGGAAACCCAGCTGACTATCCACAGTTTGTAATGGAGTTTGAAATCATGTTGAGTAGTTTTTTATTAAGTGATGAAATGAAGTTGATGTATTTGATGAGTTACTGCACTGGAGTCGCTTCAAGAGCTATACACTGCTGTAAGTTCATGCCCCCTAAAGGAGGATACTCTGAGGCTATGAGTATACTGCGTCAAAGATTCGGACGAACTTCGATGAATGTAAGGAAATTATTCGAGGCTGTTAAGGGTAATGGTGGTCAATTACAAGGTGACTCCAAGGAACTCTCTGAGTTTTTGGATAATCTGATGACTTACAAGAATGCGTTGATTTCGGTGAATTGCATGAGTGATCTGAACTCAAGTTCCGTCCTAGAGGTAATAGTGAGACGTCTACCTACTCGACTGCAAAGGAAGTGGGTGAAGATAAGCTCCCGTATAGAGGATGAAGGTATCGAGCCAAAGTTTGATGATATTCTGAAACTGGTAAAAGATAGCGTCAATGAAGCTATGAGCAAGTTTACCGGTATACTTCATCCCATCCCTAGAATGGAGCAGTGTGAGGGCAAAACGCAATCATTTACGACGAAAGGGTCTCAGAGAAGTGGACATCGAAAAAGCTCTATGGTGTCTAGTAATGCATATAAACTTAATGTGTGTAACAGCTTTCGTGGTACATCCTCAACAGATAGGTTACAAGCTGCAAGACAAACACAGTTGTGTTTTACAGGTTTGCAAGAAGTGCGTGCAAGGGTGAACTGTGAATCAGTGAACAAGTTTATTGGTAAGCTAAATATGAAACCATCAAGGTCTGACTACGAATTGTGTGACGATAATGGTACAGTGAAGAAGCCTGCAGTTGCACCTGGTAAGCCATTGTTGAATAGAGTGTCACAGAAGAGAGTTACAGTCTCAGAGGGCAGTTCTGGCTACACAAGTTTTCAAGGTATTACTAGTCAGAGTGAAGGTATAAAACCTTTAGGGATTTGCGAGGATTAACCAAAATTGTCTACTTCTATTATTAAAGATTTTGAAAATGATGAAATTGGCGGTGAAGTGAATATTTGTGATAATGATCATGATAGTGCACTTTTGTCTTCGGTTGATCATGATGAGATGAGGGGAATGCCTACTATTGCTGAGTTGAACAAAGGTTCTGTACAGCTTGAACGTGAAGTAGAATTAAATGCAGATGCAGTTGCAGAAGTTAGGGATACTTGTGAGACCATCAGTGTAATTGATCAGCGTGTAGTCCACCTATCACCAGATGTTAATGCTAAACTGAAGCTAATAGCAAAAGACAGCAATGGTGGTAATCTTGCAGTTAGACAGCCTTCTCAAGGCCAAACAACAACAGATTCCGATGCACCGCTGAGTTCATCAGCTTGTATCACTCAGTCATCGTTGGTGTTGTCATGCGCAATGACAGAGACGTCTATGAACTCAAGTGTCTTGTGTTATGACTACGCTAGTATCGGTGCATTTGAAAAAACGAAAGATATTGGTCATTTTAATGTGGATAAGCCAACTGTGTATGAGAGGGTAATTGTTAAACTGACTTGCACGAATAAAGGCCTTTCAAGTTTCAAATTACTATCTGAATGTTATTATCTTTGGTGTAAATTACTCTAATTATACGCTTGGTTGGTCAGATACGTCGTATGTTTGTTAGTCATCTATACTCAACGGTGCAATGACATGGGCATCTCACCGTTCAGAGTTGGGGATATAGATGATAGAAGGAGGTCAGCAAATGAACTCAACGACGATTTTCCAACCTAGGGCGTCAACCTGGGAAGGAATGTAGGTGAACTGCTGTGAGTCCTACAATTCTTCAACGGTAGTACATCGAAGCGGAGTCCATCGTACTTGGTGTGTTACTTTGTACATATGTTCATGCTGTATATACTGAATCGGTATCATCTTTCATCTGTCTGTTGGTTTACTTTGTTTGGGTCCGTACGTCTTCCACTTGGGTCGTGAACCTGAGAAGGAATGAGGCGTACCGCTGTAAGTCTCACAGTTCTTCTTGCGTAGTTCGTCAAGGCAGAATCCGCAACATTTCATGTATTTATTGTCAATATGTTTGTGTTAAATAATTGAGTGGGTTTCAATTAATGTAATTATTGGTTAATCTTGATTGTGTCCGGACATTCTTCAACTTACAACCGTCAACGTGAGAAGGGTTTCAGACGTGATGGTGTAAGTCCTGCGATTCTTCACAGGAATTCCATCAAGACATGATCTGCGAGGTTATGTGTACTGTTTGTATATACATGTGGTGTGTCATATCAATTGGTGTTTTCGGATTCACTTTGTTTACTTGTTGTTTTCGTACCTTGTTGCTAGTGCATAATTTTGTCAAATTGTTCGTCGTGCTTACTTCTGAAGTTGTTTCAAGTCTTCTACATTCGTGAATGAATTGATTGATGTTAAAGACAGCAGATGGGTCGTATACGCCGGGGAGGCTAGTGCTGAGAATGACATGCACACGGAGATAAGGATTAGCTGTGGTCCGACACGCCGGGGAGCGACAGTGTAGGCGACTGAGGCTTGTATACGTCACCATTACTAGAACTAAGGCAGAATAAGTGACTAGCGATTACAGTGCTAACTGGTAGTGAGTAGATAAGAGGATGTGCGTGGAGTATCATGAGGTGCTTCTATGGTCACGTTGCGTTCCGTAAGAGTCATTCTAGTAAGTGGCGATCGTGTTGCAAGATGTCAAGTGGATGACTTTGACTGGGAGGCGTAGGTCGTCATTGATGTGTGAGATTGTGCTGTGGGTATGCTTGTGGTGTGTTGGCTTTTCTGTTTGTTTTCCATTTCAGCTTTGTCCTTGTGACCCAGGTTTTTGCACTGGCGTCCAAATCAACGTGTATTGGTCGTGAAGGAATAAAGGGGTGGATCCGTTTTTTGCCGGGGAGTGTCAATGTAGTTGAAGATTGAACAATCAATTCATAGTTGTTTGCTCAAACCCAACTTCCCCATAATTTTCGCCGGTGATCAATCCGCCAGTCATCGTCACATCAATCGCTGTTCAGAGGAAGATAAAATCTGTCAGAAACCCTGTGTAATAACCTTATTGTTGGTTACGCGTTGGCGTAAGAATAAAGGATTCTCGAATCGCCAATCTGTGTTCTGGTTTTTGGCGTTGGTTAATACGAAGTGTTTCTGAAAGTCTTCCAGGTACAGCGTGAGGTCCAACTTAGTAAGAGCTGGACACTGACATTTTATGTTAGTCGGCTAACAAACGGCTTATACCTCATTTTTATAGTGACCGACTAAATCTTCCAGGGATATTTAATAATAACAACCGCCCTATCAATAATTTTGCATTGAATTCTGCGGTGATTTGATGAGAAGTGCTCTGTCGTCGACGCTTTGGATGCGTTTCTATCATCTGCTGGTGGTGGACCAGCATTAGGAGTGGATAAAGCGGTCTGTCACGAAGGCTATTAAAAGTCTTGAGCCTAATAATCGAACTCAACGGATACAAAGTTGCAAAGCCGCCTCTCTAGGAGAAATGAATGGCATAGAGATGGAGACAGACTACACTTTGTATTTTGTCTTAAGATATCAGTGAAACACGAAAGTTTGCGAGATTAGGAGAAAGTTTCAGACAAACTAAGTCAGGGGCTACAAGCCAGTACCTGTTCTGACTCGTGAGTACTTAGACATTGAAGGTGAAAGCTCCTGAGTAATCTGGAGACATCTAAGGCATTTAGGTCGATGCTGTCCCTGATCTTCACATATGAAGCGGATTCGCCTTCAATATTAAGAAATATCCACCAGTGTTTACCAGTACACTAGAAGAAAGAAGGTTCGCATGTGGTGAGAGCAAGCTGCTAGCCAAACTGGTAGACAATTATTGACCTCAATGTTTTTGTCGCAAATATTTGTTTTGAGAAAATATGAACAAGACTGATTCAACACTCAATCACAGTAGACTTGGCGTAGGCAGATACAGTTAACATATAGATGATCTGACATTCAAGAAACAGTCACAAAGAGATGCAAGGTTAACTTTCTGTGAGAAACAACCAATCTGAAAACTGTGTTTGTTTGCTTAAATAGGCCATAATTATGTACATGAAAATATATAAATACGTGTTGATTTCCTAGTAAACGATCTGTTGCCTGGCCCTTGTCTTCTGTTGTTACATGCATACTGAGACAGTGCAGTCTAGGACTACTGGTGATAGACAGATTAGATGCAAGTGTTAGATATGCAAAAAACGCAACCAAAGCGACCAAAGCAATGTAATTCTGACAAAGACATCTAGGACCATTCAGGGGCGACTAGAAGGAGAGCCAAAAGTCACTAGGTTTTTGAAAGCTTGTGAAATATATTTTTTTATCATAACTATATCCATCGCATTGCTTTTATCACTTTTATGCGTTCAGAGGGAAAAAATGAACGCAAGTTTTGGAGGCGCTATGGTCAAATTTGCTGCAAATTTTTAAGACAACCTTTTAAGTATACCATAGGCTCCTGAACCGGACTTACTAAACTTGATAATTTCAAATTCACTGGAAGTAATCAGCTGGA
The DNA here is from genome assembly GCA_944472135.2 of Trichobilharzia regenti. NCBI lineage: Eukaryota > Metazoa > Platyhelminthes > Trematoda > Strigeidida > Schistosomatidae > Trichobilharzia > Trichobilharzia regenti. Next base: position 43,155,597 of record OX235267.1, read on the forward strand.
GTCACACTTATCCGCATTGAAGGAAGTAGTGACCAAGTATACCCGGATTTGTGATATATGTATGTCTGATATATATAAACACCCAGCTTAGGTTATAGGACCATTTATTCTGAGTCACGGAACGTATAAGTCAGAATCACGAAGTATATGGCTAAATTATGACAGAAATTCATGGAAAGTTCTGATTTTTTCATTTGCAGTGAACTTTGGTCAAACTTTCGAAAAACTCTAAATCTTGAACATTTAAATAAAGTTGTTACTTTTGCTGGGCTTGGTTGTAGCACTTTTAAATGGTCAACCTGTTATCGTGAAGTTAGTCCTGACTTATAAAAATGTTTGCACTTGTATTTCTAGATAGAACAAATTCAGACTTTGAAAGCCTGCATTGTATTTTTGTCATATTTTAGAAATGTACACGTGCTGTTCCTATATGGCAATATCCTAGCTCGCATTTTGTTCAGGCGCATTGCAGACTTTTTGGGGCAGACTTCGGGACACTGTCCCACGTAAGTAGATCTACCCGAAGGTTTTGCCCCAAAAAGTCTGCAATGCGCCCGAAAAAATGCTAGCTGGGGTATAACAAATCTGAATATAGTCAGATTTTAGTATTATTTAGTTGTAGAAGTATGCTTATGTTCTTGATACGACGTATGGTAGAGGTCATATTAACACATATGGGTGCGGAATACCTACAAAAGTTAGACAGTAATTCAGCCATATAACACTAAGAGTAAATCTAATCGATCTATCCAACCTCTCCGTATAAAAGCGGTTACAGAATCTCTTTACCAGTTTATTTCTCAGCCCTTGAACTCTCTTTGATACTCCTTTTTCGTATTTGTAACACTTGTAACATTTTATGTTACCATGAACTGCATATATGCATTGACATTCGGAGCACTGCCGAATCTTTGGGGCAGACTGCAGATCACTGCTGCACGTTCTGCGATGCCCCGAATATTTTCCACTGACGATTCGACAATACGTCCAAAGAAAATGCTAGATGGGATAAATAAAAAGCACACCTTCTTCCACGGACAACATGAAACTGGTTTTGTCCACTTACGGGTATGTCAACGGTGATGAATCTGACACAGTGTATCCTTGATAAACAGATAAAGAACTGTATGAAAGCGGGAAATTTACCTTTTGCATGCTAAAGATTACTAAATTTGGCGGCAGTAGTAAAGAATAGACACCAAAATCAGATAATTTGGAATCAACCTCTGAGACAACTATGCATAACACATGAATGGTGTTCAAATATACAGAGTGTATGATGAATGTTTCTAAAAGAATTAAAGCAGAAGAAAGTGTTTACCTATTTGAAAGTGTAAGTGATGGTCGTTCGATCGTGGATTCTTCAGCTGAATTTCGGTCTGGTTTTCTTTTATTCCGCTATGTCACTATTACACAGCTACTTCGAATTCCCTGTTAACTTTAATGAACTGAAAATATTTCACGGGTAAATTATAGCTAACGGTGCTCAGAAAAAGATGCTGCAGTAAAGTAGTGGCAACAGTAAAGAATAGACACCAATGTCAAACGACCTTGAACCAACCAGCCAGATCGCCCAGCATTACAAATGGATGCTTTTCTTAATCTTCGTTGCAAGTTTGATCATGGTTCAGGGTTAAGATTAATGCAACTTTAGAGTAGGGTTATTATTAAGGTTAAGGTAGAATATGCAACGAAGATTATGAAAAGCATCATTCGTATTGTGTAGCGACCTGATTAGTTGGTTAAGATCATTTGACCTTGGTTTCTATTCCTTACTTAATCATCAGATAAGCATTCGGACAAAGCCGACCATTTAAAAACGACATAATGTCGTCTGGATTTCAAAGTTTCACATAAAGACGTGGAGTATTCTTTTGCTTCATAATGAATTGTATCTTTAATAGATGTTAGCTACATTATTATGATATGACTTATCCCACGTTTCCCCAGTGGGATATAGGGCTTCACCGGCATACCCACACTGTACTCAAGTCTCTGTCATCACTTACAGCTAGCTGCATGACCAGCTCCCGAAGACTCTATTTTTTCTTCATATGATCTTCTTAATGCCAACTCCCAGTGGATTCCTCATGAGGTTCCACCCAGAGGCTTGGCGTACTGTATCACTTGAAAGACTCTCCCGCAAATATCCGACTAATATCTACTTACCGAAACATTTTGGCTGATTGCCGTCTGCTAGAGATCAATGCTGCCCATCCTTTTCAACAGTACATGTGATTATCACTATCGAGCTAGTGAAGCTATGTGTTGATGAAACCCTCAGCCTATTGAAAATGACGCACCATGTGTCTGAACCATATAGAAGCACTTCCCTGATATTACTGTTAAAAATCTGGATTTCTTTCTTTGTGCTGAAAGCATAATGATGTCAATAGGCCATTGGATCGAGTCCCAAAGGCTGACTTGTCTGCGAGCTAGTCTTTTAACCGCAAGGTCCTGGGTCAAACCCCAGTGGATGCGTACTGCTGAGGGTTCCCAACCACTAAGAAACAGCTGCCCAGGACTCCCATGTTTTCCACTGGTTCTCTAACTTATGTCGGCTCGTAATCAAACCAGTAACCAATCAAATGCCTGAGAACCAACACTTGATACTGCAGATCTGTCTTGTTTTCTTTATCAGGTCCTGAGTACCTCTGACATCTGTGCCACCTCTAGTTGAAATAATGATGCCGTGATGAATGAAAAATGTGACTTCCTTCAAAATTATACCATAGTTAGTGATTGATGTTTGTCATTTTTTGTTCAATACTTTCATTATCTCTGTCTTCTTCATTATCACCTGAATTCCTGTTTTGGCTGCCTCTTCTGACAAACTCTTGATTTTCGATTTTGTTTTCCGATTCGTAACATAAATCATCATCTGAATCTTGGTCTTCTTGGGTCTTTCTGTCGGTTCAAAGTATATCCATCCTCCCAAACCCCATGGTTTGCAGTATTAGTCTGATTATATCCATATCTGCCTACTTTAAAACTCCTGAAAGTATTGTGAGTTATCATCTAACTACTTTGAGTAGTATGAATGATGTTGTAAGAAATACACCTAGCTGATGAAGTCATTACTTCATATTTTTGGTGTCATTTCAATTGGGTATTTTTAAAAAATGCAAAAAATTTCTATCCATACCTTCTGATATGAGATTCGGGACACCAGTGCATACTGGTAAATACTAAGCCAAATGATTTCACTCAGTTTTATTTTATGTGACATTTCTTCTCTGTACTATTTTGAGCGGATGGACGAGTACTTTTCAGGGTAGCACTCAGTCAGTCGTTCATTGCCATTAAAAATAGAAAGTTGTAGAAGAGATTTTTTATCTGGTAGGGAAGTATTCATTCTTCCCTATTCTTTTTTCTTGAATAACACTTCAACGAATTTTCTTACACCTAATTTTATATCAGTTGTCTTCAATTGGTAATTCAGAATAATAGGGTATTATTATGAAATGGATAACCTTTATGGAGCACAGTTTTACCACTCTTTCCTAATCGCGTCAGTGTATTTTAATAGGTTTTTAACCCAGATCTTGATTTTTAAACAGGCTGCCTTTTTAGTATTTCTGGATACAAAAAGTGTTGATTCTACAAACAAAGATCTTATATTCGTGAATAAATAAAAACAGATTATGTAGTTCAGCAAAGAGTCTGTTTTCGGTGGATTCAGTTTCTTTAGCTGTACAATCACATTTGTAGTAGCACAAGTGGTTGGATAATTTTCTTTTGTATGCGTCGTTCTGATTTCTCTACATCAATGGCTGAAGCTTCAGCAATGCAAAGGAGGCGAAGGTATATTGCTTTTAGCAGGCTGTCCTTCACTTTGTAGACCACTCAGTGGAAGGCATTTGTTGAAATGGAATGGCCAAGGTCAACAAGGTATTTGCTTATTTCGCTCCTTACAGAGCCATTGCTGCCTTTCTGCCAACAATTTGGATAGTGTTCTTGAGGTATGTTGGATACAGCACGCGTCAAACTTCCAATGCGAACCTGGATTTCAAGGGAGACTTAACCTACTATATCGTTGGAAGGATATTCCTCGTATCAACGTTAAGAGCAGCCTTCTGTTGTCGACCTTTGGTCTGTGGAAGCCTTATGACAAAATATCTCATCTCAACAGTCCTATGTGTATAATATCAGTTCACTTGAGCATGTGAAGCCAGGTAGTATATTGGTTGTTCGACGCGTATCTTGTCTAAAAGGACTGGCGAATACTATCAGTCATGGCTGCAAAAAAGGTAGTAGTGGCTCTATAGGGAGTGAGATATTGAACACCTTGTGAACACTGGTCATTTCACCTCAACAAACGCCTCCTTTAAAGTATTCTACGAAGTTAAGTCGATACGCTTTCATCTCTTTGTGCATTGCTGAAGCTTTAGCCACTCAGATGGAGAAACCGGAGCTATGAATAGGAAAAAACTATTCAACTATTCCTACTATCATGGTAATAACCCAGCTGGTCTCCACTAACTTGATTTTGTTTGTTTCCTAACTCTTTACAGCTCTCATAGTTTTTAGGAACTCTTACGTAATTCCATGTTTTCCTTCGTTTCTATGTGCATCATGATTACAACTCATCCGTTAAAATTATTCATCTTGTTACGTAACCCTAATGCACTTGTTCTATTCCTCCTAAGCACTGATTAATATTGACAACTATGATCATAACAACTCTCACTTTTGTTACTACCCTCCTTCATGAAGAAAAAAGTTTGTATATAAATTCGACTGTACATCTAAGAGTAAAATGAGTTCCCCGAAAAGAGCCTCTTTACTGAACTACGTGTTTCGCTGTTTTCGTTAGAGATCTGATAGTTTTACTGGCATAGGATTTTAAAGAAAACTTCCCTGCTCCAAGATGTAAAGGGATACTAACCAAGAAAACTCTAAGATTCAGATGGATAAAGTTATGTAGAAAAAAAGATCATCCTATTGGTTATTTAATTCAATCTTAGACTTTCCCTGTCGACTGACTGGATCGAAGTGTCAGTTCCTTGAGCAGATGCTTAGACGATATCTAGTCATGCAACTGGTGAATGGTGACTTCATCCTATTGATTGTTTGATTCAATGTTTATCTGTTTTTTATTTTGTTTGTGTTTTAGATTCTCAATAAACATACCAAAAAAAGAGAAAGATATCAAGCCAGTGAATGAATGAATCACTCATCAGCTGAACAATAAAAGGTTTTATTGAAAACAGAAACTAGACGTTTATTATTCAACTGACTCACAAAAGGTACTTAAATTTCACATATTACGTAGTATAGGCACTTACAGACATTTTGGTTAATATAAATGAGTTTTTTTTAATGTACTTAGAGCAACACAAGAATGTAGATAGTTCTTGTTTCAAGTCAATATATATTTATATATGTCATTAATTTAAACAAAGAAAGAACGAATGTATTTGCAGACGATATGAGATCATTTTATTTCGTAGATTCTCTTCAACTGCGTAAATCTTAAATAAGTCAATTATTTGTTAAAAAATGGTGTGTGTACATAATTTTGCAATGATTTAAGGCTATAGGTGGAAAATATCAGCAGGATTATTTCAGAGACGATTTAAGTAGAAAATTATTTAGTGTTAAAAGAGTAACAGGACTCCAAGTGAACATAGACAAGACGGAGGTTATGAAAATAACCAACCTACCAACAACAACAACAGCAGCAACATCCAACGCCAATCACCATCAACGGGAGGGATTTAAAAGAAGTTACTTCATTCACTTATCATCTAGGGAGCATTGTCTCAACTACACGCAGTCGGAACGGACGAGGATGTCAAATCGAGCGAGAGTCGCGAAGGCGAGAAACACATTCATCAACCTGGAAATCTTCGTCACTCAGCATCAACAACAAAATTCGGTCGGATTTTCAATACAAACGTGGTCAAGTCAGTCAGTTCTTCTATACGGATCAGAAACTTGGCGGGTCACAAAGAATATTTCCAACAGCCTGTTGCAGACCTTTATCAACCAACAACTGTCTTCGCTGGCTCTATACTGAAGATCAGATGGCCGGGTGGCCGGAAAGAATCACCAACAAGGAACTATGGGAACTAACAAACAAAACAAGAACCAATCAATCGCCACCCAACAAATATGCAGGAGAAAGTGGAGATGGATTTGATACTCGCTGAGGAGACCGCTGGGTGACATCGCACGCGCCTCAGGTCATTGCTCGAGTGGAACCAGGCCGAAAGGGAAGCGGCGAGTGGGACGTAAGTGCAAAGGTGACATGGAGGAGATCGTGTGAAGAGGAGTTGAAACAGTATGGACTAACTAACATGGATGCAGGTGAAAAGTACAGCAGAGGGAAGACAGAAGCAAGTGAGACGTGCGGTTGAAGCCCTATTTTCCACTAGGAACCCAAGGGAACAATAATAAATAATAATAAAAGAGTAACAACTTATGGCATAATTAGACAAGGGATACAGTTAAGATTTTGTTTGGAAATAAAAGTGGACTAGGGAATAAATAAAAGAGAGAAAAACAGAGTGGATTAATGCATATTACGGGGAGAGTTTAGGAGGGTTGGCGTGAATAGTAAAGTAAAATTATAGATAAAATAATTTAATTTAGTAGATTTGGAACAATAATAGTAAGTTGAACTCAGCTAGTGAAATTCAAAATCAAGATTGAGTGGAATGTGGGACAAAAGCACACAAACAAAACAATTATGGTTACCAGGGTAGTGAGAGGTTATTCACACTCTCTTTCTGTATGCCTAAGTTGTGTCGAAATCTTTTGATGACAATGGCTTCTGCGAACCGAAATAACCATGCTTTTCTTTGTGCACCGATTATTTTGAAAGCCTGGCCACTTTTTACTGTATGCCCTTTGTCAATTAGGAATCTGGCGATCGCGCTTGGCAACACTTTGCTGCCTTTCAAACAGAGATTTTAGGATATGCTCAGAGGACCTAGTTGACACTTTCTCCAACCCCTTCCTATGCACTTGCTGCCACAAGTGCAGGTCAATTGGTAAATGCACTTGGAGGTGACATGCAGAACAGGATACTTATTTACTTTTGACTGAGCTAACAAGCATACGGTGTTGTAATGTGGAATGAGTTTAGCGGTGGGAAATATTCTTTTCAATGCAACTTTAATTTTGATTTCCATTCTTATGGATACTTCTCGCTTTTGTACGCTATACAGATAGAAGAAATCAGTAAATGAAAATGAGGTTTTTTGATGTACTTAGAGCAACATAAGTAATCCAGACAGTTTTTATTTCAAGTTAACATGTATGTATATATTTCACACAACGGGTTCTCTTCTTTAATTTGAACAGAGAAAGAACGAACCTATTTGCAGGACAATACGAATTCGTTTTTTTCGTAGATTTTCTTCTCCTAGACAAAGTTTGATTTCTTAACGTACTTTTTTCTCACAGTGACTTAGACTTATAGATAGAAAGTAGGGGGGATTTTCATGATGAGCAGAAGATAGAATTCAAAAACCATTGGATCGAGTCCCAGTGGCTCAGTTGTCTACGAGCTAGCTCACCTTGTAACCAGAAGGTCCTGGGTGCGTACTGATGAAGAGACCCAAACTAGGACGGAGGAAACAGCTGACAGTTCAGTGCTCCCAGCTAGTTTTCCAGTGGTTCTCTAACTGATATCAGCTCATCATGAAATCCTCCATACAATCAAAGAAAGTATATGCTCAACATAATTCGTAAAATGATGTAAGCAGACGAATCATTCAGTGTTAAGAGACTAACTGTTTATGGTATAATTAGACAAGAGGGGGTTAAAGTTCAGATGTGTCTACGAAACACGGGTTGACTAGAGACAAAATACAAGAGTGAACACGTGAATGAATTTATACATATTCTGATGGAATGTTTGAGAGGTTGCGAGAAAATAATAAAGTAAAACTATGACATAGAGAAAACAATTAAGTAGATTTAAAAAAAAACCTAGTTATGAATCCAACTCAGTAAGTGAAAATGAAAATAAAAATTCATAGGAATATTAAACAACAGAATGAAACTCTACTCCACTTGTTTAATTATGCTAATTGTGCTTGCACTAGCAAGTACAAAAACTCAACCATATCCTACTTAGCTCGTGTTCTGTGCGACAAACAAGAAAGCATTAGGCGTGATACCTATAACTTATTAGGCAGTCAGTTGAACAACTGGATCTCGTCTTTCCAACTCATATCATTTATAGGTACAACGTTTTCTTTCTTTTAGATATCATAGAGAAGATTTGTAGCTCATGTGGATGATTTTGATGTGGTTTTGTTCTCTGAGCTGGATGGTTAGTTTGCGAAGCTTTCATCACCTTACTGGGTGACATCTTCAGCGCATACTTCAATTTGAAGTGAGCTTTTAGATTTCTCCACGAGTTTATTAATCATCTCTCCTGGTGACCTTGGACGTGATTGGTTGTTTGTGTGTGTTTTCACACCTTCTAGGTTACCTGTATTGGAACCGGTTGTTTCTTTGACTTGAACTTTGACCCTTTGTGTGAAGTTTCTTTCTTATTGGTTGATAAATTTTGTCTATGTCGATGTGTCTATTGATTGATGATCCACTGGAATGCCAAGCTTCTTTCTTTCTTTTTCTTTCCTCTCTCTTTTTTCTCTCTGTTTTGTGTAGCTTTGTTTCTTTCTTCCTTGCAAACTCTATTTAAAGCATTCTTCTTCGTTCTTTCACACTCTGTATATAGTGACCTTTTGTTACCACTTACGCCAGTAAATATGCTAGAACCTACTTTTCTAACACCTTCAAACACTGTTCAATTTTAGCTTTGCTACCGACATGTCAATATGTTGTTGTCAAAACTAACTGAGATTACCCTTAATCTATGTAGAATTTTATTTTATTGTTAATTTACTAACTGGATGCAATACTGTAGTGAAATGGTGAGAATTCCATTCTGTATCACAAGTACTCTTTTGGAATAAAGCAAATTATTATTATCATTATTAAAAAATAGTCAATCATTTAACACTGAGGAATTCGTCTACTTTCATCATTTCTGAAATTATGTTGTCTAAAGTTTCTACCTATAACTCAAAGTCATTGTGAGACAGAGTATGTTATGCAATTTTGCAGCTTATATTGTGATTTTGTTTAGGATTTACGCAGCTGAAGAGGACCCGCAAAATAAAAACAGCTCAAATTATCCTGCAAATACGTTCTTTCTTTAATTCAGTCTTAGATTTCCCCTTTGACTGATTGGACCGAAGTGCTCGGTCTCAGGCTGACATATCAGCTTCTTGTGCAGATGCTTCGACGATGTCAAGCCGGTCCAGTCAATCGACGCAGAAATCTAAAATTGAATTAAATAATTAATATGACCCATTGCACAAGAGGTGGCTCTGTTGTGGAGCAGGTGGTCTAGTGGATGACGCTTTGGTGTTTGAAACTATGGGCACTGGGTTCAAGTCTCGATGGGAAAATCATCACTCACTGCTGGTGCAGGTATATCCAGTGACGAGTCCCAAATAGGGTGAAAAGCGCGTTATCCTGGATTCCACTGCTAGTCACCATCCACCAATTATATTTTTCCTTGTTCAAACATATATATATATATATATATATATATATATATATACAAAAAAGCCGTTAAACTGTACTGACAAAATGCATTTTCTGTTACGTAACAGAATTTCGAAACAATGACCGTGTTTTATGCATGCAAATTAAATAAACAATACACTTTAGGAAGTAGTTTTACTTTGGTTGATTACATTTTCAACAGTAAATATACCATGTTTTGATATCACTGTCAGTCAATTTATTCTAAATATAACAAATGTCTTTTTGAGAAATAAGTAGTGGACATATTAAAAAGACGGTTGCAGTAAAGAAAATGTTCTTTTCAACGAATTTTTTATCAATTAGGTAGCTGTACATTCATGTATGTGTAGTAATTTTTAGATGAGAAAGATTCCAGAACTATTTTCAGTCAAGAGACAAATTTAGTAGGAATGCAGATAAACACAAAAATGTGATGATAACAAAATAAACCGGAAGATTAGATAAAAACAGTAGTGAGAATAGGGATTAAAAAAAGTAAAAATAACAGAAATGAACAAGAAGTTCAGATGAGGTAGGTAATAGGCTGGCTAATCAACAATGACATAATTCTTGTTTGTCCCTTGCTTAACCATGCTGGATGATGTTCAGAAACACGGTTCGGAAATACTATTAGGTTCAATCCTAGCTGATTTTTTTCCTCTCTAAGTTAGAGAAAGGACCACTGAAAGGAGTAATTAGTGACTTGGATTTCTACTGTCGATATATGGATGATAAATTTCTGCAATGAACATTCTTGACAAGTTTAATGATGGCTATTCAGCAATAAACTTTACCGTAGAGAAAGAAAGTATTGACAGTATCTCATTCCTAGACGTCTTTATGACAAGGAAAGAAGATGGCACACTAAGAAGGAGTGTGTACAAGAAACCTACTACAACAAGTCAGTACACTCATTTTTTGAGTTTTGTACCTTTGAAATATAAACGTAACCTGGTAAAGTGTCGGGTTCATAGAGCTAGGCTAATCTGTACAGACGACTGCCTCAATAAAGAGCTTAAGATTACTACAGAACTACTTAGAAAAAATGGTTATCCGGATAAGTTAAGTGAGAAAAATATGAATTCATCGTCTAGGACAGTCACTATGGCAACAGTTCCGAAAAAAACACTGTTCATAAAACTGAAGTTCCTCAGTGACAACATCAGCGAAATAATAACACAACGACTGAAGAATGCAGTTAAAAGAGCTTATTATGCAGCAGAGGTACGTTGTCTCTTCACAACTACCCCTATTCTACGTTCAAGAAATAAGGATAAACTACCTAAATTTGCTTCTTCCATGTGTATCTACCAGTTTGACTGCAGCTGCGGAGCCAGCTACATCGGGCGTACAATTAGTCAAGTTCATTGTCGTATTTCCGAACATCATCCAGCATGGTTAAGTAAGGGACAAACAAGATCTATTCGTAGCTCTATTTTAGCCCACCTTGTAGATATTGACATAATTCGCTGTTTACGATGGCTACAGTAGACATATAGCCATAAGCTTGAACTATTGGGTTGCAAGTGCCTTAGCTATACCCAAATGATCTTACTCTTTTTGAGAGACATAGGTTTAGTCGGATCTTGTATATGGCTTTGAAGGACTCTTTAATATACACAGCTGCATTCTGCATTTACTAGCCGGGCTGAATAGTGTTCCTGAGAGCGGATGCATGGTACGGCTGATATATTTAGCTCCATAAGAGCAAGTGACCCGGTATACATGTATTGAAGTGGTCCAATGCTAAAGCTCGTCATTCATGTGCTAGCTGAATAGTTTCTTGCTAGAAAATGTCACTCGTAGGCTGGTGACAAAGTATGTTTAACAAAACAGTGAGTTTTTACCTTGAATTTTTAAATAATTACAGTATGTATTTTGTATAATCAATCCAGAGTTTAATGTATTACTCTATTCTGACAGAATTTTATTATCGCATATCTTTTTAAAAAAGAAAAATAACGTCATAGCGGCATAAACTTTTAGAGTAGGCGTCAAGAATGCTATCTATAAAAATGATCAGAATGATTTCACATAAAAAAAGCATCATTCAACTTAGGTAAAATTGATCACTGCTTACCTTGTAGACAGATCATAACAGATATGAAGCTAATCTACTAGCTGGTTTATTTCAAATGCCTATTTTACTCCATTTTATTCTATTTTGTTTAAACTAATTCACAGCGAATTTTAAATCTTTCATAAATCTACTTCTTAGCTAAATAAATTTATTCATAAATAATTTTCTCATTATTACTACTATTATTTTTTAAGATTACATTTATTCCTTTAATTTCCCAGTGAAATATAAGGCTTCAAGCTAGAGCTTTGAAGCTTTTAGTGACAATGGTTTTATTTTCTTTTTTACCAAGTGGGGTTGATAGCCTCACGCCCAACCTTTCCTCTTTACCGGCCTTACTATCGGCTTAACGAGGTTTAAGAGTGCATCGGGGTTCGAGGTTCGAATCTCGAACGATTCCCCTGGTTGGTGAGCGTTCTACTGCTGAACCACTGACGCACCTTATCACTACTAGTGTGGTGGTGTGATACAGACAGTGTGTGCATCAGTGGCACTGCAGTTAGGACTCTTGCCATTCATGCATATGGCCCGGGGTTCGATGGCCGGCGGACGCACACCTGATATCAATTGGTCGGGCAGCAAAATTTCGGCTACCGATATCACATGCTGAAAATTCCATACTTGCACCAAAAATACCGTATGGAATCAAGCTATAATAGAAAAAAATTAAATTATTCTCACATATTTCCACAGTTCAATTCGGCATTAGCAATAGAATACAATATATTTATTTAAACATTGTTTGTTGCTAGACTGAAAATATTATTCCCACAGGTCAGTACTCCAGTAGCAACAGAATACGATACATCTATTTGCACATTCTCTTTGATGTTACCGACAGAATACATTTTCCACAGTTACATACTGTAATGGCAACAGAATACTATGTATATTTAAACATTGTATTTCATGTCGTTTGATGTAAAACCGAAATCGCACACTCAGTTAACGAACTGGTTAACGAATACAAACTGTAGATATATGAACAGCGGTTTGATCAATGGAAAATATACCTTGGCTTCCGTGTCTTGCCTTCTACTGTTATACTAGTACTACTTGACAACAGTATATGATAAATCATGGTACTGATTTGCCTTTGGCGTCTGAGATGATGGATATCAGGTTCCAATCTCAAAGGGGATACTATCACACACTAGGGATTGCAGGTACATCCAGATGAAGTGCCCAAGTAGGACGAAATGAACACTGTGGCTAAATTCCATTCATTGTTGGTCATTATTCATCAAATGACAACATGTTAGTTAATCTTCAGACATCGCTGAATCGTCCATAATAGGAGCCAACATGTCCAACATAATCAATCAGTCTACGCGGAATACAAAATTAAAATTAAAACAAGACAATATAATTAGTGTGTTTACAAAATATACGAACTATGCACGAATTCCTGACTATGTTAATTTTTAATATCATAGTGTTAAAGGAAACCTGTACTATCTCTGCAGTGATATCAATACTTGTTAGATAACTACATCAATTTTGACCACGGATTAATATCATTTAGAGATCTATTGAAAACTGACAGCTGTTCTGTCCTAGTTTGGGACTCATCTACAGTACACCCCTGCCGGAGTTAGAACCAAGGACCTTTCGATTACAAGGAAAGCTCTTAAACTATTCAGCCACTTGGACCAGACTCACGAGGTCAACACATGGATTCTTACTTCTAACAATTCGTGATTTTAGTGTAACCAACCACCTACCAATATCATCGGTGAGTGTTTTTCTTCACTCCCTGCTGAATGAACTTCAATGGTTGCGACTTCGCACTAGAACTTCAGGGCGACTTATTCCTGTAGTCAACAATTGGTGAGTGTTATTTTGTAGGGAGTTGATTTGTTTCAAGTCAAATCATGAGCTGACAAAAGACAACCAGTCTCATTAACCTATGGCATCCAGTGGTTCTCTGATTGATGTCATTTTGTGATTTGACTTGAAATATACATATGCGTTTGCTCCTGTGAAGTCAGTCTCTAATTAATATAAGTGGCAAGTGGTGAAAGGATGATACTTTTAGAGTTATCTGAATGATTTTTGTTAGGATGGGTATAATTTTGTGTTGTATCTTGTCATAATAATTTTCTATGGAGTGTTTTAATCGTGTCCCTGAGTTTTGAGCAAATCTACTTACTGTTAGAACGGCGACAGAAGAAGCAGTATGAAAGCTTCCAAGTGAAAGTGATAGAAGTGCTTACTGATGAATTATCTTCGCAGTTATCTAGTCACTACCATATACTGACTTCATCATCAGATTAGTCACAGAAGTACAGAACAATTTACCACTTGGTGGATTGTTTGCACAGTTGAGTTTCAATGAATCTATGAAAAGTGATGGAAAAAAAATCAGATTGATAACCTGGATTCCAATAATGCATCAAAATATAGTGATGGTACTATTTGTGTAAAACCAGAAGATATGATCAGTTCAAGTGCAGAGATTTTCACTCCAGTTTCCCCTGTTTCATCAGTTTCAGCTACATGCCATGCTGCTAAGAATGCTTCCGGTGATATTTTAAACTTAGTTGGTAAAATCTCTTGTAGTGTTCATTTCATGTCAAAGAATTTTAAAGGCTTATGTTTTCTTACCAATCGTCATGGTTTAGATCTATTCAAAATTGATTAGACTGATAAATCATGCTTTTCGGGACCGCGTGCCAGTATTCAGTATCCGAGATGACTTCTTTACTCTTACTGGTAAAGTTAGCCGCGTATCAATCAATGAACCCTTACTATTTCGAGGTGTGTGTATTTGTAGGGGGGGGTGGAAGTCTCATAGATGGAGAGTACCCATACCTACAAATATCTTTCTCTAGTGCCTTAGGTGGAAATCTATTAGAAAAAAGGAGGTGTTATAATGGGCAACCTATCTTTGTTAGCCGTGAACTCAAGAGTGATGCATGCACTGATATGATAGTCTGTTGTTGTGTGATTTATTTTTGGAGTACTTTCAAGGTCAAACGATCAGTCAGATATTGATTATTTGATTATGGCTTGATTTTCTCATGTGCTGATCAAATTGCAACTGTACGCATCATCATCACAGAACAAAGCATAGGATGGCAGTCACAATTCTACCTCTACCTCGATTTAATGAAACTCGAAAGGGCCTTCAGCAGACAGCATTGATCGAGAAGTAATTTGAGAACTGCTTCAGCACTATACTGTACAGTGCCCAAGTCTTTATCAACCTTATTCAACGGATACATATATATGACGATGTCTGTCACCTGTCAGGTGATCCACAACAGAAAACTAACTCAGTGAGGCGTTCGAAATAAATACAGGAGTAAGACAAACTGGCAGCCTACCTATTATTCCCACACGATGATATTCTTAATTGTGGTGGAATGGGTTACGTATCAGACTGCGTGTTGCAAGTGAGAAAGCAGGAATACATTGGACTGACAAGAAGACTCTAGAAGATTCGGATTTCGCATATGGATGACTTATGTTTAGTGTCACTCACATAAACTCGAAGACTCAGAGGCAGGTGGAAACCAGCAAACTGGTTGAAGAGACTGGCAGCCGGAAGAGACAGGACAGGACTCCAGGTGAACATGAACAAGACGGAAGTGATGAAGATAACTAATAACCACTAGTAGCAACAACAACATCAGCAAAAACCAGCACCAGTCACCATCAACGGGAGAGATTTCACAGATGTTACCTCATTCATTTATTCGGCCAGGAAACACGGTTTCAACCATAGGCGTGCCCCACGAATGAAGATGTCAAAGCTAGTCAGCCAGCCAGCTAGCCAGAATCGGAAAAGCAACACATACGCCTGCATCAATCTGAGACGAGTTTCGAAGTTTTCTGCTTCACTCAGCCAGAAATAACTAGCAACAAGAAATTCTGTTTGGGAACAAACCAACCAACAGGCGACAGCCGATTGCTCAACAAATATATATCATGGAAGAAAATGGATGAAAGCTTAGATAGTGAGCATAAGGTTGACGTTAATACTGCATTTAAAATTATTTATCGCATTCCTACTAATCTTAATTTTTTCTTTACGAGTTCGTCTTCTACATACAGCTGAAGCAATAGGAATCCACATGAAGAAGCCAAGCTTGTGTGTTCAGATGAAATTTGTATAGCCACTTTCCTTAGCTTGGTCATCGTTTCATGATTGTATAAACCGGACTACTTCATCCTCCTCCCCCTAAAATATTTTGTCTTTTTAAAAAACTACAACTCTTCAGGGCGTCAGTGGCATAGCGGTTGGGACGCTCGCCGACCATGTATGTGGTGCGGGGTTCGATCCCCGGCCGACGCACTCCTTTACCTCCCTAATTGTTCAAATTATTTTATTTTTCTGACTACTTCATCTTTAGTTACAAATTATCATTGTCTTAATTGTTTTATTTCCTTTAACAATCTCTTACGTAATCAACCTATGCACACGCTTATTCCTTAATTGCTCTTCACTTTTTCCAAAATTATGCATTATGCAATCCACTTGTTGTAACCATTTCCACCTTTTAATTATATATATTAATTTTTTTTCTTCGTTAATTATCACCCCATTGACATTTTGACACTGACTAATTATTGTTAACAAACATATCAGTGCCACTTGATTGGTGGGTAAACTGTTGTGTATTGTAATTAAAATGCTATACATCATATGTTAGAGTAGACCCAGAGTGAAATGAGGATCTAATTGAAAAGTAAATATTTCTTCGCTACTCAATCTTTCTCTTTTCTAAATGTCTAAATGGAGATATTTTCTATGTGGGGTAATTGTAGGGCAATCTAATGAGGACTGTAGAGAATAGAACAGAGTGGAGATGTTCCGCTGAAGTTCTATGTTCCACATGGGATTCAAGGGAATAGTAATAATAATAATAATAACAATGATAATAATAGTGTCCTTTCTAAATCACTCACCATATCTACCTAATATAAGTGTCAACTGATGAAAGGATGAAGCCGTTTTTTTCTCACTTATATGAATGATTTCACCAAGGCACCATTGATTCATATATTCTTTCATGAAAATAATATGAGACATATAACTGAACATCTGCTCAATATATGTATATATAGAATCATTTAAATTCTAAGAAAAATATTTGAAATTCTGTAGTTTTTCACTTTTTAGTTTTTGTTTAAACATGTTGGCATGCATATTTCAGCTAATAAGTGTCACATTCCACTGTTATCAAGCAAATAAAACAATAATAATAATAATAATAATAATAAAGAATATTAAGAAAAAAAAGTTATTTCAAAATCAGACACATTTAATCATATTTTTTTGTCGTTGTTGTTAAAATCATTTATAATGTCAATAGAATACAGTATAAAGCGTGTACATAAATCACTGATTGGAATTGTGCATAACTTGCAATGAAGCACGTTTTTGTGTTTAATAATTACATACATTACATATTACAATATATGAATCATTCTATGAATAAGCTCAGGAATTTTACACGTCAGTGAACAGCAGCTTATAATTTTATCTTTATAACTTTCAAGAGTTGGTTTGTAAGGACTAAATTTAGTTTTTTTTTACGAGTTTGCCCACGGATTGATATTAGTTAGAGAAGCATTGAAAACCAGCAAGGAGTACTGGAAATCTGTTTTTTGCTTAAGTTTGGGGATCATCAGGAGTATACACCCACAGAGTGGAGTTCGAACCCAGGACATTCCAGTTACAAGGCAACCTCGTATGCCATTCAGCCACTGAAACCCGGTTCAATGACCAGCTTATGAATTCTAACTTCTACCAATTTGTGATTTAGTGCGATTGGCACCAACCAATGTGGGAACTCCATCCTCACACTTGACTGGATGGACCTCACTTGTCACTAGAAATCCAGGAAACTCCGTCGTGTAGCAAGTCACTTACTAGTGAGCATCAGATTTAATTTTCAAGAGTTGATTTGTAAGGATTAGTTTTGTTTTTACGAGTTGATCACGGACTGATATCAGTTAGAGAATCATTCAAATCCAGGGAGTACTGGACAGCTGTTTCATTCCAGTTTTCACTGGGAATATTTGATCTCATTTTGTGTTGAAGTGAATTAAATTTCAGTTTCAGGAAAGACTATGACATGCAAAGGAATCATTTGTTATCTTCAGTATTTTAAATGCCTTTCGACGGGTGCCAGAATGCTGAATATTCGCTTTCCTCATATTTAGGGGAAACAAAACAATAAGTTCAGCTAAGAGGCCCTTTTCAGTGAACTTATCTTACTTTTTAGATGTACAATCGAATTTATATACAAGTTTTTCATGAAAGAGGGCAGTAACAAAAGTGATGAGTGATCAATGCATAAGAGGAGTTGAATAAGTGTATTACAGTTACATACTAGAGTGAATAACTTAATAGACGAGCTGTAATCATGATGAACATAGAAACGTAGGAAAATATGGAATTATGTGAGGAGGGCCCTGGAGAAATAAAAGGGTTGTAGGCAGTTAAAAAAACAAAAAAAAAACAAAAAAACGAAAAAATCATGCTATTAGAAATCAACTAGATTGCTACCAAAGTCGTAGTAGTGGTTGAATAATCTTCTTTTTGTGCACAGCTCTGATTTCTTTATCACACTGTCTAAAGCTTCAGCAATGCAAAGCAGACGAAAGCATATTGCTTTTAGCAGGCTGTTCCTCACTTTGTAGACTACTCAGTGGGAGGCATATGTTATGCAACAAAGATGGCACTGAAATAGAAACCAAGTGGGAAATTAAATACCTAGGCGTTATTCCATCCGCTGATCTTTCCTGGTCGTCTCATATCTTGATGATTCCTAAGAAAATATTCCGTCTTACCTTCTACATCAAGAAGTTAAAACATTCTGGAATAACCCAACCTTTACTCCTACGATTCGTTAACTCTTGCATCCTGCCTATTATTTATTCCCTGTTGTTCCCCCTTAGTTTTTCCAGGGCTGAAGAAAGACTATACCTTATTACGTAGGATGTTAAAGGTTGTCAGCAGGGTAAGCTACGTGCCACTTAACCAGCTTTTTAATATTCTGGTTGACAGGCACATGGACTCATGTGAAAAATGAGCTAAGTCCATTTTATCTAACTCACACCACCCTCTTCATTCACAACTCTCCCATTGTATCTCTTCAGGCAAAACCAGAAGCCTATAGAGAAAACTATATGCTCTCACTAGCAAGTAAAAAGACTCAACCATACCCTACTTAGATCGTGTTCTGTGCGATAAAGAAAGCATTAGGCGTGATACCTTTAACTTATTAAGTGGTCAGTTGAACAACTGGATCTCGTCTTTCCAACTCATATCATTTATAGCTACAACGTTTTCTTTCTTTCTTTTTCTTTTCTGTCTTTTTTCTGTTTTGTGTAGCTTTGTTTCTTTCTTCCTTACAAACTCTATTTAAAGCATTCTTCTTCGTTCTCTCACCCTCTGTATATCTCGACGTTTTTGTTACCGCTTACACTAATAAATATGCTAGAACCTACTTTTCTAACACCTTCAAACACTCTGTTCAATTTTGGCTTTGCTACCGACCTACATGTCAATATGTTGTTGTCAAAACTAACTGAGATTACCCTTATTCTATGTAGAATTTTATTTATTGTTAATTTGCTAACTGGATGGAATACTGTAGTGAAATGGTGAGAATTCAATTCTGTATCACAAGTACTGTTTTGGAATAAAGCAAATTATTATTATTATTAAATGGAGTGGCCAATGTCAAAAAGGTGTTCACTTATCACACTTCTTATATAGACACTGCGAGCATTTTGCAGGCATGCGCGAAAGTGTTTTCGAATCCTTTTAGACAGGAAGGCTAAGTGTTGAACAGCCAGTATACTTGTCTCCACAAGAACAGGTGAACCGATATATGCTCATAGGATTGGTGAGATGACAGATCTTGTCCTTCAGGCTTCTGCAGACCGATGGACGACTGGAGAACAGTGGGGGAAAATTGTATAATAAGTGCAATTGTACAGATAAAGAAAAGAATGAATTCGTCGACAAAAGCCTTTCAGCTGAACTATATATTTGTTTCGCTTCCACTATTATATCATGATGGAAATTATTCATGGAATTTTTCATGGGCACACTTAAAGAATTCATTAAACGATAATCAGTATACATACAGTATGGTTATCAAATTACTCACTATATGTATCCTGACGTCCGATATTGTTTATTTATATAATAAATTGTATTGTCAATTTATATTTTATAAGTGTAAGTATAATGTGATATTATTTTTGGTAAAAGAAATGAAGTATGCATTATTGAGTTGAATTTTAAGTTTGAAGCAAATACATGACATGGGATTTTCAAGTATTGGTTTGTAGGGATTTGATTGATTCGTTACAGGATTTCATAACGAGCCTATATTAGTTAGAAAAAAAAAATCAATAAGGTGCTCACTAGCGACTGGCTCTACTCAAGTAGGTAGTTACCTGCGGTTCTAGTTGGACATCGTGACCAGTAGGGTACAGCTTGTCGGGTGTGAGGACAAAAACTCGCCGATGCCATTGGCTAATGGTCGCGCCATAAGGGGAATTGGTAGAAGTTGGGATTCATGGACTAGCCATTGGATCGGTTCCCAGTGGCTTAATGGTCTACGAGCTCGCTAGCCTTGTAACCAGAAGATCCTGGGTTCAAACCACGGTGGATGATCACTATGGAGAGTCCCAAACTGGACTGACGAAACAGCTGACAGTTCAGTACTCCCAGGTTTTCTAATGGTTCTCTAACCGATGTCAGCTCATGATGAAATCCTGTAACATGTCATAGGATTTTTCCAATTTCAATTTTTAGATGAACAGTCTTTATTAAGTTTATAGAATTTACAGAAGAAATAAAATAATTAATATTTTGTGTTAGTGGTTCAGCGATAAAATGTTCACCAGCCGAGCAGGAGGTGTTAGTTCGACTCTCGGCTGATGTACTCCTAATCCTCACCTAACTGGTGGTAAGCCAAAAAAAATAGGATAGGTTAAGAGTGAGGCTGGCAACGTCGCCTCACTTAAAGCAACACACTGTTGCTATTGAAGTCTTACGTGTTCCACTCGGAAGGTGGCAAGGAATGAGAAAAGTTGCTACCTTTTTATGTTGTGAATAGTATATACTTAAAGATAAAAACTTTGTTTCTATAAAATTTGTATCTAGCATTATTCATTTTAACCCCTTTAATGTTTAACTAATAGTCTGAAAAAAAATACAACATAATAGTGACTTTTCGTGAACAGAGTGAAATGGAAACCTTATCTTTCTGTGTGTTTATTTTCTAGAATATTATAAGGACTACTTAGTAACTATTGGTAACCATTAGTGCAAACATACCGAGATTTGATATAAACATTCCTGTTATGATGTAATTATTAAAAAGTTGAAAAGCACGGTTCAGTTTATTCTAACACACTGGCTGAAGCAAACAGTGTAACCAAAATAAAAAGTAGTAGAATTGTGGTTTATGCTACTGATAAGATTTTTCAGTAGTATGCATACATATAAAGAGACGATCATCGGCATAAAAAATCAAATAGGAGGGAAATAGATTTAATGTCAGAGAAAGTAAATGATACAGCTTTGCTGAGATACATGGGAGACATGAAAGGAACACGGAGAAACACAATATGACGGAAGGCCAGAAGTAGCACAATACGGAAGATCTTTGCAAATGGTGCCTGCGTTGAATATGAGGTGTACATAACTTCGTTATATAGAGATACTAAACTCCAAATATATAAAGGTTGTATTATATAAAATATTATAATTATACCTTTACATTTCACCGATTAGTGCCTAGCAAATAACTGCTATCATGCGCGTCTAGTCCTTGTTGTTGTTGTTGATGACTGGATTCTATCAGTCTAGTTTGTGATGTGGTCATTAAACTTGGCAGCTAGCCATTGTAGTGCTCACCCAATGTGCTGCAGTAAGAGCTATCACCATTGAGCTATTTGGTTTCATGATTGATTCTTAGAAGAGAAATGATTCCATTCAAGGTTGAACAAAACCTAGCTCCAAAGCTTCCTATCGGCTGCCTCCAACCGTCTAACGCGCCTTTACGTTGTGTGCTGTTACTCTAATTCACTTATTTACAAAGCAGAAATCTATTAACATATTAAAAAAACTTTTAGTGTATTCATTAAAAAAGAAATCATTTTGAATCACACTAGCGCAGTTAATAAGCCTTTTATAAAAGAGTGATGTAATTTCATACAATTATTCCTTCCTCAATGATAAATTTGAACCAAGTAACAAGAACACTTTGGTGCAGGATAATATGATCAGGTCACATGAGGCGCATAAAACCTCTGATAATGTCAATATGAATATAATGTTCAAGCCTAGTTTTACTGAATGGAAAACTATTCTTTGTTTAAGTTAATTTTCAAGTTTGACCACGAGTTGGTATCCATTAGAGAATCACTGAAAACCACGAGGGAGTACAGGACTGCTAATTCGTGTTAGTCTGGGGCTCTTTGTCCAACACTTGACATTAGTGGACCATGAATTATAACTTCTACGAAATGGTTAATTTAATGGGACTATCACATTATGTCATCGGGGAGTATCTGTACCCACTCGCTACCTGACGTACCCCTCTGGTCACGATTACACACTAGAACACCAGTCAACTTCGTTAAGTAGTCAATTACAGGTGAGCACGAGTTTAATTTTCAAGCATTAGTTTGTAGGGATTTGATTTATAGGTCAGTAAAACCATTCCCAGTGACTGAATGGTCTGCGAGGTCGCTTCGTAACCGGAAGGTGCTGAGTTCGAACTGCAGTGTATGCATACTGCTGATGGGTCCCAAACTGGGACTAAACAGCCGTCCAGTATTCCCTGATGGTTTTCACTGGTTCTTCTACCGATATCAATCCGTGGTCAAACTTGAAACAAATCGCATTCCTACAAAATAACTGCAGGAAGGTAATTTTGCTGAACCAGCATTTTAGGCCTCTACTGAAATGTCAGCTCTTGGTACGAATATTTCTACGATGTCCGATGATTAACATAAAGTAATTTTGATGGCTGGTGACTAGTAGTGGAATCTGTGATTCGCATTTCGTCTTATTTGTAATTTGGCAGTGGAATATACCTGCGATCCTTAGTGGGAATGATGACATCACTCACTTGCAGACATATCCACCTGAAGAGTGCCATATAGGACGGAATACGCATCATTGAATTCCTCTATTGCTAGTCAACAACCACAAGAAAAGTACAAATTCTGCTGATAAAACCTTTTTATTGTTGTTTTAGTAGCTGTCTTTCATTGTTTTATAATGTAAAAAGAAAATTAGAGTATGAAGTACTCATGGGAAATGTCTTTTATGCAAAATGTGGATGCATGAGCTTATTCGTATACCCTAAAATAATAAAAATAACTTGTTCATCAAGTGTTGGCTTGTAGGAATTTTACTGATTTTATCAAGCCTTAATTAACACATTATTTAGAGGACTATTAGAAACAAGAGAGTACTGATTAGTTGTGTAGGGGACTAATATTAGAGTTCACTAACATTCCAAGTATAAAAGTAATAATCCAAGTCAGTGGAGTGTTAAATCACAATATATTACCAAAAATACAGTGACGAGTTATAGCAACAAAAAGGATTACTTGGTTATAAAGTGTAAGTCCTCGGCTACAAATTAATTATATAATCCACAGGCACGTTAACTGTTGGGACTGCGTCTGCTGTAGCTGCTGTGTCCCGGTTGTAGAAATGTCTTCGGATGAAAGTAGTATGCTCCTACAATAAATCCAAAGTTACAACACGGTGTGAGTGGAGCAAGCAAGTAGAGGTGACCAGGGAGAAGACGAAGTCTCCAACAGCCGAGTGTATTTCTTTCAATCGTACACGGAAATTATTTATATTTCAACAAGAAGCGATTTAAACAAAAATTATGTACAATATCTCGAATTTATACAAGTACCTAAAAAGTGTACAATCACATTGTTACGTACTCAACACGGCTCCCCCCCTAGAGGTCCGGAGAGACAACCGGAAAATGATACGTAAAACTATGAAGTAAGTAATAACAGTAATAGCAACTTTTGGATAAAAATAGGGCTATATTACAACATGCATAAACGCGAGAAGGTATGTGAATCATGTAAAGTCTGAAAGCATATACAATGAGTTCTGCAATAAAAATTGAAATAGAAAGTCATGTCACTTAAATTTGCACTAACCATGAACATAGATTTTTAATGTATAAAGAAAAATATGTAAATACACAGTAATTAAGGAGGGGAAAGAAACATTAAAAAAAAATATGGATTAAAGATCAGCAGTTTTTGGAAAGGACACTACCTGTTTTTTTGGTGAGGTACATATAAATAAATAATAGTGATAGTAACATCAAAGTTTACGACGAAATACTAACGGTCATGATGATAATGTCTAAACGAAAAACAGTGATGGCATTTATTGTGGCATTTGTCTCGCTATTAGTTGTCTGCTCGTTTGATGTACCGGACTGAGGTGATGACATTATTAATATGAGGTTATTGGTGCAAATTAGGATACAAATATAAACCACACACAAAATCACAATGAATATAAAAAAAAGCAAAAATAAGAATATAAATATGCCAAAATAATCCGTGTTCTTATCGGGCTCACCAATTAATTTGTAGGGGACTAATATTAGAGTTCACTAACATTCCAAGTATAAAAGTAATAATCCAAGTCAGTGGAGTGTTAAATCACAATATATTACCAAAAATACAGTGACGAGTTATAGCAACAAAAAGGATTACTTGGTTATAAAGTGTAAGTCCTCGGCTACAAATTAATTATATAATCCACAGGCACGTTAACTGTTGGGACTGCGTCTGCTGTAGCTGCTGTGTCCCGGTTGTAGAAATGTCTTCGGATGAAAGTAGTATGCTCCTACAATAAATCCAAAGTTACAACACGGTGTGAGTGGAGCAAGCAAGTAGAGGTGACCAGGGAGAAGACGAAGTCTCCAACAGCCGAGTGTATTTCTTTCAATCGTACACAGAAATTATTTATATTTCAACAAGAAGCGATTTAAACAAAAATTATGTACAATATCTCGAATTTATACAAGTACCTAAAAAGTGTACAATCACATTGTTACGTACTCAACAGTTGTTTTATCGTAGTTTCAGACCCTTTAGCGGTTAATACTGGAGAGAGAATCTAGGACCTTGAGTTCACGTGAAGATCAGAGTACTCTCTAGCTTTAAGTGGTACTCTAAATGAAGACATTTCATGACAGAATATAACTTTAATATACTTCATATTATCTATTATGTTATAGGAATATGGTGCATCGGTGTTTCGGTGGTAGAATACTCCTCGATCAAGCATGTTGCCTGGGATTTGATCATCAGTCGACGCAGTCTTAAACCTCTTCTGGCCGGTAGCGGAATTGCTAGAGAGGGAAGAGTGTACGTGAGGCTAGCAACCACATGTCTTGCAAAATAACACCAAATTTACTGAAACTTCGAAGCTGAAGCTTGAAGTCCTATGTTCTAATCGAATCGCAAAGGAATAAAATAAGAAAAACATTGTTTGAATGTGAAAGACTGCCTAAATTCATTTTAGAAGCAGCATATGTCGATAAGATATAAGCCTAGATTTTTCAGCAGACGTCCAAATAAAACAAAGTGAATTCATCACTTATCATATATAACTTTCACCATTTAAACTGTTTTTAGTCGTGGTAACTGAAGTGAAATGACGACCCAAATGAACACTGGCGTCTTGTAGTTCGGCAAGAAGAGGGTCGGATTAGTAAGTTGAAGTCCTGCTGCAAACCAGATTTGAATTCCATTTTCAATAAATGATTACATCATTGAGTCTACCATTTCAAGGCTATCTTGGATGTGGTGCTAAAAAAGCGTGAATCGATAGAAGTCAAAATTCATGGGGCATTTAGCTATATCTCTGTGGTTGAATGGTTAATGATCTTGCCTTTTATAACCTGAAAGTCCTTGGCTCAATCCTTGATGGAATCGATCATGGACGCGTACTGTTGGATAGTAGCAAATTAGGACAAAGTAGCTGTCCAATACTCCATTTTTTTCTTTTTGTATTGCTTTACATTCCGAGTGGAACATAAAGCCTCAGGCAAGAGCTTTTTGAAGTTTCTGTAGCAGTGGTTTTATATTTACGCGGTGGGGTTGATAGCCTTAAGCCCAAACATCCTTCTTTACTGGATCTACTACCGGCTAGTGGAGGGTTAGGAGTTCGTTGACAGAGGATCGATCTCCGGACCTTATGCGTGGTTGGCGAGCATTCTACGGCTGCGTCACCGATGACCACCAATAGTCCATGGTTCCCAATAATTCTCTAAATGATATCACTCCATGGTCAAACACGAAAGTATTCAGATTTTCAGCCAAGGCATCCATGTAACTTTTGGATATAAAAGTGAAAACAATAACTGTTTTATTTTAATTTTCTGCTTTTAGTTTTGAGTGAAGTACACATTCCCGTCAGTAAGTCTGCTAAGTGTTAGAATCTGAAAGAATTAAAACCAAGAATAAGCCAAAAAGGTAAGTAGATCACTCATGTATATAACGTATATTTGTATTTATATCAAAAGCTATCCAGTTGAAATATTGTTATTATTATAAGTGTAGATTTCGTTACAAACTAACATAAGTCAGAGATATCATTGAAAACCAGGAGGCACTGGACATCTGTTTCGTTCTAGTTTGGGACTAGTCAGCAGTGCACACTGACGACTATGCTAGGTAGCGAACTCAGGACCTTCAGGTTATGAGGTGAAACTCTTTGATGATTCATTTCCTTAGGCTGGAGTTCGATAACTCTTTCATTTCGTGATACAGCTCCTTTTTCAGCAGTGATTTCGATTAGTATTCACTCCATCTAGGCATGGTGAACCTCACCGATGAAGGCTTCTCAGTACATCTTCAGAGAATCTATCCAGTACCTATGAATGATCTAGAGATTAACATTTAGATTATGGGCCCAAGTGGCTGGATGGTCAACGTGGTTGGTTCTGTTACATGAAGGTCCCAAGTTCGATCCCTAGTAAGGTCATGGGTGTGTGTTGCCAGAGAGCTCCAAACTAGGACGAGACAGCCGTCGAATGTTTGCTGGTTTCCAGTGTTCTCTCTAACTGATATTGGTTCTTGACGAAATCTGTATTGAAGTGATTTCAAATCCCTAGAAAAATCCATAATCTAAAAGAATTAATGTTATTATCATTATTATTACCCTTTGAATTATAACGATGTTTAATACTGAATCACCTTATACAAAATGAACACCGTAATGTCTTGTCATTATCTCTGAGATTTCACCAATATAATTATTGTATAAATAGCCAATCATAAAGAATCAAATCCTTTCAAACCGAAAATCAAATTAACAATTTGTAAATTAGTTAGCAATTTCCAGTATACAGAGTTCTAAGGGTCCAACCGACCGGGTACGCGACTGGTAATCTGGGCTCCAAATGACCGAAATAGCCGTTAAGCGGTGGTTAGATCACCTCTATTTGTCGGGCTAGCAAATACCACTGGTTAATGCATGAATGGCACACAACTACTCATCTTAATCAATCAATCAATCAATCAGTAGTGTGTGGTTTTATGCAAATTTTCTCCCCATCGAAGCAACTCTTGAGAAACAGACAACATTTGTGAAACAATGATAAGAGTTTAGACAAAGCAGTAAGAAGACGTAATTTGTCTGAATGGTGTAATGCGTATTTGTGCAACCCATTTTGAACAATCTGATCACACAGGGACTTCTCATAGGAATATATATGAAATTAGTAGAGTTAAGAGGTGAGAAAACAGGCCTAGGTCAAGTTAAACGGACATAGTTCACTATGTCCCTAAACCAAATAAGAGAGGTAATCAATAGTATATCTACCCTGGCTGGTATCAAAACAAAGTTTACCAAGGAAGGTGGTTTAGTGTGATGACGAATTATTGCTTTGATCACATATAGGTGATGTAAACTTCCTAATTGCCAGCTAATGCTTGCACAAACTTTATGATACGCCCCAAACACGTTCTTTTGATAGGTTTAAAAGGTGTGTAAAAATCAATTTCATGTCCTGTCTTCTCCGTAATATGCTTCGCAATAGAGGAGCTAGGCCTCCAGTTCTCACCATTAATGAGTTCTGGGGATTCTGTTTGCTTCTGAAGCCATTTAGAAATATGCTCTGAAGCCAACTGTTACTTGCAGAGACCGATGAGTCCTCGCTATGCATATGTGGTCACACTTATATTCAAACTGGTAAATACAGTGGAATGTGACATTTTTCGTATGTTGTAAGGGCTTAGATAGATAGATATATTGGCTTCACATTCTGAATTATTATGATATTAGCTGCATAAAAAGTCTTTTTTACAGCAGCGTTCAATCTTTGTCTAGTTATCAAGCTGCTATGATCACCCATAATCTAGGGTAGCTTGATGCACACATCTTTGTCAGTTGTGAGTTGGAGAATGGGTCTTGGTGTTCTGACTACTTTATATCTCCTGATAAACGATTCAGACAAATTACGTCTTCTTATTACTTTGTCTAAATTCATAAACGGAACTAATTGTTTGAAATAATAATAGTAACAATATCATTTTTTAAAGTTAAAAAATAAGGATTGAACAGAATATTTTTGCTACTTAAGTTATTTGAAAATTGTTCTTTAGTAAATACTTTGTCTTTTCTCTATTTATCAATAAAACTCTCTCGTTGTATTTCTTTATACAATAACAATATAGCGTGGGAGAAATAAAGTTAAATGAAAGAGTAGTTTCTCACGCTAATTACGTCTGTTCACTTGTGCACAACTTATCATGGCTACATCGAGTCTTTTTGTTCTAGTCACTTGTATAAAAATATTGTTAGTCTGACGACAGTCTGTAATTGAGAAAATCTGCTGATCGATTAAAGGTTCTTTTTACACTCATTAATTTATATGAGTATGAATGGTCGGAAGAGGAAGTGTAATTTATGTCAATGTCAGATGTATATTTTTCTGTAGAATAATGTAGATGTATTCCACGAATTCACTTCTTGAAATCTTATAGATGGTTAGGTTAGAACTCTCGCCGACCATGCATATGATCCGGGGGTCGATGCCCTGACAACGCGCACAATGATATCAATGGTCGGTCTGCAAAATTTGGGCTACCGATATCACATAGTGAAAATTCCATAAGTGTAAGAAGAATACGGGGTGGGATCAAGCTATAATCAAAATAAAAAATAAAATAAAAAAGTATTTTCTTATAAAATACTGTAGACAAGCCTGAATGACGATTTATAAACCTCCTTCATATATATATATATAAACCTTACTGGTTATTTACAAATTTTACAGAGATATCCGACTATCGACCAAAGGGCGGGTGTACTGCTCATCAGTCTGCTCCGTCCTCCTTTATGGCTGTGAGACCTGGCCATTGAGAGTGGAAGACATGAGAAGATTAGCTGTCTTTGATCATAGGCGCCTGCGTTCTGTCTCCCATGTGAAGTGGTATAATAAGGTGAGCAATATAGAGGTTAGGCGTCGAGTTCTAGGTAAGCGGGGGAAATCAATCGACGAAGTTGTGAAGTTATATAGACTGAGATGGTTAGGACATGTGTTACGTATGCCAAGTCATCGCCTTCCTCGACGAGCAATGTTATCTGATATAGGGTCAGGCTGGAAAAGAGCTAGCGATGGTCAAACCAAAACATGACATCAGTCAATGAAATCTACAACAGTTAGTCTAAGCCACGTAGAAAGATGTAGACTTCCTCGTTGGGGTCCTCGGGACTGTAAAAACCAATGGTTGGAAACAATTGGTGACATGGCTCAAAATCGTCGTTGTCAATGACTGACGCAGATGCATCCACTCCTTGTGACTTATGATTTCCAATGAAACTATTTTGTTCTTCGTTACTACTATTCCTTTGTCTCACACCTCTGTTTACTGTCTCTATTATGCATTTCTTCTACTTTCTTCTGTTGCTTTGTGTGCTACATGAAATGTGGCGACTTGAACTTCCGCACATATGTGTAAAGTTCTATGTCAAAAACAGACGGACAGACAAATTTTACAAATCTGTTTGACTATCAATAGAAATAGGGCAAGAATAACCGTGAACTTAGGAGTTCCTTAATTTGTACTGACTTTAGAAAGGGATAATGCGGATTTAAATGCCAAAAGTGTATAAATGTGGTTGAAAATCTTGAATGGAGGATGGTACCAGTCTACACAACTTCTCAGATATGTTATAATAATAGACTGCAACAAGGTGTTTTATCGATTCAGCTATATAACAAGGCCAGGTGTGAAGTGATCCACAATAGGAAACTCAGTCAAGCCTTTGAAGCAAAGACAGGAGTCTGTTATCACCTAGGATTGTATTCCTAACTTTGGTGGACTGGATTATGCAAGATAAGATAAGAAAACTCTGGAAGATCTCTACCTCGAGGACAATTTATTTCTAGTGTTACACAAACACGAAGACCTACGAGCAAAAACCAAAAATTTGGAAGAAGAAGCAGCGAAGACGGGACTTCAAGTGAACGTACAGAAAGTGGAGGTGATGAGAATAATCTGTCAACAACAGCAAACACCAATCACTATCAACGGAAGAAATGAAAGACCTCATTTCTTTCACTTATCTAGTCAGGATCGTTTTGGTGACAAGTGACCGGCACGGATGAGAACGTTAAAGCTGTCCAGCATTGGAAAGGCAAGAGGACAGACATTCATTACTCTGAAATCAGTTTGGAAATCTTGTGAACTTAGCACAAACAACAGAATTTCGGATTTCCAATACCAATGTTAAGCCAGTCAGCTCTTCTATATGGGTCAGAAACTAGGAGAACGCGTTGCGAATAGCATTTCCAACGGACTACTGCAGCCTTTTATCAGCAGCTGCTTTCATTGGCTCTATACCGAGGATCAGAGGGCTGGAGAGAAGAAACTTCGGGAACCAATCAAGGACCTATTGATAAAAAATATGACTTTGGAAATAAAGATAGATTAAAACGACTCTGAAGAGACCATTGAGCGATATAACACACCAGGCCATTTCTCAAAAGGAACCAAAATGGAAACCGACGAGTTGGGCTTTGCGTCGAAGGTGATGTGGAGGAGACAGAAGCCTATGGGCAATCATGGAGCCAAGTAAAGGCGGCTGAAGAGAAAAGGATGAAACAGAGATCTTCCGCTGAAGCCCTATGTTCCACTTGGAACCCATTGGAATAACAATGATAATAATAATAATAATAGTAATTTATACGTAAATCAATCACTTTCCATTAGACCAAATAAGTGGATATAACTTCTGGTCCCTTGTAAAGATTCATTACTACAGTATCACTGAAACAATAATTCATAAGAGAATCGAAAGGTAAAACAAATGTTTCAATGAAATGAACTGCGGAATTAAATTTCATGTATACTTTACTGAAACATTCTATGAATAGAACACATACTCAGGTTTGATAGGAACGATAAAAATTCATTCTGCTTGCTGGTATCTCATTTTGAAAATGATTATTTTGAATATTGGGGAAACAAAAGGAAAATGACCTGGGTCCTGTTGTATTATTCTTCAGCCCAAAATGTTCCACTCTTATTATGATGAGAAAAAAAACGACAACAAAATGAAGACACCATATCAACAACAGATGAAGCAGTTTCAGCTTTATATACGACTGACTGCTTTCAACATAAAAGTTTGCAAAGAACTGCAGCAGTTCGAGTTACCATATCAGTCAGTGAAGCTTCACAACCTCGCCACTTGACTTCCTCTCCTCATCTAACCCTCAACACCTAACCTCAGTATTAGTCACAGCATCATATCACTTGACATGGGATAAGGTAGAGATTACCTTTTTATGTTTTCCACTTTCAATGGCCATGTCTTGCAGCCATAAACGAAAACAGAGAGAAATGGTGAGGAGTACACAAGTCCATTAATCTATAGCAGGTAGAATGTCTGTCCCAGAGATGACGTAAGTTAGCAAATGCTAAAGGTGACTTTTGTATCCATGTTGAGATTTCGTCAGCAGTCAGCCCATTGAGGCTGATGCAACTTTTTAAATTTGTGAGGTGGTCAGCCCTCTCTGCCAGTTAACTCCCTATATTTAAGCTTGGAGTCAGTCAATGTAGTCCATTCCTTTAGCCTGATAATCTTATATTTGTCGGGAGCAAATTGCATGCCTAAAACATTCGATAATTGCTACACGAGGTGTTCAGTAGACTCTGAACTTTATCAACATCTTAACCTAGGAGGACTATATCATCCTCTAAACCATTCCCTGGATGCAAGTCAATCCTTAAGTATGTGAAGTCAGTTAGGATGAATTCCATTAGTAGTACACCTACGGTGAAATTAAAGAGAAATGCGTACAGTGGGCATCCCTGATGGACACCACTGGTTGTCATCACCAAGCACTAAATAAAATTAATATGACTACTTATGATTACATATGACAGATTGTTTAAGGTATATACATTATTATTATTTCCTTGGGTTCCCAGTGAAACATACGGCTTTGACGGAATATTTCCATTTCATCCTGTTCTCTCCAGTTGTCTTCGGCTGACTCAAAGACTGACTATAAGCTTTGATCTCCTCCATGTAACTTCTGTACACGAAACTTGTAGTTCCTTACTTAGGTCCCAACTGAGGTTATGCCTGGCATGCGATATCATCTGCCAGTCTTCTCAATGTGTGTCCGACCCATCTCAAATTTCTTTGTCATATTTTTTGGGCTATAAGTTCTTGGTCGGCCTAAAGTATTTTAATACAAGGCAAATGAAATGAACCATTAGTTTCACTTATATCATACTGTCCGTATTGTTTATTTATTTTCTTTTTTTTATCCCCACAAGAATAACAATGGTAGTTTATCATAAACCTCCGCCTCGTCAAACTACACGAAGCCAACAATTAATTGAGCGTATGCGAAAGTCAATTGGACCACGTTATTATCCGGGTTCTGAAGATCCTAGCCACTCAGATGAATCATTCACCTTAGATGATTCTAGTGATGATGAAGATATTTCAGAGAAAAGTACTGATATCATTGATAGGGTAATAGAATTTCCATTGGATCCAATGCCAATGGGTATAAGGAAGAAGCAAGCAGAAAATGCAGAAAGTAAAAAAATTCTTGGATTCGGTATGAAATCATCACGTTTCCCAAAACCATCAAGTCATTTGGTAAGACTGAATGAAGAATTTTATTCACTGCATGATTAAGATATTATCTGATTTGTGTCTTTTCTGTCTTTTTAGTGAATTAATTGTTGTTGTAAATAAAATCCCTTGAAAGAATTCCAAACATTTCTACTTCTTTTTAAAGTGTCAGTCTTTGTAGAGAATATCATTGATATCAAGTCTTATCACGGATTCCTCTATTAACTAGAAAATAATTGGAAATCAGGGAGGAGTACAGGACAACTGTTTTTTGTTACAGTTCAGGACTCTTCAGCAGTACATAACCATTTGCCTCTTTGGGACTAATAGAAACTAGAATTGATGGAGTGCCATTCCATTATGGGTAAATTTTGTTTTGATAAAGTCTCACAGTGTTATACAGTAATGTTTACTGATGCCACCACGTTTCGAGCACAATTTATTGCCACTCATAATCATATCAAGGTACTCACACGACTTCCTAACTTCATTTATATGGTTCCAATATTTTTCACTTGATTTTCACTTGATTTGATTGGTAGTAGTATTTTCCATATTTTGGGTATGAGTGATGAATCATTCCTATTGCATGTGTTTGGTGTAGACTCGATGAAACAGCCAGGATTCAGTAATCAATCTCTCTCGCTGTCCACCTACCTATATTACTTTTTAAAATTTTAACCCTCTCCCACCCTATTGTGTGGTTGTGTGTTAATGCATGCATTGCAATTGCTGAGCTTTTTTCTAAATTACTTATCTTCTCGGGGTCAACCATTCTTACCTTAGCTAAATTCTTATGTTCTGATAATCTGACTACCCCTGACCTACTAGTTTGACCTATGTAGTTGACCTAACTCACAGTCATTGCATAGTATTTTGTAAATTATATAATTTTTTGGTTTAATTGAGTCAACAGGGTCCTTTAACCTACAGAGCTTGTCCCTGATTAAGTTTGTAGGTGATATGTATCCATATAATATGTGTGTTTGTTTGACAGTCTGTTCTTGGTGATATGTATCCATATAATATGTGTTTTGACCTATGTAGTTGACCTAACTCAGAGTCATTGCAGGGTATTTTGTAAATTATATTATTTTGTCTAATTGGGTCAACTGGGTCCTTTAACCTACAGAGCTTGTCCTACCTGAGTGAGTTTGTAAGTTTAAATGCCACAATAGGGTGAGAGAGGGTTAAAATTTTAAAAAGTAATATAGGTAGGTGGACAGCGAGAGAGATTGATTACTGAATCCTGGCTGTTTCATCGAGTCTACACCAAACACATGCAATAGGAATGATTCATCACTCATACCCAAAATATGGAAAATACTACTACCAATCAAATCAAGTGAAAATCAAGTGAAAAATATTGGAACCATATAAATGAAGTTAGGAAGTCGTGTGAGTACCTTGATATGATTATGAGTGGCAATAAATTGTGCTCGAAACGTGGTGGCATCAGTAAACATTACTGTATAACACTGTGAGACTTTATCAAAACAAAATTTACCCACAATGGAATTACACTCTACCAGAGTGCACAAGTTTTATTCTTATATAGCATTGATAGAGTGCCATTGGCGGCGTGCTTAAAATTTGTGCTACTGAAACCCCCCCAACCAGTATCTTGAATATAGTTTTTCTTTCTTGTTCATATTATCTACCCTGGCGAGTATTTCAGATGTTTCGCCTATTGGCTTCTACTAAACTTGAGGAAAAGCCTGTGCCTAGGTGGCAAGGTATCTCAATACATGAGATATCTGTTCCTGAGTTGTGTCGTTGATTCTCAAAATGTATTCCAGAAGATTTTATAACCGGCATTCATTCAAATGTCGTGCATTTTTCGAAGAAGATACAGAAAAGATATCATCATAAGTGATTAGTTTATGCTTCAGGTCAGATAGCACTGTGTCATACGATCTATTGTTTTATTTAAGGATGCTGGATGAAAAGAAAATAGCACGCAATAAATTCCGTTGAAAATTCCGTACATTATATATAAAAACTGTTTAGAATAAAGCTTTTATAAATAATTTTATTGTTGCATCTCAGGGGCTGAATGGTCAACGAACTTGCCTTCTAACGTAAAGATCCTTGGTTCGATCTCCAGTGGTGTCCTGGGTGTGTGTGTACTACTCAGTAGTCTCAGACTAGGACAAAACAACTGTCCACTACGACCTGATGGTTTTCAATGGTTCTCTAACTGATATCAGTCCATAACCAAACCACTGAAAACTAGGGTGTACTTGACAGCTGTTTCCTCCTAGTTCGGGACTCATTAGCAGTACACACCTACCGGGGTTCGTATCCACGACCTTTCTGTCACAAGTCAAGCTTGTAGCCGATTTAGCCACTGGAATCCGACTCAGTGATCTACAAATTCTAACTCTTACCAGTTCGTGGTCTTTAGCGTAACTACCAAATAATGTTTTCATTCCCGACTGGATTGACCATACTGGCAACGACTTCTCACCAGAACAGCAGGCGACTTTGTACCTAGTCAGTGGCAAGTATCAGAATTATTTTCAGTAGTTAGTCTGTAAGGATAAGGACCATTGAAAACCAGGGAGTACTTGATAGTACCGGGCGCAGAATCCGAAACCAGGATGAAACAGCTGCCCAGTACTCCTTACTGGTTTTACAATGATTTTCTAACTGATATCAATTATTTAACTAAGTGTAATACAAATGTAAATGAGGATTTTCTGGGATAATGAAACTCCAAGGTGGTTATTTCTATAACTTTCCTGTCATTACTTGTTATTCTAACCTCGCTACAATATTACCGACCACATTTTCATTGTGCTAATTAGTGAATGACTGACTGACTGACATGTCAATGTATAAATTCCCCCCAAAGTGCCTCACTTCACGTTAATATGCTTCGTCAGAGAAGTACAATTAAAATAGAGGTGAGAAGTGTAATGCGATGTCAAGGGGGGATGAAAAATTTTAGAAAGAACGATCAGTTATGTGAAGTGTACAGATGACCTTCAGATGATGATGATGACGATGGTGCAAGTCGGCAAATAATTTATGAACTCATGTTGAGATCTTATAAGTAACCAGTAACCAGATACAACTAATTGAAGTGAAGTGAAGGAGTCGACATATTCAACGATTTCACTACCTGTTAATTAAACTAGAGGTCTGTGCAGATTATTCTTGCAGCATAATCTTATATTCGACAAAGGCAAGGAATTCCGCCCGAATACTGTGTTTCATTAACGTCTATGCGAAACAAAGACTCTAGATCAGCACGACTTTCTCTTGGAAACAAGTGAATTAATAAGACACAAAAGTCAGCTGGAGTCGAATACGTATGTTGACGTTGAGTATTGATGAGGGATACTGGTTGTCTATCCTCCATATAACAACTCTCAATAAGCTCTAATGTGTATCTTTGGGTTCGAATAAAATGTCTTGATTAAAAGAGTATATTTTCTCAGGATTCTATTTACAGTCACACATTGCAAAAACACCAGAGTCACATAATGCCTTCATATTAAGAAATATGGCAAGTTTTAGCCTACATCAAGCGTAGCTACTTTCCAGAATACGCGAAAGGATGAAGACATGATCAATGTATTCTTCTCTGGAGAGTGATCTACCAGGATTTATCGGATTTGTTTTTATTTTTACGGAACTGTATCTAGTCCAAGCATCGTTCTGGACCTAGAACTTTAGATACTATTTTATTCATACTGATCTCTCTGTGGTTACCACATTCAGATTTGTTTTCTTCCTTATATATAATATGGGATGGCGACCAGTGTGTACCTAGACGACGGAACTATCTGAGGTTCTCATACATTAGTTAATATCTAGTCAATAACTCATCGCTACCATTCTTAAATATTATTGGAGTCGTACTATCACGCCCTACTGCTTCGCGGCTGGATGCAGAACTCCACCCACCTCATGGAACAAGCTGGATTCAGGAAAGGCAAGTCGTGTGCTGATCAAATCGTAACTCTACACATCGTCATCACAGAACAAAGCATAGAATGACAGTCAAATCTCACTCTATATTAACTTTGTCGACTTCAAAATGGCCTTCACCAGACAGCGTGGACCGAGAAGTAATTTGGGAACTCCTTCAAGATAACAGTGTGCAATGCCCAAGTCTTTATCAACCTCATTCTAAAGCTGTGAAAATATGAAAATGCCTGCCACCTGTTAGATGATCCTTAATGGAAAACTCAGGCGTTCGAAGTGAATACAGGAGTAAGACAAGACTGACAGCCTGCCTATTATCACCTACGGTGATATTCTTAGTTGTGGTGGAGTGGGTTATGTGTCAGACTGTGCGTGGGAAATGGGAAGAATACGTTGGAATACGTTAGAATGACCGATAAGAAGACTCTGTATGAGCTGGACTTTGCAGATTATGTATGTCTAATGTCACAAAACTCGAAGACTTGTTGGAGAAAGGCAACAAACTGGCAGAAGAGACTGGCGGCCGGCAAAGACAGCACTGCAGGTGAACTAAGAGAAGACGGAGTTCATGAAGATAACCAACTAACATCAACAACAACCAGCTCCAATCACCATCCACGGAGAGATTAAACAGAGGTTACCCCCTTCACTTATCTAGGAAGCATCGTTTCAGCTACAGGCAGTCGGCACGGATCAAGATATCAACACCAGCCAGCTAGCTAGTCAGAATCGGAAAGACGAGATATGCCTTCATCAACCTGAAACCAGTTTGGAAATCTTCTATACTTAGCATAAGGAACAAGATTCGCATTTTCAACACCAATATCAAGTCGGTCCTTCTATACGGTTCAGAAACTTGCACTGCATGTATGTCACGAAAAGGATTCCCAGCAGGAGAAAGTGGAGATAGATGGATCGGGCATACATTAAGGCGGCCATCGAATGACATCGTGCGCAATGCAGGTCATCGCTCGAGTGGAATCCGAATGGGATGCGACGAGTGGGTCGTTGGTGCTAGGGTGACATTGAGGAGATAATGTGGGGAGGAGCATATGAGACGGATTGGGCAATCGTGGGTCTAACCAGCTGAAGAAAATGGCAGAAAATAGAACAAAGTTGAGGTGTATTGTTAAAGCCCTATGTTCCACTTGGAGCCCAAGGGAACAACAAATAAATAAATAAAAAATTTATTTTTCTTCTAGGAAGGATTGGAAGTAAGCTGATAGCCAACAGGAAGGCGAATACTGTCATGCTGTGTACTACCAAGCGTTGATCTAATTCTCTCAATTAGTTTGACAAAAGTAGGATACTTCACATCAAAAAGTGCATCTAATTTGAAAAGTCACAGAAATTTTTTGAGCTTATGGACAGTTTCTATGTGAAATCATAGAGAGATGGACGTACTCTAGATTTCTGTACTTCTTGCTGACTGTCTTCAGTCACTTGGCATTATTAAGTTAGACTATTACTTATAGTAGTTTCAAGATATTTTCTCTAGCTTAACTGTATTATTTCCAGTCTAATCTCCTTAATTTCAACAGCAGTCCGGATTAACAGAGTTAATTAAATACAACAACTGGCCTCATGCTTAAATTCCATTCAGTCAGCCAATCAAAATCTGCTATGCTTTCGAAAACCCCAGCCACTGCAAATACTCTTGTATAAAATGTAAATAAAAGAATCTAAACTGGATGTTCGCGGGCCTAAATCATCAAGATACTATCCTTCTGAATATCGCGGAATCTTTCTCACAGAAATGGAAATCATCCTATAACTAGATTTCACGACTTTGTTCTTAGAGAGACTTTATGACTATTAAGACGATTTTATTCAACATATTATTATTGCAGGTGATTATGGCATTCAAAATAGCTTATATCTATTACCAGGTTTAAAGAAAATGCCTAGACGGTTTACAGACATCAAAAACACAAATACTTGTTATGCAAATAGTAGAATATTTGATTCCAGTACATTTAGAATTTTATAAGTTTCCATACCGTAGGTGTTACGAATTTCTTGGAATAATTTAAACGCCGAGTCAGACTGAATCATTATAAATTACTTAAAATAATCCCAGTGCGTTTAAGAAAAAATCCCAAAATAAGATCTGTTTTCTGAAGGTTGCGCTATGTAAGCCACAGCTTCATCAGAGTTTTATTTGAAAATACCTCTAACATCAATAATTTCTACTTTCAGACAATAACACCAGCACCTGGCACTTACGAAAAGTATCAGGAGTACAATGTGAAACCAAAATTATCAAAATGTCAACAATCTTTTACAAAAGCTCCAAATGTAAATCGTCATTTTCATGCAGATGTAAGTTGGCAAATTAATTTTCTTTTCAGGGAGAAAGTCCTGGTCAAATTTTATCAAATAGGAAAAATGAAAATGTGTTGATTTCTTGGGATTTTATTGATTTCAGGCTAAATTAATAAACTGATATCAGTTAGAGGACTAATGAAAACTGGGGGTGTATTGGACAAGTCTCTCATCCTAATTTGAAACTCTTCATGCATGTGTACCTACGCTTACACCAAGGGTTGAACCGATGACAAACACCAGGTTATGAGGACATGCCGTTGACTACTTCTGAAAATTCCCAAACTAGTATGGCACAGATTTCGAGGGTTCCCGGGTTTTCAGTGATGAAAACCTAACTGATATTGATTCATGAAAAAAGTCTGCATCAGAACTTTTTATTTATTCTTTTTATATTTTTGATTACAGCTTGATTCCACACTGTATTTTTGGTACAAGTATGGAATTTTCAGCATGGATATCGGTAGCCCGAATTTCGCAGACCGACCATAGATATCAGGTGTGCGTTGGCAGGGGATCAAACTTCGGACCATGTGCATGGTCGGTGAGAGTCCTAACCACTGTGCCACCGACGCACAGTGAAAGCCCAAGCTGCACAATCAAAAATCTGAGATGAAACAATTTAAATATTAAAAGCTATGAAAAAATGGTAAAAGTTGAATGGTTCTCCCATCCAATGCATCGAATTCATTATGGCTAGGGTTGCAGTGACCATATTTATTCCTTTGTGGTCTGAATGCAAAAAACTGATCTCTACGTTCTACTGTATAAATGTGACAAAACGTCGTTGAGACACGCGCTATCACAAAAATTTCCAAACTCAGGGAAAAGACGATTATTCTCTAACATTTCAGTGGCTATTTTAAACAATAATAACATCAGACTCAAAATTATCTCAACAGCGCCGTGGTGAGAGTGGGTTGCAAGCCAAAAATTGTAGACGGCCATTTACGTCAATGTTCACGTCCTGAATCAGGCTCATGATAAAAACAATAACAAAGCTCTACCTCAAGAAAATCACCAGTCAATCACAGCTCAGTTAAAGTGTGAAAATATGATCCTCAGATAAATGGCTTGATTTTTCTTGAGAAACGGTCACAAAGAGATGACAGAATAACCTTCAGCAAGAAAACAACCAATCAGAAGAGGTTGCTTCTCCGCTAACAATAATGTACACAGAAATCTATACATACCTTTTGATTTTCTCAATAAACAATCTGTTGCCTGACCCTTGTCTTTTATCGTTAAAACTATACAGGTAATGTATGTTTCTAAATATAAAACAAGTACTGTAAGAAAAAAAATTACTTAACTAAAGTTCAACTGTAAACAGTACCTTAGAATCAAGGAGAATATTTTCGAGGAGGTGGGATCAAGTGCTCTGTCCACAAGAATCACACACCAAGGCATCCTAGGTCAGAATGACCTTCAAAACAAACTCAACTAAACACATTGTCAATACACACATGCAAAAACAAAAATATTTTACAATTGGTTACAGGATTTCATCATGAGCTGACATTAGTTAGAGAACCATTGGAAATCCTGGGAGTACTGGACAGCTGTTTCGTTCTAGTTTGGGACTCTTCAGCAGTACGCACCCACCGACAGGGTTCGAACCCAGGGCCTTCTGGTTACAAGGCAAGCTCGTATACCATTAAGCCACTGTGACCCGATCCAATGGCCAGCCCATGAATTCTAACTTCTACCAATTCACGATATAGCGCAACCGCTAGCCAATGTCTTCGGCGAGTATTTGTCCTCACATCCGACCTGCTGCATCCTACATATATATATATATTCGATCAACTGATAGGTGTTAGTATTATGATGAAATATAGAACACTTATGTATATATGTAGAATTACTTTACTGACACCATATATCTCACTGGAAGCAGTTGACTTGCGATGGGAACATACATTATGCATGCTAAAGTAACATCTGGAAGTTAGACATCGGCAGGCTGAAGCCGTTCTTACAAATATTCAGAAGGAATGAAATGGGGGTGGATCGGGCATACACTCAGAAGACATTGGACTGACATCACAGACCAGGATGTCGAGTTGAAACCGTGTACAGAACAACAGGTTGAGTCTCTGAGGTTGGTATGAAAGAAATCATTAGACGGGGAAGAGGAGAAATGAAAGATTGTGGCAAGCAGTATTGCAGATTCACAGGAATGATGTGGCGTATGAAGACAGGACACATGGTAGAGGCCTATTTTGTTAAAGAAAAACCCACCATATTCACATATTTCTAGCCACATTAAAGGTCGGTTAGGTCAATGGATTGGTTATCCAAAGATTAAACCTTGAGATAAAAAGTTGTTCAGAGAGACTGTTCCCTGATCACAACGTGAGCTAAATCTAGATTTGAGGGAGAAATACTTCTACTTGTGAAGACATTGTCTTAAAGTATTGTTTTCAATTTTGGTTACTTCTTCTATCAATCTACGTCCATATACTATTGATAAATCTTTTCAGTAGTACACACCACAATGGCAGAGAAGTGAATGCTGTGAAGATATGGCGCTCGGAGCACCACAGATGAATAATATTGTAACAACAGAAGACAAGGGCCGGCAACAGATCGTTTTATTACGGAAATCAGCACGTATTTATATATATTTCATGTACACTATTATAGCTTATTCAAGCAGACAAACACCGTCTTCTGATTGGCTGTTTCCGGTTTCTCGGAAAGCTAAGCCATATATCTGCGAATCTTATTTGCACACGTTAAGTCTGCTGTGATTGGTTGTTGAATTAGCCTTGTTCATATTTTCTCACGGTCAATATTAGTGACCTAGACATTGACGTAAATTAATGTCTACCAATTGGCTAGCAGCTTGCTCTCACCACAATATGAGTTTCATATCTGTTACTATAATAGCTCGAGATCTAGAAACAACTTTTTTCAAAAGTGATAACGTAAAACAATCAGAAGATTTCTGAGTGCTAGTTACTTCTGCCGACCCCTGGTTTTGATGTAATGAAAGTTCAGTAGATAAATTCAATTACAGAATTTGAAGAGAAATCATATAAAATAGCTTCCAAACACTCTATGTTCACAGTGGTTCATTAGATCATTTATACATATATATATATATATATATGTATATACCTTAGGAGAGAGAAATCTACATTTTGTTTTCACTTCATTTCAGACTATCTATGTTGGACCAGGTGTATATAACTATGCCAAGTTTCATGAAAGATCTACTGTAGTCGAGTCAAAAGGACGTTTCGATACAAGCAATGAATCAAGATGTAAACCGATCAAAGTTGGTTACATGGCTAGACTGGTAAGTTTGGTATTGTTTTAAAAAAAAGATGCTTTAAGGCTAAGTTAATACATGAATACATGACTGATAATTATTTTGAGATTTGATTGGTTTAACTTATATGATCATGGATTGATGTCATTTGCAGTAGCATTGAAAACTAGCACGGGGGAGTAATGCATAGCTGAAACAAAATGAAATCTCTACAAGTTAACACCTGGAAATTAATCTGACCGGCTACAGGGCAAAGTTACATGACGTTTTAGTGAGAAGTCGTGACCAGTGGGGTCAAGCAGGTTCAGTGTGATGACAAATACTCGCCTTTGACATTAGTTGGTGCCAGTCGCGCTCAAATCACAAATTAGTGAAAGTTAGAATTCCTGGGCTGTTGGATCGGATTCCAGTTGCTGAATAGCCAACAAGCTCACCTTGTGACCAAAAGGTCCTTGTTTATAATCCTGGTGCGTGCGTACTGATGAAGGGTCACAAATCAGGAAAAACAGATGTCCACTGCTTTCTGGACTTCCAATGCTTCCCTAACTGATATCGATCCATGATTAAACTTGAAATAAATTGTAGTTTATTTGCGTCTCGTCAACCAGAATGATTGTGAAGCTTTCCTTCATACCTTCAACATTATCAGTGAAGCATAAGTTTAGAATATAGATGTTCATATTTAAAAACTGGGAATCAAAAATTGGCATAAAACTATATACTGCTAATTGATTGAGATGAGTAGTTGTATACCACTCATCTGAACTGATTCGACTCTCTGGACTGAGTCACACCAAGTGCACTGCTGATGAGTCCGGTCCAAAATGAGCGAAATCGCCGTCAAGCGGTGTTTAGATCGATTCGATTATCTGGTTAGCAAGCCCTACTGGTTGGTGCACGAGTGGTACACAACTACTCATCTTAGTCTATCAGTAGTATATTAGGTTTTATGCATATATGCTTTTTTCTTGATTAACATTTATGTTAACAAGAAGATCATATATTTTGAACTGAATAACTTGGTTTCCAGAGGAAACTACGGGGAAATTTTACCACTCGAATTGTGTAGATGGTGAATTCAGTTTACCTGAGATATTTTTAGACTGACAAACTGATGATAATGATGTAATGAGTGATGCTTGTACATGAGAAGAAGATCTAATTCGCTTGCAGAGTTTGCATCAGAAACCTCGGAGGTATTAGTATGGCACTGTATCAGTTAAGCTACTAACTCTAGATGCTAGACACATAGGCATTTCATTACAGTTATTCTGGTTTTTGCTATGACTTCGGATGAGCTCTAATTCTAAATTATATACACATATAAATATAGACTTCAGCTTAAATGAACACAATCTAATTGTGTTCTCAATCATAAGTCATCGAATCTGATAACTGCGTAATTTAACTTCATAGGCAAAGGCTATCACTTGTGACTTAAATTTTAACTAAACATGCAATAAGAAGTGAATTGGTGCATGGTGACTAGCGATGGAATCCAAGATAAAGTGCATTTCATCCTATTTGGGGCTCGTCATCTGGATGTTTCTGCACTCAGCAGTGAGTGATGATGTTCCCACCGAGGCTCGAACTCATCGCCCATAGTTTCAGACACCAAAGTGTTATCCGCTAGACCACTTAGGCCACGAGAGCCATCTCTTGTGCAGCGGGTCATATTAATTCAATTTTAGACTTTCTAGCCGACATGTCAACCTGAAAAACAGCACTTTGATCCAATCAGTCGACGGAAAAATCTACAATTGAATTAAATAAACATGAAATAATTATATATATATGCTCTGAAGTAACATGCAATATGCTGAAAGACTTGACATCCGTGATGAAGGCTCCAGCTTATGTTAAAATAGAATGAATTTCAACAACTTGAAAAGGTGGATTATGAAAATGCGACTTTTCCATTATAAAATTAAGTGGATAATTAAAAGATGAAATGGGATCACCGATGATATTTATGATTATGGTGAACTGAATCACACAACATACTGTGGGGAGTGAGAAGATGGTCATACGTTGGAGAGACAAGAAGAGACTAGAAGATCTGGACTTCGTGGATGAGTTATACCCAATGTCACAAAAAGCTGAAGATCTACAGGCGAAAATACATAAATTTTCAGAAGAGACGGAGAATACAGGACTTCAGCTGAATACAAAGAAGACAGAGGTGATGAAGGTATGCAACAGCCAACAACAAGAAGCACCAGTTACTATCTGTCAACTGGAGAAATCTGAAGGGAGTTTCTTCTTTAACTTATCAAGTCAGCGACAATTCAACTACATGCAGGGCCGAGAAGACAAGATAGACCTTCATTAACTGGAGATCAGTGTGCAAATCAGCTCCAATAAGCATGAGAAACAAGATCCTCATTACCACCAATATCAAATCAGTCAGTGGTTCCATCTGGTCCAGAGACTTAACGCATCACCAAAAGCATTCCCAGTGTGCTGCACACATTCATCAACATCTAAACCCAATGCTCGAT
The DNA here is from genome assembly GCA_944472135.2 of Trichobilharzia regenti. Taxonomy (NCBI): domain Eukaryota; kingdom Metazoa; phylum Platyhelminthes; class Trematoda; order Strigeidida; family Schistosomatidae; genus Trichobilharzia; species Trichobilharzia regenti. Next base: position 43,200,416 of record OX235267.1, read on the forward strand.
ACTGATTCTCAGATGGTCGGCCAGTAAGAACAAACAACATGAAACTTTGGCAACTAACCAACGAAGAACTTATCGGCCAATAAACATACCGAAGAAAATAGAAAAAATGGATTGAACATACTCTGAGGAGACCGTTGAGTGACATCATGCTCTAGAATGGCCCTCAAGTGAAGGCAATGAGGTGGGCGCCTGACTGTGATATGGAGGGGTCGTATAATAAGAATAATGAAAGCTTGTGGGTAATTGTGGAGTCAGCTATAAAAAGGAGTTCAGAGAACAGTGTGAAATGGGATTGTGTTACTGAGGTCCTATGTTCTACTCAAGGGATCATGGATGTAGATGTGGAAGATCAATCCTTCAAAAGATGATCATTGCACACTCTTACTTTTTTCTCAGGATATCACTAATTTGATATTAGTTCCCTGGACAACTAACTGTATTCCAAGAATTAATTAGTTATCACTGTCCAGCTAAGGCTTTAAAATAGAAAGTAATTTAACGAATTACATATAATCTAGAAGACGAATTATTATTGTTGTTGTCTCCTTTAGTTCCTAGAGGATTATAGGGCTTCAACCACACGTCTGCATTGCGTTCGGTTCTCCACAAAAGTTTTCACCTGGCTCCACATCTGCTCACATGCATTCATCGCCTCTTCTCATCACCTCCTCTATGTCACCCTCACACTGATGACCAAATCTCCGCTTCCCATTCGCCTTCCACTTGACCGATGATCTGGCGTGGGATGTCAATTGATGATGGTTTGCTTTCTCACAGTATGGTCAGTCCATCTCCATTTCCTCCTACACATTTGTTGCACAGTTGGTTCCTGCTGGGTTGGTTCGCTCCCAGAGATCTCTGTTGTTGATATTTTCTGGCCGGCCATCTGATATTGAGTAGTACTGAGCGAAGACAGCTATTGATGAAGGTCTGTAGTTTGTTCGAAGTGGCCTTCGTGACGCGCTGGCCAAGTCCTGATCCGTCTGGTAGATAGACTGATTTCACATTGGAACTGAAAATCCGGATCTTATTTTTTTATCTTGATTGCTGTTGATCTCCACACAAACTTGATTGTAGACCTGATTGTTGTCTGTTGTTGTTGATGTTGCTGTTGTCCAAGAATCTTCATCACCTCTGTTTTCCCTATGTTCACCTATCTTTGTCTTATCTTTAATGCTTCTTCATCCAACTTGTTGCTTTTCACTTGTTTGTCTTCCAGTTTGTGGGAAATTTCCTGGCAAAGGTAAACTTTAAGCACCACTAACAATCGACTAGCAAATGACCTCAAACGCATCAATCATGTGAAGTAGGCATTTTTGTGTATGGAACACATACGATTATGAAAAAATTGCATAAAAACTGTATAAAAGTGTTATACAGGATACATTTTTCTAATATGTGATAAAAGTAGCCCTCAGCTTTAGGTTGGAGTATCAACAAAGTATAATGCCATTGTGGGTTAAAGTTTATTTTGATTAAGTTTCATATTGTAATACAGTAATATTTTCTGAGCAATAAATTGTGCTCGAAACGTGGTCATCAGTAAATATTACTGTATCATACCGTGAGACTTTATCGAAATAAATTTTACCCACAATGGAAATATACCCTACCGCAGTGCACAAGTTCTATTCCTATATCAACAGAGTAATTTAACCACATTCTATACATGCAATTATTTAGGTCTTCTAACCCTAACAATAACCCTAATCTTTCCTGAAACTAACCCTAACGTGAAAGTATCCCTTAACTAACTGTAATCTGACTCGAGCCAATCCCAATATCGCCTTTATTAGGTTAAGCTAACTCTAACTTGTCTATGGCCTAAAGCGTAACTTCATCTTTCCCAAAACCTAAACTGAAACTTGCCATATATCTCACTTAATAACATAACACTTCGATTAGCATATTTTATTGATGATGACAACATTGTCTGCCGGATTTCACTAACTTGTTCGGTGGGCGCTTCCAGGTCACTGATGAGGTCGCACTCCATTGGTAGTTAGTGGTGCTCAAAGTTTAACTTGGCCAATTTCACTTCTGAAATTAGATTAAAAGTGATGCCAGTGATAAGTAGACCACTAGAAGACAAAATGGTTTACTTATCATTAGCATCACTTCTAATCTAATCTCCTTTTCTGCATCTAATATCGTTTTGTCTACAGATTAAACAAATATTCACATCATTTGTATTTTATTAACCTCTCAACGCTAAATTACTTTGGTAATAATAACCAAAGAATTGTATACACAAATTTTTCCATCTTTCAAACATACTTTTAGGGGGCCTTAAATAAATGCATGTTTATTTTGAAGTACTCATTTTTAGTAAACAATAAATTATTTTTGAAAAATATCCTGAGAAAATTTCTGTTTTCATGTAAATGAAAACACCATATACATCACAGGTACCTACACAAAATGGTCCAAGGCTTACAAATGCCAAGTCAAGTATTGATGAACTATTATCACCAAAATATGCAAACAAGGGGAAATTTTCTGAAACTGAACGTAAAACACTTCAATTGACTAATCAAGTAAGCTTTTATACTCTTTTTTTGAAAAATATTTTTTTTTCATTCTATCGATTTTTTGAGAATCTGACAGGTTTTATGAAAGGTGTTTGTCACAATTCAAAATCAGTTAAAAAAGAGCTTGAAACATAAGAGCATTGGACAGTTTTTATTTCTCTCACTAGGAATTTTAGAAAGTGTACAATTCATATTGTGTCAGTGGTGGATCCTATTATCACTATTTTGTGGTGGAAAGAATGTAATTGTTTTGAGAGAGAGTTTAATGTAATCTAATTCAGGATGTAACCAGAAATCCACTCATGTGTTACGGTCTGAACTCAAGAAATCAATCTTTGCATTCTACTGCATGACTGAGAAAAACTTCCTTGAGTTCTTTACAGTCACAAAATGTCCCAAGGACAGCAAAACAGTAATGACATATCAGAAACTTAAAAATATCCCAACAGTGTCGTCAGGAGACTGTACAGATTAAACTAATTCTCAGTTACAAAACAAGTACGGGTGAGCAAAATTAGTTACAGGATTTTATCATGAGCTGACATCGGTTAGAGGACTATTGGAAAACTAGCAGAGAGTACTGGACAGCTAGCGGTCCCGTCTTAGTTTGGGGCTGTCTGCAGTACGCACCCACCGGGGTTTGACCCCACGATCTCCTGATCATAAGGCGAGCTCGTAGACAATTCAGCCACTGGGATCCGATTCAATGGCTCGCCTATGCATCCTAACGTCTGCCAATTCATGATATACCACGACCACTATAGAATGTCTTCGCTGGAGAGTATTTTTCCTCACACCTAACCTGTTGTATCCCACTGGTCATGACTTTCCACTAGAACCCAGGTAGAGAGTCCCAAACTATGGCAAAACAGCTATCCAGTACTCCCAGGTTTTCCAATCGTCCTCTAACCGATACCAGTTCATGATGAAATCCTAAATTAATTTAGTAAGAATTAGGAGAATTATTTTACTAATAGTCAGACTGCTTCAGTAGTCAGTTATATGTGAGATGTACTCACTTGCTAAAACAAACAAAACAATTTCTAATGTTAAAAGAAGCTGAATTTCAAATATTTTGTCTTAATGACATTTTGGATACATATGTTTCTAATATGGTATATAAATATTGCTTTACAAAGGTGATGATGAGACTACTTAATTAATATGAAAGTAGTCTATAGTCACGTGATACTTAAAGAAAAATTTAACTGATGTCAATGAATCCTAGTTACATAGAGTTTTTACTTCAACATACATATAGTTAGTTGTATATAAACTAAATATTTTAACAGTGATGTTAGTAATAAAGCGAAACATGCTTATGTCGTTCAAAGACATGGGCCGTCACCAAAATCACTTCCAACAGGCTACCGCAAACTTCCGTCAACAGGTTCCCTCATCGCTGGATACTGGGGGTCAAATGGCCAACAAACCAATTGGGAACCTACTGCCTAAAGAATATGCTGAAGGGAACAGAGGAATGTATAAGAAATACGCTGAGGGACTACTGATGGGTGACACCACACCATAGGCCATTGAGTGGAGGCAATGAGTTAGGTGTTCTAGGATGACATGCCAGTGGTGATCGTGTAGGAAGAAACTGAAAACTTATCTGCAGTTATAGAGCCAGACAAAAGATAAGACTGAAGAGAACACAGTAAAATGCTGTTGCACTACTTATATCCTGTGTTCTGGTGAAAATCTGATACTTTACTTTGTATCCATATTTATAGAGTGGAGTTTCACCAAATCAATACAACCCAGTTGATCCTAATATGTATCAATCATCTTTCAATGTTAAATCAGTGCCATTTCTAAAACAAGCACCAAGAATGACTAAAAGAGAATTCAACAATTACATACAAAATGTGGTAAGTATTTATCGATTTATTTACTTATTTAAATTTTTTTATTGTTTGAAGAATGACTGACTGGTTGACCCATCTAAGGTATTCAGAATATTTCTGTATGGTTAGGCGAATGACAATGTGAGATACGGTTATTTGATTGTGTAATTATTTAAATAAATACAGGTAATTATTGGACAGATGGTGACTAGCAGTGGGATTCAGGAGGCGTATTTAGTTTCATCTGGTAATTGTAAGTTGGATGTGTCCGCATCCTCACTGGTGGCGTGATGGCGTTCCAACTGTGATTCATCGCAGCGTTCATACTGGGAGCTGATATGTCAACAGAGATCATGTATTTAGGTATGGTATGTGCCAGTGCGTCGGTACGGGGTTCGATCCCCGGCAACCGACCCATTCCTTTACCTCGCTAAGCCAGAAATAATGCTGGTAAAGAGGAAAGGTTGGGCATGAGGCTAGCAACCCCATGTTACCGAAACTTCAGGTGTCTAGCTTGAAGCCCTATGTTCCACTGGGAAACGTGAAGAAAAAATGTGCCAGTCAGTGGTAAATTGAAACTAATTTAAACAAATGATTTCACGATTTTACCTAATAATTATTTCTAATCTTTAGTAGTGAGCCTTGATTTTCTCGGTTGATAATCATTCTCCATTGATATTGATAGACGTTTTCACTAATTTATCAAAGCTAAATTTTTCAGTTATTTATTGTTAAGCGCGGAATCTCTGAGAAATACTCAAATGATGAATAGATGCGATTCTTAGCTGAACTTGTTGTTAGCTATGTGTGCGGATGACAATTTCCACTAAATCACTGTTATAATGTGTTCACCAACCACATAAGTGGGCCACGATATGAGACCTCACCGACACGCTACTAAATCGTACCTTCTCTACTAGCCGACAGTAAGTGATCATGGAAATTCGGGAGAGAAGATAGACCTAAGGAAAACAACGCCACAGCCACTGACAATCGAGAAGCTCCAATAACCCTATGTTCCACAAGCAACTCAAAAGAATGGAAAAATACTGCTTTACTAAATTTGAACCAAATAAATATATCGACTGCATTTTATCGTACTTCTCAGTGCTCATTCACTTCTCCTAGTCCTATATCAAACTGAAGTAACTAGTCGATTTCAATGGCTGTTTTAATGATGTATTGCTCAACTCAGAAATCATGTAAGTGGTGGTAGACAAGATGACCCAGTTTGCTTCTTTTTCCTACGGATTTACATTTTGATAATTTTGGATTCTTTAGATATCAGCAATTGGCTTCAATTCACTCTATAGTATAGTGCATAGCAGAGTTTTAGTAAAGTGAAATTAGATACTGTGAGCACAGAATATTATCTATACAGCTAGGTGGGGATACAGGTAATGATAATGATGACAATAACAATGTGATATCAGTTACAAAGAGATATTGGAACAACGGTGGTGCGAATTAAAGTATAGAAATGCAAAAGTGTAGTACCATCAATTAACAAACAAACAAACAAACAAGTGTTGAGACTTGTGTGCTTGCTAACTGTATCATTTTTGATAGTAGAGTGTTGAAAATATCTAACAGTAAATAAACTTAGATCGCTCATTCTATGCAAAGATCAATTATGGAGAAACGAATATGAAATGGTAGTAACCAAGACTTCTGAGGAAATCATGAACAAGAGGTAGCTTTTCTAGCATACTGACGACGATTGAAACTATGGGTACTGGATTGAAGTCTCACTGGGCGCAGCATCACTCACTAGGAAATGTAGGTGCATTCAGACGATGAGTCCTAAGTGGGACGAAACACTCATCTTCAACTTCACTCTCAGTCATCATCCACCAAATTTCTTCAAGCTCATCCTTAGATATTGTCGATGCGCCCGTGTACTAAGTGCGGACATGTCAAGAGAGACTGGACGCTTCGGTTCCATCAGTCAACAGGGAAATCAAGTCTGAATTAAAAACAGAAATTGTTTATCCGTATATATGGGTAACGGCTGATATATCTGACTACGTTGATAGGCTTCCTTTTTATAAATGGGCTTGTACGTTAAATGGCTAAATATTATCAGGAATAAGAACTCAACGGTTTTTATTCGCTGGCGGTTAACACTTGAGATTCGTCAACTGCATGTACTTGCCCTCTCAGTGAGTGATGTGGTTTCCAATGAGACTTCAACCCAGTACCCATAGCTTCAAACGCAAAACTTTTATCAACTAGGCTATTGAGTGACGCTATCCATCTCTTATAAAATGCGTATAAACTGGCATTATTTATTGATTTTTGTTTTCATTTTACCGGGTAGTGTTGGAATTTATTATACTGTCTAAAATGATGACTTCTTGTTTTCCTTCTATCTCATTTTAATTTCACTAACATAATCATGAATTAATATCATATTGCCTTGACAAGTGAATTCTTCTAGGGATAGGAACAACTGTACATTTCTGAATAACTGCTAGTGGTTAATATATCAAGCATATTTACTCTGACTATCGATCTAAATGTGAAGATTGCTGTTTTCAATCTTTTAGCTAGATACGTTTCTCTAACAACCAGCTTGTTTGACAGAAACCTTATTTATATTTAAGGAACACTGAAAACTAGGGAGTTCTGGACAGATGTTTCATACTAGTTTGGGACTCATAGACAGTACGCATTATTGGGGTCCGAACCTTCTAGTTACGAGACAAGCTCGTAGATCATTCAGACGCTGAGACCCCATAAATACCAACTTCTATCCATTAGGGATTTTAGCTTGACTGGCACCTGCCAATGTTATCGGCGAATTTTTGTCATCACTCACTATGGAACAGAACCCTCTAGTCGTGATCTCTCATTTGAACTACAAGGAACGTCATCCTGCCGTTACTAACATGCATTAGATTAATTTTCAAGAGTTAGTTTGTAGCGATTTGATTTTTTTTCAAGCTTAAAAACGAGTTGACATCAGTTAGAGCTTGGCTTATAACCAGAATGTCCAAGGTTCAAACCCTGGTAGGTGCGAACTGTTGGAGAGTTCCAAAGAAGGATGGAAGCGGTGTTCAGTATTTCTTGGTTCTCCAGTCATTCGTGTGTGCGTCGGTGGCACAGTGGTTAGGACTCTCGCCGATCATGCACATGGTCCGAGGTTCGAGCCCACGCCGGCGCACACCTGATATCTATGGTCGGCCTGCAAAATATGGGCTACCGATATCCATGCTGAAAATTCCATACTTGTACCAAAAATACAGTGTGGAATCAAGCTGTAAATCAAAAATCAAAAAAATCAAATTCTGTGACTGATGTCAGATTATGTTCATACTTGTTTGTTTATTGCCGCTACTATACTTTTGCACTTCTCTACTTTAATTTGCACCGCTGTTGTTCCAATATCTCTTTGTAACTGGTATCACATTATTCTTGTTGTGGCGTGTGCTACTGATACGATCTATGAGTAGTAAATAAAGAGACGTTCTTGGGCATAACGTTAGCAAATAACAAGGAGATATATTTGATGTCTGAGAAAGAAAATAGTGCAGCATTGTAAAGATTCCATGGGAGACATGAAAATAACACAAAGAAACACAATATGAAGGAAAGCCATAAATAGCACAACACAAAGATGTGTGCAAATGGTGAGTTGGAGATAAGGTGTACATAATTCGGCTGTGTAGAGATACCAAACTGCAAACAAACAGTTCTTTATCAAATCTCTGGTCCACTACCGTTACAGTGTTACCTGTATCGTGACCTAATTGTACAGATAATATTCTAAGGTCACATTATCGCTATATTATGGGTTGAACTGAAGCCTATTTCTGATATTCAAAGAATTCAAAACTGTCAAAATGTATATCCGCAGGAGAAAGAAGTACTGTAGGTCTTCTTGTCTACTACCAATCACATGATTTTTGAGTTGAAAAGTACATCATTAAAAGAGTTGTTCAAAACAGTTAGCTGCCCAGACTCCATCTAAGACTTAGATAAGCATATGAGCACTGAGAAGTACAATAAAATGCAGTCAATATGTATTTATTTGGTTTGAATTTGATAAAGCAGTATTTTTTTTTACCACTGCTTGAGTTCTTTGCGAAATATAGGATGGCTTGAAGCTTCGGGAGTTTAAGTGTCAGTTACCTTATTAGCTACAAGGATATTCTCGATCTCGAATTTCTTTGATCACTCACTATTGATTGGGGAAGTAGGCAAAATTTTTTTTAGCGTGTCAGTGAGGACTTTATCATGGGCTACCGGTGTGGGGTGCTGAACACAGCATAGCAGTGATTTAGTGGAAATCGTCATCTGTAGAAATCTTTAAATATTCCCATTGTTAAAATTAAAATAAGACATATTAGCGAACAATACTGCATTCATTTATATCTTTTTCGAGCCTTTCTCTAATGTAAATAGCTTTATATATTAAAAATTTTAACCAATGACAGTACGTGTGTAGATAAAAAATAATAAAAGTTAAATATTCTGAATGTGAGTAATAACGATGATTATATTAACTGCAAATATTATGATAATAAGATTAATGATAACAAAAGTACAAGAAGTTTATGCAGGTGGTGGTGGTAAGAATGACGAAGGTAGTATGCTTATTTAAAAAATTCAATAAATAAATTAGATCTAATCATAAAAGTTATTTAATATCAAAGGTGAAGTAAATAGATAATCAGAGTTTAAATATTATATCATAAATATACGAAAGAAATGAAGAATAAGAAGGGGTGGAAGAGTTTTATTTAGAATTTACCTACGGTAGATAAGAGACAAACACAGAATAAACTTCTTTTTTATACAAAGACTAGGAGTGTTCTCTCAAATTCCCATAGCTTCGGCTGTGTGTAAATAGCGCTTCGAATTAAGGTCGAAAAGTTCATTGAAGTACGATAGATAACCTTAAAGGCACTTTTTCTATCCAATTGGTGACTGCTATCAATCAAATTAGGCAAAACAGAACTTCTTATAGATTTTATTTGGCCTTTTCCAAACGATGAAGAAAGATGTTCAGTAATGGGTTTGTTGCGCAGTCTATTTGTTCGCCCTAAAAAAGATAACTGTCTCTGCAGGATCAGCTAAATTTGTAAGTGCTTATGGAAGTGCGACAACTAGGCAATTTATCTTCCACTTGATTAATCATAACTGGTTGGCTGGGAAATTACAAACAGGGGATAGCAGCAGTATAGGTTCGTTTTAAGGCTCTAGATAGTCTTAGATGTAGGACTTCACTAGCCGCGTTCCCATTAAATTGCAGTTTCAGAAACAATTATTTCTTTTTAATTGTTTTCGGTTTCTCTTTTTCACACATGGTATTCTTGTTTCTCCTTGCTAATCTATCAGGATAACCCATTTTGACGAGAGTATTTTGGATATATCTTAACTCATTTTCTAAGAAATCATCGTTACAGGTCCTTCTTGCCCTATTCGTGAGTCGTCCAAACAAATTAATTCTGTATCGAATTGTTACGAAACTAAGGAAACGCGTATGTTGTCCTACAGACGTAATTTTTCCATAGACATCTCTCTTCTGCTCAACTGGACATCAAGGATGAGTAATCTACCATTGTGTTCTTCTAACAAGTGAAGACGAGTGATGGACGTGCATCACTAAATTTTATTGACATTTCGTTCTTGTCTGCTTTCTCAGTATCAGTAATGATAAATGTATCATCAACCTAACGGAAAACTACGTTTGTAGGAAAAAATAAACATTTCTTTAGTTTCGTCTCAAATGGCAGGAAATGCACTTCCTGGATGCTACTACTACTCACTATCAACCAAATAGGATTGTGATGGTTAAAACTGGTGTGTGACTATGAAGAAGGCTGGACGAATGATTATTTGATTTCGTCAAATGTTGGGTTCATAGGAACTTGTCTGATTTAAAGGTTAGTGCGGTTACGAACGAAAGTCCCACAAACAAACTCTTAAAGATCAATCTGGTGCTGCCTAGTGACTGACTGCAGGAAGAAGCCGACTGGTATCCTAGTGAGATGTCATGACCAGCGGGGTCAATATGGTTGGGATTGAGAACAAATACTCGCCAAGGATGACACTGGCTGGTGGTTGCGCTTAAATCACGAATTAGTAGATGTTAGAATTCATGGGCTTGCCATTAAGCGGGGGTGCCAGATGCTGAGTAGTACCCGGGCTTGACTTGTTACCAGAAAGTCCTGGGTTCGAACCCTGGTGGTGGGTGCCTCCTGATGACGAGTCCCAGACTAGGAGGAAACAGATGTTCAATACTCTCTGGTTTTCCAAAGGTTCTTTAACTCAGGCCAATCCGTGATCAAACTTGAAACAAATCAGATCCCAACAAACAATCTGTTGAGAACCGCTGAAACCCAAGGAGCATAAGATAAAAGTGTCTAAATAGTTATTAATTAAAATTCTAGGAGCTCATAAAGTTCAAATTTTCTCAATTCCGAAAATATAACCTTAACACCCTATCAGTGTCATAGGCGATTATTTACCCTCGAACTCGACTTGATGAAGAGTAATCAACTTGATTGAAATGACTATTCAATGCTCTGTAGTATACAGTGCTTCCCAAAGTGATATTGGTTTACGACTGCAGAAGTGTAACCAAAAGATAAGAATATAAATTAAATTGCTATGCCTAAATTCGTAAAGGGAACTAACTGTTTCAAAAATTAATAAGATATTTTAAATAATGAAGGTTTTGTAATGTAATTAGAAAACAGCACTCAGCATGAAAAACAAGATATGGATTTTCAGCTTCAATGTGAAGCCAGTGCTACCTAATATACAGATCAGAGGCTTGGTCAGTGCGTCGCGAAGGGCACTTCGAACAAACTACAGATATTCATCAAAAGCTCTCTTTGCCCACTACTATTCAAGGTCACATAGCCGTCCAGAAAAATCAGCAATAGCGAGGGATCCCTGGCATTGAACGAATTAATTGTGGAACAAATATGCAGGAAGAAATGGAGGTGGATTGGTCGTACTCTGGGAAAACCATCAAGTGACATCCATCACACGCCAGGCCATCGGTCGAGTGGAAGGCGAACGGGAAGCGGTGAGTCGGTCGTCAGTGTGAGGGTGACATGGAGGAGGAAGTGATGCGAAGAGGAGATGAAGGCATGTGGGCAGACTTGGAGCCATGTGGGAGCGTTAATGGAGAACCGAATGCAATGGAAACGTGTGCGTGAAGCCCTATATTCCTCTAAGAATTAAAGGAAACATTTATAATAATTATTATTCCTAATGTAGTTTAGGGGAAAACAAAGTTATACTTTATAAAGTTTAAGGATGTTAAATCATGAGTCTTTCTAAAATACATTGATTTTTTTTATTGATTTTTGATTCACAGCTTGATTCCACACTGTATTTTCGGTACAAGTATGGAATTTTCAGCATGGATATCGGTAGCCCAAATTTTGCAGGCCGACCATAGATATCAGGTGTGCGTCGGTGCGGGCTCGAACCCCGGACCATGTGCACGGTCGGCGAGAGTCCTAACCACTGTGCCACCGACGCACACAAAGTGACAACGTAATTTCACTCATAATATGAGTGTTTGGTAGATTAGGATGAATCATGATGGTTCCTAGTGTATGTAGAAGATGAATACAGAATTTGAAATTCTTTCAGAAATTCCCTCCTCTTCTGTTTTCTTCATAGACGTTCACGTTTTTAAGTTTCATCAGTAATGGTATTTCTAGCTTCATGCCATTACCTTTCTTCTTGTCTGGATGCAATATCAGACAGTAGACCAGGTAAGGTTTAGGACTGCATTAGCTGGGAATCTTATCCAGATCATGTAAACGGCTGATGAGTATTCTACGTTTTAAGCCATCAATTTAGGCCATCCGCTATATATGTTTACGTAGACGCGTGAATAAATGAGAGATTTCATACCGGAAAATTATGACTCTCAGATATCTTGCCTGTCTCAATAGAAAGAGAGTAACCATGTTAAGGAAACACCTTAGATTAGTTATCACCCTTTATTTTCATTCGATATGTTTCGATCTGTTCTGTGAAACGGCTGATATCTTTCATTGTGACAGTATATTTTCAACACATTATTAAATTTTAAATGGGACATCACGTATTCCTTTACGTTCTCAAGTGGACCAAAGGGCTTCAAGCTAGAGGCTTCAAGTTTTCGTAGCAGGGGTGTTTATTACTTTTACGGGATGGGGTTTCTAGCCTCATGTCCCGCCTTTCCCTCTTTACCGATCTTATTACCGGCTTAGTGAGGTAAATGAGTGCACCGGCGGGGACTCGAACCTCGGTGACCACATGCGGCGTGGTTGGCGATCACTCTACCGTTGTGCCACCGACGAACAAGTAAACTCTATAGTCTAAATGTATATAGCATTCGTTTTCAGAAGACTTTTCCTAGTCGTTTGACATATCCTATGCATACATTTTCGATTGGAAAAATTACCGATAGTTAATAAAGTCGAAGAGTTATTGAAGAAATCCAAAAAGTTGGCAGAAGAAGTGGTAAAGATAGGAATTCAAGTGAACATAGAGAAGGCAGAGGTGATGCAGATAACCAGTCAACCAACAAAAATAGGCACCAATCACATCTAATGGGAGAAATTTGAAGAAGGCAATCACTTCGTTTACTTTTCGAGGCAGCATTCTTTCATTCAGAGAAGACAGTACAAATGACAATGTCAAAACCAGAATCAGAAAGGCAATGCAGAACTTTGTCACTCTTAAATCAGTTAAGAATTACACTACACTTGGGATAAAACACAAAATTTGTATTTTCAGTACTAATACTGTTAAGTCAGTCAGTCAGTTCTATACGGGCCTACGCGTCATGGAAAGCATTTTCAAGAACCACTTGCAGACTTTTATCAACAGCTGCCTTCTATTCATACTGAAGGTAAGACAGATAGAAAGAAAGAACTGATAACAAGAAACTCTGTTAACGAACAAGTCAGGGACCTAATGCTCAACAAATATATATAGAAGAAAATGGAGATGGATAGGACACACACACTGAAGAGACCTCTGGGTGAGGAGATGATCAGGGGCTATGGGCAATCGTGAGGTCAGATGAAGAGATTGCAGTGAAAAGGATGAAATGGCAGTGTGCTGTTTCAGCCCTATTGTTCACTCAGAACTCATGTAATATAAATAATGTCTGTATAACTTTGTGATAGCTAACAGAAGATTATTCAGAAAATCACTTTTAATACTAAATGTGAATTATTCAATAAAAAGTAAATCGGCAATGGTTTCCTATCATTAATTATTCTCTCTGTGTGTACATTTTTAGTGAATTTCAACAGAATACACGACATTTCGTGACTATGCAACATCATCCGCTTCGTGTTTAACAGTTAGATTGTATCACTAAGCAATCTTTTGAGATATGTGTAAGACAGCTCAGTGTAATCTGTTCATACAATGGTTTTTCTGTCGTCTTCTTTGAAGACTAATTCCACGCCTCAGTGGTATACCTACAGCTTGACAGATTTGTTCCTCATCCCTTTCAGTTCTAAGTAGAAAATAGGGCTTGGGGCTTTGGAGTTTCAATAGCGTCATCCTCAGCTTGTTGTTTTTTTTGGGCTTACTATCTATTAGTAATCTACAAAAGGTTTTTGGGTGCGTCTGCCGGAAATCGAGTCTGGACGACATGAGTAGCTAGGGTACAATCTACCATCGAATCATCGATTCAGCGTGGCCTGATAGAGTGTTAAACTTCATGTCTTATTCCTCCAAAAACTGATACATCGATTTTTGTACTATCCCACAAAAGAACTATAACCATCCAGTCTCTGAATAGATAAATCACTGGACATTCGTAGCCTTATGCTTCTTTCTCTTTGAAAATAGTACACGTTTTCACTTGGTATATGGTGTCTTATATGGAATATTTAGTGAAGAAAATCTTCCCACAGTCTATCTATCTTGTTAAGTTGTTTTAGAAATTCTATTCCGTGCTTATGTGTATGACAACTCTTTCTCTATCTCCCTTTCACTCATTTTCTCACCTTCTATATAAAATTCCCCTTATTTTTCATTAAAGGTCAGGAGGAACAGGAGTGATGAATAATTGCAAAAATCAAACTTTATATTCACAAACCAAATGAAGCATTTCAGCACTGATGTTATAAATCCTTTAAAACATTATTCTGTCATAAAACGAAGTGTATAAAAAATGTTATTATTATATTTTGATAAAAAACCAGCGACGTTATTTAACATTCCAACTGTAAATTTCCAAAAAATGGAGATTTTTCATTAAATTAAATTAAATTGCATTTATTTTCAACAAATTGATTATGTTGTTCTGATAACTACAAAGGACTCTAGTGTTCTAAACCTTTGTTTAAACTCTCTCTCTCTCTCTCTATGACTCTGGTAACTAATATGTCAGTTGTGTTAGCGTTAGAATGCTCGCCGACTCACATGCTCCATGGTCCGAATCTCCGTCGATACACTCCCAAACTTCACTAAGCCCGGTAAAAGGGTGAAGGTTGGGTGTGATGCTAGCTACCTCATCGATTAAAAAAGAATAATACAACTGCTCCGAAAACTGCAAAGCTCAAGAGGCTTGAAGCTACACTGTACCTTCTACTCGGAACACGGAGTAAAGTTTTTCTAAAGATAGGTAAATACTGGGGCACTTCCAGTGCCTAAAATAGACATTTATCAGAAGTTCGTATTTTGCTTACATTACTAGAAGTGATTGCTCTTACTTAATCTTGAACCTTCACTTAAAGCGTTAAACGATTCAAAAGAATTCGCGTGTAAACATAGTAGAAGTACTTTAGATGCAACTGCAGTCTTGTATTATAACATCGTCTCCAGTTTAGACAAAGAGGTTGAATTTGTTCACAGCACCTACCTAGATGACATATGCTTTCGACTTAGTAACTAGGGACATTTTGTTAAACAAGCTTGCTGAAACCAATACTGACTGTTGAGTTGTCAAATGCCTACATTCTTATTTCTCAGGAAGAAAGCAGTACACTTTATGTCAGTGGAAGTCTTCCACTTTATAGCTTACCGAGGCTGGTGTCCCTCAAGGCGCTATTCTTTCTCGTTTTCTGTTTTCTTTATGCTTGTACGACTTGCCTCACTCTGATGAAATGAACTTTGTCAAGTATACTGATGATATGACTGTTTCATTACCTGTTAACTTCCAGCTAGACTGTACTAAGATCAACAACTTTCAACCAGGAGTCAGCAAATGGTCTTTGTCTAATGGTCTTAAACTAAATCCTTCTAAATGTCAAACTGTTAATTTCAGTTTTCGATGTAAACGAAAGTTAAATGAAGCTGTTGGTTCCTATGACCCTTGTAAAATTGATGACACTGATATAGAAATCAAGTCTGAAGTTAAGTTTCTTGTATTAATTCTTTCTTCTGACCCATCCTGGTCTTCCTATGTCTTAGCGATTTCTAAAAGAATATTTCGTCTGACTTTTTACATTAAGAAGTTGAAGCACTCAGTAATAACTCAACCCTTCCTTTTACAGTTTGTCAAATCTTGCATCTTACCTATTCTTCTTTACTGTTCACCCTTATTCTTTCCTGGGTTACTTAAAAAAGACTATGTCATACTTCCTAGAACTCTGAAGACAGTCAGTAGGGCGAGTGGTCTCCCGTTGGGCGACATCGTTGACATTGGAACTGGTAGAACTTGATTTCATACAACAAATTTACTAAATGGATTTTGTCATACTGTGAGCAGCCACTTTACCCATAGCTTTCATCTTGTGTCCCCTCAGGTAAAACAAGAAGTTATTTCAAAAGACTTTATGCGAGCACGTCTAAGTATAGAGATTCCACAATACCATATTTGGCGGCAAGTATTTTATATGATGCAAATAGCGTCAGACATGAGCTAACTAACTAACTAGTAAATAAACAATTTTCTCTCCCCTTATTCGACCAAGCTTTATTATTATGTGTATAATCCCCTCAATTATTCGTTTTTATTTGTTTATTTTTCCATAAGTGTAAACAGCATTTAAGGTGTGTTATAACTGTTAATTTTGTATTTCTCCTCACTATACTGTACCAACATAACATTAGATTCAACAATCTATAACATGCTAAAATTTCCAAACTGTATCAACAAAATTTTTTCGAAACAAATTCACTGTAATAATTATTATCGGTATTATTTTCATTTTGTACTTTGCCTATTATCGACTTTATTCCTACCGTAAAAGTCGACAACTTCCTGTGGTTAATTTCATTTATATTTCGAATAAATTATATGCAATATTGTGACAAATGCTGAGAATTCTATTCTGTATTATAAGTCCTGTTTTTTGCAATAAAGCAGATGATAAGAACTGAGTGGAGTGTATTAAGTGGGGAGGAGAATAGCATTTAAATCCTAATCAAATATACCAACGCCTGTTGACGATATGCTGATGCATTTCATAAGTGAATTTGTTGAATGACGGATGATATTTTTATCATCATCGATGAAAATACTGACCTAAACAAAATCCTAGATATCTTCGAAAACTCTAATCGATCAGTCGAATTTGAAGCTGAAGCGGAATCAGAAGATTAATTATCCTTCTTAGATGTCAAGCCTACAAGATGATCAGATAGAAGCCTACAAAGGTCAGTCTGCCGCAAGCTGACAAACTATCACAGTTTTGTCTCAATGACCAGGAAAAGAAATCTTACCGCCTCTGCTGCGATGAGAACCTATCGTGTATATACTGAAGACACTCTGAACAAGGAATTGAAATTCTTCCGGAAAATCTAATCAAAAATGGATATACAACCTCCTTCGTCGATAAACATCTAAAGGAAAAGACTGGTCCTTCTCGAAACCTGCATGTGACAAAGAAATATTTAAGTATAAATCTGAAATTTAACGGAGATACAATTGTTGAAGTTCTCCGTAGCTTACTGTCAAGTGTAATTCTAAGAAAATTCGTTGCTGCACCCTTACGCCTCACCTTCTCCACACATGATCTTGATCACCGAAATATCAAAGACATGATCCAACTGTTGGCATCCTCAGTGTGCATTTACCAGTTGACTTGCTCCTTTGGAGCAAAATACTTGAATCGTACCTGCAGGACAATAACTGTCACATGCTTGTCAAACGGAGAGTATAGAATAGTCGACAGCTCAGTTCTGGAGCATATTATTACTTCTGGTCATGAAGCATCAGCAGATACCTCATCCAGAATCATGTTGTAAACTAAGATCAAGTTGTTCAAAAGAATTCCGCCTATATCTTCTTCATGTTGCCTAGACCTTAAGCAGAAATGTGAACTTTATGTTCAGAAGTGCTTTTTCCAGCCTCTTTTACCACCATAATCGTAGTAGTAATTTATTTCTTCCTTGTTTGTCTTCTAGAATAACTATAAAATAAGGTCTATTGCTGTCCGTTTTCCTTTGCAACTCAATCCTCTGTTCTCTTGTCTCGTATCAACTATTTCCAAATGATTATTATTCATCATTCAACTAATTAGGTATCAACGCTCTTGATTACGTAGGATTGTCCTTAATTTTTCAAACACACTTATATTATTCATGCTTTTTGATTTGCTTTGTCACTAACTGACAATAATCTTTGACGTCTGCTGTCAAGTAATATTATATATATATATATATATATATATATATATATAGACCCCTTAAATAACTGTACAGCTTTGAAATGTTTTTTACGAATAGAGGTGATCCCTTTGCTGTGATCTGAGAACCTCTAATACCTGTTCACTCTAAGTGTAAAAACTCTCAGCTATACCATAAAATAATTGTTTAAATTTTTAAGGAAGGGCATAAATTGGTGGGGGGGGGGTTGGCGATTCGTCGAATTCAACCTCTAACTCTGTATGTGGAAGGAAGTTCGTCCAGTTCCTTATTCTACCATGGTCTTATTCTCTTCATTAATCGATCGATTTATTAGTAATTAGTTTGTTTTTATATTTTGGTAAATAACTAATTAATTATTATCATTGTCATATGTTTCTTTTGTATATTTTCTCACCCTCTTAACACTTTTTAAATGAACACTCAGATACCACCTTTCTTCTCACTGAATAACAATTTTAACCTTATCAAATTTCTTCCTTTGTGCCACTGAGTATTAGGTAGTTTTTAATTTAACTTTTGAAGCCACTTCTGAGTTAGTTATATCAATAATACCACTGCTTTAAAACTCAATAATGGACTACTATGCATGTTTTTGGTAAATATAAATAGGATTGTACAGTCCTTGAAAGATGATTTCGTCGACAAAGAAGATTTTCTACAACGAATTGTTTTTTTTTTAGAGTTTGACCACGGATTGATATCAGCATCAGTGAACCACTGAAAACTGGGGAGTAGTAGACGACTGTTTCATCCTAGTTTGGGAATCATCGGTGGTACGCACCCACAGAGTTGGGTTTGAACCCAGGACATTCAGGTTACAAGGCAAGCTAGTATATCATACATGGTTTAACGTGTTCAAACTCAAAAAAACAAACAAATCTAATCCTTTCAAATCAATTCTTAAAAATTAATCTGATGCTCGCTAGTGACTGACTGGCTACAGGACTAAGTTTCCTGGGGTTCTAGTGAGAAGTCATGACAAATGAGGTTCATCCAGTCAGGAGTGAGGATTGATTTCCCGCCGATGACATTAGTTGGTGCCAGTCGCCCGAAGATCACGAAGTGGTAGAAGTTAGAATTCGTTGGCTGATCAATGAATTGGGTGTCCAAGCGTCTGAATGGCATAAGAACTTGTAATCTGTAGGTCCTGGGTTAGAACCTTTGGGTGAGTACTGCCGATGATTTACTGAACTGTCTTTTATTTTCTTCATATACAGTCTGGTTTAGTTACTATTCACATCAGTTAGTTGAGTAATATATTTAAAGAATAAAAATATAAGGGAAGACTGATTTTTCCCTGGAATCAGGGAGGTGAAATGATGCTGGTTGGACAAAGCTTTCGGAAAGTCAGTAGTCAACCAATCTGTCTTCTTCCGATGAAAGCAAAAATAAGCATAGGGAAAAAGGAACTCTGCTCAGATTGCAAAAGAAATGAAAAGATATAGTATAGAAGTGAGGGAAAATCTGTGAGAGTAGATGTAATAGAAGTGAACTCCTCAAATTGTTAACTACGGAGTCAGTAATCCGTTCTAGTCATGACTTCCATATCAGCATGATAAGTTCTTATGCAGTGGGAGTCGATGTAGTCTAGGATAATAACAACAGTTGAGGCACAGATGAAGATGTCAAATCCATGATGAGAAAAGCAAGACATAAATTCACTAATTCAAAATCAGTGTGGAAGTCTCCTGCACTCAAAATAAGGAACAAGATCCAGGTTTTTAACACTAATATCAAGTCATTCACTGCTTCCATATGGTCCAGAGAATTAGCGCACGCGACACAAAATATCCTTCAAACAGGCTACTGAGGACTTCCATCAACATATGATTTCGCTAGATACTGGTCATCAGATGACCGGCCGGAAAGAACGAGCAGCAAGAAAGTCTGTCAGCAAATTAGTGAAGAACCCATTGGAAATACAGTGAGAATGCCATTCAATGATATCACGCGCCCAGTTAGCCCTTAAGTGAAACCCTAATGGGTGACGACAAGTTTGACGACCAAAGGTAACATGGATGAAACTGTCTGAGGAAGAAATTGAAGCTAATGATCAGTCGTGAAGTCAGCTAACCAAGACTGAATAGTACACAGTGGGATGGCAATGTTATGATATTATTCCTATTGCAGTTTTAGTAGAAGCAATGTCAACGTCTAAATCCTTTGAGGTGTTTTGCATACAAACTTATACACTGAAAAGAAGGTATGTCTTGGCTACAGTACAGTATTAAGATTATTCATAAGAGGGAAACTTTGGATGATGAAACGTTTAATAGTAGAGAACAGAAAGGTATTTACCTGATATTTGAATATGAGAGTTAATTAGGCCTTTACAATACTTTTACATAGTGTTCATTTTCCTAGAATACATGACTAGAGGGAGAAAAAAGCAGTGGATCATTTAAATGCGGTCAAAAGAGCTGTAACTGAACTAATTTTAAATATACATATCATTCAGAAACTACAGATTAGTCATTTTTGAAAAGCGTCAGTCGTCAAATAAACTCATCTGGATAAAATATTATAAACGATAATGGTAGGGATGTCAATTAATAGTAATTGCTGAGAAATATACAGTTGTTTTCATCGCCAAAAGAAATCACCTGTCAAAGAAATGTGGTATTTCTCAAGAGTTATTTTGTAGGGATTTACTTCATTGCAAGTTTGATCACGGATTGATATTAGTGTTAGAAAACCACTGGAACACCATCAGGGAGTACCAAACATCTGTTTCGTCCTAGTTCAGGACTCATCGATATCATGCAACCACCACCAGGGTTTGAACCTAGGACCATCCGGTTACTAGGTGAGCTTACAGCCGACTCAGCCACTGGGAACCGACTCAATGGCCCATAAAGTCGTGATCAGTGGGGTTCATCTGGTCGAGAGTGAGGAGAAATACTCGCTGATGACGTTGGTTGGTGCCAGTCTCGCTAAAGTCACGGATTGATAGAAGTCAGAATTCATGCGTTGACCATTCGGTCAGGTCCTAGGGGCTAAATGGTCAGTGAGCACATCTTATAACCTGAAAGTCTTGGGTCCAAACTCTTGGGATGCGTACTGTTGCAGAGTCACAAACTAGGACCAATCAGCTAATCGTCCAGTGGTTCCCTAAATGATGTCAATCCGTGGGCAAACTTGAAGCAATGTGTTAGTAATTCATGATTATGTCAGTGAAATTAACATTAGATTGAAGGAAAAGTCATCATTCTGAAGAGTTTTACAAATCCATGAAGTACTTGACTCCTGACGTTCCATAAATCGTAACCGTCTATTATTTCGCTCCTTTGAGCTCTGATTGGCGCATAGGGCTTCATACTTGAGCTTCGAAATTTCAGAGGCAGTGGCGTTATTTTCTGATCTGGTCTTACTCCCAGTCTTCTCACTTTATCGAGGTTACTTAGGGATAAGCGAGTCTTATAAGTACGTGGTGATTGAACTCCAGACCACGTCCATGGTAGGTGTTGTGTACTCGTCGAGTAGTTAATAGTCCTGACGGGGAAAGAGGGAAATCAGAAGACCACCAGGTTTAAGATGATACTTGTATTTTCCAGACAAGGAAAATAAATGTCACATCAGTGTGTGAGTGAAATGGTACAAGTGTACGAATTGTGTGAAAAAGTATACAATGCAAAAGTATATATGAAAATGGCTAATACACATGAACCAATAAATAGAAAGTCTTAACATGATTGGTTGTAATGTCATGTGACAACAAGGTCATACATGTTTATTTAGTTAGTGGATTGACAAAAGCATAATGTTAGTTATAATGGAATATCGATCCATATACACATAGCAAAATATAATAGACTGTCAACAACAAAACACACACATCATGTGGATACATATCAGTAGGCAAGCATTCTACAGCTGAACCATTGGCGAATAAATCGTTATCCAGTAGGCTATTAAGCTATTTTTATGCACAGTTTGTTTGACCAGAAGACTCTACATTATCCATAACAATAAAAACTCATTCGCATCTTATCCCCATCTTAAGTGTAATTTCGATTTCTGTACTGCCATTACCATTTTATATCCTCCTTTTCTCTTTAATACCGTCTACTTTCATACTTTTACCGATGTCATGCTATAGAACATGGTTACTCCTTAATAGCCAAGAGGTCAGTCATAAACTCGAATAGCTCGGTGGTAGTGCTACTGCCTGTAGTAGTGAGAGACACAGGTTAGAATTTCAGTTCCTTCAAGGTTATGAGTATGCCTTCCAACCAAGGTCCAACAAGTGTGAAACACAGGTCCAGGTCTTCCAAACGATCGCCTCCAACTATTTAATACCTTCCACTTCTTATAGGTACGGCATATGTGTCCATCTGAAAATACTGACCAGTTCAGATTCTTGCTACGTGGATATTAGGCAGCAAGATTAACAGGAATACTCAGCAGTTTTTAACTATTATTTGTAGTAAAATTAGTATTCATTCATTTCTGACTGACTTTTATTTTGATAGCCTTAGAAGAAGACGGAGATTATCTGAAAAATGTGATGTATTGGCGCTATACATTTCGAACAATCTGATCACACATTTACTTGTCAAGTCAATATATATGGAAAAGTTAAATTAAACAAAGTGACAAAAAAAAAGAATTAAGAATATTTAACACAAACGTTTGGTAATTTAATCAAATTATTATTATTATATCCTTTAATTCCTGGAGGAACATAGGACTTCAGCTGCGCGTCTCCATTGCGTTCGGTTCTCTGCCAACTTTTTCACCCCGCTCCAAGTCTGCCCACATGCTTTCATCTCCTCTTCACATCACCTCCTCCAAGTCACCCTTCCACTGACGACCAACTCGCCGCTTCCCTTTCGGGTTCCACTCGAGCTATGGCCTATCGTGTGATGTCACTTGATGGTTTCCTCAGAGTATGGCCTCCAATCCACCTCCATTTCTTCCTGCTTATTAGCTGGACAATAGATTCCTACTGGGTTGGTTCGCTCACTGCCAGAGATCCCTCCCGGTTGCTGACCTTTTCTGGCCGGCCGGCCGGCCATCTGATCTTGATTAGTATTGAGCGAAGACAACTGTTAATGAAGGTCTGTAGTTTGTTTGAGATGCTCTTTATGACGTGCAGTGCAGTGCAAGTCTCCGATCAGAATAGTGAGTATCAGTGACTGACTTCACATTGGAGTTGAAAATCTGGATCTTATTTTTGATGCAGAGTGGGGCTTTTGACCTCCACACAGACTTAAGAGTAATGAAACCTTGTCTTGCACTTCCTATTCAAATAAGGATTACCAATTTGTTTAATTTATTCTTTGCATATATATTGACTTGACAAGTAAATGTATGATCAGATTGTTCGAAATTTATAGCGCCAATACATCACATTTTTCAGATAATCTCCGTCTTCTAATAATGCTATCAAAATTTATAGAAGTGACTTTTATTTACAATTAATACTTTCTGTGTATATATACACACCTTTATTTTAGACACCATTCACTGGTCCTGGAAGATATAATCTTCCCAAATATGATACTTCAGAAGAAAAAGAACCTGAATGTCATTTCTACCTTTCAAAGTGTCCACGAAGTTTGACTTTATTGGAGGAGAAAAAATTCCAGTGAGTAGACTATAACACATGAAAATGTATTTTTCTATTGAAAGAAGTGTATTCATTTACGATCATGATGAAACTGTAGTATGTAATCTTTAGATACTTACAGACACACACACACACAATTAATTGTTTAAGAACAATCGGAAGACAAGGGAAAATATTCATCCAGACATGAAAATAAAAAACAAAAACAGTTCAGTGAAGAGTCCGTTCCTTTCAGTGGATTCATTCACTGAACTGTCCAGCCACCATTATATATAATTATTTTCTGTATGTGCATTCACTGTAGCTACCGAAACTGACTCCTTATGGTCTGGAAGCAGAAAACTGATCTCTGGTCTACACTGTATAGCTGGTTAAAACTTCCTTGAGACATGCGCAGTGAAGAAACGTTACAAAGACAGAAAAACGACGATTACTTGTTGCTGAAATCTGTGGTTCTGCTAAACAATAATGATGATGATGATGATATCAACAGTGCTGTTAGCCAGCTAGCTATACAGCACTCAAAATCAAATAGAATATTCTCGACCAAGTGGGATAAGAAAAACTCTGTCAGCAAGGAACACACACTGACAATCCCCACAGACAGCTCAAGGTCAGAATCACCTTGATTCACTCAACAACAACGACAACATTAGCCAAAAAATCACCTTGTAAAATATCACATTATCGATGCCATTAAACGAACACAAAGAGAAGCATTTAAATTTGAGGTTAAACAGGGACAAAGATAAATAGTAAGGATCAAATGAAAATATTGATATGCAAATGCCAGAACTACGATGTACAGTGTGGGAGAAAAAGGGATTGTAACATCAGAAGACAAGGGCCAGGCAACGGATCGTTTATGCACGAAATCAACAGATATTTATAAATTTTTATGTACATTATTATAGATTATTTTTAACAGAAAAACACAGTCTTCTGATTGGTTGTTTCTCACAAAAGGTTGACCTTGCATCTCTTTGTGGCTGTTTCTTGAATGTCAGATCATCTATATGTTAACTGTATCCGCCTATGCAAAGCCATTGTTCTCATTTTTCTCGCGACTAATCAATATTGGGGACATAAACATTGACGTAAATTACTGTCCACCGATTTTGACTAACAGCCAGCTCTCATCACAGGATAATCATAAGTTAGTTGAAAAATCCCTATAGGTGTCGATATTGTAATTAGACCGTTCAGGATGGATTTTTCAAATAATCTTTCTGTTACATTCAGTCCGTCAAAAATAGTACAAGAGTAAAAATAGGTTTTGAAACAGTGATGAGTGAACAAACTGTCAGTAGTGCAGGGGAGGGAAGGGAAGGTGAAAAAATCAGTAATTTTAGACTAAGTTTGCTTAATGTGAAAAACGTTCACAAAACCTGAATATTATGTAGTAGTAGTTGCAGTAGTCAGGAGAATCCTCCTGAAAACAGTATGCTTCCTAAAATCAGGAATTGGTGGAAGTTAGAATTCATGCGTTAGCCACTGGCTTGGGTCCCAGTAGCTAAATGGTCAGTGAGCTCGTCTTGTAACCTGAAAATCCAGGTTTCGAACTCTAGTGGGTGCGTACTATTGAAGAGTCCCAGACCGGGCCAAAATAATTGGGTGTCTAGTGCACCTCACTGGTTTTCCAATGGTCCTGTTATTGATGTCAACTCATGATCAAACTTGTAACCAATCAAATCCCTGCCAACCAACCCTTGAGATATAATACAGTTCATAGAAGGTATAGATCTTGGAAACAGATTTAAACTAAATACGTTCGGTAGGTAAATAAAACATTTTGTAACATTAAGTTTCCTCATCCAACCGTTTCGCCCTCGTCTGGTACTCCTCAGTAGTACGCACTCACCCACAGGAGTTTGAACCGAGGGCCTTCCGGTTATAAGACGAGTTCGTAGACTATTCAGGCACTGGAACCCGATCCTGTTAGACCAGAGGAAAGTTACTCACCGATGACGTTGACTGGTGTAAGCTCTGTATGTAACTCAAGCTACATATTATATATATATATATATATATATATATATGAGTGTATAGCTTCATAAGCCTGCAGGTGTTCACCTTAATACAGTAAGTATTAAAAATCATTATCAGGCATGCTTTAAAGACTTTCTGTCACAAATGATTTCATTGGCATCAAGCTGCAGAATGAAGAGAGTGATGTGTTCCATTCTAATTTTCTTTAAAAAAACGGTTTGGCTTCCACGCTTAGTATAGATTTCAATCAGTCAGTCAGTCAATCACTCACTTAGTGGACTTCTTTTACCTTCATATTTTTGTGTTTCAATGCACGTGAACGATATATAATCCACCCATTTTATAGCACATCATTACTAATGTATGTATTTTTAATACACTAAGATCATTCATTATAAACAGCTTCATCGACAGTCGACAGATAAATATTCACCAAACTGAAGCACATACGCACATACAAACAATATTTAGACAACTCTGTGTTTAAAGTCAAAGTAAAAAAAAGTACTGATGAGGATGAATGGCATCGGTAACTGAATTTATCATTGTATTGCTGTAAGCCTTATAAAAACTATCACATAACTCAATAACAAAAGTGTCTAACATATGAATGTGAGTAAATTATACACCCATGGGTCAGTAAAAGAAATTTCTAACAGTTTCGTTTTGTGTGTTCTAAGCGCCATAACATTGATTTTCTCTGTTTTCAAAATGTACTTACTACATTGAAGAAATGAAGATGTCTGCATGTGTTTATGTCAGAATTAACTGATAAATTACACAAGCCGTATATACATGCGTATGGCTTTGAACCAGGTAATCAGTTAGCTCAGCATTACAAATGTATGCGTTTCATCATATTCATCTTTTAACTCTGAGCGACTTGACTGGTTGGTTCAAGGTCATTTGATCGTTGGCCATACACGTATTACCTCTGCATATGGATGCTAGTGTTGTGGTGAGGGCTGGCTGCAAACAAGTCAGAATGGTGAAAAACAATTTAAGTCAGTGTTACATCCCGAATCAGGGTCATGAGAAAAATGATAATAAAGCTTAACCTTGAGAAAATCACTAACCAATCACAGCGGACTAAGCGTGTGAAAATATGATTCGCAGATATATGGCTTAATTTTCTGAGAAATGGTCACAAAGCAATAACAGAACAACCTTCAGTAAGAAGACGTTTCTTCTCCGCTGGTGATAATGCTCATAAAAATCTATAAATACTACTTGATTTTCCAATGGCTGTAAACTACAACAGCCCGAAACGAAACTACCTCTAGCGACCAATCGCATTGGTAAGAAGTAGAGGTGCATAATTTGGAGCAAGTAATGTAATGCTACAAAAATAGTTAATTAGGATAACATTATTGTATTTGTTCCAAAAAAAACCTCCCAATTTCTCACGGGACTCCTCATAGTCAGGTTAAACCGATTTCTGTACATAAATTCGTCAAGGTCATCAATCCGTTCATTAGGTAGTTTCTTTTTAGGCTGCTTTAGTTTAGAGTCACCGATTTTCTTAATAAGCCATCTGTTGCCTAGCCTTTGTCTTCTATCGTTACAGTATACCTTACCAACGTCGCTAGATGTTTTGTGCTATAAAGCGTAATTTCGAATGTGTGATCATCTACGCTTTAAATGAGCTTTTTTTTTTTGAAAGTCCTACGCAAATTAATCATGTACTCATGTTTAAAAGGTAGAGCAATAAATTGAATTTACCACATTTTGTTTTCTTTTAATCAGCATCATTTTAGACGACTACAGTTTGTAACATTTGAACATTTTTAGTAATTAGTATACCTCTTTTGTACATTTTTGCAGACTATTCTTTATTTATAAAAAGAATGAGGTGAAAAAATACGAATTATTTATGCATGAATGTATATTCAGTTACATTCGATTATTCTGTGGTATACTGTGCATAAGTATCACTATGTGTACACGGTCTGATTGCAAGTGTGTGTGAGAGAAAAAAAAGTGTTTTATGCTTTAGTTAAGTGTTATGTAACAATAATTACCAATAGAACATTGATAAACAGCAGTGCATTGAACACAATAGAGACTAGATCTATAGGATCGGTCACATTTATATGCACAAAGCAAGGCAATGTCCAGAAATAACCAACAACAGAACACAGATAAGCAAGCGGTTAAATAACTAATCTGAGAACAATTTGTGGTAGAGTGGAGGGAGGAAAGAGCTTTTGAAAACTTATTCAGTTGATGAAAACCTTCTTTACAGTTGAACTTCGACTAACTTGCTCTATAAAACCAATGATTCAAAAAAAAAACGGGAAGGATAAGCTACAACTATTGGCCTCATCAATGTACAGCTGTCACTTCACTTGCTAGGAATATCGGCCATCTAAACGCATCACTAAACACTTACCCTTATGGTTTTATAAAGACGACAAAACACCCCCACCACCGCGTCGCCACAGCTGTATCCTGAATAACTTGATGGAATCTGGACACCAATCCAAACCGCAAATTAACTTCAAAGTCATCTATAGAATACATGGGAATCAAAAATCAAACTTTTCAAACTGCAGAAGCAATGGCAAATTAGATGTGAAATCCTGAACTCTGAATCCAGAAGAAGTTTGTCCAGTCACTAAATCTACCAGATCAATCTTAAAAACGAATAAGTAATTCTTGGTCTTCGTGTAACGGCCTTAAACTAAATCCTTCCAAATGCCAGAGTGTTAATTTCAGTTTTCGATGTAAACGAAAGTTAAATGAAGCTGTTGGTTCCTGTGACCCTTGTAAAATTGATGACACTGATATAGAAATCAAGTCTGAAGTTAATTTTCTTGTATTAATTCTTTCTTCTGACCTATCCTGGTCTTTCCATGTCTTAGCGATTTCTAAAAGAATATTTCGTCTGACTTTTTACATTAAGAAGTTAAGGCAGTTAGGCATAACCCAACAACTCCTCTTACAGTTTGTCAACTGGCGTTTTTTACCTATTCTTCTTTACTGTTCACCCTTATTCTTTCCTGGATTGCTTAAAGAAGACTATGTCATACTTCGTAGAACTTTGAAGACTGATTGTCAGTAGGACGAGTGGTATCCCATTGGGCCATATCGTTGACATTGTCACGGATAGGCACTCGATTTCATGTGAAAAATTTGCTAAAGGAATTCCGTCAGACTCTGAGCACCCACTCTACCCGCAGCTGCAACCTTGTGTCCTCTCAGGTAAAACAAGAAGTCTTTTCAGAAGACTTTATGCACGTACGTCTAAGTATAAAAATTCCACTTTACCATATTTGGCACGTACTTGATATGATGAAAATAGTGTTAGGTGTGAACTAACTAACTAACCTTTTTTGCACTACTAAATAAACCATTTCTTCCACCCTTACAGTACCAAACTTTACTGTTATTGTATTTCTTATATTTATAATCCTTTCAATTTCTTGTTTTTATATATTTACTTTTCATAAGTGTGAACATCGTTTAAGCTGTGTTACCAGTGTTAATCTTGTATTTCTCCTCACTATACTATATAAGCAGAACATTAGATTCAATAATCTATAGCATGCTAAAATTTCCAAACCGTATCAACAATATTTTTTGAAACAAACTCACTGTTATTATTACTATTATTATTATTATTATTAATATTTAATGATCTCAGTTCGTGCTTAGAATATTTTTGACTTTATATCGTAAGGATGGACAAATTCCTCTGGTTACTTTTGTTTTAATTTTTAATTTTATTTATATCTTAAGTAAATCAGATGCAATATGGTGACAAATGCTGAGAATTCCATTCTGTATTATAAGTACTGTTTTTGGAATAAAGTAAATTATTATTATTATAATTATTGTTCTTCCTTGTTTCTTAGTTGTGTTATTTTCGTCACTCACCTCTATTGAATTTCTACTCCTGATTACTACGGTTGTTAATTTGACTTTCGTTCAATTTTAGTTGAATTGTATTCACTCCTATCAATTATATTACGTCACTAAGTTTGCTTATTTAATTTTATCTATTCTGATCCCTGGCTTACTTATCATACATATTTAACCCTACGTTAACAAAGTGTAAAATGTCAAAAGTGAATTAGTATCAGTCAAAATGTATAGGAGTTCAGATCACAGATACGAGTTAAGAGAAAAAGGGATAAACATCTGCAACACTGTGACACTATCGTTTAGTTGCTGTGTGATGATTTACAAAACAGCCTAAATTTCTTTTTTCTGCATAGTGTGTTCTACTGATTGCTGTTTTAAGATTTTTGCTTACTGACCATATTTATGCTGTGCATAGAAAGAGAGCAGGTTTAGAGTGGGGAACACATTCCGAAGTGACAATAAGGAGCAATAGTTAGCCTAAGTCAATTGACTCTGGAAACTGGTGTTTAACATCATCCATCATAAATGATATCACAGAGACTGGTCATAAAATTTCTTTTCATTAGTGCGCCTTAGATGCATATATAAAAACGTCTTGGATCATTCTAGAAAGTTTTAACCAATGAAAAGTCTTATATCTAGTTCAAGTGCTCAAAAATTATTGGCTAGTATTTTTGAGCGTATTTTGATAATTTATTTTTACGAGTATGACCACAGATTGATATCAGCGTTAGAGAACCATTGAAAACCAGGGAGTACTGGACAGCTGTTTCATTCTAGTTTGGGAATCATCGGCAGTACGCACTCACCACCAGGGTTCGAAACCATGACGTCCCGGTTACAAGGCAAGCTGGCTGGTATACCATTCAGCCATTAGGACCTGATTCAATGTCCACCCCATGAATTCTAACACCTACCAATTCGTGTCCAGTACTACTTGGTTTTCAATGGTTCCCTAAGTGATATCAATCCGTGGTCAAACTCGTAAAAACAAATTTAATCCTTATGACCTTTCCATTCCCTATCTTTATAATGCTTATTTGTGATTTTGACCGTCAAATAATTTGACCAATATAGATTCAGTTTCGACCAAGTGTAGTTCATTAACTTTAATATGAGTGTGCATTATAAGCACGTGTATGATTGGAGTGTTCGATATGTGTTTCACAAATACATTACACATTACATTATTTTGATTACTACTTGCGAAATGGTCGCGCTGTGTCGTGGCTCAATGGGCTACGAGATTGCCTTGTAACCGGAAGGTCGTGGGTTAAAACCCCGGTGAGCGCATACTACTGAAGAGTTTCAAACCAGGACGAAACAGCTATCCAGTACTCCCTGCTGGTTTTCCAATGGTTCCCTAACCAGTGTCAACTCATGACGAACTTCTTCATCCAATTATTACTTTGTTGAAAATCATAAAGAGAAATAATTGTTTTAAAGAAACCGTCTAGTTTAGTGCTAAAATCTGGATGTTTGACGGGTGAATTAAATGTTTAATTTAGGAAGCTGAGTTGTACAGATAACCACATTAGGGATATTTAGTTATGCCGCTCCATGACAAAGAACTGATAGCTGTGACTACTTCTTGCAACATTGTTGTGACAACTACTTATCCCCATCCAGCAATAACTTCATTCATATAAACAGATATTGTATACAATTGGTGGATGGTGGCTAGCAGTGGAATCCAGGATGAGCATTTCGTCCTAATTGGGACTCGTCAGCTGGATGTACCTGCATTTCTCAGTGAGTGATGATGTTCCCACCGAGGCTCGAACCCAGTGCCCATAGTTTCAAACGCCAAAGCGTTATCCACTAGACCACTTGGGCCACGAGAGCCACCTCTTGTGCAACGGGTCATATTAATTATTGAATTGAATTTTTGATTTTCCCGTCGACGGGAAATAGAGAACATTGAGCCAACTCTGAGT
Organism: Trichobilharzia regenti; assembly: GCA_944472135.2. NCBI lineage: Eukaryota > Metazoa > Platyhelminthes > Trematoda > Strigeidida > Schistosomatidae > Trichobilharzia > Trichobilharzia regenti. The sequence goes on from OX235267.1 coordinate 43,231,731, forward strand.
ATAGATGGATCAATTTCCAGTAGTCTTTGACAATGGGGAAGATTACTGGAATTCTTCCTGCTGTTTTGCACTACATGGACTCCGATCATGCAGATATGAGATAGAATGGACATAATGAAGATAGGGGATAATTTGTGATCAAAAGTCATTGAATTTCTGTAGCTTTTCCAAATTTGATGAAAGAAGGAAAGTTGATCGTAATGCATATTAAATATGGAGATAAGCAAAAGCCGCTCTAAGCTAAACTGACGCAAAATCTTCACAATGAAAATGGTGTTTGTCAAAAGCGAAGGTAATGGAAAAGGCACTGTCACTAAATCAGACTCATCAAGATAAAGAATTCTAGAATAACTTTGATAAGTCAAATGAGCTTTCAGGAAGTTGAAAACTCAATCACTTCTCAGTTGAAATATCTGGAAAGTTGACGAAACTGTAGTTACATTGTTGCATCCTACCACAGAAACATTACCTGTATGGAATGCACACAGTCATCCAATCGCATTCAAATTTTGAAGTTCTGTTTTCAGTCTTAAAAGGGTTGAAGCAGCAAGATGGGCCATTACTACTCCAGATGTTTAGTGGTGGTGGCGATGAAACGATAGCTTGCACATGAAAAATCTGAGTTAGATCCACTGGATTTGTAGAGACTGTTGATCATCTTAGCTTGGATCAAAATGCTCCATCTCTGCTGACTTGTGACTCCTATTACAAGTGATTTGACAGTGTGTGAATGTGGACCCAATGATACTTAGTTGGTGGTGATAGTTACTACTGAAATCTACAATGTGCACATCGTCCAGTTTTTGACCTTTTGGCTGGATGGCCTTATGACATTTTAAATGATGGGTACTGGGTTCACGTCTCAGTAGAAAAACCATCACTCACTAGCACTGCACGTTTACTCAGCTGACGATTCTTAAATCAAACGAGATGCTCATCCTGAATTTCACTGAAAGCGACCATCAACCAAATAGGATCTCATTTCATGTAAGAAGAAAGAAAGCCTTCTTTGATACTCACAGTGGGGTAAGTTTGACTAGCATATTATCAAATTCCCGACTTCAAAGCATTGTGCACCATGGGGGAAGAAAACTTGAAATAACCAGGTGGACTTCAGGCCTGGACGGAATTATACTGGTTGTATCTAACCTCCCAAAACGTTCTGGAAAATAGGGATATAGGTCGGCTTCGGGCACTTTCCCAATTTCATTGACCAAGATGTCAATGAAGATGTGTTTTAGACATACTTGAGTGCAAATGGCGTAGTGGGACAATATACCAGTTTGATGAAGACAGTCTAGTTGAGCCTGTTATAGTCCTGCAAGGTTTAATGGAGAGTCATCATCTGAAGCCACGTCAAAAAATGCTGCCTATCGGGTAATATCCACTCTAAAGTTTGAGATGACTTTATTTTAGGCACTGACATCGAAGTTTCAGGAGTAGACCTGTTACTAGATAAGAGTCTCATTGATCTACACTATCTAGATGTTATCGTCCTTACAGATGAAATCACTGATATGAAAAGCAGTCCTCTCAATATCTCGAGCTAAAATCTAAATATGTTTGGTATATAATTTACTCCTTTCAAATGGGAGATGATGCTTTAGGCCTGATATTTAGCTACCTCTAGTTTGAAGGTATGAAATGGAATCACTGGATCTCTTGCATTATCACTTATAATTTCAGTGTCGAGAGAAAATAAAAAAAGAAAGGAAATATTACCCAACAACCAATTGTAATGACTTAAATCGATATGTTGTGGTTTCAACTCAGGAAGCTCATCTGCACATCCTACAGTATGGCTGACCAAAACTTCCTTGAGATACACACACACAGTCACAAAACGCTCCAAAATAGAGCAAAACGACTGTAATTTCTTGTGAGATCTATGTGATTCTATTACATAACAGTGATGGGAACAAAAAGTCAAGACTATCTCGACAGTGCAGTCGGGCAACTATACAGTCAAGATAATTTCCTAAGTACACAGTAGGTACTATACATAAGAATTAGTCAACCACTATTCGACTGTAAGACGCATCTTGGAGTCAAGTAGAACATCTCACAAAAATTTGCGATCAAAACTCTGTCGACAAGAAACTAACGCTTTCCGCAGACAGTCCAAAGTAAGTCAGAATCACCCTGATTCACTCATACAAAATCTGAGTTGTAAAGCAACTCATTATCCGTCTCATCATCAGACACCCACAAAGAGAAGCATTAAATCTGGGGATTAAACAGGACCAAAGACAAATAATAAGGATCAAGTCAACATATGATATGCAAATGTCAGAACAGTTACATACAGTCTAGGAGGAAAAGGATTAATCAATACAAAGTTAGTTGAAACATCCAAATAAGTATCAATATTGTGACTGAACCATTCAGGGGGGGGGTTCTCCAAACACTTATTCCTTCACACCATTTACAACTCCATGCGGTTGTCTGAGAGCTAGTGAATACTACCTGGCCATCCACCCAACCCTGTTCCCCAAAGTGTCGCCAGGTAGAGTGGGATTCCAATACGCCATCCACTGATTGGAAGTCAAGCACTCAAAGATCAATAACTCTCATTCTCCAAAAAAGAGAAGAATATTAAACTACACCCTAACTTAACTAATGTATTATATTATTATTTCCTTTAATTCCTAGAGGAATATGGGGGTTCAGCCATGCGTCTCAATTGCATTCAGGTCTCTGCTAGGGTTTTCACCTGGCTTCAAGTTTGGCCACATGTCTTCATCTCCTCTTCACATCACCTCCTCCAAGTCATCCTTCCACTGACCACCAACTCGCCGCTTCCCTTTCGGGTTCCACTCGAGAGATGGCCTATCGTGTGATGTCACTTGATGGTTTCCTCAGAGTATGGCCTCTAATCCACCTTCATTTCTTCCTGCTTATTTGCTGGACAATCGATTCCTGCTGGGTTGGTTCTCTCACTGCCAGAGATCCCTCCCGGTTGCTGACCTTTTCTGGCCGGCCAGCCGGCCATCTGATCTTGATTAGTATTGAGCGAAGACAACTGTTAATGAAGGTCTGTAGTTTGTTTGAGATGCTCTTTATGACGTGCAGAGCAGTGCAAGTCTCCGATCCGAATAGTGAGTAGCAGTGACTGACTTCACATTGGAGTTGAAAATCTGGATCTTATATTTGATGCTGTGGAGTGCTGAGTGTTGACCTCCACACAGACTTGAGAGTAATAAGTCACCTAATATTGATTCAAATTATTTAAATATAACTGATGTTGACAGACTCATTTTCTTTTATGTAGAAGTGAACAGAAACATTATTATTATTATTGATCGAAGATAAATGATAAACTCTTACTTTCAGTTCTTTCAGGTTAATATTCACCTATTTATAAGAACCCGTATGTAGAAATATACATATATATATATATATATATATATATATATATGAGTAATGTTTTAAGAAGAATATGCTGGCTATATACTGTACTGTCACATAAGTACTGATGCATCGATGAGGCATATATGTATATCATACAATTATGATGTAAAGTGATTACTAGCCAAATAAAGATCAGAGTATTTATTATTTTTCAATAATCAAGAGAATCGGAATCATTCAATCACTCATTCATGCATTCATTCATTCATGTGGAATGTGAATTATGAGTATTGTGCCAAATATCTTCTAATCATATTTTATTTTAATATTTTTGTGTATATTAATAATTCTTCGATTGTATAAAAATGAAATAAGTACTTGACTAGTTTTATTGCCTGCCTATCTTGGATTACAGTACACTGATTCCATGAATAAGTATGTGTAGGTGTGTTTGCGTGCAAACATTCTTGTTTGTGTGTATGTGTGTGTCTTGTGCTTGTATTCTAAGAGTGAACATTAAAATAATAATTTCACAGATCATAGGTAAAATGGGTTATAATAATAGTAATAATAATAACAATAGGGGCTTTCAAGAGTTAGTTTCTAGGCTTTTGGTTTATTTCAAGTTGGATCACAGACTGGTTTCTTTTAGAGAATGCTTGAAAGCCAGAGAATACTTGATAGTCGTGTCATCCTTCTCTGGGTCTCTTCATAGGTACACACACCTGCGAGGGTTCGAACCCAGGACAGTCTGGTTACAAAGAGGTCCATCAGGTAGGATGTGAGAAGAAATACTCACTGATAACATTATTGGCTGGCAGTTCGAGTTCACTGGATTGGGTCCCAGTGGCTGAATGGTCTACGAGTTCGCTTTTTACCTGGGTTCGAACCCCAGTGGGTCCTCAGCCCTGAAGAATACCAAACTTGGACAAAACAACTATCCTTGTTATTGCTTGGTTTTCAGTAGTCCTATAACTGAAATCGGTCTGTGATCAAACTTCAAATAATAGCTGTGTCTTGGACAAAATGTTTACACACCTAATAGAAATCTCAGTTTATTCAACTGCACAATATTTGCTTTTCATCCGGAGATGTTCAACTAGAATATTAATAATAATAATAATAATAAAAATAATAATAATAATAATAATAATAATAAACAGTATATCTCATGACACGATGGTATTCGATGCAAAGTTAAAAATAATCGCGCCCTGAAGAAATACTGAATAGAAGGTTGAAAGCCAAATAAAAATGTGCGCGAGTACATTTCGCAATCCAAGCACATATATGAATGATTATAAGTAAAGTGATGCATTATGTTGGACGGAAATTCAAGTTGTTTAGTGATTTCAGCAGACGAGCGATCACTTTATATTATTCTATTTCCTCAGCTTGAAAAACTAACATTTTGATCTTACACCTTCTTTCATAGATGATGTTGACAGATGTTAGCTGTTCTTGTCGATTCTAACATCACTGGAGGAAAATATTTCAATAACATTTTGGTTTGTAGAGAACTGAACTGATTTCAAGATTGATCATGAAATAACTATTTGGAGAGCCACTGAAAACCAGGGTTTACTGGAAATCCATTTCGTCCTTGTTTGAAACTCCTCGTCAGTATGCACCCATGATTCCACAAAGGATTGAACCCAGGACCTTGAGATAACAAATTGATTTGATCATCATCATTTTAGTGAGAGTAAAAGCAGAACGTGCGTCGGTGGCATAGCGGTTAGGACGCTCGCCAACTATGCATATGGTCAGGGGTTCAATTCCCGGCTGACACACCCCTTCACCTTGCTAAGCCAGAAATAATGCTGGTAAAGAGGAGAGGTTGGGCATGAGGCTAGCAACCCCATCCCGTAAAAGAAATAAACACCACTGCTACAGAAACTTCAAGCCACTAGCTTTAAGCCCTATGTTTCACTGGGAACGTGAAGGAAAAACAAAAGAAGCAGAATGGAGGATTGACTAATCTTTAGAAAGAAGTCATGATAGATGACAACAACTCAAAGCAGAAATAAAGAACAACTAGTCTATTGACATCTTACAAACGAAAATACTACGACCAACAACTTTATGGATTTCTGTCACAAGTGATAAAGCCAATAACAATCATAATGGAATTAGTTACGAATGTTCAATAAAAACAAGAAGCAAAATAAATATCCACACTGATGGGATACGACTAAACGATGTATTGAATGCACAAGATTAGATGTATTCTTGTGTTAAAAAAAATTCACCAAATGAACATAGCTAAAATGTCTTTCTCAAAGAATGAGATCATTAAGAAGGTTATGTATCTCAACGAGAAATTAATCCTATACTGTGATTTTTCAAAAGGAGTTAAAGTCGTTTCATAGAGGTTTTCAATAAGAGACAAAATCTTACATTCCGTTACCATGTGCGCTGACAATTCGCCAGAAATTCTATACTGAACCGATAGTTGATACTATTCTGGGACTCTTCGTCAGTGTACACGGACGATTCCTCCAGGGGTGAAACTCGGGACCTTCTGAATATCAATCACCACCTCACTTATGGCTACTGGATAGATTTTCTGAAGTTGCAGTCGGAAGTCGTGACCAGTGGAAGGTCCACCATGTCAAGGTGAAGTCGATGCTCATCGAAGACGTTGGTAAACGCAGCGTTATATCATGAGCCGAAAAAGTAAGAATGCATGAGTCATTGAATTCCAGCTCAGGTGGCAGAAAGGTCAACGAACTTGGTGTCGTAACCTGTAGGTTCCAGACTCAATCCCTAACGAGATCGTGGATGCACACCACTGAAAAGTTTCAGAATTGGACTAACTAGCTTTCCAGTACTTCCTGGTTTCCAAGATTCTCACCAACTGATACTGGTTCATGGCGTAAATCTAATAATCGATATTCCTATTTAACTGAAATGAATAATCATAAAATGGGAATCAGTAGTACGACATTTAGAGAAATTTTGTTTAAGACCATTTCAATGACAGAGAGACTATTAGTTAACCTCAAACTGGAAACTGTTCATATCAGAACAGTCCAGTACAGAAACTACTGGTAGAGAAATTGTCAGCTAATCATCAGCATATTCAATGAAATTGGAAGTTAAACTATAGCAACCGCCTCAACAATGACCTTCTACAACCAATCAGAGTTACGGGTAGTATAACCAAATGAGTTACATTTTTTTATCACATAGATTCACAGTGATCGATAAAAGCGTAATATCATAGCATAGATCACTTTATCTTGTAGAAAAAAGTGGTGCAGAGTTTTGCTAAGAAATACGTGTGATACTCGAAGTAAGTATCGATTTCACATAGAATTCAGGAGAACACTTGTCTAAAATTATCTTATCATCCAGTGTAATGACGAAATAATAACACGCATACACACAAAACAATTCTTCAGTACAAAAAAATTTAGTTTTAGCTTTGACAGTTTTAACAGGTTCATTTTCAATTTCTCACTCCTTTCTTGTTTTTTACCCGCAGCCAATACAAATAAAACAACAACAAAATTCAACTAAACAATTTTCAGTACTTCATTTTTTGCTGACATTTTTAAACTATGCCCGTTTTTATTGTTACAATTCACTGAGTATTTCTGATTTAATTTTAGAGAGACAATTGACTAATTATTTTATTTTTGACTTCATCGAATTTATCGTTTTTACGTACTTTAAAAAAAATTGAAGTTGTTTCAATGAAACGCATAATTTGATTTAAACTGTTAGAAATAAATAATTTTCTGATGTGATTGTCTTCTTTGAGCTGAGACGTTTAACTGTGAAGCTTTCGTTGTCCTTTTAGACAGCATCTTCAGGTCAGGTTTTCAGTATGAAATGTACATTTATAAATTCTACGTGAATGATAATATAATTGTCTATCCTAACGACCTTGGCTGTGATTGGCTGTTAGCTTACATCTTTATTGATCGTTTTTATTGACTAGGAATTTGAAATTCTTTGTTATGCGATTTATTTTTTATTAGTCAGTAAATTTGATCTATGGTAATGTGTCTGTTAATCGTGGATTGATCTGTGTAGAAGGGTTTCAAGAAATTCCCTGGCATTATTGGTGTTTCCTCTTTTTAAAAATTCCATATTTTCCCAGTCAAATTAGTGTCTGTAATTGTCTACATGCATTGATATAAAGGAATACATGGGCGTTTTGAAGATTAGCTTGTGTTCTCGAAATTGGAGTCGAAAGGGACTTTCAATACAGTGCTGGTCACAATTCATGCAAATCATTTTTCAGATGGTGTTAATATTTTCTTCATTTGCCTTTGGGCTTTGTTTGACCAACCTAGTACATAGTATGGAGTGCCTGTTCTGGTTTGTGTGCGATATCTTCTTGCTGGCAGCCTGCTCGAAACTTAGGCTGCCGAAAACCACCATCGTTGTACTGTATATAATTTATTTTGTTCACTTCGTTTTAATCCATTAAAATATGAACCCTTGTGGTACTATACTGGTAAGAAACTTGGTCAGCTTGTCACGGAAAGCATCTTCAACAGACCAGTGTAGACTTTTATCAACAGCTGCCCCTTTCGTTGGCTGGCTTCATACTGAAGAACAAATGGCCGGCTAACTGGTCAGAAAGAATTAGTAACAAGAAACTCTGACTGGGAACAAACCAACCAACCAAGAGCTGATCACTCAAGAAATATGTATCAGAAAGTGGAGATGGATTGATGGGACATGCGTTGAGTAGGCCATCGAATGACATCGGGCAGTACAGGCCATCATTCGAGTGGAATCCAAAATGGAAAGCGACGAATGGGTCGTCAGTGTGAGCATGACATTGAAGAAATCGTGTGGCGAGTATGAGGAGATGAGAAATTATGGGCAATCGTGTGGCTAGTTAGCTGAAGAGGAGATGTGTTGTTGAAGCTTTATGTTCCACTCGGAACCCAAGGGAATAGTAATAATATAATAATGGTATCATTTACTTTGGGGAGTATATAAAATATTTACAACCTGCTGATTCCAAAGTTTCTGCCAAACTTGTGAAAAAAGCATAACTATGTGTGTCAACATATCCCAATACTTGGGATAACTATCCTTGAGTTATGTCCTTGGGTATTAAATTTTTAAAATAGACTTTCAGCCAAATGTAGTACAAAGAAGAAATATCAAAATGAATCGGTTCACGTTTCAGGTCAGACAGCAATGTGTGTAGCGCTATCTACTGTCAGTTAGTTTTTTGCTTGAAGATCTTGGACGTAAAAGAAATTGTACACAATAAACTCCACTGAAAACTTTATACATTACGTAAACACAGTCCTGAAAAAAAAGCAATTAATGTTATCAGATCTATTCCGAATGATTGTAGTATTCTAACTGATACTTCTTTATATACAGTAGGATAAATTTCGATATAATTATGTTCTTTGATTGAATTAAATGTGATTTTGTCATTGTTCTGCAGTGTTTACTGACAAAAACTACTTAGCAAACAATAATACTTCACTAACTGATGAAAGTATCGAATTCGCCAATTTAGATGAAGGGAAGTTTTCGGTGAATCATTAGCAGTGGCAAAAAACTTCATCTATGGGATAGTTCACATGAAAGCTTGTTTTCTGTCATGTTATTTACAAATAAGTGTAGCTTATAATTTATGCTTACTATCTAGCAAAGGGAGAACGCAAGTGTGTGAAATGCAGTTCGGCAACAGAGCATCAGGTGAACTCAAGACATTCAGCTTCATTTTGAATATTCCTTCAAAGTCATATACAAGATTCGATGAAATTTCTCAAAAGGTGTTAGATCATGACGCTTGTCTGGGCACAACTGAGGCACCAGGGATCCAAAAGAAGTACGTGCAACCTTTGTCTCTGATGCGGCCACAATAAGGTTACTTCTCTCAATAGAGATTTTCGTATTACTCCTCTTATCCGAAATTCCTGCTTACTCCTGTTATTACTACATTTTTAAAATCCTTAATTGCACAGAAAGTCAGGTTTATTAATAATCATGACTTTACTATGTCTACAATGTGAAACCCATTCCGCGGTTTATTTCTGATATTATTAAATTCTAATTCCTATTTGTAATCTTGTTAATTTGCCTTCTGACCGGAAAAAGTTCTTCAACTTTCTCATCCATTTACTATAAATACACGAATGTACAGCTGTCTAGTTGATGACTACATCGAAAAGCAGATTCCGTCCACCGCAAATGTCTTTTTAATATTTCCTATGATATAATGGGTATAATACATCATTTTGTTTGAATTAAAGATTAGTTTTCATAGATTGACAAAGTAAAATTTACACTCAAGTGTCGGTTTGTGGGCGTATGATTTGATTGGTCACAGGATTTCATCATGAGCTAACGTCGGTTAGACAGCCATTGGAAGCCAGCAGGGAGTACTGGACAGCTAGCTGTTTCGTCCTAGTTTGGAACTATTCATCATCACCCACCAATCACTGGGGTTCAAATCCAGAACCTTCCGGTTACACGGTGAGCTCGTAGACCATTAAGCCAATGGGAGGAAAAAGCTGTCCAGTACTCCAAGATATTCCAATGGTTCTCTAACCAATATTAGCTCATATTGAGATAATTTAGAAGTGATGTCTTCACAATGTCCATTAGATGCGAACAAGCAGTCTACAAATGTGCACACTTTTTAACTAATTGAGTACAGGGACCCACCAAAAATCTGTAATAAATTTCAATGCTCAGCGTTTTTAAGCAAATTTTGAACTAGTTTTCTAGCACTGTGTTTCCAGTTTACCTTGTCAGTATAGCTGCCTAACGGCACTGTGAAGGTAATCTTGAGTTCTTGATGTTATTATCGTTACTGAATAGAACCACACACGGGTTTATCGACGGATACTCGTCCTTTTGTTTTGTTTTTTTCGAGAGTGTTGTGACTGTGTTTGTGTGTGCGTGTCTCAAGGAAGTTTCGAACAGCTGTGTAGTAGGATTCAGGGATCGAACATAAGAATTTAACCAAGGTTAGAATGATTGATCCCAGCCGCGAAGATAAGTATTTTAGAAAAAATTCAGCAATAGCACTGCATGCATTAACACAAAATAGAGTGGGTGGGACAGAGTCGAAATTCTAAAAAGTAATATAGGTGTAGGTGGAGAGAGATAGGCGTTGATCACTGAATTCTAACTGGTTCATCGAGTCTACACCCAACACATCACATGCAATAGAAGTGACTCAACTCAAATACCAAAGATATGAAAGATGTTATTGCCACCATTCAAATCAGAGGAGGATAATAAATAATGTTAAAATGTATTCAATTCAATTCACATCATAACATTCTAACAAGTTACTTATTTATTTTACTATGAAAACATCTTATTTCCCATCTTATTGTATTTTATTGATAACACTAATATTGCTATTTCCGAATGTACTTTATCTAATATTGATTTTATTCAAATGTGTAATCATTAATTTTTACTCTTGTATATAAATGAAGCAAGAAAGTTGTGTGAGTAGTGCCTTGATATGATTATGAGTGGCAATGATAAATTGTGCTCGAAACGTGGTCGCACCAGTAAGTATCACTGTACAACAACACTGTGTGTGTGTGTGTGATTTTATCAAAATAAAATTTTATCCATAATGGAGTTATACTGTCTACCACAGTGGCCAAGGATCAGTTCTCTCTTATTTCAGACTACAACGAGTCAGTTTCAGTCGTTACAGATAAACATTAATTACTAGTATGTACAACAATTAGGCGATAATTTTCTTTGATTGCCCACTAGTCAGTAACTAGTGTAATGTGTCTTGTCCTAACTTCGCTGCAGACTGAATTCTCTTAGTGCACTGCAAGCTTGACTGATAGAATTCAGTCTGCAGCGAAGTTAGGACTAGACACATCACACTAGTTACTAGTGTCTTATCAAAATATCCAATACAGTCCTACAGGAGGTCAATCGCCAAGCCTGAATAGCTCAGTGGTAACGTCTCTGACTGCAGGCGGCATTGGGTGAAGCGGGTTCGAATCTCAGAAGGGACATGAGTTATTTCAAGGTTCGAGATACGCCTTGCTGACGAGTGAGTGCCGATTAGCACGAAACCTAGGTCAGGTAGGGCTTCCTATGGACAATTGCCTCCAATCATCTAATACCAACAATTAGGCAATAAAGATTGATCTTGAATTAAAATTAACTTTTGAAAATAATAATTTAGCCAGTGAAGTTTATACTCTTGATTATTTTGAGTTTCGAGTGAAACATAGGGCTTCAGCACCACATCTACACTTTGTCCTCTTCTCTGCTGTCCTCTTAAACTGGCCGCACGATTCCCTCAACGCCCGGGCTGATAATCTGTCATCTCATCACCACACAGTTTATTGCTTGTCACCCTCAGACAGTTTCATTCCTTTACGTTCCCAAGTGGAACATAGAGTTTCAAGCTCGAAACTTGAAGTTTCGGTAGCAGTGGTGTTTATTTTTTACGAGATGGGGTTGTTAGTCTCATTCTCAACCTTCCCTCTTTACTAGTCTTATTGCTGGCTTAACGAGGTAACTGAGTGAGTCGGCCATGGATCCAACTCCGGACCACCTGAGCGGTTGGTGAGCACTCTACCTCTCTGCCACCTACGCACGACAGTTAGCTCCACTCCAGTGCGTGATATCACCCAATGGTCTCCCCAATGTCTTATCTGATGCATTTCCATTATCTTATGCATATTTATTGAACAGTAAGTCCTCTTGATAATATTAATATTTATCATTATTTTTACATATTACACAAGCTAATATTCTTAGTTATTAAATAGCCACTATTTTTTATTTTGTAACTGCAGGGGGCGACTTCAGCCGACTAATATACCAACACCAAATTCATGTACACCATTCATGACGACACGTAGTCATGATAGATTAGTTGGAAATTATTTAAAAATACAATGATTACAGCAATATTAATAACATTGTGATTACCAAATATATATATATATATATATACATGAGTGTATAAACTGAAAGTTGAATTTCAGCAGGCTCTAATTGTATTTCATCTTTGTGTTTTGAAAAACTGAAACCAAATAAAAGTATGTACACTTATACTGATAACTTGGCTGTTCTTTTCTATTTTTTGGCCTTTTAATATAGTTGTTTGCACAGAATAAGTGATCAAAGATAGAGTAAATTGTATATATATATATATATATATATATATTGAATATTCTCATAATTTATTCAGAACAAAATATTTAGAGCGAACAATTGTGGTTTCAATAAATTCTTCTTCAGGCTCTACAATTATAAATCCATTAATTTAAGCATACAATAGCCAGCCAGCCAGTAAAGGCAATTTAGAATCATATCAGAAAGTGTATTGTGGAACAAGTATGAGATGGGATGAAACAATAGTCATACAGTTTTTAATATGCATGGTCAATGAGAACATGGGACAAAATGAGATGAAGTAATTTAATTTAATGATGTGTTTGCATATATATAAATATAGTCAACAGAAAATACAGGTTTCGAGAGTGAGTGTAATCAGGGTGTGAAACAATATGAGAATAAACCAACCAATGGGGCGGTCTAGACATAAGTTCAAGGTTGAAAATAACAACAATAAGAATGACTGTAAAGTAATAACGAGGATATGGTGTAAAATTACAAGCACTATTGGTGAATGATTGTCAAATAATAATAATAATAATAATAATAATAAAAATGAATATAATGAAGTGGAATGAACAGGATTTTGTAAATACGATAGCAAGTTAGAAAAGCACTACTTAAACCTGAGGTAATAAAATCATAAGAAAGATCATGAAATCATAAAAGTCGAAAGTGAACGTTTGTCAGCGAAACAGAGGAACAGAAGAAGAAAAGAAAATTGTGAAAGGAATTTATGGAGTTAGTGTTCATGGAGGATTTTTGGCTTTATTGTAGGCCAGGGTAAACATAGAGGTTGAACATACTTCTTCTGTATGCAGAGGGATGGTCTTCTGGTATTAATTGCAACCGCTTCAGCTACTGATAGAAGGCGTAGTCGAGCTCCTCTAGATAAACTATATATATCCTAAGCATAAGATGTATAGTAATATCAGTAGTAATACATAGCCAACACAAATGCGCAGAACTGCATACTACTCATTTAGATGAGTAGCTGTATATGCCAGTTAGTCAGACAGAACAGATTTTGATATAGTTGTTTTCTCTGAGCTAGCTGGATGGTTTATTTGCGAAGCTTTCATTGCTCCCTACTAAACAACATCTTCAGCGCATACTTCAATTTGATGAGATGAGCGAAACAACTAGTCATGTTCAAGGTCACCGGGAGAGATGACTAATGGTGAACTCGTGGAGAGAAATCTACAAGCTCACTTTGAATTGAAGTACTGACTTAAGATGTCGTCTGGTAGGGTGATGAGAGCTTAGCAAATAAACCATCTAACTCAGAGAACACAACTACATAAAAAATCATCCACCTGAGATATAAATCTTCTCAATCATATCTAGATCGAAATGATCCAAACACCGGAAATCTGTTTCTCTCGTTTCGAGCCTAGTTGGCTGGAATCACTTGAAACCACTTGATGAGTCCAGTGACAAAAGAGAAAAATGGTTATCTGATGTATTACATGACTTCGATTTAGCTGGTTAGTAAGTTAGGGGCACTACTGGTTGGAGTGAGTGGTAAACAACTACTCATCTCAAATAGTTAGTAATAGTATGTAAGTGTTGAGTCTAGACTTAAGATAGTCCTCGATATCACCACACTTACTAAAAACTTCACCGTCTTATGACTTTACGAGTACTCTACCTAACGTGTAAGTACTGATTAACTCAATCAAAGTTTAAAAGCTAACAATGGAAAGAATTCTTAGTATGAGTTGTATTTAACGTAACTGAATAACAGATTTAATAAATAAAGTGACTGTACAACTTAGCTGCAGACGTTGCTGGAGGTAGGCTCGGAGAGTGTGCAGAAAGAGAGCACAACAAGAGAGCGAACCAATGAACGTACGGAAGACTCACAACTCAAAAGGTAAAACGTGGATCACCGTGGGTGAGTCAGTTTAAACAAAAGTTCAAAGGTACAATGTGCACTACAGGTTATCCCCCCCTAGAAGGTTGGTGGGAAACCAGCAAGCTTCGATATACAAAAGTAGGATGGCTTGGCACAATAGCAATGAGTGAATGAGAAGGTTTGAAAATAGCAATAGTAAAAAAAGAAATTTTACCGAAAGGAAAGAAAGCAAAAGAAAAGAAAAAAATTAAGGTAAGTTGGAAGTGGTATGTACATGATTAGTGAAGTAAGACGGAATATGATAAGAAATGACGCTGGTGCCTTGTGTGGTTGTAAGCTTCTGCGGTCTGATGTTGTTTTTTTTTTTAATTTTTTTTGTTCTTTTTTTTTCTTTCATATTTTTATTAATCTTTTTTTAGTATTTTTTTATTGTATTGGTATTTATCGATCCGTTTTTTTTAATTCCGCACTATTACAAGCTTACTTATGTGGAGGTTTGATGGTAAACCTCCGCCGCCGAGGCTGTCGTAGCAAGAAGGTGACTCATTATGTCTAACTTTCATATTAGACCAATGCTCCCTTCCTCCGCTTCAACAGAACCTAGCAGTCATGTTAAAGGCAATCATTATACCAGCGTATGATAAGGAGCAGGGTAAAAAAAACAACAGAAGAAAATGGGAGAAGAGGTTAAGATTTCAAAATCGGTGTAAAGGTACTACAAAAGCTTGTGCGAAATCAATGCGAGGAAAAGTGGTGCAACTTGGAAGTAGTACGTTAGAATGAGATAAAACAAAGGAAGTTTCTACCCTGTGAGAACTTATAAAATTACAGAGAAGTTAGTACATAACCAATAGCTATGAGTAGTTATCATTACCAAAATTACTTTGTTCATGTTGCTAAGTGCATACTAAGATGATGCATAATGTTTATAAGTACGGTTCACAAAATAAATGAATTGCAGGAGGGCATAAACCCGAAGGAATATAGTACAGGCTGTGAAAATAAATTGAGCGGATTACTATGTACAGCATAGAAGTGAAGCATTTATGCGCAAAAATATGTATATCTGTCCATTTAACTATACAGTGGAAGTTTTTTTTTTTTTTTTTAAATAATTTTATGGACTTTTTTTTATTTAAAAATTTTTTTGTTTATTTATTATTATTTTACATTTTTTACTTTTTTTCTTTTCTTTTTTTTATAAATTTTTTTTAATAATAATTTTTTTTGGAAGAAAGTGGGCAGTGAAAGGTAATATACTGTTCATAATTCCTCTTTTGGTGTGGGTTACAAGATGACATGAGAAGCCAACTGATCTAGCGAGTAGATTGAGATGAAATAGATGAAAAATTAGGGTAAAAACACTGCTGCTGGTCCTCTGTAACGAGAGATAAAGATTAAAAGGATTAGTGAGGGTAAAACGACTACTCCCAGAAGCGGGACCAAATAGATTAAATATAGCAGAATTGAATAAGAAATTGTGACAAGGAATAAAAAATCACTAGTAGCATTACCTATGGATTAGTTCAGTGAAAGAATTCTACGAACCTCTTGGGCCAGTGAACACGTCGACCAGCACGTGTGACAGGGGTCTTACTGGTGACGGTAGGAGAATCATCATTCACCACTGGAGGTGAGGTAGTTGAGTCTGGACAAGGACTAGGTTCAGTGGGGCTATTTGATTGAGCCGATGGGGAGGGTGAAGGTTCTTCAGTGTATGCCGCTTTAAGTCTGTCTATGCTGACAGTGTCTGGGCGGCCGCATCGGTCAATAACGAAAAATTTATCTTTACGACTAAGGACCTTAAAAGGCCCGTCATACGGTGGTTGTAATGGCTTTCGTATGGCGTCGTGACGCACGAAAACGTGTGTACAGTCATCAAGTCGCCGATCAACCTGAACCTTTCGGTTCTGAGTGCGTGTGGAAACTGGTCGGAGTCGCTGCATAAAACTTTTAAGTTGCTGAGCGTAACGGGTGGTATCGGGGAAATTTGGCTCGAAAGTTTCGGGAGCGATTAGCTCGCCTGGTAAACGCATGGTGGTACCGTACACCAATTCAGCTGGCGAGCACTGCAGATCCCCCTTAAGCGTAGCCCGGATGCTAAGCAGGACCAGT
This sequence comes from Trichobilharzia regenti, assembly GCA_944472135.2. NCBI lineage: Eukaryota > Metazoa > Platyhelminthes > Trematoda > Strigeidida > Schistosomatidae > Trichobilharzia > Trichobilharzia regenti. The sequence continues at coordinate 43,248,160 of OX235267.1, forward strand.
GGTAGCGAATCTGTCCACTTACTGTTGTCCACTGCCATCAACGCAGCTTTGAGTTGACGGTGGAAACGTTCTACTAGGCCATTTGCCGCGGGATGATACGCGGTTGTGCGAATGCGTTTGCATCCCAGCATCTCTAACAATTCTTTGAAGCTTGTGGATTCAAATTGTTGTCCGCGGTCGGTAGTGACAGTTGCGGGACATCCAAAATGGGCAACCCAGCCATCCATGAAGGCACGACAGACGGTTTGAGCCGTTACATCTGGTATCGGAATGGCTTCCGGCCAACGTGTGAAACGATCCACACATGTGAGTAAATACGAGCAGCCGTTAGACGGGGGCAGAGGCCCTACTATATCCAGGTGGATATGATGGAACCGAGCGTCTGGGGTCGCAAACGTCCCCAACGGCGTGATGTTATGCTTGGTGACTTTAGCACGTTGGCATTGCACACAAGCACGTGTCCATTGACGCACATCACGGTTCATACCGGGCCACGCAAATCTCGCAGAAATCAACTTGTCCGTTGCTCGTATGCCAGGATGGGAGAGGTTGTGGAGTGACTCAAACACAGTTCGGCGTAAAGACGTGGGAACAATCGGTCGAGGAGTACCAGTTGACATATCGCAAAGTATAGTTGCCTCACTGTTTAGCAAGGGGACGCGTTCTATCTTCAGTGAGGTTTTATTTGACAGGTGTTCTAAGTTCAAATCGTTCAGTTGGAGTTCGGCCATTTTATGAAGATCGATGGTTGGTGGTACGGACGTAGCACATACGCGAGACAAAGCGTCTGCTACCGCGTTATCCGATCCAGAAACGTGCTGGATATCAGAAGTGAACTGGGAAATATAGTCTAAATGGCGTGATTCTCGCGGTGAATACCGGTCTGAAGTAGTGTGGAGGGCGTACGTCAATGGCTTATGGTCGGTAAATACCGTAAATTGCCGGCCTTCCACGAAGTGACGAAAATGCTTGACAGCAGCATAGACAGCGAGAAGTTCCCTACCGAATGTGCTGTATCGAGATTCGCATGCGGTAAGTTTACGTGAAAAGAAAGCAATCGGTAGCCATACATTAGCCATACGCTGTTGTAGGACGGCTCCGATCGCAGTATTAGAGGCATCTACGGAGATGCTGATTGGAAGTTGAACATCTAGATGGACCAACATTGTGGCGTCAGCAATAGCTTTCTTGATAGCTGCAAAAGCTGTCGAGGCTTCCTTAGTGAACACCAAAGACTTGCATTTCCCTTTAAGCATATCAGTCAAGGGGGTCACGATATGAGCACACTGTGGGATAAAGCGACGGTAGTAACTAACCATCCCGAGAAAAGTGCGTAGTGCCTTGGGAGAAGTGGGTAGAGGGAAGTTTTGAATAGCTTCTACCCGGTCAGGTAACGGATAAATTCCATCTTTGTCTATCCTATGTCCCAAAAAATTCAGGGAAGTGACTCCAATCTGACACTTCGGCAAGTTGAGTGTGAGGGAGTGTGTCACAAGTCTTCGGAAAACTGTCTGCAAATGAAGTTGATGAGTGGCTTCATCTGGACTAGCTACCAAGATATCGTCCAGATAGGCAAAGGCGAAATCAAGCCCGCGCAAAACGTCATGTATAAAACGCTGGAAGGTTTGGGCAGCGTTCCGTAAGCCAAAAGGCATTCGAAGAAACTCGAACAGGCCAAACGGTGTAATCACAGCAGTCTTAGGTATATCCTCGGGGTCGACGGGAATCTGGTAGTAAGCCCGTGTAAGGTCCAGTTTGCTGAATACTCGAGCTCCCTTGAGTGAGGCGGTTAAATCGTGTATGTGAGGGACAGGGTAGCGATCGGGAACAGTTTGTGCGTTTAGTCTGCGGTAGTCGCCACAAGGACGCCAATCTAAACCGTTATTCTTAGGTACCAGGTGCAACGGTGAGGACCACGGGCTGCTGGATGGCCTAATAATCCCCATTTCTAGCATATGCTCAAACTCCGCTTTGACAACCTTTAGTTTTTCTGGGGATAGTCGCCTCGGCTTTGCGAAAACTGGCGGGCCAGTAGTGACAATATGGTGTGTGACGTTGGAAGTCGCACATGGCAGGCCGCTGCTAGGTTTGAACAAATCTGAAAAAGACTGCAGTATATGCGAATAAGGACCAGTGCTAGTGGGTGTGGCATATACAGGGCTGAGGGCTGGGCCTTGTGTGACGATACCGCTGACGGAGAGGTTTGTGACAGGATCTCTTAACTTATGATTACCTGTATCTACCAGTAATTGGTAGTGCTGCAATAGATCCATGCCAATTATACCTGTGGTAACGTCTGCCACCAGGAAGACCCAACGAAGTGAACGACGCAAACCGATGTTAAGATCTATAAAGCGCCTGCCGAACGTAGCAATTGGCGAACCGTTTGCGGCTCGTAGTTGAAGAGACATTGGCCGCCTGCGCTCCTCTACTGTGGGTGGGATTACACTGACCTCTGCTCCGGTATCAATTAGGAAGCGTATCCCAGTGTTACGGTCGGTAACATAGAAGAGGCGACATGAGAGTGGTTCGCCAGCGACGTTAGTCGCCAGTACGTGCTGGCTTGCTAGTTTCCCGATTGTTGAACATCGAAGGTGCACGGGCGAGTGCACTTTTGGGCTTTTGCTCCGTAACGTCGATGATACCAGCACACTCCAGGCTGGTTACTTCGGGACTGTCGGCGCTTGCTGCCAGCACGTGACAAGGGTCTACTACTACGCGAACTCGAGGGACTGCGTGCACGACTCCTGGAGTTCATCTCCTGTCGTATACTACAGATCTCCTCGTATAGCTTGGCTATATGGGCCACCGCGTCAAAGCTTGATGACCCCCCGTCAGACGAATCTTTAGTCTGAGCGGGAGCAGCAGTTACTGTTGCGGAAATGCCAATTTTAGGATTGATGGCCTCTACAGCTCTATCAGCTGCCTCGGCTATCTCCTGTAAGGGGTACTTGTAGATCGGTGCTAAGATACCCTGGACTGCCTGAGGTAATCTTTGAAGCCAAAGTTGTTTGAGAAAAACCTCGTCAATTTTAAAGTCCGCCACTAGCTGCTTCATCTGCCTCAACATTTGTGAGGGCTTGCGGTCACCTAACTGAACATCTCGGAAAAGTTCCTGCACTTTCTGTTGGTCAGTAAGTGCGACTCGTTGAATTAACGCCTGTTTGAGCCGCTCGTACCGATCCGGAGACGGATCTGCGAGAACGTCAGCCACCTCGTCTATGACACTTTCGGGTAGGCTCACAATCACGTGGTTTACTTTGGTCTCTTGTGAGTGTATGTGTCTAATGGCAAACTGAGCCTCTATATGATTAAACCATGCAGCTGGACGATGTGTCCAGAAGGCGGGGAGTTGCAGCGTTATAGCCATCTCTGACGCAGAACCGTTGTCAGCCATCTTGCACACAGGACAAAATATTAACAAGGTGATAAAAACCAATATAAGTACAAAGAAAACAAATCAAATCTTTATAACCGTGCGTGAAAAAAAAATAACAAAATAGACGGTACGTAAAAAGAATTGTTAACACGTTAAGCTACTATGGCGGAAAACGGTGAAAACGGGCTCACCACTTGTAAGTGTTGAGGCTAGACTTAAGATAGTCTTCGATATCACCACACTTACTAAAAACTTCACCGTCTTATGACTTTACCAGTACTCTACCTAACGTGTAAGTACTGATTAACTCAATCAAAGTTTAAAAGCTAACAATGGAAAGAATTCTTAGTATGAGTTGTATTTAACGTAACTGAATAACAGATTTAATAAATAAAGTGACTGTACAACTTAGCTGCAGACGTTGCTGGAGGTAGGCTCGGAGAGTGTGCAGAAAGAGAGCACAACAAGAGAGCGAACCAATGAACGTACGGAAGACTCACAACTCAAAAGATAAAAAGTGTATCACCGTGGGTGAGCGAGTTTAAACAAAAGTTCAAAGGTACAATGTGCACTACAAGTATATGGTTTTACGCATTTATTCTTGCTTTCTTGAATATCATATATGGTATTGAGCAGATCACATATTGTGGAGATCTGAATAGTTTCAGGTTCCAATTGAAACTTAGGTGAAATTTCACGTCCCCGAACCGCATACATTGCAAAATGTGAATTTAATAGCATGAATAGTTCTCTTAGGTTTTATACTGACTATAATGGTGGGACTGACGAGGTGCATTTAATGGTTTTAGTGTTTGAAATGACAGAAATTGAATACAAGCCTGAAATGATGAAACAGTACCATGTTGAATGAGATTTAGATATCGACGACACTTGTTACATAATACCGAACCACTGCTTCCCTTGATGGAAAATGTCAACTTATGGTATAAAATTGGATTAGAAAAGAGAGTTATGAGTGGTTAAAATGAAAAATGGAATCAATCCTTGAAGTCTCCGACTATTGGCGACATATCTGAAAACTGAACACAACGAAGCAGATGCATTCACTTTTTGTGATCTCTCCTCGACCCATTAAATCGTCATTATTTTTCTTTCTCGTGTACTGTTATGATATCGCCGACTGTGAGTAGGAATGCTAACTGACGATAATGAACACTGAATGATTTATTGGTCAATTATTCTTTAACTGAAACTAGTAAAATCCCGAAGACCTTCACATTGTGTTTGGAAAATGGATATTTCTAAACAAGTGAAAAAGAAAGTGAACAAGAGCGGGAAAATACATGGCACATATTAATCCAGTCATAAGGCTAGAAGATTATGGCTAAGATCCCCATAAAGGGGAGAGAGACATGAGTGCGTGCTGCTGAAGAGACGAAATATCTGTTCATTATTCTGTTTTGTTCAGTGATTATGTCATTGAAGTTAGTTAGTGATCAAACTTAAAATCAGTCGAATCTCTACAAAATGAAACTTCAATATTTGATATTTATTATATATTTTCTCAATAATTCAATTATTATCACATTTATACGGTTGGAATTATTGACGTTAGTAGACGTCTTAGCGAAGAAATTTTACTTCAAATTGTGTACTTCTTGTTGCCGTTTAAGAATTTCGTTATTTATTTATTAATATTATTCCCCTAGGTTCCGAGTGGAATATTACGCTTCAACATCATATCTCTGTTTCATCTTCCTGTCTGTAATCCTTTCAAGCTGACTGTGCGACTGCCCATAGGCTCTCATCTCCTCTTCAAATGGCCTCCAGCATACCAGGATTCTGCCTAGATAAGTGAAGGAAATGAGTTCCTTCAGTTTTCTTCCATTAAGAATGCTTGTTTTTGTTGTTGTTAGTTGCTTCGTTATCTTCATCATCTCTATATCTTCCCTAAGTTCACTTGAAATCATTTCTTTGCTGCCAGCCTCTTAGGCCAACTTGTTGGTTCTCTCCTGTAAACCTTCATGTTTGTGCGACAGTAAAGACAAATTCTCCGTGAAATCCACACTTTCTAGTGTCTTCTAGTCGGTCCAACGGATTTATGTCGTCTCGCTTGTCATACACAGTCTTTCTCATAATCCAATCCACCACAGTTAGGCATATCACTGTTGATAGTAGTCAGGCTTATCTTAGTCCTGTTCCCATTCCAAGGGTTTCGTTGAGTTTTCCGTTGTGAATCACCTGATATATATCTGTTGAATGAAGTTCATCGTGTTGAAGTAGTTTCCAAATTACTTCACGGTCAACGCTATCGAAGGCATTATAAAAGTCAATGAAGTTGAGTTAGAGATTTGACTATCATTCTATGTTCTGTTCGATGATGATGCGTAGTGTTGCAATTTGATCAGAAAATTTTGTTGACAAACAGATAAACAAAAAACTGAATACTATTCACTTTTGATTAAATTTTATTACATACATATCAAGATTTTGTTGATATTGTTTGTGACAGACATTAGACTATGTACCTTTGTAAGAACAGAAGACAAGGGCCAGGCAACAGATCGTTTTACTACGGAAATCAACACGTATTTATATAAATTTCACATACATTATTATAGCCTAATCAAGTAGACAAATGCAGTCTTCTGATTGGTTGTTTTAGAGTTCCTCGGAAAGTGGAGCCATCTATCTGCGGATCATATTTGCCCACGTTTAAGTTTGCTGTGATTGGTTGTTGAAACAGCCTTGTTCATATTTCCTCATGGCCCATATTAGTGACCTAGACATTGACGTAGATTAATGTCGACCAATTGGCTAGCAGGCTGCTCTCACCACACCTTAATAATTTTTACAGCATTTATCTTCTCAGTAAATGATTCTATAAGAATGCTATAGAATTCCAGTAAGCATGGTACTCAGATGCATCTTCAATCAATAAACAAATTGATAAAGATGATGATTTATCAAAAAATACCACAAAGTAACATAGAGAAAAGCTCAAGAAAATAATCAATACTAATAGAAGTGTACGAGATAATGAGAGAATTTCCAGAAGCAGTCAGTCACCTTCAGTTTCATCCGGAAAGATGAATGTACAACTCATAGAGAATTCCCGAAAATCTCACTTCACTTTGGATTGTTCGCCTGAAGATGTTGTCTAGAAGAGAAGTTTCACAGATAAATCATCTGGCTCAAATAAAACAGTTATACTAACAGTAGAGAACTTTAAAGCACTTAAATCAATCGGTTGTCTGAATTCTCATCGAGTTAGAATGCATCAGCTTTTCTTCATTCCTTATTACTTTAATCGTATGAAGGATTTCATCATGAGCTGACATCAGTTAGAGAACCACTGGAGAATCTGGGAGTGATGGACAGCTGTTTTATCTTAGTTTGAGACTCTTCATCCGCCGGGGTTCGAACCCAGGACCTCCTGGCTACAAGGCAAGCTCGTAGACAGCTGAGTCACTGGGACCGGATCCAATGGTTCCTGAATTCTAGCTTCTGCCAATTCATGACATAGCTCAATGGTCTACGAGCTCGCCTTGTAAGCAGAGGGTTCTGGGTTCGAACCCCGGTGAGTGCGTACTGCTAAAGAGTCCCGAGCTAGGATGAAACAGTTAGCTGTCCAGTACACCCTGCAGATTTTCCAGTGATTCTCTAACTGACGTTAGCTCATGATGGAATCCTCCATACAATCAAACAAAATCCCTACAAAACCAATACTTGAATATTACTTTAATCATTCAAGTATGCTTGTGAGTGTTATGTCCTCAAACACATTGTTAGTTAGCGTTCAACCTATTACTATACATTTCTCAGAGTTAATGATGGAAACATTTTGTATGGGGGTGAGATAAAACAATGCTTCAGACTACAAAAAATAATTCGCAACACGATATATTATCGATTTTAATTTTTTTCGAAACATATCATGTTGCACTATGTCCAACTTCGCAGTTATGAAATTCAAACCACTATTTGCAACCTACACAGCTGGGTGTGTGTGATTGTGAGTGTGTGAAATTTCAGCAATATTTCCATTGAAACTCGAATTTATTCAGATCACCAGAATATGTGTGATCAGCCTTGTACCATAAACACCAGTCAAGAAAACAAGCATAAATGAGTATAACTATATACTACTGATTTGATTGATATAAGTAGTTGGTTATCAGTCACATTAACCGGTAGTACTTGATGGCTAATCAAATCGAGTTATGTTCAGACTACTAGCCTTTTTGTCGAATCCCTTGAAAACCACTTGAAATGTAACGACAGAAGACAGCTCTCACCAGACTTGTCCCCCCATCAAAGATTTTCTTTCGACTGAAGTTGATTCGGTCTTCTTGGCCCGGGTGACTTGATTCGTTTCTCTTGCTGTCTGGAATTCCGGCTGTCGCTGGCGTTCACCTATTTCTCTCTCTCTTTACATTTGCGATCGTATCTGCGTGACCCAGTCTCACAGTGACTGTGTGTGTGTGTTCCTTCCCACTTTGGAAGCTGTTTGCCTGACCCTGGAGTGCATTCATCAGTGTTTCGCCTTACACTTTCACATGATGCTTTCACCCGACCTTGCAGCAGCGTTCCAAGTGACAGCCTCATCGTTGACAGATCTTGAGCGCCATTCAACTGCGCAACAGCCTCGAAGTTCTGCTCGAAGATCCATATAACTGCATCAAAAACTGCAGGACATAGGCTTTCCATTTATCGGTAGGCAGCGACACCAAATGTAACGGCCAGGCAACAGATCGTTCATTGAGAAAATCAGCAGATATTTATAGAATTTTATGTACATTATTATTCGTTAATGTTAGCAGAGAAGCAACGTCTTCTGACTGATTGCTTTCCTGCTGAAGGTCATTCTGTCATCTCTTTGTGACCGTTTCTTAGACAGTTCGTTGACATATCCACTAATCGTATCCCCCCACGCAAATTCTACTGTGATTGGTTGTTGAGTTCCTCAAGGTTAGGCTTTGTTCTTGTTTCCGGATTCGGGACGTAAACATTGATGTAAATTGCTGTCTACCAATTTTGGCTAGTAGACAGCTCCCACCACAGAAATCTTGGCAGACTAGTAATATACAGAATTTCATATACAACTTAAACATTTCGAGGAGGTGAAAATTATACCATCGTTTCCTTTAAAGATCAAAATTATTCAGATGATAATGTATGATCCTGTAATAACACACAGTGAGAATTCTGTACCACATGAAAAAATACAGTCTAGAATAATGGTATTATTGTTATTATTGCTATTTATGTTTATATTTCATTAAAACAAAAGATTATATATATTTATAGATATTTATATTCACATTTAATGCATAGCTGTACCTCTTGATTATAAATATTTTCAAAAGAGCGTTGAAATTAACAAATATCTAAAATTCAAATATACCTCGCTTGACCGATTTAAACAAAATCCATTTATTCAATGTCCAAGAGGTATATATATATTGTCGAAATAAAGGCTTTTATTACGAATAATGATTGAAAAAAAATTAGATTCGATAGTTGAAAGTAATTTGTATTTATTTAATTTATCATAAATAATAGTAATTAAAACAGTATTGATAGTAAAAATATTATTATTACTGTTATTAATATATTTATGATAATAACAGTGATAATTGTAGAAAATAAAAAATATATATCGTATAAAATGAGATGATATGTATGTATTTGCGTAAATATGCGACATATATATATATAAAAACTGGTTGGCAGTATGATTCATGAAGGTTTTAATTTTTATATAAAATCAACTTCACTGTCTAATTTCGAATAAGCATGTACAATTTTCACAGTTTTGCGTGTTTTTGCACGATCCTCTTCTGTGGTACTTTTCAGATACTTGTCAACATTATCAGTTTCAGTAGATTCATGAGATAGAGCATAGACTATGGATATATGCTTTTTACCTCCAGTAGATTTATTATCATTGTTATTATTCATATCATTATATCCATGATGTTGATCATTATGATTTGTATGATTAGCACTACTCTCGAGATAATCGTCTAGTGCTTTGATTTCAGCCGCTGCAATCTCTTTAGCCTTATTGTTTATCTCACTGTCATGATGACTGATTTTACCCGCGGAATTTAAATCTTCACGGATATCTTTTAATACTGAACTGCTATGATCCGACATGTGTTTATCAGTCTCGATTTTGTTATTTGCATGAATATTATTACCAGTAGTAGTGGTAGTAGTATTACTATTACTATTTTTATCAATATTATTATTACTCTCCTTTAAACTGATAATTGGATTCTCACTACTGAATCTATGCGCAGTAGATGGGGAGTCAGGAGTTTTTTTAGGCAGTGTCTCTTTTTTCTCTGGATCAACGGATAGACGTCGAAACATTTGATTCAGTGTATTCTGTGGTGTTATTGAATCACGCTTAGATAAATCCCGCTTGATGTCAAGTTTTATCTCTGATTGGTTGGGTGCTTCTAAATCAGCTGATTGGTAGATTTTTTTCAAATCTTCAATTAAAAGGTCTTCTGAAAATCCAGAGGTATGTGCGAATAGTTCATCTCTCAATTCTTTGGGAGTTTTTCTTTCAGTCAACGATTCTATGGTAGACTAAAATAAAAGTGAACAAAAATAGGGATGATGATCGTGATAATGACGAAAAAGATAAAATAATAATTAGATAGATAAATTATGCAAGTATTGATGCGGTGTCAGACTATTGTTATTGTTGTCAGCTTTAGTTCCTGGAGGAACACAGGGCTTCACCCACACATCTTCAATGCGTTCGGTTCTCCGCTAACATTTTCATCTGGCTTCACGTCTACCAACGTGCCTTCATCTCCCCTTCACATCAACTTATCCTCCATGTCATTCTCGCACTGACGCCAAACTAACCGCTTCCGAATTCGGGTTCAATTTGAGCAATGGCCTGACGTGTGATGGATGTTACTTGATGGTTTGTTTTGGTCAGTCCACTTCCATTTCTTTCTGCAGTGTCAGATTACTGTTCATTAATGATAACATTGATGATAAACGCGTAGTTCAGAGAAGAGGCTCTATTCAGCGAATTCATTTTATTCCTTAGCTCTGCAATCGTACTCATATTCAGTTTTTCATGAGAGACCGTAATAGCAAAAGTTATGAGTTGATACAACCATAGTTGTTCATACTAGCCAGTGCATAGGAGTAGTTGAATAGGTGTATTAGAGAGAGGGGAATGGTTTAATGAATGAGTTGAAATCACGACGAAAGCACCTAGCGACGAAATAAAAGATGGAATTATGCGAGAGTTTTTAAGAAATACAAGAGTTATTAGAAGAGTTAGAGAAACAAACAAACAAAGAAGCGAAAATCAAGTCAGCAGAAATCAACGAGGTTGTTACCATGAAAGCAGAAGTAGTTGAATAATTTTCTTTTGTATGCAGATCTCAAGTTTCTCTATCTGAATGGCTTCAGCAGTGCAAAGGAGATGGAAGCCTATTGCTTTTGCCAGACTGTTCTTCACTTTGTAGATTGCTTTATATTTTATATTTTATTTATTTATATTTTTGATTACAGCTTGATTCCACACTGTATTTTTGGCACAAGTATGGAATTTTCAGCATGGATATCGGTAGCCCAAATTTTGCAGGCCGACCATTTGCAGGAGACATTTGTTGAGATGGAATGATCAGTGTTCACGAGGTGTTCGATTATTGCACTCCTTATAGAGATACTACTACTTTTTTTGCAGCCATGCTTGATAGTGTTCGCAAATCATTTTGGACAGGATACGCGCTGAACAACCAATATACTAACTGTCTCCTTATGAACAGGTGAGCTGATATATGCATGAAGAAGTGGTGACATGAGAGATTTTGTCCTTCAGGCTTTTGCACACCAATGAACGACTGGAGAACACTACTATTAACTATAAAAAACATTGTTTACAAATGCGATTGTACAGCTTAGTGAACGAATTCACCAGAAACAGCCTCTTCGTGTTCTATTTTCATTGACGTCTGTATGGGGATCATTCATCAAAAGAAGGTCACTATTCAGCTGATTAAGATGTTCAGGTATCTTAAGTTCTATTTGAAATTCACAAGATAATGATAAGTGGTTTCATAGATTTGTTGAAGAAGTGACCTCTTCAGTTAAATATTTTGAATATCACTTTCTCAGAATGTCATCAAATCAAGCAGAAGACACTTAGTTAGTGAAAACTGTGAGATGGATATTACTATCTTCTAATGGTTGTTTCAGCAGCATAATGAATATATATGTATTGCACTAATTGAAGGAGAAGATGAAGAAGCACAGTAGACAAGAATTCCAGTGAACATAGGGAAGAGACATATGGTGGTGATATCCCGACACCACCACCACCAACAACAACAACAAGCACCAATCACCATGAAGAGGAGAAATTTGAAGAAGTTTACGGCTTTCTCTTATGTAGGCAGCATCATATCAACTACAGATGGACGTCGTGTATTAAGATGTCAGAGGTGATCAGAATCAGAAAAGAAAGACGGACCTTGATTGCTCTGAAGTCTCAGTGGAAATCTCCTGTACTCAATGTAAAAAACTTGGTTTGAATCTTAAAACACCAATGTCAAGTCACTGATTCTATGCGGTATGGAGACTTGGCGCGCCACAAAGTACATTTCCAACTGGCTACTGAGGACTTTTATCAATAATTTCGGTTGCTTAGTACTGTGGTCCTCCCCTAGTTTACTAGTTCTCTCTCCCAGCACGGATATAGAAGGCTCGTTTAGCAAGTGCCAACTTACACCATCTATAGTGTAGACCTAATATCTGGCTGGTCATCGATCAAAGGGCATATGTACTGCTCAGCAGTTCGCTCTGTCCTCCTTGATGGCTGTGAGAGCGACATGGCCATTGAAATTGAAAGATATTCAACTGCTGGCTAGTTGTCTTTGATTATGGGTGTCTTCGTTCTTTCTCCCGTGTTAAGTGGTATAATAGGGTGAGCAATATTGAGGTTAGGCATTGGTCGAGTGCTAGGTAAGTAGATGAAATTAATCGATAATGTTGCGAAGTTACACCGACTGAGATGGCTAGGACATGTGTTATGCATGCCTATCAATCGATCTCCTTCCTCGAAAATGGGGAGTGTTAGCCGAAATAGGATCAGGTCGGAAAAGAGCCAGTAGTGGCCAAATTAAAACTTGGTATCAGTCAATGAAATCCACAACAGTCAGTTTAAGCCAGTCAGATAGACTACCTGACTGGTTGGTGTATTCCGGATGGTAAAATAAAAAAAATTCTAATAAAAATTCTAATTCTAATAAAATTCTAATGTTTTTCCATATTACTATACTTTTTCCCTCACACTTCTGTTTATTATCTCTCTTTTGAGTATCCTTTTACTGTCTTTTCTTGCTTTTTCTGCCTGATGGAGTGGGACGACTCAAACTGCTGCACATCTGCGCAAAGTTCCAAGTTGAAACCAGTCAGTCAGTTGGTCAGTTTTCTAGCAGGTCCTAATTTTTCCACGTCAAAGTGATGTGTATTCACACAAAATGCATTGTCGAATAAATGCTCCGATCAAGTGAGCAGTAACTCATCCAGTGGATTAAACTCTGAATGGTTTAGAGTTTAAAAACTCCTTTGCCTTTGAGTTGATGTCTTTAAAGAGTTCAGAACCAAGAAGAAATGACTGTCTAGTGGTTTCCAGTTACATCGTCTTCTTACACACACATCTTCATCCTAAATAACCAACTGACTGACTAACTAATTTCAACATAGAAATTTGCACAGATATGCAGTAGTTCAACTTGTCAAACTCTATTCACCACACACAAAGGAGGATAAAACAGAGAAAAAGAAACTGAAAATAACAATAATGAGGAGGAATGTGAGAGAGAGAGAGAGAGAAAGAACAATAACATGGAAAAATAATGGACATGGAAGAACTCAAACACTGAATTCATCTGAGCCATTGAAAATGATTCCGACACATATCACTAATTGTCTCCAGCCATTGGTTCCAAGAATTTCGAAGACTATAACCAGCTAGTCTACACCTCCTTACGTGGCTGAAACTATTTTTTTTATTTTTTTTTATTTTTATTTCAGCTTGAATCCACACCATATTTTTTGGTACAAGTATGGAATTTTCAGCATGTGATATCGGTAGCCCAAATTTTGCAGGCCGACCATAGATATCAGGTGTGCGTCGACAGAGGATCGAACTCTGGACCATGTGCATGGTCGGCGAGTCCTAACCACTGTGCCACCGACGCACAAACTAACTGTTAAAGATTTTACGGACTAGTCCGGAGTTTTGGTTTGACCGCCAATATCTCTTTGCCGTGTAATCCTATGTCAGCTGACATTTATGGGTAGGGAAAGTGATGCATAGGCATGTATAATATAGATTCTATTCCCTTCGATCGACATAGCTTCATCTTAAAACATGTGCATTAAGTGATTTTATCTGTGGGTGGAACATAACTGTCGCTTCTATGCTGCCATGCGGTGCCTAACTATTGTAAAAAAGACTAACTACGTTGTCAAACTACCAAAGAAGGACGTCTTTGGCCTCTGAGAAAACTAGTGTGGAATCGTACTCTTGCCCATACCACGTAAAATAGTAAGTTGCACCATCTTTGAGAGAATAACAGATGCACTGGATACAGAACTCCGCCAGCCCAACAGGAACAAGCTGGGTTCAGGAAAGGCAAATCATGTGATGATCAAATTGCAACTCCATGCATCATCGTCATCACAGAACAAAGCAGAGAATGGCAGTCAAACCTCACTCTACCTCAACTTCACTGACACCGGAGAGGCCTTCGGTAGACAGGATTGACTGAGAAATTGATTCATCAGCACGACGGCGTGCAGTGCCCGCGTCTGCATCAACCTCATTCAACAGCTGGCTGCATGAAAATGCCTACGAAGTGTCAGATGATTCACAACGGAATACTGACTCAGTGAGGCGTTCGAATTGAATACAGGAGTAAGACAAGGCTGACAGTCTGCATATTATCACCGATGATGATATTTTTGATTGTGGTGGACTGGAGTTTTCGTCAGACTGTGCATTGGGTACAAGAAGACAGGAATACGTTGGACTGACTGATAAGAAGACTGTATCTGGAAGATCTGGATTTCGTGTGTGGATGGTTTATGTCTAATGTCATTCACACAAACTCGAAGACTTAGAGGCAGGCGAAAACCAACAGATTGGCAGAAGAATTAGGCTAGTAGTGGAGACAGGACTCTAGGTGAAGATAGAGAAGATGAAGATAATCAACGAACGTCAACAGCAATAGCTAAAACAACTAGCACCAATCACTATCAACGGAAGAGATTTGACAAAAGTTACTGCCTTCACTTATCTGGCCATCAAGCATGGTTCCAACTACAGGAACACGGAAGGAATGAAGATTTCAAAGCCAGCCAGGAATCGGAAAGGTAAGCTATGCCTTCATCAACCTGAAACCAGTTTGGAAATCTTCTATACCCAGCATAAGGAGCAATATTTGAATTTTCAACACCAATGTGAAGTCAGTCAGTCGGTCAGTCCTTCTATATGGGTCAAAACCTTGCACTGCGTTTATGTTAAGAAAAGCATTTCCAACAAGTTAACGACTTTTATGAACAGCTGTCAAACTTCACTGGCTTCATTCTGAAGACCAAATGACCGACTGGTTGGTCAGAAAGAATTAGCAACAAGAAACTCTGGCTGGGAACAAACCAACAGGCGAAAGCTGATTACTCAACAAATATGTAGGAGAAAATGGAGATGGATCGAGCAAACACTGAAGAGGCCATCGAATGACATAGCGCCCAAGGCGGGATGTCACTCGAGTGCAACCCCAATGGGAAGTGACGAGTGGATCGTCTTAAGGTGCAAGGGTGACATGAATGAGATCGTTTAGTGAGGGCAATGGTGGACTCAGATGAAAGGGACAGAAGAAAATTGAACATAATGGAGATGTGTTGCTGAAGCCTTATGTTTTACTCGGAACCCAACGGAATAATAATAATAATCTATGCTATATAATCTTGATTTCAGTTTTAGTTGAATACGTATCTATGGAAACATTTACTTTTAATATTATATATATGAAATAAAATATTATCAAATTTATAAATTGTAGCTTACATCAAACTCATCTGTAAGATCTAGTCTTTCTCTAAGCTTCATAACAGCTTTACGAACAAGTCTCACTGGTAATCCACTTAGAATATAGAAGTAGGCAACGATAAAAATTGCAGATTGATGATTGTTTGAATCACTGGATAGAGAAAAATGAGAAAAAACATGGAAAATTATATAAAATATCTGATAACTAAGCTTTGAGATTACATGCATTCAATGACCAGTAGACATTGAGCAATCTCATCATGTTTCAAGTCTGAAATGTGATCAGACAAGCTAGATGACTAATCATTGGAATGAATAATTGAGTTCCAACACAGAACTTTGCACAGAAGTGCACCAGTTCAAGTTCGAGTTATCACCCTCCGTGTAGTAGAAGAAGGAGGACAAAACGGTTAACTGAAGAGAATAAATAGAACGATAATAAGCAGCACTATGAGTGAGAAAGAATATTAACATGAAAAAAACGCGACAGTTCTATTAGATATGGCTGATTACAAAAGGAGTGAATGCATCTGCACCGTTGATGATGATTTTGAGCCATATCATCAATAGTCTCCAGCCACGTGTTCTCAAAATCTCTTGGCCGAACGCCAGACGAACAGTCTATCCCTCCCTACACAGTAAAAACGAGGTAATAAAGAGCTCATGGACTAATATGAGGTTTTGGTTTGACTCTTTCCCAATGCAACCCTATGTCAACTAGGACTGAACGTCAAGAAAGGCGACTCGGCATGTGTAACACGTTCTAGCTATCTCAGTAAATGTAGCTCAGCAATCTCATCGAATGACTTCTCTTCATTACCTAGCAATTTATGCTCAGTCTGAATATTGTCTACCATACTATACCACTCAACACGGGGATGGAAGGTAATGTTGGGTGGTGGTAGGTGATTGGTAGGAATCTCTAAGCCAAGATTTCATGCTTATTGTCACTCATTAACAACGCCTATATCTGCAAACAAGAAGGAACAGACAGACTCTCTGCACAAGAGATGGCTTTCATTGCCCAAGTGATCAAGTGCGTAACACTTTCGCTTTCAAAACTAGGGGCAATGGGTTCAGTCCTCATTGGGAACACCATCACTCACTGAGGAATGCAGGTACATCCAAACAGCGAGTCCCAAAAAGGACAAAACTGCTCATCTTGGTTGGATTCAACTGCTAGGCACCATCCACCAACTGACATCAATTTACATGACCAGATATCTCAGGAAAAACTATGGAGTATATTAAAACAATTTTTTATTTTCAATAATTATGGTTACATGCTCAACTCCTGCTTCGAAACTCATCCACTAATGGAAATAGATTATGAATTCGGTAGGAATATCATCGATTAATTAAGGGGATGCTACATTTTGTGGGAATAATAAATGATTAAAATTTTTAAAAAAAGCATCTATCTGAACTCATTCTAACGAATGTTTTCTTGGTTACCAACTGTCCATTTTACAAAAGAAACTAACTGTATACCCTAAATGCTAAGCAGGTTTATCATTTCAACTCAACAAAGAAGTGATTCTTTATCTGCATTTTGTGAACCAAGTATGCTTAACTCTACACTTGACTGTGTCAATGTAACCCCACAATATAAATATTCTAGCTGCGTTAAAATGTCAACAGAATACCTTTAAAATGATCAAACGCCACTTCACGTATGATGATTAATTACATCATTCCTCTAAGTATGTTAAATAAAAAATCAAATAAGA
This sequence comes from Trichobilharzia regenti, assembly GCA_944472135.2. Classification (NCBI taxonomy): domain Eukaryota; kingdom Metazoa; phylum Platyhelminthes; class Trematoda; order Strigeidida; family Schistosomatidae; genus Trichobilharzia; species Trichobilharzia regenti. Next base: position 43,265,327 of record OX235267.1, read on the forward strand.
CTAACTACTACCTGAGGAAATTCAAACCTTTAATTGACCGCCTTCATTTTTAACCATTCAAGCAGACTTCGACTGGAACATGCTGGATTCAGGAGAAACAAGTCATATATTGACCAAATGGCCACACTACGGATCATCATTGAACAAAGCTTGGAATGGCAGTCACCTCTCCAGCTCAACTTCATTGACTTTGAAAAGACCTTCGACAACATCGATCGAGAGGTGATTTAGAAACTGCTTCGCTACCAATGGGTGCCACTGACAATTATACATCTCATCCAACAGTTGTACGACAATGATGCATACCAAGTGATCCACAACGGGAAACTTACGGAATCCTTAGAAGTGAGAACGGGAGTAAGGCAAGGCTGCCTACTATCGCCAATGATTTTCCTGATTGCAGTAGATTGGATAATGCGACAGACAGCGGGCAATGAGGAATCAGGCATAAAATGGACCCATACAAAAAACTTGGAAGATCTGGACTTCGCCGATGATATATGTCTGATTTCCCACAAACTGGAAGATGTGCAAGTGAAAAGCAACAAGCTGGCAGAAGAAGCATCCGAAGAAGTTAGGACTTCAGGTGAACATAGATAAAACAGAGGTGATGAACATTCCTGGCCAACACCAACAGCAACAGCAGCAACAGACAACAATCAGCATAAATGGGAGGAACCTGAAAGAAACAACCTCCTTTACCTACCTACCTACTCACCTACCTAGCTGGGAAGCATCGTTTCAACTACAGGCTGACGGAACTGACGAGGATATCAAAGCAAGAATCGGAAAAGCAAGACAAGCTTTCACTACTCTTAAGTCTGTGTGGAGGTCAACAGCACTCAGCATCAAAAATAACATCCAGATTTTCAACTCCAATGTGAAGTCATTGCTACTTACTATACGTTCGGATCAGAAACTTGGCGCGTCATGAACAAACTAGAGACCTTCATCAACAGTTTTCTTCGCTTAATACTAATCAAGATCAGATGGTCAGAAAAGACCAGCAATAGGGATCTCTAGAATTGAGCGAACCAACCAGGAACCGACTGTGAAACAAATAGGCAGGAAGAAATAGAAATGGATTGGCCATACTCTGAGGAAACCACCATGTGACATCACTAGACAAGCCATAGCTAAATAATAGCTAATAAATCTTGTTCGAAACGTCATCGAGTAAATAATACTGTTTGACTGACTGTGTGATACATCTAATAAACAAACTAACATGGAATTACTTACTACCACAGTCCCCAAGTTTTGCACATATATTTATTTATAATTCATTATATTCCACTAACTTTCAGTCTTTGTAGTTTTACTATTTTTGCAGTTTTATGCATTTATTTGTTTATAAAAGCAGTTAAATTGTTACAATACGTGTAAAATGCTAAGAATTCTATTCTGTATAATAATAATTACTATTATTGTTGTTTGGAATGTATTGATCGTGTTATATCATCGTTAGAACAATGAAATCTTTAAAGAATGCACATTTAATAAGTACTATAAGTTCATATAATTACAATAATTATTATAATGGTAGTAGTAGTAATAATAATGGCTTGATAGAAGATATATTTATATATATGATAAATGACTACTGAGAGACTTTTTATATTCGATTTAAGTGATAAATTGCCTTCTTTTATCATATTATGTGACAGATAATTAATTAACCCTTTTACTGGACCGGTGAACTAAAGTTGTCATCTATAAAAATGAAGTTCTTAGAACAGAAAACAGTGCCGATACACATCAGTTGTTATATATATATATATATATATATATATATATATATATAACAATAAAGAAGAGTGGGAAGAATACATCACTTGATAAATTGTAAGACAGAAGAGGTTGGTTGAGTTATACCAGCAGAAAGTCTCAAATTCTCTATGTACTAGTAAGTCAAACAAACATTTCCTCAGAAATCAGCAAGATATCAGACAACCAACAGAGATTTGAAGAGTAAGTGATGGTGAGACAGGAGATATTCAAATTACTCCCTATCACAGTGTTGTCTATATCACAGAAATCGGGGAATTCAATCAGTCCACTCACGTCTTGTTCACGTGTAAAATCAGAATCGAACAGTATGACATTTAAATGGATTTAGTTTAGGACGATTTGAGTGGGACGGTTTGTAGCCTTCAGATAAGAATGTGTTTGTGTGAGGACAATGCAGTTAAGAAACTACTTGGCGAGAAACTGTCATATCATCGTTATCATCAGCCGCTATGATTAAATTAGCTTTGGAAGAATATGGAATCTGATGCATCTGGAAAGAAAAGAGAAATGGCGAAACTTCACTGCCTTCAGGTTCACCTCTGTCCGTAAGCAAAGAAGTGGAGCTCTACTTGAGACGATTAAAAGTGAATGACGAGTTGGAGAGGACGTAGGATAAGCATATTAGATTAAAGAAATAGATAAACAGAAAGATAAGTAAAACAATGTGAAACCATTTCAAAAATGAGTGCTTAAGTTACTTTAAGTTATTTAATTTTAGATCGCAAAATATTAGAAATATATATGCATATATTGTATATAATATGAATTGAAAATATCTTTATATGAAAGTGTTAAGTTTTTTATTCCTTTATGTTCTCCAGTGGAACATAAGGTGCCTTCAAGCTAAAGGCTTGAATTTTCGGTGGCAGTGGTTATTATTTTTACGGGATGGGTTTGTTAGCCTCATGTCCAACCTCCCCTCTTCACCAGTCATAATGCTGGCTTAGCGAAGTAAAGGATTTGCGTCGGCCGGGGATCGAACCCCTGACCACATGAGGCGTGGTTGGCGAGTATTCTACCCCTGTGCTAACAACGCACATATATGTATATAGGTAGAAATTTCCAAAGAATTTTGTAGATGATATTTCAAGTATCTAAAATACTCTTCTTATCAATTAATAATGTTCTCTGAGCTGGTTGGTTTAGTTGCGGAGCTTTCGTCGTCCTTCTGGACAACATCTTCAGCGCAATATTTAGCATAAAGTGAAATGATTTAAATTTCTTCATGAATGATATAAATGCGTCTCCCGGTAACCATCTTTACATATGTATTGATCATTTTCTATTGACTTGGATTTTTAAACTTTCTGGTCACATGATTTACTTTTTATTAGTTGGTATATCACTTATTTTAAACGATAATCCCGTGTAAGTGTGGTTTATTCCCTGTGACACCGAACTCAACGAACACTGGGGATCAGTTTGCAAGATTCAGTTTGTGGAGATTTGATTTTTTTAAGTTTGACCACGAGTTGATATCAGTTAGAGAACCACCGGAAAACCATCAAAGTGTACTGGACAGATATTAGTTTGTAGTTTAGAACTACTCTTCAGAAGTGAGGCGTCGAACCTAGGACCTTCCTGTTAAAAGGTGAGTTTGTAGAAGATTCAGCCAGTGGAACCTAATCTAATGGCCAGTGCATGAATTTCAGCTACTATCGGTTCATGATTTACAGCGACTATCAGCCAGCATCATTGGCGAGTGTTTATCCTCACCCCTGACTGGGAAGACCCCAAAAATTACGACTACTCACTCGAAATTCAGACAGCTTCGTCGTGAATTGGCGGAAGTTAAATTCATAAGCTATGGGATCCGGTTCCAGTGGCAAGATGGTCTACAAGTTTGCCTTGTAGTGGGAAGGCTCTTGGGTATAACCCCGATGGGTGTTCATTGCTGAAGAGACGCAAACCAGGATGAAACCACTGTCCAGTACCCCATGTTGCTTTTCTATTAGTTTTTCTAACTGATATCAATCCGTTGTGAATCTTTAGAAAGGATGAATGTTTAGATTCAATAACAAAGGAGTTGCTTAATAAAGATACAATATGGATAAGATTATGAGTAATTAATAATTTGAGTAATACTGTGATGAGTTCAGTTCAAGTAATAGAAACAAAAGATAAGTAAAATTAAATTAAGGCAAAACGAGGAAGCCGAAGATTACGAAATTCAAATAAAAAGAAGTTTTATAACATTGAGTTACCAATGTAACAACAGAAGACAAGGGCTGGCAGCAGATCGTTTTATTACGGAAATCAACACGTATTTATATAAATTTCACATACATTATTATAGCCTAGTCAAGTAGACAAACGCAATCTTCTGATTGGTTGTTTTCGAGTTCCTCGGAAAGTGGAGCCACCTATCTGCGAATCATATTTGCCCACATTTAAGTTTGCTGTGATTGGTTGTTGAAACAGCCTTGTTCATATTTTCTCACGGCCCATATTAGTGACCTAGACATTGACGTAGATTAATGTCAACCAATCGGCTAGCAGACTGCTCTCACCACACCAAGACAAGAAATGACTGACAACTACTTCTTTCTAAACACATAAATCGGGTTTTAAGCGTTCGATAGCAGTTGCTTCAGCAAACCTGAGAAGAATCGAATTATATTGTCTAGTGGATAATTTTAATGGATTTCGGGGTGTCCATCTGTATCAGTCAGATGCCTGGCAATATCACTGCTGAAAGCGTTTGTTCCCTTAAGACAGTGCTTCTAGCCATCTTGGTGGAAATATTTCTGGTGGTCTTGGGTTATCAAACTAATTGGTAATAGCTAGGACTTTCACTGAAATAAAGCTCCCTTTTCAATTATTAGCCTCAAACACTGGTCATTTCAGCAAACGAATGGTTCTTTTACAACACAAAAATCGGTCAGAAGACCGAATGACTAAAGCGGTATACTTGAGAATTGTAGTCTACTTGACAGGTGGTGAGATCAGCTATTTTATAGACTGATGCTTTCATCTATAAAACGATTGAACGATTTGGTGATAATAAAATAGAATACACTACTTAATAGTAGTATGGACTGATATTTGACGTTTATGTTAGCCAACTAATACTCAACTAGATTATGCATGTCTACACACTGGCAAAAGTTAAACTTCGTACAAGTTGTTATTTGGTCAATGAAGAGGTTAACAGAGGAATCCAGGATGCGTAATTCGTCCTTCTTGGGACTCATCAACTGACAGGCCGCATAATGTCAATCTCCAGACACCATTGAAGGGTCCATATTATGTCGACAGAGACGAAGAATTTCAGTCCAATATAATAATCAATCAACGGGGAATACGACGTTAAAATTGAACAAACGGTGGACAGGATGACTTTTAAGGATTGAATCATGTAGTTGTCTAATAAACTAATATTTGAGGGAACAATTGAAGTATCAGATGATTCAAATCTATCAACAGTTCACTTCAACTTTCCACAGTAATTTGCTTATTGTATATATTACACACAGTAAAAAGTATTATTTACTGGGTGACAAAGTTTCGAAGACAATCTGTATTGTTCATAATCCTATTAATCATAACTACGTTGAAACGGTGGCCTGCTTAAAGCACTCTTCTGCCAGAATTTCTGTTCATCAATAGGCTTAAACTCTTCAGTATTTCTTATTGTTTTAATCATGGAATTGTATCAGATGATCAGTTCATGAACTCACGCACACGCATATAAAACGCTGGGCAATTCTTGAAGGAAATTAAGAAGCATTTATAGAATTGGTTCTTTCTTCATATATGCAGTAACACTACGTCGTATCATACACTTCCATTTATTACTTTATATGTAAATCCGGTATGGAGGGGAAATATTTTGGAAATAAATAAGCTGAAAATTTCTGTACTACTTGTCTACATATTGTCTGAAATAAAGCTTGATTATTATTATTATTATTGTTAAAATTCCTATTCATCGTAGAGTTAGTAGAATTTTCTAGATGTTCAAAACAGGTGTTGAATCGTTTGCATTCTCATTTGATTCGATAAATAAAGCTTTTGTTATCGATTTCTCCCTCCACTCTATTAGAAACATTTTATGTCAGTTTAAGGATCTTGCGGTGCCTGTTAAACAAAATAATTTAATATATATCCAATATCTGTACAATGATTATGATGTCGAATACGTAGACCGAAGTATTATGACAAGGTTGGTTACATTAGTGGATCACAAAAACCTTACAAATCGAAATTGGTTGACCCTAATAAGGTAAGAAATCTAGAAAGGGAAGTTCAACGATAGCAGCACATGCAGTTACACAAAACCATTCAGGAGGATGAGATAAGAGGAGAGTCTTAAAATCTAATACTACAGAGTGGAGGGAGAAACTGATCACAGGAGGCTTATTTATCGAACCAGCTGAGAATACACTCAACCGGAATGATTCAACACTTGTCCACACGACCAGCTGGTAAATTCTACTACCCACACGACGAGCTATTCGGGCTCGGTGGTAAAGTCTAACTGCAACACTAGGTGACGTGGGTTCGAATGTCAAAAGGGACATGACTTCCTTCAAGGTTGGAGATACGCCTCGCTGACGAATGCCAGCTAGCACGAAACCCAGGCCTCCTACCGATTGCCTCCAACCATATAATATCATCGAATTAATGTGCACCGTGATGGCGAGCTACATACAATGCTGGCCACACTGCAAACTTGACTGACAGAATTCAGTCTGCACCAAAGAAAGGACTATACACATCACACAAGTTACTAGTGTCCAATCAGAATAATACTATTCTAATGTCATTTCTTCACTTGTCCCTTTATGAGACAGTGGTGCATTTCTAAATACTCACCAGCCACACACAAGTGGTCCAGGGTTCAAACCCCGGTCAACTCACTTCTAAATCTCACTTTGCCGGATAGGAGGTCCAGTAAAGTAGCAAGCTTAGGCATGAGGATGGTGATCCCATCCTGTAGAAAATAAAACAATGGTGAATGAACCTTTCAGCGCTTTATGCATATTGCAACAATTTAGCTGCTTTCGTAAATTTATAATTACATAAAATTGTAAAAGTAACAAGACCACAAAACTTGTAAGTTAGTAGAATATTATGAATAATACAAATAATAATATATGTAATAATAATAATAATTCTTATTATAATTTGCTGCTTATTCACCGATTTAAGAAGTTTATAACATCTTTCCTCACATTTGTCTTTTCATCACACAAAACCTGTGCTAAATATTGGTATGGTTGAATTTTTATATTTAGCTGTACGAGCATAAATTCCCTGTGAAGTGTCTTCTCATCTTACCCGAAGAGATACAAACAAGAAATTGAAGAATAAAGAAGGATGTTCAGTATATGACAAGACAACACTTTAGCCACTTTGCTTGGAAGAATTAAAATGCCTATCAATAATACCAGTCTCAGTTAGTTGGGTCAAACATCTTTTTTGAGAAGCCCTGAAAGGCGGTGAGGAAGAACAATAAAAATGGGCGGAAAACACGAGTTAATCAATTGAAGAAGTTGAGTTCTGTCAGAAAGTCTCGGCTCGCTTGTGTAATAAGTCAAACGAGATAGGAGATATTCGATTAACTCCCTACCACAGTGTTGTCGATATCACAGAAATCAGGGAATTTAGTCAGCTCACTCAAATCTTGTTCACTTGTAAAATCAGTATCGAACAGTATGACATTTAAATGGATTTAGTTTAGGACCATTTAAGTGAAACCATTTGTGGACTTCAGATAAGAATCTGTTCATATGAGAACAATCCATTTCAAAAACTACTTGAAGAGAAACTATCACATCATCGTCATCATCATCGCCAGCCTATATGATTAAGGTGGCTTTTGAATAATACGGAAGATCATTCAAAAGGGAAGAATAAGGAAATGTAGAAAGTACAGCACGTTTTATCACACCCATTTCCATGATCATAGAAATTCAGCACTTTCCGTTTAAAAAGGTATGTTATTTTCTACCTGAAAAATAGGCATCCAGCCATCTTGTCACCCAGATGGACTCAGTGTACTGCTGAAATCAGCTTGCTGAGTGAAACTGCCCTTTGAATAGAGTCAAAAGCTGTAGTGTAGTCTCAAAAGGGAGGCTCGAACAAACTTTACACTTCTGTCTAGACTCAAAGCAATATGGCAGTAGAGTACAACGGCAGCATCTAAAGTGTTTCCTTTGTATCTGTAAGCAAACTGTTCCACTGGAAAGACAAAATATTAAAATGATACTAATAATAATAATAATAATTCCATTTCAATTTTATTTATCACTTAATTATACTTATCTTGACAATGAAATGGCTTTCAGTCAATTTCATAACTTTTATTTATTTATTTGACAAAAGTACAGTTAATTTTATAACTACTTTAAGGTAAAGTTAATTTAGAATTTCTTATAACAATAAGAGATCAATAATATATATATATATCTTAATAAGAATACAGATACATGCATTGATGCACAATCATATAACTTCTGTTACAAAATTACAATAATCAATAAACCACTCATAGTTGTATACTTCACTAAAAGAACTTCAAACTCGAAATAATAATAATAATTGGCTATAACTATCAAATTGTATTACTATAGAAAGCCTTCTTTCATTCATAGTAGAGTCGAATTTCAATATTCAATGATTTCAACTATTTCTATTGAAACATTGAACAAATTATTTGATAGTTTACTGTACGAATTTGAATGCTGCTGCTGTGTGTGTGTAATAACTATTTAAATTGTATTTAAGATTATAAATAAGTCTTTTAGCGTGATTACTGAAGATGTTGTCTACAAGATTGGGGAAAGCTTTATGATTAAAACATTTGAGTCAGTGAACACAAACATACCAAAAGACTGGATAAAATAAATGAAAAACCACTGGCAATACATTTATTGACAAGAAACTTTCATGATATCGTAAATATATGAGTTACATATCACGTAAGACAGTGATGTTGTGTATATTTTTTTCAGTGAAATTCACATTCAGCAGTAATTATTTTCCAATGACCTTTCAGCTAATAATTAAAAAAGATTTCATGAATTAAACGAGTCTCTTGTTTGTATCATTGTTAACTTAAAAATTAAACTACGCTAGAGAGACGCTAACTGGAAATGAGTTACCCCTCACGCTTTATAAACAAACACGCATAAAACTCAAAGCTAGTAGTGAAAATTCCATGTCTGAACAGAACTGAGATAATATACATGAACGATGCCTTCAAATAAAACCTTTTCGCCTACACACTTAATAATACAGTGAGTATCAATGACTTGTAAAAGAACAATGTTTTCATTTATATTAAGATCAGTATTGTTCGGAGGTCTGATTTTCTCCTATAATTCGAAAAATAAACTCTCTCATATGTAGGGATATAGATAGGCGGTACAGTTCGAGTTCTATCTAGGGAAATGGGAAAAGGAAGCTGCACCTTCATCAACCTGAAACCAGTTTGGAAATCTTCTGCTTTACTCTGTTAGCCAGCATAAACAACAAGATTTGGAATTTCCATAAAAATGGGAAGTCAGTCAGTTAGTCAATTCTTCTATTCGCGTCAGAAGCTTGCACTGTGCGTGTGTGTCACGAAAAGGATTTCCAACAGGCTACTGCAGACACTTATCAATAGTTGCCTTCCCTGACACCAGAAAGAATTAGTAAGAAGAAACTCTGGCTGGGAACAAACCAACAGGCGAGAACCGATTGCTCAACAAATATTTCGGATAAAATGGAGATGGATGAATCAGGCATTCGTTGAGGAGGCCGTCGTATGACATCGTGCGTCAGGCATAACCTTGCAGAACACATTCTTCATGTTAAAAACTAGTGATTTTCAAAATGCACCAATCATTACTAGGAATTATCTCCTTGCGAATGGACCAGCAAAATTGATATGTAGACAGATAAACAATGGATTATCCTTTATTTTTGATATGGTGGTCGATGTTCAGTCTGGAAATAAACCAACCGGAATTGACCAATGTAAAATAACACCCACTACTTTATTGATCATGATTATAGACTAATTGGTACATCCTAGGTGATTTTTGAACCATACAATATTGTGCAAAGTATACTGTGGCTGATACTGAAATAAACTTTTTGACTGGTTTTAATATGTGTTCTTGCTTAAGTTAAGGGGGCTGGGGGCAACAGGTAGCTGTTGTGTAGTTTTGTTGACGTAGTCATCGGTATTCGTAATCAGCGCATCTGTGTCGAGCTTGGTATCCCTAATAAACTCAACGTATTGTGAAACATAACATTTTTGACGAAGGAGATGGGATCTCTAAGAGCCGCAGTTTCTTGAAGCAGTCTGGAGCCGACGGGACAAGGTTTGAGATTTAGATGTAGCATATTCTGACTAAGTGAACGTCACAAAAAACAGACATTACATTCCAGTTATCCACTCAGACGAAGCCTTCCACTGCATGCGCTGACGGCTGTCTGGTCTGTTTTCTTTATGGCCCGGCATGCCAACTTCCTCAATAGTTTCTTTGATAGCACTGTGATGTCGGCGGCCGTGTCAGTTTGAAGACGTGAAGGTTGAGACTTGATCATGATATCCATGTATTTAAGTAGTGCAAGAGTGTTTATGTTATAGTTATCTGTAATGCTCCCTAAACGAGGCGTGGGGTGACTTTGAGGTCAGCTTTTTTATCTTTGTCAATTACTGTGTTTACAATACCCGTCTTTATGACCAGTTTTGTGGCAACGCCGACACTTGTGATGTTTGAATATGTAGGACCTCACATAGTGTCACTCGCCGTATTGTCAACATGCTGTGGGCGGTTTTCGCTGCGAACGATGAGCTGGGTTCGACGTCGATAGAACTGGATGCACTGCATGAACTTCTGCTGGATTCTTATCACCAAACTGAATCAGTGTGTTATGTTTGTAAAGGTTTCTTGATAGCTGATATTCGTCTCCAACGTCTTCCATAGTCGTTTGTAGGCCTTGATCAAGTTTGTTTAACAAGCATGTGCTTATATCAGTAAACTTTGAATACTGTAAACCACAAATGTGGAAAAGAACTCTGAAGTAACTTGAATTGTTCACACTGTTGGTTAACAATTCCCAGCTGAGTGTGAATACCATCGTTTTCTATCAGCACCAGTTTCATACAATGCTGACGTCTGTTGAACAAGTATCTATGGTCACCAAACTGCTGACAGAGTGCCTAGATGATTTCATCAAACTTTCTATCACTGGGCTTTTGAGGATGAGTTAAGTTGCAGTATTTGTCCAACTCATTTGCACTCTAGCTCCGTAGTAAAAGTCTTACCCTCTAGGCATCGTCTTTGCTGGCAAAATCCACTCTTATTAGGTCTTCATATCTTTGAAACCAGGTGTAGAATGTAACATTTGCATCTGAATCATAAATAAATTCATATGTTTTGCTCCCAACTTTGTCACTGGCTGAAGATGAATCCGTAGATGACATCCGTAGATCAGCTAGGGACTACATCGTCTTAAGCTGCGGCCCTATTGATTTCTTCAAGCATAGTGGGTCCATTTTCATAAATCTCCCATCAATAATACACGTGCTGGGATAAAACATGAATGAAGTTCCGCCCCCCCCCATGGTATCTTAGTAGCTCTTGTATACTCGTTAGAGCTGCAGCCTGTGTGTTTCTGTTCACCATCGAGATTCGCCCAAGAGACGTAGTTAAAAGCAGCTGTTTTCATTCCACTGATATCTTGATCAGATGAATGTAGCTGTAGGGGATACTGTTTAGGCCTGGTACTAGTTTCTTCTAATCGACTAATAAGTGTTACCTAATGAAATACTGTTGATGAAATGAAACCATAATACCACTGCACTCTTTTTCACTAATATAACACAACATTTACCGTTAAATACTGTCAATTACTTCAATCCTACCTGCTAATTAGCTGTGGTTTCGATATCATTCTAGTCAACATTGTCAGTATATTAATTTCAGATTCCTTTTCAACTCAAAGTTAAAAACTGAATGACACTTTGGTATCCCTTTGTATTCAGTAGTCTTGGATATAATCTTGCTTAGCTGGAATTGCAAATAGCGTAGTTCAGCTTTCCAACTCCAATGGATCAATAAAAATTAAAGTGAATTAATAGCTTGATGGACTAATGCATACAGAATTCACACATCGAATCATGTCCTTAAATTATTTATTACTACCGAAGCTTATTTACTCGCTAAAGAAGATTTTTTATATGAAGGACTGATTTAAGATTCAAGAATCAATGGGTGTATGATATGCAAAATAGAATACATCATTCAATTTGTAAGCGGTAAGACAATTTGCATCTTTGTTACGTAATGAAGATGTGATCTAAATCAATAAAATGTGACCTAGGTTGTTTTCGAGTAAGGAAGTTTTGTATCAAATAGGCGTATATATCTGTCAACTGAAGATGTCCATTAGAAATTTAAAAGACTGATTAATGAACAAAGAATATTCGGATTTTCGATAACCTCTTCTTCTTCACCAGGTTCTACATGACCATAATAATTAAAGGAACATTACATAAGAGTTATATATATATATTATATTATATTATATAAGAGTTAGAGCTATATGCTCAGAAGAAGTAACTGAAAATGAATTAAGCATTGTATATGATACTTTGATCGAAAATAGCTATCCCGAAAAATTCATCAAGAAACACATGACAAAGAAAGCGGCGGTAAAGGACTACTCACTATCTGTAAACAAGAAGCTACTTTATATACGACTACAATTCAAGGGTGATATACCAAGTGAGATAATTACGAGGAAATTAAGGAAATCAGTTCAAAGAACTTTTAATGCTGGTGGCGAACTACACGTCTTATTCTCTACACGACCGATGGTGATACCTCGACTGAAAGATGAAGTACCTAGACTAGCTAGCCACTTCAAATTGCATCTACCGATTCAACTGGGCTTGTGGAGCGAGTTATATTGGCCGTCGCTCTAGGAACTTGATTTTTCGTGCTCACTCGGAAACATCTCCCAGCATGGTTAAGTAAAGGTGTAGTGAAAACCATTAACAGTTCGATATTGGCCCATCTGGTGCAAACTGGCCACAAAGCCAGGGTGGAAGAATCCTTCTATATAATCTACCGGGTGCCTAATAAATTGCCAAAATCATCAAAGCACCACATGCTCCAAACAGCAGAGGCTATTGCGATTCGCCTCAAACAACCAGTACTCTGTATGCAAAAGAAACAAGTCCAGCCAGCCACTACTACTTCTACCCTGACCGGCCTTCAGTAGAGACTATAAATTCATAAATTTGTAATATTATCTTTCCTAATTTTTCTGACATTCAGGTTATTTTATTTTGATGCTATTGAGCTGTAATCTATAGATATTATTGATTTGATGTTATTTAAACAGCATTAATGTTGTTCATAACACTAATTCATTTATTCATTCACTATAATGTATGTATAAATGTAGAGCCTGATGATGAAGAGGTTATCGATAAGAGTACTCTTTGTTCAGTAACTATTTTTTTGAAAATATTATTGTTATTAACAACACTAATACAGTTCTAAATTACATTGAGCCAATAGTTACTACCAACAGAGTAATGTGCATTAAAATAACGCTTAACTGACTGAATATTAGATAAAATAAGGGAAATAATATAGAATTTATGAATCTATAAGCTCGACAGTAGGTCAAGGTAGCTATAGTAGTTGTCTAAACCTATTTCCTTTGTTCACAGTGCTTCGGTTGATCTAAGGGAATCGTAATGACCGCTGCTGTTTGCAGTGTTCAGTATCTAGAGGTCTTCGGTAGTTTATTCGATACCAGATAGATGATAGAGAAGGATCCTTCAATACTAGCCATCTTTGTGGCCTGTTTGGACGGGGTGATCTAATATAGAAGTTTTGATGGTTTTAACAATACCTTTGTTTAGCTAAACTTGTAGGTGTTTCCAAGAGCGAAAAATTTGCTAAAGACTCTCAGCTACAGACAGGGGTTAGAGTTATTTGTTCCAATGACATAATTAGGGATGAACCCTGAAAACTTCATCTACAAAATCACATGGCCAAGAGAGAGTAGAAAAGAATTCTTCTGTATCTGTTGATAAGAAGTCTCTCTGTCTCTCTCTTTATATACGACTACAATTCAAAGGTGATAGATATACACCAAGTGGTGAAATAATAACCAACAACAAGTTGAGAAGGTTGAGTCAAAGAACATAATCTGAAGTCTATATTTTCCACACAACCGGTTGTTACTTTTTAAACTGAAGACGAAGTACCTAGGTCAGCCACCTCAAATTGTACCTATCACTTCAACTGCCCCTCTAGAGCCAGTTATATTGGTCGTTGCTTCATGTACCTAATTTTTCTTCCTCAGGAACACCAACCAGTGTGATTAAGTAAAGGCGTTTTTTTTAAACCCTCAGTAGTTCTTTATCGGAACACCTAGTCCAAACAGATCACAAAGACAGTATTGAAAAGTCTTTCTCTATCGCCTATGGGGCATCGAATAAATTACCAAAGGGCTCTAGATGCTGAATATTCCAATCACCAGAGGTTATTGCGACTCGCCTAAATCATCTGGAACTCTGTGTGTAAAAGAAACAGGTCCAGACAGCCACTGTTTCTGCCGTAGCCTTCTGTTAAGCCTATAAATTCATAAATTATTAATTTTTTTCAACCTACCTGATGTTTATTATTTATTTATTTTACTGCTTTACGTTCCCAGAGGAACGTAGAGCTATGAAGGTTCGATAGCAGTGGTGTTTATTTTTTTCCGTGATGGGGTTGCTAGCCTGATGCCCAACCTTCCCTCTTTACCAGTCTTACTTTTTGTTAAGGTAGTTAAAAGGAGTGCCTGTTTGGCGAGAATTTTACCGCTAAGCCGCCGACGCCACCTGACACTTAGTTTAGTGTTATATTACTGATCCTTTTGAAAGGTAATCACTCAACAATAATTATTGACTCAAAGTAATTTAAAACAGCATTAATGTTGTTACTAATTGTTATTTCTTTAACTATTAGGGTTTTATGAATGTAGAACCTGATGAAGAAGGCGTTATCGAAAGGAATACTCTTTGTAAGCCGACATGTCAACCTGAGACCGAGCACTTCGGTCCAATCAATCGACGGGAAAATCAAAAAATCCGATTCAATAATTAATATGACCCGTTGCACAAGAGGTGGCTCTCGTGGCCCAAGTGGTCTAGTGGATAACGCTTTGGCGTTCGAAACTATGGGTACTGGGTTCAAGCCTCGGTGGGAACATTATCATCACTCACTGAGAAATGCAGGTACATCCAGATGACGAGTCCCAAACAGGACGAAATGCGCATCCTGGATTCCACTGCTAGTCACCATCCACCAATTGTATCCTAACTAAATGCCCAGACATCGTCGAAGCATCTGCACAAGAAGCCGACATGTCAACCTGAGACCGAGCACTTCGGTCCAATCAATCGACGGGAAAATCAAAAAAATCCACCTCAATAAGGAATACTCTTTGTTTATTAATCGGCCCTTTAAATATATATACGTGTACATCGTTGAGGTAACGGCAGAATACTTACTCGCCAGCCAAGTGGGCTGTCTGGGTTAGATTTCCGGCTGACAAACCTATAAACCTCATCTAGCTGGTAGTAAGAAGAAAGGATGTGAGTGAATGAGGCCAACAGCCTTATTCCACACACAAAACATTATTACAGCACCACAACTGAGACTTCACAGCTGTGAAAGTTTGAAGCCTTCTTATGTACTACTGTGGTGGTGTGATACAGACAGTGTGTTCCAATTGAGTAGTATTCTGACAGTGAGAATCATTGTATTTGTTGGTGTTAACGTCTGAATGGTATTCGCACAGTTCAGTACTGCATGAGGAACAGAATACTATATGTATACATTTGAATAATCTATTTCATGTTGTTTAATGCAAACCAAAATCACATGCTCAGTGATTTATTAAGGGATATAAACTGTATAGATATAAATAGCGGTTCAATCACTTGAAAATATACCTTGGCTTCCGTGTATCGCCTTCTACTGTTACACTATCCCTACTACAAATGCGCAGAATGAAAATAAATTATATAAATTGTCTCTGACACTGATTGATTATTATTAGTGTTACTGTCCCCTTGGGTTCCTAGTGGAACATAGGGCTTCAACTGCACGTCTCCACTTGCCACTTCTGTCTTCCTTCTGCTGTACTTTTCACCTGCATCCGTGTTAGTTAGTCCATACTGTTTCAACTTCTCTTCACACGATATCCTCCATGTCACACTTGCACTGACAACCGACTCGCCGCTTCCCTTTCGGATTCCACTTGAGCAATCACCTGACGCGTGCGCGTTGTCTCCCAGCGGCTTCCTCAGCCGCGAGTGTCCAATCCATCTCCACTTTCCATCTCCTGCATATTTGTTGGGCGGCGATTGGTTCTTGTTTATGTTTGTTAGTGCTCATAGTTTCTTGTTGGTGATTCTTTCTGGCCATTTGATATTCATAACGGAGTGAAGACAGTTGTTGATAAAGGTCTGCAACAGGCTGTTGGAAATATTCTTTGTGACCAAACCGCCAAGTTTCTGATCCGTGTAGAAAATCTGACTGACTTGACGCTGTTTGTATTGATAATCCAACTGAATTTTGTTGTTGATACTGGCTGAGTGATGAAGATTTCCAGATTGGTTTCAGGTTGATGAATATGTTTCTCGCCTTCCTGATTCTCGCTCGATTTGACATCCTCGTCCGTTCCGACTTCCTGTAGTTGAGACAATGCTCCCTAGATAAGTGAGTGAATGAAGTAACCTCTTTCGAATCCCTCTCGTTGATGGTGATTGGCACTGGATGTTGCTGTTGTTGTTGTTGCCGGGTTATTTTCATGACCTCCGTCTTGTCTGTGTTCACTTGAAGTCCTGTCTTTGCTGCTTCTTCGACAAGTTTGTCGGTTTTCGCTTGTAAGTCTTCCATTTTGTGTGACATCAAACGTAAATCATCCACGCGCGAAATTTAGGTCTTCTACGTTCTTCGCGTCCATCCAGGATATCCCTGTCTTCTCGTTTCCCACTGTCTGACGCATAATTCAGTCCACCACAATTAGGAATATCATTGGTGATAGAGAATAAGCACGCTTGTCTGACTCCTGTGTTTACCCCAAACGCCTCGCTGAGTTTCCCGTTGTTGATCACTTGACATGTGCCGTTGTCGTACAGCTGTTGAATAAGGCTGGTGAATATTTAGGGTACGTCGTAGTACTCGAGTAGTTTCCAAATTACTTCACGGTCAACGCTGTCTGTCGAAGGCCTTCTGGAAGTCTATAAAGTTGAAGTAGAGGTTTGATTGCCATTCCATGCTTTGTTCTGTGATGATGATGCGTAGAGTTGCAATTTGGTCAGAACATGATTTGCCTTTCCTGAATCCAGCTTGTTCTGATCGGAGTTCTGCATCCGGCGCGTCACTGATTGATACAGTTATCAAATCACAAAAAGGATATGACAACGGAAGCGGGAATATTACCAATCTTCGTGATAGTGTTTGAATCAGTCTATTTTCCAGCTTATTGATCTAAATTCTAGCAATACTGTAAACGGATGAATTGAATGTCCGATTAATAAATTCGTTCAATGGATTAGTCAGTAAGGCCGTAAGTCAGCAACTGCCACAGGTTTCTATTTTTTATAGTGGGCTTTAATTTAAACTCAAATAGGTATAAGACTATAAATACTATTAGGATTTGAAAATGCCTTTATGTGAATTTCTATTCAAATTTGACTAACACTGTGGTAAAACAAATCCGAAATAAAAAATTAAAGAATTACAATTATTTCTATAGATCTTTGTAATGTCATTAAAAGCTAATAAATTAATTGTAAAAAAAAATGTTAAGCCTTGTTGATACTACTATTATTATCATCATTTCTAATGATTTTAATTTCAATATTTAATGAGGCCTAATGTATATGTATGTAGAATACACCACCTATGGTTTAAGATATCAACTCACCTTTTCAATTTCCATGTAAATTAACTAATCATTCATGTAGTAAAACGACTTCCACATTAATTTGTTTATTTGATATATATCGTACACACACAGACACACGTACAGTGAATCAATATTATTATTTACTAGGATAACGTTTCGAACACAATCGTGCCATCATCATCACCTGCAAGCATACAACCTCAAAACTCAATTTTTCTACATCTCTTCTTTCCTGTAAATATGTCCAGAACAGGTTGTTGAGCCATTCTTGTTGGAAATATTCTCAGTTGATTCAATAGATGCAGCTTCAGCTATCAGTCTTTCCCTCCATGTTTACTCACATTATATAGTTGTGTGTGACTGCATGTTGTGATGTAGCTAAGCTCTTTTTTGTAGATTTCCTATCTTCCTGGCGTTAGGGCAGCTTAGATTTCTCTAACAGTCTGAGCTGTGTTAGTCTAGCTGACCCCGGACTGATAATATGGCCTTTATATTTGACGTCACTATTATTTCAGGGTATTAGATGAACTAAAGTGTTTTATCTGGTAAGCTTCGTAGGGCTTTTCAGCTGACATATTTTTTCTTACTAAATGAGTTTGTTGCTTTGTCCGTCATTTTTATTCCTGTCTTATTATTAATCCTACATAAGGTTTCCGTAGTTCTTTTTATGTATGGAAGCACTATTGATGTTTGAAATTTCCTCTTCCTTAATATGGAATTCTGTACTGCCATGGTGTCCAACTTTTACACTCACCTAATTGGTACAACAAGTTGTTCATCTATTTCACAACCGAAGAAAATGAGTCCATTATGGGTCAAATTTATCAGTAAATATTACTGTATAACACTGTGAGATTTCATCAAAATAAATTTTACGCATAATGGAATTATACTCTACCATAGTGCACAAGTTCTTATATAGAAGAAAATAAGCTCCACATCTATGCTTCAAAATTATTAGTACTGTGAAGTTGATAAATACAAAAAAGATGTGCTCTCGAAGTCCACTTCTTGGCAATTATTATGAAGATTAAATTAATTTGTGTGTGTGGGGGGGGTGGGGGGTATCTTCAGCCCGCGTCTATTTTAACTTCATTAGACATTCACAAGTGTCATTTCCTAGGGATTTGATTGTTTTCAGGTTGGTATGAGTCAAAAAATCACTGAAAACCATGGAGCATTACTGAACAGTTATGTTGTCCTAATTTAGGACTTGACCTTGACCCTCAAGTTACGACATGAGCTAGTTGACTATACAGACACTGGAAGGGAATTCAACGGTCCATGAATTCTAGCTTCTGTTAATTCATGATTTTCAGCATCCTCGCCAGCCAGTGTCATCGGCGAAAATTTGTTCTCATATTGGACCTAACCTGCTGGTCACGACTTCTCACTAGAACTTCAGGAGATTTCGTCATGTGACCAGTTACTAGTGAGGATTATTGTTATTAAATAACAATATACCAGTTCTATAATGTAAATAGGTTGAATTAAATGACTGAAATATTAAAGGCATCTGATCAAAAAATAGATAGTCCAGTGGCATTCAAAATTGAACAACTAATAGTAATTAAATACTGGTGCTCGTTATATCTCTCTAACCTAAGTCAATATTGTGACGAAGTTTAACTGTCATAGCTAAAACTCTCATTAACCTAGAACAACCAATCAGAATTCAGATGAGAAAAAGTGGCATAGTGGTTTTAAAAAATGGGTTAGAAACGTTGCAAACTTGATATTAGGGTGGATAAGGGTCTCTAATATGTCGGCGAAATGGCTCCCAGTTTCTCCAGAGGTGATCTGTAAAGCAACTATGACAAACTCGAAACGTTTATTCATCGATGTGGCTGCGAATCATGGCACTTTAGAACTCATTGACATTCTTGATTCTATTCTTCAACTTCCGCATAAATCCTTCTATAGAATTAGTGTGCGTTTCTGTGGTTGGATCCATAAGATCCGCAGGAATGGTTGACGCGATGGTGAATGTAGTCCAAAGATGGCAACTGGTAATTATCACTCCCATCCATCGGTATGTATTAGCCCTTTTCGTCCCCTACTGTACTTTTTCTTTATGGGGACAGTTTCATCCTACTCCACTGACACAGTTAGTGATCCTTTCTGATTTCCCTGATGCTGTCTTTACAACCCTCATACCACTGAACTTTAGGGACTAGGCTTTTTCCCGTCTCAGCCGCTGTTGACTTTACAGGCTTTTGCAGAATTCAGCATTACATAGGCTGTAGAATATCTGACAAAGACAACTTAGACTTGGAGAAAATATCACCTAAGGAATAAGTAAAATACTGCACCTACCCTCACGAACCGATTTTCTCTTAAGACGCGAATTCCACCTATAACAGTATTTATGTCTAACCAGGTTGTACTGCTTTACTGTCATAGTCTCTTTCCACACACTCACACACGTCTTAGTTATTCTAATCAATCCCTTAGTGACATTGGAGTTAAACACCATGTGTTCGTGAAACTCACTAACCAAATCCATAAGCGCGGGCATGTTTTCTATTTGGAATCACCCTCCAAAGCAACCTATCGATCGGACTGGTCCTTCAGGGTGAACTTTGGCAGACTGTGACTACAACTGTAATAGTTTAACTTTGCCAATAATGTTATTAAAACAGGATCTAGGATCACTACATAGCACTTCCAATTATTGCCCGTCATCTATAGGCTAGCTAAGAAATGTCTTAAATTACAGGGTTAAGTACTGCCTAAAATAAGAATAAAGGGAAGACAGAATAAAGAATCGTGGCATTACCATTAATGTAAAGGTGAAACATGAATAAATCTGCACCCCTGAAATTAGTTTTCCACCATCCCACCCACAGTTTATATATAAATATATATATAAGTTTTCATATAGAATTCAGTTAGATAATTTAAACTCATTTTCAGAGATTTCTTCTACATCCTGATCTGGTTACACTAAAAATTTTCCTCCATCCAATCTTACTAATCGACTAACCCAAGTTAGTGGGTTAAAGTGAAGAGAGATGGGTTTGATTTGGTAATTATAAATGTTTTTTTCTATTTTGACCACAGATTGATATCAGTTAGAAAACCATTGAAAACCAATAGTGGAGTATTGGATAGCTGTTTCATCCTACTTTGGAAATCATCTGCAATACTCACACACAGAGTGATGTTCGAAGCCAGCACCTTCCGGTTACAAGACAAGCTCATATACCATTCGGGCACTGGGATCCGATTCAGCGACTCATGAATTCTAGCTCTTGCCAACTCGTGATTTAAGTGCAGCCATCAACTAATGTTATCGTTGGGAAATCCATCCACATTCTCTACTGAATGGACCTCACTGGTCACAAATTCTCACTAGAATGTTATACAAAGTTGCCTTGTAATCGGGAGGTTCTGGCTTCGAACCCCACTCTGTGGGTGTGTATTGTCGATGATTCCCAAACTAGGGTGAAACAGCTGTCCAATACTCCCTGGTTTTCAATGGTTCTCCAATGGATATCAATTTGTGGGTAAACTCAGAAAACAAACCTAACTCTTACAAATCAACTCTTGGAAATTATAAATTTGATGAAAAAAATCAAGACATGAAATGGAGTAATCTATTCTAACATTAAATATAGACTAAAGCGGACTTATTCACAATAAACCCATCACTTTTTACATGTAAATTACACTGTCACATTAATGATTTTAGTTGAATCGGAAGTTGGGAATTCTCAAAGGCAACACAGATGTGAAAAGCATGATATTTCCGAACAGAAGGTTTCAAAACGTATACGTTTGGTAAGTCTTTCTCTGAAGTCACGTATTATCATTATTTTTGTCTTTGTTGATGTATTTTATTTTCTCTGAAAATGATATATCACAAATATGGATATCTTTTTGGCACATTGTTTGATATTCCATTTTTTAAAGGATGTTTAGGGGGAGAAACGGAATGTCGCTTCTAATCATCCACCAATAAATGTTTGCTACTAAATGCAGAAATAGTAAAAATCCCTTCCTCCAGATGTTTGTGACCTAGAGCGTTCTGAACAGCAAATAGACTTATTAAAAGTACAGGCACATTTATTCCAAAAATTTTATAATTTGTCTTCATTTTACTTCAGCGGTATGTGATTATTATTGCTCCCTTGGGTTCCTAGTGGAACATAGGGCTACAACTGCACGTCTCCACTTGCCACTTCTGTCTTCCTTCTGCTGTACTTTTCACCTACATCCATGTTACAGTTAGTCCATACTGTTTCAACTCCTCATCACACGATCTCCTCCATGTCACACTTGCAATGACAACCGACTCGCCGCTTCCCTTTCGGATTCCACTTGAGCAATCACCTGAAGCGTGCGCGTTGTCTCTCAGCGGCTTCCTCAGCCGCGAGTGTCCAATCCATCTCCACTTTCCATCTCCTGCATATTTGTTGGGCGGCGATTGTTTCTTGTTTTGTTTGTTAGTGCTCATAGTTTCTTGTTGGTGATTCTTTCTGGCCATTTGATATTCATTACGGATAAAGGTCTGCATCGCAACCTGTTGGAAATATTCTCTGTGACCCGCCAAGCGGTATGTCGTAATGAGAATTAAAGAAAATCTCCACGATATTTCTGAAGCTAAGAGTCAGTAAAAATTAACGAAGTGACGAATACTAGTCAGTATACTGGTCCAGGACTTCCAGTTGGTGGGTGACTGTCAAATCGGAAAAACAGAATATTTACCCATCGGAGCAGTGTAGTTTATAATCAAGAAAATACTTGTGAATTATTTTACTGTAGTAAGCTTTACCTAAATTTAAGTCTCTACAACTGTAAGCATAATTATCGTAATCATCCCTAGAAACTACCTAGCCTGAGTCACATATCACGATTATTATTACTATATCCTTTAATTCTTAGAGGGACATAGGGCTGCAGCTGCGCATCTCCATTGCCTTCGGTTTTCTGCCAACATTTTCACCCCGATCCAAGTCTGCTGATATCACGATAGCTGCAAATGAACTGAGAGAATACTAATATACAAGGAGACTTGTTGAAAACTAACTGTGAATATCTGAGAAGTTGTTGCTGGTTTAAATACTTTTACTAGTAAGCCAACACTCTTTGATTCCACAGCTTATGCACCCAGCTGCTAGCCAATCTAATAATATCTTGCAAGCATATTGCTTGGGGGTGAATGAAAGTCATGCACCTGGTTCCCTAGATGAGTTTAGACAAAGCTGGGGGGAAATATGTATTCAAGTTTATATGTTCGTGTTTTGTCCAAACTAAGTGGATGCTTCGATGTCTCGACATGAATGGTTTCTAAGTAGTTTCTATCTTTTACATTTAATGGTTTAACTAGTGGCGCTAACTAGTTAATTACAATTGCGTTCCTGAATGAGAAACAAATTATCTACTCCGCATGTTACTGTTTGAAGGCGTATAAATTATAATTTGAATCGGTTTTATAACACCGTAATTTGATTGAAGACTTCGTCACACAGAAACATCAATAAAGAATTAAATTACTTGAGTATCTGTTAAATACTAAGAAGTTTATAGCGTGTAAATATATGATTAACTTCGTGACCTTATGAACAAAGCATAGATTTTATTTGGTTCTGTTCACGTCGTTTTAATAAATTAAGACAGGAAAATAAGGTAATTTTACAGAACACACTTTTTATTCAAGGCGTTACGTAATAGTGCATTATGTAATTGCTGCAAAATGGATAAAAGCTATGTTACGTCGTTGGCTGAACTATAATAATTTGCTTTACTCCCAAACAGTGGTAATGTTACAGTGTGGGATTTTCAGTATTTGGTACAATATTGCACCTAATTTTATGGAATAAGTTTGAGAAGTTTTTAGTGATGAGGATTGATGACCACAGTAATATACTTAATAGCTTGGCGATTTTTCGTGTAATTCACTAATACAGAAATTAGCAAATAATTGTGAAATCCGTCAGTGTATACTCAATTCATTCACTTCAACTCACTGACAGCCATTGTTAAAATAAACTTTCAGTGTTCTTACAAATCAAACATAAGAGCCACGGCCATTTGATTGCAATTATCACCGTTGTACAGTGCTACAGGAATTTCGGAGTAAATTCCGCTGATCACTCCAGAGAATGCGGTGTTAGAGGTGTACATTTGCAACTTAATAACTAACTCCGTCCAACTGAAAATTTGTCCAAAATACGAGTTGTAAACTCGCTAAAATAAATGCTATTAGCAAAAATATTTCACACCCTATATAGAAACTCTCTTACATGGAATAGTATTTAAAATCGGTATTTTCACTTACATTATAACAGCGATATTTTCACGACCACACCTCGACTCGTGGATGAATCTTGCTCCAGCCAATAAATTATCTTTCAGCAACTCTTCATTGGACTTATTTAGCTCGATGTGTTTCCAGTATGGACTCTTAATCGAAATAATTTCAAAAAAATAAACATACAGCTTTCGCAGGTTTTCGTGTTGAAGATAGTGTACATGTTATCTTAGCTTTTTTAATGTTAGCATCCGATGTAGCTTCACCATGTTCTACAATATAGAGATAATTCACAATTTTCGTATAAGCAGCTCCCATTTCCTAGACGCCTATTCAAAAAGACGCTTAAAGGCCTTGAAAATCTGTATTTCCATCAGAAGGTTTAAACAAACAGTTCAAACATCTCATGTTTCCTTTATCGACTATTGAGTTAAAAATAAATAGTTTCATCTTGCGCTTTAACTCGAAAGCTATACTCGGATTATTCATCCACTGTGATACGGCTTCCCGTCCAATATGTAGGGACTCATATGGCGGCATTAATTTTCACATAGTAGCTTAGTTTTGTTTTTTTCATAGATGATGTCTGGAATTGGGAGAAAACTAAGTCCAGTGTTAATTTGGGGATTTCTCTGTCCATCTATAACTTTTCACTTGTCTTTAATTGCCAAGATTAATAATAAGTGACGGTAGATAATCAGTTGTTTGGCGCTAAGCGAAGTGTGCCAATCGTTAGGAAGGACTTCTGTAAATCAGCTTTGTGACTGTCGCTACTTGGTGAATGTGTGTCCGCAATTACACAGTTATAATTTTAGGTTAGGGACCGTAATAATCACAGTTGAATGGTAGTTGAAGAATATAGTTTGGTTCAATTGATCATTGTGTGACTTGTGTGGCTCTCTGCGATCAATCACAAGCTGCATAACAACTCGTCCGCTAATTTTTAATACTAATATTTTATTCACATAAATTAAGTATTAACATGGTTGACATACCGTTTCTACATGTATGATCATATTTGACAAGTGAAATTTTAGATTGAACACTGTTTTGTGACATAAAAATTGAAAAAAATCTAGAAACTACATAAGTTTGTAATGTTTACTTTTAATGAAATAAGTTGTAAGATATTGGTTTAAGTGTTAATTTATATCTTTAATATAGGTATAGTCAGTCAACTTCACTCAGGAATTGCGAAAGTTTCCGTTATTGGACGGTAGGAAGAAAGATTATACACAGGTGCTGGAATAAGACACACAGGATGCTAGAATCAACAGTCTAAATCACTCGTAGTACATTTCCCATATTGTTTATTCTGTTTGAAAGACTTTAACCAGTTAATCTATTCGTCTTCCAATATCCTAAGCCCAGTGTTGTTTTCAAGAACTAGTGTAAAGCAAATTGATCCCTTTGTGTTCGTTTTTCCGTCGCAAGATAAAGACGTAGGGCCTCCAAACGTGTTATTTTATTGCCACTCATATGTAAAGGACTAAAGAACTCTGAAGGATTGAACGAAGAACCAATTAGGAACTATATCTTATTTGCGACTTGTAAGGCTGCCCCTGTCTACTGAATGATGAGTGTCTTCCCGTTTGTTTGAATAGGTGTTCCCCACTTTGTTCGTCCTTTGACATTCTTTCGGAAATTAGGTTTTATCGGCATCACTGGTTTTCTACAACGTTACAGATAGTGGGTCGGTAATTTGAGTAACCTCTTCGATAAAAATATCGGTTTCTAAAAAGATTCTTAGTCTTCGGAAAGCTTCTGAATTGCGTATCCCGCCACTCAACTATCATGGCTTCGGCTCTCTGTACTGGAAGTTGTGCTGGGACTCGTTTTATATGTTCTGTAGAATACGGTGTGTTAAGCCTATGTCGCCTTTTGAATAGAAATAATGCTTTCACCCGTTGGCTGGCCCCCGTGGTCGAAAAGAGAGGACAATATTAGTAGATACAATAATAATTATGTGCATTTCCATATAAACGTATAAATTTACATGAGAATGCATGCCATTTTTACAGGCACGATCAAGTGTGATATAATATCAAATCGTAGATTGTCTACAAGTTAATAATGTTTCAACGGTCAAATGTTTGATATATATATATATATAAATACACTCATTATCTGAACCAGGCTGTATACTCATTGAATTGTATAGCTGTCCTCCAGGTTTCGCGGAAAAATCGACTTCGTTTCGTTTTCATCCCGTGGTTGTAGGCGTACTGTCAATGTAGTTGAAGATTGAACGATCAATTCGTGGTTGTTTGCTCAAACCCAACTTCCCTATATTTTCGCGGAGGCATCAATACACCAGTCATCGTCTCATCGATCGCTGTTCAGAAAGAAGCTAGAAAAAACTGTCAGAAGTAATATTGTGATTTATTATTGTAATATATGTTCACAGACCTTAGTTATTATGCTGCTCATGTGCTGGTGTTAGAATGAAGAATCCCGAGTCGCCAATCGGTGTTTTGGTTTTTGTGTCCGTTAGTACCAAGCGTTTCAGAAAGGCTTCGAGAGACAGCGAGAGGCCCGGCGTGCCAAGAGCTGGGCATTAACGGTTTTGAGCCATCTGGCAGTTTCAGTTTTTCTCCCTGGTATGTTCTCGAAGAAATCGGTAGCCTATTTTGGAAGTGTGGATACTATGACGTTGTGGACTTTTATGTAGTGCGTCGGTGGCACAGTGGTTAGGACTCTCGCCGACCATGCACATGATCCGGGGTTCGAGCCCGCGCCGACGCACACCTGATATCTATGGTCGGCCTGCAAAATTCGGGCTACCGATATCCATGCTGAAAATTCCATATTTGTACCAAAAATACAGTGTGGAATCAAGCTGTAAATCAAAAAAAATAAAAAAAATTGTAAAAATATAGGCCAAGTAAAAACTCTTATCCAAGTTTCCGAACAATCCAAGCCCTGCAGGGAATCCAATCATAAAAGTCACCACTCACTAAAAGAAATAGATGGTGACTCTACAGACATAGGTGAACATGGTAACCACACTACTTGCAACACAGAGTTGCTATGCCGTACGGAACCAATGGATGCCGACCCACACTTGAGCCTGACTGACGAGCTTAAATGCCTGAAACACTACTCCAACTCTCGGCTTTACTCAGTCCTTATTAATGCTAGATCTATCCTAGACATACCCTACGCTGCTATATAAACCCCCAATAATCATTATTCCTGAATCTAGGTGTCACTCCAGTATGCCAGACGAAGAGATAAGCATATATAGTCACACTCGCTTCCGATGTGACAGTAACAGTGGTGAGGGAGGGGGCCGACCAATGTACTTCCTGAACACACTGTACTACAGCTAGAAAATAGGAAAATCAATCACATGCACGTTAGCCTGTGGGTTAACGTACACTTCAAAAGTTTTACGCTAATGATAGGACGAAACTGCAAAGAACCTGGCACCTTTAGTGACTGTGAGACAAAACTTGTAAATGCCCTGGAGCAAGTATCCACTCTCCCACAAGAGCATAGCATCATATGTGGAGACTTCAACATACCCGAGACCATCTAAATATGACAAGCTCCTAGGTACACTGGACGTTTTCGGCTGGAAACAAACTGTCACTATCCCTACAAGAGGTGACGACGTACTGGATTTAATATTCTGTCACGATATAAGTCCCCTCTCAATTTTCATGGGTTCTAAGTTTTCAGGTTGTGACCACAAAACAGTGAAGTGTGCACTGCCACTTCCACCGAGCGACAATGCAGCCTATACTTCAACTTCACAACAAATAATATATGGGAACTGTAGTATTATTCAATAACAATTTATATTTTCATATAAACATATAAATTTACATGAAAATGCATGCGTCAATGTTACTTGAAACACAACGAATTTGGCACACTAGGTTTATTGTTTAACGCTCTTACCTCCATCTCGCAAGCTTGAGATATGCGTATGAGGAAAGATGAACGCACCGCACTAGTCAGCCCTACTAGGGTGTATGCTCTCACAGAGTTCCTAAAAAAGCGATTGAATCGCAAAATTCACAGCACTTCTCTCCTCACAGACAAGGGTAGGCTATGCACTGATTATGCAGACATGTGTGAATTTTTAAACAAAGATTTTTCAGGTAACTACCTCAAGCCTGTAGTCACGTTACTCGGAATACACCACGCCACTAATATAGCAAAACTTCCAGGTTTACACACACCAAAGCACTGACGGTATATCATTGTATATCCATTAATATGGTGGTCCTGACATTCCCATATTACTGCTCAACATCTTCACAATATCGTTGGAAATAACTTACGCGGACATATGGAAAACGACATTTATTACACCTAAACACAAATGTGGCTCGCGAATACAAGTCAACAACTGCGGGCCGATCAATATCACACCCAAAACATCTAGAATTTTGGATAGACTAGTTAAAGATATCCTAATCAAGCATATGCTTAGCCGCAGCATTGTAAGACCGAACCAACATAGATTCCTAAAATGCAGATAATGCTTAACATACCATCTGGACCTCTCTAATTTTGCGACCAGCAGTTGTGACAGACGACAACCACTACTTGTCATCTACTTTAACATTTCTAAGGCATTTGAATGTGTCGACCATTTACTGCTAATACATAAGCTGAACGCCTCAGGAATACGCGGCCCACTATTAGGATGGCTTAAATCATTCCTTAACAACAAGTCCAAAATAGTTTAACCTGGGTCAGGGACTTCCACACCTAGTCCGACGATCTCTGGGGAAGTTCAGGGTAGCGCCATTGGGCCCCTCGTATTTACATAT
Source organism: Trichobilharzia regenti (assembly GCA_944472135.2). Taxonomy (NCBI): domain Eukaryota; kingdom Metazoa; phylum Platyhelminthes; class Trematoda; order Strigeidida; family Schistosomatidae; genus Trichobilharzia; species Trichobilharzia regenti. The sequence goes on from OX235267.1 coordinate 43,294,085, forward strand.
TATATCAACGACATATGTGCTTGCTTCTCACATGGTAAACCATTAATCTTTGCGGATGACCTAAAAATAGTTTATACATTCCAGCGTGATGGCTTGGGATACTTCGGGAATGTTGTACAGAATGTATCAGAAAAAGTCACTGTTTGGTCATCTTTACGGAACATACAATTCAGTCTGAACAAATATGGCTGCATCTGCTTCGGCACACCATCAATTGACATAAAATTAACGCTTTGATTTCTGACTCCAGAGTGTCGTTGACTTAGGTATGAGGAAATCTACTGACCTAACATTCCATGAGCAAGTGCCATCACAGAATCGAAAGTCGAGGATGCTATAAGGTTGCATACTCAGGAACCCTCACGACAATGAAACCAAGCCCCTCGTTAAGGAACTTATCCTAAGTTCCTATTGTTACGAAGACGCTCCGCACCGATAAATACCATGTACTTTGTTTGACTTTAACTCCAAAACACCAGTATTGTAAGAAGGAAGTTATATTGTTTGGCAATTAAGGCGGAGAATAATACAAGTCCATAAATAAATGTTTTATACAAAATTATGAAGTACTTTTATTCGTTTTTGGTCATCCTCGCTGAACTTGTACACCATCGAACCATTCGCACCGTCGAGTTGCCCACCAATACCGAGCAAGGCCAATGAACCAACGTTCAATGTTCACTTCCATTGACACTTCTTCTGTACAAAAAGTGAGTAAGGCCACCACTAGAATACTGTCCATTTATTATTAGCAGTCCTCGCATGTGTGACAAGCTGAGGATTGAAAGTTTGCGATGATATTTTGCGCCCATGCTACTTGGCTGCGGCTGTAAAAAGGAGTGCATCTCACGGTGCAGGATTCTAGATCTTGACCCACTTTGAACGAGACGACTTATTATAAACCTAATATTCTTCTCTGAGGTCCTACACAAAATATCATTCTCAGACATACAATGCTCATTGCAAGGCTTTCAAGATTTTCATAACCAAACATGCAAAGTGACAACAAAATCCTTTAAATCAACACTCCAGCATAACTTTCACAGTCATGTGTTTTAAAATATGGAACAGCCCGCCTCTAGAAGTCAGAATTCGCACCAAGGTTATACGTTTCAAACGCCCTCTGAAAAGACTGTTTCGCTCTACGATTGCATTAACAAACTATTTATTTCCATAACGAATGGGCCGTTAGTTTGCGACAGTACCTAAATAACGCACAAAATTTCCCTAATAACTCCATGAGCGATAAAAAGACTAATCGTATAGATGTATAAAAAGACTAGGTAGAAATAGATATATAGGTATAATAGACAGCGATGTACAAAGAATGAAAATATATTTAAGGTCCTATCCGCGTCCACACATTTTTTCTTTCCTCTCCGGTACTTTGCTGCTCGCCTCTTTTCTTCTGTTTGCCTTGTAGTGGTAGTTTCACAGATCTACAGTAGGACTGAAGATGAACAGGAATTGAAGTTACTTACTTACATATCATCGTTCAAGGTTTTCGCTAGTAATGACCCAGGATGCTTGAAAGATCCCGTCACCATATCAGGACGCTGTATAACATCCCTTAAAGCAGTATCCATGATCCAAAATGGTTAACAAATGGTTTTCTACATGTCAATCCACTTACTCGCACAGAACACCTTGCGGTCACAAATGGAAGCCGACCTCAGCGCAGTAAAACAAGTCTGCCTGACAATGACCGATTTTAGTCTGCATCGAGTACAATTCAATTCTGGTGTTTCTTTAGACGAAAATGCTGACAAAAATATACAAGTATATTTGGATATAAATCAAGAATTAGATTCGATGCCGCATACAGTAAAGTTATGTGGGGAAATGACTTCAAGCTTTATTTTTTTCCAAATATTTGTAATCCATTCAACACATACTTTAGTTTTTTTTGCTAATGCGAAGACAGTATTTCTATAAATCTTAATGTGCTCCATTGAATGAATAGTTGACAGATTGTTTCCACAAATTAAGGACAAGAATGACAGCAACTATGTAATTTCACTATAGACCAAATTTGTGTAATTTAAATAATACTTATTCATCCCTGAACAACTGGTGCGTCCTACATGGACAGGATAAAATACATATTATTATTATTGAACATGAAGGTTGAAAGTACACAGGAGATCTAGAGAGTGAATGCATCTGCGATACTGACCATAATTTCGGATCATATGTTAAGTAGCTGTTAGAACTTTCAGTGATTTCATGGGCCGATGCCAAGTTTTGGCTTGACCAAACATAGCTCTTTCACAACCCAATCATGTGGTGGCTAGCATCCCCCGTTGAGGAAGGCGATAGCTCAGAATGCACAGTACGCCGCCTAACCACCCCTGTTCTAGAGAGCTGTCTGCAAGACATAATTGTAGACAACAATTGACGTCAGTGTTTATGTCCCAAGTCGGGGTCGTGAGAAAGAAGAACAAAGCCTAACCTTGAGGAACTCAACCACCAATCACATTAGACTTGGCGTGGGTGGATACGATTCGCAGAACATTGCAAGTTTATACTATCACTCCAGGAAGTCTCCTTCTCATTCTTATATATATCTTGCAAACGTACGTTCAATGATTTATTATTCATAACAGTATTTGATACCATTTTGCAGCTTCCCAGGACGTTCTCTCTTTCCCGAAATAGCTTTTGATCACGCGATGGCATAGCACTCACCCGAATATACGCTGTTCACTGGTTGACCATAACTATCAGCAGGAAACGGAATGAAGTCTGGGTTTTCGCTCAACTTCGATGGTGACCTTAATGAAGGGTTTTCCATTTAACATTTATAAGAACCTGTTCCGACTGCTTGTACAATAACTGAACAATTATAATTTTTTTAAATGTATCAATTTGTGATACTTCAGGATTGTCATTTATAATATAACTGATGGTACCCGTAAAAATGGCATACATTTCTTGTAAACTTGCCCATTCATACGAAATATAAATTATTATTTTCATAACCGTCGACGAGATCATGACAGTATTCAGTGAGCGTAAGTCCCAAGCTGGGTCCAAATAAATTTCAACCGTTTCGACCTACTCTACAGTGATTAAAACAGTCACCTGGGTATCTGTAAAGGACTCTCTAGGATCTTGCCCAAATGATTAGGTCTGTGGCAGAATCTAGGACATACATCGAAAAATTCAATTCATTATCCTTACCTTGAGCCTCACCTCTGAAATTTTATTGCAGGACAGGAGAGAATCTCCATCTCACGGGGACTCCATGGTGGCGTTTAACACAGAAAAGTAGTGTAGAGGGTCAAAGAATTCCGTCAAATCAATTCAACCAGTAACATTAAATTTTTCTATCTGTGAGGACTGAAACACGAGGTGTAAAATTGGGTTTTTAAGCGAAAAGTTCCTATATGGTTCGTAGCTATATGTGCTGTTTTAAAGTGATCCAAAAAAGTACAAGGGAGAGAAGAACGTAGAAGGAAGCAACTGTTTCTTATCCTACCAAATGGTGAGTGAGAACATTTTGACTCAGATTGCAGATATTTTCGTCATGGAATTAACACTTGTTATAGAAAACGGGATATTTGTTCGGAAAATAAGTGGTAATATGTCCCTGGCTTCTGAAAATTAGCGTCAGTCGTTATCGTGATAATACGTAATCGATTTCCGTTGAAGGGAGTCGCAGGTGTACATAATGAGGTACATTGTACTGTAAGAAAAGCTTGCCACTTTGGTATTCAAGAGCTCCCCTTCCTTGATTCTAGTGAGTCTGTCCAACACATCGTGCTAACGCCGAAGCAAAAGCCGGACTGCCCAAAGGGAGCCCAATCCACTCACGCATGAGCACCGGAAAAAGTGTGAGCGACGAGACATCTAAGAATAATGGTCAAGTGGTTGAAACCTTTGTGGTCAACCGCTAACCGTTAAACCCCTAGGTACCATTATATCACCTGTCTCGGTGGCGAATTATATGCTGTTACGTAGTCGGTAACTGAAGTAGAAACATCAGTGAACTGTGATGTTACAAACAGACGATTCCGGCAGTGCATCCAACTTACAAGTGAACAACGAGAAAGAGAGCTGTCCTGGAGACCACCGCTGCAGCCAGACTTCATAGAGACTAAACTTAATATAACGAACTGCAAGTATGATACTGAAGAGACTGAAATGTCTAAGTTCAAAATAATCTCTAGGATGCCACATCATCAAATCTATAGTTCTGAAAGAATATGCTTATACTCTGTGTTCTATTAAGAACGCTGTTTTCGTGCTTGTTTTGCAGACAACAGAAACCAAAGGAGATCGACAAAATCATACCTGCTACATATCAGTGACACTTCTTCCAGTAATATTAGTAGGTCTGCTGAAGTGTAAAATTAGCGATTACCTGAATAAAAACAGCAACTTGCATAAATTTAATTAAAGGTTCATAAATTATCCGTTATATGCTACCAACATTCTGGCATCTCGGAACAAATGAACACCGTGCAGGTACCAGGATTTGTCAGTGCCCTTGCTGTTTCTAGACCCAAGAGGACTTCCGGCTGTCCCATGAAATTCAACCCAAAGAGTCTGCAAAACTAGAATCGGCAACTCATCAAAACCCCGAATTAGATTCCACTTCCGGAGAATTGCATTTCTTACGAAGGTGAACCTCAAACACTCCACACAAACAAGATCGATGGTCACGTTATTGCTGACACAGGTCCGCTGTTAATTCTGATTTTAACAGGTAATATCAAAAACTGTTCACTGTGTTGATGAAGCTCGCTTGCCAAGAATGGCAGAAAATGAAGAAGGCTTTCTTACATTTCAAGTAGACCTAACCATTCTGGACTGTCGTGTTAGAGCAGACGGGCTGACATAAAGTATTTATGAATGTCGGGAGGTATTAATTCACGCACTAGTGGAGCAACGAAACTACAGTTGCCCATGTGGGACCAACTCATTCCTTAAATAGACAGAGTTTGAGCTTATGCTACTCCAGGACACAAGCTCCAACATGGGAGATGCATCCAAAGCCCTATATACACACTCACATTTAATATTCACAGTTATACAAAATATGCTTACGGTCATACATTTTTTTGATTTTTTGATTTACAGCTTGATTCCACACTGTATTTTTGGTACAAGTATGGAATTTTCAGCATGGATATCGGTAGCCCGAATTTTGCAGGCCGACCATAGATATCAGGTGTGCGTCGGCGCGGGCTCGAACCCCGGATCATGTGCATGGTCGGCGAGAGTCCTAACCACTGTGCCACCGACGCACTACATAAAAGTCCACAACGTCATAGTATCCACACTTCCAAAATAGGCTACCGATTTCTTCGAGAACATACCAGGGAGAAAAACTGAAACTGCCAGATGGCTTGATTGGTAGCTGTATGTTGATCAACTCTGAAAGTCCGGTCAGTGCACTCCCGGATATTGCTGAACTAGGGTGGACTTAATTAGAACCTTTAAAATAGTGCACAACCCAAACCGCACAAGACGAGACATCTCTCCTCGGGTTAATTGCATCGGGTTCGAACATAAGAGGACAGTAATATGGGTGTTTTTCCCTCAGTGTTTGGTACTTATAGGATTCAGTGCCAACCATCTTGGCCCAAACCTTATCGGACAACAGGCATCACTAGCAAAACTCTTGCATCTCGAGCTATGAATTTAGGTTGTTTTTCCGAGACACGCATGCAAGACATAAGTGTGGTTATTCTCTTAACCCCACCCAGCCAACAAGGTGAATCTGCGGAATTCACCTTAACGGTGTCGAGAAACTCCGCAGCTAGTTCGCGAGGACTTGCAGGTGTAGGGATAACATGAAGGTTCAGGGCGGAAAAGTAACTTCTTGACTGGATCCCAGTAGATAGTCGTATGTGTGGCCCATCTGAACGTGTCCGTTAGTAGGAAGCACGGCGTTACCTATCGTTGTCTCTTCACAGCAACTGTTTACGCCCGAAGCGACTACAGATTGGATGATTTGTACCAGAAGCTGTCTTGTTTACTGCAAGAAGTGAAACACTCAGATATAGTTGCTTTAGCAGACCACTTTAATGCCTAAGTAGGTAAGTTATGCAGGCTGAGAAGTATGTTGATGGTACGTATGGAGTTCCCTGATGACGAACTGAATGTATTCTACACTTGTGTTTAGACAGTCATCTGTTCCTCCTCTGCACTAACTTTAGGCAAAAAGAGAGACATTACTTAGCCTGGCGACTTTAGTCACCATTTCAACACTGAACACTGAAAGATCACATAGTGTTAGGGTGTCGTTGGCGAGGGACAGTAGAAGACTGCCACTCTTTTTGGAACGTGTGTAGACTCCCACCATGCCTTGGCTCGCGCACGTCTATGCTTACGTCAAAACGGACATAAAAATCTGTTGGTAGCGAAGCAGTTATGCCCTCAAGTAGATCAAGACACTGAGTCCCTATTTAAGCAAGAAATAGCTAAAGGCCTATCTGAGATGAACAGCAAGATCCTTCTTAATGAAATCTGACACGGTACACAGTCAGCTGTTAACACCGCTCTAAAGACTCTCAATGTCCTAGAACCAAAAGTTAGTAAGAGGTGGTGGAATTCTACCACTTCGTCCTAAATGATTAACGCAAAAAGAACAGTAGTGGGCGACAAAAGCAAAGGAGATGGGAAAGGCATCGGTGATCGGCAAAACCAGACTACTATTTAGACTTATCAGGGAGACAGGTGATAAAAGGCGAATGAGGAGAATGCTACCAAGATTAGCTCTCAAGATAGACGAATGGAACGCTGGAAAGAACACTTTGAGGAGCGACTTAATTGGCCTACAGCCATGTTCATCTTATTCAGCACCAGTTTGAAACGAGGCAAAGCTGCCACACTAGGTGGGGTGACTCCAGCGGTGTTCAAGGGTGGCGGAGACAGTTTCCTGCCCACGTTAACTGAGGTACTAGGCAGTTTCTGAGAACCGGAGGCACTCCCATCTGGCTGGTGTAAGTCATTGATTATCCCAATATACAAGAAGGGACAGATGTCTTCCCGCGATAATCACGGGGAAATTAGTTTGACCAATATGGTATCGAAAGTTCTAGGCTGAATCACCAAGGGTAGATTAACTGCCACTTAGGAGAAATAAACGGGAGAGAACCAGGTGGTCTTTAGTCCAAGAGGAGGGTGTATTGATCATATCTGGAACATAGGCACACTTACTGGCACCCTTTTAACAATCGTCGTATTCATTGAACTAGTATTGTTCATCAAGGATGCCCACTATCCCCATCTCTGTTTAATTTCATCACTGATGTACCAGTGTAATTAACGTTTACTGACTTCAGAGACTTGGGGACTGGCCTGTTACCATCAGGGAATAATCTCGTTGTTTTAGAATATACAGATGATATAGTCCTTCCTACTAGATGGTGAGGACGCTGAAAAAATACAGCAAAGTCTTCTGACCTTCTTGGAGACCAACAATCTGCGAAACTTTGGCATGCGATTCGTTCCCCTTATCAAATCTAAGATGATCAGGCTGCAGGACTGGACAGGACGATATTGATTCCTAGCTTGAAGATAGGGAATAAAGTGATGGCTGAACGTGTTAACCGCTTCACACGCTTAGGAAGTTACATTAGGCCCAATGGTGGCTGACTGCTGACATCCCAGCACAAATACAGAAAGCCTCTCTGGCATATGGACGCCAAATTACGCCATCACTAGCTTAACAGACGTGATAACTGGCTGTTTATCGATCAAAGGGTGTGTGTGCTACTCACCAGTTCGCTCTGTCCAATTTTTACGGCTGTGAGCGAGACATGGCCATTAAAAGTAGAAGATATGAGGATGCCGGCTAGCTCTCTTTGAATATACACACTTGTCTGCGCCCTATCTTCCGAACTAAGCGGTATAATAAGGTGAGTAATATTGAGGTTGGGCATCAGTTCAGAGAGTTCTAGGTAAGGAGGGGAAATCAATCGACGACGAGGTTGTGAATTTACACCGAATGAGATGTTTAGGACATGTGTTACGCACACATGCCTAGCCATCGATCGCCTTCCTCGATAACGGGCAATATTAGCTGAAAAAGGATAGATCAGGCTGGAAAAGAGTTAGCTAGTAGTGACCAAACCAAAATATGGCTTCATCAGTCAATGGAATCCACAAGAGTTAATTTAAGTTAGCTAATCAGTCGCGTAGGGAGGTGTCAACTTCTTGACTAGTAGGACTCCTCGGAATTGTAAAAACCAACGGCTATAGACAGTAAGTGATATGGCTCAAAATCGTTCTCACTGGCTGGCGCAGATGCATTCACTCTGTATAATTTATAGTACCCAATAAAATTCTACTTTTCTTCCATATTACTATTCTTTTCGCCTTATATCTCTATTTACTCTTGCTTAATGTGCTACATGGGGTGTAGCAACTGAAACTGATCACTTGTGTACAAAGTTCTACTTTGAAACCAGTTAGCCTAATCAGTTGATAGCCGTGGGAGGCTAGACTATTGTGCGAAACCGGAGAGTTTATGCATATCTATAAGAGTAGTAGGCTTACTCTCGTCCCTTGACTTTTTACTACAGATATCCATTTTTATTCAATTTATCACTCTTGTAGCGGTAAATAATTCCCCAAAATTATTGACCACAGCAATCACTCATTGGATGCTGACCATCACTGTTTAAGTCGACTTGTTTAGCTGAAGGCTTCCGGTCAAGCATCCCCGCCTTTTGGTACCCCGTTGTGTCACGTGCACGATCACTAGCTAGTTAAGCGTTCGTCTGACGGCTTGTTTTGGTCCCAGAATATATTACGAAGTTTGGACAATCAATTATTGACTTTTGCTTTATCTTTGGTACGCGAGAATAAATTAATAAGAAGTTGCTGAACGAGATATCCGTCAACCTCTAAACTCTCATAGTTGATTCGTACATTCGGTGTTGTCTCCATCTTAGCCTTTAGTCCTGTTTAATTTTGAGTGATCTCTGTGTTATACCTAATACTCTTTCCCAATCTTCTATTTATTGTATCCACTCATTCTCTAGGTTCGCTCTCGAAGTATCGTTGTTTCTAGTGTCTTCGATCTCTGTGGAAGATGGTCTAGCGAGACGGTATATACACTTTCGTGCAGTGAAATTATCCTGGAACGAGACACAAATTATATTTTAAATAAAATAACGTCCCTTCTCTAAATACGTCCAACAGCAATGTGGTTGTCAAGTGGACAGATTCTCTGAATTCGAATCTACCAACGACAGAAGTAAAAATGTTTTTTTTTAAATATACTGCTAATTCAACAGCATTAGTCACAAATTCCATCAGAATTCAGTCTTGAAAATTTCCTTGTTAAATTATCTCTAGATGGGTAGCAGACATTTTTCAAAGAGACGGAGAGGAACTTTCAGCTGGTGGAGGTCAATTGCAGCTTCCTTGCAAAAACCGGTTTGCTGATTGATTAAGGAAGACAATACTTTAACGTATCTGAATCTTGGTCACTTTGAATTCTAGAATCATGGTAATAGTTTCCTCTGGAACTAAGCAATCAGTTTAGGATGTTAATCAAAGTTTGAAAGCACTCAGCTTAATCAAACAATTGGTCTCTTTTGATATTTACAGATGAGATGTAGACGGCACATTCGTTACTAGTAATGAGGATGTAGTACTTGGCGAGAGTTTTCTATCATTCAACAAATGATATCCACCCTCCTAATTCACAAGAGAAAAAGAATCCGAACTAAGCATTCCGTTCCTTGTTGTGTTCCTCGCTGGACGTAATGAGAGATCTCTTAAAAGCTTCACCCATTGGAGACGTGCATAAAACGTATAACTGATCAATTTTCACAGTTAGGTGTTAGCTTCCAAGAAAAGAATCCTGACTCATTCTCTCTGCCATAGGAAATACTTGTAGTCTCGATTGTGTTAACACGACACTTTTGATCCTAAAAGTCACACTGGCTCGGGACAGTTATCCAAACTAATTTTCTGATAGAAAAACAAAAGATAAACACTTTGAACTTGTCACCTACTCAGCTGAAGAGAAAAATATCTACATGAATCTGGAATTCAAAGTTTATTAGGCTTCAGATATCCCCGAATTTCGTCTTTTCTAATCAGTAAGTTAGCCGTTATTTGCACTGAAATGGCGACTGACGTTCATCGGCTGGGTAAAACATAAGCTCCGTCGTCCGGTCACCTTCCTGTGCATCCTCAAATTCACATACTCTTCTGGAACTAACTACACCGACCGTAGCCTGACAATCCTATTCAAATATACCACAGTATATCACTGAGCGGTTTAACAAAGCAGAACGGATGTGAGTAGCCCTATTCTAGAACACTAGATCGACTTCTCAAACTAAATGAATCCTGATCAGGACTTTTAAATCCTATCTGTACAATTCATGCCAGCTTGCTAAGTTTTCTTCGTTCTAAACTTTCGAAGATAGTGAAATCCTTGGACCTTTTCTGTGGATGTGCTCGTAATCAGTGGTAATAATTCAACTTAAATTTCTGTTTGATATAAGTATGAAACTTGGGCACTGTATAACTCCATTATAGATGAGATTTTAGTTTGATAAACCACACAGTTTAGAAAATCAAAACAAGTGATTCAGCGAAGAGACTCTTTTCAACGAATTTATCATCAAGCTGTACAGTCGTATGTATATGGTTTTTAATAAGTTATATCCGGTGAGGGAATTGAATCTTAGGTGTGAATGCACAAAATAATAATCATATGAAGTTCGATTAAAACTAAAATGTTTGTGATTATAATCGTAGTTAAATGTCAAGTGGCAAAGCAGATTAATGTCATATATAGAATAATTCATAGGAGGGATAGAACTTGAAAAAGGATGTGCAATTATAGGATTAGTAGGCAAATCGAATAGAACAAAAACGTTACGTAATATTGTGTGAAATTTAATAGCATAGAATTTATCGTTGTAAAAACAATTGATTTAGAATGACAAGGGGAACAAGTGAAATAATACCGGGGACAGTTCAAAGTGAGAATAGTAATAATAACAATTGACTTAATAAGGAAGAGTATACAAATTGAATAGACAAAATGAAAAATTGGTAGAGCTAAAATATGATTGGGGATTATCATATTTTAGCATAGAGGGATTAAGACCATGAGAGTTGGAGGGGTTGAACGAACTTTTTCTGTACACAGAGATCTGGCTTTTCTGTTTCGATAGCCAAAGCTTCAGCAATACAGATGAGTCGGGTACGTAGGGATTTAGGTAAATTGCTCTTTGCCTTGTAGATGACTTTAAAGGCGGAGGCTATAGAGATAGGGTGATCATTTTCGACCAGATGTTCTATGATCGCGCTTCTTATTGCTCCACTTCCACCTTTTCGTAGCCATGCAGGATAATGTTCTTGCACCCTCTTGGACAAAACTCGAGTCGAACGACCGATATACCTAGCTCCGCAAGAGCAGGTGAATTGATAAACGCACATAGAGCTGGTCAACATTTGTAGCACTGATACTGTGGAAGATGAGTTATACACTTTGAGGAAAATCCTAATGGAAAATGGATTTCCACCACGTTTTATAGATAAGAATATACATTCAAAGCCTACAAAACGTGACTTATCAACCGCTCCCAAGAAAATACTTTACATGAGCTTAGAATTCAAAGGGGACTTAGCTTCCGATATCATGAAACGAAGGATATCACAGTCCCTGAAAAGAACATTCCCTGCTGCCTCTCTGAGAATAGCTTTTACTAGCCGACCATTATTGTTCAATAACCTGAAGGACAAGATCCCAATGTTGACCAACTCTATGTGCGTTTATCAATTCACCTGCTCTTGTGGAGCTAGGTATATCGGTCGTTCGACTCGAGTTTTGTCCAAGAGGGTGCAAGAACATTATCCTGCATGGCTACGAAAAGGTGGAAGTGGAGCAATAAGAAGCGCGATCATAGAACATCTGGTCGAAAATGATCACCCTATCTCTATAGCCTCCGCCTTTAAAGTCATCTACAAGGCAAAGAGCAATTTACCTAAATCCCTACGTACCCGACTCATCTGTATTGCTGAAGCTTTGGCTATCGAAACAGAAAAGCCAGATCTCTGTGTACAGAAAAAGTTCGTTCAACCCCTCCAACTTTCATGGTCTTAATCCCTCTATGCTAAAATATGATAATCCCCAATCATATTTTAGCTCTACCAATTTTTCATTTTGTCTATTCAATTTGTATACTCTTCCTTATTAAGTCAATTGTTATTATTACTATTCTCACTTTGAACTGTCCCCGGTATTATTTCACTTGTTCCACTTGTCATTCTAAATCAATTGTTTTTACAACGATAAATTCTATGCTATTAAATTTCACACAATATTACGTAACGTTTTTGTTTTATTCGATTTGCCTACTAATCCTATAATTGCACATCCTTTTTCAAGTTCTATCCCTCCTATGAATTATTCTATATATGACATTAATCTGCTTTGCCACTTGACATTTAACTACGATTATAATCACAAACATTTTAGTTTTAATCGAACTTCATATGATTATTATTATTATTTTGTGCATTCACACCTAAGATTCAATTCCCTCACCGGATATAACTTCTGATAAACCATATATATACGACTGTACAGCTTGATGATAAATTCGTTGAAAAGAGTCTCTTCGCTGAATCACTTGTTTTGATTTTCTAAATGTTACAATGGGAATTTTCCATGAGTTAAAAAACCACACAGTGTCATACAGTATTATTTACTGATTACTTTCCGAGCACAAACTATTGCCACTCATAATCATATCAAATCACTCACACAACTTTTCACTTCATTTATATAGATGAGTGGAATTGATCAGACATTTGAATAAAATCAATATAGGATAATGTATTGATTTTTATTCAAATGTCTGATCAATTTCCACTCATCTATATAAATGAAGTGAAAAGTTGTGTGAGTGATTTGATATGATTATGAGTGGCAATAGTTTGTGCTCGGAAAGTCATCAGTTAATAATACTGTATGACACTGTGTGGCTTATCAAACTAAAATCTCATCTATAATAAATTCCTTTCTACAGTTGGCAGTAAGTTGTCTGACTAGAATTTGACGCATAGCTTTTTACCGAATACCTCAATTGGAAGTGAGTCATCTGTTCCAAAAGTTACTGTTGCATATAAGTAGATTTAATTATTAACTTAAAGCAAGCTTTCATTACTTTCAAGTCTGTGTGGAGGTCAACAGCCCACTCAGCATGAAAAATAAGATCCGGATTTTCAAATTCAATGTGAAGTCAGTGCAACTCACTATTCGAATCAGAGACTTGACGAGTCATAACGAGCACCTCAAACAAACTACAGACCTTCATCAACAGCTGCCTTCGCTCAATGCCGATTGTGCAGTATATAAGCAGAAAGAAATGGATTGGCTGGTCATACTCTGAGGAAGCCATCAAGTGACATCACTAGACAAACCATCGCTCGAGTGGAACCCGAAAGGAAAGCGGCGAGTTGGTCGTCAGTGCAAGGGTGACTTGGAGGAGGTGGCATGTGAGGAGGAGATGAAAGCATGTGGGCAGACCTGGAGCCAGGTGAAAACTTTAGTAGAGAACTGAACGCAGTGGAGACGTGCAGCTAAAGCCCTTTGTTCCTCTAACAATTAAAGGAAATAATAAAAGTAATAAGAGTAACATCACAGCAAGTGTTTGCCGAAATTCCACTCCATAATACATATAAGTCATTTTTGATTTATACTCTAGTTAGAAATTAGTTTAATATGTCTAGTCCTCTGTTTGGTGCAGACTGATTTCTATCAGTCAAGTTTGCACTGTGGCCATTATGCCAGACGGCTCGTCATCACGGTACACTACTGTGAATTGTTGACGACGACTAGCCAACTAGCAAGAAACCTAGATCAGACGAAGCTTCCTGATGATCGCCTCCAACCATCTAATAGTAACTATTCAAAGTGCACCGTGATGGCGAGCCCCCTAGAATACTGGCCACATTGCAGACTGAACTGACAGAATTCAGTCTCCACCAAAGATGCAAACAGACACATTACACTAGTTACTGAATAGTGTTCAATCAACAATATCCAATACAGTCCTACCGGAGGTCGATCGTGAGCTTGAATAGCTCAGTGGTAACACCTCTGACTGCAGGTGGCACATGGTGACGCAGGTTCGAATCTCAGAAGGGACATGAGTTCTTTCAAGGTGGTTGCAGATGAGTGCCAATTAGCACGAAACCTAGGTCAGATAGGGCTTCCCTATAGTCAAGTGCCTCCAACCATCCAATATCAAGTATATGAGTCAATTTAAGAGAAAACAGAGTCACAGTGATGATGACAGAATTTGCCACAACCTTAGCGGGACTTTGTAGCATATATTTTTGTGCTACTGTAACGGAAGGAGACAACAGACTTCGTGGAGGACATTTTATAAAAGGAAAAAACACCCTATTAATACATTTTTAGCTACGATAAAAGTTGGCTAGGTCAGGGAACAAATAAACCGTCTTGACTGGTTGTCGACTTTCCGAGGATTAAACCTTTAGGTGAAAAGTTGCCCTGATCACGACGTAAACTAAATCTAGATTTGAGGATTACACGCTTCCAATAGCTATTCACTTAAAATTTTATACTCCAATTTCGGTTGCTTCTTATCAATCTTCATCTGTATAACGCAGATAAATCTTGCCAGTAGCACACACAAGCCAAACAACAGTCATTTGAATTTCATTAGGCAGGAAAAACAAAAAGACGATTTTAAAACAAGCAACAAAATAGGTTAATAAATCAGGATTTAATGATGGATTCATCAAACTTCGGTAGAACTCTTCCTCAGATGAATACTCTACATACACGGATATATATACATATATATACTTTTGAAGTTACATTAGGAGATACAAGACTGATAAGTAAACAAACTACATTGAATATTGTCGGCGAGTGGGACGTCGGTGCAAGGGTGACATGGAGGAGATCGTGTGAAGAGAAGTTGAAAGAGTATGGACTAACATGGATGCAGGTGAAAAGTACAGCAGAAGGAAGACAGAAGTGGCAAGTGGAGACGTGCAGTTGTAGCCCTATGTTCCACTAGAAACCCAAGGGAGCAATAATAATAATATGTAGAGGATATGCACCTCAGGAAGAGTTCTACCGAAATTTAATGAATTCATTAAATCCCGCTTTATTAACCTGCTTTGTTGCTTGTTTTAAAATTGTATCGAGAAATAAATGTTTTCAAAAAGACGATTGCAGACCTTCACTACGCTAGGCGGTTTTCACTGTCTAAATAAAGATCAAGTACAACCTTGAAGTAAACAAACCTTGTTGAGATAAATTTCGACAAGACCTCACAAGAGTTTAAATTATGAGAACGCAAAATATTAGAACTCTTTTTGCCATAGGGAAGTGAGTTTCAGCACCTTTCGTTACCTTCTTCTTCGTGAAACTGTCAATCTCACAACTGATTTATGACTAGATCTGATATGTAGTCACATAATGTCTGTCTTTGTTTGGACAGCCTGGTATATTTTACTATGTGTATATTGATTGTTATTCCCATTATAACTCACAATATGCTTTATCTGTTCATTAACTAAATAAACAATGTATGGCCTTTTTGTCACATGACATTACAACCAATCAGAATCCAATGATGGTAAGAAAAACTACTGTCTGCCTTATTGGTTCATGTATGTTAGTCATTTTCATGTCTACTCTTGTATTGTACAGCTAATACACACATTTTCGTACTCATTAGTACCATCCCACTCACACTCTTGTGTGACAATTAATTTTCCTTGTTGGAAAATACACGTATCTTCGTGAACATGATGGTCTTCTGATTTGCCTCCTTCGCGTTAGGACAAGTTAACTACTCAGCAGTACCTGTCTGTGCGTTATCGTCCGTTATATCTCATTAGCGTATATTTATACTCGGTCACATCATAACATCGGCAACGACCCCATAACATTTATAGGCGACAGGTTCACAACAAGATCCTAGTAAGAACATCGATGTACATATATATAACCAGGTTTTGAATATATTCTTATACATATATACACTTCATAATAATTTGCATAAGATGCGAAACACAAGTTACTTACGATTTGAGATAGATATTTTCGTATAAGAACTACGGTAAGGTCACACTTTAGGTATCAAAGAGGCACGAAGGCTCCAACAACCTTGGAAACAGCCACAGCACTGAAAAATAAATTTGGTCTTCAAACCCTAACCTTCCCTTAACATAATCCAACCGTAATCTGTCTCCAGCCTAGCCTCACTCGACCTCGAACCAACCAATGAGATCTCTCGCTAATCAGGTTAACCTAACCCCCTAACCTGACCCTAATCTGAACCCAAACTAAAACTTACCAGATATCGCTAACTTATTGACTCGACGTTCTAAGGTGATTGGTGCGGTAGTGCCTTCAACGATGCCTAAAGTTTCACTTCGCCAGGACTACTGCACTGAATATCCCTCTACACAAGAACAATAAGCATGAGAAAGTCCTCGTAATGAGAGATGGACAGGTGGGGAGAAAAACATCACAACCATAATCCTCCACACAATAATGGAGTTTCGCTGTATTCTGTAAACTCATGTACACATAAAGACGTCTACACACACACACTCACACACACACGCAGAAACAACGAATATCGATCGCATAATTAAAACAACTGAAGAAAACACACATTCAACTGATTGACTAACATACATTTGTTTCTCTGATGAGATGATAACCGAAGAATAGAAATTACATCATTGAAAAAGACATTAAGATAAAAGGAGAAGAATAGTATATCTTTGTGCATTCCCACTGCGCATAAAAATCAATTATTTTGTTCATTTGTTTATTTAAAATGACAAGAATATATACTCAAATATTTTGCCTAATGTCAAAGAAGAGATAAAGTACCAAAATACAGACAACACTTGTGGAAGTTAGATATACACACACTAGAAGTGACTTTATGTTTGTGTGAGTGTGTCTATGGACAGTTGTCATACACATTCGAGATGACACGGACAAAAGCATACGTAGGAGGCACACATTATCAATCTATATACGATTATCATATCTGAGAGAAACCTGTAAAATAAAGAGATCAAAAACAGTAAATTGAATAATGATAATAGTAATAATAATGTGTGTGTGCCAGTGGTTCAGCAGTAAAACGCTCGCCAACCGCGCCACACGTAAACCAGGGTTCGATCCCCGGCCGACGCACTCCCTTACCTCGCTAAGCTGGTAGTAAGGCCGGGAAAGAGGGGGAGGTTAGCCCTGAGACTAGCAAAACTAGCAAATCCAAAACGCACACAAAACCTCTCTTTGAGACTAGCAACCCCAACCTTGTAAATATAAACACCGCTACTAGTGAAACTTTGAAGCTGAGAGCTTGAAGGCCAGTGTTCGGCTTCAAACACAAAGGAATAAAACAAAGTAATAATTGAATGATTAGGAGCTATTATTATTATTATCTTGTCATTTTATTCCCTTCCAATCCGAGTGGAGCAGAGAGCTTCAAGTGCGGGCTTTTAGGTTTCAGTAGCAGTGAGGTTGCCAGCCTCATGTACAACTTTCCCTCATTACAGTGCTTGCTATCGCCTGAACGATATTCAGGAGTGAGTCAGTCGACAGTCGAATCCCATTACAGGTGCCGTTGGCCATGCGTTCAAGGTCATTGGAGCGTTCACACTCCAGGGACGCTATTGTTGAACTTTGCCGGATGGAGAGGTTAATCACCTAATCTTTATTCATCAAACCATCACCAAACAAGTGTAAACAAAGTGACGCAACATCTATACAGGATATGTGAAAAATTGCAATTAATAACAAGGGGGAAGATAGAAAACTATAAAAAGCAGATCTCCTCGAATCAGCATAAACAACAAAATTCGGATTTTCAACACCGATGTTAAGTCAATCGCGTCACGAAAAGCATTTCCAACAGCCTACCTCAGACTTTTATCAACAGATGGTCAGGAAGGATAGGAACAGGGAACTATGGGAACCAACCAAAAGACCAAGAACCTATCAGTTAAGAAATATATCCCAAAGAAAAGGTAGAGATGGATTGGACACACGCTGAGAACACCGTTGATACTTCGCGCCAGGCTCTCGATTGGAACCCGAGTAGGAACCAACAGGTGGATTAGGAGTCCGAAGGTGACATGGAGCAAGTCATACGGACCATCTCCAAGGGAGCAGTTAATGAGGGTTGCAGAGAATAGGACAAACTGGGGATGTATTGCTGAGGCTCTGTATTCTACTCGGAACCCAAAGGAATAATAATATAAATGATAATGATAACGACAAAGAATAATATTCTGGAGACACTAACTACTGAAGCTTTAGTTGTTCAATAAACGCACACAAAATAGAAAAGCACCGCGCTCATACGACGATGGTAAACGTTGACAAACAGAAATACAAATCTCACTGTACATGCCATAATTGAGAAACACAAATAGAAATATGGCCTAGAAGAGTGCTCGAACTCTACTTATTGTGCAATAAAACATTATTCAGCACAAGGCATCTATCTGCCTAGGAAGCAGAACCCTCCCAGATTTGATTTTCGATGTAACATGAATGTGAAATTAAACAGGATGGAAAACCGTCCACCACATATGAAGAAGAATAATTTTGAATTAAGCAGTCGAAGACGGAAACAGGAAACAACAAAGACGTGAGATAATAATTACAAATTTTGAGGTTTAGTTAAAGGACTACTGAGAACCAGGGAGTAGTGGACTAGTTTGGGACTCTTCACCAGTACGCACACATGCACCCCCCCCTCCATGAATTGATCCAAGGACCGTGAGCAAACTTGGAACCAATCATATCCATGCAAACCAACAAGTGAAAGTTAACCTAGTTCTTACTAGTGACTGACGACAGGATGAAACTGTTAGAAGTTCTACTGGGGTCCAACACCAAGATGGGTGTGAGGACAGGTATTTTCTCCGATGATGACACTGGCCGGTGTCCGCGCTATGTACGGAAAATTGGCAGAAGTTAGATCCTATGGGATGACTGTTGTATTCCATCCCAGTGGCTGAATGGTGTACAGGTTCCACTTGTGACATCAAAGTCTTGGGTTCGACCCCCAGTAGGGTCATAAATGCATACTGCTGAAGAGTCCCAAACAAGGACGTCGGAACCTACAGCCTGGAAAACTTTACTCTTTATTCGTAAATAAACCAAATCAGTTTTAAGAGAGAAAAAAGCAAAATTCAACTTACAACAATATATGTAGTCAAATTGAACCCAATTTTTTATAAACAAGAAAACGCGCCAGCACAATAGCCAATCAATTATCTTCGACGATTATTTCGCTGATCCTTAGTGACGCTAGCTTCAGCACGAAATCTTTGATTCACCTCTTCCATATCATCAGAATCATCACTATCATCATCTGAGCCGTCTTCTTCTTCTTCATCTGAATCAGATCCTTTCTCACCATCTTCGTCTTCATCGAAGATAGCAGCATTTGCATCGAATTCAATATCATCATTCTCTTCCAATTTTATAGTATCTGGGATCTCACCTGATAATAAAAGTGTTTTTTTTTAAAAAAGCAGACATATTAATAAAAGGTTATAAAACATGGTGTATGAACAAGTGCTTAACCTATAAGGTTTATCTTCAGATGTCCAACCAACATGAGAAGAGAAATGCATTAAAACAAGTTGTAGCTGGTTGCATGAAACGACAAAAATTGGCCAACACATTAATTCTAATAATCAAATAAGATTAATAAAAAATTTCTAGTACGAAAGCTGTTTCCTTTTATGCCTATTTATTTATACTTTTCTGACTTACTACTACGACGACATCATGAAAGATTAGCGTAGTCGATAAAATACCACGTTAACACGCAAGCAATAATCAGCTTTCAATACTCGTTTAAATATATTAAATAGTGTGTGAGGAGTGCCTAAGCCCCAATGGGTTGATAGCTAACGAAATCTCACCACGAAAACAAAAGACAGTTTGCATTACCTCTGACGTAGACCTTGATATCCACCTATCGATCAAAGGAAGTGTATGTAGAACTGTTCAGTAGTTCGCATCATTATCCTCTATGGCTGTGAGACTTGGTTACTGAAAGTGAAAGATGTGGAAAGGTTAACTGTCTTTGATCATAGGTGTCTGTGTTCCATTTCCTGTGCCAGATGGTGTAACAGGGTGAGTAATATTCTGGTCAGGCGTGGAGTGTTAGGTAAGAAGGGAAAGTTAACAAATGAGGTTGTGATGCCACATCTATTGAAATGGTTAGGACATGTGTTAGGTATGCGTAACCATCACCTTCGTCAAGGGGAAATATTAGCTGGCATAGGATAAGGTTGGGAAAGAGCTAGTCAGCTCGCGTAGGGCCATGGAGGCTTTCTGGTTCGGGTCTTCGGGATTCAGCGGACAAATTTTATTTTTTATTCCTTTCCAATCTCAGTGGGACACAGAACTTCAGACTTCAGCTTCGAGCTTAGAGTAACAGTTGTATCATTTTTACGGGGGATGGGGTCGCTGGTCTCATCGTCATTCTTCTCTCTTCACTGGACTTAATACCAACTTAGCGCAGTTAAGGCGTGCATCTGTCGGAATTTGAACTCTAGATCACGTGTACGTGTTTGGCGAGCGTTCTACCTCTGAACCACTGATGCAATTAGCACGACGCTATGACCGACTGAGCCAGGCAGCTGGCTTTAGAACCACTGACTGGCGCAGATGCATTCACTCTTCATGACCTCCCATATTCATCAAACCCTAATCTTAGTACCTGAAGTCATCTGATATGAAAAATCCCCGTAGTAAAGATTAGATTAAGGCAAGAAATTCTCATATGAATAATCCAATAATCTTCAGGGATTCAATAGAAAGACAAGTAACTGTTCTTTATGCATAAATAACACATAGAAATGTGATGGGATGGCTAAACAACAACAGCAACAACAAGAAATAGTCAATTTACTTTTTAAAATATCAAAGGGTAATGAAAAAATAACTGGAAGATGAAAGCTATTCAAACAATCAGACAGAAGCTTTTCGTAAAATCCGCATCATCGGAGTTGAACACAACACGAATTCCCAAAATCAATTGAGTCTTTAACAGTGAGCATAAGTTTAAAAAGGAATTAAAGAATGTTCCACTCGAAAGATAAGATAAGATGAAACCTCATTCTCATCTCTTACAGGGGTTAGTGTACACTACAGTCATGTATTGTGATATGCTGTTCACCAATGAATATAGATATAAGTAGTATGTTAAGCATAAAATCTTCGGAGAAATGATGATAATTTTTGGATAAGTCATTACTGAAGGAGGAAAGTGAGAAGGTTACAACTCGGAAGAGAACCCCACAAACAACAGACAACGACGAACAAAACATGTCTAGAAGAGGAATGGATGACAATATTTGCCAGTTTTGAAATGAATGTAGCAGTTAAACAAATCACCCGGTACGATGTTGTTCTCTATGGCAAGTTGCGAATATTTTGATGTGATTGTGTCCTCTGAGCTGGATGGTTAACTTGAGAAGCTCTTATCGCCTTATTAGACAATATCCGCATAGAATACTTCGATTTAAAGTGAGCTTTTAGATTTCTCTATGAGTTTATTAGTTATTTCTTTTGGTAATCTTGAATGTGACTGGTTTTTTTTGTGTGTTTCCACACCCTCTAAACTACTTGTATTGTACGGCTGAGCAGTACACACGTCCCTTGGTTGATAGCCGGATGTCACGCCTACGCCAGAGATGGTGTAAGTTAGCGAAAGCAGCTCAAGCTTTTTGGATCCTTGCTGAGATTTCGTCGCCAATCAGTCCATTGGTGCTGATACAACTGACACATTATCCAGTTATCCAACTTCTAATTGCCTAATCTAATACTTTGCTCACAAGTATTCTACAGTAGTCAAATTCCGTTTCGCAAGTCAATTTGGATTACTACCAAATATTGATCACTAGATGTATGAAAAAAGTGCAGTGGACACAGAAGAAAACTGTAACTCTAGAGAGAAATTCTGTTCACCACAAATTAATTGTTTACCCTATTATATTTCTATCTTTTCTTACTGTGAACAACCCCCTTAAGGTTATCGTACGTAGTTATTAATTTTCACTAAGACTTTCATGTTGAATCAATCAACTAGTGAGACTATTATAAAGATTATAGACCTAGAATTTAGAGCGTTTAAGCACAGCAAACATAAGCTAAGAAGAATAAAGATACTTTCTGAGATAATGGATCAGCGATCAATTACTGACGCTGATAAGACTCGAACCTTCCAAAACCAACTGAGTTACTGATGTTGATAATAGTCATCTGATGAGAACACCAAAGAAGCGAAACATTAACACACACCCCAACTTCGGAATCTCGTTAGTTCTAATGGGATGTCTAGAACTGAGGTTGACAAATTTTACAGAGCATCAACTGAGTTTCGAAACTTATAAAAATGTTTCAATATCACCATTGCACACACAGCTAATTATGATAACCATCGGTTGATGCCTGCAAAGTCACACTATGACAAAGCCTTGGAGATATTATGCAACCAGTTTGACTAAATCTATACAACTTCCAAAGACTCCAAGTTTGGAGGAATGCCCCTGAAAGATCACCATATTTATGACAATAAATACGACGAGTTTTAGACGAGTTTATCCGTTGATTTCTATCAAAGATAGGAAGGCCATTTAGTTTCTTACAGAATCCTGAGAGTGGAGCTGATTTACCGTCAAGTATGCATAAATTAAATATAAGTTCCTTTAATGCCCCACTTCATTGCTGTTTTGTTCAATGTATGCTTCAAGACAAAATGGTATCAATAATCTCAACTCGTTTGACGAGAGGATATTAAACACTGTAAAAGGAAATTTCCACGTTGATTATTGATTTTCGCGTGTGGATAAAACAACGATAGCAGAAGCTGTAACTTTACCCGACAAATTGTATCATATTGTTTCTCTCGGAAAATTTGGTTTGTTCGTATGGACTGGTAACACAATGAAGAACTGCTTTTTAGCATTCCCATTAGTGAACCGTCAACTGGAAGACTTCATACTGTAAGTTCAAAGGATGTTTCAAAGAAAACAGTGTTTCTGTTGGTGAGTAAAGACAGACTGCTTTAAGTTTGAGGTGGACTCACTAGTTCGTAAAGTCACTAAGAGAGGAGATTTGTCTTGCATATGTCAGGCCTATGGTTCACTCCGTTATGTCGTGCCAATTCTACTTAAATTTCCTATTTTATTCCATTGCATTCCATTTCCATTCTGAGTGGGACATAATGTTGCGTGGACTACTGATAAGATTTACCAGTAGTATATAAAGACAGGTTTATCGGCAGGAAAACATCGAATAGCAGGGAGATAGATATCACATGTCAGGAAAGGCAAACGATACAGTGTTGCGGAGATACATCGGAGGAAACGTGGAAGGAACACAAAGAAACACAACATGAAGGAAGGCCAGAAGTAAAGGAGCACAACACGGAAGATTTGTGCAAATGGTGCATTGAAGATAAGGTGTACATAATTTCGCTACACCGAATTTCTTTACCAAGTCTCTCATCTCTTACCGTTACAACAGGACTTTAGGCCTCAGCTTTGAAGTTTCAGTAGCAGTGGTGTTATTCTTTTCTACGGGATGGGGTTTGCTAACCCAACCTTACCAGGCCTACTACGGTCTCTGCGCGAGATGTAAAAATACGTCGGTCGTGAGTCGAACTTCAGGGATCACATGAGGCGTGGCGAACAAGCACCCTTCCGCTGAATCACCAACGTACACGGTCTCATATTTCTAATCCTGCTTAAAACAAATAGTGACGCATCATCGATGGTCAAAGCGAATTTGAATGGAACCAACTCATTGGTTGAAAAGCCCACGTGTCGCATCTAAAACAACAGACGATCATGCTCTCCGTGATGCGCTAACGATGATATTGAGTAGTATATACAAGTGAAATATGTTCCATAGTTCTGTTAGACCACACATTCACGTTACAATATCTTGCGGTTCACCTCCCAGGTTGGTTAATAAGGTTCAAAGGTCTGGTAATTTTGCATCACATTAAAATGAAGGGGCGATTTCACATAAAAATATCTTGACTTCTGAAAAACTGCTCATCTGATTTTGTGAAAATAATTTACAAAATATTCCATACAGAAAAGAAAACAAACAAAAGAAAACAAACGTACCTAATGATTTCAGTGTTCTTGCCTCATCGTTCAGGTACTTCATGATCACATCAGCTTTGTTGTCTTGATAGTCTCGTAAACCGATTAAAATTATATCTCCATTACTGATCCACACCTAGAGAGAGAGAGTATCGGGGAGGTTTACAGAGACGAACAAATAATAATAATACTAATAATAAAAACAATAGCAATACTTTAAAACAACTAGCTCCTCTGTATGAATGTAGTCAAAGCAATAAGAAGACGTAGTTTCTCTGAATCGTGTAGTGTATTTGCGCAAATACATCACACGATTCAGATAAATCACATCTTCGTACTGCTTTGTCTAAGTAGTAATACTAACCAATCTTAATGAATACATGGATGAATAGACTGCCCAATAAAACAGATGTAACACACGACAGAGAATCAGGAAGACGAGCGAGAAACACATTCATCAACCTGAAACGAATCTGGAAATCTTCGTCACTCAGCCAGCATCAACAACAAAATCCAGTCGGATTTTCAATACAAACAACGTCAAGTCAGTCAGTACTTCTATACGGATCAGAAACTTGGCTGGCGGGTCACAAAGAATATTTCCAATAGCCTGTTGCAGACCTTTATCAACCAACAACTGTCTTCGCTGGCTCTATACTGAAGATCAGATGGCCGGGTGGCCGGAAAGAATCACCAACAAGAAACTATGGGAACAAACAAAACAAGAACCAATCAATCGCCCAACAAATATGCAGGAGAAAGTGGAGATGGATTTGATACTCGCTGAGGAGGCCGCTGGGTGACATCGCTCAAGTGGAACCCGAAAGGGAAGCGGCGAGTGGGACGTCGGTGCAAGGGTGACATGGAGGAGATCGTGTGAAGAGAAGTTGAAAGAGTATGGACTAACATGGATGCAGATGAAAAGTACAGCAGAAGGAAGACAGAAGTGGCAAGTGGAGACGTGCAGTTGAAGCCCTATGTTCCACTAGGAACCCAAGGGAACAATAATAATAATAAAACACACGACAGAAAATAAAGTCACACGATGTCTTTACACTTGGTAAAACAAGTCCTGTATTCTTTACCATAAAAAGCTTTTTCTATTTCCCAGTGAATGAGAAACAAAACGATATTGTCTTGTTTACTAACGTCTGGCTATTTTATACTCCTAATAGCTTTATCGAAGCATTAATATTAAACTAGAATTTACAAAATCTCAGCTTATATATAACAACTTAATCATCCTTCTTCACCATGAAGTTATTTTACGTTGTCAAGTTGGTCAATTGGTAAGGATAACCAAACCATGTGTGGATTTGTTGGATTTGATGATATATGTATGAAATTATAAAAACAGCACGTGTTTACATGATGAAAATTGTTCATCAACATTTGTGTTGATTTTGTCACTTCATGTGATGCGATATGATACATATCCGAAAAACCTCGAGAGAAATCAAGGTCAGAAGAAATGAACACCATTGAGAAATCCAGTTGTGAACTAGAAAAGCTTGGAAAATCGTCAGTCAGAAGTCGTCTGCACGCTATAGAATCAGACCACAATATTGAAATCATTCAGAAAAATTCCCAGAATCACAAAAAATGTCTCATATCAAAATTACTGCATATTAAATGGAATCCGAATTGTCTTAATAGGAATGATTAACTAAAACAGAATTTGACCTGGTTTTCAAACTCTTTCACCCACCACCCTATGAAGTGACAAAATCAACACAAATGTGGTAAGCAATCCCAATGTGTAGAGAAGTGCTGTTATTTCAATTCCATACACTTATAGAATCCAACAATCTACACACGGTTGTTATTTCCGTCAAATGATCGACTTGACAAAGTAAGAATTAACTCATACCGAAGAAAGATGATTAAGTTGCAGTATATAAGCTGAGATTTTGTAAATTCTGATTTAACAACACTTCGATAAAGCTATTAGCAGCAGCACTAATCAGCAAAACGTTAGTAAACACAATAATATCGTTTTGCTTTTCATTCACTGAGAAATATAAAACCTTTTACAATAACGAATATCTTATACCCAATGTCAAATTTTCTTCAAACTATTAAACGTGAACTTGGTTTGGACACATAAACCAGTTCTGTATTGTTAGTTCGCTTAGGTACACCTAGGTAGGATGCAAGATAACTAGGACAGCAGTACCAGAGATAATAAACCGTGAAGTCAATGCCCTATTAATCTAAGATTTGTAGGTAAATGTAGGTTGCTTGATCGGAGTCCACGTGATCACAAAAGCTTATGATAAGAACTAGTGACATCACTATATTATAGTGGACACTAACTACTACAACAACAGATGAAACTAGCAAAAAAATGTGATACCTTATATGGAAAAAAAATAATAGTTTACATGTGATCAGTTAAGCTACTGCAAAGAAATAACAGAAATATATTTTCGTCTGAATAGAAAGTCTGATCGATTTCAGTATAGAACTTTGCACAGAAGTGTAGCAGAAGTTTCTATCGCCACATTCCATATAGCACACAAAAGAAGAGAGGAAAAAGATATTCAAAGGAACCATAAATAAGCAGAAATGTGGAGTGGGGTAAACAATAGTAACATGGAGAAGCAATAGGGATTTTTTTGGGTATGACAGATCATAAGGAGTGGAATGCATGAGTATAGACATAATGGTGTAACTGTTCCTTCTCCCAAACATTCCTCCTCATTGCAGTTCTTTTATACTCTTTTTTCTTTCTTCAAACTTTATGTGCTACATAGACTGTGACATGTTGAACTGCTGCACTTTTGTGTGCGAATTTCTACATCGAAACTTAGTCAAGGTATGGCAACTTGGGTCATTATGTATCACCAATTCGAACAACAACAAGTCAATATTTTGACATCTGCACTCTTTTAGACGTATCAAACATAGTAAATCGGTGATAAGTCCTATCTCAAATGGATGAAGTGATAAATTTCAACATCAATTTGATTCATCGTCACGACACCTGTCTGTTTTCGACATAGAACTTTGCACAGATGTGCGGCACTTCAAGTCGCCACACTCCCTCCATGTAGCACACAAAGCAAGAGAAGAAAGCAGAAGAAATGCATAATAGGGACAGTAAACAGAGGTGTGAGACAAAGGAATAGTAATAACAAAGAACAAAACAGTTTCATTGAAAATCATAAGTCACAAGGAGTGGATGCATCTGCGTCAGTCATTGACAACAACGATTTTGAGCCATGTCACCAATTATTTCCAACCATTGGTTTTTACCGTCTCGAGGACCCCAACCAGTCAGTCAGGAAGTCTACACCTTCCTACGTGGCTTAGACTAACTGTCATAGATTTCATTGACTGGTGCCATGTTTTGGTTTGACCGCCGCTAGCTCTTTTCCAGCCTGACCCTATATCAGCTAACATCGCCCTCTGTCGAGGAAGGAGATGACTAGGCATACGTAACACATGTCCTAACCATCTCAGTCGATGTAGCTTCGCAGCCTCGTCGATTGATTTCCACTCTTTACTCAGAACTCGACTGAAGCCTAACTTCAATATTGCTCACCTTATTATACCACTTCACACGGGAAATAGAACGCAGGCACCTATCATCAAAGACAGCTAGTCTTTTCATGTCTTCCACTCTCAGTGGCCAGGTCTCACAGCTAGCCAGCCATAAAGGAGGACGGAGCAGACTGATGAGCAGTACACCCGCCCTTTGGTCGATAGTCGGATATCACGTCTACGCCAGAGACGGTGTAAACTGGCATATCCAAAACTAGCCCTCGGTATCCGTGCTGAGATTTCGTCAGAGATGAGCCCGTTGGCGTTGGCTGATGGTACTTCCCAAATAAGTGAAGCGGTCAACGTGCTCTACCAATTCACTTTCTATTTTTAATCTAGGAGTCGGTGTAGTCCAGTCGTGTAACATCATCTTACATTTCACAGAGGGAGCGAATCGCATGATAAACATTCGTAGATTGCAGCTCAAGGTGTTCAGAAGACTCTGCCATATTTTGTCAGCGTCCTCGCCTAGAAGGACTATATCGTCTGCATATTCTAAATCAACGAGATTATTCCGTGGTGGTAACAAGTCAATCCCTGAGTGGCTGAAGTGAGTTAGGGTTAATTCCATTAGTGCATCTATGATGAAGTTGAATAGAAAAGAGAATAATGGGCATCCTTGACGGGCACCACTAGTCGTCACCACTTCAGATGACAGCTCGCCGTAAGCCCTCACCTGACTGTATGAGTACGAGTAGAGTGCCTTAATCAGTGCAATGTATTTTCACGGCATTCCCGAGAACGACAACTAATCATTAATTTGTACGCTATCGTAATACTTATATTTGATATCAGTAGCCTAAGTAAAATTTGACACACGGAATTGTGCTCACTCATGCAAAAATGGTAAAGAAGTAAAGATGTACAACTTTTACATTTGGAAACAGACGAATTGTTGAGGATGATACTGCACTATATGTGTATTTCATCATCAAATGAGATTAGTTCGTCTCAATTTGCTAATATTTCCAGCATGTCATGATGTCGCATTATAAATTCTTTAAAACAGTATTATCTAATTTCTTCAAAAGCACGCTTTAGAACTCATAGGCTTATAATGATAAGGGGGGAAATCCTACTGTTTACATCTTGAAAGACATATATATATAAGTCCACCTCTGCAGATATGGAGGCATACGGATGTAGCCACCGGGAATTTTTTAACAAATGTGGTATACTGAATTTAAATAATCATTTTAAATAATGGAAATACGGCAAATACTCTATTTCTCTCATCAAAGCTCTAAGTTACTGCGTTTACACAGAAACTATTATATTATTCCCATGGGTTCCTAGTGGAACAAAGGAACATAATAGAACACCTCCACTTCGCCATGTTCTCTGCAGTCCTCTTTAGCTGGTCTGAAGATTTCCCATGGCTTCTCATCTCCTTCTCACATGATCTCTCCCATGACACTCTGAACAGCAAGCCCAAATCGGTGTCCCCTACTCGGGTTCTACTCGAGCAATGGCCTGCTGTACGATGTCAACCAACGGTCTCTTCATCGTGTGCCTGAGCCATCTCCATTATCTTCTACATATTTGCTGAGCAATAGGTTCTTAGTTGGCTCGTTCCTAGAGTTTTTTTGTTGATGATTCTTTCCAACTAGCCATCTGATTTGCAGTATGGAGTGAAGATAACTGCTAGTAAAAGTATGAGGCTTTTCGTGACCTGTCGAGTTTCTGACCCATATAGAAGAACTGACTTAACAATGGTGTTAAAAATCCGAATTTAGTTCTTTATGGTGAGTGCAGATGATTCCCAAACTGATTTCAGAATGATGAAGGTCTGTCTTGCCTTGTCGATTTTGGCTGGTTTGGGCAGCCTCATCTATTCCATCTGCCTGTAGTTGAGATGATGCTTCCTAGAAATGTGAATCTTTTTATTCCTTTGAGTTCCCAGTAGGAAATCGGACTTCAAGTTAGAGCTCTGAAATTACGGTGACAGCGGTTTTATTTTTACAGAGTGTGATTGCTAGTCTCCCGCCTAACATTTCCTTTTTGTAGGACTTCTTACCAGTTAAGCAAGATTTGAGAGTGCGTCGGCGGGGGATCGAATCCCCGATCACCTAGTGGTTGGCGAGCATTTTATCTCTGCGCCACCGACGCACCAGATAAGTGAATGAATGAAGTTATCTTCCTCAAATTTCTCTCCAGGATAACGACTTGTTCCTGTTGCTGTTGGTTCATTATCTTCATCACCTCCGTCTTTTCTATGTTTACTTGAAGTCTTGTCGCTGCAGCCTTCTTCTTCTGCTAACTTGTTGGTTTTCGCCTGTAAGTCTTCGAATTTATATGACATTAGACAACAATATTTGTGTTTTGAATGCTCCTTTTTAATCTTATCAATAACAAACTATTTTGAAGTATTCGATTATTTATCGATCTATCGGTTATAATCTATTCACAGAGATCGTGATTCAAATCAAAATACTTAATTTCCTACGTATTGTGAGTGACTAAATTTCCACGTAGAACTTTGCACACAAAAGTGCAGCCGTTTAAGTTGCCACACTCTACGTATCACACAAAGTCAGAGAAAGTGAAAAACAACACACAAAAGAACTGAAGTGAGGAGGAATGTACGGCAGAATCAATAGTCACGTGAGAAGAAAACAGGAGAACGCATTGTGAACACACTTAATTTGCTCTCTGAGTTGGATAAAACCGGGTACCCCGTTGATAAGCACGGACCCAAGTAAAGGAAACAGTCGTCTGGTATTCAGATCACTTAGATCTGGTTAGCTAGCAAGCCCGACAGGTTGATGTGAGTAGTAAACAACCACTACTTGTCTCGATTAATCAGTAGTTTTATGCAAATATACCTACCTGCTCTCATGGCACCAGTCAATGAAATCTATGACAGTTAGTCTAAGCCACGTAGGAAGGTGTAGACTTCCTGACTGACTGGTTGGGGTCCTCGAGACGGTAAAAACCAATGGTTGGAAATAATTGGTGACATGGCTCAAAATCGTTGTTGTCAATGACTGACGCAGATGCATCCACTCCTTGTGACTTATGATTTTCAATGAAACTGTTTTGTTCTTTGTTATTACTATTCCTTTGTCTCACACCTCTGTTTACTGTCCCTATTATGCATTTCTTCTGCTTTCTTCTCTTGCTTTGTGTGCTACATGGAGGGAGTGTGGCGACTTGAAGTGCTGCACATCTGTGCAAAGTTCTATGTCGAAAACAGACAGACAGACCTGCTTTCATGATTACCATTTATGGTATCAAGCAGATCATATATTTGTGATGAACCATTCACTACTTAACAAAGTCGATCTAGTGTTTTAGAATGAAGGTGAACAGAGAAACTGTTCACACAAAGCACAAGCATATCGATCTCCAGTCAGTCTTCGAATACATACCACTCACTATCTTTGTAATCAAACCAGATAAAATTTCAACTTTTTTTAAGAAAAGAATGATAAATACTTTCTTTTGCTTAATATATAGGCGAAACGAAAGTTACGCAAACATAGGTGAACAAAAATAACTTATTCGTGAAGCAATAAGAAGGACTACCGTTCCCGTGACAGTTCAAGTGAATTACCAACCGTAATGAAAGATGTATTCGAAAGAAACTACAGGGATAACTGGGCAACATGCTGTTCTGTTATAAGTCACATCAAACATGTGGCGAACTGAATTAATATTTGAACCAAATGATACAGCACACACTTCTACACTTTAAAACAGGAAGTAAATTGGAAATAACACAAACAGAGTTGGTGACCAGCGTACGCGTGTGACATAAAGAACAAATTATTGAAGAAAAGTGTAGATGTATCACAGCTGTAAAGTGGGGTAGAACGAAGTCTGGTGTGTCACACACACACACACACCTAAATCTATATTTCTAAAGCCTAATGATTCATAATTAATCCATAGTTGACAACCATCGGGAAAAATAAAACCAAGCGAAGTAACAAAAACATTTCAGACAGCGGAAAGGTGGAATAATCATAAAATGAACAACTTTTTTTCAGTCATACTACCCACTTGCACTTGTTAGAGAAATCTGCTGCCAAAGTATTCTGCGAAAAAAACTAGCTACTAAAAGGAATGCCTAAAACGTACATCATATTTTTAAAGTTTCGATACTCACAATCCCACGTGTATAACTACTACTAGTAAATAAATGTGTTAGATGGTGGATGTCAACAGGTAAGATCCTCGAAATGAAGTTGTAGTCGACAGAACTGGTCAGAAAAGTATAGGTGTAACATTTGAGGAAAATCGCACACACACACCAAGTTTGAACCTGTATACCTACCTCTATGCTGAACTATGTACTCAAGTTAATTAGAATATGAGTTGACCTGGGACAAGTGCATCAGTGATGGCTCAGCAGTAGAATCCTCACCAACCAAGTAGGTGTTTCGAATTTTGAACCTCACCTGATGCACTCCCTTACCTCATTTATCCAATGGTAAATTCATTAAAGAGGAAAATTCGGCATGATGCTAGCAAACTTCACCTAGTAAAGGGAAACATCACTGATACTAAAACTTTAGAGCTGAAAGCTTGAAGTCCTTTGTTCCATTTGGAATTCAAAGAATCGACGTTCAAAGAAGGTTAACTGAAATTACTTAATGTCACATGACTTAATATCAAAGCACTCATGAAGTATCTACATGTAAAAGATCTGTCTGTCTGGATTCAACATAGAACTTGGCACCGAAGTGAAGCAGTTCCAGTTGCCACGTTCCAAATAGCACACAGAGGTAGACAAGAAGATGAGTGAAGAGAATCAATAGTCTGACAAGTATAAGAGTGAGACAGAATGGGTAATGGTAGAAAGGAATATGAAAGATTACAGAGACTGAATACATCTGCGCTGGCCATTGACAACGATTTTGAGCCATGTCACCTATTCTCTCCACCCATTGATTCCTAGAGTCCCGAGGGCCCCAACCCGGAAGTCTGCACCTCCCTCACTACCTGACTCAGTTTAACTGTCAAGGATTTCATGGATTGATGAGGCCATGTTTTTGTTTGGCCACCACTTACTCTTTTCGAACCTCCACCTATATCAGCTAGCAATGCCCGTCGGGGGAGGCGATGGTTAGGCATGCGCAGCACGTGACCTAGCCATCTCAGTCTATGTAACTTTATAGCTTCGTCGATTGATTTTCCCTCTGTGCCCAACACTCTACGCCTAACGTCAACATTACTTACCTTATTATACCACCTAACGTGAGACAGAGATCGCAGACATCTATGATCGAAAGCAGTCAACCTTTTCATGTCTTCAACTCGTATTGGCCATGTTTCAGAGCCATAGAGAATCACTAAGTTAGGGATTGACGGGGTCCAGTCCTGTAGCAGCATCTTACATTTTGTAGGGGCGAATCGCATGCCAAACATACGAAGATTGCTGCTCAAGGTGTTCAGAAGACTCTGCATTTTGTCAGCATCTTCCCCTAACAGGACTATGTCATCTGCATATTCTAAGTCCATAAGACTATTCCCTGGTAACAAGTCGATTCCTAAGTCACTACGTTCGGTTAAGGATACTTCCATCAGCATATCTATGATGAAGTTAAACAGAAATAGGGAAAGTGGACATCCCTGTTGGACACCACTGATTGTTACCAATTCAGATGACAATTCCCCATAAGCCCTTACACGACTACGTGAGTTTGAATAGAGTGTCTTGATTAGTGCAATGTACTTTCTTGGCACTCCCTTCACAGTCCGACATTGCCATAGTAACTTTCGATCCACGGAGTCAAAGACCGCCTTCAAGTCAAGAAATATGACAATTGTTGGACGCCGAAAAGTGTGTCTATGTTCTAGAATCTGTCGAAGAGTGAAGATATGATCTATGCACCCTCTACCTGGTCTAAAGCCTGCTTGATTTTCCCTTGTCTGTTCCTCCCGAGTTCTGCTTAGTCTATGCATGATTACTGAGCCTAGGATTTTAGAGACTATGTTCGTTAGGCTGATCCCCCTATGATTATCACACGAGGACTTGTTTCCCTTCTTGAATATCGGTATAATAAGTGACTTACCCCAGTCTGATGGCACTGTCTCTGATTCTCAGACTTTGCCTAGTACCTCAGTTAATCTACAAACTAGTATGTCACCCCCATATTTAAACACCTCCGGAATAATTCTGTCGGGTCCTGCCGCTTTGCCTCGTTTCAAATTACTGATAGCTTTTGTGACCTCACTTACAGACGGCGGACCAGTGTCTATATCCCATTCGGGTGTGTGCTGGATGTCGGGGAGGTTCAGTGTGGCTGTAGGCAAGTTAAATTGTCCCTCAAAGTGTTCTTTCCAGCGTTCAAGGCGTCTATCCTGAGAGCTAATTAAGGAGCCATTTTTCTCAGAAATAGTCTCACTTATGATTTGCCTTCTCCCACCCGTTTCCCTGATGAGTCTAAAGAGTTGCCTAGTGTTGCCTATCGTAAAAGATTAGATATCAAATTCTCTGCACCCAGTAAAATGCGACGAATTCGTGTATAAAGTATTTAAGAGTGGTAACAAAAGCCTAAAACGAAAACTATTGAGACTGATGAGTAGTCTTTATCAAAACATTAATCAAGCAGACGTTTAGTCTCAAAGGAGCCTACCGAAAATCAGTATCACAAGCTGATTGAACTATGATGCAACAAACTATAGTCATTGATTTACTAAAGCCTATAGTTTGAGAACAACAACAGTACATGAATGCTTTTTAGTAGAAATAAATTTGACTCCTATATCATAAAAATAAATCTAATGAACAAGTGTGCTGATCCACACTTTCCAAACAACAATAATTTACTTGTGTTTCTCTACCATGAATATTATGAAAACATACATATACATGTATTATCACTGGTATACCTTTTTGCGTAACTTCCCACGAATATGACACAGTCTTTTAACACCATCGAAACAATAGGCTTCCAACCGTCCATTTCCCAGCAGACGCTCAACTTTTGCGTACTCTACAACAACAACAGAAACAAAAACAAGTGCATCGTTACACAAGGCTATTTTCAGTGTAAATCAGCTATAAGGAAAGAATTTAAGAAGTGAGTAGCGTGTGAGTCACTGGTCAATGTTGATCAGTGATACTCCTTCTGGTGAATACTTTGTTTAGATCGTATGGTATAAAAGATGACCACATCTGTGGATTGATAATCTATATAGTGGAACATCGATTTCATGTTTAGATTTCTAAGTTTCACTCTGAGTTTGAAGCTCATAAAGCGCAACAATATCATTGTCTATTATCGAATAAACTAACAGTCTGGAGGTGCTTAGAAATGAGGCGACTTATACTAACAAACGATAGTGACACGTTGACTTCATACAGTCTGTGATATCCAGAAGATTTTGTGACTCACTACTTATCAGCTTGATTTGACTAGAAAGTTCTTTAGGGGGATTTCATTGTTCACTGAAGTACGCATGTTTTCCTTCTTTGTGTGGATGTAAAGTTTCACAACTCCGGATAGTGCATTTTTCCTTACTTGGGCATATTTTGAAAACATAAGTTTTGTAATAATGAATTTTAGAATTACTTAGGATAAACCTTTATCAAAATCCAATTCCCCAGCTGCTTATCAACTATTTACGCTTATTTAGACCTAGAACAAGTCGAAAAAATGAACGTAGCTTATGATGTGGAGCCACGGGATGAAAGATACTTACTTTAGGCTACTATATGTTTGTGCATATGAAGTGTAATGCAGCTTAGTAGCTCGAAAAGTTGTCAGATGTAGGTCAGAATTTTTGTTTCTCTTAGTACTGGAAAGTAAGATGAAGTAATGAACATTCGTTCGGATGTACCTGACAAGTATACTCACCTATTTCGGTGCTAATAACCCAACTGTTCTATTTCTCTTTCTTTTATTCAGTTATTCAATTATATATGTGGTGACCACACCACACTAAAATCAATAAAGTGGGAATGGACAATCGATCTCGTAAGTTAAAGTTTGGGAGTATACGAAGAGTTAGCGTATTTAGATATTTGCATTTGACTATATCATGTGACATTCTCATTTATACGTCGAAAGCCAAAGAGAGTTATGTCAATCTCAGTCACTATTTAGGCACTAAGAGCTATTCTGATTGTGAAAGATAGTATTAATAACGCCTACGAGTTGTAGGTTTTCAGTAGGATATCTCCATAGGACTGCCTATATCTGAAGATAATGGTACGACTTTGATATCTAGAAGCGTGTTAATAACCACTGTCACCTTGGATCACTGACTTGCGCAGCTTGATTGAACTAAGAGTAACGTCGTCTAGACTTTCAAACCGTCTACTGTTGGCTAGTGCTGAAAGTGATTTAAACGAGTTGAATAATAGTAAGCCCATAGACTTGAACTGTGTTAGTTCTTTGAATATAGGAGGTTTAAGGTACCATTGGGCAGTGACTCAAATACTACCCATCTTGGCAACAGCATTCTTATATTTGTTAGTAGTCCCACCTCCTGTTAACTCACAAAATAGTTTACTTGACATAGGAAAACTGAGACTCCCCTGTGTAACTCAGTATTCTTTTTCAATCCTTGAACTTGTGTACCTATAATTTCTTATTGTCCCACAGTATTCTTCCATGAACTGACAAAAGACTCAAATTACGTGGGACTACGAAAGTTGTGGGTAGGGTTGGTACTGTTCCTCGGATCTGACTGAAACTGTTGGCGGAATTAAGCATCCGTAAAAACAGTTGACAAATGTCATCTTATGACAGCTTCGCACTAGGGAGATGTGAGTGATCACCTTCAGTGTCTGGCTTTCAACCAAATAGCTCCAGGGTTTGAATCCCATTCCATCTACTTTATCTTGGGCACCTAGGTAAAATCAGCTCACACAATGAATGTAGTCTACAGCCTGCTATACGATTAATCTGTTCCGAATAAGTGAATCTGAACCAACTACCGGACACAACACAGTCAACACTTTCAGAACAAATTAGAGTAAATTCCATAAGAACCTATTTTCACTCAGTTGAACACAAAAGCTTAGTTAACAAGAACTTATCAACTTTGTAATTAGTGAATAAACAGCAACTTAATTCTTGCAAACGATAGTGTATAAATATAATTCACCGAAGTCTGTAACCAGGTATTATTAGTAGTCCTCACAATATACATATGGCCCATTGTCAACTGAATAAAAAGGCAAGTGGGGTTTGAATACTATCTCCAGTTTTACTTCTGTCAACATTAATGCTGATACTAAAGTTGTTAAGTCCCTAAGATTACCTCTTCATTTATACATTTATACAAGGTGTACGAACTGCAATATCAGGAGACAGCAAGCACTATAATGCATGGAAGTACTCTAAGTTAAAACTGTAATACTTAAATGAACGGGCAGAAGAGATGTGGAATAAACAATCATACGTGCCAGGAGTGAACATCAAACAGGTTCCCATAATGAATGACAGTCTCGTGACACAACTGGTATATTAGGAGATAGAAATCGAACGTCCTGGTCCAACAAATAGAGGAAGAAGCACAACAAACTGACTACTGAGCTTCAGGTATTGTGAGGTTGAAAAGAATGGAAATATGAACACAGTATGGAGTAGGAAACAAGCGACAACCTGTGGAGTTGAATTTAGAACTGTCAAGTAAAGTAAATTTCAACCCCAATAAGGAAACCACTCAAGAAATGGTTACAAATGTCAAGTAAACGTGAGTAGAACCTTTCCGTATAATCAAAACTCAAGGATTAACAAGTGTATGAACCATTTACCTTGACCAGCTTCCTTGTAGATAAGGTCACGCTTTTGACTTTCATTCTCATTCTTCCCTCGACGTCGATTTTTACCTCCTTTACCTATAATATTAAAAAAAGAAAGGTTCAGATAGATAATGCTCAGTTTGTATCGGTAATCACAGTTATACATGTATCGGCGGGAACTCACCTTTATTTTTAGGCATAATCAATAAGCGTGCACAACAGCTATTTGAATATACCGCGTGCACGAGATGGTTTCAACTGCGACTCTTCAATTTTCTGACTTAATGGATGGTAGGCTACTGAAAGCTGCGTTCATCCTTACTATATATGTTTCATAGAGATCATAACTTTCCTTGAAAGTGTTCACAGAAGATTCGATACCACCTGATTCAGTAAATATTTCCAGACGTTGACTACCCCATGGAAGGATGTGACTACAACTCAGGTCTAGTCTAACTGATGTTTAAGCAACTTTTCACTGTGAGCCCTTGTAAATATCCCGGACTGAGAGAATATGTTAGAGAAGTCAACGCACAACTATCTGGTTAGTAAGCGATAAGCTAAAATAGGTCCACTTCGCACGAGTTAGATCCACATTCAGTAACACACATGGTAGTGTTTTTGGCCTGTGTTAATACTTGCAATATATACATATATCTTCAGAGATTTAATTTCGCCTTGAATACTTTCACCAATGGAGGTAATGCCACTTGACCGGGTAGAGAGTTCCACTCGTAAACGTGCCCATAAGCATAGAAAGGGCTAGTAAGGTCAGTCCCCGAATCTCCCTGTAATATACAGTAAGTCGGAATCAAGTCATCTCTTCTCCTTTATTTCGATAATAGAGACCCAAATGTTCCATTTTATCCCTTATGGGAGGCAGGAAATACCCTTCATACTCTTTCCAAAATATGTGAATTCCTCTAAAAGTTTGGGGTATGAGGCCTGACATGTTCTGCGTAGGCTACTATTAATAAACAGTAACAGAGTGATAATGAAATATGGGTAATGAACATAATAATGATGATTTTTATTTCTTTTGATTACAGCTCGATTCCACACTGTATTTTTGGTACAAGTATGGGATTTTCAGCGTGGATATCGGCAGCCCAAATTTCGCAGGCCGACCATAGATATCAGGTGTGCGTTGGCGTGGGGTCGAACCCCGGACTATGTGCATGGTCGGCGAGAGTCCTAACCACTGTGCCACCGGCCCACAGAGGATGTAACTTTGGTCATGCTAGTGAGAGGGAATGTATGTAATGCTTTTGAATGCAGAGCTCAGATTTCAGATCCCGAATAGCCAGTGATCTAGCTATGTACAGACGGCGTATTCGAAGACCTTTCGCACGATATTTAGCGACTGTGTGCGGCACTGTGAAGCATTCACGCGGGGTGCTCGATGTTTAGAGTTGGCAATGTCTTCGGGGATTGAGCTGCTTCCGTTTTTCCTTTCTCATCTGGCTGGCCAAGCCAGAAAATGTCCCAAATACGTTTGTGTACTTGACGTTGGTACAGGCAACATACTTTCCTCCGCACGAGCAAGTAAACTGGTAAATACACATTGAGGTGGCCAGAAGCGGTACCTTATCCTTAACGTTACACTGGACTAACCATCTGGTGGAGAATGTGGTATGCAAAATGGCTGCTTGGAATGTCTAGGTCAAATATATGTTACGTAATACGTTTTCCGAGATCAAATACTACCAGCATCTGATCGGTCTTATGATTTCCTTCTTAAATATAATTACGATTGTATAGCTTGTGAAAGTGAATCGTCGAAAAGAAAGTTTTCTTCGCCTCTTATGTCTTTTTCTTATCATTCAAGATTGGAATATTTCGTTCATGTTACAAGACAGACAAGAAGCCTGTAATGGCACCTTGAGTGACCCCATTCGAGAAGGATTTTCACCTAAATTCATTGCTCTTCTCAGCTAGCATTTTTTCGGGAGCACTGCAGACTTTTTGGCAGACTTAGGGCACATTGCAGATTTCAAGGAAGACTAAGGGCGCATTGCAGATTTTTCGGGCAACATGATGAGCGGTTATTAGCTACAAATCAACCCATTGGAGTAACCCGGATGTACTTCCTCAACCAATGACAGTTAACTTTTGAGAACTGCGTTACAATGAATCTTAATTAGTGATTAATAATACATCATTTAAAATGATAAACTCTTTTAATATAAACAATCAATTAAATGTACTTTTACTATCTGAATACATCACCAAAGGCTCCTCCCTGAGAAATCTTTTACTGCACTGAAATCCTTCGAAGCGGCGGAATCCACAATTTGTGTTTCCATTGCTGTGAGTTGTCTGCCTGTTTGCAAACCTTCTTTTTTACGAAGTTTTCCTAGTAATTACTTGCATACTTGTATGTTTTATATTGCAACTTTGACAATGCTGGCCATTTTTATTATTAGGCATAGCGCATAAGTTGTGTAGACTGCAGGAATCCGTTTTTAACCGTTTTTCCGATTTCTTCCAGGTAACATGAGCTCTAAGAGTTCTCCGTAAAGCATCACTAATACACTACATGACACCAGACCACCAGCTAATGTCGAACCATACCGCCGGAAGAATTCTAGACTACTCAAGTTTATTAATCAATCTTCT
The DNA here is from genome assembly GCA_944472135.2 of Trichobilharzia regenti. Taxonomy (NCBI): domain Eukaryota; kingdom Metazoa; phylum Platyhelminthes; class Trematoda; order Strigeidida; family Schistosomatidae; genus Trichobilharzia; species Trichobilharzia regenti. The sequence continues at coordinate 43,334,091 of OX235267.1, forward strand.
TTGACGATGCAGCGCTAGTCAATTTTGACTTAAGCCGATATAAGTCAACATTCTATCGACGTCTCAAAAAGTAAAATCTGGAGTGGAAGAAGCGTGTAGAATGTAAGCCTTCCTTTCATATTAATGTACACAGAATTATATGCGAAAATTCGTGAAAGTGAACCACAGCCTGAAATAATGCCTGGAAACATGGTTACTCCCCAACAAATTATCGTTCCAGTTGATGTTCCTTGTAATAGCATGGCACCTCCACCGTCATTGGATGAACATTTACCGAATGAACAACTGTCTGCAACAGAGGAAGCTGACCAAACCGGGTGCACTGCAGTGGATGCTGTTCGCAACGTCGTCTACAGATGCAAGCTGAATATGACTAATACTCGTATTTTGCTGGAAGAATTAAGGCCCCATCCTCGTGAGCTGCCGATTGACCCTCGGACATTGGTGAGGACTAAAGACTTTGTCAGCCACGTCTCACAGACTGTCAATGCCCAGCTCTTGCTACACTGGGACTCACGCTGTTCCTTGAAGTTTCTCAGAAACGCTTAGTAATAACGGACGCAAAACTAAAACACCGATTGGCTACTCGAGAATTCTTTATTGTAACACCAACATATAGGCAGCTTTACAATTAAGTTTTAACTAAGGTCTATGAACAAATATTACAATAATAAATCACAATATTACTTCTGACGGTTTTCTGCTGACTTCTTTCTGAACAGCGATCGATGAGACGATGACTGGTGTATTGATGCCTCCGCGAAAATTGAGGAAGTTGGTTTTGAGCAAACAACCATGAATTGATCGTTCAATCTTCAACTGCATTGACAACTTTTTTGAAAGGAGAGCAGTTGGTCCTGGAATATATGTTCACATTGGCCTTCATCGTCAGATTTTATCTCGGTTACAAATTGTCAAATGTGAAGTCTCTGTGCCAATTGCTCTTCAGCTAAACATTGATGGTGCCCCAATTTTCAACAACTCCAAATTGCAGATATGGCCAATACAAGGGAAGTTACTTTTGTCGGGCTGTGACACGGTATTCTTGGTAGGAGTCTACTGTGGTTCATGTAAACCTTTAAGTATACACAGTTTTTTGAGGGACACTATCGTCGAATTAGAAAACTTTTGTGCTAATGGTGTCACATTACTCAACAGTCATCGCATAGACATTGTACTTAAGGCCGTCATCTGTGGCACACCAGCAAGAGCACTAGTTAAGCAAATAAGTGGTCACAATTCAACACAAGGATGCGATAAATATGGGGCTTTATACCGTCGTGCTAATCGTCGCATGGTTTATCCTACTACATGTGATGCTTTAAGAACAGACATGTCTTTTCGCAGCCAAACTTTGCCACGTCACCATAAGGGTAAATCTCCTTTCGAGAGATTGCATGTAGACATGATCACTGTTTTTCCTATAGATACCATGCATCTCATATACTTAGGTGTAGTTCGAAAGTTGATTGGCCTGTAGAAATCGATGGCCACATCTAGGGAAGATGGTATGCATGCTACGATATTGAACACTGTTAACTGCAGACTACTCAGCTCACACAAGTTGGCTTCTTCTGAATTCCAGCGTAAGTGTAGAACATTAGACGACGTTGACCGTTGGAAAGCAACAGAGTGTATGCTTTTTCTTTTATATTTGGGAGTGGTATACCATAAAGACGTATTACCACCTTGCTTTTATGAGAACTTCTTCGATTTATTCTTGGCATGTTACATCTTAATTCACCCGGCTTATTCTTCCTATTACCTAGATGACGTGAAGGGTTTATTATTGAAATTCATTGGGAACTTCAGGTCATTATTTGGGGAGGAAAACATGGTATACAATATCCATGGATTACTTCATATTTGTGAGGACGTGAAACAGCACGGACCCCTGGACACTTTCTCATGTTTCCCATTTGAATCTAACATGCGTTTTCTCCAGATTCTAGTCAAAGGTCCCAATAACCCAGCAGTTCAGATAGGTAAACGCACAGGAGAAAGATGGTTACTCGAAGCTGATTCTGAAAAATCAGAGATAACTTTTAATGTATCTGTAAATGTATCTAAGCAGACTGCTACGTTTTCCAACTTTAAAATAAGCTGATATCCCCCTGACAATTCCTTTGTGGTAGGCAATACACCAGGAGTGGTTTCAGAAATTGTGAGCGGAAATCAGTTTCGATTCCGAGCTTATAAGAATGGGTGAGGATATACGTTGTGACGTGTTATATTTTCCGCGACTCAGGTTACTTCGTATTTCATTGACTAGAACAGTGGCGGTCAATTGGATATTTGATTTGTCCTTTGTAGGTCGTATCGTAAGAGGTTTTGTGTGGTTGTGTTATGTGCCGTTTGCAAGCGAATTTGACAAAGATAGATGTAATATTTGACTATTTTAACATTGTTTCATTGTTTTTTACACAGACACACTTCTCTTTTCGCTATAAACTCCCTGGAAACTGGTCAGGCATTATAATTTCTGTCAGTGACTACCATCCCGTGGGTGCCAATGCATTTCTTGAGTTGTGGTTATAGGTACAGTATTTCCTACTTCGTGATTTCTCACTCACATAGTCTGGTATCCTGTGTTACTTGCGACTTAGCTGTCACAAGCTGTTGCAATAATGTGCTTCGTTAACGAGCCTTTTTTCTAGAATTTCATCGCAGGTAATCAGTGCGAGCGCAAGCAGCACATATGTAAGAAGCTACAAAAGCATTAGAAGACTTTCAAAAGGCGTGAACTTTATATATTGCTAACAGTGACGAACTTTTCCGCATACCAGATGTGGATACGCTCACATGCGTAGAGGAAATCCACAAGTGAGACATTATATTACTAGTGGGACAGCTTTGTGAGACTTTCACCTAGCGTGTATGTTTCGCTCTAGTATTTTGTCCCTCAGACCACTAACAAAGTATTATCAAATGTATTCTTGTAGTATGATTCGATGGCACAATTACTGGCAGTTAATAATATTATTTATGCGTAATGTTCATGATATTTTCTGCACCATTAACGTGCTCCACATTTCGAAAAGAGTGTAAATTAGGAAGACTAAACTTAACGTATGCTTAACTCAAATATGGTCACGCCTGTTGATTATGTAAATGCTTAATTTGTGTAAGTGAATTTAGTCTGTAACACTTTTAGGAATGATGGGTCGCAATGAGGTCTGTCAGTTAATTAAATTCAGTGAAAGCAGATGTACCTGCATGTGGACCAAGGCATCCGAAAAGCAGTGATGAGCGTTTTACGGCTTATAATCGGATACATTTGCATAGTCAGTTTTAGAAATTGATTCTGCATACAACAAGTGGAGGTAAGTTCACTCATTCATGTACAACCATGCAGATATTCTTTTTCACAGTTTGTGATACCGGATAGATTTGCATGTGGGCATAGAGTTCTGTTTACTTGAATTTTGGAAGAATTCAAAGGTGATGCACTTCGGACACTGGGCAGTTTCCGTCGAATAATGGGAGATACTTTCCAAACGAAGACTTTCATCTTTGTGCTCAGATAATACATGTAAATAAACTTGTTTGCGTAGCAGTAAAATAAAATTTTCTTTGTAATATTCTTGTGTTCTATTTTTTCTGCATGCGGTGGGAGTATGGCATGCTAGACCGGTACTCCCTAGGAACTCGTTACTGTATATGGGCGTAATTCTGTAGCAACACTATCGATCGATATAAGTAGCGAATTATAAGTACTTTAGTCAAGCCCGAAAATCTACCTTAAGTAACGCGATTATGTCTCCTAGTCATAGGTAAGTCTGTAGGGACCAATTACAAAAATACTTCAGTATTTGAAAAATAAGAAATGAACTTAGGCACTGCAATTGAGTCGAATTCTTATAAGGTAAAGTGTATTCAAAAGTAGTTCATTATCAATATTTCACTTAAAGCGTGATGTCGATTCATATGATCATGGGTGTCAATCACGTCTCATAAACCGTTAATGCCCAGCTCTCGCTACGCTCGGGCCCACGCTGTTCCTTGAAGATTTCAGAAACGCTTAGTTATAACGGATGAAAAAACCAAAACACCGATCTGCCGCTTGATATTTCTTTATTGTTACACCAACATATATAAAGAATAATCAAACTAAGTCTGTGAACAAATATTACAATAATAAATCACAATATTACTTCTGACGGTTTTCTGCTGACTTCTCTATGAACAGCGACCGATGAGACGATGACTGTCATATTGATGGCTCCGCGAAAATTGGGGAAGTTGATTTTGAGCAAACAACCATGAATTGATCGTTCAATCTTCAACTACATTGGCACTCCCCAGCAAAAAAGGGATACAACCCCTTTTATTCTTCACGACCAATACACGTTAACTTGGATGCCATTGCGAGAACCTGGGTCACACGGACAAAGCTGAAATGGAAAACAAACAGAAAAGCCAACACACCACAAACATACTCACAGCACAATCTCACACATCGCTGACGACCTGCGCCTCCAGACAGAGACCTCCTCTTGACATCTTGCAACATAATCGCCACTTGCTAGAATGACTCTTGCAGAAGGCAAAGTGACCATGGCAGGACCTCACGATACTCTACGCTCATCCTCTTATCTACTCATTACCAATTACCACTGAAATCGCTTGTCACTCATTCTGCCTCAGTTCTAGTAACGGTGATGTATGCGAGCCTCAGTCGTTTACACTCTCGCTCCCCGGCGTGTCGAAACGCAGCTAACAGTTATCTCCGTATGCATTTCATTCTCAGCAATAGCCTAGCCTCCCCGGCGTATGCGACCCATCTGCTGTCCTTAACATCAACCAATTCATTCATGGATGTAGAAGACTCGAAACAACTTCAGAAGTAATCACGACGAAAATTTTAACAAAATTACGCAATAACAACAAGATACGAAAACAACGAGTAAACACAATGAATCCAAAAAACACCAATTGCTATGACACACCACACGTATATACAAATAGTACAAACAACCTCGCCGATCATGTCTTGATGGAATACCTTTGAAGAATTGCAGGACTTACACCAGTACGCCTACAACCCTTCTCAGATTGACGATTGTAATTTGTGGAATGTACGGACACAAACAAGATTAACCAACAATTGCGATAATTGGAACTCACACAACTATTTAACACAAACATATGTACAATCAACACATCAAATGTTTTGGATTCTGCCTTGACGAACTACCCTTGAAGAACTGTAGGACTTACAGCAGTACGCCTACATTCCTTCTCAGGTTGATGATCCAAGTGGAAGTCGTCCGGACACAAACAGAATTACCAACAGCTAGATGAAAGATGATATCAATTCAGTATATACAATATGAACATATGTACAAAATTACACACCGAGCACATTGGACTGCTCATTGATGCGCTATCTGTATCGCGGTACGTTCAACGTTTGCGTTACATTTTTACGTGATTCGTTACATAAAATTTATCTTGTTGTAGTACTTGCACAAGTACTATACCACTTCCATACTTGTAACCACTAACTCTCATTTCTAATAGTTATGGTTAATCAAAGTAAAAAGCAACGAACCCAATCCCCTGTAAAACTGGTGTCTAATTTAACGTCCTTGATTGCTACATCAAGCAACACCCCCCCAACAAACGGCTATAGTGAGTCACATAACTCACGTGTATGCCGTAAGCGTCGAGCTGAAACTGAGGATAAAACTGTACTGACAGCCAGTATTAGCACTACTCCTAAAAATTCGGTACCCTCTGCTCATACAGAACTCCTCCCTTCACCTTATGTGCTTATGGAGAAACTCCAGCCATCAAGCTCTTTTTCAGTACTATCTTCAGAAATAGAACTTCTAAAGTTGTCTATAGGAGAACTTAAGGCTGAGTTAAGGGAAATAAAAAACAGCAAGTCAGTAAATGCTGGAAACATCGAAACCAATACCGAGATATCCAAATTATCAGATCAGATCAGCGATATCAGATCGCAGGTCTGTGAACTGACACCTCTAACTATCCTCATGAAAACGGTAAACCTTAACAAGCTTGACACAGAATCGGTAACTAAGGTAGATAACCTCATTAACTTTGTTACCACAGAAGTAACAAAACGACTCGACGCAAAACTGAGTGCTATTGTCTACAACGTTCCGGACAATGAGGCACTAAAAAAGGTACAGCGCATCTTACTTAGTGAAGCGAAAATGCCTAACTCCAAGACTAAGTGCTACAGGCTGAAGAAGAGTCAACATGAAAAGTGTTGTCCTATTCGTTTTCAGTTCGAAACACCGGCAGAGACCAGAAAATTCATTCACTCCCAACACACCCTATCGCAAGCCAGAAACTACAAACATATAAAGGTCGGGGTGGAAAAAACAGTTATAGAAAGGCGCGCACACAACTATCTCACTAAGACTAATTGTGAAATAGGTAATAGGACATTGCAAGCAGCCATTATTCCCAACCCTGTGAAAGATACAGTAGACCCCACCGCATCACCCCTCTCAAAACACACAGAAATATCCCATCAGAGTGCAACACCAGCCGAAAGGCCACTAGACTGTAACCAAATAAATAATAAAACCATACCACCCATCACCGCAGAATCTAAAATGCCACTAAATAACCCCAGAAAAAAAGTTAAAACCCCCCGAAATTCGACTTTGTCCTCTCCTAGCTATAATTCCATTGGTAAAGATAAGGAAAATATGCCCCTAAATCATACCAACAAAAACAGTGGCAGCTTAAATAAGCCCACACTCCCCACGGTTAATAGTATTAGCACTCACAACGTGCTAAATCGCACCGTGGCACACACTAATATCCAATGTCACAACGATGTCACCCTAAATAGTACAAGTGGTAATAGTCAGAACTCGGCTACCAACAACTCAGGGTCTTCAGAGTATGGCACACAAACAAATTTCGACCGGATATATGGTACAAGTCTGCTGGGAACTAACCCAAAATGCAGTACACACGAAACCCACACAAGGACACAACTAGCATCAAACAATAGGTGGAATAATAAGCCATGGTCATCACAAGGATCCAATCATTTTTTATCCCCCGCGTCCCTGTCAGCGTTGAAAAAACAGCTGGTAGGGATGTTAACACTCCTAAACCACTAGTGCTGGCTCCCTCCTTGCATGAAAACAGGAACGGTCTAGTGCACCCGTATCCATTGGACACACTTGACACTTGCACAAGTATAGGCCAAATAAAGAACCCTACCCACTTCTGTAACCTAACTAAAAATAAAAGTTCCTTAGTCTATAGCAAATCCAGTACTCCAACTCCTAATTCTCCACCGAAAACAGCACACAACAACTCGATAGACATAGGTGAGCATGATGCTGAAACTCCTCTTAACATAGGATCGTCATGTCCAGCAGAACTACTGGGTGCTGAACCATATTCGGGGCTGACTAACGAACTTAAATACTTCAAATGCTACTTCAACTCTCATCTTTACGTAATCCTCATAAATGCTAGATCTGTTCTAAATAAATTGCCGATGCTCAGAGCACTCACAGTAATATACAAACCCCCTGTAATTGTCATCACTGAATCTTGGTGTCATTCGGACATCCTGGATGAAGAAATAAGCTTAGATAACTACACACACTTTCGGTGTGACAGGGAAGGTGGTAAGGGAGGGGGTTGTCTCATGTACTTTCTGAATGAACTTACTGTATCACAGCTAGAAAGTAGTACACTTAACATGCCTGAGACTCTATGGGTTAATGTACACTTAAATAACGTAACAGCATTAATTGGATGCACCTACAGAGCACCTGGCACCTTTAGTAATTACGAGACCCAACTTATTAATACTCTGGAGCAATTATCCGACTTACAATACGATCATAAGATCCTATGTGGGGACTTTAACTTACCTGAAATCAACTGGGATATACCCACAGGTCCAACTAAATTTGATAAGTTCTTAGGCACACTGGATATACTTGGCTGGAAACAAACTGTCACTACTCCCACAAGAGGTAACAACGTACTAGACTTAATCTTCTGCCACAATATAAGCCCCCTTTCAACGCTAGTAGGTTCTGAGTTCCCAGGGAGCGACCACAAAACAGTGATGTGTGCACTGCCAATTCCGCTGAGTAGCAATGCATCTCATACCTCCACTTCACAACAAGTAATATATAGGAACTATAGTAAGGCAAACTGGGCCTTAGTTGAATCGATGCTAAGATCCTCCAAATGGGATGAATACTTCACTACTGATGACCTATCGAGAGCCCTAACCATCTTCTACCATAACTCAAACATATGCTTAGATGCTGTCATTCCACTCCAAACACTAAAGGTTTCCCCACACAGAAAGTCATTCATAAAACCAAAGGATCGTAAGAAACTGAAGAAACTCTCAACAAGTTACTTCAAACACCACGACTTTGGCACTCTAGGTCTAATACTTAACACCCTTAGCTCCATCACACAAGCTCAAGATTTCCGTATGAGAAAGGAAGAACGCATCGCAGTAGCCAGTCCTGCTAGAGTGTATGCACTCACAGAAATCTTAAGGAAGCGAATGAATCGCAAAAATCACAGCATTTCTCTCCTCATAGACAAAGGCAGGCTATGCACTAACTCTGCAGACATATGTGAACTATTCAACAAAACGTTTGCAGGTAACTACCTTAAGCCCTCAGTCCAGCTACTCGATATACACCCTATTACTAATATGGCACAAACTCCATCTCCACTCACACCAAACCAAATTAGCACTGTTCAATTCACTTACGCTAATATTAACCAAACTATAAGAACCCTCAAAAGTTCAAAAGGTTTCGGTACCGACGGTATATCATCTTACTTCTATAAATATGGTGGCCCTGACATTCCTCTACTACTGCTTAAAATATTCACAATGTCCCTAGAAACCCAAACTTACCCTGACATATGGAAGACAACATTCATTATGCCTAAACACAAATCTGGCTCGAAAACTGAAGTCAGTAACTACCGGCCAATCAATATCACACCTATAGCATCTAGAATCATGGAGAGACTAGTCAAAGATAACTTAATCAAACATATGCTTAGCTGCAACATCATAAGTCCGAACCAACATGGATTCCTGAAATCCAGATCATGTTTAACATGTCACCTAGACTTCTTCAATTTTGTAACCAGCAGTCGTGACAGACGGCAACTAGTACTTGTCATCTACTTTGACATTTCTAAGGCATTTGACCGTGTTGACCATTTACTGCTAACAAATAAACTGAACTCCTTAGGAATACGTGACCCATTATTAGGATGGCTTAAATCATTCCTTAACAATAGGTCCCAAATAGTTAAACTCGGGTCTGCAACCTCCAAACCTAGCCCTATCACTTCTGGTGTAGTACAAGGTAGTGTCATTGGACCCCTCCTATTTACACTATACATCAATGACATATGCGCTTGCTTCACGCACGGGAAACCATTCATCTTTGCAGATGACCTAAAAGTAGCTTATACATTCCAACGTGATGACTTAGGGAACTTCGAGAATGTAGTACAGAAGGAATTAGATAAAATGGCTGCTTGGTCGTCCCTATGGAATCTCCAATTTAATCTGAACAAATGTGGCTGGATCTGCTTCGGTGCACCCTCAATTGACCTGAAATTAACGCTCCAATCTGCTAACCTAACAAGACTCCGAAGTGTCGTTGACCTAGGCCTGAGGTACTCTAGTGACTTGACATTCTCTGAGCAAGTAGCATCACAGACTAGAAAATCGAGGATGCTCTTAGGATGCATACTCAGGAACTTTCACGACAATGAAGCCAAGCTAATTCTGTACAAAACATGTGTCAGACCACTACTAGAATACTGTCCATTTATTATAAGCAGCACTCGCACACGTGACAAGCTAAGGATGGAAAGTATCCAACGATATTTTACCTCAAAACTGCTTGGCTACGATTGTAAGAAAGACTACATCTCACGGTGCATGATCCTAAAACTCGACCCACTTTGGACAAGGCGACTTATTATAAACCTAATATTCTTCTTTAAGGTCCTTCACAAAATATCTTTCTCAGGTAACAGGGACATACAATTCGCACAGGAAGGTTCTTACGATCTGCGTAACCAAACTTCCACAGTGACAACTCATTCTTTTAAGTCAACACTCCGTGAAAACTTCTTCACAGTCATGTATTCTAAAATATGGAATAGCCTGCCCCTAGATGTCAGAACTTGCTCTTCGGTTACAAGCTTCAAACGCTCTCTATACAGACTGTTTCACTCTACTGATTATATTAATAAACTATTTACTCCTAGAACGAATCAAGCACTAATCTACTACAGCACCTAAAAGACGCACTTCAACACCCTTAGCAATCTTTAAACTATAAATAAACTAGCAGCATGGATGCATAAAGACTTAGTACGGAACATACAGGATTAGTTTACCCTTAGAAATAGGACCTATCCCTCATTGTAACCTTCAAACGCTTGCTATATAAACTGTTTTGTCCAAATGACTATCCCTACCAGAACCCATCACTTATTTCTAAAACGCATCAGTCATTAGAACACTAAAACGCTCAGACTCATTAATACACATTATGACATTAAATAAACCCTAAGACTTCGCATTAATACGTGAAAACAAATACGATATAGAAAAATGTTTACTTAAGTATAATTAAGATAAACATTTATAAATGCATAATATATAAATGTCCTTTTCATGTTCACATACTTTCTCTTTCTGGTATTTTGCTGCTCCTATTCATCTTCTGGTCGAGGTCGAACAACCCTGCATCTAAACTGAAATGAGGATTAATTCCAAACCGTCTATCTCAAAACCACTCAAATCCCATGAACGATCCAATTCTACCATTTGAAGACGCTGGCGAACATGCTGTAAATGAGTATTCATGATCTGAAATGAAGAAGCAACTGGTTTTCAAACAGTTTTCAACATTTTACTCAACTTACGAATACAGTCCGCCATGCAGACACAAATGGAGCAAATGGAGAATTCTGGAATCGACCTCGGCACCACTTGATGCAGTAAAACAACCCAACATGACCTTATCTAGTTTTCGTATCCACGATCAAATTTCTTTCCTGTTATAAAACTACGACAAGACTACTGAAAAAATGGAATAAATATATCACTGATCTCAACATAATACATCAATAATCTTTAAGCCAAGGGTGCTGTTCACAACAAAGTTATATAGGAGAATTGACTTCAAGCTTTATTTTTCCCAGATATTTGTATTACATTCATCTGATGTCTGGGTTTTTTGTTAATGCGAAGAGAATATTTCTATATCTCTTTATGTGCTACACAAACAGACTTTATAGCAGACTGTTCCGACCGACTCTAATGTCAGAAAGAACAACCAAACTGTAAATCCATTATACGTCAAATTTTGTGTAATTTATATAATAAATTATCCATGCCTGTACAATTGGTGTGTTCCTGCATAAACAGGAAGAAATATATATCATTTTACATAGGGTTCTGCCTCTCTTCACTACAAAAGGTCCGAACAAATCCACCCCAACGTACTCAAATGGATAATTCCCTTCAGAATCTTGCCACCCTGGGAGTGGTACCATCATCTGCCGTGCTGAACGAGCATTTCGGAGTTTGCATTCCATGCACTTATCAATTATTTTACGGACAGCGGTACCTCCTTTCACTATCCAGAACCTACATCAAATACTTGATAGTACTTGCGAAGTACCCAAATGACCTTCGAGGACATGGTAGTGTCTTACAATGAGATCAGTGACTGGATGGTAACAAGGTAATAAAGCCGGATGACGGGTCTCATATGACGATTCTAACATTTGTAGACGTCCACCAACTCTAGCGATCCCTTCGGAAACTATCGGAGATAATCTATCTAACCGCACCTTGAAATCTGCGAAATCAGGACTATCCTCCTTGGCAATCTCACCCCACGCTTCCCACTGAGCAGCCCCCAAGATCGCTAACTCTGCATTTCTGATATCTTCGACTCTCAAAGGTCCCACATTCATATTTTCGTATCCCGCAAGATGCATGACCTTTAAATACGTAACATATCGCGTCAACCACGCAACAGCTTTCAGTAATTTGTACCAAGAAGAATAATATTTAAAAAGTGGATGTAAACCTGAATGTCTTTCTTGAGTAGATGTTAAACTGACACTTGTCTTCAACTCCAAGGCACACTCGTTTATCGATGGTTCATCTTCTCTACGAGGCCACAAACTATCAGCCCTTAGCAAGAACTCTGGACCTTTCCACCACTTATTTTTAACCACATTCATATCAATAACTCCTCGCGAGGCTAGATCAGCTGGATTTTTTCCAGACGGTACGTACCTTCACTGCTCAACAGTTGTTAGTTCACGAATTTGAGATACTCTGTTAGCTACAAAACATGCATATCTTGCTGACTCGTTGCGTATATAATATATCACAGACATCGAATCAGTCCAAAACGTTACGGGATGCTTGGGGTAATCCAAGCCTTTACACACCGTTGTGAATAACTGCGCAGCTAGTAAGGCTGCATTAAGTTCTAATCTCGGAATCGAAACCGTCTTTAGAGGTGCAACTCTAGATTTGCCCGTCGCCAGGCTAACATCTATATCATCCCTCTACGTGGTTCAGATGTATACGGCTGCACCAAATCCAACCTCAGAGGCATCAGAAAAAAAACATGGAAGTCAATTATATCATGATTTCTCGACGGCTTCAGTGGACGTGGGACGGAATGTAAATTCAGCATTCTTAAACTGTTAACCCACCCCTTCCACCCTTCTCTCTGCCTCTCACATAATGGTTCATCCCACTGTGACCCTTTCCCGCATGTCTCTTGAAATAACCTCCTAGACGGAAGTAGATAAGGTGCTACTAATCCAAGTGCGTCAAACACGGACGACAACACAGAGACGAAAACAACAAGTAAACACAATGAATCCAAAACACACCAATTGCTATGACACACCACACATATATACAAATAGTACAAACAACCTCGCCGATCATGTCTTGGTGGAATTCCTTTGAAGAATTGCAGGACTTACACCAGTACGCCTACAACCCTTCTCAGATTGACGATTGTAATTTGTGGAATGTACGGACACAAACAAGATTAACCAACAATTGCGATAATTGGAACTCACACAACTATTTAACACAAACATATGTACAATCAACACATCAAATGTTTTGGATTCTGCCTTGACGAACTACCCTTGAAGAACTGTAGGACTTACAGCAGTACGCCTACATTCCTTCTCAGGTTGATGATCCAAGTGGAAGTCGTCCGGACACAAACAGAATTACCAACAGCTAGATGAAAGATGATATCAATTCAGTATATGCAATATGAACATATGTACAAAATTACACACCGAGCACATTGGACTGCTCATTGATGCCCTACCCTTTGAAGAATTGTAGGACTTACAGCAGTACGCCTACAACCCTTCTCAGGTTGACGCTCTAGGTTGGAAAATCGTTGCAGAGTTCATTTGCTAACTTGCTTCTATCAGCTATATCCTCAAATCCAAACGGTAACACGCCCATATCATTGTGTCGTAGAATATAGATGACGAACAAACATACGACGTATCTGGTCAACCAAGCGTAGAAACAGAGTAATTTGCACCAAAGATAATAACATTCAAATAGTAACCTGAAACTAGAAATGCCTTTATTCATGCAAGTCAATTTAACAATTACTCTCTCGTTTACACTTGGCTTATCCTCTCTAAACTGAGCAATATCTTTCGTCCTTTCAAATGCACCAATACTATCATAGTCATTGCATAAGGCACGTGAGTTCATGGACGTCCATTTCATTGTGGATGACAACACCAACGATGACTGAGTGACACAAGTTGATGAACTTAGCGGTGGATCAGAAGCTGTTGTTGCTCGGCTTTCAGAAATTTGTCTACATGCAAGACCACCACCACTGCCGTCATTTACTATCAGCTCAGGTTTAGTAATAGCATCTGATGATAGGTGGGCTACATGCTGATCAATCACACTGACGGTCTGACAAGTATGTATGCCTTCTGCAACTGCATCTGCATTTATTTCTACTTCACGTTGTAGTTGTACAGAACCTTTAATTAACTTAGCAGTAGTAGGCGTATGCCTCATCTCATCATGATCAACCAAAGACAAATGTGAAGTACCATGATCATTATCCCGAATATACAATTTACTGTCAACTTCATCATTTTCAAACTCTTTAATAACAGAAGTAGACAATTTTGGTTCCTCCTCACAAATCATTAAAGGTTTTATATCTTCACTCTGACTAGATATACTTTGTAAACTTTTGAAGTCAGAACTGTCCTCTGAGACGGTAACTCTCTTCTGTGGCATACTATTCAACAATGGCTTACCAGTTGCAACTACAGACTTCTTCACCGCACCGTTATCGTCACACAATTCGGAGTCAGACCTGGAGTTTACATTTAGCTTATCCCTGAACTTGCTCACTGATTCACAGTTCACTTCTGTATGCACTTCTTGCACACGTGTGAAACACAACCGTGTTTGTCTTGCATCTTGCAACTTATCTGTTGAGGATGTACTACGAAACCTGTTGCACTCACTAGGTCTATATGCATTACTAGACATCATGGAGTCTTCTCGATATCCACCTCTCTGAGGCCTACTCGTCATCAATGATTGCATTTTGCTCTCAGACTGCTCTATTCTAGGGGTGAGATTCTCTATGCTGGAAAACTTGCTCATAGATTGATTGACGCTATCTTTTACCAGTTTCAGGATATCATCAAACCTTGGCTCGATACCGTCATCCTCCATACGGGAGCTTATCTTCACCCACTTCTTTTGCAGTCGAGTAGGTAGACGTCTTGCTATTACTTCTAGTATAAAACTCGAGTTGAGGTCACTCATGCGATTCATCGAAATCATTCCATTCTTGTAAATTAGCAAATTATCTAAAAACTCAGTGAGTGCCTGGGAGTCATCCTGTAATTGACCACCATTACCCTTAACAGCCTCGAATAATTTCCCTGCAATAATCAAAGGTCTTCCAAACCTTTGACGTAATATGCTCATAGCCTCGTAGTAGCCCTCTTTTGGCTTCATAAACTTACAGCACTGTATAGCTCTTGAAGCATCTCCAGTGCAATATCTCATCAAATACATTAACTCCAATTCATCATTTAATAAAAAACCACTCAACATGATCTCAAACTCCTTTACAAATTGTAAATAATCAGCCGGGTTTCCATCAAAACACCGCGGTTCTAATTTGGGGAGTTTGATGTTCCTATTATCCCTGAACGGCGAAACAGTAACATCAACCATGTCATGCTTAACACCAGACACATCGTTACAATTAACAGACAAGTCACCATGACTTACTTTCCTGTTTGCATCCAAGACACTCTGTCCCTTCTTTGACCCAGGCATTGTTGAACTTGACCAAATTCCAAAAACGTTCCAGATATTGCTTGTTCAAAGAGGACTTGACCGGCACCAGGAAAAATGAACGGCGACTATCCAAACATTCACCAACTGTTTGAATCCGCCGGATCTGTTTCTACAGTCAGAAACTGTCAGTCACGTCTCATAAAGCGTTAATGCCCAGCTCTTGCTACGCTGGGACTCACGCTGTTCCTTGAAGTTTCTCAGAAACGCCTAGTAATAACGGACGAATAAAGCAAAACATCAATTGGTGACTCGAGGATTCTTTATTGTTACACCAGCATATAAATGCTCTTAAAATCAAGGTTTCTGACCCATTGACAATGGGTGTTAACTTATAGTGTAATTTGATGTGTACACGAGACGAATAATTGAATAGGTTGAGCTGTAGCAATCGTAGTCACATTTACATTACACTAAAATATGCCACCAATTACTTAGTCAGGTCTCATTGATAAGTCATGCCTGCATCTAGTCATCATGAGAAATATAGCCACACTCAGACAGAACAAGAAAGGTCTGGTAAGCATGATGTTAAATATATTTAATGAAAAATAATAACAAGCAAATGTCTTTACGCAGTTGTTTGTCGTAATAATTGGGGCAATGTCGAATCGCTGTGACCGGGTTGACTGACGTTACCGGATATCTGCAAGTAAGTAAACAAAGTGTTTTTTTTAAATCGCTGAAGTAAGAAAGAAGTAATATTAAAGTTAAACGCTTTATATTTGCCTACCTCTGCTGAAAATGGTTCATTCTCCTTTCTCATTCTTTGTTCATGACAGCATTCTTCTGTGGTTTACTGTCACACATATTGTTCATTTTCTAAAGGATAGCAGCAAGCAAATAATAATAATTAGAACAGGTTATGATAAGAGTTAAATTGTAAACCCTTCACAATGAACACTGTACATTTGGCTAACTGCTATGTCCTTTGCAATGTTTAATGCCAACCATATCGGTGTAAGCATAGAAAATATGACGTTCTCCATGAAAAAACAGCTGTCAATGGAGTTCAAGATTAAACGATCAATTCATGGTTGTTTGCTCAAAACCAACTTCCCCAATTTTCGCGGAGGCATCAATACGACAGTCATCGTCTCATCGGTCGCTGTTCAGAAAGAAGAGTGAAACATCGTCAGAAGTAGTATTGTGATTTATTATTGTAATATTTGTTCACAGACTTAGTTCGATTATTCTATTTATATGTTGGTGTAACAATAAAGAAATATCAAGCGGCAGATCGGTGTTTTGGTTTTTTCATCCGTTATAACTAAGCGTTTCTGAAATCTTCAAGGAACAGCGTGGGCCCGAGCGTAGCAAGAGCTGGGCATTAACGCTTTATGAGACGTGACTGACAGTTTCTGACTGTAGAAACAGATCCGGCGGATTCAAACAGTTGGTGAATGTTTGGATAGTCGCCGTTCATTTTTCCTGGTGCCGGTCAAGTCCTCTTTGAACAAGCAATATCTGGAACGTTTTTGGAATTTGGTCAAGTTCAACAATGCCTGGGTCAAAGAAGGGACAGAGTGTCTTGGATGCAAACAGGAAAGTAAGTCATGGTGACTTGTCTGTTAATTGTAACGATGTGTCTGGTGTTAAGCATGACATGGTTGATGTTACTGTTTCGCCGTTCAGGGATAATAGGAACATCAAACTCCCCAAATTAGAACCGCGGTGTTTTGATGGAAACCCGGCTGATTATTTACAATTTGTAAAGGAGTTTGAGATCATGTTGAGTGGTTTTTTATTAAATGATGAATTGGAGTTAATGTATTTGATGAGATATTGCACTGGAGATGCTTCAAGAGCTATACAGTGCTGTAAGTTTATGAAGCCAAAAGAGGGCTACTACGAGGCTATGAGCATATTACGTCAAAGGTTTGGAAGACCTTTGATTATTGCAGGGAAATTATTCGAGGCTGTTAAGGGTAATGGTGGTCAATTACAGGATGACTCCCAGGCACTCACTGAGTTTTTAGATAATTTGCTAATTTACAAGAATGGAATGATTTCGATGAATCGCATGAGTGACCTCAACTCGAGTTTTATACTAGAAGTAATAGCAAGACGTCTACCTACTCGACTGCAAAAGAAGTGGGTGAAGATAAGCTCCCGTATGGAGGATGACGGTATCGAGCCAAGGTTTGATGATATCCTGAAACTGGTAAAAGATAGCGTCAATCAATCTATGAGCAAGTTTTCCAGCATAGAGAATCTCACCCCTAGAATAGAGCAGTCTGAGAGCAAAATGCAATCATTGATGACGAGTAGGCCTCAGAGAGGTGGATATCGAGAAGGCTCCATGATGTCTAGTAATGCATATAAACTTAGTGAGTGCAACAGGTTTCGTAGTACATCCTCAACAGATAAGTTGCAAGATGCAAGACAAACACGGTTGTGTTTCACACGTGTGCAAGAAGTGCATACAGAAGTGAACTGTGAATCAGTGAGCAAGTTCAGGGATAAGCTAAATGTAAACTCCAGGTCTGACTCCGAATTGTGTGACGATAACGGTGCGGTGAAGAAGTCTGTAGTTGCAACTGGTAAGCCATTGTTGAATAGTATGCCACAGAAGAGAGTTACCGTCTCAGAGGACAGTTCTGACTTCAAAAGTTTACAAAGTATATCTAGTCAGAGTGAAGATATAAAACCTTTAATGATTTGTGAGGAGGAACCAAAATTGTCTACTTCTGTTATTAAAGAGTTTGAAAATGATGAAGTTGACAGTAAATTGTATATTCGGGATAATGATCATGGTACTTCACATTTGTCTTTGGTTGATCATGATGAGATGAGGCATACGCCTACTACTGCTAAGTTAATTAAAGGTTCTGTACAACTACAACGTGAAGTAGAAATAAATGCAGATGCAGTTGCAGAAGGCATGCATACTTGTCAGACCGTCAGTGTGATTGATCAGCATGTAGCCCACCTATCATCAGATGCTATTACTAAACCTGAGCTGATAGTAAATGACGGCAGTGGTGGTGGTCTTGCATGTAGACAAATTTCTGAAAGCCGAGCAACAACAGCTTCTGATCCACCGCTAAGTTCATCAACTTGTGTCACTCAGTCATCGTTGGTGTTGTCATCCACAATGAAATGGACGTCTATGAACTCACGTGCCTTATGCAATGACTATGATAGTATTGGTGCATTTGAAAGGACGAAAGATATTGCTCAGTTTAGAGAGGATAAGCCAAGTGTAAACGAGAGAGTAATTGTTAAATTGACTTGCATGAATAAAGGCATTTCTAGTTTCAGGTTACTATTTGAATGTTATTATCTTTGGTGCAAATTACTCTGTTTCTACGCTTGGTTGACCAGATACGTCGTATGTTTGTTCGTCATCTATATTCTACGATACAATTGTGGTGAGAGCAGGCTGCTAGCCGATTGGTTGGCACTAATCTACGTTAAGGTCTATGTCACTAATTTGGGCCGTGAGAAGATATGAACAAGGCTGAGTCAACAGCCAATCACAGCAAAGTTAACTTGGCAAAATATGATTCGCAGATAGAGAACTCTGTTTGTCAAGGAATCCAGAAACAACCAATCAGAAGCCGGCGTTTTTCTACGTAAACAACCAATCAGATGACTGCGCTTGTCTGTAATAATGTAGTTGAAATATGTATAAATACTTGTTGATTTTCATAATAAAACGATCTGTTGCCTGGCCCTTGTCTTCTGTTGTTACACAATGACATGAGCGTGTTACCGTTTGGATTTGAGGATATAGCTGATAGAAGCAAGTTAGCAAATGAACTCTGCAACGATTTTCCAACCTAGAGCGTCAACCTGAGAAGGGTTGTAGGCGTACTGCTGTAAGTCCTACAATTCTTCAAAGGGTAGGGCATCAATGAGCAGTCCAATGTGCTCGGTGTGTAATTTTGTACATATGTTCATATTGCATATACTGAATTGATATCATCTTTCATCTAGCTGTTGGTAATTCTGTTTGTGTCCGGACGACTTCCACTTGGATCATCAACCTGAGAAGGAATGTAGGCGTACTGCTGTAAGTCCTACAGTTCTTCAAGGGTAGTTCGTCAAGGCAGAATCCAAAACATTTGATGTGTTGATTGTACATATGTTTGTGTTAAATAGTTGTGTGAGTTCCAATTATCGCAATTGTTGGTTAATCTTGTTTGTGTCCGTACATTCCACAAATTACAATCGTCAATCTGAGAAGGGTTGTAGGCGTACTGGTGTAAGTCCTGCAATTCTTCAAAGGAATTCCACCAAGACATGATCGGCGAGGTTGTTTGTACTATTTGTATATATGTGTGGTGTGTCATAGCAATTGGTGTATTTTGGATTCATTGTGTTTACTGGTTGTTTTCGTATCTTGTTATGATTGCATAATTTTGTGAAAATTTTCGTCGTGATTACTTCTGAAGTTGTTTCGAGTCTTCTACATCCATGAATGAATAGATTGATGTTAAGGACAGCAGATGGGTCGTATACGCCGGGGAGGCTAGGCTATTGCTGAGAATGAAATGCACACGGTGATAATTGTTAGCTGCGTTCCGACACGCCGGGGAGCGAGAGTGTAAACGACTGAGGCTCGCATACGTCACCGTTACTAGAACTGAGGCAGAATGAGTGACAAGCGATTTCAGTGGTAATTGGTAGTGAGTAGATAAGACGATGTGCGTGGAGTATCATGAGGTGGTGCTATGGTCACGTCGCATTCTGCAAGAGTCATTCTAGCAAGTCGCGATTGTGTTGCAATAGGATGCCTTTAACTGGAAGGCGGAGGTCGTCATTGATGTGTGAGATTGTGCTGTGAGTATGCTTGTGGTGTGTTGGCTTTTCTGTTTGTTTTCCATTTCAGCTCTGTCCGTGTGACCCAGGTTCTCGCAATGGCATCCAAGTCAACGTGTATTGGTCATGAAGGATAAAAGGGATGGATCCCTTTTTTGCCGGGGAGTGTCAATGGAGTTGAAGATTGAACGATCAATTCATGGTTGTTTGCTCAAAACCAACTTCTCCAATATTTTGCGGAGGCATCAATACGACACTCATCGTCTCATCGGTCGCTGTTCATAGAGAAGTCAGCAGAAAACCGTCAGAAGTAATATTGTGATTTATTTTTGTAATATTTGTTCACAGACCTTAGTGGTAACATTGTTTATATGTTGGTGTATCAATAAAGAATCCCCGAGTCAAAAATTGGTGTTTTGGTTTTTTCGTCCGTTATTACTAAGCGTTTCTGAGAAACTTCAAGGAACAGCGTGAGACCGAGCGTAGCAAGAGCTGGGCATTAACGGTTTACGAGACGTGGTTGACAGTCGTTGTTCCATTCTCCTGCATTTTATATATACATATATCTTGTTTCGGTGAAAAAATTTAAACATGCATTTTCCATGTGTACATTGTTATCAGATTGATAATGGCTGTCAACTGTCATGTGTATTATAAGACAGTATATTATTATAAGATTCTCTTTATTGTTATAATAGGGAATTGACTTCAAGGTTTATTTATTTTCCCAAGTATCCGTTATCATTCCAACGAATACTTGGGTTTTTCGTTAATGCGAAGCCAATATCCCCACAGCTCCTGATGTGGTCTATTGAATCACTAATCAGATTTTTACCACAAACTAAAGACAAAATGACAGCAGCCGTAAATCATGTAATTAAACAATACTTATGCATGCTTATACAATTTGTGTATCCTACATAGCTAGGAAAAATATGTACCTTAATATATTACCTTTACTAAATATGCTTACTAATCGTATGTGTAATTATCGAATTGATGACGCCTGTGGACTGGCTTATCCCATGTACAAAAATGAGGATATATATTACTATTATTAATATTAAATGGTGAGTTTACTTTTGCATTTATTTGCCTTAGTTATAATATGCACACTTATCAATATGCGTATTGCAAGACTTCCCTTCTTCCAGTGTACCTGTTTTCCTATCTAATAGTCGCACATTATTTGCAGATGACTAAGCAGTTCCTGTTAGTTCAGTTACCTGTCATGAATAAGATGTTGGTGGTTAGCGAGGTGGCGGCGGCTCGTGAATACTTGCTCCTGCCTCGGTCGTATTCATCTGCTGATGTCATTGCACATGCAGAGGTTGTTCAGGGTTCAAGTACGGCCTACAAGTATACCCTTATGGGACGCTTCAGTAACGTCAAATCTTTTATAATGTTCTTTTTCAGATGATTTTGACTAGGCATTTGCATTGAAGACAGCATTTGAAGCTGTGCAAAGAACAATTGGGGACTCGTCATCTGAGAACACGGAGCCTGCAAGCCAATGCAGGGTAAACCGCTAAGCTATTATTCTTGACTCATCTTCCAAGTGTTTCAAAGCCGCCTAGAAAAATTTTGGAGAATGCTGTTCCGTTGAACTACCCTTCTAGGTTGTTGGCTGACCCAGATTTTCAGTTAGAGAAACCTCCTTTCCGAAAGCCACCCATTGTGGAAAAGATGAAAGGTATTTTACAGTTAACTTGAAAATTTCATTTCAGCTTGTCGTCTGTCGCTTCCACATCAAATGCCAACATTACTTTTCCCGTGGACATGTAAGTTCAATTTCATTTTAAAATATTACTTGCAGGTGCCCAAAGACTGAGAAGGCAAATGCCTGTAAGCATGGTTATTTGGAAGAGCTAAGGGTTTTACGCTCAGAAATGGAATCACGTCTCTCGGAGATTGAGCCCAAACCCTCGTTAGTCAACGTTGTCGACAGCATTGACAAGAATACCTCGTGTCTCAATTCTGATCAGATTTAAAGAGTTTTGGCAGTAGGCAGTTAGACAGCGACGCCGTCATGTCATCGTTTGAGGCAAAACTGTCCAAAGACGAATATCGTCATGATGTGTCGGCGGATCTTTCTACTTTGGTTGACGGGGACGTGCAAACTTCTGTTGGTCGCATAATGAATGTCTTGCTGGAGCCGAACTACGGCTCACATTTTTCATGGGCTGGCACCAAGGAAAAAAGAAGTTCAAGGACACGAAGACGTGTAACCTTGTGATACGTAGGTGAAATTTTTTCATTGTTGTCTCTCTAGAAACCACTGGCAGTTTACATAAACTAGGTAATGCTGACCAACGTACCACAGTGAACGCTATCACGGCTTCAATTCAACGTTGGTTCCATAACAGTCGGGACAGATTGAAGTTGAGGATTAGAAGGTGACGGCGTTCCCCATCGGTAGGCCTTAATTTTTTCCAAATTTCATTTTTCAGATCACCGTCGACGTCAACAAAGAAAACCCATCAAACTCCGAAAGCACACGGATGACATTTCCTGGTGATTTATAGGATGTTTTACTTTAGTAACCTATCTAAAGATTGTAAATTCCTTTGCCAAGATTATTAAATATATTTTCAATTAAAATCAACCGCTTTTTGATAATGTGAGTCGTTGAGCCACCGCCAGTTTGTTGTTTTTGAGACGATCTGTGTACGTAATAGATTTAACTCTGATTTAATTGTCGACTAATAGTTAAATGCGGAACCGTAGGCACGTTATCCCAGGTTGCAGTTTGACATATTAATTTAGGGTGCATTGCAAACTTATTGGGGCCGACCTTGGGTGCATTTCAGACTTTTCGGGGCAGACTCAGGACGCATTGCAGACATTTTAGGGCAGACTTCGGGACAGTGTCCCACGTAAGTAGATTTACCCGAAGTTTTTTACCCCAAAAAGTCTGCAATGCGCCCGAAGAAAATGCTATCTGGGTTATTTTTATCCTTAAACTTATGTTCAGCGAACAGCACATAAATAAATCACTCAAGGTGTTATCCGAAGCAAATCCCTTTAGGTTACTATAGGAAGTTACTCAGTATACCAAGTTGAATGATTTGCTAAGTTTAATAAACGTTGAATCATACAGCAGTTTCCTGTCTCTCTCTTCTACCCACTTTCACCTAGCTATCAACAAATTTTTCAGTCAAGATCGTCCCAGGCTGAATTATTACTGCCGCTCCACTACTGGGGCAATTTTGTCCACCAGACGGTGTATGGAATTCATAGGTTGCTGACTTGATACCATCAGTCTATCTACCTCTTTCAGGATTGGGTCACATTTGCGTCTTTCGATCACCGGGTAGCCAGTCCTTAAATATTAGTAAGGTGGTGAATATCCTGTAAGCAGTGTGGTGTATCAGCTGGGGGGAACAGTGGCCTAAGAAGAACCCCAGCCCGTCTTGGTGCTCGAGATTAATGGAGCATAAATTGGCTGTTTCAGGAGAAGAACATTGGGGGACGGATTATTATCACAGTTCTTGCACAAACTAAAACACTGTTGAAGAAAGCAGGTCAAGAGAGGATAAACTGAAGCAGGGCTGGATGCAAGCCATCCAGGAGAATGGTAAGAGACAGTAAATGGTCAGGATACTGACTTTTTTCTCGAGCAGACAGCATACACCAAAGATAGAGTATTGCAGTGGGAACGCAACGCATAATGGCGGATGGATCACATGAGCACAGGTGAAGATGCGGAAATCTCAGAACTTGTAGCCAACGTCGGATCACTAACGGAAATACTGGCCAAAGTGCAGCTAGTGAGAGTCGATCGAGACAGGTCGCCTGACACAAGACATTTTAGGTCGAGAGGCATTCGATAAGCAATGATTTTATCAAATAGTTAGCCAAGATCAGTGGTCGACAGCTAATATCATTACGGAAGGCGGTTGTTTTGTTCGAATTCTCTATTTTAAAGCACAGTGATGAGCGAGTGTAGCGAGGAAGACTAACCGAAGCAACGGAATGTCATTCGCCATTCAGTGTTGTTCGCTTGGTGAAGAGTGCCCAATATATCACAAAGAAGATACATTTCCTAATTGGTTACTCACCACATCCTTCTGAATTCCCTAATCACTAACAACCCCGAAGTGATCAAGGTCCTACATTTTAGAGACCCTCTAGGAAACTAGTTAGTAAGGCCACCTGGATGAACTCGTTTCCAGTTGGTTTCGACCAGATATAGCGCTCACAACCGATATGTGGCTATCGATCACCAAGCCGCACCACCGACTGACTCTTTGGCTTGGTCCACTAACCTGTTGGCCAGCTGCTATTAACAGCGACCAAACTAACGAAAGGAGAATATAACACCTACAGCTGCTAAAAAGCGCATTTACTGACGAAGATTTGAGGAGAATGTACAAGCAGATAGTTGCACCACAACAAAGCTGCCGAGCTCTTGTCCCCTAAGATTATATCGACCACCATTTGTTTCAGTCCTCGTGGATAAATAAACTGAAAAACGGCTGTGGTTCGGTTGAGTTGCCGATTTTCTTTGACCCCCTAAAACCATGCATTAGCATCCCTTATAAGTTACTTCTCCAAGTGTGACGGCTTGAATCCTCTGCCCTCCGGAGCTGAGTCTAAGGTTTCCATCCTGTGTATTTGTTTCTTATTGGCGAGTTTAGAACTGGACTCACCTAGGACTCCAATTTAGCAGGCGTATTATTACTTTGAATTTACGCAACACAGAAATTCCGAATGAACGTAGCATTTTTACGCGAAACAGGTTAGGGTTGTTCACTCAACGATTTACTAAGCACTGTATTTCTGTCAAAGACCAAACTGCATTGTTGATCTTCTCCCTTACCTGAGTTTCTATAACTGGCGGTTATAAACTGTTTTACAGCTTGTGAATACTTTACCACCCAGTAGTTAGTGGCTGTGAACTTATTTTGCCATTAAGGGTACTGTCAGTCAGGCCTCATGAACCGTCAATGCCCAGCTCTTGCTACGCTGGGCCTCACGCTGTCCCTCGAAGATTTTCAGAAACGTTTAGTATTAACCGACGCGAAAACCAAAACACTGTTTGGCGATTCGAGAATCCTTTATTCTAACGCCAACATATAACCAACAATACTGTTATTACAGAGTAAGGTCTAAGAACAAATGTTATAACAATAAATCGCGATATTACTTCTGATAATTTTTCAATCTTCCTTCTAAACAGAGACCGATGAGACGATGACTGATTGATGACTCCGCGAAAAATATAGGGAAGTTGGGTGTGAGCAAACAACCATGAATTGATCGTTCAATCTTCAACTACACTGACAGGTACACTGATCTAAAACCCTTCAGTTGAGCTTTCTCTGTCCCGTCCTATCCGCCTATGTAAAATCAACGACATCCTGAAACTTTTACGAACTTGCTTCTAAAGTTTGCTGGATCGCTATTCATACTCGCAGTGAACAGATATGCCACAATCGACGACATGAATGTTGAATTCACCAATACTTATCTCCGGAAATCGAAATCTTGAATTTACGCTATGAGCGTCTTGATGTTAGGAAGTGACATTTTTATCGATCACTTGAGTGCAGTACCGGTGCCATGGTTATGTTTCCCACTAGAAGATGACCACCTCACATATTCCGTTTAACTGCCCCCAAGTTCCACGCCGGTATGGTGACTAGTGCAACCTAGTAAACCAGTTGGTTAGGCTGCTCGAATGACTTAGAACCCGTTCCTGGTCGGCTTCGACCATAAATGATGTTCACTGTTGAGTGGCCATCTATCCTGCTGGAATTCAGCTGTGGTCACGGTATCTTCTGATTCTTTAGCCTTGTCACCGGGTTAGGTGCGCCAGGCTGCTCTCAGCACCATCCAGACTAGAATAGGGGGATTTAATTTCTACGGCTGTTCAAGGATGTATTTGTTGACGAAGTTACGAAGAGAATACGGAGGTACACAATCACAAACACTGTGCAATGCTGCGCTCTTGTTCCTTGAAAACATAATTGTCCTCAATCTGATCCAGCCAATACAGACATAAAATTGGCCGTTGTAAGTGTGGTCAAGGTTCAGTAGAATTGACAAACTGTTGTGATCTACACACTCTCACTAGCTCTGAAGTTCAACTAGTCACATGAAGAACAGAACCAAGTGCTGAGACAGTAGATGAAACCTGATCAAGTTGAGAATGAGATCATTCGGAGGATTGCCTCGAGCAGATAAACCAACACCACATCGTTGAGGTGAGACTTCACGTGGCTGCAAACAGTGAACAGCTGTTTACGTACCCGCCCCTAAGGACCCCTGTCAGATGAAAGAGGAAGGAAGACGCTAGGTAAGAAGGCAGACGATGTCACTATGATCTGAAAAGTGTCTCACTGCCCATACACTGAAGTAAATCATTGATACGTATAGCAACCAAGTATCACATTATGTTTGGGCAACTCACGCTTGCAATGGAAATCTGTGGTCTGAAAAGGAGGAAGCAAAACCAAGCGAGGAAGCTTTGTTTGCAGGATACGGCAGAAAAAGGAAAAACCAATTACTTTCCAGGTTCTGTAATTAAATGTGTAGAAAAGTCTGTTACTGTGGCGACTGACAATTTCTATCTCTGTATTGTTTAAATACTCACTGTTGATTGTTAATATTTCTTATATGAATTGCATTATAATTCCGCTAAATACAAATTCCTGGATTCCGCCCTCTCTGAATTTTGGTTGGATTCTTGTAATTCGGTCATCTCGAAATACTAATACTACTACTACAAATAATTACCACAAATTGGCCTCACGATGAAACTAAATAACCTCGGAAAATTTCCTAAAAATGGTTCACCGCGGAAAATTGCTGATTATCTTGAACGCTTCGATGGATGGCGCATTTCAAAGAATGTTCGGGATGACAAAATTCCAGCACATTTCATTACTGCTATTGGGCTAGATGGGGGTGGAACACTAATTTACTGTGAACAATCCATGTGTGCAACCCAGTTTAGTATCCCAATTCTGTCACAACTCAATGACTCGATCTGGGTCGAAATAAAAGGTGTCAGAAGTGAACCTATACTTGTGGGTTGTGTACCGGCCCTCTTCATCCAGCAGGGAATATGATAATATGCATAGCAATATCTTTAATGTTACAGCCAATCTTCCTTTCAGTTTTAAAATTATCGGAGGCGATTTCAACTTGCCAGAAGTATCATGGTCTTCACTCCGAGGACCCCAAAGGTATGATAATCTCATAAATTCCATCGTCACAGGAGGGTGGACACAACACATAAATTCACCCACTAGATCCGCAAATATCCTAGACCTTATTTTCACGAACAACATAACGCCATCTACAGTACATGTGGGACATGAATTTCCAGGTAGTGACCATAGAATAGTAGTTTGTTCTTTTGACATCTTTCCTGAAAGAAAACGCAGAGATGAAGCTGGCCAGATACCTATGAGATTGTACACACATGCTGACTGGGACTTGTATCAGCACCTAATTAGATGTTCTAATTGGGACTCGTACTTTTCGAACCAGTCCTTAGATGCAATTCTTAACAACTTCTATCAGAATATTAACTCAATTCACGACGTCATTGCACCCGAGAAGATTCTTAACTTCAGATTCCCCCAAAGTGATTATATTCCGACATCGTTTAGAAGTCTACGTAAGCACTCAATAAAATACTACAGATATCATGACTTATCGTCATTAATTGCCATAACGTCCCTTCTCAGTAGAATTGAAGAGTTGAGAAATATAGGCCTCAGAAACAAAGAAATGCAGGCCATTCATGCACCGCATAACTCAGGAGAAATAGCCAAACTTTTTAAAAGTAGGTTGATGAACTCCAAAACACCCTATCCGAAAATAATATACTTAGACGGCATTGCTTACGAAAATAATGAGGCGATATGTGAACTGTTTAGCAAGCACTTCGCCAGATTATACACCTTAGAGAACGATGAGGTCGTGGATTTCCCACGTAAAACAGACGAATGTTTAAGTGACATAATTTTCACCACACATGAGATCGATAAAGCTGTCGCAAATCTTAAGCTTAGTAACACTACTGGCCCAGACGGTATATCTTCCGTTCTGCTGAAAAAAGGTGGTAATGACATGAGTTTACTCTTACTCAAGTTATACTCAATTTCATTAAGCGATGGGACATACCCTAACTGCTGGAAGAAGTCTTATATTGTACCTATCCATAAATACGGGCCTATAGCTGATATCAACAACTACCGCCCCATCAACATCACGTCTGTAGTTTCACGTGTAATGGAAAAGATAGTTAAGACTCAAATCATTCAGTACTTGCTGTCAAATGACCTACTATCCCCATCCCAATACGGTTTCTTAAGTAGAAGGTCGTGCATAACTTGCCACTTAGATTATTTTGACTACATTACACAAAGCATTGATAATGGGCGTTCGGTAACAACATTGTTTCTCGACGTTAGCAAGGCCTTCGATAAAGTCCCACATATCAGACTCCTAACAAAACTCCAATCCTACGGAATAACCGGAAATCTTCACAAATGGATAAGTTCTTTTCTCACAGAAAGACAGCAATTAGTCAAAATCAACCACCAGTTGTCTTCCTCAAAGCCGATAACCAGTGGTGTAATACAAGGTAGTGTTCTTGGCCCTATTCTATTCCTCTTATTTATAAATGACATAGTCTCTGTAATCAAGTATGGCAAGCCATACCTTTTTGCAGATGATCTCAAGATAGTATATGATTATGGGTACGGTGATATGAGCGTCGAAAGCAAGATCCAACAAGACTTAAATGATCTAGGCGATTGGAGCGAAAAGTGGCAACTGACTTTCAACCCAGACAAGTGCGGTATAACCCACCTTGGACGCTGGAAACCGATAATGTGCCTATATATGTACGGTAAGCTCCTCTCAAAACTGAACACAGATCTCGGGATAACATACTCAGATTTATCCTTTTCCGATCATGCAAATAAGGTTGTATCTGACTGTAAACGACTTACTGGCTTTGTACTGCGTAACTTCTACACCCAAGAAGCAAGATTAGCTATATATAGGACATGTATCCGTCCCAAACTTGAATATTGTGCTCTCCTATTTAGTAACCTCAGGTCTGTAGACAGAAAAAAATCGAAAGTGTCCAGAGATTCCTCACGAAACGCATAATAGGGTTCGACCAACAAGTGGAATATGTTGACAGGTGTGTACGTCTGAAATTAGAGCCTCTGTGGTTAAGGAGAGTGAAGTGCAACCTATTTCTACTCTTCAAAGTCATTAGGAAACATTGCTACAGTAACTCATCCATAACGTGGGAAAATATTAAATCATATCAGCTGCGAAACCACGACTACCTTGTCAAGGTGGCTACCCACAGAAAATCCATTAGGGCAAACTTTTTCACCATAAAATATTGCACTCTTTGGAACCAACTACCACCTGAAATAAGATGTTGTGAAAACCCTGATGGGTTCAAACGGAGCCTAGAAAGACACTTTAACATGTCCACCCTAGCTCGTCTAAAAGACCACAACTGTTGGTAGAACGGAAATTGAAGGCCAGTCCAGTTTTCAGTATAGTCACATACGTATATCTCGACTCTAATACTCACGCAGCGAACGTTAACTAATTTACTGATTTCTATTCTCTATAATTTTCACTAAGTTGTGTTGGTAAAAGTAAGACTGGAAATAATTATAATGGCACCCACACATTTTAACATTTTACATATAATAATAATAATAATAGTATATTCTCATTTTGTACATGAGAGACGCCAGTTTACAGGCATCATCAATATGATAAATTACATATACGATTAGCAATCATAATTAATAATAATGTTTTAATAAAGTACACATTTTTTCCTACTTGTGTAGGACACACCAAATATACAGGCATGGATAAGCATTAATTAAATTTCATAAATTCGGTTTATGGTTAAGTTACATGGTTGCTGGCGTTTTTGTTTTAATAATAATTATAATAATGTATATTCTCATATAAACATATAAATTTACATGAAAATGCATGCCATTTTTTTAGGTCTGTGGGAACAATATGATAACCAGTCATTCAATGGAGCACATCATGAAATATAGGAATATTGACTTCGCATTAACAAAAAAACCCAAGTAAGTTTCGGATGGATTAAAAATACTTGGGAAAAAATAAAGCTTGAAGTTATTCCACAATATAACAAGTCATTCAATGGAGCACATCATGAAATATAGGAATGTTGTCTTCGCATTAACAAAAAAACCCAAGTAAGTTTTGGATGGATTAAAAATACTTGGGAAAAAATAAAGCTTGAAGTAATTCCTCAATATAACCTGGGTGTGTACAAATCCGAATCTCATTTTTGATTTGATTTATATCCAAATTGGGTAATAAGGAAGCTATTTTTACAGATACGATCAGTTATGTTATCAGCTACAATCGTGAAGTTGTATTACAAATTGATACTTTTCCATTGGTATAAGAGTATATTCCACAAATGTAATCCAGGTTGCGTCGTGGAGAAAGTTAATTCGTTATTAACCAGGCAACTGAAAGATACGGGACCAATAATGTTTGCAGATCATTTGTCATTGTAAATGGTCAAATATCCACATTATTCATTCTCATTCAAAAAGTCAAATGGAAGCTGAAATGGTGAGAGAAAAAAGAAGACAAACAACAGCAACGCAAAAGAAAGCAACGGGAGTCCTTAAGGAGTGATTAATAAATATACACATATATATTCTCTTTAGTAACTGTGGTTATTTTGGTACACAAACTAACTAGTCCCGTTATGCTAACTTTTATATTATGTGTGAACTAATATTACTGTCCTGTGTAGAAATGTTAATCATCTAGTTCCAATAATATTAAAATTTATAATTGTAGTTTGCTGTAACTACACGTTTAAACAACTTAAAATATCTATGTAGGGTGAAAAAGAGGGTGTAAGAGTTAGACGTATAAGTGCATTGTCATCTTTGAGCAGTCTGGTGACTGAGGAGATGAACACTGGAAGTGTGTTTGCATCGCGCACATTAGCTGGTAGTCTATTCCAAATGACTGAAAACTTATTTAAGAAGAAGTTGTACCGCACGTAAGTCTGACAGTGCTCTATAGCAGCTAGGTTGTGATGATTTCTAAGATTGTAACTGACGACAGCGGTAGGTTTAGTTAATGGCTCGGAGGAATGCAAGAGAAGATTAGTTAGCTTATAGTAAAAGATTAGGTTTAGCTTAAGGCGTCTTTTCCAGAGGGGTTCTAATCTTAGTCTTACGCATCTCTCATGGTATTCCAGACCACTTTCTAAACCAAGAGTTCTTGAGGTAAACTGCCGTTGCACTCCCTCTAATTTAAGCTTGTCATTTTGTCTTAGTCCGCTAAGAATAAACGGGCAGTATTCTAAGATAGGTCGGACACATACTTTGTATAATAAAACCCTAGTTTCACAACAAAAGAAATTGCGTGTTATGCATCCTATCAGCCTACGCGTTTTACGTCTGGCATAATCAGTCTGTTCAGCGAACGTTAGGTTACTAGAGTATCTAATACCGAGATCTACAACTGAATTGAGCTTAGCTAGTTTTCGCCCATTTATTTCAAGGTTTAGATCAAGCTTACTGTTGCCGATACAAATCCAGCCGCATTTGTCAATGTTAAAATTTAGGCAGGATTCAGCACACCACGTTGCAAGGCTACTTAGTTCAAGATGTATTTTATCTACCATATCGCTTAATTCATGAGTGTAGCAGGAGTAGACGACTTTGAGGTCGTCAGCATATAGGAATGGTTTACCTGAGGTGAAGCACTTGCAAATGCTGTTAATGTAAACTGTGAATAAAAGTGGACCTAGGACACTACCTTGCACGACCCCACTTGAGATTTGCCTAGGGTGAGACAATACAGATCCAACTTTGGTTATTTGTACCCTGTTGCTTAGAAATGATTTTAACCAGTTCAGTAATGGGTTGCGAATTCCACATACTAATATAATAATACTTATTAATCATGCATGTACAATTCTCAAATTAGATTGATATTAAAATACTAAACATGATTAAATATTTATGCATCAAATGTTCTAATGCTTTACCACGCTTGTTTCCCTTATAGCACTCAATTATTGACCACAGTGTATTATTTGATATATCCTAGCAACGTCTCGTAAACCGTTAATGCCCAGCTCTTCCTACGCTCGGTCTCACGCTGTTCCTTGAAGTTTCTCAGAAACGCTTAGTAATAATAATAATAATAATAATAGTATATTCTCATTTTGTACATGAGAGACGCCAGTTTACAGGCATCATCAATATGATAAATTACATATACGATTAGCAATCATAATTAATAATAATGTTTTAATAAAGTACACATTTTTTCCTACTTGTGTAGGACACACCAAATATACAGGCATGGATAAGCATTAATTAAATTTCATAAATTCGGTTTATGGTTAAGTTACATGGTTGCTGGCGTTTTTGTTTTAATAATAATTATAATGATGTATATTCTCATATAAACATATAAATTTACATGAAAATGCATGCCATTTTTTTAGGTCTGTGGGAACGGACGAAAAAACCAAAACACCAATTGTTGACTCGAGGATTCTTTATTGTTACACCAACATATAAACAATGTTACCACTAAGGTCTGTGAACAAATATTACAATATTAAATCACAATATTACTTCTGACGGTTTTCTGCTGACTTCTCTCTGAACAGCGACCGATGAGACGATAACTGTCGTATTGATGCCTCCGCGAAAATTTGGGGAAGTTGGTTTGAGCAAACAACCATGAATTGATCGTTCAATCTTCAACTGCATTGACAATATACTAATTATATTATTGATTATACTCTTATGATATATGGTTTGTTTTACTCTACGGCTCCCTTTACACTAAGTACCATTCTTCAGTATGCGCGCACTGCAATATTGCTAACCAAATGCTGAAATTTTGTGGATTCTGTTAATATCTTTTTATAATATGTCTAGACACGTTACTTTGCAATGTCAGATGTTTACTATATATAAGTACACTAAGTCCTGCCAACCGACCTTACCTTCAGTTCATACTACCTACATTGAACCCTAACTTTGGTGTTCTGCTGAATCTTGCTCCACTATTCACAATACATATTCGTTTTAACCTTTAAGGTTTTAACTTCTTATAAAGTAATCTGTTCATTAGGATGCATGCACACATATATGATATGTTCATAAAGATGTACGTGGAGACCTATTGGAAGCACTCATTAAGAAATTTAGGAGGATGGAATATGGGGTACGAACATGTCTGGTACCAAGCAATATATTTGCGGTAGCCATAATAATCATAGTCTCAGAGCCTAATATCATAAAAGGAGGGAGGGTGGCGCTAGCTGATCAGTAGATATGGTGGTGGTCACTGAGGTGAATCACCCCATTCTCCAGGAACAGCAATATGCAAATTAAAGGCTCGAGATATTTCTGATTTTTATGAGGGCTTAGATCTTTATCTATAAAAAGATAATAATGAACGCCTTGACAGATCATGCTTCTACCTTTAAATATATACTATTCTCCCAGCCTATTGTTGAGATGCGACCATGTGGGATCTGCACAGATTTATGGGGCATCTTATAAACTAACTTGCTGTCCATTGACTGATCTTTAAATACCAGTTCACAATGTCTTATCTCATTCATTTTCCAATAACGTCTTTACTTGATCCTCATTACACTCCATTAAACCTAACATTTTATAGCTCTATATGAATTCGATTAGACTCGTTCTATTCCTATTCTCTGTAGGGTACGGCTGTGCACCAAATAGACAAAAAGGCATGAAATAAAACAACTGGCTCGAAAATAATTGTTTGAAAGCCAAAAGTGGACATCATGATAGTACGAAGAATATTGGTATCATTATACATTGCAAATGAACGTTGTCGGCCTAAGGAATAATTACTTCCTCATTCTGTTTTCTATATAAATGTATTCAATAATGATATATTGCACTTACTTAATTAATTGCACGTTAATGATTCACATTAGCACTTTAACTTTTCTAAAACAGCTTCCAATCCCTTGTAAACGTTGTACTTACCTCAATATTGGTTGGTCATCGTATGCCTACAACCACGGGATGAAAACGAAACGAAGTCAGTTTTCCCGCGAAAACTGGAGGACAACTGTACAATTCAATAACTATACGGCCTGTGTCAATGAAGTTGAAGATTGAACGATCAATTCTTGGTTGATTGCTCAAAATCAACTTCCCCAATTTTCGCGGAGGCATCAATACGACAGTTATCGTCTCATCGGTCGCTGTTCAGAAAGAAGAGTGAAACATCGTCAGAAGTAATATAATGATTTATTATTGTAATATATGTTTTCAGAACTTAGTTCACTTATTCTTTTTATATGTTGGTGTAACAATAAAGAAATATCATGCGGCAGATCGGTGATTCGGTTTTTTCGTCCGTTATTACTAAGCGTTTCTGAGAAACTTCAAGGAACAGCGTGAGTCCCAGCGTAGCGAGAGCTGGGCATTAACGCTTTATGAGACGTGACTGACAGTTTCTGACTGTAGAAACAGATTCTGGTGAATTCAAACAGTTGGTGAAAGTTTGGATAGTCGCCGTTCATTTTTCCTGGTGCCGGTCAAGTCCTCTTTGAACAAGCAATATCTGGAACGTTTTTGGAATTTGGTCAAGTTCAACAATGCCTGGGTCAAAGAAGGGACAGAGCGTCTTGGATGCAAACAGGAAAGTAAGTCATGGTGACTTGTCTGTTAATTGTAACGATGTGTCTGGTGTTAAGCATGACATGGTTGATGTTACTGTTTCGCCGTTCAGGGATAATAGGAACATCAAACTCCCCAAATTAGAACCGCGGTGTTTTGATGGAAACCCGGCTGATTATTTACAATTTGTAAAGGAGTTTGAGATCATGTTGAGTGGTTTTTTATTAAATGATGAATTGGAGTTAATGTATTTGATGAGATATTGCACTGGAGATGCTTCAAGAGCTATACAGTGCTGTAAGTTTATGAAGCCAAAAGAGGGCTACTACGAGGCTATGAGCATATTACGTCAAAGGTTTGGAAGACCTTTGATTATTGCAGGGAAATTATTCGAGGCTGTTAAGGGTAATGGTGGTCAATTACAGGATGACTCCCAGGCACTCACTGAGTTTTTAGATAATCATATGACTTATAATAATACCTTGATTTCGATGAATCGCATGAGTGACCTCAACTCAAGTTTTATACTAGAAGTAATAGCGAGACGCCTACCTACTCGAATGCAAAGGAAGTGGGTGAAGATAAGCTCCCGTATGGAGGATGAGGGTATCGAGTCAAAGGTTGATGATATGCTGAAACTGGTAAATACTAGTGTCAATCTATCTATGAGCAAGTTCGCCAGTCTATTACATCTCACCATTAGAATAGAGCAGTCTGAGAGCAAAATGCAATCATTGATGACGAGTAGGCCTCAGAGAGGTGGATATCGAGAAGGCTCCATGATGTCTAGTAATGCATATAAACTTAGTGAGTGCAACAGGTTTCGTAGTACATGCTCAACAGATAAGTTGCAAGATGCAAGACAAACACGGTTGTGTTTCACACGTGTGCAAGAAGTGCATACAGAAGTGAACTGTGAATCAGTGAGCAAGTTCAGGGATAAGCTAAATGTAAACTCCAGGTCTGACTCCGAATTGTGTGACGATAACGGTGCGGTGAAGAAGTCTGTAGTTGCAACTGGTAAGCCATTGTTGAATAGATTGTCGCAGAATAGAGTTTCTGCTTCAGAGTGCAGTACTGACCCTACAAGTTTACAAATTATTACTAGTCAGAGTGAAGGTATGAAATCTTTAGGGCAAAAGGTTTGAGCATTGTGGATTAGATCAAATAAAGTATAATTATAGTTTAACAGTTTGCACACACTGAGAAGTTGTGTTATAACAAAACGTTTTCATAACAAAACTTATCATTGTGTGTAAACTATTAAAATAAAATGTTTAGAGATTTGTGAGGAAGAACCCAAATCATTTACTGCTGTTTCTAAAGAGTTTGAAAATGCTGAAGTAGACCAGATAGATGATGGTAAATTGAATATTTGTGATAATGATCATGGTACTTCACATTTGTCTTTGGTTGATCATGATGAGATGAGGGATATGCCTAATATTGCTATGTTGAACAAAGGTTCTGTACAGCTTGAACGTGAAGTAGAATTGAATGCAGATGCAGTTGCAGAAGGCATACATACTTGTCAGACCGTCAGTGTGATTGATCAGCATGTAGCCCACCTATCATCAGATGCTATTACTAAACCTGAGCTGATAGTAAATGACGGCAGTGGTGGTGGTCTTGCATGTAGACAAATTTCTGAAAGCCGAGCAACAACAGCTTCTGATCCACCACTAAGTTCATCAACTTGTGTCACTCAGTCGTCGTTGGTGTTGTCATCCACAATGAAATGGACGTCCATGAACTCACGTGCCTTATGCAATGACTATGATAGTATTGGTGCATTTGAAAGGACGAAAGATATTGCTCAGTTTAGAGAGGATAAGCCAAGTGTAAACGAGAGAGTAATTGTTAAATTGACTTGCATGAATAAAGGCATTTCTAGTTTCAGGTTACTATTTGAATGTTATTATCTTTGGTGCAAATTACTCTGTTTCTACGCTTGGTTGACCAGATACGTCGTATGTTTGTTCGTCATCTATATTCTACGATACAATGACATGAGCGTGTTGCCGTTCAGATTTGAGGATATAGCTGATAGAAGGAAGTCAGCAAATGAACTCTGCAACGATTTTCCAACCTAGAGCGTAAACCTGAGAAGGGTTGTAGGCGTACTGCTGTAAGTCCTACAGTTCCTCAAAGGGTAGGGCATCAATGAGCAGTTCAATGTGCTTGGTGTGTGATTTTGTACATATGTTCATATTGTATATACTGAATTGATATCATCTTTCATCTAGCTGTTGGTAATTCTGTTTGTGTGCGGAAGACTTCCACTTGGATCATCAACCTGAGAAGGAATGTAGGCGTACTGCTGTAAGTCCTACAGTTCTTCAGGGGTAGTTTGTCGTGTCAGAATCCACAACATTTGATGTGTTGATTGTACATATGTTTGTGTTAAATAGTTGTGTGAGTTCCAATTATCGCAATTGTTGGTTAATCTTGTTTGTGTCCGTACATTCCACAAATTACAATCGTCAATCTGAGAAGGGTTGTAGGCGTACTGGTGTAAGTCCTGCAATTCTTCAAAGGAATTCCACCAAGACATGATCGGCGAGGTTGTTTGTACTATTTGTATATATGTGTGGTGTGTCATATAAATTGGTGTATTTTGGATTCATTGTGTTTACTGGTTGTTTTCGTATCTTGTTATGATTGCATAATTTTGTGAAAATTTTCGTCGTGATTACTTCTGAAGTTGTTTCGAGTCTTCTACATCCATGAATGAATAGATTGATGTTAAGGACAGCAGATGGGTCGTATACGCCGGGGAGGCTAGGCTATTGCTGAGAATGAAATGCACACGGAGATAACTGTTAGCTGCGGTCCCACACGCCGGGGAGCGAGAGTGTAAACGACTGAGGCTCGCATACGTCACCGTTACTAGAACTGAGGCAGAATGAGTGACAAGCGATTTCAGTGGTAATTGGTAGTGAGTAGATAAGAGGATGAGCGTAGAGTATCGTGAGGTACTGCCATGGTCACGTTGCATTCTGCAAGAGTCACTCTAGCAAGTGGCGATTGTGTTGCAAGATGTCAAGAGGAGGTCTCTCCCTGGAAGGCGGAGATCGTCATTGATGTGTTAGATTGTGCTGTGTGTATGCTTGTGATGTGTTGGATTTTCTGTTTGTTTTCCGTTTCAGCTCTGTCCGTGTGACCCAGGTTCTCGCTATGGCATCCAAGTCAACGCGTATTGGTCAGGAAGGAAAAAAGGGATAGATCGATTTTTGCCGTGGAGTGTCAATGTAGTTGAAGATTGAACGATCAATTCTTGGTTGTTTGCTCAAAATCAACTTCCCCAATTTTCGCGGGAGTCATCAATCCATCAGTCATCGTCTCGTCGTTCGCTGTTCAGAAAGAAGTCAGGCCAAAACCGTCAGAAGTAATCTTGTGATTTATTATTGTAATATTTGTTCACAGACCTTAGTGATAACATTGTTTATATGTTGGTGTATCAATAAAGAATCCTCGAGTCAACAATTGGTGTTTTGGTTTTTTCGTCCGTTATTACTAAGCGTTTCTGAGAAACTTCAAGGAACAGCGTGAGTCCCAGCGTAGCAAGAGCTGGGTATTGACTCTTTTGGATACTTGGCTGACAGTGCATCTATAATAACCAACTTTGAACTCGATATTAAACTTCTGAATAATAAACCCTGTTATACTGGCTTTCTTTTGGTTGGAGAAACATGCTCGAAATTCTGGTCTATGTTTTACTGTCAATCCCACAGAAGTTCAGTAGGTTATTAAGTACCTATCCAGTGTTCAGATTTCCACACTGCCATCTTTTGACAATAGCAATAATTTTCGGCAGTGTTATCGTTTGTTGCTGATCCATTCAGTTACCAAATTTCTTCATCGTCACTTTTTTGTATTTAACCCGTCGTAGCAAGTAACTAGACACCAATGCTGCAGCCAGGCTCAAGCGGGATTTCACATTAAAATTGCTATGTTAAATCGTCCGCTCTCATGATTTTCACAGGTTTATTCCTCTCTGAATAATCTTTTAACTTTTTAAATTTCCGGCTGACACAGATTTAGATTAAAGAGAAATGCCGAACTAATACAATAACGGCGACTTCGCGGCAAAAGTTAGGATAAACTGCTTGAATTTCAACTAAAACTAGGGCTCATGTGAGTTTTGAGTGCAAATGAATATGCGGTGGGTTGGATTCAGGTATCAAAGTTTAGCTTATGAGCGATGAGTAGCATGAACATGTTTGCTTCTCAAAATTGGCTCCAATCCATTTTCCCTCAAGAAAGTGGAAGACAGTGTCAGAACGGAACAGCCAGAACAGCTTTTACCAGTAGACACAATTCCAAAAGTTAACGCTTCCATGGATCATATAAATAATTTGTAGCAGTGAACTTTAACAGTGTGTCCAAGTAGCCTTCTGATTAATATAAGCCATTACCGCATTTTTGATAATATGTTGTTGCAATATCATCTCGGTGACTAGGATTTTTATTCGTATATTTGTTATGTTAACGAGCTCTCTCTAGACAGTTCCCTACAAGTATCTCCAGGTCCAAAAAGAAATATTGGAGACGCGTCCCTTATTGTAGTTTTTACCTCAATAATGTATCATTGGTGGTTAATTGCTTCGGTTTAGACGGTTGTTGAATGGAAGAGGAAGGTGAGGTTTTAAATGACTGTAACGAGTTGTCTTTCAGTAGATTGAGATATTTCAAGAGCTAGTCGAGGGAGGATGTACTTGAACAGTTCCAGCCGGTCCTTGAGACAAACGAAGGAATTATGGACATGATAATAATAATAATAATAGTATATTCTCATTTTGTACATGAGGAACGCCACTTTACAGGCATCATCAATATGATGAATTACATATATAATTAGCAGTCATACTTAATAATAATAATGTTTTAATAAAATACGCATTTTTTCCTACCTGTGTAGGACACACCAAATGTACAGGCATGGATAAGCATTATTTAAATTTCATAAATTCGGTTCATGGTTAAATTACATGGTTTGTGACGTTTTTGTCTTTGGTTCGTGGGAAAAATTCGATAACCAGTCATTCAATGGAGCACATCATGAAATATAGAAATATTGTCTTCGCATTAACAAAAAAACCCAAGTAAGTTTTGGATGGATTAAAAATGCTTGGGAAAAAGTAAAGCTTGAAGTAATTCCACAATATAACTTAGGTGTGTACAAGTCCGAATCTCATTTTTGATTTATATCCAAATTGGGTAATAAGAAAGCTATTTTTACAGATACGATCAGTTATGTTATAATTTACAATCGTGACGTTGTATTACAAATTGATACTTTTCGATTGGTATAAGAGTATACTCCACAAAAGTAATCCAGGTTGCGTCGTGGGGAAAGTTAATTCGTTATTAACTAGGCAAATGAAAGATACGGGACCAATAATGTTTGCAAACCATTTGTCATTGCAAATGGTCAAACATCCACATTATTCGTTTTCATTCAAAAAGTCCAATGGAAGCTAAATTGTGAGAGAAAAAAGAAGACAAACAACAGCAAAGCAAAAGAAAGCAAGAGGAGTCGTGAAGGAGTGATTAATAAATACATACTTATATATTCTGTCTAGCAACTATGGTTATATTCGTTCATTAACTAACTAGTCCCGTCATGCTAACTTTTAAATTATGTGTGAACTAATATTACTGTTGTCAAAGCAGTTGAAGATTGAACGATCAATTCTTGGTTGTTTGCTCAAAATCAACTTCCCCAATTTTCGCGGAGGCATCAATCCATCAGTCATCGTCTCGTCGTTCGCTGTTCAGAAAGAAGTCAGGCCAAAACCGTCAGAAGTAATCTTGTGATTTATTATTGTAATATTTGTTCACAGACCTTAGTGATAACATTGTTTATATGTTGGTGTATCAATAAAGAATCCTCGAGTCAACAATTGGTGTTTTGGTTTTTTCGTCCGTTATTACTAAGCGTTTCTGAGAAACTTCAAGGAACAGCGTGAGTCCCAGCGTAGCAAGAGCTGGGTATTGACTCTTTTGGATACTTGGCTGACAGTGCATCTATAATAACCAACTTTGAACTCGATATTAAACTTCTGAATAATAAACCCTGTTATACTGGCTTTCTTTTGGTTGGAGAAACATGCTCGAAATTCTGGTCTATGTTTTACTGTCAATCCCACAGAAGTTCAGTAGGTTATTAAGTACCTATCCAGTGTTCAGATTTCCACACTGCCATCTTTTGACAATAGCAATAATTTTCGGCAGTGTTATCGTTTGTTGCTGATCCATTCAGTTACCAAATTTCTTCATCGTCACTTTTTTGTATTTAACCCGTCGTAGCAAGTAACTAGACACCAATGCTGCAGCCAGGCTCAAGCGGGATTTCACATTAAAATTGCTATGTTAAATCGTCCGCTCTCATGATTTTCACAGGTTTATTCCTCTCTGAATAATCTTTTAACTTTTTAAATTTCCGGCTGACACAGATTTAGATTAAAGAGAAATGCCGAACTAATACAATAACGGCGACTTTGCGGCAAAAGTTAGGATAAACTGCTTGAATTTCAACTAAAACTAGGGCTCATGTGAGTTTTGAGTGCAAATGAATATGCGGTGGGTTGGATTCAGGTATCAAAGTTTAGCTTATGAGCGATGAGTAGCATGAACATGTTTGCTTCTCAAAATTGGCTCCAATCCATTTTCCCTCAAGAAAGTGGAAGACAGTGTCAGAACGGAACAGCCAGAACAGCTTTTACCAGTAGACACAATTCCAAAAGTTAACGCTTCCATGGATCATATAAATAATTTGTAGCAGTGAACTTTAACAGTGTGTCCAAGTAGCCTTCTGATTAATATAAGCCATTACCGCATTTTTGATAATATGTTGTTGCAATATCATCTCGGTGACTAGGATTTTTATTCGTATATTTGTTATGTTAACGAGCTCTCTCTAGACAGTTCCCTACAAGTATCTCCAGGTCCAAAAAGAAATATTGGAGACGCGTCCCTTATTGTAGTTTTTACCTCAATAATGTATCATTGGTGGTTAATTGCTTCGGTTTAGACGGTTGTTGAATGGAAGAGGAAGGTGAGGTTTTAAATGACTGTAACGAGTTGTCTTTCAGTAGATTGAGATATTTCAAGAGCTAGTCGAGGGAGGATGTACTTGAACAGTTCCAGCCGGTCCTTGAGACAAACGAAGGAATTATGGACATGATAATAATAATAATAATAGTATATTCTCATTTTGTACATGAGGAACGCCACTTTACAGGCATCATCAATATGATGAATTACATATATAATTAGCAGTCATACTTAATAATAATAATGTTTTAATAAAATACGCATTTTTTCCTACCTGTGTAGGACACACCAAATGTACAGGCATGGATAAGCATTATTTAAATTTCATAAATTCGGTTCATGGTTAAATTACATGGTTTGTGACGTTTTTGTCTTTGGTTCGTGGGAAAAATTCGATAACCAGTCATTCAATGGAGCACATCATGAAATACAGAAATATTGTCTTCGCATTAACAAAAAAACCCAAGTAAGTTTTGGATGGATTAAAAATGCTTGGGAAAAAGTAAAGCTTGAAGTAATTCCACAATATAACTTAGGTGTGTACAAGTCCGAATCTCATTTTTGATTTATATCCAAATTGGGTAATAAGAAAGCTATTTTTACAGATACGATCAGTTATGTTATAATTTACAATCGTGACGTTGTATTACAAATTGATACTTTTCGATTGGTATAAGAGTATACTCCACAAAAGTAATCCAGGTTGCGTCGTGGGGAAAGTTAATTCGTTATTAACTAGGCAAATGAAAGATACGGGACCAATAATGTTTGCAAACCATTTGTCATTGCAAATGGTCAAACATCCACATTATTCGTTTTCATTCAAAAAGTCCAATGGAAGCTAAATTGTGAGAGAAAAAAGAAGACAAACAACAGCAAAGCAAAAGAAAGCAAGAGGAGTCGTGAAGGAGTGATTAATAAATACATACTTATATATTCTGTCTAGCAACTATGGTTATATTCGTTCATTAACTAACTAGTCCCGTCATGCTAACTTTTAAATTATGTGTGAACTAATATTACTGTTGTCAAAGCAGTTGAAGATTGAACGATCAATTCTTGGTTGTTTGCTCAAAATCAACTTCCCCAATTTTCGCGGAGGCATCAATCCATCAGTCATCGTCTCGTCGTTCGCTGTTCAGAAAGAAGTCAGGCCAAAACCGTCAGAAGTAATCTTGTGATTTATTATTGTAATATTTGTTCACAGACCTTAGTGATAACATTGTTTATATGTTGGTGTATCAATAAAGAATCCTCGAGTCAACAATTGGTGTTTTGGTTTTTTCGTCCGTTATTACTAAGCGTTTCTGAGAAACTTCAAGGAACAGCGTGAGTCCCAGCGTAGCAAGAGCTAGGCATTAACGGTTTATGAGACGTGACTGACAGTTTCTGACGGTAGAAACAGATTCTGGTGAATTCAAACAGTTGGTGAAAGTTTGGATAGTCGCCGTTCATTTTTCCTGGTGCCGGTCAAGTCCTCTTTGAACAAGCAATATCTGGAACGTTTTTGGAATTTGGTCAAGTTCAACAATGCCTGGGTCAAAGAAGGGACAGAGTGTCTTGGATGCAAACAGGAAAGTAAGTCATTGTGACTTGTCTGTAAATTGTAACGATGTGTCTGATGTTAAGCATGACATGGTTGATGTTACTGTTTCGCCGTTCAGGGATAATAGGAACATCAAACTCCCCAAATTAGAACCGCGGTGTTTCGATGGAAACCCGGCTGATTATTTACAATTTGTAAAGGAGTTTGAGATCATGCTGAGTAGTTTTTTAGTAAGTGATGAATTGGAGTTAATGTATTTGATGAGATATTGCACTGGAGATGCTTCAAGAGCTATGGAGTGCTGTAAGGTCATGCCCCCTAATGAGGGATACGCTGAGGCTATGAGCATGTTACG
This sequence comes from Trichobilharzia regenti, assembly GCA_944472135.2. NCBI lineage: Eukaryota > Metazoa > Platyhelminthes > Trematoda > Strigeidida > Schistosomatidae > Trichobilharzia > Trichobilharzia regenti. Next base: position 43,377,941 of record OX235267.1, read on the forward strand.
TCAAAGTTTTGGAAGACCTTCGATGATTGTAAGGAACGTATACGAAGCTGTTAAAGGGTAATGACAGTCAACTTCGAGATGACTCCCAGGCACTAACTGATTATATAGATAATCTTATGACTTATAAGAATACATTGATTTCTATGAATTGCATGAGTGACCTCAACTCGAGCTCAGTTCTAGAGGTAATTGCTAGACGCCTACCTACTCGGCTGCAAAGGAAGTGGGTTAAAATAAGCTCTCATATAGAGGAGGAGGGTATCGAGCCAAGGTTTGATTATATTCTTAGACTGTTGAAGGAGAGTGTCAACCAGGCGATGGGCAAATTCGCCAGCATTTTGCATTCTAAGGTAGAACCTAACGAAACAGTGAATATAAGGAAGGCATTTGTGGTGAAGTTTCAAGACACAACGAGGAAGGATGAGTGTATTTTTTGCCATAACACGCATCAATTGAGTGATTGTAATCGCTTTATCGCTGTCACCCGTAGAAATGTTAAAAATGGCAAAGCAGAAGCGGCTGTGTTTCAGTTGTTTAAAGATTGGGCATACAAAGTGGAATTGTAAGGCGACAAATAAAAGAAGTAGTGGTTTAACGGATATGCACCCACTTCTGAGAACAGTGAACGAACCTGGGAATTCGGTTAATTGTAATAGTATCTCTAGACCCCTTGACACCCCACAAGTTTTGGGTATTAAAGGCCCAAAGCAACCCTTGGTTGTAAATACCCTCAATTCTGCGAAAACAGTAGTATGTGAGCGAGTGTCATTTCAGTTAGAATCCTTGGCTACTGGGGAGACCGTGGAAGTGGATACTGCTTACACTACCTCCAGTATGAAACTTGGCGAAGCTATAGTACCTAGTCGTGAAACGGTTGTCGGTAAGCCATACCTGTGTGACATACCTCTTCCAACACTGCAAGATGGAAGAGTGAGATTACTCATTGGATGTAGTGTGCCAGAAGCTCACAAGGTATTAGAAGAGAGATTTGGAGGTAGAGATGATCTGTTTGCGACGAAAACACCACTGGGATGGACAGTGAGAGGACCTATACCCATGGTCCACATATCATCATTAGTTGCAAACGATGGGGACAAACTAGAAACTATGATTAAAATATGTATGACAAGGAGTTTTGTGACTGCGGTGTCCCAGGGAAGGGTCGTTCTGTAGAAGACTTAAAAGCAGTTAAAATAGCCGAGGACTCTTGTAAATACGAAAACGGGCGTTTCAGCGTTGGCCTACCATGGAGATTTAAAGATAGACAGTTGGTTTGTAATAGGAAAGTTGCTCTTAAGAGACTAATGGGTTTACAGAAGAAATTTCTGTCAGATGCAGAACTCTGGACCAAATATAAGGAAGTCGTCGATAAACATATAATGAAGGGTTACGTTGAAAGACTAGTTGATCAGAGTGAGCCAGGGAAGTGGTATTTGCCCCATCATCCCGTCTTTAACCCGAGGAAGCCAGGTAAACTCCGTGTGGTGTTTGATTATTCTGCGAAACATGAAGGAGTCTCTTTAAATGATAATCTGTATAGTGGCCCAGATTGCGTGAGCTCATTAGTTGGACTGCTGTTAAGATTCAGAAAGTTAACAGTTGCTGTCGCGGCGGATATTGAGGAAATGTTCCTACAGGTGAAAGTGCCAGAGAGCGATAGAGATCACTTAGGGTTCTTGTGGTTTGATGACGGTCCTTGTGGTAAGGTGTGAGAATATAGGATGACAGTGCATCCATTTGGTACCACGTCCTCCCCATTTTGTGCTAATTTTGCTCTACGAAAGGCAGTGTCTACATTTGGTTCTAATGATTTGCTGAACGTCATAGATTGTTGCTTCTACGTGGATGATTGTTTAGCCTCCTTCGATGATGATAAGTCTGCATTTAGATTTGCAACAAGCATCACTGAGGTGTTAGCTAAGGCCGGCTTTCGTCTAACTAAGTGGGTCTCGAACAGCCTAGACGTTTTGAAGCATATAGATCCAGAAGACAGAGCACCTACCGTACGAGATTTGCCTGTTGATACTCTACCAGTTGAACGCACATTAGGTATGCGATGGGATGTGAACTCTGATACCTTTGGATTTAGTGTTGGTGATATTGATAAGCCAGTTACTCGGAGAGGTGTGCTCTCTGTGTTGTCGTCCGTGTTTGACCCACTTGGATTAGTAGCACCTTATCTACTTCCGGCTAGGAGGTTATTTCAAGAGACATGCAGGAAAGGGTTACAGTGGGATGAACCATTGAGTGAGAGGCAGAGAGAAGAGTGGAAGGGGTGGTTTAACAGTTTAAGAATGCTGAATTTACATTCCGTCTCACGTCCACTGAAGCCGTCGAGAAATCATGATATAATTGACTTCCATGTTTTTTTTCTGATGCCTCTGAGGTTGGATTTGGTGCAGCCGTATACATCAGAGCCACCTTAAGAGATGATATAGATATTCGTCTAGTGTTGGGTAAATCTAGAGTTGCACCTCTAAAGACGGTTTCGATTCCGAGATTAGAACTTAATGCAGCCTTACTAGCTGCGCAGTTATTCACAACGGTGTGTAAAGGCTTGGATTACCCCAAGCATCCCGTAACGTTTTGGACTGATTCGATGTCTGTGATATATTATATACGCAACGAGTCAGCAAGATATGCATGTTTTGTAGCTAACAGAGTATCTCAAATTCGTGAACTAACAACTGTTGAGGAGTGGAGGTACGTACCGTCTGGAAAAAATCCAGCTGATCTAGCCTCGCGAGGAGTTACTGATATGAATGTGGTTAAAAATAAGTGGTGGAAAGGTCCAGAGTTCTTGCTAAGGGCTGGTAGTGTGTGGCCTCGTAGAGAAGATGAACCACCGATAAACGGGTGTGCCTTGGAGTTGAAGACAAGTGTCAGTTTAACATCTACTCAAGAAAGACATTCAGGTTTACATCCACTTTTTAAATATTTTTCTTCTTGGTACAAATTACTGAAAGCTGTTGCGTGGTTGACACGATATGTTACGTATTTAAAGGTCATGCATCTTGCGGGATACGAAAATATGAATGTGGGACCTTTGAGAGTCGAAGATATCAGAAATGCAGAGTTAGCGATTTTGAGGGCTGCTCAGTGGGAAGCGTGGGGTGAGATTGCCAAGGAGGATAGTCCCGATTTCGCAGATTTCAAGGTGCGGTTAGATAGATTATCTCCGATAGTTTCCGAAGGGATCGCTAGAGTTGGTGGACGTCTACAAATGTTAGAATCGTCATATGAGACCCGTCATCCGGCTTTATTACCTTGCTACTATCCAGTCACTGATCTCATTATAAGGCACTACCATGTTCTTGAAGGTCATTTGGGTACTTCGCAAGTACTATCAAGTGTTCGATGTAAGTTCTGGCTAGTGAAAGGAGGTACCGCTGTCCGTAAAATAATTGATAAGTGCATGGAATGTAAACTCCGAAATGCTCGTCCAGCACAGCAGATGATGGCACCACTCCCAGTGTGGCAAGCTTCTGAAGGGAATTATCCATTTGAGTACGTTCGGGTGGATTTGTTCGGACCTTTTGTAGTGAAGAGAGGCAGAACCCTATGTGAAGGATATGGCTGTTTATTCACCTGTTTAAAAATGAGAGCTGTGCATATTGAGATGGTTCATACGCTAACTACTGATTCATTCGTGCTAGCATTACATAGATTTATAAATCTCCGGGGTGTACCGAAGATGATGTTCAGCGACAGAGGGACTAATTTTGTTGGCTGTCACGCTGAGCTTAAAGAGTACTTCGAAGGTCCTCAAACGAGAGTTCATGAAGAGTTACTGAAAAGGAACATCGAGTGGCACTTCAATCCACCACATGCCAGCCATAGAGGTGGGCTATGGGAAAGACCTATAGGAGTTATCAAGCGTATTTTAAGCTCCATAATTAAAAACCAGAGTTTGAATGACGAAACGCTGGAGACATTTTTTTGTGAAGCTGAACGAATATTAAATGACCGGCCGTTATCACCTGTGAGGGACGACGTCAAGGATTTTGATGTGTTAACCCCAAATAAATTATTGTTATTGAGAGGCAACCCTGGCATAGAGGACGCAAGCGGGGAAGGAATACCTACGATTAAAAGATGGAAACAAGCCAGGCACATGAAAGATATATTTTGGAAAAGATGGTTAAAGGAGTATGTTCTAACACTGCAAACCAGGGACAAGTAGAAAAAGTTGTGCCGAAACTTAAAGGTCGCTGACATAGTATTAGTAGCAGATAAATGTGCCACAGGTAGGTGGCCTTTCGGAGTGGTAGTAAGGCTGATCTGTAGTGGTGATGGATTGGTGAGGACGGTTGAGGTGAGAACAAGTTCTGGCATGTTGGCGCGAGATATCAGAAACCTGTTTCTACTGGAAAGTGCTAAGAGTAGAGAGTCGGAGGATGAAACACTAGATGATTTTCCAAACTAGGGCGTCAACCTGAGAAGGGTTGTAGGCGTACTGCTGTAAGTCCCACAATTCTTCAAAGGGTAGCGCATCAATGAGCAGTCTAATGTGCTCGGTGTGTGATTCTGTACATATGTTCATATTGTATATACTGAATTGATATCATCTGTAATCTAGCTGTTGGTAATTCTGTTTGTGTCCGGACGACTTCCACTTGGATCATCAACCTGAGAAGGAATGTAGGCGTACTGCTGTAAGTCCTACAGTTCTTCAGGGGTAGTTTGTCGTGTCAGAATCCACAACATTTGATGTGTTGATTGTACATATGTTTGTGTTAAATAGTTGTGTGAGTTCCAATTATTGTAATTGTTGGTCAATTTTGTTTGTGTCCGGACATTCCACATCTTACAGTCGTCAACCTGAGAAGGGTTGCAGGCGTACTGGTGTGAGTCCTGCGATTATAATAATAATAATAATAATAATTTATTTTCATATAAACATAAATTTACATGAAAATGCATGCCATTTTTACAGGCACGATCAAGGATGATATAATGTCAAATCTTAAATTGTCTACAAGTTAATAATGTTTCAACAGTTAAATATTTGATATATATATAAATACACATTGTCTGAACTAGGCTGTATAGTTATTGAATTGTACAATTGTCCTCCAGGTTGAGCGGGAAAATCGACTTCGTTTCGTTTTCATCCCGTGGTTGTAGGCATACGATAATCAACCAATATTGAGGTAAGTACAACGTTTACAAGGAATTGGAAGCTGTTTTAGAAAAATTAAAGTGCTGTGGTGTAACATTAAAGTGTAATAGATTAAGTGAGTGAAATATATCATTAATAAACACATTTATATAGAAAACAGAATGGGGAAGTAATTAATCCTTAGGCCGACAACGTTCATTTGCAATGTATAATGAAACCAATATATTTTATACTATCATGCGTTCACTTTTGGCTTTAATACAATTATTTTCAAGCCAGTTGTCTTTATTTCATGTCTTTTTTTCTATTTGGTGCACAACCGTACCCTAAAGAGAATAGGAATAGAATAAGTCGAATCAAATTCATAAAGAGCTATAAAATGTTAGGTTTAATGGAATATAATGAGAATCAAGTAAAGACGTTATTAGAAAATAAGTGAGACAAGATATTGTGAAGTGGTATTTAAAGATCTGACAATGGATAGCAAGTTAATTCATAAGATGCCCCGTAAATCTGTGCAGATCCCACGTGGTCGCATCTCAACAATAGGCTGAGCGAATGGTATATATTTAAAGGTAGAAGCATTATCTGTCAAGGCGTTCACTATTATCTTTTTCAAGATAAAGATCTAAGCCCTCATAAAAATCAGAAATATCTCGAGCCTTTAATTTGTATATTGCTGTTCCTGCAGAATGGGGCGATTCACCTTAGTGACCACCACCATATCTACTGATCAGCTAACGCCACCCTCCCTCCTTTTCTTCAAGGGAATTCCACCAAGACATGATCCGCGAGTTTGTGTGTACTGTTTGTATATACGTGTGGTGTGTCATATCAATTGGTGTATTTTGGATTCATTGTGTTTACTGGTTGTTTTCGTATCTTGTTGTTATTGCATAATTTTGTTAAAATTTTCGTCGTGATTACTTCTGAAGTTGTGTCCACTCTTCTACATCCGTGAATGAATTGATTGATGTTAAGGACAGCAGATGGGTCGTATACGCCGGGGAGGCTAGGCTATTGCTGAGAATGAAATGCATACGGAGATAACTGTTAGCTGCGGTCCCACACGCCGGGGAGCGAGAGTGTAAACGACTGAGGCTCGCATACGTCACCGTTACTAGAACTGATGCAGAATGAGTGACAAGCGATTTCAGTGGTAATTGGTAGTGAGTAGATAAGAGGATGAGCGTAGAGTATCGTGAGGTACTGCCATGGTCACGTTGCATTCTGCAAGAGTCACTCTAGCAAGTGGCGATTGTGTTGCAAGATGTCAAGAGGAGGTCTCTCTCTGGAAGGCGGAGATCGTCATTGATGTGTTAGATTGTGCTGTGTGTATGCTTGTGGTGTGTTGGATTTTCTGTTTGTTTTCCATTTCAGCTCTGTCCGTGTGACCCAGGTTCTCGCTATGGCATCCAAGTCAATTTTATCTGGCGGTACGTTCGAAATTGGTGACATTTTTGCACGTGTTTGCTCTGAAATTTATTTACTGCTTATTGTCATATAATTCTTGAAATTATGGTCCAAATCTCTAAAAAACGTGTTCGTAGAAACACAATTGTTTTAGATAGTGGCTTAAATTCGGTTATAACTGCATTACCGCCTCGTAATACAGTATCAACTACTAGCTCTCAAAATGGTTTGAGTGCAGATCTCACTCCTGTGATACAGGTGAAAGATGTTCTGTTAGAGAACTCTGAGTTCTGTAAACTAAACCTCCTTTTGAAAGATATGCAGAGGCAAGTAAGTGAAATTCAGAAAAAATTAGATCAGTTTGATAGTATGTCACTGCCAATCTCAAATACCACGGAGAGCCGTTCTGATATTGGCCAGGTTAAGTGTTTACTGGATGTAACTCAAAATAAGCTTTTGAATTTAGACCCAATAGCCTGTCTTTTAGAAAGGCATCCTAAAATATCTCCAGACAACCTAAATAAAGCTGAAAATCTGATTGACTGCTTGGCTACGGAGGTGATGAAGCGTATAACCTCTTCTCACCAAGCTATAGTTTACAACGTCCCAGATTCTCTGCCCCTGAAAACTGTAAGACACAAAATCCTGATTTGTTGCGGCATGGCTAGTGTTCCATGTGAATGCAAACGACTTCGTAAAAAGTCTAACCAGGCTAATTGCCCAATCATTTTTAAATTCAGTAATTCCCTTGATGCTAGTAAGTTTACTAAATGTCAGGATCACTTAAGACTGAATAGCAGTTATAAGTCTATAACCGTAGCTCAGGATAAAACACCGTGTCAGCGCAGAATAATGCGTAGTAATAACCTGGTCACCTCCTCTAGCTTAGATTTACCAAAAAAGGATCGTGCACAGCAACAGACACCTAGTGCTGAAACTAGCATTCAGCAAACTACACAACAAACACCCCTGCCAATGGAACTAGGAACTGATTTAGATACCAGTACCCCTGTAAACAAAGCCTCATCGAAAGATGTTAAAATGACTAGAACTTCTGCAAGTTGTTCTAAGAAATTTCCCCCCAAACGTAGTAACCTCACCACGATGAACAAATTTCGCAGGGTTGAGACTAATGATGGGGAAGAATACTTTGTATTCAATAAGCCTGCTGAGAGTAAGAATGCCAACAAACCATCACTTGTTACGAAAAACTCCTCTCGAAACATAAGTATATCTGGAGGTGTTCCGCATGCTCCACCTTATAGAAAGTCAGGCTCCAAGACTCCTAAAGTCTTGCAGCCAAAGCACCTTCCTTCACAATTCCCTTTAAGTTATAAAAACAACCCGAAGGTGTATACCGGTATGACGAATAGCAGTTGGATGGGTAGACCTTCTGATGCTATGCCTTTTAACCGTCAACCTAGGCCCAACCTGTACTACCCTTATATCCAGGAACACATGGTAAATTTTCCAGGTGTCCCGAATCACTGGTACGACCCATGGCACCTAGGACCACCTCATTGCACACCAACTCCGATGTGCAGACACCCAGTCCGACCTCCTTTTCATTCATAAATTCTTGCGGTGCTGACGCACAAATAGATTTAGGTTATGGTGACATTTTAAGCCAGTTTGTAGTATCCCGTGACTTATTCACGATATTGCTAATTAATGCACGTTCCTTAATCAATAAGATATCTGAACTAAGGACATTATTATTAGTCGCCAAGCCTACTGTAGCTCTGATTACTGAGTCATGGTGCTCATCCTCTGTACTTGATGTGCATATAGGTATCGATGATTACACTGTACACCGTGCAAACAGAGATTGCAAGCGTGGTGGAGGATGTCTCATATATATACATAACTCATTTGTAGTCAGTAAGGTGGAAGATGAAACAATGAATAATGTACCTGACTCACTCTGGGTTGTCTTACATGGAGATAAGTACAAACTTCTCATAGGCTGTGTTTATCGAGCACCAAGCGCAACAAAAGAAACTGATGCGTTATTAGCTAAATCGTTTGCACACGCATCCTCGTTTAGTGCTAATTACAAAATAATTGCAGGGGACTTCAATCTTCCAGAAGTCAATTGGCTAACTAGTTCCGGCCCCCAACGCTTCGACGAATTACTTGCCACTATAGACTGTTATGGATGGCAACAACACGTCCAGACACCTACTCGTGGTGACAACATTTTGGACCTTGTTTTTTGTCATGACACAATCCCAGTATCCACTATGTTGGTAATAGATTTTCCAGTAGTGACCATAGAATGGTACTCTGCTCTCTGCCTTTCTCACCACTAAATACAGGAAACAAACAAGACTCAGGAAGCACAATATGTCGTAGTTACAAATATACAGACTGGGGATTAGTCCAAGAACTTATTCGACTCTGTCAATGGGATGACTATTTTACCACTGACTCCCTGGAGGCCTTAGTAACCCTGTTTTACAGGAATGTTACCCTTTGTCTAGATACAGTTGCTCCAAAGAAAATAGTGAAATTAAGTAGACACCGAACTGAATATATTCCAAGGGCACACCGTAATAAGTTAAGGAAACTGAAGAAACAGTACTATTCCACTAAGGACATATCACTATTGCTCTCAATCCACGAGTCTCTTGAATCTATCAAGCGCCTACGCTCTCAAAAGGACCTCGACGAAGAGTTAACGGCACTTGAAAGTACCTCCAAAGTTTATAACTTAACGGCACTTCTTAAAAAACGAATGCAGTCGGCGAGGGAAATCCCATACTTACTTCACGACAAAGTAATCTACAATGAACCTGCCACTATCTGTGAACTTTCAGTGATTGGTTTGCAAACTTTAGTTTAGAAACACATATGCCTGGTGAAACCGCTCCCCTTACTATCTCTTCCCTTGAAAGCATTGTGTTCACTAATCAGTTAATAGTACAAGCAATTAAAAGCCTTAAACCTTCCACTAGTACGGGACCGGATGGCCTCGCTTCGATAATTTTCAAAAACAGTGGGTGTGATATACCCTGTTACTTCTTAAATTCTTCTCAATATCTATGGACACTGGCACTTACCCTAGTGAGTGGAAAACTAGCTTCATAATTCCACATTACAAATCTGGTGATAGGGCAAACGTCCGCAATTACAGACCCATAAATATAACCCCAGTTATCTCACGAATCATGGAGAAAGTTGTAAAAGATCAATTGTCAGACTACCTAATTAGGGAGGATCTTGTTACAAGGTCTCAACACGGATTTCTCAAAAATAGATCCTGCGTTACTTGCCACTTCGACTTTTTCAACTGCATCACTAGTAGTCGCGAAGCACGTAAGCTAGTCGTTGTTCTCTACTTCGATATATCTAGGGCATTTGACATGGTATCTCACAGTATTCTCTTTGAGAAGCTGTACTCTTGTGGAATTCGCAACCCATTACTGAACTGGTTAAAATCATTTCTAAGCAACAGGGTACAAATAACCAAAGTTGGATCTGTATTGTCTCATCCTAGGCAGATCTCAAGTGGGGTCGTGCAAGGTAGTGTCCTAGGTCCACTTTTATTCACAGTCTACATTAACAGCATTTGCAAGTGCTTCACCTCAGGTAAACCATTCCTATATGCTGACGACCTCAAAGTCGTCTACTCCTGCTACACTCATGAATTAAGCGATATGGTTACTAAAATACATCTTGAACTAAGTAGCCTTGCAACGTGGTGTGCTGAATCCTGTCTAAATTTTAACATTGACAAATGCGGCTGGATTTGTATCGGCAACAGTAAGCTTGATCTAACTCTTGAAATAAATGGGCGAAAACTAGCTAAGCTCAACTCAGTCGTAGATCTCGGTATTAGATACTCTAGTAACCTAACGTTCGCTGAACAGACTGATTATGCCAGACGTAAAACGCGAAGGCTGATAGGATGCATAACACGCAATTTCTTTTGTTGTGAAACTAGGGTTTTATTATACAAAGTATGTGTCCGACCTATCTTAGAATACTGCCCGTTTATTCTTAGCGGACTAAGACAAAATGACAAGCTTAAATTAGAGGGAGTGCAACGGCAGTTTACCTCAAGAACTCTTGGTTTAGAAAGTGGTCTGGAATACCATGAGCGATGCGAAAGACTAAGATTAGAACCCCTCTGGAAAAGACGCCTTAAGCTAAACCTTATCTTTTACTATAAGCTAACTAATCTTCTCTTGCATTCCTCCGAGCCAATAACTAAACCTACCGCTGTCATCAGTTACAATCTTAGAAATCATCACAACCTAGCTGCTATGGAGCACTGTCAGACTTACGTGCGGTACAACTTCTTCTTAAATAAGTTTTCAGTCATTTGGAATAGACTACCAGCTAATGTGCGCGATGCAAACACACTTCCAGTGTTCATCTCCTCAGTCACCAGACTGCTCAAAGATGACAATGCACTTTTACGCCTGACTCTTACACCTCTTTTTCACCCTACATAGATATTTTAAGTTCTTTAAACGTGTAGTTACAACAAACTACAATTATAAATTTTAATATTATTGGAACTAGATGATTAACATTTCTACACAGGACAGTAATATTAGTTCACACATAATATAAAAGTTAGCATAACGGGACTAGTTAGTTTGTGTACCAAAATAACCACAGTTACTAAACAGAATATATATGTATATATTTATTAATCACTCCTTAAGGACTCCCGTTGCTTTCTTTTGCGTTGCTGTTGTTTGTCTTCTTTTTTCTCTCACCATTTCAGCTTCCATTTGACTTTTTGAATGAGAATGAATAATGTGGATATTTGACCATTTACAATGACAAATGATCTGCAAACATTATTGGTCCCGTATCTTTCAGTTGCCTGGTTAATAACGAATTAACTTTCTCCACGACGCAACCTGGATTACATTTGTGGAATATACTCTTATACCAATGGAAAAGTATCAATTTGTAATACAACGTCACGATTGTAGCTTATAACATAACTGATCGTATCTGTAAAAATAGCTTCCTTATTACCCAATTTGGATATAAATCAAATCAAAAATGAGATTCGGATTTGTACACACCCAAGTTATATTGAGGAATTACTTCAAGCTTTATTTTTTCCCAAGTATTTTTAATCCATCCAAAACTTACTTGGGTTTTTTTGTTAATGCGAAGTCAATATTCCTATATTTCATGACGTGCTCCATTGAATGACTGGTTATCATATTGTTCCCACAGACCTAAAAAAATGGCATGCATTTTCATGTAAATTTATATGTTTATATGAAATATACATTATTATAATTATTATTAAAACAAAAACGCCAGCAACCATGTAACTTAACCATAAACCGAATTTATGAAATTTAATTAATGCTTATCCATGCCTGTATATTTGGTGTGTCCTACACAAGTAAGAAAAAATGTGTACTTTATTAAAACATTATTATTAATTATGATTGCTAATCGTATATGTAATTTATCATATTGATGATGCCTGTAAACTGGCGTCTCTCATGTACAAAATGAGAATATACTATTATTATTATTATTATAACTGTTAGCTGCAGTCCCACACGCCGGGGAGCGAGAGTGTAAACGACTGAGGCTCGCATACGTCACCGTTACTAGAACTGATGCAGAATGAGTGACAAGCGATTTCAGTGGTAATTGGTAGTGAGTAGATAAGAGGATGAGCGTAGAGTATCGTGAGGTGCTGCTTTGGTCACGTTGCATTCTGCAAGAGTCATTCTAGCAAGTGGCGATTGTGTTGCAAGATGTCAAGAGGAGGTCTCTATCTGGAGGTGCAGGTCGTCAGCGATGTGTGAGATTGTGCTGTGGGTATGCTTGTGGTGTGTTGGATTTTCTGTTTGTTTTCCATTTCAGCTCTGTCCGTGTGACCCAGGTTCTCGCTATGGCATCCAAGTCAACGTGTATTGGTCATGAAGGAAAAAAGGGATGGATCGATTTTTGCCGTGGAGTGTCAATGTAGTTGAAGATTGAACGATCAATTCTTGGTTGTTTGCTCAAAATCAACTTCCCCAATTTTCGCGGAGGCATCAATCCATCAGTCATCGTCTCGTCGTTCGCTGTTCAGAAAGAAGTCAGGCCAAAACCGTCAGAAGTAATCTTGTGATTTATTATTGTAATATTTGTTCACAGACCTTAGTGATAACATTGTTTATATGTTGGTGTATCAATAAAGAATCCTCGAGTCAACAATTGGTGTTTTGGTTTTTTCGTCCGTTATTACTAAGCGTTTCTGAGAAACTTCAAGGAACAGCGTGAGTCCCAGCGTAGCAAGAGCTGGGCATTGACGGTTTTCCCAACGTGGCTGACAACTCTCCTTTGTAGAAATATTTATCATCTAGTTCCAATGGGATTAATATTTATAATTGTAGTTTGTTTTGACTACACGTTTAAAGAACTCGAAATATCTATGTAGGGTGAAAAAGATGGTGTAAGAATTAGACGCAAAAGTGCATTGTCATCTTTGAGCAGTCTGGCGACTGAGGAGATGAACACTTGAAGTGTGTTTGCATCATGCACATTAGCTGATAGTTTATTCCAAACGACTGAAAACTTATTTAAGAAGAAGTCGTACCGCACGTAAGTCTGACAATGCTCTATAGCAGCTAGGTTGTGATGATTTCTAGGATTGTAACTGATGACAGTGGTATGTTTAGTTATTGGCTCGGAGGAATGCAAGAGAAGATTAGTTAGCTTGTAGTAAAAGATAAGGTTTAACTTAAGGCGTCTTTTCCAGAGTGGTTCTAATCTTAGTCTATCGCATCGCTCATGGTATTGCAGACCACTTTCAAAACCAAGAGTTCTTGAGGTAAACTGCCGTTGCACTCCCTCTAATTTAAGCTTGTCATTTTGTCTGAGTCCGCTAAGAATAAACGGGCAGTATTCTAAGATAGGTCGTACACATACTTTGTATAATAAAACCCTAGATTCACAACAAAAGAAATTGCGTGCTATGCATCCTATCAGCCTACGCGTTTTACGTCTGGCGTAATCAGTCTGTTCAGCGAACGTTAGGTTACTAGAGTATCTAATACCGAGATCTACGACTGAGTTGAGCTTAGGTAGTTTTCGCCCATTTATTTCAAGAGTTAGATCAAGATTACTGTTGCCGATACAAATCCAGTCGCATTTGTCAATGTTAAAGTTTAGACAGGATTCAGCACACCATGTTGCGTGACTACTCAGTTCAAGATGTATTTTAGTAACCATATCGCTTAATTCATGAGTGTAGCAGGAGTAGACGACTTTGAGGTCGTCAGCATATAGGAATGGTTTACCTGAGGTGAAGCACTTGCAAATGCTGTTAATGTAGATTGTGAATAAAAGTGGACCTAGGACACTACCTTGCACGACTCCACTTGAGATCTGCCTAGGATGAGACAATACAGATCCAACTTTGGTTATTTGTACCCTGTTGCTTAGAAATGATTTCAACCAGTTCAGTAATGGGTTGCGAATTCCACAAGAGTACAGCTTCTCAAAGAGAATACTGTGAGATACCATGTCGAATGCCCTAGATATATCGAGGTAGAGAACAACGACTAGCTTACGTGCTTCGCGACTACTAGTGATGCAGTTGAAAAAGTCGAAGTGGCAAGTAACGCAGGATCTATTTTTGAGAAATCCGTGTTGAGACCTTGTAACAAGATCCTCCCTAATTAGGTAGTCTGACAATTGATCTTTTACAACTTTCTCCATGATTCGTGAGATAACTGGGGTTATATTTATGGGTCTGTAATTGCGGACGTTTGCCCTATCACCAGATTTGTAATGTGGAATTATGAAGCTAGTTTTCCACTCACTAGGGTAAGTGCCAGTGTCCATAGATATTGAGAAGAATTTAAGAAGTAACAGGGGTATATCACACCCACTGTTTTTGAAAATTATCGAAGCGAGGCCATCCGGTCCCGTACTAGTGGAAGGTTTAAGGCTTTTAATTGCTTGTACTATTAGTTGATTAGTGAACGCAATGCTTTCAAGGGAAGAGATAGTAAGGGGAGCGGTTTCACCAGGCATATGTGTTTCTAAACTAAAGTTTGCAAACCAATCACTGAACAGTTCACAGATAGTGGCAGGTTCATTGTAGATTACTTTGTCGTGAAGTAAGTATGGGATTTCCCTCGCCGACTGCATTCGTCTTTTAAGAAGTGCCGTTAAGTTATAAACTTTGGAGGTACTTTCAAGTGCCGTTAACTCTTCGTTGAGGTCCTTTTGAGAGCGTAGGCGCTTGATAGATTCAAGAGACTCGTGGATTGAGAGCAATAGTGATATGTCCTTAGTGGAATAGTACTGTTTCTTCAGTTTCCTTAACTTATTACGGTGTGCCCTTGGAATATATTCAGTCCGGTGTCTACTTAATTTCGCTATTTTCTTTGGAGCAACTGTATCTAGACAAAGGGTAACATTCCTGTCAAATAGGGTTACTACGGCCTCCAGGGAGTCAGTGGTAAAATAGTCATCCCACTGACAGAGTCGAATAAGTTCTTGGACTAGTCCCTAGTCTGTATATTTGTAACTACGACATATTGTGCTTCATGAATCTTGTTTGTTTCCTGTATTTAGTGGTGAGAAAGGCAGAGAGCAGAGTACCATTCTATGGTCACTACTGGAAAATCTATTACCAACATAAGTGGATACTGGGATTGTGTCATGACAAAACACAAGGTCCAACATGTTGTCACCACGAGTAGGTGTCTGGACGTGTTGTTGCCATCCATAACAGTCTATAGTGGCAAGTAATTCGTCGAAGCGTTGGGGGCCGGAACTAGTTAGCCAATTGACTTCTGGAAGATTGAAGTCCCCTGCAATTATTTTGTAATTAGCACTAAACGAGGATGCATGTGCAAACGATTTAGCTAATAACGCATCAGTTTCTTTTGTTGCGCTTAGTGCTCGATAAACACAGCCTATGAGAAGTTTGTACTTATTTCCATGTAAGACAACCCAGAGTGAGTCAGGTACATTATTCATTATTTCATCTTCCACCTTACTGACTACAAATGAGTTATGTATATATATGAGACATCCTCCACCACGCTTGCAATCTCTGTTTGCACGGTGTACAGTGTAATCATCGATACCTATATGCACATCAAGTACAGAGGATGAGCACCATGACTCAGTAATCAGAGCTACAGTAGGCTTGGCGATTAATAATAATGTCCTTAGTTCAGATATCTTATTGATTAAGGAACGTGCATTAATTAGCAATATCGTGAATAAGTCACGGGATACTACAAACTGGTTTAAAATGTCACCATAACCTAAATCTATTTGTGCGTCAGCACCGCAAGAGTTTATGAATGAAAGGGAAGTCGGACTGGGTGTCTGTACATCGGGGTTGGTGTGCAATGAGGTGGTCCTAGGTGCCATGGGTCGTACCAGTGATTCGGGACGCCTGGAAAATTTACCATGTGTTCCAGGATATAAGGGTAGTAGAGGTTGGGCCTAGGTTGACGGTTAAAAAGCATAGCATCAAAAGGTGTACCCATCCAACTGCTATTCGTCATACGGTACACACATCACGAGAAGATAAAAAGACAACAAGGTCAAAAATAATTGCTGACAGTTGCCGCCTGGATGCGAGATGGTTGTTAACATACCTCTACTGAGGTCTTAGCTCATCTTGTGTGTGCCGAAAAATGAGCGTTTGTCTGCTCAGTGATATTTCGCGTGTTAAGAATATAGTAAATGTGTGAGAAATATGAGAACGCTGGTAAAAGCCCAACGGCAAGGGACAGTGCACGAACGAAGACGGTGGTCAGTACGTCCAACCGAAGATGGGAAGGGAATATGTAGGCGGAAACTGAAGTAAAACGTAAACAAATCTATCTGTAGGGAGCTTGTGCCGAAGGGCTGCTTTCAGGTAGAAAGGCGTAGTGTAAGTGTATTGAATCTGTGACGAGTAAGATGGTGATCGTGGGTAACTTAGCGGTCGAAATCCGGCGGATAATGCATGCTATGGAGAACGGAAGGTTGTCTCTTACTGCAGGGCTAACAGTCTGCGGCCAGCAACGGCTGCAACTCAAGGCCAACGAAGAGAACTTGCAGTCAGTATTTTCATATGACGTCGATTTGTCCAACGACTAAATCCAATGTATCCTAGTCTGAATGTGAAACGCCAACATAATATGGCGGGTTCTTCTGTATGGTTTGCCAAACTTTCACGAGTCACGCATAACAAAAATTTTATTCCATTCTCATCAAAACAACATTTAACGTAATAAAATTCATGGTACTATCAGGCGTCAACGGGTTATAATAGTATATTCTCATTTTTTGTACATGAGGGACGCCAGCTTACAGGCGTCATCAAAAAGTGCCTCAAAAGTGCTTTTAGGCAACTGCGCGGTCCAAGGGTTCTCCGGTGCAGACATGGCCAGAGAGTCAATAAGAATATTTCAACAAAAAGGATCAAAATTGGTTCAGGAAAAAACCAAGTGGAACGAAATGTGTTTCCTGCAGAGTGTTCAGTACTAGCCGTTACTCTGCAGTTAGATGAACAAATACTAAAAACAGAGAAACAACACGTTGCTCTCAATATTCAAATACCACAGAATGGTTAAGTCAAAAGAAGGCCTGCAGATGCTAGAATTTTGATTCACTGGCCACAGGCAAGTAATAATCACTGCAAATTTAGTTGAAGTACTGAAGTAAATATCAGTGCATTGGATAGATTATACACAAAGGAGTTTCAGGTCGACTATCCTCCTGAAAATGGCTTTAAATATATTTTTGGATTTTTGAACGAACTACCGAAATGAATGCAAAGTTAAGATTTCATCTATTCTTCCACCTATTGCGTTTATGCTACAATGGCTCATTAATGCCGATACTTGGATTTCATTCAGTAAAATACCGAGGCAATATTTTCAACTATCAAACAGTGGGTTCAGTTCACAATCGAAGGCGCTAATATTCATACGTTTTTAATAGCAACATGTGTTTCCGGTAGCTTTGTAGGATTTTCAAGGATCGTATAACTACAAGGCCCACTACTATTATCGCACTATGTGCAGTCAAATTTTAGGAAAACCGTGTCACTGTTGAAAACTAGAAGTCAAAATGTAAGGCACCTCTGTGTTACGGTATCACATCGTATGATTTCCTGAAGCGAGCAGTGTACTTTGTGCAGTCTAACCCTGTTAGAGATCATACATGTTGGTAGTTATTGCAGCAAACACTCGTTGACCCTATCCTTAAAATCGGCATCCTGAGAAACAGACACTGCTGATATGGGGTAAAAAAAATAAGACAGCAACCAACGACCTAGAATAAACAATATCTGACGACCGTTCACCTGCTCGAAGCTGTCAGTCTTCATAAGAATATGAGCGAAAACTTCTTATCGACGAAGCAGTCTGAGTAAATGTATATGTACATGTTATGAATGTTCAAACTGATCCAATTTCCTACATCCAATGATATTAAATCTGTGGACGCTAAAGCGTTGATAATTTGTGCTATCACAGGGCCATTCGCGAAGATACGTTTCATACTTGATCTGAATTTCGATATGAGTAATTTCTGATTCCAAAAGAAACTGTAACAAATCGCGTAAAACTCTGAAAAAAGTGAGAATGACTCGCTCTCCTGAAGAATTACTTATTGTTTTTTATTCTTTCCAGCTATACAAAATTTCTAAACAAGCTGAAAAATTAGACAGCGATATGCAGTTTAGAGCTGGTTTTTCCAATAAGGAAACTGATATTACATTGGGGAAGTAAAATTTGTTAGAATCACACTGGTAAATGTCAGTCCAATTTTTCTTCTTTCCGTTGTTAATTGTCAGGGTGTAATGTACTTTTCCGCGCGTTTCGTAACTTCCGCTGATTTCGAAAAGTAGGTTTGCAAGTCCGTAGTTCTGTTAAATATTGTCACATTCAAGGTCTGAATCGTGTATAATTTCGCACGACTGTATACACTGCTGCTGCTCTCACTCTGTACAGCTGTTTCTGCTCTATAAATTGGATTTATATGTAGAGACTAGTTTAACATATGTAAAAATTGTCATACAGAAATATAGACCAGTAGGCGCCGACCCACTTATAAGCCACTCAGGACCTTACTATCGCCATTTTCATAATCAAGTATGTATAGTTGTAGTAACGTCTATAACAAGTATACATCAGTGCAGTGATATGTAGTTGTCACAATTGTACCGTTAATGGTGATAGGTAAAATGAGTATGTGGCAACAGTGAGGAATAGACACAAACTTCAGACGACCTTGAAAGAACTACTCAGGTTCTACGTGAATAGTTGGTATTTAATCCAAAAAAATGTATTCATAATATGTTACAAAAATGAATTATACGGGTGTGTATCCCTAATATGCTGTAACTCATAGCAGCGTTTGCAGACATATAAAACTAGTGTCGATACAAAAATTCATCTAAGTGGCTATTTATCATATTTTACTGAGGGAGAGTTTCGATTCCAAGTGGAAGGTAACTAAAAGATCATGATTTACGACTAACCAACCCTTACAGTCTTACTCATCTAACAGTGGTTGTACCTAAATGTATGACCATCGAAATCCCTCTACTTTTGCAGTCATTGTCCATCCACATATCGAGTTTTTAGCCCTCCCTATCAATCTATTTTCAACACAGAAGTCAAAAACTAAATCTAGGTGAAACTTGCAAGGATTATTATGAATAACCTTCATTTGTAATGCTGAGCGATCTGACTAAAGGTCGTTTGACTTTGGTGTCTGTTGTTTACTCTTACCGAGTTTGCATATGCAGTGCATTCACGTATGCATATTGATGCGAATTGTTTTAGTACATCGCCTTTGAAGTCGCAAAAAGACAAAAGTTCAGTCGTTTACAAGCAGCTGTAGGAATGACCTACAAGAACTAGAGTCATGTAGTGTTGTAACAGTAGTTGTGGTAGTTAAGATGGACGTGTAACTGTATCCGTCGTTTTATCAATTCCATATGCTTGTTATTAGTATCGTGTTAGCACACTCTCCTGAGTGTTGTGGAATTAATTTTTTGTCTGTATCTAAGAGCCTGTCTGTGCCCTTCTCACTCGGTTGGCAGTACGTGTATCCGGATATAATGTTCGCCTGAGAAATGTTGATGGTTTATGAGCACGTCATATAAGGTTTTTAAAGTGTTACTTCATGCTAGTATGCCAACTGCTATGTAGCACGCTCTTTGAAGAACGAGCTTACTGTGTTTGGCTTTCGTATCATGGAAGAAGAAGGGACCTTGTTTGACTGTGGTTTGCTTCAGAACTTAAATATGTAATGATATAATTATCTTGAGACAGGTGGCAATACAGCCACGGCAAAACTCATAAATTATGAAGCTGATTGCGTAAAACCTACTCTTTTGCAAACACAAGTTTCTGACACTTCTCGCTCATGTTTTCATCAGTTGATTGATTGGTATTCTTGATCATAACATATTGAAGATCAACTGTTTTCATCGTTTCTAGTCTATCAGCTTATAGATAAATCACTTTTGTCCGTAACACACACAATGCCCTTTATAAAACGTAATTACTGTTACCACGAAAGATTTACTATAATATATCGCTATGCGCATCTAATTAACCATATTTCGATAACTGAAAATGTTAGCTGGTTGGAGTTTTGCGTGCTTCGATTAGGGTTGTGACGTATTCATGTGCTCAGTCATTGTAACTCGTTGCATGTTAAACAAAAAATTGTGTATTATTATTTTAATGCGTGAATACAATCTTTTATTCATATTCAGTGAAGAATATCATTTTAATTTCTGTTTCTACCTTCAGATAGTGTTTTCCATTCAATTGCATTGCCTCTTCTTCGTCAGTTGCGTTTGCTTAGAATGGAGTTCAGTTCCATTCCCCAGGTAAATTTGTGTGAGTTTATCAACTTTTCAGAATCCAAAAGCCGTTTCTGGTCAATTACTTAGGAAGTTTAAATCTGCAATGGATATTTCTCATGACAAACGCAAGGAAATGCAAAAAAGTACTCATGAAGCTATTGAATTAGTTGAAAAAAGGGTAGAAAAAGACCTGCATGCTGAAAGTTTGTTGCTACAGTTTCAATATTACTCTAGAAACTCGACTTTCTACATTGTTGAACGCCTTCTACTGTAAACTTGACTATTATCCAAACGACGATGTTCAAAGAAAAACAAATCAATTGGCGTCACTACTCAGTAAAATAGATTGCAGCAGTTGCTCTGAAACCAAGTATGTTTTGACTCTTTGTCTATTATGAAGGATTAAAAATGGTGTTTCTGTGTACCGCAATCACTACAACAATCTAAATTCATCAGTCGTGGCTATGGAGAAATCGTGCACTTCATTTCAGAGTTTGCTTGAAGATGTTGATAAAATGGAAAAAGATTTAGAAAGGTAATCTGGTGCTTTCTTTAAATCGAAGGCTGTGTAGCGCTAAGTTTTATTATCTATTTTTAGTCAACAATAGTATTTCGCTTTCAAATCATATCACGTCAGCATTTTTGTCGCTAGTATAGTATACCAATAACTATTTTATCTGATCACTGTATTACTGCGGCATTATGAAGGGTTAGATTGACTAATCACTAGTATTTGTTTACTAATTTATTGTACTGTGTCATTATTCACTTGTCAAAATCTTGAGTCTCCATGCATCCAATCTGTGTTAATTTAATGTACAGTTCTCCAAGAGTAGTTTGATCTCCTGGAATGAGTCGGTTCAGGTAGAGAAGTGGTGCGCCCTATCGAAAAAAATCTATCTGTCTGTTTTCGACATAGAACTTTGCACATATGTGCGGCAGTTCAAGTCGCAGGAAGACTTGTCTCCCTTCTTGTATATGGGGATAATCAGTGACTTACAGCAACCCGATGGGACTTCCTCTGACTCCCAGACACTGCCTAGTACCTCAGTTAATGCAGACAGTAAACTGTCTCCACCGCACTTAAATACCTCTGGAGTCATTCCATCAGGTTCCGCTACTTTGCCTTGTTTCAGATTAGTGACAGCTTTAGTAACCTCAGGGACGGAGAACCTGTGTCTATATCCCATTCAGGGAGGTGTCGGATGTTCGGCAGGTTGTGTGTGGCTGTGGGCCAATTAAACTGCTCCTCATAGTGTTCTTTCCAGCGTTAATCGAAAAAAATAAATGGTCACATGTTGTTGCGATCTCGTCATTATGACCTTTTCCAATCCATTGGACTCGATGCAAATTATAGTGTCTACAAAACCACAATTTTTGATTTGAGCATCCTAGTTTTCTAAGAAAGTCAAGGTACTGTCTACTTAAAATGCTAAAAATCTTCCAAAGCGTTTTTCTTAGTCGTAATAGTTATATAAGGTGAAATTATATATCACAACAGCATCATTTCAGATATTCGCACTTCGTCCACGTATAAGTCTTTATTTAAACTTCTCTCCTTTAACTTGTTCTTCAGCTCCTGGACATTTTAAGACCTTTAGGAACATAAAGGTGTTTCTTACAGTCCACCGAATGAATTTCCATCCAAGTTTGGTAAATGCATAGATCACATCCACACGTCAGTTCCTGCTTCGTATCTCCGCTTTCTTAGTGATAAGTAACATTTAACTGGAAAATAACGATAAATAATTAAAATATTTTTTCGGCGAAAGTTATTTGAGTACATTACGCATACATCATTCTGTCCCACCAGTATCGTCACGTTAAAAAAACAGTAAAGATAAGTTTTCTTTAAAGAATAGACATCTGTCGACTTCACTTGTGCGTCGGTGGCACAGTGGTTAGGACTCTCGCCGACCATGCACATGGTCCGGGGTTCGAGCCCACGCCGGCGCACACCTGATATCTATGGTCGGCCTGCAAAATTTGGGCTACCGATATCCATGCTGAAAATTCCATACTTGTACCAAAAATACAGTGTGGAATCAAGCTGTAAATCAAAAAAAAGTCTGGAATAATAAACAAGAGTAGGCATCATTGATGATTATTTCTAGGGGCTTTTTGTCGAAATAGATTCTTATACTTCAGATTCAAATATTTAATCTAGAAAACAATCCCAACGGCTAAATTACAAGGAAATCAATGGTCAAATTCTATCTAAGAAATTGTACTTTGCTAAAAAACAATATATGGCTTTCCATACCATATTGTGTCCGTCAAGGATACCCACTACCCCCATTTCTATTCAATTTCATCATAGATGTACTAATGGATTTAACCCTAACTCACTTCAGCCACTCAGGGATTGACTTGTTACCACCACGGAATAATCTCGTTGACTTAGAATATGCAGACGATATAGTCCTTCTAGGCGAGGACGCTGACAAAATACAGCAGAGTCTTCCGAACCCCTTGAGCTGCAATCTACGAATGTTTATCATGCGATTCGCTCCCTCTGTGAAATGTAAGATGATGTTACACGACTGGACTACACCGACTCCTAGATTAGAAATAGGAAGTGAATTGGTAGAGCACGTTGACTGCTTCGCTTATTTGGGAAGTACCATCAGCCAACGCCAACGGGCTCATCTCTGACGAAATCTCAGCACGGATACCGAGGGCTAGTTTTGGATATGCCAGTTTACACCGTCTCTGGCGTAGACGTGATATCCGACTATCGACCAAAGGGCGGGTGTACTGCTCATCAGTCCTCTCCGTCCTCCTTTATGGCTGGCTAGCTGTGAGACCTGGCCACTGAGAGTGGAAGACATGAAAAGACTAGCTGTCTTTGATGATAGGTGCCTGCGTTCTATTTCCCGTGTGAAGTGGTATAATAAGGTGAGCAATATTGAGCTTAGGGGAAATCAATCGACGAGGCTGCGAAGCTACATCAACTGATATGGTTAGGACATGTGTTACGTATGCCTAGTCATCTCCTTCCTCGACAGAGGGCGATGTTAGCTGATATAGGGTCGGGCTGGAAAAGAGCTAGAGGCGTTCAAACCAAAACATAGCACCAGTCAATGAAATCTACAACAGTTAGTCTAAGCCACGTAGGAAGGTGTAGACTTCCTGACTGACTGGTTGGGGTCCTCGAGACGGTAAAAACCAATGGTTGGAAACAATTGGTGACATGGCTAAAAATCGTTGTCAGTGGCTGACGCAGATGCATCCACTCCTTGTGACTTATGATTTCCAATGAAACTGTTTTGTTCTTCGTTATTACTATTCCTTTGTCTCACACCTCTGTTTACTGTCTCTAATATGCATTTCTTCTGCTTTCTTCTCTTGCTTTGTATGCTACATGTAGGGAGTGTGGCGACTTGAAGTTCCGCACATTTGTTCAGAGTTCTATGTCGAAAACAGACAGACAGATACCATATTGTAACCGACCATCTCCTACTCTAGCTCTGCTAATGTGATATGTTACTTTTCCTTACGCTGGTATATTTAAAGAGGTGATTTTCCTACTCATGATATCCTAGCATCAAGCCTGTTATATGTTCATTTATTATTATTCCCTTGGGTTCCTAGTGTAGCATAGGGCTTCAACATCATATTTTCACTTTGTGCTGTCTTCTGCAGTCCTCTTTGAGTGGCTCCACGATTGTCCATAGGCTGTCATATCCTCCTCACACGAGTTAATGTGTTTATTTGCAAAAGTATTAACAGGTTGGTGTAGCCATCCCCCCACTCTTCCCATTAAGAGCTTTCGGTGCCTTTTGAAATGTAACAAAGTCTTTCTTAGGTAGCTGAGGAAAGATCAAGGGGGCGGGGAGCAATAAAGCAGAATAACTAGAATAGAATAATTAACCAGCTGTAAAGGTAGAAATTAAGTGATATCAGATTATCTTAACTTCCCTACATAGAACGTTGAACGAAATATCTTTCTGTAAACTAACATGATGCAAGAAGACCAGGAAAGGTGATCAGAGGAAATACACTATCCAAGATAGTTAACATTCGACTTAGTTTCAACTTCAGTGTCATCTGTAATACTAGAATCATCCAAACTAACCAGTTCATGCAAGTGCCACTTGCAGCACTTGCGTCTAAAAGTAAAATTAATCATCTGATATTCTGAAGGATTTTAAGCTTAAAACCATTTGACAAGGACCGCTGACTAATTTCTGATATGAATTTATTCATTTTGAAACAGTCTCACTGAGAAGTATACGATCGGCATAAAAACAGTCTGATGGTCATCGGCATACTTAACAAAATCGGCTTTATCAAACTGGGACAAGTTATGTGAAAGAAATAAAACCGAAATGGGAGTAAGAACAGCACCTTAAGAAACACCGGTTAGAGCAAGCAAAGCAGTTGAAGACTTCGCGTTATATATGTAGTGTACTTGCTTTCTATCATCAGAAACGTAAGAATGCAGTCATTTATTCATCCAACACCCTGCTTGTGTTGCAGCCCGGGCTGGTCTGACAAAAGAAGCTTAGGTAAAGAGTCAAAGGCACCTATGTCTAAACTAGGGGTCAGTGCTACTATACGGATCAGAGACTTGGCCAGCGCTTTATAAAGAGCATCTCAAACAAACTTCAGACCTTCATTAACAGTTGTCTTCGCTCAATACTCAAGATCAGATGGCCACTCAGAAAAGATCAGCAACAGGTTCTCTGGCAATGAGCGAACCAACCAGGAACCGATTGTGCAACAAATAGGCAGGAAGAAATGGAGATGGATTGGCCATACACTGAGGAAACCATCAAGTGACATCACTTGACACGCCCTCGAGTGGAACCCGAAAGGGAAGCGGGGAGTTGGTCGTCAGTGCAAGGGTGACTTGGAGGAGGTCATGTGAGGAGGAGATGAAAGAATGTGGGCAGACTTGGAGCAGGATGAAAACGTTGGCAGAAAACAGAAGGCAATGGAGACGCGCAGCTGAAGCCCTATGTTCCTCAAGGAATTAAAGGATATAATAATAATATTATAATAATAATAGCGTCATCTAAAGTACACCTACTACATTTATAAGCATATTGTTCAGGGTCATTAAAAAGCCTTCAGTGAAGGTCCAAGGTTAAGTGAAAACAGTTTTACCATTACCATTTTCCGAAAAATAGGTGAGGGAACAGTAATAGGTCTAGAAAATCTCTGGAATGTCATTAACCTTAACATTATGCATGGCTTACTGTAAAAAGTGATAGACGATTACTTAATTAAATAAATAAATAAAATAGATTTATTCGTTTGACTTTTATTTTTTTTTTAAAACGACATTTTAATTGTAGATTTTCAAAGGAGTATCGTCTATCATCAGATGGTATGAAATCAGAAATGCGTTCTCTACAAGGGATTAAAAAAAGGCATACAAAAATGTCAAAATCTTTGTCACAACAAAATAAATCTCTAACCGTAAGAACCCTTATCATTATTATTGTTCATTCTTTTTTTGCTTTATAGAAGTCTATAGCATCAACTGGAAGAGTAATTGATCATCGTGTCCTAGTTGCCTGGTCCAAGGTATGTGTGTCTGTGTGTGCATTGTGTTTCACTCACAATAACACTTTTATTTAGGAAATTAAAGAATTAAAAGAACGCAGAGCACACCTATCTGAACGTGTTGACCAGTATATGGGCATTTCTGTGGTAAATACTTTTCTTTTCCTTTTGTTTTTTGTGTTTTTTTGTTTTGCACATTTTCATCATTTTACTCTAAATCTCTAATCTAATCAAATCACACTGGGTTGTTTCTTTCTTTCGTTAGGATACTGCAACAGCTAAGAAACAATTGAATGATGTACTCTCTGAATTGGTATGTCTCAATTGGTGGTTGAGTAATTAATGTTAATTGATTTTGTTTTATTTGTTTTGTTTAGGAATCCATAGATTCACAAATGTTAAAAATAATGGGATTGAATGCATGGAATTGAAGTAGGCAATTATAAATGTGTACAACACCCCTCGCCCTCTCCCCTTCCCCGTCCCCCTAATGATGTGATCAGCAGACTTCTTCTTATCTGAGCATTTGAGAAAATTCATCAATGTTGATCCTTTTTTTGGAACAATACTCATTTTGGTCAGATTACATTTGATGATGATGATGATGACGGTGATGATTGTAGCAACAGATTTTTTCAATATGCAATTTCATTTTAGTCAATGTCAATCAACACTCAGTCTTTTTGCTATGCATACAGTGTCTAGTTTTTTGCTAAGGCGGTGTGGTGTTTGCTTTAAAATGATCTATTTTGTGTTTATTAGGACGTATATATGTGAAGTTACTAGAGGCGAAAAAAAACAAACAAAACAATAACAGCTTGGGATAAGAGGAAGATGGGTACTTGGCAGTGTATTTCATTCAAAAAGAGCTATCTTGGCTACGGAATTTCATCATGACCTGACATCGGTTAGAGAAGCATTGGAAAACCTGGGAGTACTGGACTCGGAATCTTCATTGGTACGCACCCTGTGCCACGCTTCAAACCCAGGACCTATCGGTAACAAGGCTAGCCAGCTCGAAGACCATTAAGCCAGCCACTGAGACCCGACACCTCACTGGCCAGCCCATGAATTCCAACTTCTTCCAGTTCACGATATATAGCGTGACTGACACTAACCAATGTCATCCGTGACGAATATTTGTCGTGACACCCGACCTGCTGTACTTTACTGGGGTTCACGAACATATATCTTGCAGACTGTCACTGACGAATAATCGCCATCCAGATATTCACTAAGCTGTATAATCGCATCTATATATACAATCATTTTTTCATGAAAGAGGAGAGTGAAAAAAGTGCTGAGTTGTCGTAATCATAATTGTTAGTATTAGATAGTGCATAAGAGGAATTAAGTGAGGGTATTCGAGTTACGTAATAAGGTGAGTAATTTAATGAATGAGTTGTTGAGACAGAACAGTGTTGACAAGGTGTTCAGTTATGTCATTCCTTATAGAGCCACTGTTACCTTTCTGTAACGATGGGCGACAGTGTTCTTGAATGCTATTAGACAGGGTCTGCGTTGAACGACCACTATACTACCTGGCTCCACAAGAACAGGCGAACTGATATCGACAGATCGAAGTGGTTAGATGTAGGATCTCGTCCTTTAGGCTTCTGCAGACCAGTGGGTGACTGGAGAACACTAGTCTCAGTGTCTCTTTGAAGAGTGTTCTTGCTGAAGAAGCCGAAATTCTCCTCTTTAGGACATCCCTGAGTAGGTCATCTTTTAAGTCAAGGTTCATGTAAAGTTTCTTTTTTGTCACGAGTGACGTCTCTTGTCTTTGAATTTTTGGCTTGATGTTCTTGTCAATAAATATTGGTGAATATCGGTCTTGCATTCAAATTTCTTTCAAAAGTGTAATTCTTCTTCCAGAGCATGGGCGCTGGAGATGCGTCGTCGGACGCGAGTAGCAAGGTATATCATTAAGTTTCGTTTACGACCAATTCTTAAAGAGCCGCAGAAACTTGTCAGCTAGCCGTTCCATGTGGGTTTCCGACATGATGGACCTTCTGACAGTTCTGCTGGTTCTTCTTGTTAGTTCAACATCAAGAAACGGAGTTTTAGATTCATTTTCTATTTCAAGAGTCAACTTTGTTTCTGGATGTCAGTGATGTTGAACCACTGTAACAGTTGGTTAAGACCATGACTATCCTCACAGATAATAAAGATGTTATCCATGTATCTACTTGCATACATGTGAAAATTACCATCAGTTGACCTAAGTGGACCATTCTGGAGGCTTGTCATGAAACAGTCTACTAGCGATGAAGTCAGGAGACACCCCGTTACAATCCCATCTTTTTATCTGTAAATAACATCGTTAAACGTAAATTTCCTATTAAGGGTGGATCTGAGTAGTAGTTCCTTTAAACAAACTGTTGGTAATCCCATGTTTAGCTGGTTTTCATCTACATATTGACAAATATGACAGACAGTTTCCGTGAGTGGAACGTTGGTAAATAGTGGTTTAGTGTCTTTTTGTTCGATACGTTGATATCTTGTATACAGTCAACGAATTTAAATGTATCACACGAAACGAATGGTTGCACATCTGTTTCCTTACAGGTTCTAAAATATCAGCTAACCTTTTCGCATTTGAATGGTTTGGGGAAGCTGGAAGTCTAGAGTTGGACGCAGTGGAAGACCGGCTTTGTGTGTATCTTTGGTAAACCATGTAATCTAGGTGTATTAATGGTCCTGTTGGTCGAATGTGATCATAGAAAATTTATGATAACATTTGACCAACTTGTTTGATAAGTCACTATAACATTTGCTTTACGGCCAACAACTTCAGTCATCATATACTGTTTTAAAGCTATAGTATATGTATGTGTAAATTCTTGTTGATCTCCATTTCTATTTTATTATAATATTATTGTCTTGAGCTTCTATTGGAACAAGGGGCTTGCTTCATCAGCCCATTTCCACTTTACTCTCTTCTCTTGTGTTGAGAGCTAGCTACTAGCCAAAATTGGTAGACAGTATTTTACGTCAATGTTTATGTCCCCAATATTGGTCGTGAGAAAAATGAGAACAAAGGCTTTGCGTAGGCGGATGCAGTTAACATATAGATGATCTGACATTCAAGAAACAGCCACAAAGAGATGCAAGGTTAACTTTCTGTGAAAAACAAACAATCAGAAGACTGTGTTTTTCTGCTAACAATAATCTATAATTAATGTACATGAAAATCTATAAATATGTGTTGATTTCCTGAATATAAACGATATATTGCCTGGCCCTTGTCTTCTGTTGTTACACTCTGTGTTCATGTTTTTAGCTGGCTCCACGATTACCCATAAGCTTTCAACTCCTCCGTGGCACTCTCGGGAGCCCAACTCGTCGTTTCCACTCGAGGTTATGCCTGCCGTGCAATCTCGCCTCACGGTCTCCTCAGCGTGCGTCTGATCCATCTTCATTTTCTTCAATTTATTTCTTGAGCAATAGGTGCTTGGTTGGTTCATTCCCGGAGTTTCTCGTTGCTAATTCTTTATGACTGGATATTTGATCTTCATTATGATGGAGTCAGCGAAGAGAGATGTTGATAAAGGTCGTCAGCCTTGCCTAGTTAACTAGTTTTCTAGTCGCTTCTAAGCCCAGGTAAAGGGGGTAGGTTGGGTGTTGGGCTAGTGACCTTACTCTGGAATTCAATCCAATCCTTACAGAAACGTGAAGGCACAACAGAAAAAATTCCATCTCATCCGTTATGTATCTGTGAAGGCATGTTTAGTTAAGTGTCTAACAAATCGAGCAATAGCACTTAGTAATACAACAAAAGACTTAAATGATGAAATGAAGCAGAGAGAATAAGAAGCGTTGGTGTTAAATAACTACCCCATAAAATACATTAGGAATATCAGAAAAGGCAAAGTAAAAATAAAAACTAATGGTGAGATTAATAATGATAATATAAATAAGAAAGAATATAAGACATCTAAAGTAGTTTTACCATATAAGGAGGGGACATCTGAGACTCTACGTAGGATTTACAATAAAGCAGGAATTAGGGTGGCATTCAAACCTACAAATTCAGTCAGAGATAAACTCTGTAGGCTAAAAGAACCGGTGGACCCAATTAAACAAAATTTGGAGTTATGTGACCAATTCATCTCTTCCTACCCATTGTTGACTTATGTTTTCGTAGTATTCTTATTAACTGTCACACCTTTAGTCAAATAGACCAGCCATCTGTACATAGCTGAAGCGTTAGCTATTCGTGATGTGAAACCGGACCTCTGCATTCAAAAGCGACACATACATTCACTCACCCTACCGTTGCCAGAGCAAAGTTCTTACTATAATTATGATTTTTCTTTTTTATTGTGTAAGTTTACTATTATTTTATTATCATTATTATTCCCATCATCCTTATTTCATTACCACTCTATGACTGTTTATTAATAACATTGCTTTTTCTTACAGATTTTATATGTCGTCTTTCCACTGATTCCTGTCCATTCTACACTAGCTTATTGATTAGTCATTATCTCACACCTATTACTTCATGCCAACTTCTGCCTCTTTTCTAACTTACAATTAGCCATCCCTTCTAGGTTTCACCTTACATTACGTAATGCATCTTCCGAGGACAAAGTTTACCAGTATCTGATAGGTCTTATGATTTCTCCCTCAAATATAATTACGATTGTACAGCAGCTTATGAAAACGAATTGTCGAAAGTAAAAATATTTTCTTCCCTGTCTACGCCTTTTTTTTGTGCAATCATATTATATTTAATTCGCCGACAAGTGTGTAGCCGTCACAATACAAATGCTTTGTGAAACATACTCATTTGCTCATTGGTGAGTGTCAATATACCAACATTGAGTGCAATCACCTAATTGTTCCCTCTGTCCACAGACCTTAGAGTGCTATTTTTCAGTACTAACCACAGCAGTTAGGCATGCAGTGCTTTCTTCAGCACTAAAGGCATTATTTCAGATGCTAGTCTTATTTTTAAAGGTTTTGTCGCATTAATTAAGCACTCAGCGCTCTTTTCAAGCACAACCAACGTTATTTCAGTACATAGTAGGCAGATAAAATATTCATTTAGCATAGAAAGGCGGCATTATCAACGCATAGGTTAGAATAGGTTTAGAAGTGTTGTAAGCTTGGGAAGCCATTGCTTCTCCGAGTGATGAAGTCAAGGACTATAAAAACTAGAATTTTTGAAATCCAGTAGCGATATTATGTAGAATTAGATTTCTCTATACAAACTTGTAGATCTTAGTTCTTTAGCATAATCTAAAAAGGTTTATTACTTCAGAGCATACATCGCTCAGATTGTATCTGCGAATAATCATCTACTTAACTCCGTAGTCAGTAGTATGAATGCTTCAAGTAACATATCAAATATTAACTGAAATGTCTACAGAATATTACGGTACTTACTGATCTCTATACAACGTAGAAGTGCAGTACGGAAGAGCTTCGATTTATACACTTTAACTTGACGGAAGCTTAAGAAAGTCAGTTCATAAGAAAATCACTTGGTATAGGTTGGCTAGCGAGTTTTTTGGTTGGGGATGTCGGGATTCTAAGAATCGATGGCTGGTAACAACTGGTGGTATGTCTCGAAATCGTTCTTAGTAGCTCAGAAGCAAACACTCTTTGTGATTTCTCATATCTATTAAACCCTCTTGTTTTTCCGTGTTACTATTATTTCTACCTCACATTTTTATTGGTTATCACTCTTGCGAATCTCTTTTGTCTTCCTTTGTTTCATACAGCCAGTTTCTTTTCTTAGTTTGTATAAAGAAAGAACGAACATATTTGCAGGATGCTACGACCTCGTTTTGTTTCGGGGAATCTTCTCAGTTGCTTACATAATAAATCAAAATAGTCAGTAAGCAAAGGAAATCATGATAATAAAGGGTTTTGTATTTCCCAATGAATGAGAAACAAAACGATATTGTCGCTTTTACTGATGTTTCGCTACTTAATGCTAATAGCTTTGTCGAAGTATTATTAAAGGAAATCATGGTTATTTCAGTTCGCAGAAGTCACTGTTATCAAAAGACTTCGACCGAGAAAGATAGTGTGACTAATCTCTCACTACCCCTGGTAACTGTAATTGTCTTGTTTGTGTGCTTTTGTGTTTCATTCTGATGTATAACACCTTATTCATCTTAGATTCTGATTTTCACTCTAGTGAAAAGTTGTGACCATCGGGGTCCACCCGGTTGGGAGTGAGAACAAATACTCTCCAGTGATGACACCTGCTGCTGGTCGCGTTAAAATCACGAATCAGTAAAAGTTGGAATTCTTAGGCCATTGGGTCGAGTTCCTGTGGCTGAATAGTCTACTAGCTTGCCTTTAAACGGCCGGTCCAGAGTTCGGCTACTGGTGATAGGTGTGTTCTGCCGATGACTACCAAACTAGTGCGAAACAGCTGCCCAGTACGCCTCGGTTGGTTTTCTATAGTTCACTAACTGATAATAATCCACGATCAAACTTGAAAGACTAGTAAACCAATTAAAAACGATCCTGAAACGTGTAAATTATTCGCGCAACACATTTCTGATATTTTGATTACACACTACTTGTTATGCACACTAATATAGACGGTAAAGAGGGATAAATAATAACAATACAGGACAAATCACTCACAGGTCAAGGTCCCAGATGAGAGGTAGGAAGGTGATGTAAGAATGTAGGGAAAGAAAAAAAGAGGGTGAAAATGGTGTGTTTTTATTCCTTTACGTTCTGAGTGGAACATGAGGCTTCAAGCTAGAGGCTTGGAGTTTCGGTAGCAGTGATGTTTTTTTTACAGGATGGGTTTGCTAGCCTCACGCCCAACCTTCCCTCTTTACCAGTCTTACAGCTGGTTTCGTGGGGGTAAAGGAATGCGTCGGCTGGGGATCGAACCCTGAACCATATGCGTGGTTAACGAGCATTCTACTGCTGTGCCACCGACGCGAAATTGGTGTTTGATGAATTGAATCGTGCTACTAGAATTGGATTACTAAGGCAGGTTCATAACTGTGACAGGTTTCAGCCATTTTATGACTGAGGCTTCAGTGAATTTAAGTATTTGACCCAAACTTGTTTTGTATATGGGTTTAAAGGCATTACTAAAAACAACCTTGTGACCAGTTCCTGTGGTGTGATGTGCTTTGCGATAGATGATACTGGACATCAATTTCCAGTGTTAATTGTATCCGCTGATTTTATTTGTTGTTGCAACCACTTTTGATTGGGTTCTGTAGGCCTAACCCGCAGAGACCGACTAGTCCTCCTTGTTTACGTGTGATCGTACATGAATATAAATTTTAGCAGATTTCTTTCTTGCCAAGATTGAAAATGGTCCATTGAAAAAAGTAATAGAAAAAGCTGATTCTTATTTTCGTTATGTTGATGATACGTTTATTATTCTTGATGTGAAAGCTGACAAGAATGAAATGTTAAAAAAGTTTAATGATGCACATCCATCGCTTATCTTCACTTGTGAAGAAGAAAATGATGGTGGACTACATTTTCTTGATGTCCAATTGAGCAGAAGAGAGGATGGTTCACTAAAGAGAGATGTCTATAGAAAACCTACATCTGTAGGACAATATACACATTTCCTCAGTTATGTACCAATCCGATACAAAATCAATTTGGTCAGATGCCTGACGAATAGAGCAAGACGCATATGTACAGATGACTCCCTAGAGAATGAGCTAGGATACATCCAAAATACGTTAGTCCAAATGGGTTATCCTAGTAGATTTGTCAGGAGACACATGAACGCTAAGTACAATAAAGAGGAACCGACAACAGTTAGAAAGAAACAACTGTTCATCAAACTGCAATTTAATGGGGACGTGGCTAGTGAAGTCTTACATCAGAGATTATCGAGAGCGATAAAACGGACTAATATTGCCGCCACCCTCTGTTTGTTATTTTCCAGCCTACCAACTTTGATTGCTCAAGTGAAAGATAAGTTACCTAGTTGTGCCACTTCCATGTGTATCTATAAATTTAGTTGCTCCTGTGGAGAAAGCTATATAGGCCGAACAACTAGACAGCTTAACAAACGTATTAATGAGCATCTTACTTCATGGTTCGGAAAAGGTCAAATAAAATCCATACGAACTTCTATTTTGGCTCATTTGATTGATAGTGGTCACCAAGTGGACAAAAATAGTGCTTTCAAAGTTATTTACCGCATTCCATCAAGTCTTTCGAACGGAATCAGAACCCGTCTTTTACACTTAGCCGAAGCTATGGGAATTCGAGAGAACAATCCTAGTCTTTGTATACAAAAGAAATTTGTTCTACCTTTGTCTCTCCCTTGCTTCGCCTAGGTGAATTCTATTCAAAACCCTCCCACCCTTTCTTATCATCCCTCTCCTTCGTACTTTTATGATATTTATTTAAACTCTGATTATCGTTCCATTTGATTTGACCTAATTTATTTATTTATTGAATTGTCTACATATATGCATATACTAATTTTGTTATTCTTATCACCTATGTAAGCCTTATTAACAATATTTTGTTATTATTATAATCATCGTTATTAACTTCGTTCAAAACAATTACCACATTATTATTACTATTATTATTAATATTATCATGATTACTATTATTATTTGATCCACTAAATTACCGTCATTAATTAAAATTTTATATATATAATTCTA
Organism: Trichobilharzia regenti; assembly: GCA_944472135.2. NCBI lineage: Eukaryota > Metazoa > Platyhelminthes > Trematoda > Strigeidida > Schistosomatidae > Trichobilharzia > Trichobilharzia regenti. The sequence goes on from OX235267.1 coordinate 43,412,439, forward strand.
TGTAAATTAGAGTAAAGCCTGAAGATCTAATTGAAAACAATATTGTTCGCTTTTATGTCTTGTTCTAATATAAATTGGTAAGCACATTAGGATGTGAATCTGTAATTCGGATTCTGTGATCCTGTTTCCTCTATGAAAGTGACTTAAGCTGCGCAGTAATTTCTGTTAAGCGCCGGCCTTAGTCTTTGTTTACCAATCAGACTTTTAAAACAATTAGTCCCTTTTATAAATTTTGATGGCGTTATTAGAAGACGGAGATTATCTGAAAAACGATGTGATGTATTTGCGCTATACATTTCAAACAATCTGATCACACATTTACTTGTCAAGTCAATATATATGGAAAAGTTAAATTAAACAAATTGACAAAAAAGAATTAAGAATAATTAACACAACGTTTGTTAATCCAATCAAATAAGGATTTGAACAAAGCAAGAACTACAGTTTTAGCAGAATAAAGTGGTACCATCTTTTATTTCGTTGCCTTCTCGTCAGCTGCTTACATGGCAAAGACATTATTAAATATATCTACAACAACAATTTTAACATACTTGCATAGAGTTCAGTTTAAACAAAATCAATCGATCAATATACGCACACATTAAAAATACATACATATATACACAATGATTCCAGTCAATGAAACCATTGAGATCATCTGTCAGCAGTCCGATCTTCTCCCACTCCCAGAGTCTGAATTCAAACGCCTACTGTTTATGTGCACCATGGATGTGCAATTCCTATTTGACAGCACCTTTTACCGCCAAATAGATGGTGTAGCTATGTGCAGTCCACTTAGTCCTGTTTTAGCAGATATATTCATGTCTAACCTTGAAAGAACAAAGCTGAAGCATGCAATCGACGAAACATCTTCCTACTGTCGTTATGTTGATGACACATTTATAGTGTGCAAAAATAAAAGTCATGCTCCACACTTACTAAGATTATTCAATGGTGCACACGCCAATATTGACTTCACTATGGAACATGAAAGTGACGGAAAGTTTCACTTCCTCGACATAGCCATGGAACGCCTAGAAGACGGTAGTCTTCAAAAGTCAATTTATCGAAAGCCCACATGGAAAGGACAATACTTGCATTTTAATAGCTTTTGTCCACATAGCTTTAAACGTGGTCTAGTCAAGACTTTGTACTTTAAAGCGAGGAGAATATGCTCTATAGAGAAACTAGAGGAGGAGTTTGAGTTCCTTGAAAATATACTGAAGAGAAATGGGTATCCTCAAAGGTTCATCAACAAGTATGGAAGATCTGAAGTCACAAATGTAAAACAAATCACAGTGGAAAAAAAAGCCAGTCTACCTTCAGCTTGATTATAAAGGTAAAAATATTGCAGCGATGATCAACAGAAGGCTGAGTACATCACTAGCCATAGCGTATCCTGCAGCTAAGCTCATTCCCATCTATCAAACAACTTACTCTGGTGCAATCAAAAATCGATAGATATCCTTCTGATGTTACCTCCAACTGTGTATACAAATTTACATGTATCTGCGGGAGCAGTTACATTGGAAGGACAGAAAGAAGAGCATATCAACAATTTTCTGAACATGTACCAAAAAGCTTATGTCTAAAAGGAACAAATGCTTTAAACAGTGCCATCGCCAGACATCTCCTTGACACGGGTTGGTCATGGGGTGGACATCGAAAAGTTGTTCAAAATTATCAATAAGCAAAATAGCTCAATTCTCCTTAAGTTTGCTGAAACCATTTCCATCAAGCGCCTGAAACCTGATTTATGCGTCCAGAAAGAAGCGGTTATCAGTCTTTCTTTGCCCTGGTAACTGGATAATTTCACCTCTCTTTCCTCCGAATGTGAAATGCTAAAAGTTTCCATTGTGTTTGATTATTATTGTTCGGAATAGTGGTTAATATTGCATATTTATATATGTATATATTTTCAGTGTATGAGTATATTGATCGATTGATTTTTATTTAAACTGAACTCTATGCAAGTATGTTAAAATTGTTGTTGTAGATATATTTAATAATTTCTTTGCCATGTAAGCAGCTGACGAGAAGGCAACGAAATAAAAGATGGTACCATTTTATTCTGCTAAAACTGTAGTTCTTGCTTTGTTCAAATTCATTAAGGGGAATAAATGTATCAAATAAGGATTACCAAGGTAGGTTAAGAGTAATAACAAACTGTTTTTGAATACACAACTTCGGGGGGGGGGGCTTAAGTTTATGAATAGCTATAGCCTCGGCATATTTCAATAAGCGCCCTTGATCGTTTTTGTAGACGACCTTAAAGGCTGAGTTAACATCAACCTTATGGTTCATCTCGATTAGATGTTTAGCTATAGACGAAGTTGGTAGTCTGACACATGCATCTATTGGCTTTTCACAATTCATTTGTTTTTCTAACCATTTTTGGATATGCCCTTCCACCCTCACAAGCAAAGCGCGATTACTGCTCCCTATGTTTGTGTGTCCACACACACGAAAATTGGTAAATAGTGTGGGATGTGACATAATCACTTGTGCACTTTGAAGTTTGCAGTGGAGGATATTTTTTAACTTTTTTACACAATTACAAGCTGGGCTGCATAATAGGTTCTGCGGATGATCGAATTCAACCTTTGTCTCAAAATCCTACTGTGTATCTCCCCTTTATATGGTAATTTGATGAAAATATTTTTCTTAGGGGCGGTATAAATTGTAGGTTTAGAGACTAATTAACTTCTATACCTGTTTAAAATTTTTTAAAGGATATCCGTTTCCAACAAGAGTATCCATCAATATTTTGTTTTCTTTATCTATAACATCAGCCGTACAAATACGCTGAATCCTCTTAAATAGACACTTCACCAAGCCTCTCTTATACTGTAATGGACAGAAACTGTGAAAATTAAGGTATTGCCCTGTCCAAGTGGGCTTTCTGTAGATAAACCGTCTCATTAGACTTTGTTGATCACCTTTGAACGGTAAGGATATATAAACATCCTACTGTCAAGTGACGAGATCGGTGGAGCCCTTTGTTAGATACTTCTGCAAAGCTGAGTGAATTTCAGGCGATACTTTTTTCTAACAATCGTCTAGTGAGGCTTCATGTTTCTTCTTCGATGCTGTCCTCTGTTCATATATGTGGAATACGTCTGAACAAACAGTTACCTAACGTGTTTTCAAAAATTTCATACATTTGGTTCCCTTGATAAATTTTGATAGAGAAAGAAAGACCAGATTTTCAGTATAAAATGATATCATCATTCTGTTTCACAGGTTCTCATCAGCTAACTGCAGACTACTTGAAATTACAATGGTTATATAGATGATAATAACATACTGTAATGTTTAAGTGATAGTAGCAGAGAAGAAATACTATAAAACTAATAATAATAAAATAATAATTTTCCCTTCACGTTCCCAGTGGAACATAGAGCTCCAAGCTAGTGGATTGAAGTTTCTGTAGCAGTGTTTAATTTTTACAGGATGGGGTTGCTAGCCTCATACCCAACCTTTCCTCTTTACCAGCATTATTTCTGGCTGAGTGAGGTAAAGGAGTGCGCCGGCCGGGGGTCGAACCCCGGACCATATGCATGGTCGGCGAGCGTCTTAACCGCTATACCACCGACGCACTATAAAACTAACTCATCCAAAATGTAAGCATGATAATTTTTAGTTTAAGTTTGCATAATCAGTTTATACGCTTTCAAAGTAGAAAAGAAGTGGGGGGTTAGGTGTAAGCCAGAGAACAGAAATAATCAACAAACAGTGTTAGCTTGTAGATTCACGTAGCAACTTAAAAAACAAAAGCGGTTACAATTTATATGATTGAGATTAGTTCAGTGAGTTGAAATCACTGAATTAGATGACTAATTAATATAATAAAATTCCAAATTCAGTTTTCAAGGCTTTGAGACTTATGCATACGGAAAGAGAGTGGGATCAACCTTTCACTACCTTGGTAACTGAATTTTGATTATATTAATTAGTTATCTAATTCAGTGATCTTAACTCACTGAGCAATTCTCAATCATATAAACTGTAACCGCTTTTGTTTTTTGAGTTGCTACGTGAACCTACAAGCTAACACTGATTGTTAATTTTTTCTGTTTTCTGCCTTACCCTTCCCCACTCTCTCCTACTTTGAAAGAGTTTAAATTGATGATGAAAACTTAAACTAAAAATTATCATACTTAACATAACATAACATAACATAACATAACATAAGCTTTATTCCAAATCAGTACTTGTGATACAGAATGGAATTCTCAGCATTTTACTACAATATTGCATCCAGTTTTTTACATTAACAATAAATAAAGTTCTACATAGATTAAAGTTATCTCAACAACATATTAGTATGTGGGTAGCAAAGCCAAAATTTAAGTGTTTGAAGGTGTTAGAGAAGTAGAAACTACTAGCATATTTACTGGCGTAAGCGATAGCAAAATGGTCGAGATATACAGAGTGTGAAAGAACGAACAAGAAAGTTTTAAGTAGAGTTTGCAAGGAAGAGAGAAACAAAACAGCACATAACAAAAATAAATACAGAATGAAGAGCGAGAAAACGTTGTACCTATAAATGATGTGAGTTGGAAAGACGAGATCCATTGGTTCTACTGACTATTTAATAAGTTAAAGGTTTCATGCCTGATGCATTCTTTATCGCACAGAACACGGGCTAGGTAGGGTATGGATGAGTTTTTGTACTTACTAGTGCGGGCATATAGTTTCCTATATAGGCTTCTTGTTTTCCCTGAAGAGATACATGGGGAGAGTTGTGAATGTAGAGGGTGTTGTGAGTCAGATAAAATGGATTTCGCCCATTTTTCACATGAGTCCATATGCCTGTCCACCAGAATATTAACTAGCTGGCTAAGTGGCAAGCTGCTTACCCTGCTGACAACCTTTAACATCCTACGTAATAAGGTATAGTCTTTCTTCAATAGCCCAGGAAAGACTAAGGGGGAGCAATAGAGAATAATAGGCAGAATCCGGGAGTTAACAAATTGTAGGAGTAAGGGTTGGGTTACACCAGAATGTCTTAACTTCTTGATGTAGAAGGTAAGACGGTATATTTTCTTGGAAATCGTCAAGATATGAGACGACCAGGAAAGATCAGAGGATAAAGTGACGCCTAGGTATTTAATTTCCGACTTGGTTTCTATTTCACTGCCATCTATGTTGCACATCTCGTGAGTGCTAACCAGTTTGTTTAGGTCAGATTTATGCCTAAGGGTGAAATTAACTGTTTGGCATTTGGAGGGATTTAAGGTGAGACCGTTTTCCTTGGACCATTGGCTAATTTCCGATAAGAAGCCATTTAGTTTAGTGCAGTCACTTTGACATTTGACAGGTAAAGATACAGTTAGGTCATCAGCATATTTGACAAAGTTAATGTCATTTGAAGACGGTAGGTCATGTAGGAAGAAAGAAAAGAGAAGTGGGGAGAGTACAGCACCTTGGGGGACACCAGCTTCTGTGAGCACAGCAGAGGAGGATTGGCCTTTGTATACGGTGTACTGCATTCTGTTTGAAAAGTAGGAATGCAACCAGTTAGTGACCCAGGACTCGGTTTGTGTCATGGAGAGCTTATTTAGCAAGAGACTTCTAGGTACAGAGTCGAAAGCAGAAGTAAAGTCAAGAAACGTGCAGCGGACATATTTGGCACCTTTGTCTAATGATGAGATAATACTGTTGTGTAAGACGGCTGCAGCGTCTAAAGTGCTCCTACCCTGTCTGTAGGCAAATTGTTTGGGGTCTTGGAAGCTTTTAAGGGAGGGTTCGAGTTTAAGAAGTACTAGTTTTTCCATGAGCTTAAGAAACGGGGAAGTGATAGCGATGGGTCTGAACTTTACGTTCTTGCTATTTCCAGGTTTTGGGACAGGGACTATTTTAATGTCTTTCCATGGAACAGGTACAACGTTTTCGGAGAAAGAAGCATTTAGGATATTAGTTAGAGGAAAACATAAAGCATCTGCACATTGTTTTAGAACATATGCAGGTATGCTATCAGGGCCAAGACTATGTGAGGGCTTAAGAGTTTTAAGACATTTCAAAACATCGAGAGTATTGAAGTCCTGGAAGTTATCAGCTACAAGATTAGTAACGTTAGAAGTGGTTATAGTAGAAGGAGAGCGTAAAAAAGACAGATTAAGAGCATTAACATCACAAGAGGGAAAGACATTACATCGCTTACTTTTGCCAGTAATTTCATTGAAAAGTTTCCACATGCTGTTAGGAGATTTGCATGATAAAAGTGTTTGGTTATAGATAGCATTAAGATTTTTGATTTCAGATTTGATTTGAGCATTAATCTTTTTAAGTCCTAACTTGTCTTTGCATTTATATAACATTTCTTTTTGCCTGCGAAGTTGTTTGAGACGGGGAGACGAGAAACGGTCGAGGCGTTTGAACAGTGTTTGTTTGGGACAGCATATGTCGAGGCAGAACTTAAGATAATCCATTATATTGGTGATTGAGTCATCTAATGTACTTTCATAGAATAGATCCCAGTTGGTATCTTTTAACATGCATCTTAGATTGAGTAAGTTGTCAGATGTGTAGCATCTTTCTTGTGCTCTCGTAGACAGGTGTGAGAAGATTTTAATATGTGTTTTGCTGTATATTTTTGGCAAAACGCGGACAATGCAGTGATCGGAGTTATGTATCGGTGAACGTCTACGTGTTTCATATACTCCTTCGTCATTAGTAAAAACGAGGTCGAGAGTTTTGTCAAGTCGAGTGGGAAATTTGACTATGTTTGTGTGACCAAGAGCTTCAAGAAAGGAGCAATCTGATGTGTTGAAGTCTCCAGTAATAACGGATAGAGAGTTGTCGAAGTTGGCAGCAGCAAACATGGTGAATTCATCAGCAAAATTAGATAGATCAGATGGAGAGCAACTAGGAGAAATGTACATGTTTGTAATATAGAATTGCTTTTGGATGGATCAGTTCTATAGTATTTTTTCTTCTCTACTACTATCACATAAACATTCAAGTATCTTATTATCATCTACATATAACCATTGTAATTTCAGGTAGTCTGCAGTTAGCCGATGAGAACCTGTGAAATAGAATGATGATATCATTTTCTACTACAAATCTGGTATTTCTTTCTCTGTCGAAAATTACCTAACGCCTTCCTATACAGGAGTGGACGTTGCACGTTTCAGATAAATTACGTCTTCCCATTGTTCTGTTAAAATTCATAAGAGGGAACTAATTACTTTAAAAATGTAGTAAAGTTTTTGTAATATAACGTCATCCACAACTTGAATTTTCAGATTAACCTGGGGAATATTCTGGCTGATTAGCTAAACAATTGCAAAGTAGATTGTATTTCGGATTGAAATGCGGCTTAGAACTCTAGGTGCAGATGACAGAGTACTATTAATTTCAGTCTCTGAAAAGTGTTCCATTTAGGGTTACGACAAACACATTTTATACTTCATAGATCAAAATCGATTCGTTTGTTTTTAATAGTTCCTAATTCTTAAAGGATAAAGCTCGACTGTCATCATCTGCAGCTGATGTTGAATTGATTCAATGAGAATAATTTGTTGACTACTTTACGCTAGATTTTCTTCAGTTGGTGATTAGATCAAAAGGCGTTCAGTGTAGAGTTCCTCTTTCTAACGATATTGTAGCGTTAGGTAATTCCCTAGAATTGTTAGCTACAGCTTTCGTCACTGAACACTGGATGCTGACCTTCACCGTTTAATTCAATTTGTTTAGCTGATGGCTTCCGGTCAAGCATCCACGCCATTTGTCACACCGTCGTCTTACGTTCGTTCGTGCACGATCCCTCGTTAGTTAAGCAATCATCTTGAACTCCGATTTATTCCCGAAATATACTTCGTAATTTGGACGATCATTTTGGTGTTTCGCTCTTTTTCTTAAGTCCACATGGAATGAAAACTATGGACGTTGTGGATATTATATCTTGTGTTAGTATTAATCGTACTACTTGTTAACGTTGACAACCACAGCCTCTAAAATCCCATTCTAAAGCTATACAGTCGCATATATGTGTATATAGAAACTGTCTTCACAACAAAAGGAATGTTTCCCAAGATGTGTCATTAGAATTGTGAATTCTAAATAACAAATTACATAATACAAAAAGCGCTAATCGAGTAGAAACTAAAATGAAATTAAATAAGGTAACGTAACTGAAAAGAGTGAATAGAATTAAAATAAAGTTGAACAACAGTCAAGATAAACAACAGTGGTAATGCGTGGGTAAGAACTATATGGGAGGTGAGAGAAGAAAACAATCGAATTATAAGACAAGAAAAACCATGAAACTGAGTATCCGATTCTAAAAAATTGCGGCCTGCATGCTTGAGTCATTGGGCTACTTGAATCACCATTTGAGACAATGAATCTTATTTTCATTAATAATTGTTGTTCTTAATCATTCAGTTACGTTCGTGGATTCCCAGATGTTGTCCTGCACATTTTTAATCAGCCTTCAACCCCTCTGTGGACATTTCTCGGGAACAAACGAATAATGCGATAAAGGAGTATTTTTATATATGTCCAAACCACGTTCACTTTAAACGGTTTGAAAAAATCTGGGCATTGGTTATATGATATTCATTATATAATAAAGGTTTTTGTATTTCCCAGCGAATGAAAAACAAAACGATATTTCTGTTTTTACTGACGTTTCGCTATTTAATGCAGCTAATAGCTTTACCAAAGTATTATTAAACCAGAATTTACTAAATCCACTCAGCATATATATAACAAAGAGTTAAGGAGTGAGAAAATAGACTTAGGTCAAGTTAAAGGGAGGACATATTGAAAGTCAAAATAACCATGAAGATCACTAAACCAAATAACAAAGGTAATAGTACACCTGTTATGATATCAGAATAAAGTTTACTTTGATAAAGCTATTAGCATTAAATAACGAAACGTCAGCAAAAAAACAATATCGTTTTGTTTTTCATTCATTGGGAAATACAAAAACCTTTATTATAAAGTTTACTTACTTGATCGTCGTTCGTCTGTCTAGGGTCGTTTTTTGTTGTCAAGTTGGTCAACTGATAAAGGTAACAAAATCAGGTGTAGATTGTTGGATTTTATCAGTGTGTAAAAAAATAATAGTAGTGTGTGTTTAAATAGTGGACTTGCTTATCACATTTGTGTTGATTTTGTCACTTCGTTGGGGAGGGGAGGGAGGTGTTGCAACCAAGTCAGATTCTGTTTTGGTCCATCATTCCCAGGCAGGCAATTTTAATTCCACTTGATATGAAGTGCTTCTGATGATATTAGACGTTCTTTGTGAGTTTTGTAGTTTTTCTGGACTATTTCAATATTGTCAAAATCAATTTTGTGACCTGATTCTATAGCGTGTAGACTTATGGCTGGCTGATGATTTTTCAAGTTTTTCTAGCTAAACTGGATTTCTCGGTGGCCGAAGAGATGCTCTATGGTGTTCATTTCTTCTGATTTTGATTTCTCGAGATGCTTGTCCGATGTATATCGCATCACATTCCAAGCAGGCATTTTGTTTTATTTATTTTTTATTTTGATTTACAGCTTGATTCCACACTGTATTTTTGGTACAAGTATGGAATTTTCAGCATGGATATCGGTAGCCCAAATTTTGCAAGCCGACCATAGATGTCAGGTGTGCGCCGGCAGGAGATCGAACCTCGGACCATGTGCATGGTCGGCGAGAGTCCTAACCACTGTGCCACCGACGCACAGAGATGTTGGTAACACTATGGCTAAGTCCAGCGCTGCTGAAAACCTTGCACTATTGTCAAGGATTCAAGGGATGCAGGAAATTAACCCGCCGGTACATGTTAGCGTCGACCGTAGCCGGTGGCAGGAGGTGCCTACTTTGTATTCGAGATGTAGGAACAACCCGGTTGTTACAGATGCTGCATGAATAACACCGAAGATACGAACACGCAGTCTTTGACCAAATCCAAAACAAAACCAAAATGTTCCAAGTGGAATTATGCTGACAACAAGTTCCTGAATTGCTGCAAGACTAGTTAGTCTGTTCAACAAATCGTATCAGACAAACATGGTGGACACCTTTAAAGATGAGGATGTGATGTGTAAATACTGGGATCACAAAGGCTAAACACAAAGTCACTCGCAGTTAACGAAAATGTGTAATCAAACAAAAATACACATCAGTCTAATGAATCACAAGCGGTCTAGTTAACACATAATGCAAAATGATGAATAGAGTAAAAGTGTGGGGTATGAAGGTGAAATATCAGACGTAACACTCCCCACGAACTAACGTTGGTGTCATACACGTCTCATAAACCGTTAATGCCCAGCTGGCTGTCCCTCGAAGCCTTTCAGAAACGCTTAGTACTGACGGACGCGAAAACCAGAACAACGATTGGCGACTCGAGAATTCTTTATTCTAATACCAACATATAAGCAGTATAATAAACTAAGGTCTGTGGAGTCCTCAAAAATCAACTTATCCAAATTTTACTACTATGTAAATAATGAACATATTGTACACCACTTTGTTTTAACCAGAAACTCTGTACTTTGACTTTACCTCGGGTTTTGAATAAATATACAGCTGTGCCTTCGACTCTCCGTCTTCTCCACCATCTCAACTGCCGTCGATCAATCCTAATCACCTGCTTTCTATCTCTGATTTTTGCAGGAGCACCGTAGTTTCTTCCTACGTACTTTGGTCGACCTCCGGCAACGTTAACATTGGAGAATTACTACTGGAGCAGTCTTTCCGCAGCACCTGGAGTCTATTACGTTTATTGTGGACTGTGGACCTTTGTAAACTCAAGTAATCAAACTTTAATACATTCTTCCCGTAACTAAACTCATTTGGTATTTTATTTTCTACTTGAATTTGGGTAACTAAGCTAATAGAGTGAAAAGGTCCACCACAATAATTGGTGAGCCCGTTTCGAACCCTTTTTTATGGTTAACCCGTTTTCGAACCTTTTTGTTTCGATAGTTACCTCGTTTTGAACATTTTTGTTGCTATTTTGTCCTTATAAACTCGCACTGCTTTAATTTTTGTTACCACAAGTTTTTCTATTTTGTATATCTATATACTTACATATTATATGACAATGGCTCCACCTAAACGTACCACTGTTGCTGAAGAAGGTAATAAAGGCGAAGAGACACAGAACTCTGCTGTTAACGCCTTGCCGGATTTAAGACTTCCTCAATTTGATCTGGCTGAACCACGTGTCTGGTTCACAATCATTGAACAGTTGTTTGCAGCTCGAGGTATTACGTCGCAGATCGCCATGTATGGTTGCGTATTAGCAGCAATTCCCACGGAAGTACTACGAGAGGTTATCGATGTCATAGACAGCAAACCTACAGACTCTCAATATGACAAACTAAAAGCTGCACTCATCCAGCGGACCACTCTCTCCGATGAGAAACGCATACAACAACTACTTACTTCGTGTGATCTAGGTACAAAAAAGCCATCTCAACTACTTAGACATATGCGCCAGTTGATTGGGTCACACAAAGTAGATGAGTTAATTCTACGTCAGATGTTCTTACAACGTTTACCACAAAATGTTCAACAAATCCTAACAATATCTTCTAGGACGACAGACCTTGAAGAATTAGCTAAAATGGCAGACGATATCATGGATGTGTTATCAAATAATGGCATAAATAGCGTGTCTACCGAGGCAGTACCACCAAGCCCTTCCACATCTATGAAGGACGCACCAATGTTTTGGTTACTTTCCCAGTTAACATCTCAAATGCAAGATTTACGACTGGAAGTGTCCGAGCTTCGAGCACAAAGGAACCAGTCACATACGGTATCCAAGCAACGGCGATCAAGATCTAGACGACGTTCTAGAACACCGTCTCAAAGCCGTAACATTTGTTGGTATCATAGGAGGTATGGGCATAATGCCCTGAAGTGTATTCGACCGTGTATGTACAACAGTAGTAACTCATCTCAGGGAAACTCCCCAGCCAGACAGTAATGGCGACGGCTGTTAATGGCAATCACCCCAGTCGCCTTTTCTATGTGAGGGATTTGACTACCGGCACATTATTCTTGGTAGATACAGGCGCCGAGGTCAGTGTTATTCCCCCCTCACTATCCAGGCGATCAGCCAAAATACCTGGAAAACTTTCACTTCGTGCTGCCAACCAAACCAACATACAGACGTATGGCGAACAGTCAATGATTTTAAATTTAGGACTACGCCGACGTTTCACATGGATCTTCATAGTAGCTGACGTACGTCACGCTATACTAGGTGCAGACTTCCTAAGTCACTTCAATCTGTTAGTTGATATCAGCAAGAAAAAACTGGTTGACAATTGCACCCAACTCAAGATCCATGGTATTACATGTGACTACTCGGTTCATAGCATCTGTATAGAAAAGCCGGAGAGTGAAATGTTCTCTGCTTTATTGAAACGATTTCCTAAAATCCTTAAACCATCATACAACGTTGAAGATATATCTCATACAGTTACGCATAAGATCATCACAACAGGACAACCTGTGAAGGCACGTCCACGACGGTTACCACCCGATAAACTAGCAGCAGCTAAGTCGGAATTTGAACATATGATGCAGTTAGGTATCATACGACCATCTAACAGCCCATGGTCTTCACCTCTGCACATGGTACCTAAAACTAATCATGACTGGCGACCATGTGGAGATTATCGCGCTTTGAATAACGCTACGGTCCCAGATCGTTATCCTATACCTCATCTCCACGACTTCTCCTTGAACTTACATGGAAAGACCGTTTTTACCAAAGTTGACTTGGTCAGGGCATATCATCAAATACCAGTCGCTCCAGAAGACATTGCAAAAACAGCAATTATTACGCCTTTTGGATTATTCGAATTCTTGAGAATGCCTTTCGGACTAAAGAATGCTGCTCAAACATTTCAGCGTTTTATGGACCAAGTTACCCAAGGTCTTGATTTCGTCTTTGTATATATCGACGATGTCTTAATTGCCAGCTCATCGATGGAAGAACATATGCAACACTTAAGCCTGTTATTTCAAAGGTTTGAACAATTTGGAGTTGTTATCAATCCAAAGAAATGTATTTTTGGTTCCCCTTCCATTGAATTCTTAGGACATCGAATAACTGCTGAAGGCATCAGACCTACCGAAGATAAGATAGAAACTATTAAGAACTTTCCCGAACCTGATTCCTTAAAGAAACTTAGACGTTTTCTCGGGATGTTCAACTTCTACCGACGTTTTATTCCATCATGTGCCTCCATAGTTCAGCCACTGACCGACCTACTTAGATGCAATTCGAAGAAATTTCAGTGGTCTGAAGAAGCAAAAGCAGCATTTAATAATGCAAAAGATGCCTTATCCAACGTCGTAATGTTATCTCATATCAACCCAGAAGCTTCACTCATTTTATGTACAGATGCATCGCAGGTAGCAGTGGGAGCAGTTTTACAACAAAAGTTCAATAATGACATCACTCCACTTGCTTTCTTCTCCAAAAAGTTGGAACCTGCGCAAACTCGTTACAGTACCTTTGGCAGAGAACTGTTAGCCATCTACCTAGCAGTGAAACATTTCAGCTTCTTACTACAAGGTCGACATTTTACTATCTTAACCGACCATAAGCCTCTTTGTTATGCTTTCACCACTTCGTTGGACAGACACTCTCCGAGAGAAGCCAGACAACTGGATTACATCTCACAATTCTCAACAGACATCCAGTTCATCAAAGGAGATTCTAATATCGTAGCCGATTCTTTGTCTCGATGTGACGTTAATCACCTATCTTCGATAGATATTAGCTTAGACAATATTGCCAAGCTGCAGAAAAATGACGCCGAACTCCATACTTGTAGACGAAACTCCTCCCTACAGTTGCAGGATGTACCTATTCCCCTGTCTGATACAACTATCGTCTGCGACGTTTCAACGGGAGTTCATAGACCTTTTGTTCCACTAAGTTGTCGAAAAACTTTGTTTGAACATCTACATTCATTGTCTCATCCTGGAGTGCGTGCTACAGTCAAGTTGATCAGCGAGCGTTTTGTTTGGCCCAAGATGAACTCCGATATTCGGAAATGGGCCCGCCAATGCTTGCAATGTCAAAGATCCAAGGTACATCATCACACCGTCACACCTCCAAAACAGTTCAATTTACCCGATAAACGATTTCAACACGTTCATATAGATGTTGTTGGACCATTACCGCCATCCAGAGGATTTACTCATATACTTACTGCGATTGATCGATTTACCCGATGGGCTATTGCTTGTCCACTCAACGATATATCTGCAGAAAATATCGCTTTGGTTTTCTTAGATCGCTGGGTGTCAAACTATGGAGTACCCACAACTATTACAACAGACCGAGGAGCTCAATTTCAATCAACTCTGTTTCGAGAGTTTACGAGACTCCTTGGAGTGAACCATATCTCCACTACAGCTTATCATCCTGCAGCGAATGGTCTGGTGGAACGTTTCCATCGACAACTGAAAAGCTCGCTTATGGCACAAGCTGACTCATCTAAGTGGAGTGAACACCTACCATTAGTTCTTCTCAGTATCCGATCAACTGTAAAAGAAGATTTGGGATGTACACCAGCTCAACTTGTGTATGGTACTACCCTCACATTGCCTGGTCAGTTAGTTCCGTCTAATGATTCAACTGAAGTAAATATCTCCGACTTCACCAACCGCCTTACCCAGCATATGCTTCAGCTTAGACCAGTAGCCCCTCGCCAATCACTTCAGAAAGCTCAAGTAAATAAGAATCTACTCACTAGCAAATTTGTATTTGTTCGCGTCGATGCCATTAGAAAAGGTTTACAACATCCATATGAAGGTCCTTTTCTAGTACTTAAACGCACCGAAAAATACTTCACGCTGAACAAACATGGTAAACCGGAGACTGTTTCTATCGACCGTCTTAAACCAGCGTACACCGACAGCGAACATGAAACACTAGCAACGCCGACACCAATAAACAATCAGCAAGTCAATGCAACTCCAACTCTCCCGCTCTTCACTCTTCCCCCTGTACAGACACGCAGTGGGCGGCAGATCTGTAAACCTGCCCGCTATGTTCATTTTATTGACTGACATAAACGTTAACCTCATTTAGACATTCTTCTCATTACTATTGTTATCGACATTCATTTCATTATAACCATAAATATTTATTAGTATTATTGTTTGCTGTTCGTTAACTGTACTGCAAGCACACGCATTCACCAAGTATATGTATATATCTATTTATATATGAATTTCACAAATGTTAACGAACATGTCATGGTTTATTATGTACATAAATTTTTATTTAAAATTACAACAAGTTTTGATTTTTTTTAAAATTCCTGTATGTGCTTGTATGTGCTAAACTTTATACGACACGGATGCATGCCATACATCCTGATCTAACTTTGTATCCTTATTGTTGTTGTTATTTTTTGTTATCCATATTGTTGACATTATCCCTTATTTATGTTGCTTATATTCATGTAATCGTCCACGAGGACAGTACTGATGGTCCTCCGGACCTCTAAGAGGGGGAGCCCTGTGGAGTCCTCAAAAATCAACTTATCCAAATTTTACTACTATGTAAATAATGAACATATTGTACACCACTTTGTTTTAACCAGAAACTCTGTACTTTGACTTTACCTCGGGTTTTGAATAAATATACAGCTGTGCCTTCGACTCTCCGTCTTCTCCACCATCTCAACTGCCGTCGATCAATCCTAATCACCTGCTTTCTATCTCTGATTTTTGCAGGAGCACCGTAGTTTCTTCCTACGTACTTTGGTCGACCTCCGGCAACGTTAACATTGGAGAATTACTACTGGAGCAGTCTTTCCGCAGCACCTGGAGTCTATTACGTTTATTGTGGACTGTGGACCTTTGTAAACTCAAGTAATCAAACTTTAATACATTCTTCCCGTAACTAAACTCATTTGGTATTTTATTTTCTACTTGAATTTGGGTAACTAAGCTAATAGAGTGAAAAGGTCCACCACAATAATTGGTGAGCCCGTTTCGAACCCTTTTTTATGGTTAACCCGTTTTCGAACCTTTTTGTTTCGATAGTTACCTCGTTTTGAACATTTTTGTTGCTATTTTGTCCTTATAAACTCGCACTGCTTTAATTTTTGTTACCACAAGTTTTTCTATTTTGTATATCTATATACTTACATATTATATGACAATGGCTCCACCTAAACGTACCACTGTTGCTGAAGAAGGTAATAAAGGCGAAGAGACACAGAACTCTGCTGTTAACGCCTTGCCGGATTTAAGACTTCCTCAATTTGATCTGGCTGAACCACGTGTCTGGTTCACAATCATTGAACAGTTGTTTGCAGCTCGAGGTATTACGTCGCAGATCGCCATGTATGGTTGCGTATTAGCAGCAATTCCCACGGAAGTACTACGAGAGGTTATCGATGTCATAGACAGCAAACCTACAGACTCTCAATATGACAAACTAAAAGCTGCACTCATCCAGCGGACCACTCTCTCCGATGAGAAACGCATACAACAACTACTTACTTCGTGTGATCTAGGTACAAAAAAGCCATCTCAACTACTTAGACATATGCGCCAGTTGATTGGGTCACACAAAGTAGATGAGTTAATTCTACGTCAGATGTTCTTACAACGTTTACCACAAAATGTTCAACAAATCCTAACAATATCTTCTAGGACGACAGACCTTGAAGAATTAGCTAAAATGGCAGACGATATCATGGATGTGTTATCAAATAATGGCATAAATAGCGTGTCTACCGAGGCAGTACCACCAAGCCCTTCCACATCTATGAAGGACGCACCAATGTTTTGGTTACTTTCCCAGTTAACATCTCAAATGCAAGATTTACGACTGGAAGTGTCCGAGCTTCGAGCACAAAGGAACCAGTCACATACGGTATCCAAGCAACGGCGATCAAGATCTAGACGACGTTCTAGAACACCGTCTCAAAGCCGTAACATTTGTTGGTATCATAGGAGGTATGGGCATAATGCCCTGAAGTGTATTCGACCGTGTATGTACAACAGTAGTAACTCATCTCAGGGAAACTCCCCAGCCAGACAGTAATGGCGACGGCTGTTAATGGCAATCACCCCAGTCGCCTTTTCTATGTGAGGGATTTGACTACCGGCACATTATTCCTGGTAGATACAGGCGCCGAGGTCAGTGTTATTCCCCCCTCACTATCCAGGCGATCAGCCAAAATACCTGGAAAACTTTCACTTCGTGCTGCCAACCAAACCAACATACAGACGTATGGCGAACAGTCAATGATTTTAAATTTAGGACTACGCCGACGTTTCACATGGATCTTCATAGTAGCTGACGTACGTCACGCTATACTAGGTGCAGACTTCCTAAGTCACTTCAATCTGTTAGTTGATATCAGCAAGAAAAAACTGGTTGACAATTGCACCCAACTCAAGATCCATGGTATTACATGTGACTACTCGGTTCATAGCATCTGTATAGAAAAGCCGGAGAGTGAAATGTTCTCTGCTTTATTGAAACGATTTCCTAAAATCCTTAAACCATCATACAACGTTGAAGATATATCTCATACAGTTACGCATAAGATCATCACAACAGGACAACCTGTGAAGGCACGTCCACGACGGTTACCACCCGATAAACTAGCAGCAGCTAAGTCGGAATTTGAACATATGATGCAGTTAGGTATCATACGACCATCTAACAGCCCATGGTCTTCACCTCTGCACATGGTACCTAAAACTAATCATGACTGGCGACCATGTGGAGATTATCGCGCTTTGAATAACGCTACGGTCCCAGATCGTTATCCTATACCTCATCTCCACGACTTCTCCTTGAACTTACATGGAAAGACCGTTTTTACCAAAGTTGACTTGGTCAGGGCATATCATCAAATACCAGTCGCTCCAGAAGACATTGCAAAAACAGCAATTATTACGCCTTTTGGATTATTCGAATTCTTGAGAATGCCTTTCGGACTAAAGAATGCTGCTCAAACATTTCAGCGTTTTATGGACCAAGTTACCCAAGGTCTTGATTTCGTCTTTGTATATATCGACGATGTCTTAATTGCCAGCTCATCGATGGAAGAACATATGCAACACTTAAGCCTGTTATTTCAAAGGTTTGAACAATTTGGAGTTGTTATCAATCCAAAGAAATGTATTTTTGGTTCCCCTTCCATTGAATTCTTAGGACATCGAATAACTGCCGAAGGCATCAGACCTACCGAAGATAAGATAGAAACTATTAAGAACTTTCCCGAACCTGATTCCTTAAAGAAACTTAGACGTTTTCTCGGGATGTTCAACTTCTACCGACGTTTTATTCCATCATGTGCCTCCATAGTTCAGCCACTGACCGACCTACTTAGATGCAATTCGAAGAAATTTCAGTGGTCTGAAGAAGCAAAAGCAGCATTTAATAATGCAAAAGATGCCTTATCCAACGTCGTAATGTTATCTCATATCAACCCAGAAGCTTCACTCATTTTATGTACAGATGCATCGCAGGTAGCAGTGGGAGCAGTTTTACAACAAAAGTTCAATAATGACATCACTCCACTTGCTTTCTTCTCCAAAAAGTTGGAACCTGCGCAAACTCGTTACAGTACCTTTGGCAGAGAACTGTTAGCCATCTACCTAGCAGTGAAACATTTCAGCTTCTTACTACAAGGTCGACATTTTACTATCTTAACCGACCATAAGCCTCTTTGTTATGCTTTCACCACTTCGTTGGACAGACACTCTCCGAGAGAAGCCAGACAACTGGATTACATCTCACAATTCTCAACAGACATCCAGTTCATCAAAGGAGATTCTAATATCGTAGCCGATTCTTTGTCTCGATGTGACGTTAATCACCTATCTTCGATAGATATTAGCTTAGACAATATTGCCAAGCTGCAGAAAAATGACGCCGAACTCCATACTTGTAGACGAAACTCCTCCCTACAGTTGCAGGATGTACCTATTCCCCTGTCTGATACAACTATCGTCTGCGACGTTTCAACGGGAGTTCATAGACCTTTTGTTCCACTAAGTTGTCGAAAAACTTTGTTTGAACATCTACATTCATTGTCTCATCCTGGAGTGCGTGCTACAGTCAAGTTGATCAGCGAGCGTTTTGTTTGGCCCAAGATGAACTCCGATATTCGGAAATGGGCCCGCCAATGCTTGCAATGTCAAAGATCCAAGGTACATCATCACACCGTCACACCTCCAAAACAGTTCAATTTACCCGATAAACGATTTCAACACGTTCATATAGATGTTGTTGGACCATTACCGCCATCCAGAGGATTTACTCATATACTTACTGCGATTGATCGATTTACCCGATGGGCTATTGCTTGTCCACTCAACGATATATCTGCAGAAAATATCGCTTTGGTTTTCTTAGATCGCTGGGTGTCAAACTATGGAGTACCCACAACTATTACAACAGACCGAGGAGCTCAATTTCAATCAACTCTGTTTCGAGAGTTTACGAGACTCCTTGGAGTGAACCATATCTCCACTACAGCTTATCATCCTGCAGCGAATGGTCTGGTGGAACGTTTCCATCGACAACTGAAAAGCTCGCTTATGGCACAAGCTGACTCATCTAAGTGGAGTGAACACCTACCATTAGTTCTTCTCAGTATCCGATCAACTGTAAAAGAAGATTTGGGATGTACACCAGCTCAACTTGTGTATGGTACTACCCTCACATTGCCTGGTCAGTTAGTTCCGTCTAATGATTCAACTGAAGTAAATATCTCCGACTTCACCAACCGCCTTACCCAGCATATGCTTCAGCTTAGACCAGTAGCCCCTCGCCAATCACTTCAGAAAGCTCAAGTAAATAAGAATCTACTCACTAGCAAATTTGTATTTGTTCGCGTCGATGCCATTAGAAAAGGTTTACAACATCCATATGAAGGTCCTTTTCTAGTACTTAAACGCACCGAAAAATACTTCACGCTGAACAAACATGGTAAACCGGAGACTGTTTCTATCGACCGTCTTAAACCAGCGTACACCGACAGCGAACATGAAACACTAGCAACGCCGACACCAATAAACAATCAGCAAGTCAATGCAACTCCAACTCTCCCGCTCTTCACTCTTCCCCCTGTACAGACACGCAGTGGGCGGCAGATCTGTAAACCTGCCCGCTATGTTCATTTCATTGACTGACATAAACGTTAACCTCATTTAGACATTCTTCTCATTACTATTGTTATCGACATTCATTTCATTATAACCATAAATATTTATTAGTATTATTGTTTGCTGTTCGTTAACTGTACTGCAAGCACACGCATTCACCAAGTATATGTATATATCTATTTATATATGAATTTCACAAATGTTAACGAACATGTCATGGTTTATTATGTACATAAATTTTTATTTAAAATTATAACAAGTTTTGATTTTTTTTTAAATTCCTGTATGTGCTTGTATGTGCTAAACTTTATACGACACGGATGCATGCCATACATCCTGATCTAACTTTGTATCCTTATTGTTGTTGTTATTTTTTGTTATCCATATTGTTGACATTATCCCTTATTTATGTTGCTTATATTCATGTAATCGTCCACGAGGACAGTACTGATGGTCCTCCGGACCTCTAAGAGGGGGAGCCCTGTGGAGTCCTCAAAAATCAACTTATCCAAATTTTACTACTATGTAAATAATGAACATATTGTACACCACTTTGTTTTAACCAGAAACTCTGTACTTTGACTTTACCTCGGGTTTTGAATAAATATACAGCTGTGCCTTCGACTCTCCGTCTTCTCCACCATCTCAACTGCCGTCGATCAATCCTAATCACCTGCTTTCTATCTCTGATTTTTGCAGGAGCACCGTAGTTTCTTCCTACGTACTTTGGTCGACCTCCGGCAACGTTAACATTGGAGAATTACTACTGGAGCAGTCTTTCCGCAGCACCTGGAGTCTATTACGTTTATTGTGGACTGTGGACCTTTGTAAACTCAAGTAATCAAACTTTAATACATTCTTCCCGTAACTAAACTCATTTGGTATTTTATTTTCTACTTGAATTTGGGTAACTAAGCTAATAGAGTGAAAAGGTCCACCACAGGTCTATGAACAAATATTACAATAATAAATCAAGATATTACTTCCAATATCCAATATCCTGATTATGAGCTAGTATAAACCAGTGATTTCTTTGAGCTCGCTTCTTGATTGTGAGGTAGAGGTTCCAGATCTTCGGTGAGCTTCTGCGAAGTAAGTCCCGCCACTCGACTGCTTTAGCTCTGGTAGACTCCAAGAGGAGTGGTGCGGGGATTGATCAAGATGTGGTTTGTAGTATGCAGTATGTTAGGACTGTATTGCTGCCGTGAATGGAGTTTGACCTAACTCCCGTTGGTCATTCGGTGTAGTCATAAAAGCAGAATAATAATAATAGTTTGTAGTGTAGATAATATAGGTTGAGATAAGTGGAATAATAAAGGTAACCTAAGGAAAAGATAGAGTGAGAGAATGCAGAATATGTCGTGGGGATTTAGTTTGTATGCTTATCCATTGACAGTGTGGTTTTAAGTTTTATGAGGATAAGCCATTGAGACACAAACCTTGCATTTCTGCATGATTGTCTAGCTTCCGCTTAAAAATCTCCACAGATGGCGCTGTAGTCACGACCGCCGGTAAAGCGTTCCAGAGACAGCAAACACAAAGCGAAAAGAAATGTGATCGCACTCGAGTCTTTGGTCTCTGGTGTGCTATCCTTAGGGGGTTACCTCGTGGAAGCTTTTAATCAATTAATGGCAGGATGCTTTTATTTGGGTGGGCCTGGTCATTTAAGATCTGGTAGACGGTGATGAGGTCTCCCCTGTGCCTACGTAACTAAGTGTGAAAAGACCTAATTTCCTTAGTCGTTCCTCATATGATTTGTTGCGGAGGCCGATCACCCATTTTGTCTCTCGTCTCTGGACACTTTCTAGAATGTTAGCATCCCTTTTGAGTGGCGGAGGTGCAATGATGTTATGCTCCTCAAGGTGTGGCTTCACATATGCCTTATATAACCTTAAGAACAGTTCGGGAGTGAGAGCTTCCAGCTGCCTATGCATTAAGTGTAAAGTTGCGTAGGCTTTGGCGACGTCCCTCGCGTAATATCCACTGGTGTCTAGCTTTTCTGTCTCAAGTTCTGGCCACCAAGGGTGTAATTTACACTCTGTGACCTGAAGGAATGAAGTCGCACTACTTTGCACTTCTTTAGGTTGAAAGGCATTCCGTTAGCCAGATCCCAGTTTCCCGGAGTTTGCAGGTCAACCTGCAATCTATCTGAGTCTTCCGATGAGTTTATTGCTATCCAAATCTTTACGTCGTCAGCGTAAAGAAGCGCAGAGCAGTTTAGTTGGGAGGGCCGGTCGTTGATAAAAATCAAAAACATCAACGGCCCTAGGATAGAACCCTGAGGAACCCCTGATGCCGAGGTGTGCCAGGATGATCGGATGCGGTTGACTTTGGTACAGAATTCTCTCTCGCCTAAGTAATCTTTCAGCCATGCGAGAAGTGCTCCAGAAACACCCGCCTTGCTTATTTTGTGAAGGAACAGACCATGGTGAACTGTGTCGAATGCTTTCGCAAAGTCGAGAAAGATCACGTGGGCTGGTACCTTTTCGTCCCAGGATAGTGTCCAATCGTTCCAAGCTAGTAGCAGATTCGTCACGCAGGATCTTCCCCTCCTAAAACCGTGCTGTGCTTCATGGAGTAGGCTAGTCCCGTCGAAGTATTTTCTCATGTGGTCGTCAATGAGACTTTCCAATATTTTCGATATCACTGGAAGTAGAGCAACTGGTCTGTAACTGGCCGCATTCTGCCGGTCACCACCCTTGAAGATAGGGGATAGGATTGCTCGTTTCCATTCACATGGAAGTTTCCCTACATCAAGGGAGTGTTGGAACAGATCACTTAGGGGTTGGCAGAGACTTTCTGAACACTGCTTCAGGACAGATGGTCTGATGTCATCACAACCTGAAGACTTTCCCGGAACCAACTTTCCCAATTTTACAAGTACCATAGCCGGGGTAATTTGAAATGTACCCAGCAGGTTTTCGCGCTTTGGTTTTGCGATGTAATCTGTATGTTCTGTGGGGGTAATATCCTCGTTACTGTTTAGTTGCCTGCGAAAGGCTAGGCTGAGTGTCTCTGCCATTTCAAGACTAGTAAGAGATTTTCCATCAGAACCCACTAGATTGCATGCTCCCTGGTTGGTCGGTTTTCTTTCGGACATAAACCTGTATAAGCTTTTGGGGTTCACGAGAAGCTTATTGGCGAGGTTTCCCTGAAATGTCTTTCTATCGCTCCGGACTAGTATGTTACATCGATTCCTGAGTTCAAGGTACAATTCATGTTCGGGTTGACTCTTCGATCGTCGCCAGGCAAACCAGGCTTTTCGCTTCGCCTGCAGAAGGCGTTGTGTCTCCCTTTTTAGACATGATCGTTGCTTCCTAGCTTCTGGTATGACTAAAGAAACAGTGTCTGGGACCGCCTGGTGAATGAACTCCTTTACCACTCTACAGTGATCTTCTACTGTTAGCTCTGTCCATTTTTAGGCCAATTTGCTTCAGACAGAAGTCTTCGCATTTTGGTGTAGTTGGCTTTGTTATAACACAGATAGGGCTGTGTATTGATTGACATCGTGTATTGACGACGTCATTGCACCCGAGAAGATTCTTAGCTTCAGATTCCCCGAAGAGATTATATTCCGACATCGTTTAGAAGAAGTCTACGAAAGCCCTCAATAAAATACTACAGATATCATGACTTATCGTCATTAGTTGCCATTACGTCCCTTCTCAATAGAATTGAAGAGTTGAGAAATATAGGCCTTAGAAACAAAGAAATGCAGGCCATTCATTCACCGCATAATTCAGGAGAAATAGTCAAACCTTTTAAAAGTAGGTTGACGAACTCCAAAACACCCTATCCGAAAATAATATACTTAGACGGCATTGCTTACGAAAATAATGAGGCGATATGTGAACTGTTTAGCAAGCACTTTGCCAGATTATACACCTTAGAGAACGATGAGGTCGTGGATTTCCCACGTAAAACAGACGAATGTTTAAGTGACATAATTTTCACCACATATGAGATCGATAAAGCTGTCGCAAATCTTAAGCTTAGTAACACTACTGGTCCAGACGGTATATCTTCTGTTCTGCTGAAAAGAGGTGGTAATGACATGAGTTTACTTTTACTCAAGTTATACTCAATTTCATTAAGCGATTGGACATACCCTAACTGCTGGAAGAAGTCTTATATTGTACCTATCCACAAATACGGGCCTATAGCTGATATCAACAACTACCGTCCCATCAACATCACGTCTGTAGTTTCACGTGTAATGGAAAAGATAGTTAAGACTCAAATCATTCAGTACTTGCTGTCGAATGACCTACTATCCCCATCCCAATACGGTTTCTTAAGTAGAAGCTCGTGCATTACTTGCCACTTAGATTATTTTGACTACATTACACAGAGCATTGATAATGGGCGTTCGGTAACAACATTGTTTCTCGACGTTAGCAAGGCCTTCGATAAAGTCCCACATATCAGACTCCTAACAAAACTCGAATCCTACGGAATAACCGGAAAGCTTCTCAAATGGATAAGTTCTTTTCTCACAGAAAGACAGCAATTAGTCAAAATCAACCACCAGCTGTCTTCCTCAAAGCCGATAACCAGTGGTGTAATACAAGGTAGTGTTCTTGGCCCTATTCTGTTCCTCTTATTTATAAATGACATAGTCTCTGTAATCAAGTATGGCAAGCCATACCTTTTTGCAGATGATCTCAAGATAGTATGTGATTATGGGTACGGTGATGTGAGCGTCGAAAGCAAGATCCAACAAGACTTAAACGATCTAGGCGACTGGAGCGAAAAGTGGCAACTGACTTTCAACCCAGACAAGTGCGCTATAACCCACCTTGGACGCTGGAAACCGATAATGTGCCTATATATGTACGGCAAGCTCCTCTCAAAACTGAACACAGATCTCGGGATCACATACTCAGATTTATCCTTTTCCGATCATGCAAATAAGGTTGTATCTGACTGTAAACGACTTACTGGCTTTGTACTGCGTAACTTCTACACCCAAGAAGCAAGATTGGCTATATATAGGACACGTATCCGTCCCAAACGAATATTGTGCTCTCCTATTTAGTAACCTCAGGTCTGTGGACAGAAAAAAATCGAAAGTGTCCAGAGATTCCTCACGAAAAGCATAATAGGGTTCGACCAACAAGTGGAATATGTTGACAGGCGTGTATGTCTGAAATTAGAGCCTCTGTGGTTAAGGAGAGTGAAGTGCAACTTATTTCTACTCTTCAAAGTCATTAGGAAACATTGCTACAGTAACTCATCCATAACGTGGGAAAATATTAAATCATATCAGCTGCGAAACCACGACTACCTTGTCAAGGTGGCTACCCACAGAAAATCCATTAGAGCGAACTTTTTCACCATAAATTATCGCACTCTTTGGAACCAACTACCACCTGAAATAAGATGTTGTGAAAACCCTGATGGGTTCAAGCGGAGCCTAGAAAGACACTTTAACATGTCCACGCTAGCTCGTCTAAAAGACCGCAACTGTCTTCAGTATAGTCACATACGTATAACTCGACCCTAATACTCACGCAGAAAACGTTAACTAACTTACTGATCTCTATTCTCTATAATTTTCACTAAGTAGTGTTGGTAAAAGCAACCCTGGAAATAATTATAATAGCATCCACACCTTTTAACATTTTACATATGTACATACTGATATAATAGTACTTATTAATCATGCATGTTCAACTCTTAAATTAGATTGTTATTAAAATACTTAAAATATTTATGCATCAAATGTTCTATTGCTTTACCACGCTTGTTTCCCTTATAACACTCAATTATTGAGCCTAGTGTTTTATTTGATATACGAACTATGTTATTGATTATACTCTTATCATATATGGTTTGATTTACTCTACGGCTCCATGTACACTAACTACCATTCTTCAGTATGCACGCACTGCAGTATCGCTAACCAAATGCCAAAATTTTGTTGGTTCTGTGTTAATATCTTTTTATAATATGTTTAGACACGTTACTTTGCAATGTCAGATGTTTACTATATATAAGTACACTAAGTCCTGCCAACCGACCTTACCTTCAGTTCATACTACCTACATTGAACCCTACCTACATTGTTCTGCTGAATCTTGCTCCACTATTTACAATACCAATTCGTTTTACCCTTTAAGTTTTTGACTTCTCATAAAGTAATCTGTCCCGACAGAAAGCTGCTACCTTGACGTGGTGGTCGGGCTTGAACACCGCAATGACCTAATCAAGCTATACTGGCTGAGACTTATGTCTCTTGAGGTACTACCATGCCAGGCAGGTTGTTTGGATAGCGGTTAAACAAAAAGCAGCTACCCAATCCAACATCATGTCCAATACAAAATCACAAAATTTCATGCCGGATCGGCCGTGGCCCGGATTAACAACGACCGCGCTTCCTGCTGCCGTGTCACAGGGCAGGAGTGATAAATCTGCTACTGAGACACACCAAACAAAAAAGAACGAAAAAAACAGGCCGCGTGTGACCGGCCTCAAGCAGTTGTCCCCTGGGCTCTGCGGTCACGCAACCAACTTCCACGGTGTGGGCAGCCGGGAAGTAACAATCGCCCTCACAATCCGAAATGCACACGAAACCTCTCTATTACTCACTCATCTTTGTCTTCATCTTCATCTCTATCATCTTGCCTTCCTTCCACTGATGCAACTCCTCGACTTGATAGCTCTCCACTTCCTCTCCACTCTGCGTCCACTAAAAACGATGGAAGCCAAAAAACCACCACCGACAGCCTCTTAAAGCCGCACCACCAATTTCATATAGGAGCTCTTAATGTTAGGACACTTTGCCAAATAGGACAACAAGCATCACTAGCCAAGACCCTGGCATCACGAGCCATTGATGTATGCTGTGTTTCAGAAACACGCATACAAGACCCAAGTGTGGTTATTCACCTAACCCCACCTGGCCAACAGGTTGAATCTGCAAAATTCACCTTGAGGGTGTCAGGAGATGCCACAGCTAGTTCACGAGGATTAGCTGGCGTAGGGATAGCTTTGAGTACTAGGGCAGAAAAGACATTGCTTGACTGGATCCCGGTAGATAGCCGAATGTGTGCTGTCCGCCTGAACGGATCAGTAAGAAGGAGGGACTGCACTACTCGCCGATGCCTTTTCGTAATCTCCGCCTACGCCCCCACTGACTGCAGTTCAGATGAAACGAAGGATGAGTTCTACCAAAAGCTGTCTAGTTTGGTGGAAAGGCTAAACGCTCAGACATAGTCGTTCTAGCTGGTGACTTTAACGCTCAAGTAGGGAAATTGTGTCAATCTGAGAAGGATGTCGGTGGCACCTATGGAGCTCCGTGCCAGCGAACCGACAACGGTGACCGTCTCCTACAGTTCTGCTCTGATAATCATTTGTTTCTTGTAAGCACTAACTTTAAACACAAGGAGAGACACTGTTTGACTTGGAGACCCCCTTCATCAAACCAACGCTGGACACAAATAGACCACATAGCAATAAGCTATCGTTGGCGTGGGTCGGTAGGAGATTGTCGCTCCTTCTGGAACACGTGCGTAGATACCGACCATGCACTGGTCCGCGCTCGGGTGTGCTTACGACTGAACGGACGTAGGAAACAGCTGGCGGTAAAACCATCACGTCCCCAGCTCGATCAGGAAACTAAATCCGTATTTGAGGAAGAACTAGCTAAACACATATCTGTGTTCGACAGCTGTGCTCACCCTGAAGAAGCTTGGAAAAATATCCAGGCAGCCATAGATACAGCTGTAAAAGCTGTGAATAAGGTAAACCCAAAGGTGAGTAAAAACCACTGGATCTCCACCGCCTCATCCGAACTGATAGATGCTAGAAGACTTATTCCGGCGAGCTCCGAATTCAATGAGGAGCGAAAGCTGCACAAGAGGAAACTTACGAAAAGTCTCCGCAAGGACCGTGAACAGTGGTGGGCGACAAAAGCCAAAGAGATGGAGAAAGCTTTGAGGATAGGCAACACCAGGCAACTCTTTGGACTCATCAGGGAAACGGGTGGGAGAAGACAAATCATCAGTGAGACAATCTCGGAAAAAAATGGCACTATAATTAGCTCACAGGATAGACGACTGGATCGTTGGAAAGAGCATTATGAGGAGCAGTTTAATTTGCCCACAGCCACGCTCAACCTTCCGAGCATCCAACACCTCCCTGAATGGGATATAAACACAGGTCCTCCGTCACTAACTGAGGTTACTAAAGCTGTCACCAATCTGAAACTAGGCAAAGCAGCGGGACCTGATGGAATGACTCCAGAGGTATTTAAGTACGGTGGAGACAGCTTACTGTCCGGATTAACTGAGGTACTAGGCAGCGTCTGGGAATCAGAAGAAGTCCCATCGGGTTGGTGTAAGTCACTGATTATCCCCATATACAAGAAGGGAGACAAGTCTTCCTGTGATAATCACAGAGGGATTAGCTTGACTAATATAGTATCTAAAGTCTTAGGCTCAATAATCATGCGTAGACTGAGTGGTGCTCGGGAAGCACAAACACGAGAGAGCCAGGCAGGCTTTAGACCAGGAAGAGGGTGTATTGATCATATCTTCACCCTCCGACAGATTCTAGAACATAGGCATTCCTACCGGCGTCCAACAGTCATTATATTTCTTGACCTAAAGGCAGCATTCGACTCTGTCGATCGGGAAGTTCTCTGGAGATGCTTGGCTGTAAAGGGAATTCCAAGAAAATATATTGCACTGATTAAGGCACTCTATTCGTACTCATACAGCCAGGTGAGGGCTTACGGCGAGCTGTCATCTGAACTGATGACGACCAGTGGTGTCCGTCAAGGATGCCCATTATCTCCTTTTCTATTCAACTTCATCATAGATGTGTTAATGGACTTAACCCTAGGTGACTTCAGCGACTCAGGGATTGACTTGCTACCGGGAATAATCTCGTTGACTTGGAATATGCAGACGATATAGTCCTTCTAGGCGAAGACGCTGACGAAATGCAGAGTCTTCTAAACACCTTGAACAGCAATCTACGAATGTTTGGCATGCGATTCGCTCCCGCCAAATGCAAGATGATGTTACAGGACTGGACTACATCGACGCCTAGTTTAAAAATAGGAAGTGAAGTGGTAGAGCACGTTGACCGCTTCACTTATTTGGGAAGTACCATCAGCCCCAACGGGCTGATCTCTGACGAAATCTCAGCACGAATACAAGGGGCTCGTTTCGCATTTGTTAGTTTACGCCGACTCTGGCGTAGACGAGATGTTCGACTATCGACCAAAGGGCGGGTGTACTGCTCATCAGTCCGCTCCGTCCTCCTTTATGGTTGTGAGACCTGGCCACTGAGAGTGGAAGACATGAAAAGACTAGCTGTCTTTGATCATAGGTGCCTGCGCTCTATTTCCCGTGTAAAGTGGCATAATAAGGTGAGCAACATGGAGGTTAGGCGTAGAGTTCTAGGTAAACAGGGGAAATCAATCGACGAAGTCGTGAAGCTACAAAGACTGAGATGGTTAGGACATGTGTTACGTATGCCAAGTCATCGCCTCCCTCGACGAGCAATGTTAGCGGATATAGGGTCAGGCTGGAAAAAAGCTAGCGGCGGTCAAACAAAAACTTGGCATCAGTCAATGAAATCCACAACAGTTGGTCTAAGCCACGTAGGAAGGTGTAGACTTCCAGGCTGGGGTCCTCGGGACGGTAAAAATCTATGGTTGGAAACAATTGGTGACATGGCTCAAAATCGTTCTCAGTGGCGCAGATGCATCCACTCCTTGTGACTTATGATCTTCAATGAAACTGTTTTGTTCTTCGTTATTACTCCTTTGTCTCACACCTCTGCTCACTGTTTCTATTATGCTTTTCTTGTACTTTCTTCTCTTGCTTCGCGTGCTACACGGAATGTGGCGACTTGAACTTCCGCACATTTGTGCAAAGTTCTATGTCGAAAACAGACAGACAGACAGAAAGTAATCTGTTCATTAGGATGCATGCACACATATATAATATGTTCATAAGGATGTACGCGGAGACCTATTGGAAGCACTCATTAAGAAAGCTAGGGAGATGGAATATGGGGTACGAACATGTCTGGTGCCAAGCAATATATTTGCGGTAGCCATAACAATCATAGTCTCAGAGCCTAACATCATAAAAGGAGTGAGGGTGGCGCTAGCTGATAAGTAGATATGGTGGTGGTCACTAAGGTGAATCACCCTATTCTCCAGGAAAAGTAATATGCAATTTGACGGCTCGAGAGTTTTCTGATTTTTATGAGGGCTTAGATCTTTGTCTTGAAAAAGATATTAATGAACGCCTTGAGAAATCATGCTTCTACCTTTAAATATATACCATTCGCTCAACCTATTGTTGGGATGCGACCACGCGGGATCTGCACAGATTTATGGGGCATCTTATAAATTAACTTGCTACCCATTGTCGGATTTTTCAATACAAATTCATAATGTCTCATCTCATTCATTTTCTAATAACGTCTTTACTTGATCCTCATTACACTCCATTAAACCTAACATTTTATACCTCTATATGTATTTGATTCGACTTATTCCATTCCTATTCTCTGTAGGTTACGGTTGTGCACCAAATAGACAAAAAGGCATGAAATAAAACAACTGGCTCGAAAATAATTGTTTGAAAGCCAAAAGTGGACATCATGCTAGTACGAGGAATATTGGTATCATTATACATTGCAAATGAACGTTGTCGGCCTAAGGATTAATTACTTCCCCATTCTGTTTTCTATATAAATGTATTCATTAATGATATATTGCACTTAATTAATTACACGTTAATGATTCACATTAGCACTTTAACTTTTCTAAAACAGCTTCCAATCCCTTGTGAACGCTGTACTGACCTCAATATTGGTTGGTTATCGCATGCCTACAACCACGGGATGAAAACGAAACGAAGTCAGTTTTCCCGCGAAACCTGGAGGACAACTGTACAATTCAATAACTATACGGCCTAGTTCAGACAATGAGTGTAATTATATGTGTCAATGGAGTTGAAGATTGAACGATCAATTCTTGGTTGTTTGCTCAAAATCAACTTCCCCAATTTTCGCGGAGGCATCAATACGACAGTCATCGTCTCATCGGTCGCTGTTCAGAAACAATTCAGCAGTAAACCATCAGAAATCTTAGTAGTAATATTTTTTATATGTTGGTGTTACAATAAAGAATTCCAAAGCGGCCAATCGGTGTTTTGGTTTTTGCGTCCGTTATTACTAAGCGTTTCTGAAAAACTTCAAGGAACAGCGTGAGCCCGAGCGTAGCATGAGCTGGGCACTAACGGTTTACGAGACGTGACTGACAATATATATATATATCAAACATTTAACTGTTGAAACACTATTAACTTGTAGACAATTTAAGTTTTGACATTATACCATACTTGATCGTGCCAGTAAAAGTGGCATGCATTTCCATGTAAATTTATGTTTATATGAAAAAAAATTATTATTAGTATTGTCCCACTGTAAGCGCTCGCGGAGGACTATATCGAATACTATGACCGCGTGGTCACTACTACCTATGGGAGTCGTGATCTGAACGTTTTCCACTAGTAGCTGGTCACTAGTGAGCACGTAATCCAGTCTAGAATACTTCCCATCAGGGCCCCATCTTGTATCCATCTTGACATTTTCAGTGAATCCAGACTTCCTGATGGTATGCAGTAGATTTCGATCAAATCTGTCATGGGCTTTTCCCGACACCAAGTTAAGAGATGGGGCATTGAAGTCACCATCTATGACAATTTGATCATAACCCATGTCTTGAGTTGCTGAGATTGTATTTAGCAGTACCTGGTTGTGGTCTGCTCCACATGAAGGTGATCGATAAATGCTGCCCACTAGATATTTGCAGTACCCAACGGTGAAGTGGCACCATATGGAGTCAGGTAGCTCTATGAGGGGAGGGTCCATTGCGTGAACACATCTGAGCTGTTTGTCGACGTATATGGCGACTCCACCTCCTTCTTTCAGGTCCCTATCCCGCCTGACTAGGACCATATCATTTATACTGACTTCGCTGTCTGCCACCGTGGGGGTTAGCCAGGTTTCCGTCAGTATTATGCCTCTTAGCCCTCTCACTTTACTGTACAGGCAACTGGTAGTCAGTATCACCACTTCCCCGTATTGGGGGGTAGTTGACTTGATATTGGCTATCGGTTGAGGAGTTATCCTACGAACTAGTTGGCCGATTCCCCTGGAACCGGCCTGTTGGCGTTTTTTTTCTTCTAGTTCAGTCGGAGCGCTCGGATGACACCGGCTATCATCGTCCGTGCAGCACCGCTGTAGTGTGATTAGGGGTTGAGGATTTTTTAACTACGTTTTGTTCTCTCCTTTGAGTGCGAGGCCGGCTCTTGCAGCAGCGAAAGTGTTTGCTGACCTTGTCCTTGGTCTCGTACCATCTATGGAGAGCGGTAGTCAACTGGTCTTGGGAGCTGAACTTGACAGCTAACAGACGTGGTGTGTTTATTGACATAAGGTGAGTGGGTCGAGGTCAAAATCAACTTCCCTATATTTTCGCGGAAGCATCAATACGACAGTCATCGTCTCATCGGTCGCTGTTCAGAAAGAATGTCAAAAACCATGAGAAGTTTTATTGTGATTTATTACTGTAATATTTGTTCATAGACCTTAGTTATTATGCTGCCCATATGTTGTTATTAGAATGAAGCATTCTCGAGTCGCTAATCGACATGTCGGTTTTTGCGTCCGTTAGTACTAGGCGTTTCTCAAAGGCTTCGAATCGTAGCAAGAAGCCTGACGTTGCAAGAGGTTCGAATTAACACTTTATTTGACATGACTGCCAACAACTACGCATATATATCGATATGCCTTAGCATAGCTGGCATGTACGCAAATGCACTAGCCCATACATATGCATAAACATATGCACAAACATATAGATGTGTTTTATACACACACAAAAATTCTACATGTTCACGTTGATTCTTCGTCACCCGTTATCATCATGGTAGACAGATCACCTACCAACAAATTGATAAGGCAGACATTTGAATGATCCGTGGCGGGCTATCAGCCAAGTTTCGTAAACCGTTAATGCCCAGCTGTTGCCACACTCGGGCCCACGCTGTTCCTTGAAGTTTCTCAGAAACGCTTAGTAATAACGGAAGAAAAAACCAAAACACCAATTGTTAACTCGAGGATTCTTTATTGTAACACCAACATATAAACAATGTTACAACTAAGGTTTCTGACAGTTGTCTCCTGACTTGTTTCTGAACAGCGACCGATGAGATGATGGCCTTTGGACTGATGACTCCCACGAAAAATATGGAGGAATTGTGTTTGAGCTAACAACCATGAATTGATCGTTCAATCTTCAACTACATTGACAAGCTGTCTAGTCCGCACTCTTTGCAGATCTTTTCACTAAGATCGGTTATACTGGTACACATTGGGTTTCCCCCAGTATTAATAGCTTAGCAGGTGCTAATACTTCGAAGTCTTCAGTGTCCGAGTTGAGTAAAACCGAAGGTCAGTTATCTGTCATTAAAGTCACGAGACGTTCACCAGTCGTCGGTTGTTCACTAACCAGCCCGCCTAAGACACTACGAGGTGTACGAATTATACGTTCTCAAACGCCACCTGGATGGTACACAGGTCACGTTGCTGTTGTGGCCAAATATTTCTTGCAGAGATTACTTAAGCCAAAGCTTGTGTTCCAGGGTGAGGTAGCTAGTGGAACTTACTAAATGTGGCTTTCTCGATGATTTTAGGCTGTGAAGGGTTTGGGCGAATGTTTTCTGGTATCGTGGTATGTGAAGTGTTTGATAAATAATTCCTCTACCGAATACTCCTGTGTTCGACTTTTCCACCACTCGATGGTACACAAGTTCCGGAGGAATGGTTTACGGTGTTGTGAGTGAAGATGTATGACAATGTCCTCCTGCGACCCCTCTATTCGCTCTTGTGGATGATTGTTCCGACTTCCACAAGACATCGGATGATAACTTTTCTGAGAATATCCTCAAAGGAATAACCCGTAATCCTTCACTTCGTACTCTGCATAAGTCCCTAGATGTCAATGCTTCACGATTGCCTGGACAAATGATGTCTTTGAGTATAAAGCTGCTGCAGATTATTAATGAGAATTAGTTTCATTTGATCGTGTTTAAAGCATTTAACCACAGTTGTCAGTCTGTCAGGCCGGAGTCCTAATAATGCAGAGACGGGATAAATCCCACCTCTTTGATGATGGGTTGAGCAGACGGCTGAAGGCAACTGCTTAAGATTCGCATTTCCTCACTAACTCAGGTTTTGCCCAGCTCCTCAGCGTGTGCACTCAGCTTCGTTTGACAATTTGAGGTAATAAACCTAACATTAGCAGACTAATCAAGAAGCGAAATGTACGAAGGTGCCAGCTAGTCATCCTTGAGTAATGGGCATAATGTCTGCGTTGATACTCACTATCTTAAATCGAAGCAGCAATTCGTTTCCCAGCGTCAAGACACTCGCTGCCTAAAACAACAAGTTTGATGATAAGGAGTAGGTTACGCGTGAATTCATCTCACATGATCTCGGTTATGACTTGTCCATCAGCTGTATTGCATAGATCTTAATTTTCAGAGACTCACAGCAAATCACTGAGATGGAATCGGCTAGCATTGGTGGGTTTAAGAGGTCTCGGAAGACCGATGTACACAGTTAGCAGACAGTAGTGGTTTCCAGAGTCATATAGAAGGCGTAACTTAGAAATGAAAATCAGTCTTTGTTCATAAACCCATCATGGGGTATGGGAGATGCAAAGTATGAAGCAGCTGTTAGAAGTCAGGTACAGGTTATTAAGAAGATAAAAAGATTCTCAAATGGTGAAATTCTTCTTGAAGAATTGGTTTGTGAGGATTAGATTTGCTTACACGAGTTTGACTACGAATTGATATCAGTTTTTGTTCTCCTTATATTCAGGGCAGATAACTGCCTTCTACTCCTCAACTCCTTCAACGGAGTTGCATGGTATTTCCAGATTGTTAAGTTTACTGGAAAGCCTGATTATCAGCCCCAGAATGAAGGCAGATACAATCAGCCCCGTAAGCAGGTCACTTTTATGGAAGCGATTGAATGAATTGAGGTTTTATGAACTCCTCTAAAGCCCAGGACAACTTGGTGGGCGTTTAGTTAACAAAGAATACGGGTCGAGCAGCCACAGGGATAAAATGAATCCTTATACCTCGTGACGTTTCTACTCTCCCTTGAACTTAATGAAGTATGAGTGCAGCTTTTATGTCCGATTAGTCTATTCCTCTGCACATGGCCGCCAGCGTGCTTACGGAGGACACTTAAAATCTCTTACAGTCTTATGAATTTGTAAGCGACGTTGATTCGTAACTTTCTAATCGTTTGAATATATGATAAACAGATGCGTGGCATCAGAGCCAACAGAAATCTGGCGGTAGGTGATTACCTAGAATTCGTCACTGAATGCTGGGTGCTGGACCTCACTGTTTAAGTTGACTTATCTGGCTGAAGGCTTACAGTCAAGCAAAAACGTCATCTGTCACGCGTAGCCCTACGTTCGTTCGCTCGTGCGTGATCCCTAGCTAGTCAAGGAATCATCTTGCACTTTAATATAATATAATATATATTTCTTCCTGTTTCGGTCCTGAAATATACTTTGTAATTTGGACGATCATTATGGAGTTTTGCTCTTCTCTTTGGTCTACATGGAATGAACACTACAGAAGTTGTGGATATCGATTTCTAGTGATAAAGCTAGAAGAGTATCAAGATTCTGGCATAGTTTTATACCACGACCTGAAACCTCAGAACACTTTGGTGAGCTGGCTGAGCAGGGTTTGGGAACATTAGGCATTCTTCGAATTGATTTCTTAGACCTTTTATTGATGTATTTAATATACTACGTGCGACCTTGAGCGGCGAATGATTTTATCTATCTGGGAATCTTGCTTGAATGATTGAACGTAACATGGCAGCCTCCAGGATGGAGTCGGTGCATTACTAAGTGTCTTCAGCTTAACAGGTCGACCTAAGTATAGAAGACTAGAGTGCAATTTTGAGTAAAGAATGTAGATTAATGATTCTGTGGAACTACATACCGTGGGCCGGTTCCATGGGAATCGGCCAACTAGTCCTAACATTAAGTCCTCTACCAGCAGACAGCTTCACGTCAACTACCCCACAACACGTTGAGGTTTTTAGAGTCACTGTCAGCTGCCTATAAAGCAATATGAGGGGAATGAGAGGAAAAGTAGGTGAACTCCGAAATCTCCAAGCGCACCTACAACCGAAAATGATCATTCTCACTGAAAGGTGGCTAAACCCCACTGTCGCCGACAATGAAATCAGTATAGGTGATATGGTACTGGTCAGGAGAGACAGGGGTAATAAGGAAGGAGGGGGTTGCTATATACTTTGATAGGAAACTTAAATGTGTGCGCGCAACGGACCCACCACTTATTGAACTCCCAGACTCCATATGGTGTCATTTCACCGTAGGCCACACCAAGCACTTACTGGGTGGCATCTACCGATCTCCCACCTGTGGGGCAGAGCACAGTCAGCTACTACTCAGCACTATCACAGGGATACGAGATTTGGTCTACGACCAAATCACCATAGCTGGAGATTTCAATGCCCCATCACTAAACCTTGGCTTGGGGTATGCTAAGGGAAAATTTGGCCGAAACCTACTGCAAACTATCCGAAACACGGGACTGACTAAGAATGTTGGAGACGACACTAGGTGGGGCCCTAGTGGAAGGTCATCAAAACTAGGCTACATTCTAACCAGTGGCCGACTACTCGTCGAAAAGGTCCAGATCATGACTCCTCTAGGAAGTAGTGACCATGAAGTCATAGGTTTCAATCTTGTTCTCCGTGAGTGTTTGCAATGGAACGTTACGCGACCATGTCTGTGTTGCAGCAAGGCTGACTATGCTGAAATGCGGAGTCTTTTGTCCGACGCAGACTGGCCCTTAGCATGGGACGACCTATCTGTGAATGAACACTGGGAAGTGGTAAAAAAGATTATCCATATACCAATCTCGGATACCGTCGCTTTAGTCACAACACAGCCCAAGAGAAAGACGTCATGGTTGAAGAGAGGCACGCAACGTATTCTGCAAGCAAAGCGGAAGGCTTGGTTTACGTGGCGTGTATCTAAGAGTCAGACCGACCATGATGCATACCTCGAACTCAGGAACCGGTGCAATGCAAGAGTCAGGAGGGATAGGAGGTCATTCCGAGCTAACCTTGTTAAAAAACTCCTATCAAACCCTAAAAACTTGTACCGATTCATGTCGGAAAGAAAACCGACAAACCAAGGGGCATGCGCCTTAGTAGACCCAAACGGTCAATATCTCACTAGTCTGGAGATGGCTGAAACATTCAGTTCAGCCTTCACTAAACAGCTAAACAGCAATGTGGATATTACAGTTACGGACCAAAATGGTGGCACCACTATTTCACAGGAGGAAGACCTAGCGACTACTCCCCAAATAAACCCCGCAATAGTACTAAGGAAGCTACAGCGACTCATACCTGGGAAGTCCCCAGGTTGTGATGACATCAGGCCATCTGTTCTGAAACAGTGCGCCGAGGCTCTCTGTAGACCCCTGTGCGACTTGTTCCAACACTCAATGGATTCGGGGACCCTGCCAAGGGAGTGGAAAAGAGCCATCCTTTCTCCAATCTTCAAGGGTGGGGACAGGCAAAACGCTGCTAGCTATAGACCAGTAGCTCTACTCCCAGTGGTATCAAAAGTACTGGAAAGTATTATTGACGACCACATCAGGGAATATTTCGATAGGACTAATATACTCCATGAAGCCTAACATGGTTTCAGAAACGGCAGATCCTGCGTTGCTAACCTACTATCAGCTAGGGACAATTGGACATCATGCTGGGATATGCGTTTTCCAGTCCATGTGGTCTTCCTAGACTCTGAGAGGGCATTTGACACTGTTCACCACGACCTTCACCTACACAAAATAAGCCAGGCATATATAGGTAAGCCACTTCTGTCATGGTTAAAGGACTACCTAGCTGAAAGGCGATTTTGCACTAAGGTCAGTCGAGTCCGATCATCTTGGCACAGATCGTCATCAGGAGTGTCACAGGGTTCTATCCTCGGACCACTGATGTTTTTGATTTTTATCAACGATCTACCATGCCGTCTAAGCTGCCTGACTCTCCTATACGCTGACGACGTAAAGATATGGAGGGCGATAAAGTGTCCGGAGGACTCAGACAGGCTAAAGGAAAACCTAAACCTTCTGGAGGACTGGGCGGTGGCCAGTGGCATGACTTTCAACTTGAAAAAGTGCAAAGTAGTGAAGTTACTCACTTGTAGACCCCAGAATGCAAGTTACACCCTGTGCAATGAAAACTTGTCCTGCACAACGTCGGAACGCGACTTAGGTCTAGTTCCAACGGAAAAACTGGACACAAGCGTAAATTACACGGGGGATGTAGCGAGGGCATATGCGGTCATACACTTTACACACAGACAGTAAGGTGCACTCACTCCTGAGCTCTTTCTAA
Organism: Trichobilharzia regenti; assembly: GCA_944472135.2. Taxonomy (NCBI): domain Eukaryota; kingdom Metazoa; phylum Platyhelminthes; class Trematoda; order Strigeidida; family Schistosomatidae; genus Trichobilharzia; species Trichobilharzia regenti. Next base: position 43,451,071 of record OX235267.1, read on the forward strand.
GGTTGTACAAAACATACATCAGACCACACCTTGAAGTGCATAATAATATTGCACCCCAACTGCTTAGAAGAGACGCCAACCTCTTGGAAAGAGTCCGACGACGGGTAACAATAGGAGTTGTTGGTCTCCGAAACAAACCATATGATGAAAGGCTGAAGAAATTAGGCCTGTTCACACTTAGCTACCGTCGGCTTAGGGGGGATTTGATTACTGCCTACCAAATAACAAATGACCAGAATCACCCAAACAAAGGTGTTCTGCCATTGAGTAGGTATAGGCTCCCTCGTGGAAATCCCAGAAGGATAGCTCACCAGAGGGTAAGGACCCGGGTGCGCTCCCACTTCTTTTCACTGCGGGTTTGTGGTCCCTGAAATTCCTTACCGGCAGAGGTAGCTATGGCACCGTCTGTGGACTCCATTTAGCGAAGGCTGGACAACCATGCGGCGACACAAGGACTGCATCCAAATGGCCTATCTCCTTAAAATCGCATACACCACTCATGGGTAGACAATTAAACTTGTCCTTTTACTTCTTTACATTCTCTCCCGTCTTACTCTCCTGACAACTTTAACTACACTTATCGTTATTACCTATATATATGTATATATTATTCATATTATTCTTCAAATTTAATCAGCTGACTATCGTTACGTTTTCTTATTTGTTTTTCTGTCTGTTAGTCTGAATAACTTCACTAATTATATATATTATTATCATCTTTTTTCTTTCGACGACGATACCGGAGGACTTACTGGTGAAAGGATCAACTCCATTCACAGTAGTAACAGTCTTAGCACACCTCATATTACAAACCACTTATAATTGATCCCAGCACTACTACATTTGGAGTCAACCAAAACCACGACAGTCGAGTGGCGGGACTAGCTATGCAGAAGTTTACCAAAGATCAGGAACCTATACCTTACGATCAAGAAGCGAGCACAAAGAAACCAAATTGGTTTATACTAGCTCGTAAAAACGATATTGGATATTGTACTGAGTTACCACTGCTCTGGTACTGAGCATTCATTTTCTCCGGGATAATGTTATTCACCCCCCTTTTATTGCGTCGAGCAAGGCTTTAGAACTCAAGAGAATGAGCTGTACTGGTATTTGCCAAAAGTCTTCATCCTGTTCAAAATAACAAGTATCGAGTACTGAAAAATCATATGGTTTAATACAGACTTAGCAAGAAGATATTTCATTTTCGAACAAAATGTGGTGCGTGAGAATGTCATCACACGACTCCACTGAAGAACAAAATCAGTTTTTTAAGCAAGGAAGTGAAATTAAATGGAATGATAGTCTTGAACTAGTTTACAAACAACTGATGCATTGGATATTGGACGCGTGCAATTGCCTTGAGTTAAAACTTAAGAGGGATGTTTTAAGGTGAGAGCTACGTTGAAGTGAGATATTTTCTTGAGGCAATTTTCTTTCTTATGTTTTTTCGAGGTGTAGCATTCTCCATAGTTCCCTCTATTTTGTGACTGACGCAATCGTTTTTTTGTCCAAAATTTCCGCGTAAAATTTTCTCGCACTTCAAAAAATGAAAAAGTAACACCTTTAGTAGATATTTATATTATTTGACATTAGTTATGTGTTTCATAAAATAACAGTTGTTGTATGGTTCCCTAATATTCGTCAACACTGACGTCCTTTGTAGTTTCCCTATGGATGCCGACCAGATTAATTTGGTCTTATATGAATATTCCGACGTTTGGGTTTTGTTGAATGAAACTATAATATTGTGTTAGTGCTCTCTTATTCGTGTTTCGTATGGTTTCCGCATTTTCGGAAGCAAGTCCTCTCTAGTCTGGTTGTACAACGAGACCATGCATTAATACAGGCTAAACTTCAATTCGGAATGGGGACTTAGAATCCTTTAGGCGTGATATCCTGAGCTAAAGTTCAACAATTTAATCCACAATACCTCTTGACCGTGTACAAAATGGGGGCTTAACGTACATTGTCACAGACACTTAGGTGTACTACTCGGTAGTGTTGTAGTGGCAATGTTCAAAGCTCCATGGTTCAGTTTATTTACATGTTTTTGTGGAGATCACCAACTATTAAATCGTAATATTCGAATTACGTCTGTGAATCCGTGTATGCCTCTGCACATATGACTGAGATGTGGAGACAGTGCGCTTCCAAAATGGCATCAATATTATTAATCAAGTACTGTACTATAAGTCTGAAATTCTGTTTAGATGACATGTATATGTATGTTTAACGTCAGAGTGCATGGATTTCATTTCAGATTGCTTCGTCGGATTTTTAGTTTTGAGCTCCTTTTTAGGAGATGCTCATCATTTTTTTTTCACAGTTGCAGTGAACTGTGATAAATAACTCTCCACCGTACATGTACTTGTCGTCTGTTAGGGTATTTTTTGGGGAAATATTCATTTGTATTCAAACTGAGGTTATGTGTTTTGTGAGGCAGATGATATGCAAAGCACCGATTAAGCATAAATATTCTTTGTCACAATCACATAACTCCATGATGTTCTCTGTGGTATTCGCTTCTGATGAAGCAGTTTATGATAGCCAGGTGTACACTGACTAGTTTTATATAGTATTCTAAAAGTTCGCTAATGGCGTTTTTATGTGAAATAAATGAGTTAATAAGTATAGGTCTGAGGATTGTTTTTGGCGGCCATTATTGGATGACTGATATAAATGTTACGACAGGTGGGTAAATTGAAACAATCGATGAGACTGTTAATCTTCGTTGACTGAACTAACTGAAATATGTTGTGCATACGAAGTTAGCTAGTTCCTGCCAGTTGCAATCTTAGGTGTATCAGTTGAGCTTGAAAATACTAAGAGTAACTGGGGCAACAGAAACAGGAGTCTTTATAGTCCTCAAATGTTCATATCAATGAACCTTGTCTGTACCTGGACTCAAACATTGGTTTTTCGATAAGGTTTCGTTAATCTACAGCAAGAAAATTAAGGTATCGTGATATTGATCATTTAATCTCTGCCCTTAACATACGTGTAACTTCCCAAATTATCTCGTAAAATGATGATTGTCAACTGTACTTCTCGATTTGTAGTAGGTGGGGTTATGTATGAGTCCAATGTTTCTGGTGCGCAACTAACATAGCTCTTAGCATTCACTGTATAACCATGTAGGTAACCGCGGATAAGTAACCACGTGATTTACTACTTCCGAAGAGTTATCACTTTTCTCTTTTTGTTGTTAATCAAGGTAATATGGATATTCAATCTTTTTTATTTGTAGCAATTTAACAATTACACAACATACTACAGCATCTAGTTTCCGATTCATAATTTATGGATTTGTCTTTTCCTGAGGTTGGATTTGAGCTTTTGTACTTGCTCAGTTTACTATCGATTATCATCACTTAAAAGTAAGTGAAATAAAGTAGTCTGTTGACTGTAATGTGTTACCATTGTTATTAATCACTCACAGTGCATACTTGTTACACAATATATCAGGTGTACAGGCGTTTACACTCGAGGGGGTAACAACATTCGAAAATTCTTCTACCTTTACATGGTTACTAAATATTGTTGTGAATGCCTAATTGATGAGTCATTCGTGATTGTCAAAAGCGCTAATAAAAAAAATAGTTTTCAGGTCATTTTTTTATCGTACATTTTCCGTATGTTTAAGCTGTACTCACACATATGTGTGGATAGTAAAGAAAACAGATATCCAGGATAAATGCTTTATACTTTTATTGTTATGTGTGTAATAATATGAGAGATTATAGGGAATAATGCTGTGCCAGACCACACTGCATTGACTAATCTATCGGAATAGAGTATAAAGCTGCCGCCTTGTGTTTACCGCCCACATAATTTATCTGTCAGATGTTTAGTTTGAGTAAATAAGTTCCAGTTTTCTTAAATTGTAAACTACCCATTGTTAAGATTATTTAAAAAATATTTTTTTTAAAGCAGAGATTTTTGTATAGATTTTCAAAGAGTTAGACATACTTTATCGTTTTCAGATTTTTATTGAGGTTTTCTGTAGATAAAGCAATAGCATATTGTAGAGGCTTGTGTTAATATGGACTGAAACGCAGGTAGGTGCCGACCGAACATGTAAAAAAGACAATTTTTACGCATTCAGATGCTTCTTTCAGTATGGAGTTGTATATCTTCTTTCTACGTGTACATTGTGTCATGTCTATGGTTACCTGATATCAGTAGTGGATAGCATGATTACTTGTAAATGTGCCGTAAATACTTCATTGAACAGGAAAATCATGTGTATCCAACTATTTCAGGGTTATTTTTATTTTCATTTCGGCATGTAATATCTGATATGTTTGATTTTTTGTTCCAGGACAAGATTTGCACAGGATATGTTGGATATCGTTGTAGCCACACCGTCTTGATTGTGAAGGAATATCTATGAAGAGTTTAACAATTGAGAATATGCAGGATAATCAGAGTGTTCGTATTGCATATTATCGCCTACATCCAGGGCGTAACAGGTTTTGTTGCCATGGTCGTGGAGTATATTCTCGTGACATGTGTATATTTACTGTCAGTTTACTTTTGATTATTGGCGTTACAATACTGTTTTTTGCATTCGAATGTCGCCTTCTAACTCCACTACTAACTCCGGCTGTGCCTATTTTGGCAGCAGTTCAATTCGTGTATGTGGTCATTACATTTCTTCGCTCAGCATTCACAGATCCAGGAATTATACCACGAGCTACACGTCCTGAGATGGAGTGGACTGAAATGTCAATTGGTAAGTTTTGCATAAGGTAACTTCTGCTTCGTCGTCATATTAATTTGTGTAGTGTTGAGATTGCCTTAGCATGTAGATAACTTGTTTGGTTAGCATGAAAATGTGTTTTCCTTAAAATGAACTGCATGCATTTCAAGTTTCGAAGTGAGCACAATGTAATATTTCGCTAAAGTGCTCAATTTTTATCCGTTTACTACAGTTTCTATGTGTCGTGTGTGTCTTACTAGAGAGATAATGTAGGAAAAGATAGTAGTCATCTTTAGACTGGGCTTTTTCCATGAACTTACATCTGTTAACTAGGTTATATTATTTCATTACCCTCTTCAGTTCCTGGACAATTTCTGTTGTAGTCAGTGTGAAATTGCAATTCTTCAGTTGTGCTATGGGAGTGGCTAAATGCAGTGCCAGTTTATATCTATTTAATCGTAGACAGTTTAATTCCTTTTCAATTATTTATCTATCAACATATATATATATATATATATATATATATACATACGTCCTCAAAGCAACTGCTTAATTTCCGACTAGATGTAGATAGAACATTCATAGAACTGCTTGGTTATTCAGTATTCTGTCTTACTTGATTACTGTCACACCCTATGAACGACCTGGTACAGTCAAAGGTGACCAGACTTCGGTCTTTTTCGTGAAATGATCTCACGGTGGGGCCACACATTCATAGCCTGCCTGTGCCACATAAGTCCTATTCATTGCATTGTCTTCAGGCGACGGCGGAGGTGTACCCTACCAAAAGTGTAAGAACAAATGTAAACGTTTGGTGCTAACAACCGGCCTAACTGGTGAACATGTTGTGACCTACCCCTACATAGAGGAGCCTAGAAAGCCCTGATTTCAAACGTATGTTGTGTACAAGACGTATGAACCTGTTCTGGTCACTGGAAGTTATGTCAGCGTGACTCCTCACTCTGGTCCACTGCCTTGTGGATCAGACTGTGAGTCAAAAGTCCGGGGTGCAGTGGTCGTTTAAGACAACTCAACTACCTGCCTCTGTCAAGATATTCAGGTGGTATCCCAACTACCGCAAAAATAATGCGATTTTGTGTGGCGCATTGCCTAGTGTCTATCATGTACCAGGCTTTTGTTTTAATAATACTACTACTACTAATAATAATGATTCATGTTAGGTGAATGTCGTATTTTCAGCATTACAGTGGTAGTTTCAACTGTTGTATATATCACTGCATGTAATTAGTGAATTATTCGTCATTTGAGAGAAAAGGAAAAGTTTTGATGTTCGGTTCATTTTTATGTGAAGTTTTTATCTGTTGTTGCTGTTTGTTTACTAGGCGTACAATTTTTATAGTGTTCATTTCATTGACGTGCATATATACTATATATTTTGTTTGTTGTTGAAAAAAAAATAGCTTCTGGAGATATAGCCGTAAATGATGTAAATAATCAAAATGATCGTGATATGAATACAGTTCGAACTTATCCACCCGGTGCAAGAACACGTCAAATACTTATTGGGGATCATCTAGTCAAAATTAATTATTGTCATAGTTGTCGATTTTTTCGTCCTCCTCGAGCATCACATTGCTCTTCGTGTGATAATTGTGTTGGTAAGTGCCCCCATCTCTTCTTCTTTTTTTATTTTTTATCTCTGGCTACTTTTGTATATTGTTCAACCCATATCTTCTACATAGGGATCGATTTGATGCATATTGTAATACATTTTGTTTGTTTGTTTGTGGAATTGTAACCAATACTTGCCTAGTCAGTTGACTGGATTGATTAGTCATTAGTTTGTAGGTTATGTTTTCAGCCAACTGTATTGGTGTCTCACGACCGTTCTTCTTCTTCTTCTTCTGAGTTCATTCTTCACTAAGTAGGAGTTGTTTCCTATCCTGCAAAAGTATATTGGATCGTACTTTTACTTTTATATACTCCCTTTAACTACTGTTCCCACGGGTTCCGAGTAGAACATAGGGCTTCAAAAGAACATCTGCAGTATGTCCTGTTCTCTGCAGTCCTCTTAAGCTGACCCCACGATTGCCCGTAGGCTCTTACCTCCTCCTCCTTCCAACACAATCTCCTCCATGTCACTCTCGAGGCCTGACCGAAAGCTGCTACCCTGACGTGGTGGTCGGGGTTGCGTGTGGCAATGATCCAACAAGCTATACTGGGTCGAACTATTGTTCCTACAGGTCCTGCTATACCTGGAAGATTGTTAGGATAGCGATTAGACTAAAAGCAGTTACCGGCATAGTGTAATATTCTTTTCTGCATTATATTGGGGGTCTGTGGCTGGAGTCGTACTGCTGGAAACAGGGATGTAACAGCTGTTGTGACTAGCCATTGTTTTTTAGAATCCCGATGGCTCCAACCATAGTAGTCCACACCACCCCATGTGACTCAAACTAACTATCAAGGATTTTCAGGTGTTGGTTTGCAGGGATTTGATTGGTTTCAAGATTTTATCTTGGCCTGACATCGGTTGGAAGACCACTGGAAAGCTTGCGAGTGCTGGGCAGCTGTTTCACCCCAGTTTGCGACTCTTCATTAGTACGCACCCACTGCCAGGGTTCGGACCATGAACCTTCTGGTCAAGAGGCGAGCTCGTAGACTATTAAGCGACTGAGACCCGATCCGATGGTCAGTCCATGATTTCCAACTTCTACCAACTCATGATATGGAGCCACCACTAGCGAATGTCGTCGGTGAATATTTGTCCTCACACCCGAACTGCTTCTGTTAAATCCCTGGAAACTAACACTTGAATATCAATCTGATTCTCACTAGTGACTAGCCCTATTCGGATAGGTAGTTACCTGGGTTGTAGTGGGAAGTCGTGACCAGTGAGTTACAACAGGTCGGGTGTGAGGGCGAATACTCACCACGGATGACATTGGCTAGTGGTCGCACCATATCATGAATTGGCAGAAGCTGGAATTCATGAACTGACCATTGGATCGGGTCCCAGTGGTTGCATTGTCTATGAGCTCGCCTTGCAACCAGAAGGTCCTGGGTTCGAACGCCAATGGTGGGTGTGTACTGCTGAAGGGTCCCAAACTAGGCTGACGAAACAACTGTCCAGTGCTCCCACGTTTTCCAGTGGTTATCTAACTGATGTCATGATTTCATGGACTGACTCCATGTTTTTGGTTTGACAACCACTAGCTTTTTCTTTTCCAACCTTATTGGATTTCAGCTAACATTGCTTGTCAAAAAAGACAGTGGGTAGGGATGCGTATCACACGTCCTGACCATTACAACCGATGTAGCCTCACAACTTCGATTTAATTTCCCTCCTTACCTAACACTCGACCGTATTGATCATATCTTCACCCTCCGACAGATTCTAGAACATAGGCATTTCTACCGGCGTCCAACAGTCATTATATTTCTTGACCTAAAGGCACCATTCGACTTTGTCGATCGAGAAGTTCTCTGGAGATGCTTGGCTGTAAAGGGAATCCCGAGAAAATATATTACACTGATTAAGGCACTCTACTCGTACTCATACAGCCAGGTGAGGGCTTACGGCGAGCTGTCATCTGAAGTGGTGACGACTAGTGGTGTCCGTCAAGGATGCCCATTATTCCCTTTTCTATTCAACTTCATCAAAGATGCACTAATGGAATTAACCCTAGCTCACTTCAGCCACTCAGGGATTGACTTGTTACCCCCACGGAATAATCTCGTTGACGTGGAATATGCAGACGATATAGTCCTTCTAGGCGAGGACGCTGACAAAATACAGCAGAGTCTTCCGAACCCCTTGAGCTGCAATCTACGAATGTTTGTCATGCGATTCGCTCCCACCAAATGCAAGATGATGTTACACGACTGGACTACACCGACTCCTAGATTAGAAATAGGAAGTGAATTGGTAGAGCACGTTGACCGCTTCACTTATTTGGGAAGTACCATCAGCCAGCGCCAACGGGTTGATCTCTGACGAAATCTCAGCACGAATACAGGGGGCTCGTTTCGCATTTGCCAGTTTACGCCGACTCTGGTGTAGACGAGATGTTCGACTATCGATCAAAGGGCGGGTGTACTGCTTATCAGTCCGCTCCGTCCTCCTTTGTGGCTGGCTGGCTGGCTGTGAGACCTGGCCATTGAGAGTGGAAGATATGAAAAGATTAGCTGTCTTTAATTATAGGTGACTGCGTTCTATCTCCCGTGTGAAGTGGCATAATAAGGTGAGCAACATTGAGGTTAGGCGTCGAGTTCTAGGTAAGGAGGGGAAATCAATCGACGAAGTTGTGAAGTTACAAAGACTGAGATGGTTAGGACATGTGTTACACACGTATGCCAAGCCATCGCCTTCCTCGACGACAGGCAATGTTAGCTGATATAGGGTCAGGCTGGAAAAAAGCTAGCGGCGGTCAAACAAAAACTTGACACCAGTCGATGAAATCTACAACAGTTAGTCTAAGCCATGTTGGAATGTGTAGACTGGCTTCCTGGTTGAGGTCCTCGAGACAGTAAAAACAAATGGTTGGAAACAATTGGTGATATAGCTCAAAATCGTTGTCAGTGGCTGACGCAGATGCATCCACTCCTTGTGATTTATGATTTCCAATGAAACTATTTTGTTCTTCGTTAGTACTATTCCTTTGTCTCACACCTCTGTTTACTGTCTCTATTATGCTTTTCTTGTACTTTCTTGTGTTGCTTTGTGTGCTACAAGGAGGGAGTGTGGTGACTTGAAGTGCCGCACATCTGTGCAAAGTTCTATGTCGAAAACAGACATACAACCGATAAAGCTTCACAACTTCATCGATTTACTTCCGCTCCTTACTGAACATTCGACCGATACCTAACCTCAATATTACTCAGACTACTATACCATCTAACATCTGAGACAGAATGTAGACGGCTTTAGTCAAAGACATCTAGCTCTTTCCTATCATCCACTCTTAATGACCATGTTCAGTATCCATAATGGAGGACGAAGTGAACTTGCTAACAAGAAGCATACACATTCTTTGATCGATAACCAAGTGGAATATCATGTACACTTTAGAGTGGAACATAACTTACAAATCACATAGGCTAGTGGGCATTATAAATGATAAATTCTGGATTACTTGGACTTTGTTCCTGTTGGAAATGATGAGTGATTATATTATTAACTTCAAATTTCCTTTTAATCACAAGCACCTTACTCATCTTAGGTACTGGAAATTATTTATTTATTTATCCTTTTGTTGCTTATGAGAACAAATTTTTTTTACAAGTAAAGTCTTCTCAGATAGTGGTATATAAGTACAACAAGTGTAATTACTTCATGTGAAACAAGTTGTGTTAATAACAGAAAATATCTCATTACTATTTAAAACAACTACATTGTATCCTTTTTCTATTGACGTTTAAGAAGACTTTGTTAATTGTGTGTGTGTGTATTCCACGTAAATATATGCGAGTTATTATAATGACAAACATTATTTATTTATTTAAACGCTTAAAAAACTCGGTACAACATGACACCAAGAAAGATGCGCCACACAATAATAATAAAACAACATAGATCAAAAAAAAGGAAGGAAGGAAAAAAATATATATATAAGTAGAGAACGGATAAAGAACCTCATCTGGAAGGAAAACAGTCATGCTTAACAAGTTCAAACAGTATTCGTTAATTATCATCGGGAAGGGAAGAAAGAAGGAAATTGCAACACGTTCGTCATTGATGACTGCGATTCTTGGCCATATCCGATAACGTTTCGAGCCATCGATTTGAGCTATCTCTCGGACCCCAACCAGGGAGTCGTGACACACCAACCGATGTTAATCTAGCACGAAAATCCTTCATCCCACGACGCCACGTCATGGACTGACCACCTCTCCGCCTTTTCCATCCCGTCCCAGGGCTAGCGAACAGAGACAAACAGTTCGAAAGTGGATACTTAAGACCAATAAATAAATAAATAGATAAATTTTTAAGTATTGGTTTACAGCGATTTGATGATTGATTTCAAGTTTTTGATGACGAAACTCACCCATCCATAGTTAAAGTCCCATTGAAAACTAGCGTGTGAGCACAGAGATACTCACAGACGATTGGCTGATTGGCGGTTTGATTCAATGACTGGTTTTAACGTAGAACTACTTTGCACAGATGTGCAGTAGTTCGAGTTGCCACTCTCCCTCCATGTTACCCCACAGAGCATGAGTGAGTGAGTGAGTGAGGCAGAAAGAACAGTAATATCGAAGAACAATTGGGATTTTATTGGAAATGATAAATCATCACAAAGAGTGAATGTATCTACACTAGCCATTGACAACGACAACGATTTTGGGCCATATCACCAATTGTCTCCAGTGTTCATTGGTTTTTACCACTCCGAGGACCCCAACCAGTCAGGAAGTCTACACATCCCTACATGACTGGCTGGCTGGCTAGCTGGCTTACACTAACTGTTGTGGATTTCATTGACTGATGAAGCCATGTTTTCCTTTAGCCACCAACCATTAGCTCTTTTCTAACCTGATCCATCTTATGTCAACTAACATTGCCCATCATCTATAAAGGCGATTCATGGCTGCGCATGCCATGTCCTAACCATCCAAATTGGTGTGACTTCACAACCTAGCCGTCGATTGATTTCCCCTCCCACCTATCTAACACCTGCCTGATGCCTAACTTCAATATTGCTCACCTTATTATACCACTTAACACGAGACATAGAACTCAGGCATATGTTTATGATCAAAGACAGCTAGTCAGGCTTTTCTTGTCTTCCATTTTCAATGGCCATGTCTCACAGCAAGCCATTAAGGAGGACGGAGCTAACTGCTGAGCAGCATACATTTCCCTTTGTTGACAGCCAGTCGGATATCACGTCTACACAAGAGATGGCGGTCGGGTTATATATATAACGAGTTGGCAAAAGTTAGAATTGATTGATTGGCCATTGGATTCCATCCCAGTAGCTGAATGGTCAATCAGTTCAACTTGTAACCTGAATAGTTAGAAAACCACTGGAATTCAGGGAATACTGGACAGCTGTTTCATCCTAGTTTGGGAATCATCGCCAGTACGTACCCATAGAGTGGGGTTGGAACCCAGGACCTTCCGGGTACAAGGCGAGTTGGCTTATAGACCATTCAGTCACTGGGACCCGACTCCTCAGTGGCCAGCCCATGAATTCCAACTTCTACCAATTCATGATTATAGCGAGACCACCAACCAATGTTATCAATGGGAACTCCATCCTCACTCCCGACTGGATGGACACCATTGGTCCCAACTTCTCACTAAAACTACAGACAATTTCTTCATGTAGCCAGTCACTAGCGAGCATCAGATTACTTTTCAAGAATTACCTTGTAGGGATTAAATTTGTTTCAGGTTGATATCAGTTAGAGAATCATTGAAAACCAAGGTTTCGAACTCAGGGTGCGTGCTGTCGATGAATCTCAAACTAGAATGAAACAGCTGTCCTGTACTCTGGTATCGGTTTTCAATGGTTCTCTAACTGATATCAACCTGAAACAAATTTAATCCCTACAAGGTAATTCTTGAAAAGTAATCTGATGCTCGCTAGTGACTGGCTACATGAAGAAATTGTCTGTAGTTTTAGTGAGAAGTCGGGACCAATGGTGTCCATCCAGTCGGGAGTGAGGATGGAGTTCCCATTGATAACATTGGTTGGTGGTCTCGCTATAATCATGAATTGGTAGAAGTTGGAATTCATGGGCTGGCCACTGAGGAGTCGGGTCCCAGTGACTGAATGGTCTATAAGCCAACTCGCCTTGTACCCGGAAGGTCCTGGGTTCCAACCCCACTCTATGGGTACGTACTGGCGATGATTCCCAAACTAGGATGAAACAGCTGTCCAGTATTCCCTGAATTCCAGTGGTTTTCTAACTATTCAGTTAAGTACTCGTTATCGACCTTACCAAGAAATACTCCTGAAATGCACAATAAATGTGCGTTTTGTCTTCAATCGTTTGTATTACCGACAAGTAAATAAAATCACTATGGATTCACCAGTAGCCCCGACAATTTTAGCAAACTTCTTATTTATAAAACTTAAAAACAGGGCATTGAAAGATGTCACCGATCAGTTGGCTATGTATATTACCCCTATGTTGAGGATACATTTATCCTTAGTTAATGAGAGTGTAAACATATATGAATTATTGAGGAGATTTAATGACCTCCACCTTTCGCTCAGTTTCACTCGTGAAGAGGAGCAGAATAATAATACACTGCATTTTCTGAATGTCTTGATAATTGGGCGAGAAGATGGGTCATTTAGGAGAAGAATGCATGTAAAAAAGGCACATTCACGGGGCAATACACGTACTTCTCTGGTTGTATGTTAAATGTCTTATGAGCAGAGCAAGAAAGATGTGTACGGACGATCACTTACAAAAGGAATTTGAGCATGTAAATTATTTCTTGACGGAGATGGTCTGTCCGAGTACTTTTATAAAGGAACATTGGATATCAAATCTGACACTAAAGTATATATATCCGTGTATGCAGAGTATTCAGCTGACGAGTTCTACAGAAATTTGATGAATTCATTAAATCCTGCTTTATTAACCTTTATTGCTTGTTTTAAATTCGTATCGGGAAATAAATGTTTTCAAATCTGAGACTATGACAGCATAGGAGAAACCACTGTTTAACAAGTTACAATGTAATGAGGAATTGTTTGGTGAGATTTTGTTCCAGAGACTAGCCAGAAGTACGTATAGAGCGTTTTACGCAGCAAACCTGTGTTTACCATTTGCTAGCCGACAAAAGATTTGGACTCGAATGAAGAATAAGGTAGATAGTTTTACTACATGTGTTTGTAGTTATCAATATATGTTGGGAGTACTATTGCACAGCTTAGCCAACCAATGCATTACTGGACGTCTGCCGTCGTGGTTTGCCAAAGAACAGATAAAAACCATCTGTAGCTCCATTTTGTGACATTTAGTTGGTAGCAGTCATTTAGTGAAGAAAACGAAAGCATTCAAGGTGATTCATTGCACTTCAGCGGATCTTTTCAATGGACTACGTATAGCTGAGGCAATAGTTATTCGTACTATTGTATCCAAAAGAGGTCCGTACAGCCATTATTCCTCCCCATTGGTCTATTAAGACCTAACCAACTGATAATGTCACCACCAGCACCACCACCTGCTTAATACTTTTAATCCCTTTCTTATCATGCCTTAATCTTATCATCACTTGTTCTCGTCGAAACATCGTTGATTGTCTGTCTGTCTCTCTGTTTTCGACATAGAACTTTGCACAAATGTGCGGTAATTCAAGTCGCCACACTCCCTCCATGTAGCACACAAAGCAACACAAGAAAGTACAAGAAAAGCATAATAGAGACAGTAAACAGAGGTGTGAGACAAAGGAAGAGTAATAACGAAGAACAAAACAGTTTCATTGGAAATCATAAATCACAAGGAGTGGATGCATCTGCGTCAGCCACTGACAACGATTTTGAGCCATGTCACCGATTGTCTCCAACCATAGATTTTTACCGTCCCGAGGACCCCAGCTTGGAAGTCTACACCTTCCTATGTGGCTTAGACCAACTATTGTGGATTTCATTGACTGGTGCCAAGTTTTTGTTTGACCGCCGCTAGCTTTTTTCCAGCCTGACCCTATATCCGCTAACATTGCTCGTCGAGCGAGGCGATGACTAGGCATACGTGTGTAACACATGTCCTAACCATCTCAGTCTTTGTAACTTCACAACTTCGTCGACTAATTCCCACTGTTTACCTAGAACTCGACGCCTAACCTCAATGTTGCTCACCTTATTATGCCACTTCACACGGGAGATAGAACGCAGTCACCTATAATCAAAGACAGCTAATCTTTTCATATCTTCCACTCTCAATGGCCAGGTCTCACAGCCAGCCAGCCACAAAGGAGGACGGAGCGGACTGATGAGCAGTACGCCCGCCCTTTGGTCGATAGTCGAATATCTCGTCTACACCAGAGTTGGCGTAAACTGGCAAATGCGAAACGAGCCCCCTGTATTCGTGCTGAGATTTCGTCAGAGATCAACCCGTTGGCGCTGGCTGATGGTACTTCCCAAATAAGTGAGGCGGTCAATGTGCTCTACCACTTCACTTCCTATTTTTAAACTAGGCGTCGATATAGTCCGTTGATTGACTTCCCTTACAATCTAGCGTTACTAAAGTGTGTGTTTTTTCTCCAACCTTTATCGACTACGTCAACTTGAATGTTTGTTTATTTAGTCTCATGTTGTGTTTTGATCAGTCTTGTCACCAAATATCACTCCACTTTTTCATCTTTGTTATTGATAGAATTATTTTTATTTTGACTAATTGCACAATTTATATGCACATTTTTATCATCCTATTGACAAATCACCATGAATGGTTTATATATGAATATTTATTTTCAATTAGATCTCATCAGGCTTAACTCTAGTATACATAAGTTTACAAATAAAAATTCAAATATAAACCAATCATGGTGTTTTGTCTATAGGATAATAAGATGGGGAATATAAATTGTTCAGTTAGTCATAATAATAATACTAATAATAATAATAACAATAATAATAATGGTCTTATCAATAATAAGAATGGAAAAGTGAGGCAATCTGTAATAACACGAATAATGAAAAACAGCATGATTGACTAAACAAATGTTCACGTAGAAGTAAGTAGTCAATAAAGGCTAAGAAAAACAAATGAACCGATTAAGTAATGCTAGACTGATTGTAAGGGAAATAAATGAGACAGGTTTTTAATGAAGATGTGATAAGATTAAGGGATGCTAAGAAAGGGATCAAAATTATAAGCAAGGGAGTGATGTAGAAGTTATTAGTTGGTTATGTCTTAATAGGCCAATAAGGGAGGGATAATGGCTGTGTACGAACTTCATTTGAATGCATACTTTAGGTGTAATAGTTCGAATGCCTATCGCCTCAGCCTGTGTACAGTAGACGAATACGAAGTCTATTGGAAAGGTATATATTTATATTCATCAGCTTATTATCCTATAGGCAAAACACTATGATTATTTATATTTGAATTTTTATTTGTAAAGTTATGTATATTAGAGTTAACCTTGGTGTGAGATCTAAATGAAAATACAATATTTTCAAGAGTTGATTTGTAAGGATTAGATTTATTTTTTTTACGAGTTTGACCACGGATTGATATCAGTTAGAGAACCATTGAAAACCAGTAGTGGGGGAGTACTGGACAGCTGCTGTTTCATCCTAGTTTAGGAATCATTGGCAGTACGCACCCACAGAGTTGGGTTGGAATCAATGCCCTTGCAGGTTATAAGGCAAGTTGGCTTGTAGACCGTTCAGCCAGTGGGACCCGACTTCTCAGTGGCCAGCCTATGAATCCTAACTTCAACCAATTCGTGATGCATTTAGTGCGACCACCAACCAATGTCATAGGTAGGAAATCCATCCTCATACAATCCTCATGCAATGTTGTTCGCTTACATATGTGTTGTTCTAAATTTTACTATGAGAATATTTAATATTTTAAGGTTTACATATGTATATAGCTATTATTTCTTTTGGGTAATGCGTAGTTTATCATTTAAAAAGGGTTGATAGTTAATCAAGAAAGTTAAAGGCACAATTAAAGCATGAAGAGCGAATTGTACACAGTAATGTCACATTGAGAGTCACATAATCCATATGGGGGATCTAAATGACTGATTTAGTCAATTAGTCATTGTGTTAAAGTTAAGTAAATAGAGGAAGAAAATTAAAAAAAATTTTTGAAGAATGGGTAATGTGTTTAATGTCACACAAAACATCTACAAAAGATCTACAAGCGTAAACCAAAAAGTTGGCAAAAGACCCCAGCTGGTAGGCAAGTTAAGACGTCAAGTAAACATAAAGCAAAAACAGAGTTGGTGAAGATATACGCAGTCATCTGCAATGACAAGCAGCAATAATCATCATCGACGGCAGGAATTTTTACCTAGGCAGCATCGTTTAAAGTGTACAGGCAAGCAAGTGTATGGGACAGAAACCTGGCGGGTGGCGAGTCACTAAATGCATTTCTAACAGGTTGCTGCAAATTTTTTTTCAACAGCTTCCTTTCTCTGGCTTCGCACTGAAGATCAAATGGCCAGGAAGGATAAGCAACAATGAACCTTGGGAACGAACCAATGAAGAACACATTGTTCAACAAATGTGTAGAAGAAAAAAGAGATAAATCTAAAATACACTGAAGGGATCGTCGAGCAACGTCGCGTGCTAGACAGGCTGCCAAGTGGAACCGGTTTGAGAAACGAAAAGTTGAAGGAGTAGATGAGAGCCTATGGACAATCATGGGGTTGCAGAGAACAGGGCAAAGAGAAGACGTTCTATTGAAGCTAAATGTTTCACTCGAAATCCACCCAGCCAAAAGATAGGCAGGAGTGGAGTGGTGGCTGAGCGTGTTGACCACTTCACTTATTTAAGGCGTTGCACCTACCAACGCCAGCGGGTTGATCGCTGGCGACATCTCAGCACGGATACAGAAGGCTCGTTTGGCATATGTCCGTCAGTTTACGCCTTCTCTAGTGTAGACGTGGTATCCGATTGGCTGTCGACCAAAGGGCGTGCTTACTACTCAGCAGTTCGCTCTCTTCTCCTTTATGGCTGGCTGTCAGCGAGACATGGTCATTGAGAGTGGGAGACACGAAAATTCTGGCTAGCTCTCTTTGATCATAGATATTTTTGCTTTCTATCACCCCTGTTAAGTGGTATTTTAGTGGTGTGATACAGACAATGGGTTCCGACGGAATGTTATTCTCACAGTAAGAATACTATTCCCACAGTTGAATACTGCGCTAGCAACAGAATACTATATGTATAATTGACCACTGTATTTCATGTCGTTTGATGTAAACCGAAATCACACACAGTTAACGGATTGGTTAACGAATACAAACTGTATAGGTATAAACAGCGGTTTGACCAATTGAAAATATACCTTGGCTTCTGTGTCTTGCCTTCTGCTGTTACAATATGATAAGGTGAACAATATTGAGGTTAGGCATCGGTCGAGTGATGGGTGAGAAGGGGAAACTAGTTGACGACGAGGTTGTGAAGTTACACCAATTGAAATAGTTAGGACATGTGTTACGTAGGCATGGCTAGCCATCGATCGCCTTCCTCAACAATGAGCAATATTAATTGACATAGAGTGGTTCAGGTTGGAAAGGAGTTAGCTAGTAGTGGTGAAATGGAAACATGACTTCATCAGTCAATGAAATCCATAACAGTTAGTGTAAGCCAGCCAGCCAGTGAGGTAGGTATTTGTAGACTGCTTGACTTGTTGGTGTCCTCGGGATGGAGACAATTGGTGATATAACTGAAAACCGTTATCAATGGCTGACGCAGTTGCATTCACTCTTTGCGATTTATCATATCGAATAGCATTCCATTATTCATCGATTTTACTGCTTTTTTTGCCTCACTCACATTTGTGTTTGTTATCTCTCTCTGTTTTGAATCTTTACTTAGTCTGTTCTCTTGCTTTGTCTGGTACATGGAGGGAAAGGGGCGACTTGAGCTGGTGCACATCTGTGCAAAGTAATTTTACGTTGAAACCAATTAGTCGGTCGGTCAGTCAGTCGCATTTATGTTTATAAGCAACATCAGTAATCACCTGTTGTGTAATCTTTTGCATAGATATTTATGTAGAAGAATGTGAGTATGTGAATGAATTGAGTTTTGAGTAGTGTTTCTTAGTATGGTCAAAAGTTTTGAAAATATGATTAACACTACCACTTCTACTACACGTAGACATTATGACTTTTTTGTTATTGTGTTGCCTGTTACAACTAGAAGTGAAATTATTACCTCAATCACATGATTTACCTACTACTGTTTACTACCACAACTACTAACTGTAGAACCTTGATTCTATTAGGTAACTATGGCTACTACTGCACGCTTTACTCTCATCTGTTAATGAATTTGAATACAAGAAGTGATATTTACCAATCCTTTTGCCAATTGTTCTCTAATTTACAACCCCGCATACTTACGCATACAAACTGCATGATTACAACGCACACACACACATACACACAATAAATTACAAGCAAGCTGGTTAAGTTTTTGGAAAATAAGCAACAATCTTAACATATAGTTGACCAGTATTGTCAAAGAATGACTGACTGACTATGTTTTAACATTCCAACTTTGATTAATTAATTAAAGATGATTGGATGAAGGATTTCTTCATGAGCTGACATCAGTTGGAGAACCACTGGAAATCCTGGGAGTACTGGATAGCTGTTTTGTCCTGGTTTGGGGTTCTTTAGCAGTACACACCCACCACCAGGGTTCGGACACAGGACCTACCGGTAACAAGGCGAGCTAGTAGACCATTTAGTCACTAGGACCGGTTTCAATGGCCAGTCCATGAATTCTAACTTCTGCCAATTCACGACATATCGCGACCATTTCGCAATGTCTTCTTCGATGAGTTACTGCCTCATCTTCAACCTGCTGTACCCTACTACTCACGGCTTCCCACTGGAACCCCAGGTAACTACCTACCTGAATAGAACCAGTCGCTACTGAGCATCAGATTAATTTTCAAGTATTGGTTTTGTAAAATTAATCTGATACTAAATCTCTACAAAACCAATACTTGAAAATTAAAGATGCCCTTTAGAAATTTCAAAAGACTGATTACTGAACAAAGAATATTCTTTTCGCTAACCTCTTCTTCATCAGGTTCTACCGTTATATATCCTTAATAATGAAAGAATGATAGTTATGGACGACGTTGTTAGTATTTTAAAGAGTAACATGGAATGATTTAGATCAGAATTCCAATTGCTAGCAAGTTAAGAAAATCTATTCAAAGAACTTTTTATGCTGGTTAACTACAAGTCATATTTTCTACACTACTAGTTGTGATTCCTCGACTGAAAGATTAAGTACTACCTAGACTAGCTACCTCTTCTTGTATGTCACCAATTTAACTGCTCTTGCGGACCGAGTTATATTGGCCATTGCTCTAGGAACTTGCTTTTTCATGCTCGCTCAGGAACATTTACTTGTGTAGCTAAATAAAGGCGTAGTAGAAGCCATCAATAGTTTGATATCAGACCATCTGGTCCAAACTTGCCGCAAAGCCAGCATTGAAGAATCCTTCTCTATCATCTACCAGGTACCAAACAAATTACCAAAAGTATCCAGGTACCGAATACTCCAAACAACAGGGGCTATCGCAATTTGAGTAAAAGCAACCGGTACTCTGTGTATTTAGAAGAAATAGGTCCAACCATGTTTTACTACCCTGAACTGCTGTGGAGTCAGCAAATTCATAAATATCTCAGTACATCTGCGTTTCTTGATATGATCCTCCCTCCTGTACATATAAATTCCCGTACTCCCTATCATTACACTCGCACCGACTAACCTTTTGTTTTCTTAATTAAGCGTAGTTGTTAAGTTTTACACAATGACACGAAAACGATGCGCATAAAATTCTACTCCAAACAAAATTTCTTCTCTACTGCCTACCTTAACATGATCATTCATCCATCTGAAGTTTATAATCAATATGAACGGAACTTAATACGAACATGACTCATGAGAATTTAGCACTGTACATCAGTTGTCATTTGTAATCATTTACTTTGTAATATTGGTGTTCAATTTAGTATTACAATTTTACATATTACCACCAACACACAATACATTTTGGACTCTAATCTATTAACAACCTAATTGCAAATCACTTTTGGAATTTTTTTCTAAATGAGTCGATGTTACTCTCTTTTTAAAAACCAACAATATTGTCAATAACAATCATTCTGTCATTATAAGGAATTGATATATAACTTTAGAATCTGATGAAGAAGTTATCGAAATGAATACTCCCTGTTCAATAATCAATCTTTTGAAATTTCAACTTTGCACAAAAATGTAACGGAATTTCAAGTCGACATACTCCATGTGTAGGGCATGAGAGCTTCTTTTGATAAGGTCTCACAGCATGTTATACAGTAATACTTACTGATGACGTTTCAAGGACAATTTATTGCTCATAATTATATCATAGAAAGTTACTGACACAACTTTCTAACTTTGTTTATTATATAATAACATTATTTCTCATCTCTTGATTTGACTGCTAGTAATATTTTCAATACTTCTAGTATTGGTGATGACTCATTCCTATTTCGTGTCTTGCGTGTAGATTCGATGAACAAAGATTCAGTAATATCAACCCCTCTCTCTCTCCATCTAACTATATTACTTCTTACACTCCTAACTCTATCCCACTCCACTGTGTGGTTGTGTGTTAGTTCATCCACTGCAGCTGTTGGTTTTGTTTCTAAACTGCTCATCTTTGTGAAGTCAATAATTCTTATATTTCGATAATCTGACCACCCCACATCTCCTGCTGTCTGATCTGCATGGTTGACCTGACAGTCATTGCAAGGTATTCTGTAGATTAGACTATTTTGACTAATTGGGTCAATAGAATCCACTATCGCATGGATCTTCTCCCCCTGAGTGAGTTTATAGGTTTAAATGTCATCCCAGTCCAGTCCATGCTTTAAAAAAAATAATCCTATGTAGAATTTCAGATGTCTTCACCTTATGTAGTAAGATTATACATGTTTTATTTTCTTTCTTATTTATGTTATTGTTAATAGTTCCACTACTCAAGTATTGGTTTGTAGGGATTTGGTTGATTGGTTACAGGATTTCATCTTGAACTGACATTGGTTAGAGAACCATTGGGAAACCTGGGAGTACTGGACAGCTGTTTCGTCCTAGTTTGGGACTCCTCATCGTTATGCACCCCCGGGGTTCGAACCCAGGGCCTTCTGGATGCAAGGCGAGCTCGTAGACCATTAAGCCACTGATTATCCCCATATACAAGAAGGGAGACAAGTCTTCCTGTGATAATCACAGAGGGATTAGCTTTACTAATATAGTATCTAAAGTCTTAGGCTCAATAATCATGCGTAGACTAAGTGGTGCTTGGGAGGCTCAAACACGAGAGAGCCAGGCAGGCTTTAGACCAGGAAGAGGGTGTAATGATCATATCTTCACCCTCCGACAGATTCTAGAACATAGTCATTCCTATCGGCGTCCAACAATCATTATATTTCTTGACCTAAAGGCGGCATTCGATTCTGTCGACCGAGTTCTCTGGAGATGCTTGGCTGTAAAGGGAATGAAGAGAAAATACATTGCACTGATTAAGGCACTCTACTCGTACTCATACAGCCAGGTGAGGGAGGGCTTACGGTGAGTTGTCATCTGAACTGGTGACGACTAGTGGTGTCCGTCAAGGATGCCCATTATTCCCTTTTCTATTCAACTTCATCAAAGATGCACTAATGGAATTAACCCTAGCTCACTTCAGCCACTCAGGGATTGACTTGTTACCCCCACGGAATAATCTCGTTGACGTGGAATATGCAGACGATATAGTCCTTCTAGGCGAGGACGCTGACAAAATACAGCAGAGTCTTCCGAACCCCTTGAGCTGCAATCTACGAATGTTTGTCATGCGATTCGCTCCCACCAAATGCAAGATGATGTTACACGACTGGACTACACCGACTCCTAGATTAGAAATAGGAAGTGAATTGGTAGAGCACGTTGACCGCTTCACTTATTTGGGAAGTACCATCAGCCAGCGCCAACGGGTTGATCTCTGACGAAATCTCAGCACGAATACAGGGGGCTCGTTTCGCATTTGCCAGCTTACGCCGACTCTGGTGTAGACGAGGTGTTCGTCTATCGACCAAAGGGCGGGTGTATTGCTCATCAGTCCGCTCCGTCCTCCTTTGTGGCTGGCTGGCTGTGAGACCTGGCCATTGAGAGTGGAAGATATGAAAAGATTAGCTGTCTTTGATTATAGGTGACTGCGTTCTATCTCCCGTGTGAAGTGGCATAATAAGGTGAGCAACATTGAGGTTAGGCGTCGAGTTCTAGGTAAGGAGGGGAAATCAATCGACGAAGTTGTGAAGTTACAAAGACTGAGATGGTTAGGACATGTGTTACACACGTATGCCAAGCCATCGCCTTCCTCGACGACAGGCAATGTTAGCTGATATAGGGTCAGGCTGGAAAAAAGCTAGCGGCGGTCAAACAAAAACTTGACACCAGTCGATGAAATCTACAACAGTTAGTCTAAGCCATGTTGGAATGTGTAGACTGGCTTCCTGGTTGAGGTCCTCGAGACAGTAAAAACAAATGGTTGGAAACAATTGGTGATATAGCTCAAAATCGTTGTCAGTGGCTGACGCAGATGCATCCACTCCTTGTGATTTATGATTTCCAATGAAACTATTTTGTTCTTCGTTAGTACTATTCCTTTGTCTCACACCTCTGTTTACTGTCTCTATTATGCTTTTCTTGTACTTTCTTGTGTTGCTTTGTGTGCTACATGGAGGGAGTGTGGTGACTTGAAGTGCCGCACATCTGTGCAAAGTTCTATGTCGAAAACAGACAGACAGACAGACCATTAAGCCACTGGGACCCGATCCAATGACTCATGAATTCCAACTTCTGCCAATTCACGACATAGTGCAACCGCTAGCCAATGTCTTCGGCGAGTATTTGTCCCGACACCCGACCTGCTGCACCCTACTGGTCACGACTTCCCACCCGAACCCCAGGTAACTACCTTTCTGAATAGGGCCAGTCGCTAGTGAGCATCTCATTAATGTTCAAGTATTGGTTTGTAGGGATTTGGTTGATTGGTTACAGGATTTCCACTACTATTTCCTTCTTCTCCTGTGAGTCTTTGTGATCGTCTTAGTGAATTTTATAGGATATTGTTATTCAACGCCGACTATTCTCCTGTCTGTTTTACATTTCATGATTTAGGTGTTTTGATGTATTATTTAGAGTGATTGTTCAGTTTGTTAGACACTTAAATAAGCCTGCATTCACAGGAAGCGGATTGTGCTCGAAACGTCATCAGTAAATAATACTATATAACGGTTATACTCTTTCAAATAAATTTACTCCTTGCTGCAATTATATTTTACCGCAGTGCGGAAGTTCTACTGTTTTGTTGGGTTTCACCTACCTTAACCTGAACAGGTGGTTTTCCTTGTATCCAGACATTGATTCTTATTATTTCGAGGACTCGGATCAGGCAGTGTACACCTCCCTAGATTCCTATCTCAAACTGACTGTGAAATGCTTTATGAACTGATGCTAGGTTCTAGTTTAAACTTCAAAGCGAACTTCTGTGCAGTTGATACGACTTTTGGTCGATAGCTCGATATCACATCTACGCCATAGGTGGCGTCAATTGGTGAATGCACCACGAGCCTTTTGTGCCCGTCCTGAGTTATTGTATCAAATGATAAGATGTCATATGATGATAGTAGTAAATAGAATGTCAACTTGAAATACAAGTATACATGTTTGGGTTGTTCCACTGTTATATTACAGTTTTTGGCTGTTATGCCCTCACCTTTTGCGCTCTATCTCCCGTGTGAAGTGCTACAATAAGGTGAGGAATATTCAGGTGAGGCCTTAGTCGAGTGCTAGGTAAGGAGGGGAAATCAATCGACGAGGTTGTGAAGTTACATCGATTGAGATGGTTAGGACATGTGTTACGCATGCATGCCTAGTCCATAGGCTTCCCTGACAGAGGGCAATGTTAGGTGATATACGGTCAGTTTGCGAAACAACCAGCGGTGGTAAAACGAACACGCGGTACCAGTCAATGAAATCCACCACAGTTAGTTTTTTGCCAGCCAGTCACGCAGGAAGGTGTAGACTGGATTCCTGGTTGGGGTCCTCGGGACGGTAAAAACCAATGGTTGGAAACAATCGGTGATATGGCTCAAAATCGTTCTTAATCGCTAACGCAGATGCATCCACTCCTTGTGACTTATAATACCCAATGAAACTCTATTGTTCTTCGTTATTACTATTCCTTTTGTCTCATATCCCTATCTGTTGTCTCCATTATGCATTTCTCCTACTTTCTTCTCTTTCTTTGTGTGCTACAAGGAGGGAGTGTGGCACATTGGTGCAAAGTTCCTATGTCAAAAACAGACAGACAGACCTTTGGGAATTCTTTCTTTCACAAGAATATCGCTTCTGAAAATTCAGGTATACACTTATACTGTATAGCGTAATGCTTTGAGCTGTTTGTAGGTACATATCAGAATTGTTTCATTTATATCGTCCAGTGCTCCATAAGACGAAAGTTCTCATTCTGATTTT
This sequence comes from Trichobilharzia regenti, assembly GCA_944472135.2. NCBI lineage: Eukaryota > Metazoa > Platyhelminthes > Trematoda > Strigeidida > Schistosomatidae > Trichobilharzia > Trichobilharzia regenti. The sequence continues at coordinate 43,475,971 of OX235267.1, forward strand.
ACACATGGTTATCATGGTTTAACAAAGTTTGTGTACTACTGTGGAATGTAGCGTAGATCTTGAAAAACCATTTGTATTCTGTAGTAATTTATCCCAACTCTACTACAATTTTCATAGGACAGTATGCAGATGGATTGTGTTGTCTGTAAACAATCACCAGTTCCATTGTATGTCTAGTGCCAAGTACCCACCGGGTTTTGTTATTTGTTTAAAAGACTTTATAGTATACTGAGCTTTAATTTATGTTAGCCGGTAGTTGGCAGAAAATTCCAGAGTTCGATTTAATTTTTATTGAAATTCTCTAGAAAGGTTTCTAGTGTTAATTTAGGTTACTAATGGTCAAATACTTCACGTGGGGTTCTAGTGAGAAGTCGTGACCAGTAGTGTGCAGCAGGTCGGGTGTCAGGACAAATACTCGCCGAAGACATTGGCTAGCGGTTGCACTATGTCGTGAATTGGCAGCAGTTAGAATTCATGGGCTGGTCATTGGATCGGGTCCCAGTGGCTTATTGGTCTACGAGCTAGCTCGTCTTGTAACCAGAAGGTCCGGGGTTCGAATCCCGGTGGGTGCATACTGATGAAGTGTCCCAAAGTAGGACGAAACAGCTGTCCAGTACTCCCAGGTTTCCCAATGGTTCTCTAACCAATGTCAGCTCAAGATGAAATCCTGAAACCAATCAGGTCCCTACAAACCAGCACTTGAACTTCACCTGTAACGTATTCGACTACAGGATAAATCTGAAGTCTTGACGAAAAATTCATTCCTATCGAGGTCACTAAGAAGTGCTTAAATGTAGTCTCTGTCATCTTGGTAATTGCCTCCAACACCTAACTGATAATACTCTATGATTCTGTAAAATAGCGTTACTGTTTATTACAAGCGTGTGCTCGAAATAAAGAGACCGTATTGTGATATTGATTGGTCACTAGGTAGGCACTAGCCGGTGTCACATATGTCGTACTTACTGATCCAAGGAGTTTTGCCATCATGGTGCACTTTTTGAATTTATATCAGATAGTTGGAGGCAAGTGACAGGAAGCCTGAAGACATTGGTTTCAGGCTTATTGGCACTGGTCAAAAACACGTATCTACAATATTTAAGAAACTCATATTCCTTATGTGATTCTACCGTGCATCATCCACTTCTATAGATTCCTATATAGAGTCAGGAGAACATACTCCACAAACAAATTAGAAGAAGAATTCGTGATTCTCGAGAGGTGTTAAGAAACAACAGTTACCCTCAGAAATTCAGTAACAAGTACAGCAGACGTGAAGCTTCAAACGTCAGAAAAATCACAGTGGGAAGACATCAGTCTACATTCAGTTCGATTGTAATGGTGATAATATTACAGGAATAGTCAACAGAAGGTTGAATGAGTCACTAGCCAGAACGTATCCTTCAGCTAGGTTGGTTCCTATTTGTCGGACAACTTGCTCTTTGGTGTAATCGTATGTTAGCTCTACCTATGTATACAAGTTTACATGTATCATCTGCGGGAGCAGTTTCATTGAGAGAACAGAAAGAATGGTATACCTCCGATTTCTTGAACATGTACCGAAAAGCCTATGTCTCAAGGGAAAAAACGCTCTCAATAGTGCCATTGCCAGGCATCTCCTTGTTACGAGTCATCAGGTGGACATTGCGAAATCCTTTAAAATTACCAATAGACAAAAAGGCTTAATTCTCCTCATGTTTGCCGAAGCAATCGCTATCGAACGCCTGAGACCCGATTTATGTGTTCAGAAAGAAGCAGTTACCAGTTTTTCCTTGCCCTGGTAACTGGGTATCTTTATTCTCTCTTTCATTTGATTACGTAGTCTTGGTTTTGACCTTTCACCCCTTTTATATAGTATAGCTTCGCTTGTCTCTTGCTTCTATGATTTGAGTTAAAATCAATATATTGTCACTCGAATTATTAGTTACTCATCATCGTGCTCACCTTCTTGTCTTTATTACGTAACTCCTTTACCATTGTATGCATACACTGATTTTTTTTGTTTGTGTGAACTTGAACTTTCTGTCAAGTGACATCATGTAAAAATTGCAAGTGTGTTAAAATTGTTTCTGTGTACACAAACTTAATTAGTCTGTCTAGGCTGTATGCAGATGATGAGAGGCCAGCGGAATAAATGATGGGTACCATGTATTTTTTTCTGCACAAACTGTGTTGTTCTTGCTTCATTCAAAATCGTGGGCGTTATTTTTTACGTAGGTCAATTCTGATTGGTTTATTCGTAAACTGGACATCGATCACTTATGAAGGTCAATTCTGATTGGTTTATTCCCAGATTCTACATGGATTACCATATATCAGCGAAATAATAACTGAATATATTTAGATACATACTTTTAGGAGTAGTTACAGCCTTGTTAGTTTATCCGCCTTTTATATTCTCATATTACTGCCTTGGTATTGTATAGTTACGCATACATCCGTTCAAAACGCTTATAATACTCAGATTCGGCTGAAATTTGAATGAAATGCAAAATTTAATTCAATATCCAATTGCTTCTACATGCATTTGACAACGAGTCATATTTTACTGAGTGTAGAGTTTGATAATACTATATGACTGCTCAGTCCTCGATCAGCAGATAGAGCGACTTTCAAATTCTTCCAGTTATAATTCGTGTGTGTGTATGTGATTCACTAAGCTACAGATATGTTTGAATTTTCTGTTTAAAAAAAGTCATTCCTATTATTTCTAGCAGTGATGCAGAATGATTGATGTGAACCTCCTTCTTCTAACTTTCTTCCCCTCCCTCACCTCCTTTTTTTCTGTTTTATTTTTTCATCATTTCACTATCCATAGAACGTTTCGATCATCATTGTCCATGGATTGGAAATTGTGTTGGCCAAAGGAATTATCGTTTTTTTGTACTATTCATCTATTCATTGAGTATTTATTGCCTTTATATTTTGGTATTTTCTGTAGTCAATTTGATTTTATGTAAGTTATGCAGACATATATATGCGTATATTGTTGATTTGTGTTGTTTTTTTCTTTACTTACCACATTCTTTATTTTGCGTTTTGTTAATTGATCAAAGTGTACACTGTGATCAGTGATTACTAGACTATATGCGATGGATTGTTTTTATTTCAGTACGCCTCCACATTTATTCCTGCCAAAATGAAATTAGTGTCGACTAACTCTGAGTAGTAAATTTTAAAGATTACATTTCAAGAATTAGTTTTTGTACTGGGGGGTGGGTTGATTCGCTTGAAGTTTGATCACGAGCTGATATCACTTAGAGTACTGGGTAGCTGGTTGTTTCGTCCTCATTTAGTGGGACTCTTCATCAGTACGGATCTACCACAGTTTGAACCTGGGACCTTCCGGTTAAAAGGTAAGCTCGTAGAGAATTCAGCCACTGAGACACGATCGATATGGTCCTAGAGTTTTGAACTCTGGTGTGGGTAAGTACTGACGAAGAGTCTCGAGCTAGGATGAAACAGCTGTCTGGTACTTTCTACTTTTTTGCGATCAAACAACCTCTCGGATCAGTTCATGGAGCTTGAATACACCGTTGTTGGTTCTTTCATCCCCGGAGTTCAAATACCCCTTCGCATCATATGAAGGCAGTGAAACAGGATTCAACACCAGGTAGCATTTACTCATGTATCCCTCTGGTAGCTATTTCGTTGGGGAGACCAAATGTCGCCTACAGCCTACCATAACACATCATTTATGCTAGCATTTGTAGTATCCTGCTCTTGTTATATGCTATTTGTGAGTGGAACCTGATATACATATGTGAAGACAGTAAGTGCAGAAATTTACTCATGAATCATTACATGAGGCTGTACTGAGTGATTTAACAACAACTACTTAGCTCCTATAGCTAAACGGTTTATAATTATGAGATATGAAATAAAATCGATTCTTTTGCACTCCTATCTATTTTGTAGAAAACTAACTGAACAACAGAAATGCAATTGTTTGTCCTCGTTAAATACTCATCCTTTGCTGCTAAACACATATATAGGCATATATATATATATATATATATATATATATATATATATATTCACAGGCATGTGCTTATATGTTAGTATTGATCAGATTCAGGTTTCTGTTCAATTATGGTGAAGAACAAAGGTTAGCAAGCGATAATTAAAGTTGAATAACGAATTTAAACAATCGGCGTACAGATTATTCGATCTATTATTCACACTGTAGCATGTGATAAATAAAAAAAAATAGATTGTTGATAGTATTTTCGTTGAACACAAGTGTTGAGTTATATTATAATTTATTATTCTCTTGGGTTCCAATTAGAACGTAGGGCTGCAACAGTACGTCTCCATTTTACTCTGTTCTCTTGAGTGCTCTTCAGCTGACCCCACAATTGTCCATAAGCTTTCATCTCCTCCTCACACGTTCTCTTGCCTTTCACCGTCGGATGGCTCACTCATCGTTTCCCGTTCGAGTTCCACTCGGGCAATGTCACTTAAGGGTATTCTCAGAATGTATCCGATTCATCTCTATTTTCCCTGTACTCCTATAGCATATATTCGCATTTCTTCGGCAAGCTGGGCAATCCTTCCAGCTGCATACATTGCACGAACATTCCACATTATTTATTTATTTAAACGCATAAAAAACTCGTTACAACATGACACCAAGAAAGATGCGCCACACAATAATAATAAAACAACATAGATCAAAAGTAAAAAAATATAAGTAGAAAACGGATAAAGAACCTCATCTGGAAAGAAAACAGTCATACTACTTAACAAGTTCAAACAGTATTCGTCAACTATCATCGGGGAGGGAAGAAAGAAAGAAATTGCATCACGTTCTCCATTGATGACTGCGATTCTTGGCCATATCCGATCACGTTTCGAGCCATCGATTCGAGTTATCTCGCGGGAGTCGTGACGCACCAACCGATGTTAATCTAGCACAAACATCCTTCATCCCACGACGCCACGTCACGGATTGACCACCCCTTCACCTTTTCCGTTCCGTCCCAGGGCTGACTAGCGAACAGAGACCTGTACGGGAGCCTCTGGCATGACATTCGCAGCACATGTCCAAGCCACCGGAGACGGTGTTTTCAGATGATGACACTCAATGAATCGTGATCTCCACTTTGTTGAAACACACGCCGCCGAACCTCAGAATTACTCACGCGATGATGTCATCGAACACAAGCAGTCCTGCAGAGACAGCGTTCCACATTCCACATACCCGTCCTTATTTGCTCTTTCATCGAAAGAAGACACATCGACTGACTGATTTCCTGAAGGTTTTCTTCTCTCCGATTCCAGCGAAGAATGAGTTTGTTCTGTGTTGTTTCTGTAACGATTGGATTGGTTTTCTGGGTTAGGGTCATTACTGTTGTGCCCAACCTTCATTCTTTTCTGGGACTTAGAACTGACTAGAGAGAGAACTAGCGAACTAGTAGACTGTGCGATGTTTAAGTCAGATATATATCTATATCTATTTTTCTGATTTTTACTTCTAAGCCTGTAAGAAGCGAAAGCAGTAGATTAACGGTAGTCTTGACGGATGCAAACAGATTGATTTCTTGTTGCTTAGGTGTAGGGAAATACAGTTGTCGAAAGCACATTAACTACTTCATTTATTTGTAGTGGTGTCTAATCGCTCTAGTGGATTGTCGCGTGTAGCTAGCATTCTTTAAATTGCATCGTATTTGATTTGATGGTTAGTGCACTACGCCTTAGTCCTTCCGTATCACGACTTTCAGATACGGTTTCTAATGCGATTGCTATGGGAAAATTGGACTCCTTTGAGGCTGGATGCAGAGTGTTGCATAAAGCAAGATAAATTTGTTTGTGAAATTGCTTATCTGTTGTAAGTGCTCATTTTCTAAGCGATTTTATTTGTGGCGTATTTACTTACTTGTCTGTTGTGTTTCTCCGGAAAAAATATGAATTTCACTGGATGAATTAAAGATTTTAAATGTATGAAGTGATGGGAGCACACCTCATGTCTATGTAGAACTGATCTCCATATGTGGCTGTGAGGAAATTTCACTGTAAACCTTTTTCAGTATTGCAACTACAAAGGGTGAATATGTCTACGCCGTTGAAAACGCTTTCTACTCCCATATCACCAATAACTTGTAGCCATTAGTTATCAGAATCCCAAAGACCTGAACCAGGCACTTGACACCTTCTTACATGGCTCAGATCTACAATCAAAGACTCCATGAATTGGTGTCAGATTTTGGTTTGGCCAGCTGTCACTTTTTGCCAACCTAGGTCTGGGTCAACTCGCGAGGAAGGCGATAGCTCGGGATGTGCAGTACGTGTCCTAGCCGTCTCAGACACTGTATCTTCACGAATTGACTGATTTTCCTTCATTCTCGAACACTCTACATCTTATCTCAACAATGCTGACTAGCTGTACACCCACAGATACACACACACAGAAGGTTGTACTGTACTTTGATATCTAGACTTCAAATCAGCTACGTAACATCGAAAATACGATAATAATGTCTTTTGAAAGTTTATGCAGCTTAGAAGTCCGTCGAAACTATTCCATATATATGTTGCTGTCAAAAGCATATGCATGTTTATGCTTTTCGTAATAGGCCATGTTCATTGGTTCAATATATCTCATTGCTTTGAAGTTTAGCAACAAAATCATTCAGTCAAGTTGTCTGTAACTGCATTAGGTAGTAAACTAGATCACATACTAACTGTATGCAATAATCTTCATCTGTCAGTCGAGAAACAAAAAGAAGAAACTTAGCTAGACGCTGTTGGCGACGGAGATGATGAAGACGACCAACCAACTAACCGCAACAACCAGCACCAATCATCATCAACGGGAGTGATTTAACAGAAGCTACCTCCTTCACTTATGTAGGAAGCATCCTTTCAGCTACAGGCGGAACGGATGAAGATGTTAAAGTCACCTAGCCAGAATCGGAAAGGCAAGATATGCCTTCATCAACCTGATGAAACCACTTTGCAAATCTTTTGCTTCACTCAACCAGTCAGCATAAGGAACAAGATTCGGTTTCTATTCAACACAAATGTGAAGTCAGTCAGTCAGTTCTTCCATATGGGTCAGAAACTTGCACTGAGTGTGTGTGTGTCGCGAAAAAGATTTCAAACAGGTTGCAGACTTTCATCAAAAACTGCTACCTTCGCTGGCTGGCTGGCTAGGTCCATATTGAAGATCAAATGGCCAGCTGACCGGCCAAAAAGAATTAACAAGAAGAAACTGTGTCTAAGAAAAAACCAGCCAAGAGCTGATCGCGTAGCAAATATGAAGAAGAAAATGGAGATGGATGGATCGGGCATTCATCTGAGGAAACCATCGAATGACATCTCGCGCAATGCAGGCCATCACTCGAGTGGAATCCGAATGGAAAGTGACGAATGGGTCGTCGGTGCGAGGGTGCCATGGAGGAGATCGTTTGTGGAGGATGAAGAGATGAGAGATTATAGTCAATCGTGAACGCAGTTGAAGAGGACAACAGAAAATAGAAGAAAGCGGAGACGTGTTGTTGAAGCCCTATGTTTCACTCGGAACCCAAAGGAATAATAAAAGACACTGTCGGTGGTTCTGTGATAGAATACTCATCGTTATCGGGAGTTCGGTCCCCGGCTGATTCTCTCCTACAGACTTCGCCTAGCCAGCTGCATGCTCGATAAAGGGTGAGTGAGGCTGGCGAACTCCCGTCACCCCGTGAAAATGAAATCACTGCTAGTGAAATTTCAAGGCTGACGCTTGAAGCTATATGTTTCACAGGCAAGGCAAAGGCATAGGACAGGGAAAATAAGACACCTGTTCAACATTTTCTGATTGTTAGTCTTGTTTTAAAAAAAGTTAGTAATTGCAGATGTAACTATGTTGTTTGGTTGCGCTATATGTAAGGGAATGTCGGTCTGACGTATTTTACATTATGTCGTCTATGTTACAGGTAGAACTGTGTCTGATTGCGTAACGGTTTCGCACTCCTCTCCACATACCGAGGTTCGGGCCCCTGTCTCTTTCTCCCTCTCTCACACACACAATAGATTTGGCTTATTGCCAACTACATGAAATTTTAAGTGTGCTTGTTGAACACTAAATTAAATTAAACTGAATAGTCACGTGCGAAATCGCATCATCATCATCAACGTCATCATAATTATGCAACCGATATGTGAAATTTAAACATTCCATCAATAAATTCTAGATGATGCAGAAAAAACGGTGCTATTTTCTTGACTGCAATTCAATGCAATATCGATTATTTGTGAAAGATGGTGGTGTTCTGTGACGTGTTTTGTTGATGTTTTTGTCACCTTTGTTTTTCTCTGACGATAATTTTATTTATATTCACATTCATTGTGTGTTTTAGATGTTGACTTTATTTCTGATTTGTCTGTTTTTTTTCTCTCTATTTTCATTATCTGCTATGGATTATGACGATGATGATGGTGATGATTCGATTGTACCTCGGAGCAGTATACAAAAAATATGAAGATATTGTAGTGGCTATCAAGATTTCACCTGCTTCATATCCTTTTCGCATCAGATGCACTTTTTCTGTTATTTGAAAAAATAATGTTTATCTCACATTGTATGTCACGTTCATATGTTTGTCTATCTGTGTGTTTGTGTTTGTGTGTGTGCCTATATGTGTATTTTAAAACGCCCCATGTACAATTCTCATATACACAACATAGTGTGATATAATTTGTGTTCATGTGAAAGACGCTTAATGAAATAATAAAAAAAGTCGTTTTCGAGTTCAATTTTACGAAGGAGAAATGCGTGCCTCACACTGGTCTAGGTGCTCGTTTGTCAATCAACTGGGCGAGGGGTGGAGTGCCGGTCACAGATTCATCATTATAAAGATTTCAAGAAGTATTTTATTCTTGTGTATTGTTCAATAATTCTATGTTCTTAGATGCTTGGTGGTGGCAACTGGCCGTAGGAAGCCTTCCACTCAGGTTTCGTGCTTGTTTATGGTCCTCACCAGTCAGAAATTACCTTGAAGGAACTCATCTCGCTTCTGAGATTCGAACCCGTATCATCTAGTGCTGTAGTCAGAGACGTTACCACTGAGGTTTTCAGGCTTTCGATTGACCTCCATTCAGACAGTATGAAATACTTTTATTGGAGACTAACTGGTGCCATGCATCTAATCTTTTGTTTGGTGTTTAGGTAACGTCTCTGGCTGCGGCACTGGGTGAGGTGAGTTGCAACACCTAAGGAACATAAGTTCCTTAAAGACTGAAGTTGAGTCTTACTGATTGTTGAGTGCCAGAAAACATGGAACATAGGTTTGACATGGCTTACTGCCGATTTCTTCCATCCATCAGTGGTGTACCGCCAGGTGAGAGATCCAACTGAGAGAGAGCTAAATTAGTTGGAACCACCCGAATTTCACTTACCGAACAGAAATGTCTATGAATTTCCTGGATGCTCTCAACTTGTTATACTACACTCATAAAGTATTGTAAGTTTCGATATGTTTTGAGAATTGTAGAACTCATCTATTGCTTTCAAGAGTAGTTAGTTTGTAGGGGTTCTTATTTGTTTTAAGTTGATTGACGAGCTGATATCAGTCAGAGAACCGTTGGAAAGCCAGTAAGGAGTACTGGACAGTTGTTTTGTACTAGTTTGGGACTTTCCGGCAGTACGCACACACACACACCATCCAGAGTTTGAATCCACGACTCTCCAGCTAGGAGGTGAACAGGAGCTGTAGTGACCAATGGGGTCCAGCATGTCGCCGATGACACTAGCTAGTGATCGTGCTAAAATCATCAACTGGTAGAAAGTTAGACTCCTTAGGAAATTCGATTGGGTCACATTGACTGAATGTTCTATAAGTTGACCTTATGACCTGGTTGCTTTGGGTTTTGAACTCTGGGGGGGGGGCTGCTACCGTCGAAGAATTGCAGACTAGGACGAAAAAGCTGTCTATTATATTTCCTGTTAGTTTTCAATGGTTCTCTAACTGATGTCTGTTCGTGATCAAGCTTACCACCTATTGTTTGTTGGCTACACAGAATGACGTATGTCGTTCACTAGATCAACAAAATCCATTCTCTGAACAGTTGGTATTTATGAAAAAATAAATAAATAGATTGCACTGAGGATTTCATCATGAGCTGACATCAGTTAGAGAACCACTAGAAAACCTGCACAGAGTCCTGGACAGCTATTTCGTCCTAGTTTAGGACTCTTCATCAGTATACACCCACCGGGGTTCGAACCCAGGACAAGACGAGCTCGTAGACCATTGAGTCATTGGGACCTGATCCAGTGGTTCTCTAATCGATGTTAGCTCATGAAGAAATTCTCCATCCAATCAAACAAAATCCTTACAAAACCAATAAATACTTGAAAATAAATAGATGTTTATTGGTATAAGGATAAAACTTGCCCACTGTGGTAGAGGGTATAACTCCATTATGGATAAAATTTTATTTTGATAAAATCACACACACAGTGTTGTTGTACAGTGATACTTACTGGTGCGACCACGTTTCGAGCACAATTTATCATTGCCACTCATAATCATATCAAGGTACTACTCACACATAACTTTCTTGCCTCATACATGAGTAGAAATTGATGATCAGACATTTGAATAAAATCAATATTAGATAAAGTACATTCGGAAATAGCAATATTAGTGTTATCAATAAAATACAATAAGATGGGAAATAAGATGTTTTCATCGTAAAATAAATAAGTAACTTGTTAGAATGTTATAATGTGAATTGATGGAATACATTTTAACATTATTTATTATCCTTCTCTGATTTGACTAGTGGTACTAGTGTCTTCCATATCTCTGGTTATTTGCGTTGAGTCATTTCTGTTGCATGTGCTGGGTGTGCACACTCGATGAACCAGGATTCAGTAATCAATCTCTGTCTCTATCTCCACCTACCTTTTTGAAATTTTGACTCCGTCCCACCCACCCTATTGTGTGGTTGTGTGTTAATGCATGCAGTGCTATAGCTGAGTATTTTTCTAAATTACTTATCTTCGTGCAGTCAATCATTCTAACCCTAGCTAAATTCTTATGCTCTGATAATCTTACTACTCCTGATCCACTACTAATTTGTCCTATGTAGTTGACCTAACTCACAGTCATTTCAAGGTATCCTGTTAATTATATTGTTTTGTTTGAATGAGTCAACCTACCGGATCCTTTAGCCTACAGAGCTTTTCTTGCCTGAGTGAGTTTCTAGGAGGGTTTGAATGCTACCCTAGTTCCTGCATTGTTGAGAATCCTACATAGGGAGGGTTTCAGATGTCCCTTACTTATATGGTATAACTGTGGATACCTTATATATTCTCTCTTATTTATGTTATCATTATTAGTATTGATAACACTTACTGTTTCCGAATGTACTTTATCTTATATTGATTTTATTCAAATGTGTAATCATTAATTTTTACTCTTGTATATAAATGAAGCAAGAAAGTTGTGTGAGTAGTGCCTTGATATGGTTTTGAGTGACTGATAATTTGTGCTCGGATCATGGCCGCATCAGTAAATATTACTGTATAACAACATTGTGTCTGTGTGTGTGTGTGTTTGATATTTTATCAAAATCAAAGTTTTATCCATAATGAAATAGATAGATGTTTAGTAATTAGTAATTTCACATTTGTGGTTGGGTACACCTAATCGTTTTTGTATTTTGTAATCGTGGACTTTGTTTTATATTCATGTATGTGTCTATTATTATTATTCATTGAATCGCCTATAAACACCTTAACTAATTCTGTTTTCTGTATATAATCATCATTTAATATCATGGGATGTTGAATGAATCCAATTGCAAAAAAACAAATAAATAAAATAAAAATAAATTAATTTTGTCTTATTTTTATTGGTCAAACAATAATTGAGATATTGATATCTTTCTCGGCAATGTGGACTGTATTCGGTCTATCTGGTTATCATACATCCCTACTGTGTCGAGGATTTTCAACTCATGAAGATGTAAGTTATTTGTTTGGTCTTCTTTATTTGTTGTTGCTTTAATCGATGGTGTTTATCGTTCATTAAAGAGAGAGAGAGAGAGAGTGACAAACGCTCAACTTAACTGTCAATCACTCATACATTGTCTCAAAATCAGTTCCACTCACCTACACATTATTAGTCAACACTCCTCACAAGAAGCGTGTCTCCATCATCTGTTGTATTTAGACAGCTTAACACCTTATTCACTCCTTTACCTCGCTAAACCAGAAGTAATGCTGTTAAAGAGGAAAGGTTGGGCATGGGGCTAGCAACCCCATCCTGTAAAAAATAGACACTGCTACAGAAACTTCAAGCCACTAGCTTGAAGCCCTGTGTTCCAGTGGGAACGTGAAGGAAAAAAATAACACCTTATTCAAGTACTCTAGTTAGTAGGAACCGTGATTTAAACTGTGAGTCTCTTTCTTCTATATACTTTTGTTATTTTTAACTGGTGGTGAAGTGCCTTAATGTTTACACTAAGGAACTGTGGCCTACTGCTCTAGTTGCTTGACACTTCAAGTTAAGTAGGTTACAGATTCGAATTCCACTCCACATAGCGAAGATTTTGCTAGCCCGTGGGTGGTATAACTAGCCTTTACACAATAATAATTATTATTATTCTCCCTTGGGTTCCAAGTGAAACATAAAGCTTCAACAGTGAATCCCCACCTTGTCCTGTCCTTTACAGTCCTTTTTAACTGGCTCCGCCCTCGCTTATAAGCTATCATGTGGTCCTCACATGTCTCCTCCATGTCACCCTTTAAGTGACGCCCGATTAGTCGTTTCCCATTCGGGTTTCACTTGAGCGATGAACTAATGTGCAATGTCACCAAATGGTCTCATCAATGTGTTTCAGATTCACCTCCATTTCCTTCTACGTATTTGTTGAGCAATAGGTCCTCGATTGGTTCGTTCGCAGAGTTTCTTGTCAATAATTCTTTCTGGCCAGACTGCTACCTAGTCTTCAGTATGGAACCAGTAACGAGGGCAACTGCTGACAAAAGTCTTCAGTGACCTGTTAGAAATGATTTTTGTGACTCGCGAAGTTTCTCAACCACGTGGAAGGCGTGAATTAATACTAGTGTTGAGAATTCGAATTTGCTGGCTAAATGCAGCTGATTTTCAAACGGATTTCAGAATAATGAAGGTGTTCCTTGATTTTGCCACTTTGCTTTTGAAATCATGATCTGTTCCGTCTACCTGTAGTTGAAACGATGCTTCCTAGGGAGGTGAAGTGAGTGACCTTTTTCAAGTGTCTGGTGTTGATGGTGATTAGTGCTGGTTGTTGTTGTTTTCGTTGTTTGGTTGTCTTCGCTACCTGTGTTTTCTTTATGTTCACTTGAAGTCCTGTCTATGCTTCCAACCGTTGTTGTTTTTTGCCTTTAAGTCTTCTAATTTACATGATATAAATTGTCCCCGAAGTCCAGATCTTCTAGAGTCTTCATATCGGTTCAACATATTCCTATCCTCTCACCCCGTATGTTGGGTGTTTCATGTAATCCAGTGCACCACAATTTGGAATATCGCGTTGATATTAGTCAGCTTTTTTTTACTCCTGTCCTCACTTCAAAGGCTTTGCTGAGTTGTCCATCGTGGACCACTTGACTGACAAATGATATTGTCATTTAGAGCTGTCCTCACACAAGAGGTGTAGCTAACTATCTCAACTGTATGGATTTACCAATTGGTTGTTGAGTAATATTTGCTGAAATTGCTACCGTGGTTCTCTTATCTTGTCAATAAATTATTTGGGTGACGTTTTTACGTAGATAACTGCTTCAAAGAGGGACTATTTACTTTATTGAAAATTTAACCTTGTTAATGAGTTTCTCTTTATGAAGGCGTAAGTTAACCGTATACTTTACACTGTAGTAATTTCCCTTTATTTTTTAAATTATTTTCCTTGTAACTTTATGCTTATTGTGCAGTTTGCTTGATGATGACTGACACAGTCTGCCTGGTTTCAACATAGAACAACTTTGCACAGAAGTGCAGCACTTCCACGTATTATTTATTATTATTATTGCTCCCTTGGGTTCTTAGTGGAACATAGGGCTTCAACTGCATGTCTCCACTTGCTGCTGTCTTCCTTCTGCTGTACTTTTCACCTGCATCCATGCTAGTCCATACTCTTTCAACTCCTCTTCACACGACCTCCTCCATGTCACCCTTGCACTGACGACCAACTCGCCGCTTCCTTTTCGGATTCCACTGGAGAGATGACCTGAGGCGCGTGCGATATCACCCGGCAGTCTCCTCATCGAGTGTCCAATCCATCTCCACTTTCTCCTGCATATTTGTTGGGCGGCGATTGGTTCTTGTTTTGTTTCTTCCCATAGTTTCTTGTTGGTGATTCTTTCCGACCCGGTCATCTGATCTTCAGTAGAGAGCGAAGACAGTTGTTGATGAAGGTCTGCAATAGCCTGTTGGAAATGTTCTTTGTGACCCACCCGCCAAGTTTCTCATCCGTGTAGGAGAACTGACTGATTTGAAGTTTGTATTGAAAATCCAACTGAATTTTTTGTTGATGCTGAGTGACGAAGATTTCCAGATTGATTTCACTTTGATGAATGTGTTTCTCACCTACCTTCCCGATTCTCGATTTGACATCCTCGTCCGTTCCGACTGTGTGTAGTTGAGACAATGCTCCCTAGATAAGTGAATGAGGTGACCTCTTTCAAATCCCTCCCGTTGATGGTGATTGACGCTAGATGTTGCTGCTGTTGTTGTTGTTGGTTGGTTATTTTCATGACCTCCGTCTTGTCTATGTTCACCTGGAGTCTTGTCTTCACTGTCAGCTTCTTCGACCAGTTTGTCCGTTTTCGCTTGTAAGTCTTCGATTGTGTGTGACATCAAACATAAGTCATCCGCGAAATCCATGTCTCCTAGGTTCTTCGCGTCGGTCCAGGATATTCCTGTCTTCTCGTTTCCCACTCAATGTCTGACGCATAATCCAGTCCACCACAATTAGGAATATCATTGGCGATAATAAGCCAGCACCCTTGTCTGACTCCTGTGTTTACTCCAAACGCCTCGCTGAGTCTTCCGTTGTAGATCACTTGACACGTGTCATTGTCGAACAGCTGTTGAATAAGGTTGATGAATCTTTGGGGCACACCGTAGTACTCGAGTAGTTTCCAAATTACTTCGCGGTCAACGCTATCTGTCAAAGGCCTTCTCGAAGTCTATAAAGTTGAGGTAGAGGTTTGATTGCCATTCCATGCTTTGTTCTGTGATGATGATGCTTAGAGTTGCAATTTGGTCAGAACATGATTTGTCTGACTTTCCTGAATCCAGCTTGTTCTGGTCGGAGTTCTGTCTCCAGTGCGTCCTTTATTCTCTCCAAGACGATGCAACTCAGGATTTTACTTGGCATCGACAGAAGCATGATTCCTCGCCAGTTCTTGCTGAGTCCTAAGTCGCCCTTCTTTGGTAGTTTCACGAGGTAACCTTTCCTCCAGTCGGTAGGAGGCACCTTTCCCTCCTTCCAGACCTTTTACAATAATGGAGTCAGCATGTCTGCTGCACTTCCACGTACTACACAAAAAAGAGAGTGGAAAGACAATAGAAGGGGATTCAACAGTATTATAATCAGCAGAAATATGAGGGAGAAAGATTGGTGGTGATATGGAATAACAAGAGGCTTTAATGGATGTGGCATATTACAAAGAGATTGAATGCATCTGCGCTATTCATTGAGAATTATTTTGAGGCATAGTGCCAATTGTCTCCAACCCCAGATTCTTAGACTGCCAACCAGTCAGTCTGCACACATTCGTACATTTATTTTTTTTATTTTATTTTCTTTGCGTTCCCAGTGGAACATAGGGCCTCAAGCTAGTGGCTTCAAGTTTCTGTAGCAGTGTTTAATTTTACAGGATGGAGTTGCTAGAGTCATGCCCAACCTTTCCTCTTTACCAGTCTTATTACTGGTTTAGCGAGGTAAAGCAGGAGTGCGTCTGTGGCCGGGGATCGAACCCCGGACCATGTACATGGTTGGCGAGCGTCTTAACCGCTGTCACAGAGACGCACATCCGTACTTGGCTGGCTAAAACTAACTGTCAAAAATTTCATGGGCTGATGCCAAGTTTTGATGATGATGATAACGACAACCGTGGTTAGGGCTGATTGGGTTGGCTAATTAAGGGGAATATATACCAACTAGCCTGTCTGATACAACGTTGTGACCCAATATAATTAATTAGTCGATGTCAGTATAGTCAATCGGTGGAAATCGATATCATTTGTAATTCTGTAGGTGAACAGTCATCTGAAATGACGGCAACCTGTGGTTCCATTATGGGTAAATCTTTTTTGATAAAGTCTCACAGTGTTATACACTAATGTTTACTGATGCCACCACGTTTCGAGCGCAATTTATTGCCGCTCATAATCATATCAAGACACTACTCACACAACTTCCTAACTTCATTTATATAGCTCCATTATTTTTAACTTGATTTGATTGATAGTAGTATTTTCCATATTTCCGGTATGAGTTATGAGTCATCCCTATCCCTAGACTCGATGAACCAAGCAGGATGCAGTAATGAATCTCTGTCTCTCTCTAGTTACATAGAATTTTAACCCCTTTCCCAACCACTCTATTGTGTGGTTATGTGTTAGTGCATCCAGTGCAATGCAGTGCTGAGCTTTTTTCTAAATTACTTTTCTTCTCGGGGTCAACCATTCTTACCTTAGCTAAATTCTTATGTTCCGACAATCTGACTACCCCTGACCTACTAGTTTGACCTATGTAGTTGACTTAACTCACTGTCATTGCAGGGTATTTTGTAAATTATATATTATTTTGTCTAATTGGGTCAACTGGGTCCTTTAACCTACAGAGCTTTTCTTACCTGAGTGAGTTTGTAGGTTTAAATGCCACCTTTATTCCTGTTTTATTTAGAATTCTACCTTGATATGATTATGAGCGGCGATAAATTGTGCTCGAAACTTGGTGGAATCAGTAAACATTAGTGTATAACACTGTGAGACTTTATCAAAACAAAATTTACCCATAATGGAATTACATTCTACCACAGTGTACAAGTTTTATTCTTATATCAGTGGTAACCTGTGGTATCCGTTAGGGATACTGTCTGTAGTTCTGTTCAATTTCATGATAAATGTACTCACGTGGAATTGATCCTAACTGACTTCAGTGACTTACATTTTAACTTGTTATGAGGTAACTTTCTTGTTGACTTAGACTGTGTGGATGATATAGTCCTCCCTGAAAGGTGAAGACGCTGACAAAATACAGCAGAATCTTCTAAACGTATTGAGGAGCAGCAATATTCGAGTATTTGGGGTGCTATTCGTTTCTATCAAATGTATAAGACTAGAGGACATTGAGTCCTAATTTAAAGATTGAGATTGAAGTGGTGGAGCATGTTGATCATAGCTCTTATTTGGGAATTTGCATCAACCTGAACGGACTGGTTACTGACTGAATCTTGGCACGGTAGCACAGCGGTTAGGACTCTCACCGACCATTGACATGGTCCGGGGTTCGTTTCTTCTGCCGACGCACACCTGATATCAGTGGTCAGCCTACGAAATTCGGGCTACCGATATCCATACTGAAAATTCGATACTTGTACCAAAAATTACTGCATGAAATCAAGCTATAATCAAAAAATTCTGATGTGGTATTTTCTCACTTACGCCATCGTAATATTTGGCTATCGATCAACGGATATGTAGGATTAAATTTGCCTACAGATAATTTTGTAGTCACTATCAGTACTGACGATGCAGAGTTCTAGGCATTACTATAGTTAAAAGTCAGCTGACTTTATCGATTTCTAAAATATAGAGGAATTAATACAATTACACAAAGATAACAATACAAAGGCGACTATCCTTCAAGGAATAACAATAACAGAACACAAAAGCGTAGGTCCTTTCACGTAAAACAATCGGCAAATAAATTAAAAATCACAAACTGGAAAGATATGCAAGTGAAAAGCAACAAGTTTGGCGATAGAAGATATATCAACGAAAGGCGGGACTTCAGGTGAACATAGAGAAAACAGATGTGGTGATGAAGATTCCTGGCCAACAGCAACAATAACAGACAACAATCAGTATAAATGGGAGAAATCTAAAAGAAGCAACCTCCTTCAACTACTGACCTGGGAAGTATCGTTTCAACTACAGGCGGAACTGAAGAGGATATCAAAGCAGCGAGAATAAGGAAAGCAGGACAAGCTTTCATTTCTCTGAAGTCTGTATGGAGTTCAACAGCACTCAGGATGAAGCATAAGATCCAGATTTTCAACTCCGATGTGAAGTCAGTGCTACTTTATGGATCAGAGACATGCTACGTCAGGAAGGGCACTTCAAACAAACTACAGACCTTCATCAACAGCTGTCTTCGCTGAATACTAATCAAGATTAGATGGCCGGCCAGAAAAGATCAACAACAGGGGGGGGATCTCTGGAGAGAACTAACCCAGTAGGAACCGATTGTGCAACAAATCTGCAGGAGAAAATGGGGGTGAATTGGCTACACTCTGAGAAGACCAACCACCATCAAGTGGCATCACACTCCAGGCCATCGCTCGAGTAGAAGCTGAATGGAAAGCTGCGAGTTGGTCGTTGGTGCGAGGGTGACATGGAGGAGGATGCCATGCGAAAAGGAGATGAAAGCATGTGGGCAGACGTGGAGCCAAACGATGAAAACGTTGGCGGAGAATCGAACCCAGTGGAGATGTGTGGCTGAAGCCTTGTGTTCCTCTAGGAACTAAAGGAAATAATAATAATACGTTAAAAATCATATATTATTGTCTCTTCTGTATGGTGTTTCGCCTCAATATGTTTCCACTGGACTCTGTTTCTCTCTGCAATTGTTGTGAAAAAAGGCTGGAATTTTTGTCTACTCACTCACTTACTATATCATGCTCAGTGATGCAGTATGACTAACCCTATTAAAATAGATGAATTTTATCAAGTCTGTTGCACTAGAATATACGTTGTACGTCCAATGATTACATTTGTGAAAAGTATGGCATATAAAGTAAAAAAAAATGGTTTTAGATTCATTCAACTGTATAATTAGGTGTGGCATAGTAAACTGATTATTTGATTCCCATCTGATATCAACTTTGCTTCACACCAAATGGATTTTTTTCACAGTTATTTGTTACATAAGGGCTAATGCGTTTAACTCCGACCGTTTATTTCTCATAGATGGCTGAAGATATATATATATATATATATATATATACATGTAAAGCGAATGGCACCCTCAGGGTTAGGGCTGGTCAAACCAAAACCTGACATTATTCTGTGAAGTATTCGAATGTTATTTTGAACCACGTAGCGAGATCAGACTATCTAATGGATTGGGGTTATCTGGAGGCTAATAAGGAATGGTGTGTGAAACTAGTTACTGGTTTGATATATTATCCAAGATGGTTCACAATGGTGCATATGAATTCATTCATTCATTGTCGTCCAATAAACCCTCATTATTCTTCATTCACTAATTCCTTTCTCCCTAAATTACCATCTTTCATAATTTCTTTGTGATTTTATTAAAGTGTGACAAGTTAGTTGAACTACTCTAATAAGAAGAGTTGTCACTTGTGGAATCAGTGGAACTGGCAGTGTGAACATATATATATATATATTTTATTTTATTTTATCATAGCATGATTCCACACACAGTATTTTGGTACAAGTATGGAATTTTCAGCATATGATATCGGAAGCCCGAATTTTTAGGCCTACTATAGATATCAGGTGTGTGTCAGCTGGGGATCGAACCCCAGACCATGTCCATCGTCGGCGAGCGTCGTAACCGCTGTGCCACCGACACACACATATTCAGAGATGGATGATGTTATCGAATAGGGGCTTAGAGTTTGTATTACATATTTTATCAGCTCGTAAAGCATAAACAATATAGATTTTGGTATATCGATTTATGTATGAATGTGTACATTGGTGTGAGACCTGTAATTTTATGTAGAATTAAACTTACACACACACACACACACATGTAGACAGAATATTTCTGAGAAACTCTAAAGTGTAGCATGAAAGTTTTTCAAAGTACACTGTTATATAATGTTCACAATATTCTTTACATCGAGATAATATCGGTTCATGATAAATAAAAAGGATAATTAATAATAATAACAATTATAATATACCATTGGATTAATCTGTTTTCTCTATAAGCCAATCGATTTTTTACAGGTGTTTGTTTAATCAATCGATAGTCTTTTTGTAGACATTATAAAAAATATTTTTCTATTTTATTCTTTGTTGATAGGAAAAATTAATAGTTTATTGTTGTTATCCATTAAGGGATTGGGCGGCAATGCACTGCGAATTGGCCTGTCGGTCAAGGGTCATGTATGTAGACTTTACAGCAGGTACACTATGTTCTGCGCTATGGTAATGAAACATTAGCTACTGGGCGAGTCAAGGTGGTGTTGGTTGAGATATAAAAACTTTAAAACTTTTCCTTCACGTTCCCAGTGGAACATAAGGGCTTCGAGCCAGTGGCTTGAAGTTTCTGTAGCAGTGTTTATTTTTACAGGATGGGGTTTCTAGCCTCATGCCCAACCTTTCCTCTTTACCAGCATTATTTCTGGTTTAGCGAGGTAAAGCAGGAGTGCGTCTGTGGCCGGGGATCGAACCCCGGACCATGTACATGGTTGGCGAGCGTCCTAACCGCTGTGCCACCGACGCACAAGGTTGAGATATACCAACACTTTAAATATTTGTAGA
Source organism: Trichobilharzia regenti (assembly GCA_944472135.2). Taxonomy (NCBI): domain Eukaryota; kingdom Metazoa; phylum Platyhelminthes; class Trematoda; order Strigeidida; family Schistosomatidae; genus Trichobilharzia; species Trichobilharzia regenti. The sequence goes on from OX235267.1 coordinate 43,496,694, forward strand.
TCTTTGTCTCTGTATGATTACTGGCCGTTTGCTGGACTGGTCACTGACTGCTTTCAGCGTAGAACTACTTTGCACAGGTGTGTACCAGTTCCAGTTGCCACACCTTCCATTTAGTACACGAAGTAAGAGAACAGAGTAGAGAGGGATTCAAACTAGAGAAAGAGAGATAATAAACGGAGGTGTGAGCGAGGCAAAAAGAATAGTACTATGGAAGAACAACGGCATTTTATTAGATATTATAAGTCACAAAGAGTGAATGCACCTGTGCCAGCCATCGACAACGACGATTTTGAGACATATCACTGATTGTCGTCAGCCTTCACTGATTTTCATCATCCTGAGGACCTCAACCAATCAGGCACTCTACACCCTCCTACTTCGCTGGTTGAAACTAACTGTTGTGGATTTTAGTGACTGATAGAGCCATGTTTTCGTCTTACCTCAACTAGCTAACTCTTTTCTAAACTGAACCATCCTTTGTCAGTTAATATTGCCAATTGCCTATGAAGGTGATTCATGGTTGCACATGTCCTGACCATCTCTCTATATCGGTGTAGCTTCACAACCTCGTCGTCGATTGATTTCCCCTCCCACCTACCTAGCACTCACTCGACTGATGACTAACCTCAATATTGCTTACCATATTATACCACTTAACATGGGAGATAGAGCGCAGACACCTACTTATGATCAAAGACAGCTAGCCAGCATTTTCATGTCTCTCCCACTCTCTCCCAAATGACCATGTCTCGTTGACAGCCACAGAGGAGAAGAGAGCGAACTGCCGAGTAGTAAGCACACCCTCTGGTTGACAATCAGTCGGATATCACGTCTGCCAAACCAGAGATGGTATAAGTTGGCGGGAATATGCAAAACGAGCCTTCTGTATCCATGGTGAGATGCCGTCAGCGACCAACTCACTAAAGTTGGTTAATGCTCGTGTTCTGTGCGATAAAGAATGCATCAGGCATGAAACCTTTAACTTATTAAATAGTCAGTAGAACCAATGGATCTCGTCTTTCCAACTCACATCATTTATAGGTACAACGTTTTCTCGCTCTTCTTTCTGTATTTATTTTTGTTATGTGCTGTTTTGTTTCTCTCTTCCTTGCAAACTCTACTTAAAACATTCTTGTTCGTTCTTTCACACACTGTACATCTCGAACATTTTGCTATCGCTTACGCCAGTAAATATGCTAGTAGTATCTACTTTTCTAACACCTTCAAACACTTTAATTTTGGCTTTGCTACCGACATACTAATATGTTGTTGAGATAACTTTAATCTATGTAGAACTTTATTTATTGTTAATGTAAAAAACTGGATGCAATATTGTAGTAAAATGCTGAGAATTCCATTCTGTATCACAAGTACTGATTTGGAATAAAGCTTATGTTATGTTATGTTAATGCAACTTCCCAAATGAGTGAAGTGGTAAACACGCTCAGTGATCACTCCACTCCTCCTTATCTTTAACCAAGGAGTGAGTCAATGTAGTCTTGTCTAATCCTGTAGGCTGATTATCATATATTTGATAAGGGGAGCGAATCGCATGTCAAACGTTTGAAGATTGTTGCTCCTCAATGTGTTCAGAAGACTCTGTTATATTTTGTCAGCGTCTTCACCACTTAGTAGAGAGGAGTATATCATCTGCATATTCTAAGTTAACGAGATTATTCCGTGATGTTAACAGGTCACTCGGTGAGTCACTGAATTCAGTTAACGTTAATTCCATTTGTACATGTGTGATGAAATTGAACAGAAATGAGTACAGTGGGCACCCCCGACGGACATCACTGGTTTTCACCAGTTCAGATGACAACTCACCGTGAGCTCTTACCTGGCTGGCTGCATGAGTCCGAGCAGAGTGTCTTGATCACCGCACATATTAGGCCTCTGATCGTAAGTAAGAACAGAGTTGGGTTTGGCGACGAAGCTTTAAACCTATGTTGTTTAGGATTGGGTTGAACATGTGTTATGAATGCCTTCTAATCATGTCCCTGAAGTTTATCATGATAGCTGAAAAGGGGGGTTCTATAGGACTATCGTCTGACACAAGTGTCACTGATTTCTAGCTGTTCTAAACGGTTTTAAGAAGTGTTGATTCTGGTGCTGGGATCGACTTACTAACTGCAATACAATTATTATTATTATTATTATTAAATACTCTGGATGGAGTTGCTTAGAAATACTAATAGTGTTAGTACTTTTATGCATTACCTTCTTTCTATTCGTTACTTTGGAGCGCTTGCTTCGTTTGCAACAACATGTTGGTGATAGGGAGCGGCCAAAAATTACAATCAAGTCAATGGCCGCAGTGGTGGAAGTGTTGAATTCTCGAATCTAGATCTGATTTACGGTATGGATATGAAATAACCTCATTGGACACTTTTTCGTCTTATTGTCTAACCTTTGATCAACTGCCAGCCAATCAGAATATTTTGTTTTCCACTGACCTAGCCGAAATTTAATGTGACTAAAAATGTATAGAGATTATATGTTTTACCGTAATATAATAGTCCGCTTATCCTAACAGTCATAGGGCTAGTCTTTGTCTTTTGATATTGACGTGGCTCTCTAGTTTAGCGGAATGTATCAATGACGAATAACTATCAAGCATTTTATTTAAGTTGTCTGTCCATTGCATTCAGTATTGCTGTTTGTTTATTTATCCACTAAGTCTCCTTAACTTTCTACGGGATCATATCGGTCGGTCTTCAGGCGCATTATTTGAAAAATCTGATTCCACCGATTCAGGGTTTTGTACCTAGTGATTCCACTTTGGAGAAAGCAGTTTTACCATGCGGTGTCAGAGAGAAGTCATGCAAGTGGGGAGTGGGATGATGGTGTGGGACGGTAGCATTATTCAAGCGCCGGTAATGCCTACACGGTCACTAGTCATGCTCAGCCATTCATACCATATATAAAGGTAAGGACCAAGGACTATTGGAGGGTCGGATGATGCCTAGTGGCATCATGAGTTCGAATTCAACTTTGGCTGCTGCTAACTTATTTGGTGGTAGTCGCTGCGGACGTACTCGGACGGTTTGACCGGTTGTGATGATTGAACATGTGATAGAGTGAGGAAGGTCTTCGATATTGTAAGACGGATTTAGAATTTTAGGGAAGCGTTACAGTAATGCAGAAAACGTGCATTCATCAGGATTTTCAATTATAGATGGAGTAGTCTGAGATGATCCCATGGATTTGAAGCTCAGTGTTTTCTTGTTGACATCAACCAACAGATTGGAATTACTTAAAAAATCAGCACTGATTGTAGCATGACGAACGTCAGATACTATGAAAATCCATGTAAAACGATGGCGTAAACCAAGGTGCAAGATAAACGATTGTTCTCCGTAAGTCTGTACGCTAGTTTGGTTAGCTGCTTAAAATGAAAGTTTCCCTGCTGTGCTAGAAGGTCGCCTGGATACTGAAGTGGGTATTACACTAACTTCGGCTCCGGTATCTATCTGTAGGTTTATTCCTCATGTAGAAAAGGCGACTAGAGTGACTGTCATTGATAGCCGTCCCCATTACTGTCTGGCTGGGAAGTTTCTCTAAGTCGAGTCACTACTACTGATATTATATGGAGGATTTCATCATGAGCTGACATCAGTTAGAGAACCATTGGAAAACCTGGGAGTACTGAACATCTGTTTCTTCCTAGTTTTGGACTCTTCATCAGTACGCACCTACCTCCAGAGTTCGAAACCAGGACCTTCTGGTTACAAGGCAAGAGACGTCGTAGACCATTGAGCCACTGGGACCCGACCCGATCTAATGATTCTTGAATTCTAACTTCTGCCAATTCACGACACAGCGCAACCATTTCACAATGTCTTCTTCGATGAGTTACTGCCTCATATTTGACCTGTTTTACCCTACTGGTCATGGCTTCCCACTGGAATCCTAGGTTAACTGCCCGAATAGGGCCAGTCGCTAGTTAGCATCAGATTAATTTTCAAGCATTGGTTTTGTAGGGATTTTGTTTGCATTTTATGGAGGATTTCATCATGATATTGCACATTTTTCCACACGGAATAGCTCGATTTCCATACTTTCTATGACACCAGCAAATATTCCGACTATTAGGAGATATCCTAGTCCGTTGTTTTGGGAAGACCGTCGACGTTGTCTTGACCTGAACTGTGGTCTACCAAATTGTGTGCGCAGACTGGACATCTCAGCTTTCAACTTTTCCATCCTGTTTGCTAATGCTGAAATGACTGATAATAGAGGTGTGTCCGCAGTAGACGCAACCTGAACTGGTAACTGATTACGATGCATGGGTGATGACATGATTAGTATATATATATATATATATATATATATATATATATATATATATATATATATATATATGTTCAGTCAGGCTCACCAGTTAATTTGTAGTGGACTTAATAACGAGCTCAGTAACGGTACAAATATTAGAATAGAAATCCAAGTTAATAAAATGATAGTGTAACGGTATTTTATTAAAAAAAATACAGTTAACGAGTTATAGAAATTAACGGGTACTTGGTGATACAGTTAACGTTCACTGTTACAAATCATTAATATAATCCGCAATAGTGTTTACTGCTGGAGTCGTGTCTACCAGTAGAAGCTGTACACCGGTTGTACAATAGTTGTTCGGATGAGGATGAGCGAGATTCCTGCAAAATCCAAAGGACACAACACGGTTATGAGTGAAGCAAGCAGATTAGTGAGAAGACGAAGCGTCGAGCAACGCATATTGTATTTTAGATTGTACTCCGAAGTTATGTATATTTTACAATGATGCTATGTACAATGTTTCCATTTTTAACATCTGAGAAAAAAAAACTGTACAATCATATTGTTCCAGACTCCACACTTCCTTTGTATTTACTAACTTTTATGTCTTTCTGGTAGGTAGGAGTGAGGCTGGCTAGTGAAACTTCAAAACTCAAGAGGCTTGAAGGCAGCCTATGTTCCATTTGGAATGCAAAGGGCTAAAATAATAATAATAGTAATATGTCTTTCTGAGATTCACTATTGATCATAGGAGTGAAAGTTTAGCCCTGTGACAGAGTGTAATACGATACTAGATAATAATATATTTATGTGATATGACACAGTGATAGTAACTAGCTATCGTTTTGAACACAATTCATTGTCCGTAGTAGTATTGATTTATTCTCACGACTTACCAACTTTCCTCATTATCATCACCTTACTCCCTTCGACTTTTATTTCAATTTTTCGGATATCCGGCATAGGTGTTGCATCATTTTGGTTGTACGTACTGGGTGTTAATTCGATGGACAAATATGCAGTGATTCACCTCTCTCTCCACCCATACTCATAAATACTTTTTTATCCGACTGAGATAGTTAGGATATGTGTTACGTATGCCTAGTCATCGCCTTCCTCGACAGAGGGCAATGTTAGCTGACATAGGGTCAGGCTGGAAAAGAACTAGCTGTGGTCAGACTAAAACATGGCACCAGTCAATGAAATCTACAACATTTGGTTTAAGCCCCATAGGCAGATGTAGACTGGCTTCCTGGTTGGAGTCGTCGGGACGGTAAACACTAGTGGCTGGAGACAATTAGTGATATGCCTCAAGATCGTAGATGCACCCCCTTCTTGTGACTTATGTTTTTCAATGAATCTATATTGTTCTTCGTTATTACTATTCCTTTGTCTCACACCTCTGTTTACTGTCTCTATTATGCTTTTCTTGTACTTTCTTGTGTTGCTTTGTGTGCTACATGGAGGGAGTGTGGTGACTTGAAGTGCCGCACATATGTGCAAAGTTTCATGTTGAAAACAGATAGACAGACAGACTTTTCTACCTTATCCCACCCTATTGTGTAATCTTCAAAGCAAGAGAATTGATTGAAATAATTGAGCTTTTTTCTTGATTATCTAACGGAGTCAGTGATTTTATATGTAAATGAATTTCTATGTTCTGATGGCCTAGCTGACTCTGATGTGCTTGTTTGACCTTTGTAATTGACCTCACTGTCACTACATGAATTTAATGACTGGTAGATCGGGGTCAGTTGGGTTATTGAAATTCATCTGGCTTGTGTAGTCTGGAAAAAAGCTCTAACAATACTGTGTAGTCACATGGATGTAATCACACATTAGTATGAGACAGGGTGAAAGTATTAAAAAGTAGTGTAGTTAGGTGAAGAGAGAAAGAGAGAGAGATGTTCATCAAACCAGGAATAGAAATGATGTAACACCACCACCAATGTATGTATATTTGGAAGCAAGTTGAGATTTCGCATAAATACATTATAATATGATAATGAGCAATAAATTGTGCTTAAAACGTCATCCACTGTATCAAAATAAGTTCACTATTGAACCTTAAATCTTTATTAATAATAATTCACTACACTAAATTTATTAACTTCTGATTCTCTATTGTTTTCACTTTATTTTGACCGTACTCATTCTTCTCATCTTGTATGCGCATCTGTTCTTCTTTTCGGGTTTGTTTTAATTGGATTGGATTGAATCGACTTATTCATTGGACATTTTTGAAATATCTTTACCGTAGGTGGAGATCGTTGAATACCATGGCACTAAAGAGTCATTAGATAAAAAATTATAACTAGTCACTTTAGTGGTTGGTGAATGATTAGCAGTGGAAATCAGAATGCACATTTCTTCCATTTTTGGGATTCGTCCGCTCGGTGTACCTGCATTCCTGTTGAGTGTGAGTAGTGATGATATTAAATCAAGGACTCAAACCCAAAGGCCTATAGTTTCAAACGCCAAAGCGCACGTTATCCATGGGAACCACCTCTTGTGCAATGGGTATCAGTTTTTATTCAGTTTAATTTGAACTTTCCTGTTGATTGGTCGGATCGAAGTGTTCGTCCTGTGCTGCGCATAGTGGATTTTGCACTGCGACTCGCCATCGACTAAATTACTTCAGCTTAAGTCTCATTAGACATCGTCGAAGCATCCAGAAAAAGGAGTTGACATGTTAACCGAGGTTGAACACTCCGGTCCAAATTAATTAATCAATGGGAAAGTCCAAATTGAATTGAATAAGTATAATTGGTGTTCAACATCATATATGCATTTTCCATAATACTTTATACGTGAATAAACGTACATAAATATACTTATACACAAGCAACTAATGGATAGATAACAAGAGGTTCATCTTGCTATTTATATTTGTGAATAAGAATTATCAGTTTTATGGTTTAGAAGGAGTGAAAATAACTTACTTTGAATCATCAAAACATTGAAATAAGAATAAAACTTCATATGAACTCTGATCAAGATTTGACCGGATAGTTGCAAAATAATTGAGCGCTGAGTGAGAAGTAGACATTTATAAAATTATATTTGTAAAATCTCAGCGAAATTGAAATGATTAATTCCAACGTTTCGTTCGGCAATCTGGTCAATTCGAACTTCTTCAGGGAAATTAATCCAAATTAACATAACAAAGATTTATATATAAAAGGAACATCTTTTGTTTTTTGGAACTTTGTCCAATCATGAGCCATGAGACAGGCATCAGCAGGTATAATAAACAAAAATTGTATGAACAGTGATCATGTTTCATGGCTCATGATTGGACAAAGTTTCAAAAAAACAAGAGATGTTCCTTTTGTATATAAACTTTTGTTATGTTAATTTCGATTAATTTCCCTAAAGAAGTTCGAACTGACCAGATTGCCGAACGAAACGTTGAAATTAATCATTTCAATTTCGCTGAGATTTTACAAATATAATTTTATAGACAATAAAACTTGTGCACTGTGATAGAGTATAATTCCATTATGGGTGAAATTTGCTTTGATAAAGTCTCACAGTGTCATACAGTAATGTTTACTGATGACTAAGTTTCGAGCACAATTTATTGCCGCTCATAATCATATCAAGGTACTCACATAGCTTTCTAACTTCCTTTATATAATTCCATTATTTTTCATCGCTTGATTCGATGATTGGTAATAGTATTTTCTATATTTCTGGTATGAGTGATGAGCCATCCCTATTGCATGTGTTGGGTGTAGACTCGATGAACCAGGATTCAGTAATCGATCTCCCTCTCTCTCTAGTTACATAGATTACGTTTTAGAATTTTAACCCCTCTCCCAACCATTCTATTGTGTGTTAATGCATCCAGCGCAATGCAGTGCTGAGCTTTTTTCTAAATTATTTATCTTCTCGGGGTCAACCATTCTAGCCTTAGCCAAATTCTTACGTTCCGACAAGCTCACTACTCCTGATCTACTAGTTTGACCTATGTAGTTGACTTAACTCACTGTCATTGCAGGGCATTCTGTAAATTATGTTATTTTGTTTGATTGGGTTGATTGCAGTAACACACAATAGGGTGGAGAGGGTTAAAATTCTAAAACGTAATCTGTGTAACTAGAGAGAGAGGGAGATCGATTACTGAATCCTGGTTCATAGCGTCTACACCCAACACGTGCAATAGAAATGACCCATTACTCATACCGGAAATATGTAGAATACTTGTGGTGGTGCAGCAGGTCGGGTGTGAAGACAAATACTCGCCAAAGACATTGGCTAGCGGTTGCCCTATATCGTGAATTGGCAGAAATTAGAATTCATAGGCCATTGGATCGGGTCCCAGTGGCTTAATGGTATACGAGCTCGCCTTGTAACCAGAAGGTCCTGGGTTCGAACCCTGGTGGTAGGTGCGTACTGATGAAGAGTCCCAAACTAGGACGAAACAGCTGTCCGGTACTCCCAGATTTTCCAATGGTTTTCTAACTGATGTCGGCTCATGATGGAATCCTGTAACCAGTCAACCAAATCCTTACAAACCAATACTTGAACATGTAAAATACTACTACCAATCATCGAATCAAGCGATAAAAAATAATGGAATTATATAAAGGAAGTTAGAAAGTTACGTGAGTACCTTGATATGATTATGAGCGGAAATAAATTGTGCTCGAAACTTAGTCATCAGTAAACATTACTGTATGACACTGTGAGACTTTATCAAAGCAAATTTCAACCATAATGGAATCATCAAAACAGTTAATTAGTGGGAGTTAGCAACTGAGGTTCAGGAGAGAAAGACAATAATTACGCAATTCCAGATTAACTAATCTGTGGGGGGTATACAACAAATGATCAAAAGAAGCTTGTTCGTCGCCTCTCTTTGCTATGGAAGGATGTCTACAACAACATTATAGGTATAAAGCCTTAAACCGTAACTTTTATTATTTTTAATACTATTCTAGTTAATTTAATTAACTCATTTGTGTCTTTGTGTTCTTACGTGATTCACTTATAGACGTTCTTCTATGTCATCATTATATTTACCTTTTTTTAGTTTGTTCTAAGCCCTACAAATTATCTGGTCTTGAATTCCGTAATTAATTTCACCCTTCCTATTCATGTTTGACAAGCTCAATTTGCAAAGCCTACTTCATTGTTCAGTTTCCAGTTACATGAACAGAGTCACAATAAATGAATTGTCATGCTATGTGTTAGCCAGATTTATATTTCTGTAGAATAGATAGAATCGCCTAAATAGTGAACTTTACGGGTGGATGAATACCACCATACTTTCTTTTTTTTGGGGGTGGGTGGGTGGGTGTGTGCGGGAGAATTCATGTTGACGTAGAGTGTTCTGTAAGTAGGGATAGTCAATCTATAGGGAGGTTGTGATGAGGTAGATGCACGAACTGAGCTATTTGCACTGTAGCACACAAAGGTGTAATGACATAAGGCCACGAGTCAGGCAACAGATCGTTTATTAAGGAAATCGACACATACGTATAGATTTTCATGTACATTATTATAGATTATTGTTAGCAGAAAAACACAGTCTTCTGATTGGTTGTTTCTCACAGAAAGTTAACTTTGCGTTTCTTTGTGACTGTTTCTTGAATGTCAGATCATCTGTATGTTAGCTGTATCCGCCTACGCAAAGCCTTTGTTCTCATTTTTCTCGCGACTAATCAATATTGGGGACATGAACATTGACGTAAATTACTGTCCACCTATTTTGACTAATAGTCAGCTCTCACCACAAAGGTAGTTAAGAGTGAGAAAGAAAAGGGATTCATAAGAACTATGATTAGCGCAAAATACAACTGGAGAAAGAAATATAGTACGGATAAGCAGAGAAGGGTTTAATAAATATAAGAGATTATATAAGTGGTGAATGATGTATCCGTGCTATTGAGATTGATTTTGAAGCGTATAACCAACAGTCTCAACCAAGCAGTCTGCACCTCTCTATGCGGCTAGCTGAAACTAGCTGTCAGTCAAAAAATTCGTGAAGTGATGCCAAGTTTTGTCTTGACCACCACCTCCCTAGTCCCCTCCCCGCTTTTCCAATCCGATTCTATGTCAGCTAACATTGCCCGTCGTGGAATGCACACAACACCTGTCCAAACCATCTCAATCATTGACTTACCGGCCTTACCGAACACTCTCTTCATTGCCTCAATAGTACTCTGACTATATTGTACCACTTAACACGGGAGATAGAAATGTAAGCACCTATGGTTACAGACAGTTGAGCCTTTTAACATATTTATTGACAAGTTAAAGTGTTTCTCTTCCTTTTGTGTAAATCTCTACGCTGAGAAAAGTGTATTAAATTCAGACAAGTATATATTCATCACCATACATAGGCCTAATAGGTGTTTCAAAATTAAATCACTTTAAAGTATTATATGTATATATTTACTTGAAGTGTAAACTGACAACCGTAGAGTTGTTTTGTTTGTTTACAATCTTATATATAGACGTCTAGAGTGTGTAAATGTGTTATGCGTATAGTTTTGTTATAATAACATTTCGTTTTTTGGCTAATGGTGGTGTATACGCTATCCTATCCGGTATACAGTAGTTAGACTATAAATCCACCAGAGAGATAATATAGATAAATTTAGAAGTAAACTGGAAATCGGACACTCACTCCTACACACTTATCCCAATGTGTATCTGTGTGAATAGTCTACCAGATTTTTCGCCTACAATTAGCATATAATTCTATTTTACTGAATGGAACATTCATCACATATATACAGCACATATACATACGTATATATGTATTATGTGACATTGAATATTATTATATGGTCTTATTACCTGACACACGTACATGTGTTATGTGCAATTCTCATTGGCTAACCGATTTTAGCATAGAATTTTATACGGAAGTGAACGGAAGTTCAACTTGCAAAATTACTTTTGGCACACAAAGGGTAAAAAAAGACCGAAGACTGCTACCTTGACGTGGTGGTCGGGTTTGAACACCGCAATGACCTAATCAAGCTATACTGGCTGAGGCTTATGTCTCTTGAGGTCCTACCATGCCAGAAAGGTTGTTTGGATAGCGGTTAAACGAAAAGCAGCTACCCAATCCAGGACTATGATACATAAAAACTCACAAAATATCGTCCTGGATCGGCCGTGGCCCTGATTAACAACGACCGCGCTTCCTGCTGCCGTGTCACAGGGCAGGAGTGATAAATATGTTACTGAGACACACCAAACAATAAAGAACGAACGAAAACAGGCCGCGTGTGACCGGCCTCAAGCAGTTGTCCCCTGGGCTCTGTGGTCACGCAACCAACTTCCACGGTGTGGGCAGCTGGGAAGTAACAATCGCCCTCACAATCCGAAAAAAAAAGAGATTCAGAAGAACGACAATAATCAGAAATGTGAGGGATAAAAAAATAATGTGACGTGGGAAAACAATACAATTTCGTTGGATATGGTGGATCACAAAGAGTGAATGCATCTGATGAAGCCATGTTTTCATTTGATTAACACTAGCTAACTGTTTCCCAACTTGATCCATACCATGTCAACTTACAATGATCGTTGAGGAAGGTGATAGCCAGGAGTGCGCAAACATGCGTCTTAGCCATCTCAATCGATGTAGCCTCATAACCTCATCGACTGATTTCCCTTCTCACCTACCTAGCATTCACTCGACTGATGCCTAACCTCAATAGTACTCACCCTAATATATTATTAGAATATGCAGATGATATGTCCTCCCTACTAGGTGAAGACGCTGACAAAATACAGCAGAATCTTCTGAACACTTTGAGGAGCAGCAATCTTCGAATGTTTGACATGCGATTCGTCCCCCTTATCAATTGTATGATGATCTGGCTACAGGACTGGACTGAACTACATCGAATCACTCTTAGCTTAAAGATAGGCAGGAGTGAAGTGATGGCTGAGCGTGTTGACCACCTTACTTATTTGCGAAGTTGCATCAGCCAACGCCAGCGAGTTGATGGCTGACGAAGTCTTAGCATGGATACAGAAGGCTCCTTCGACATTTGCCCATCAACTTACGCCATATCCTAAGTGGTAGACGTAATATCCGGCTGGGTGTCTACCAAAGGGCGTGTGTACTACTCACCAGTTTCATTATGTCCTCCTTTATGGCTGGTTGTGAGCGAGACATGGTCATTGAGAGTGGGAGACATGGAAATGCTGGCTAGCTCGCTTTGATGATAGGTAGTTGTCTGCGTTCTATCTCCCATGTTAAGTGGTATAATAAGATGAGTAATATTGGGGTTAGGCATCAGTCTAGTGAGTGTTAGTTAAAGAGTGGAAATCAATTGACGACGGTGGTGAGGCTACTTTGATTGAATTGACTAAGTCATTCCTATCTATCGCCTTCCTCATCTATCATTGTTAGTTGACACAGGATGGATCAGGTTGGTAATGAGCTAGTTATGGTGATCAAACCAAAACCTGAAATCAGCCTATGCAATCTTTAACAGTTGATTTGAGCCATTCACTCACGAAGGTGTAAACTTCCTGACTGGTTGATGTCCTGAGGATCCTAGGAACCACTGGCTTAAGAGAATCAGTGGTATAGCTCAAAATCGTTGTCATCAATGGCTGGCGCAAATGCATTTACTTTTTGTAATTTATCACATTGAATACAATTATATTGTTCTTTCATATTTGTCTTCGTTTTCTCTCAGTCACACTCCTGTTTAATACCTCTCTCCCTCTCTCTATCTTTTGAGTCGCTGTTGACTGTTATCTCTTGCCTTTTGTGCTACATTGAGGGAAAGTGGTAACTGGTACAAATGAACATCTGTGTAAAGTAGCTCTATATTGAAACCAGTCAGGTAGTCAATCATGGCTTAGAATCGACTCGGTTGGGCATTGGACCTAGACTACATGAGTGATGGTTGGTAAGCATTGTGGGACTAACCCATCAAGACATCTACTTCATAGGGTGACTAATACATTTCAACGCCTTGAAATCTCTACCATCAAGCAACGTTATCTTTTTAGGTTTAATAAAGCATACTACTCTTAATCTGAAAGTTGAAATTATACATATATTACCGCGTGATGATTTTCATTGCCATTTGATGCAATTGTTTCTTTGCATTTCTTGTATAATCTCATTAAGAATGATGACAATTATGTGTGGATGTCTTTTCTTTCTGAAAATATTCCTCGAAAAGCATAAAATGTTTATTGTTGTGTGAATAGAAGGTTGAGAAATTCATTATGTGACAAAAGGTTTTGTTAAGAAAAAGAAAATATCTAATTAAACAGGGGTTGCATGACGCGTGATCATGCATGTGAGTATATATATATACGTGACAGTTAATCATAATCAATTTTGTAATAGAAAGAACAACTACAACAGCAAGAAGAACAACAGTATTTATTTCATTGTAATGAATCATTTTTCAGTTTATATGCACACAGAATTAATTTGATACTTTTTGTTCAAATTATGCAATTATATCATCAGGTGTTGTTTCCATGTTTGAGAAGAGAAACAGCTGTGTGTGTTATTGATTCTTTGAAGACATCATTTGAATTATTCATCTTATGTGACTTTCTTTCAGTTTATATGTCCGTGTCTTCTATTAGTAAGAGAGGGAAAGAGAGCTTCTTTTTTGAAAACTGACTGATGACTAAGCTCTCAGCGTACACCTTTGAGCTATTGAGAATGACTTTGGATTGTGTGATTGACGTGTATTTAGGGCATTGGATGGATATGAGTGTCTCTAAGACCTTAGCCAGGTACCTAGTTAGTCTGAGTCTCTTTAAGCGAGTGATGCAAACCATCAGTCAAAGATTTGATGGGTTGATGGCAGGTTTTGTTATGACCACTCCTCTAGCTCTTCTCCAATCTAATCCTATGTTGGTTAACATTGCTCCTCAAGGATGGCAAGAGTTTGACATGCGTGACACATGTCTCAACCATCTCAATCGATGTCGCCCCACAACCTCATCGATCGACTTCCCCTCCTTACCTTATGTTCCGAGTCTAAGCTCTTAGCTCAACGGATTAAACGAAAATGTCTATGGTTAAAGACAACTAGCCTCTTCAGGTCTTCCACTTTCAATGATCCTGTTTCACAAGGATAAAGTAGGACGAGGTGAACTGCTGTGCATTACATTAATTGACAAACACCATGTGAATCTTTAGTATCTATGCTTAAATTTTGACACTGATCAATCCATTAGGGCTGATGGGCCTTCTCAAGTGTGTAAAGTGGTCAACACAAAGTAGAAGCCCTGGCAGAGCAGTCCCTCATCATCATTATCTGATACTTGACTAGGGCAAATTTCACGTCAGACATTTTGGAGATTTCTGCTCAAGATGTTGAGAGGACTACATTTTGTGTGCATCATGTCCTAGAGAAGGAAGACGAGACTGTTTCCTGGTGATAAGTGAGTTCGTAAGTCACCAAGTTCGATTAGGGTCATACCTACTGGTACATCGTTGATAAAATTAAACAAAAATGGGTATATATTCAGCCTCCCTGATGGACTGTAAACGTTTTCATCATTCCAGATGACAACTCGCCATAAGTTCTTACACGACTACATTAGTTCGAGTAGAGTACCGGAATTCTGTATTCAAAACAGGATAGTTCATATTATTGAATGGTCATCAGTTCTTTTCAATGAGTCTTTATGTTGATAGAGTTTCTCACACTTTTTCTTTTGCTGATTGATATAACCTGATAGAATGAGTGGTCCGTAGATTGCTCACCGACCACACAGGTGGTCTTAGGTTCGACCCCCGGCCACAGACGCACTCCTTTACCTCGTTAAGCCAGTAGTAACACTGGTAAAGAGGGAACGTTGGGCATGAGGCGGCTAGCAGCTCCATCCTGTAAAAATAATCACCACTGTTACAGAAACTTCAAGTCTCTAGCTTGAAGGTGCTCTATGTTCCACTGGGAACGTAAAGGAATAAAAAAAGAAAGAATAAATATCTGTTTGTAAATGGACTTTTCAAAACGAGTGGTGGTCAACTATTTTTGCTTATGATCAAATCTCGGTCACGTATTTAGTAGTAGTTGGCTGTGAAATAGAAGTACATCTTACTGTTGAATTTCATGCGGGATATAACTCTTGTCTCAAAATCCACTGCGAAGTACTTTTAAATGATGAATTACAATATCTGGAGTAATAGCAACTCCTCGAATTCTTTATTTACCTAGTAGTTGTAAAAATTAAAAACTTCTGTAGTGTATAAGACATGTGAAAGACAAACTGTCTCATTGGGCCATATCAACATGCATATACCAGTTAGTTCACTTGTTCATGTGTAACTGTTGGTACACTGACCATACTATACGTCCGCTTATAAAAACTCACTCGGGAACACTATGCAGTTTGACTAGTAAAGACAGAACGTGGGTGTGTTTATAGCTCGGTAACAGAGCATCTGGTGAACTCAGCACACCCAGTAGTAGTTCCATTTGGAAAGTCTTATACTAGATTCGATTAAACCCCTCATAGGGAGTGAGTTCAAGGCATCTGGACATTGTTAAGTTTATTTTTTTAAATTTTTGATGACAGCTTAATTCTACACTGTATTTTTGGTACAAGTATGGAATTTTCGACATGTGGTATCGGTAGCCGAAATTTTGCAGGCCGACCATAGATATCAGGTGTGTGCAGGCAGGGGATCGAACCTCGGACCATGTGCATGAACGGCGAGAGTCCTAACCACTGTGCCACCGACGCACTACTGATCATAGTACTTTTGTAGCGACAGAAGGCAAGAGTCAGGCAACAGATCGTTTATTAAGGAAATCAACACGTATATATATATATATATATATATATATATATATATTCATGTACATTATTATAGATTATTGTTAGCAGAAAAACACAGTCTTCTGATTGGTTGTTTCTCACTGAAAGTTAACCTTGCATCTCTTTGTGGCTGTTTCTTGAATGTCAGATCACCTATATGTTAACTGCATCTGCCTACGCAGATTTTTCTGTGATTGGTTGTTGAATCATTCTTGTTCATATTTTCGCACGACCAATATTGGGGACACAAACATTGACGTAAATTAATGTCTATCAATTTGTCTAGCAGCCTACTGTCACCACATTTTGGGACCAACTGATATTACTGACTTCGTTGTTTGACTACTTTTACCCTAACCTGAACCCTGACCTCAAACCTAGCCCTAACCTCTAACAGAAAAAAGCACCCAGCGAATAGGTAGAATACTGTACCTTATAGATTGACTTGATATGGAATGATCTTTCCAGCGTTCCCTAAATCTGATCGGTTCTTGAAGGTCAAATTTTGACAGAACTTGACTTTTGCTATGATGCTCTAACTCCGAGGAGTGCACCGTGGAATTACAAGCATGTAGTACAATACCGCATCTGATTTTCTCTCCTCATTATACATGGAAAGGGTGAAGACATTTAACACGATGTTAACAGTGATAATAATGTGAAGGAAAATATGAATGTGAAATTACTAACAGTAATTAGAAAGAGTGACAGCAATATAATATTGATGAAAAGAGTAAAACTGAGCCGTTTACTTACTTACTGTCTCACAGCAAGTTAGCAGTTTCATACCTAACACTTTCCTCATCTCCTAGAATATGTGCCAGATACGGTACTGTTGACGTTTTAATACTTACTCATCAACGAATAAAGTCTTTTACAATTGCTTCTAGTCTTTTCTGATAAGATAAAGAGGGACACTTGTGCCTAACATTAGGGTGCTCATAATTCTATACAAGATAATATTCATCAGTTTCAGGATTCCATCATGAACCGACATCAGTTGGAGGACCATTCGAATAACTACAGGGGGTTCTGAACAGCTGTTTTGTCCTAAGTCGGGACTCTTCATCGGTAGGCACCCACCGCCAGGATTCAAACCCAAAACCTTCTGGTTACAAGGCGGTTTCATCAGCCACTAGGACCCTATCCAATGGTCAGCCCATCAAATCCAACCTCTGCTAATTCATGATATGGAGAGTATTACCCGACCGACCCTACCCCACCGGTGACGATTTCCTACTAGAACACTGGTAACTACCTTCCTGAATAGAGCCAGTCACTAGTGAGCATCAGATTGATATTCAGGTGTTTGTCCACAACAGTTTCAAAGAGGTGGTTTCGTAACACGTCTCTCTCTCTCCCTGCTGACAGCGTTTTTAGAGTAGCCTTCGCAGTTGAACAAAGTCTTTCTTAATTAGCTCTGTTAGGATTAATCGAAATACAGGAGAGTTAACAAACTGTAAGAGTAGACACTGACTAAATGACACCAGATTATGTTACCTTTGTTAATAATAATTAAAAGGTTGGACGAAATATCTTTCTGGAAGTCAACATGATGTAAGAAGACCATGGGAAATCAGAGAAAGGATACAATCCAGTGATAGTATCTAACATTCGACTTAGTTTCAGTTTCAGCGGTATCTATAGTACAAGAATCATGGAAATGTGTGTCACGTTTGTATCTGACACTGAATCCATTCAACAAGAGCTACCGACTATTTTCTGATAAAAAGCTGTTCACATTTCGTAGCAATCTAATAGGGAAGTAACCAGTATGGAGACAGTCAGTTCATTGGCAGTACGAAACTCAATAGGTGCGTACTGACGATGAGTCCCAAACCAGGATGAATCAGCTGATTCACTACTCCCTGGTTTACAGTAGTTCTCTAACTGATAACAACCCATGGTCTAATCGGAGAAAAATAGAATCCTTACAAAAACCAATTCTTGAAAAATTAATCAATTAATTGATTAATTATTACTATGTTGATGCAGTAACTGATTTCGACAACTGCTTTATTCAACAATACAGAGTATTATTTAATTAAAACTTTTACAGACGGCAAAATTTCATAATTTCGCCTATTCCTCTCATCTACTAACTGCCTGTCTTGTAATATCCATCTTGATAACTATAAACCTCCCGGATTTAATTTGTGGATGGTGACTAGCAGTGGAATCCAGCCAGGATAAAGCGCATTTCGTCCTATTTCGGACTCGTCTTCCAGATGGATGCACCTGCATTCCCCAGTCAGTGAATGATGATGTTCCCATCACCGAGGCTCGAACCCAGTGCTCATAGTTTCAAACGCCAAAGCGTTTTCCCGGACTTAAGGTTGTATAATTGAAGAAGCCATTATTAGCTAAATAATCCCAGCGTTTTTAATCGTCCCCTTCTTTTTGGTCAGTCTCTTCAAAGTTAAGCAATAGAGTTTGTGATAACATTTTCACAGATGTCAGTTAATTTTTCAACCTAATTATTGTGAAATTAGTAACTCTAATATCTCTCAAGTTGTATTTGTGTGTGTTTGTGTGAGTGTGTGCGCGCGTGTGCGTGTGTTCGTGTTCTAACTCTATTCTGAAAACCAACTGTGTCCTTCCTTTTTGAAAAAATAACCTCGTTTATGTATAGTATAGATATGGACACTAGGAGAACTGAAAATTATCTGAAATTTTAATGCTGTATTAAATGTTATACAACATTTTGGACAGGCAAATCACATAAACTAACTTATCAACTTGCATATAAGTACAATTGTATATACATCTATATATATATAAATTCAATAATGTCAATTTAAATCAATGAAGGCAACTGACAAACTGCGAGAATAAATAAAATAAATAAATTTTCACACAACTTTATTGGGTTAGAGTGAATCAATAAGAAATGGTTTAAAACAAGCAATAAAGGAAAGTGGGATGAGTATAAGCATAAGGTGGTGGTCCCTCCTTACCTAGGCCTATAAAGCTTCGACTTTAAAAATCTAAGGGAAAGGTATCCATTTAATTGAGAAGTTATGCTACAGAATGTCTCATTTGTAAAAGTCTAAGAGATTCTTATGGTTGGTTGGTTGGTTAGATTGTATCGGTATAACCGTTTATAAAAATCCCCTCCATAAACAATATTATTGTCCGACTAAATATGGTGGGGCAAACGTCCAGATCACTCAAAATAAGAGTGGATGAATATAAAAGCCTAACTAAAGGTCAACCCCAACAGGAATACAAGCTTACAAGAATCTTGAAAAAAAATTCATCGATAGTTGCACATGCATGGGACAAAAACCACAGTATCGATTGGAACAATGTTTGTGTATTCTAAAAACTAACATGAACAAATGGAAAGAAAGACTCATAACAAAATCGATATTCATTAAAGTCACACCGGATACATGTAACAAAGGGTGACTCAGTACAACTATCACCAACTTGGAATATAATTCTGAATACAAAAACATGAATGAGCAAAAAAATAATAATAATGAACTATATATATGAGTACAAATCATAAATGTGTGAACAAAACATTTCCAACAGTGGTGTGAACACGGGCAGTAATTTTTGCTCGAAATATTACCAATAACAAAACTTATCATTGTGTGTAAACTATTGAAATATAATTATACTTTATTTGATATTATTGATAATTTCGAGGTTTCAGCTAACTTTGTGACTATTGAATTGAATTTTTGTTTTTCCCGTCGATTGATTGGACCGAAGTGCTCGGTCTCAGGTTGACATGTCGGCTTCTTGTGCAGATGCTTCGACGATGTCTGGGGATTTGATTTGTATACAATTGGTGGATGGTGGCTAGCAGTGGAATCCAGGATGCACATTTCGTCCTATTAGGGACTCGTCATCTGGATGTACCTGCATTCCCCAGTCAGTGAGTGATGATGTTCCCACCGAGTCTCGAATCCAGTGGCCATAGTTTCAAACGCCAAAGCGTTATCCACTAGACCACTTGGGCCAACTATGGGCACTGGGTTCGAGCCTCGGTGGGAACATCATCACTCACTGAGAAATGCAGGTACATCCAGCTGACGAGTCCCAAATAGGACGAAATGCGCATCCTGGATTCCGCTGCTAGCCACCATCCACCAATTGTATACAAATAACTTTGTGACTATTATCGTTATATAGCCTTGGCTATATAGATATTTGTTCTGATGTTTGCATATCATATTTTCACTTGGTCCGTATTATTTGTCTTCCTACCTGTTTAATCTCGAATCTTAATGCTTCTATTTGTGGTTGTATGATGATATATTGATAATGTGTTGTTTTACGATGGGATTTTGTTTGAGGGAATCAGGGTGATTCTGACATTGGACTGTATGCAAGAATTGTTTGTGTATTGTTCTTGTGGACAGAGGCTTTGATCCTACCTTGTTAAGAAAATTCTACTTGATCCTCAGGTACTTATTACAGTGTTGACTAATTTGCTTAGACTAGTATTGTTCTACAGTACTTATTTTGTTGTACCAGAAGGTTCTCTTGACTGTTGTGGTAATTTTCAGTCTTATGATGTCATTACTGTTGCATAGAACCATCATAGTTCTGTCGGGGAATAATCATCTTTTTGGTGTCTTTAGAGAGTTTTGTGACTGTGCGTACGTCTCAAGGACGTTTTGGCCAGCTAAACAGTAAGTGGGACACAAAGATCGGTTCCCTGAGCTCCGACCACAACAACTCGGTTTTTTTCGTTATGAGGGTTGAGATACTGTAACTGGTTGCTTAGCCTATCCATTATCTACACGAGGGTAAATACCTAATCGGTTACCCACATGTCAGAATATTCGGTTATGTGGGTTCGTCTCGTCTAACCTGACGAGAATACACACCCTAAACACGACGCTATAAACAACTGTTCACTCAGAAATATTGCCCACACTGAGATAGATAGACACAAAAGTCATCAGACTGGAAAAATGGCAACCAGAACAATCACCTTTATTAGACAAAATACATCATATATTGTATTTACAAAAAAATCCTCAGAAATATAAGCCATAAATAAACAAGTCTGATTGGTTGTCTGACTGCAAAAGATATTAAGGCCATAAATAAACTAATAATAAAACTGTCCAATAAGGTTATCACATCAGTACACGCATAAATCTCGTCTTCAAGGCTAGGAAAAAAACTGACGAGTCCCCAATAGGACGAAATGTGCATCCTGGATTCCGCTGCTAGTCACCATCCACCAATTAAAAAAGCTTGTCTTTTGTAAAAATAATTATATTTGTAAAATCTCAGAGGAATTAAAATGATCAATTCCAACGTTTCGTTCGGCAATCTGGTTCGAACTTAACATAACAGACGTTTTTGAAAACTTTGTCCAATCATATGAGTCATGAAGCAGTTATCAACATGTATAATAAACAAAACTGTGTGAACTGTGATCAAAATTTGACCTAAGACTTTCAGATTAGTCTGACTTTTGTTAAGCAATTTAAACAGAATGTACTTTTCATTAGGTTACGTTAAACTAAAAGTTCATGGTCATGGATAACTAAATATGAAAATGTATGTGTATATGCAGTATACAATGGTGTGTTTGTATGTGTGTGTGGGTAAACAGTTATAAAACATTTGTTAAACTCTGCAATAAAAAGATATAGACAATCGGGAATTTTGAGACATATTCATTTTTTATTTATTAATCAGAATTTGCCATGCATCAGCTAACATCACACCTTCACGTCTGTTCAAACTGTTGGGATTCACGCATATATGTAGGGCTTCCGCAGTCAGTCTTTCTTTATACTAACCAAAACCTTTCTGTAGAACCTTAGTCTTATCAAAGTCGATTTTGTGTCCCGTTTCTATCGGATGCAGTGCAATCGCTAATCTGTTTTCTAGCTTCTTTAAGTCTGTAGAGGTCTTCGGAACCATCTTTAGACATTGTTTATGTTCTTTCACTTACCTGTCTGTAAGTTTCTCCTACATATACGACTTTACAATCCCAACAGTTGGTCTGGTATGCGCAATTCTGCTGGTTTTCTCGTTCTATTTTATCCTTAAACTTCACCAGTGATGAGCATAAGGTGTTAGTTGCACGAAAATACACTCTTATGTTGTGATCGTTAAGGATTGGCTTTATCTCATCGGATGTTTCTTTTCGGTAAAGGATTACCGCTGTACTAACCCATTGCTTAGCAACAGGTGTCGATCCATCCTTATCTTCACATTTTAAATATCTTTTTATGAAGTCTTTAGGATAGTTATTTGATTCAATAGTGGACTAAACCATTTTTAGTTCCTTGCTAATCTCTTCCTCTTCAGTAACTAGACGTTTGGCTCTGTTAATCAGATTCTTGGCCACAGTTACTTTGGTAATAAAGGGGTGTGCTGAATGGTAGTAGTCTAGGTATCTTTCGAATTTGTCGGCTTTCTGAATTTTTTTTATTTTAAATTTACCATCTAGTTTTCTTTGTACTAAACAGTGTAGGAACGCCAAATCATTCTTGTCGGATTCAACCTCTTTGGAAGACTTGATGATTTTTGACATATTGTTTATTAAGTGAAAAAGTTCATTCAACAAACTACGTCTGATTATGACGAAGGTATCATCCATGTATCTTAACCATATTTTCGGAGGACTATAGCAACTCATAATTCCATTTGTTTCTAATGAGTGCATAAAGAAATTGGCGACTAGCGGAGATACTGTTGATCCCTTAGTAATGTCTTCTGTTTGACGATAAGGAACCCCTCTCAATGTAAATAACGTGGAATGTAGACACAGCTCCAATGCCTAAAAGCTTTTCTGGCTTAGCACAAATATATTAATCAAAACAGTGGCTCTGGGAACACGATAGGCTATTTCCCCTCTTTTATTTTTGAGACCAATGAGGTGTGGATTCAGCTTGACTCCTTTAACCTCAGCAAACAGTATAATCTCAGCATATAACAGTCCTCCTTGCTCGTCAGAATTCTTTAATATTTAATAATCATGTGTCCGTATAATCGAAAAGAACTGGATAACAGGGTGATTGATTAGTTGCGTTTCTCTCTTTCTCTGTGTGTAGTCAAACAGAAAACAAAAAATACGACATTTATATTAATATTAATTATTTAATTGGGTTTTAGATTTTCCCGTCGATTGATTGGACCGAAGGGCTCCTCGGTCTCAGGTTGATATGTTTGTCGGCTTCTTGTGAAGATGCTTTGACGATGTCTGAGCATGTAGTTAGAATTTAACTGGTGGATGGTGACTAGCAGTGGAATCCAGTCAGGATGCACATTTCGTCCTATTTGGGACTCGTCGGTCAGCTGGATGTACCTGCATTCCCCAGTCAGTGAATGATGATGTTCCCACCACCGATGCTCGAACCCAGTGCCTATAGTCACCATCTACTAGTTAAATTCTAACTACATACCTAGACATCGTCGAAGCATCTGCACAAGAAAACGACAGACATGTCAACCTGAGATCGAGGAGCACTTCGGTCCAATGAATCGACGGGAAAATCTAAGATTCAATTAAATAATTGGACAAGAGGTGGCTCTCGTGACCCAAGTGATTTAGTGGGTAACGCTTTGGCATTTGAAACTTTGGGCACCGGGTTCGAGCCTTGGTGGTGGGAACATCATCACTCACTGACTGTGGGGAATGCAGGTACATCCAGCTGACCGACGAGTCTAAAATAGGACGAAATGCTCATCCTGACTGGATTCCATTGCTAATCACCATCCACCAGTTAAAAATTTATAAAGATATCTTTATTCATGTAAGTGCATAAAAAGTAATTGTTATGTAGGGGGGGAGTCTTGAGTATATTATGCATTTGTGTGAAAGATACATATATATATTGTTTCTGCTTTTTTATGTTGTTGAATTGAATCACCTGCTCGATAAACAAATCGGTGTCAGTCAATTAAACGCGAATAGAATCAGCTGATTGCTTTTTTTTTAGCGAGTAGTCAGTCAGCTGACCGTCACCTTCAGTCACACTAACGAACTAATTAACTAACTAGCTAGCTAGATAGATTACACTTGAGGTCGTATAGAAAATTAGTTGATTGATTTACCGAATTTGTGTACTAATGTATATAGAATACATTACTACTCTTTTGAAAAAAATAAATCATTACTTGTTAAGTACTTTTGAAACTTATTTAGCATAAATTGGAGGATGTATAGTCAGCTATCACTTGGAATAGACTCCATTTAGACTGCTCCACTATTAGCCTTTATTCCCTGCTCTTCACATGATTTCCTCCATGTGCGTCACCCTTACAGCCCACTCCATCATTTCCCCTATCGGCTTCCTCTTAAGGGCCTGGTTTGTGATGGCACTTGAGTGTCTGTCCCTACAGCGTGTATGCCCAACTTATCTTCACTTCACCCTGCATATTTAATGGACAGTAGGTGGTTGACTAGCTCACTGCATGCCACTGCTCCTTGTCGGTTATTATCCCTTCTGGCCACTGATAGGGTGGAGAGTACCTGTGTGTCTGCTCCACATGATGAGTACTCGGTTCTCCCGAAAAACAATTTATAATTACCCAGTTAGGGGATATATTCCTGTGTGAAAACGCGCTCATTAGCTAGCTAGGCATAAGTTTAAGAAAGCAACCCCAACCCCGTAGAAAGGGAATGTTATCACTATTGAAACTAAAAAGCATGGCAAATATATACATGTATGGTTATATTATTATAACTGTTGTTCCCTTGGGTTCCGAATGGAACATAGGGCTTCAACATCACTTCCCCACTTAGTCCTGTTATCTGGTGTCCTCTTTAGCTGACCCTTCTATTGCCTATAGTTCAGCATCTCCTCCATGTCACCCTCGGATATACCACTCATCGTTTCCCATTCAGGTTCCACTGAAGCGATGACCTGAGTGCGCGGTGTCATTCAAAAGTCTCTTCAGCGTGTGTTCCATCCAACTCCACTTTCTTAAGCATATTTGTTGTTGCTAACTCTTTCTGGCCAGCCATCTGATCTTCAGTATGGAGCCAGTGACGGGGACAGCTGTTAATAAAAGTTTGCAGTAGTTTTTCGTGACGCGTTCTCCAAGTCTCTGACGCATAAAGGTGAACGGATTGACTTGACATGAGTGTTGAAAATTCGAATTCTCTTCCTTATAGTCGGTGCAGCAGAATTCCGAACTGATTTGAGAGTGATGAAGGCCTGTGTCGCCTTTCTGATTCTGGTTTTACTATCTTCATGCCTTCCGGGTGGCTGTGGTGTTGAAACGATGCTTCTTAGATAAGTGAAGGCACTGACCTCATACAGATATTCCACTGAAGGTGATTAGAGCTTGTTTTTGTTGTTGTTGGTGGTGGTGATGTATCTTATGTATGTTCACTTGAAGTCCTGTCATCGTTACCAATTTGTTGGTTTTTGCGTTGTAGTCTTTGAGTTTGTGTAAGATTACACACGAATCCTCCGCGGAATTCAGATGTTTTAGAGTCTTCTTAATCAGTCCAACGTATTCCTGTCTTCTCTCTCTCTCCTACGTCCAGTCTCCCGGCTAATCCAGTCCACCATAATTACATGATACTACAATTTAAATAAAGACAAAATATGGTCTGTCAGAGTTCTACTTTTACCTACTGACCGATAATTGATGATCTTCAACTTTCTGTTTGTTTTGCAGAACCAATCAAATCTGTTTTTTTTATACTCAAAATGGAAGATGAAAAGTTATTTTTTGAAATTTATTTATCACTCCCTATATCACCTACCACTTTTCTAAATCACCATTTTTTGTTTTGCTTTCTTTTTCTTTATTTGATCGTGTTAAATAGATCAATTCGGTTTAATTTTTAAGTCTTTTCTTTGTCCTAATTTAAGATATCGAGAAATCATCACTGCCCCCTCTCAGTTTGATTCTGATTGGATTCAAAATTCTCAGATACTCTTCAGTAATCAGCTTCTTCATAAATTTGCTTACAGCCAATACTTTTCCCCTGTCCCCTTCATGTAAGCAGATGATTTTATTGATTCGGTATGTAACAGCAACTAAGATAACACATCTCGATGGGTAGCTGCTATTTTGACTTGTTGGGCTAGCTTGTATTTCGAAATGATTGAACAAGCTATACTGTCTGGCACTAATTTTCCTTTCTGCAGGTCCTACCATGCCAGGAAGATTGTTAGGATAGCGATTAGACCAAAAGCAGTTCCCCGCATAAGTGTGTAACTATTTTTTACACTATGTTGAGGATCTGTGGGCGAATTCAGACTTCTGGGGGAATAGGGATGTAACAGCAGTAAGGTGTTTCCCTCAGATGACCAGCATGCCAGCTGTGCTGTCTTTCCACTCTGGAGGGGGAAAGGGGTTTAGATAAGTACGGTTGACCCTCAAAATTGTACATCCCAACTTTCTCTACGGTGGTTTGTAACCGGCGTTAAGTTTACTAATGTGGAATCAAAGCAAAATCCAGTTCAAATGAGCCTTGTATAACCGGCTTCAAGCGGTTGTTCTCTGGGAGCTCTTTGGTCATGCAACACTAATTCTCTTTTTGTTTCAGGTACCTCAAGTAGCCGGGAAGTAGTAACCGCTCACATACTTCCAAAAACACATAAAACCCTCCTGATCATTATTCTCATTTATTGCTGTCACCCTCATCATCTTGCTTCCCTACGTGAAGATAACACATTTTGAAATCGTCGAGGAGTGGTGATAGTGTGGTTGTGCTTCAATGCCAAGTAGTTACAACTGTGTTTGTTTGTCTTTTTGAACTTGATCCAGTACACCACAATTAGAAATATCATCTCGGGGGATAGTAGGCAACCGTGTCATACTCCTGTCTTCTTTTGGAAGGCTTCGCCCAGTTTTCCGTTGGGAATCACTGGATACATGGCATTGTTATATAGCTGTTGAGTCAGATTGGTGAAGATTCAGGGCATTTTGAAATTACTTCGTGGTCAACTCTGTCGAAAGCTTTTTCAAAGTCTGTGATAACTACCATTTAACTACCATTCTATGCTCTGTTCGTTGGTGATGCTTAGCGCTGCAATTTGATCCGCACATGACTAGTGTTTTTTAAGTCCACATTGTTTCGGCTGGAGTTTTGCATGTAGAGAACATCTTTTTGTCTCTGTGGGATGATGCAACTGAATATTTTTCTTCCTCCCTGCTAGTTAACCAAGTTAGTCTTTTTTTCAATCAGTAGGTACCTTTCATTCTTTTCAAACTTTCTGTAATATTGGTGTGACGCTATCCGATGGTGATGTTACAGGACTGAACCCCGTTGACTTCTAGCTTAACGATAGGGATTGAAGTGGCAGAGCGTGTTGACTACTTCATTTATTTATGAAGTTGCATCAGCCAACACCAACGGATACAAAAGACTTGCTTGACATTTGCCCACCAACTTCCGCCATATCTGGCGAAGAGATATGATATGTGGCTGTCGATGGGAGGGCGTGTGTTACTACTCAGCATTTCTCCCAGTCCTCCTTTTTGGCTGTGAGACATGACCATTAAAGGTTGAAGGCATGAAAAGACCAGCTGCCTTTGATCATAGTGGAATAGTGAAAGACGCAAGACTTGGTAAAAGAATGTTTATTTGGAATTTGGTGTCTTGATGCGGCCAAATTATGTACACTTTATCTTCAAGGCACCGTTTGCACAAATCTTCTGTATTGTGCTACTTCTGAACTAACTTCATGTTATGCTTCCTTGTGTTCCTTTACGTCTCCCATGTAACCTCCACAACGCTGTATCATTTGCTTTTTCTGACATGTCCCTGCTATTCGATTTTTCTTATGCCAATGAACATCTCTTTATATATACTACTCATAAATCTTATCAGTAGCACACTCCACATTTGGTGTTTGTATTATATCTCGCGTGTTAAGTGGTATACTAGTGTGCGTAATATTGAGGTTAGGTATCAGTCAAGTGAGTGCTAGTTAAGGAGGGGAAATCAATCGATAGGGTTTTAATGTTACATCGATTGAGAGAGATGGTTAGCACATGTGTTATGCATACCTAACCATTGATCGCCTTCCCCGACAATGAGCAATGTTAGCTGAAATAGAGTGGTTCAGGCTGGAAAAGAGTTAGTTAGTGGTGGTCAAACGAAAACATGGTTTCCTCAGTCAATCAAAATCCAAAGCATTTCACTAAAGCCAGCCAAATAGGAGGGTGTAGACTGCTTGACTGGTTGGTGTCCTCGGGATGGTGGAAAGCAGTGAGGGCCGAAGGCAATCAGTGATATGGCTGAAAGTTACTCTTGGTGACAGCACGGATGCTTTGACTCTTTGTGACATGCCAGTCATATCCTATAAAATCCTATTCTTCTTCCACTATACTACCATTCTTTTTTCCTCAAATTTTTGTTAACTATCTCTCCGTTTGTTTCGAATCTCTCTTTACTCATTTCTATTGCTTTGTGTCATACATGGTGGTAGAGTGGTAACTTGAACTGGTGCACATTTGTGCAAATTAGTTCTACGTTAAAACCAGGCAGTCAGTTAGTCATATCCGCTGAGGTTTGTGTATCTATTTGCAGTGCTTTTAGAGGAATCTTTTACCAGTTGAACTAAATCAATATCGATGTGTTTGTTCTTCTTCTTCTTCATCATCAGGTAGATGACAAATGAAAGGAAGATGATCCCATATTTATTGAATAGCTAGAATCATAGTAGGAACAGGATCATATTACTAGGAAATAAATTATTTGATAGATAATGAACAAATGATCCTGATACTCTATACACGACAATCAGTTAGGGTCAATTAATAAATTGTTTAGCGAAAAGAACAACTGGAAATTTAATACCTTCTATGGAATCTTTACAGTTATCGGCAAAGTTAAACTTTAGACACCACTAACAACCAATCAGCAAACGACCTTGAACGGACCAATCACATTAAAGAGGCATATATGATGAATGGAAATGTATATTTGTAGAAAAAAGCATAAAATAGAGAATAAAAAAGTTACATGGGATATCTTTCTCGAACATGTGAGAGAAACACCTCCCAGTTTAGCATGGGACTGCCAATGGAGAAGTTACACCATATCCTGTACATATATTCATCCAAATGACCATAAATGAGATCCTTTTGAGATCCCTTTATAGCTCTTATCCTATTTTTCAACCTGCCCCAAAATCTTTCAGTAGAATTTGTATGTGTCCTCGTAACGGGATCCACAAAATCACTTGAATGGTTGACTCTATGATGAATATATCCCAGAGATGACAGTGAATTGTAGCCTTTCCACTCGTCGGTGTGTATAATTGACCCCCGCTTAACAAGTCTGGTAATAATAGGTATAAGAGTAGTTGCTTTTCCATCTGCTATTCTTAGGGAGAGAAGCGACCTAGCGAAAAAAGTTCCTACGAAATATTAAAATTATCAGCTTACTCTCTCTAGCGTTAGTAGGCTTCAAACATATAGCACAACGATGAACAAACCCATCAGTTGATTTGGTATAGCTTTTTAAAGTTGTGATACCACCACACAAACAAATTTGCTATTTCCGGCGCAACTCAAATCTAGGAAGTACTGGAAAACGCTAACCTCCTCGAATTGCAACAATAGCTTTGTAAGGTCAGGCATTAGAAATGAATCAAGCGCTATAAAACATTGAACTGCGTTCGTGAATCTCATTGGATAATTCGCTGATTGGTAGTTAGTGGTGTCGAAAGTTTAACTTCGCCCAGTTATCTTAGATATCTTTGTATTTTGTTATATATATATATATATATATATATATATATATATATATATATATATATATATATATGACTGCTATTCATAAGCGATATAAAGTCCTTTACTGTCCTATATTGACTAAAAATACATAATATACGTGATTATTTTGACAGAAACAGATGATTTTATTTTGGTATGGTTGCGTTCTGTGAACTAAGAGTGCTTGTTTTATTGCGAGGTTTTCGTCCTCCTTCTGGACAACATCTATGGCTCTACTCTAATATGTATATATATATATAACTTTTCATACAATACGCAACATTTTACCAATCAAGTGGCAATATGTTTGTTAACAATAATCAGTCTGTATCAACATGTCAAGAGGTGGGGGGGGGAGGGTGATGTTTATTGTTATTCCCTTGAGTTCCACTGTGGGACATAGGCCTTCAACAACACATCTCCACTTTGTTGTATTTTCTGCTGTCCTCTTCATCGGAGTCCACGATTACCCGTAGTCTCTGTCGTTTCCTCCTTGCACGATCTCCTCCATGTCTACCTCGCACTGACGACTAACTCGTCGCTTCCCATTTGGATTACACTCGAGGTTATGCCAGGTGCGCATTGAATGTCATTCAACAACCTCCGCAACGTATGCTTGATCCATCCATCTCGGTTTTTTTCCTACATATTTGTTGAGCAATAGGCTCTTGGTTGGTTTGTTGCCAGAGGGAGGGGGTGATAACAAATGGCTGATTATGACTAATGATTGTTAACAAACATATCTTTGAGTAAGGCACTAAGAAGACAAGCTTCGCGAGATGATACCGTCATTTCGTAGTTTCTTTACAACCGCTTTACAACTAACATGGTTCACAATAATAAGATAAAGATCATTACAATTACTCAGTTAAATAAAAAACAAAACAAAAGTACATACTAATGACCAATCATATTTAGACAGGTCATGTAGTCCAGGGTAGGCGAAGATTGAAGTCTATTGTTTTTTGTACACACAGTTTAGGCTGTATGCGATTAATCCACAAAAGTGCTTCCATCACCTTCAATAACCAACTTTGAATTAGAATTATGTGTTGAAATAACTGTGGAACAGTCATTAATATTGATTTTGTGACCTGACATTAATAAGTGTTTTGTAGTGGATGATGATGCTGCATTTCTATTAAGATTAATCGCATTGGGATTTTCTATATGATTTAGTAGCCATTTTGGAACATATTCTTTTCGACGACATTGGAATATTCTGTTGGTTCTACGTATATAAGTGTCACCACAACTGCAGGTGAACTTGTAGATACAGTTTGAGGGGAGTAGAGTCCACAGAATTTCGTCCTTTAATCGTAGATACAGGGATCGAAGATATTCGGCAAATGAGAAAAAGAGATGTGGCAGCGTAGAATGTGCGTTTGATGGCTGACCTAAGTCTTTGAGCTAGCTGTCAACTGCATAATCTGATCGCCCTTGAATGTTAGGTTAATAAAGACAGATAGCTTTCTTTGGTACAGAAGCTGTCTTTTCGAGATGTGGTCTTTCTTTACTGTGACAAGTGATAAAGTTCTCCAGATAACTATTAGCTAATAAAACTGAATGTATATATCGAAACTCCTCCATCAATGTGTCACTCGTGCATATTTTTCAGGCCCTTGAGAACGAACATTTCACTAGGGAACGTTTATACTGGATAGGAACAAAACTGGTAAAATGGAGATATTATCCACTTCATGTCTGTTTACGAAAAAATAGATGGTTAAACAAACATATCGCCACTAGATTGGTAAAATGTTGTGTATTGTATTAAAAAATTCTGTATTTATATTAGAATAGAGCCAGAAATGAGAATCAAATTAAAAAGTAAATATCTCTTTGCTCAATCACTTTGCCTTCTAAATATCTTAATGGGGATTTTTCTCCAACAATAATATAATAGTATCTCTTGACAACCATTGTTGTGATTAGTTGTTTATTTGTATCCGTTTTGATGGTTTTTATTGATTGCAATTTGACCGTTTTTTGTTGTTATGTGGCTTATTTTTTTTATTAGTTGGTAAATTTTAATATATGTTTATTAATCAATCGGTGGTGATTCGTCGGAGTACCAGGCGTCTAGTGATCCTCTGGCACTTTAACATGTTTCCACTGTATAAAATTTCCTCATTTTCTCGATCAATTTGGTATTTTATAATTGTCTACATGCATCGATATGAAAGAATGCATATCATGTCTCTTTCCACAACCAATTTATGCTTTTGGACTCGGAGTCAAAAGTGATGTTCACTTTGACCAGGATGGTGATTGTCACAGTTCATGCCATTTATTTTTGAATGGTGTCGATCCTGATTTCTTGTTCCGATTGGTTTTTAGCATTCTAGCTGTTAATTCAGAGGTGTTCATATATATATATATATATATATATATATATATATATACAAGTGCGTCGGTTAGAACGCTCGCCGACCATGCACATGGTCCGGGGGGGGTGCGATCCTCGGCCGACGCACTCCTTTACCTCGCTAAGACAGAAATGATGCTGGTGAAGTGTAGAGGTTGGGCATTAGGCTAGGAACCCCATCCTGTAAAATAAACACTGCTACAGAAACTTCAAGCCACTAGCTTGAAGCCCTATGTTCCAGTGGGGAACGTGAAGGAAAAATATATATATATATATGTTTATGGTTGAATGAATTTCCTTTTGGCTTTGTAGAATGGTTCTCTTTCTGGCAGTGTAAAATGAATTTAGATATTTCTTGATGAGATTGTAGGGGTATTGATTTTTCTTGTAGAAAGTTTTTATAATTATTTGTTTCTTATATACTCCTCCTGGCTGACTGGATTTCGATAGTGGTTAGTCACAAAATGATTTCAGGATTTCATCATGAGCTGACATTAGTTAGAGAACCATTGGAAAACTTGGGAGTACTGGAGAGATGTTTCGTCCTAGTATGGGACTCTTCATCAGTACGCACCCACCGGGAGGTTGCAGCGGGTCAGGTGTCAGAACAAATACTCGCCGAAGACATTGGCTAGCGGTCGCGCTATGTCGTGAATTGGCAGGTGTTAGAATTCAAGGACCATTGGATCGGGTTCCAGTGGCTGATGAATGGTCTACGAGCTAGCTCGCCTTGTAACCAGAAGGTCCTGGGTTCGAACCCTAATAGGGTGAATGCGTACTGATGAAGAGTCCCAAACTAGGACGAAACAGCTGTCCAGTACCAGCAGGTTTTCCAATGGTTCTCTAACTGATGTCAGCTCATGATGAAATCCTGAAACCAATCAAATCCCTACAAACCAACACTTGAATACAAAATGATTTTTTTCAATAACATATCTGATCTCCACTAAATTTCAAGTGGCATGTTTTACGTGTACACATTTGAAAATCGATATTGGAACTTCAACTGTCAGATAGTAAAGTTTCAAGTTCGTATACTCATAGACTGGACTATTTAGTGCAATGTACTTTTTTGCTCTCATATTATTAATTAATATCTGGTGACTAAATGGGGACTGTGCTTTATTGTTTTTCACGGTTTTTCTGTAGTAAATATCAGTCTGAAACTGACATGTGAAGGTTAGTTGTCTTTGGCTTGATCATAGACGCCTGCCTTGTAATCTCCCGTGTTAGGTGGTACAATAGGGTAAGTAGTAATGAAGTGAGGTGTCGAGTGTTAGGTAAGTCAATCGATAAGGCTGGGAAGCTGAAGCGATCAAATGCATTCCTGGCCACCGGCATTCCTTGAGACAATGGGCAATGTTAGTTTAGCTGACATATGCCTCCTCAGTTGAGAAAGAGCTTGGGGTGCTCAAACTAAAACTTGGAATCAGTTCATGAAATTTTTTCGACATTTATAGTTTGAGCCAGTCATGTAGGCAGGTGTAAACTTTTTGATTGAGTCTGCGATATTCTATAAACCAATGGTTAGAGATCATTGGTGATATAGTAGCTCGAAATCTTTCTTGAAGGCAACAATACATTCACCCTCCTATATCTATCTATTAAACCCTAATGTTTTTCTGTGTTACTATTACTTTTCTCCTTCACATTTCTGCTTAGTGTCGTTCTTTCGAACCTGTTATTTGCTCTCTTGTGTTCGTTTGTGTAGAGTGTGGCAACTTGAATTGGTGTACTTCTATGTAAGGTTCTATGTTGAAAACAATCAGTCTAAAACTATGAATCAGTATCCCATTGATCTAAGCCCTTGAATATTTCTACAAATACATCACTAGTTTTAACTTTATTCAAACGAAGTTTTGCCTAGCAAAGAGTTATAATTGGTGCGTCGGTGGCACATAGCGGTAGAATGCTTGCCAACTACGCAGATGGTTCGGGGTTCAATCACCCGCCACAGACGCACTCCTCCTTTACCTCACTAAACCAGTAATAAAATTGGTGAAGAGCGGAGGTTCGGCGGCATGAGGCTAGCTACCTCATCCCGTAAAAGTAAATACCCACTGCTACTGAAACTTCAAGCCACTAGCTTGAAGGCGCCCTATGTTCCATTGGGAACGTAAAGGAATAAAAAACGAGTTCTAATACAAATTTAATGAAAACAAAACACGTAGATCAACGAAGAGTCTCTTTTCGGTGGCGAATTCATTTTCTTAGCTGTACAATCGCAAATATATATGTGTTGTTTTGTATGCAGGCGTACATTAAGTCAGTCAAACGAAAAAAATACCATTGGTTAAGGTTACTTTTAATTAAACAGGTGAAGGTTGGTAATACAAGTGAAGAAAATTAAGTGTTAATGAAACTAGGGTAGTAACAAAGGTGATGAGTTATCACAAACAGTTGTTAAAAGAAGTTATGTAATAATATGAATAGTTTGATGAATGAGTTCTACTCAGGATGCACATAGAAACAAAGTAGATAATACGAAATTATGTAAGAGAATATGTAAGTGAATACAAGAATTATAAGCAATTAAGGAACAGGCAAAGAAACAAAACTAAGTCATCAAAATAAAAATAAAAACTCAAAACAAATCAAAACATTGTTACCATGACAGTAGAAGTGGTTGAGTAATCTTCTTTTGTATGCACAGCTCCGGTTTTTCTATCTGAATGGCCAGAGCTTCAGCGATACAGAGGAGACGAAACCGTACTGCCTTTGATATGTTATTCTTGACTCTGTAGATTACTTTGAAGGAGGCGTTTGTTGAGATGGAATGGGGTCAGTGTTAACCAGGAGTTCAATTATCACACTCCTTATTGCACCATTATTACCTTTTCGCAACCATGCTGGATAGTGTTCTTCAATCCTCTTGGACAAGATGCGCGTCAAACGACTGATGTACCTGGCTCCACAGCAGCAGGTGAACTGATATATGCACATGGAAGTGGCCAGATACGGGATCTTGTCCTTGAGGCTCCTGCAGATCATTGGGCGACTGGAGAACTCTATTCTTAGCTTGCTGCAAAGAATGTTCTTCTCAGAGATGATGTGATCCTTCTCTTGAGAATATCGCTTGCTAAATCTCCCTTGAAATCCAAGTTCATGTAGAGTTTCTTTTTAGGCGCAATTAAAGTTTAATTTCTCCGAATTCTTGGTTTGATATTTTTGTCCTTGAATCTTATTGAGTATCCATTTTGGATGAAGATTTCGCTTAGAATATCTAATTCTGTTTCCAGAACGTTGGGATTACAGATGCGTTGGATGAGGGTGGCAAGTGATTTAATTAAATTTCGCTTTTGCTGAATGGGTACCCAGCTATAGAAGCTTGTTAGTTGACCATTTCATGTAGGTTTTCTATGAATTGATCTTCTTAGGCTCCCATCAGCTCTTCTTGTTAATTTCACATCAAGAAACGGAATTTTTGACTCGTTCTCCATTTCAAGAGTGAATTTTATTGCTGGATGGCAACAGTTAAATGTCCTCAACATTTAATTAAATCACTTGCCACCCCCATTCGACGCATCTGTAGTCCCGACGTTCTGGAAACAGAATTAGATATTCTAAGCGAAATCTTCATCCAAAATGGATACCCAATAAGATTCATCGACAAAAATATCAAACCAAGAATCCGGAGAAACGAAACTTTAATTGCGCCTAAAAAGAAACTCTACATGAACTTGGATTTCAAGGGAGATTTAGCAAGCGATATTCTCAAGAGAAGGATCACATCATCTCTGAGAATTACATTCTTTGCAACAAGCTAAGAATAGTGTTCTCCAGTGGCCCACTGGTCTTCAGAAGCCTCCTATGTATCTCCACAACGCCTTCTCTGGTAATATTCGGTTGTTTCTATGCCGATGAACATCTCTTTACATACATATTACTGATAAATTTTATCAGTAGCACTCTTCACAATTTCACTAAATTCTAGTAGCATGTATATATTTAAGTTTAGTTTTTATTGTTATTAAAATTAAATTTTTCGCCATTACGTTTCTTTGAAGGAAAAAGTTATGTTTTAGATGCAAAAATTTATTGCTTACTTTTTATCCTCTTTTATTTTGTTTTCTACCAATCAGATTCGACACTTTCCAAGAATACTGAAACAGGCTGGTCATAAAAATCCTTATTCCCGGAAAAATATGCTGTACAATTTCGTGTATACACTGTGTGGACCTCAATTACCTAGGTTGGTTAGTTGTGCTTCTCTTGTTTTTGTTGTTGTTTTCATCATCAGTGTTTAATGTTTATAAGGAGAAAGACGTGGATAGTATAAAAAAACTTTCTTTTCGATGATTCATTTTCAAACGTGGTACAGTCGATAAATCTGGGTGGATATTTGTTCTCCAGTAAGGTTCCTATATAATTCCATCTTTATCAATTATCTTCTGAATAGATTTTTTGAATTCTTGAGCATAAGGTGATAGATGCGTCGGTAGCACAGCGGTTAGAACTCTCGTCGACCATGCACATGGTCCGGGGTTCGATCCCCTGCCGACAAACACCTGATATCAATGGTTTGCCTGCAAAATTTGGGCTCCCGATATCACATGCATGCTGAAAATTCCATACTTGTACCAAAAAGTACTGTGTGGAATCAAGGTGTAATCAAAAAAAGGTAAGTACTAAGTTTTAGATATCGGACCGGTGGCACACAACTCTGGAAGTTAATAAGCTGTCCATTTCATGTTGCTTTGCGATATATTGATCTTTGGATCGATCCAGTTGTCTTATCCACTAGTAAGAAGTACATCCAGGAAGTGGCATCTCTGATTTACTCTCTAGACTAAATTTTATTGATGGGTGTTAACAGTTTTGAGAAGATTGTCTAGATCAAATTTTTCATCACAAATTTTAAAAGTATCGCTTACGTATCTCTTTTTTCTGGTAGAGGTACAGTTAATTGATCAAGGAATCAAGGACTGACTATGAAAGCAGTCAGCTAAGAGTGGATCATGTGGAGATCCCGTAGCCACAACATCTTTCTGTATGTAGAATTATTCATTCAATATTAAATATACATCTGAGAAGTAGTTCCTTCAGGTAATTGATGGGAAGAGGTTCTTCTTCAAGATTGTTGATTCACTTATTATGTCATCTCAATTTCTGATACCTTTTTCTAATCTCCAATTAATCGTCGTCATGTAGATTACACACTACATTAAGTAATCGATTTTTCTAGGACAGATTTACCAGTATCTGATTGGTCTTATGAATTAATTTGTTAAATGAATTTATGATTATTTGACTTTTTGAAGATGAATTATCGAAAAGAAAATTTTCTTTGCTGTTTATCCCTACTTTTGTCTTATGATTCAATTTTGGCGGAATATTCCGTTCATTCAATGTTTATACTGAATTTACTTGATTGTGATACATGCGGTTAGTTCATTGTTGGTTTGTTTTTCGCCTCTTCCTCCTCTTCTTTCTTTTAAGTTCCAAGCGGATTACATAGATAAATCTTCAAGCCTTGAGGTTTTGAAGTTCCATTTGGGCTTGGTTTGCTTTTGCGCGGTTACATTGCTAGCCCCACACCTGTCTAACCTCTCCTGTTTTCTCGAGCTTAGTTCAGGCCGGCTAGTTGATGTTTTTGGAGTGTTTCAGTCAGAAATGGTGTCCGGGACCATATGTGGCGTAGCTGGTGAGCAACCTGCTCTTGTACCAATGTTGAGGCGAAAACTGAACTCAGGAAGCCAATTTCTGTGTCTTGCTCCATGACTGACAAAACTTCCTTGGGATACACATAGTCGTGAAACACTACAAAGACAGTAAAATGTAAATTCTTCAAGTAATTTGCGATTCTATTCAACAATAATATCCGGCTATCTACCAAAGGACAGGTGTACTGCTCATCAGTTCGCTCCGTCCTCCTTTATGGCTGTGAGATCTGGTCATTGAGAGTAGAAGAAATAAAAAGATTAGCTGTCTTTGATCATAGATACCGGGGCATCGGCCGAGAGCTAGGTAAGAAGGAGAAATCAATCGACGAGGCTGTGAAGCCACATCGAGTGAGATGGTTAGAACATGTGATATATATGCCTAGTCATCGCCTTCCTCGACAAAGGGCAATGTTAGCTGATATACGGTCAGGTTGGAAAACAACTAGCGGCGGTGAAATGAAAACATGGCTTCACCAGTCAATGAAATCTACAACGGTTAGTTTAAGCCAATCACGTAGGAAGGTGTAGACTTCCTGACTGGTTGGCGTCGTCGGGTAGGTAAAAACCAATGGTTGGAAACAACTGGTGATATGGCTTAAAATCGTCGTCGTTGTCAATGGCTGACGCAGATTCATCCACTCCTTGTGATTTGTAATATCCAATAAAACTCTCTTGTTCTTCTATATTACGATTCTTTTTGCCTCATATCTCCGTTTACTGTCCCTATTTTGCATTTATTTTCACTTTCTTCTGTTGCTTTGTGTGCTGCATGGAGTGTAGTGACTTGAACTGCTGCACATCGGTGCAAAGTTCTACGTCGAAAATAGACAGACAGACAGAACAATAATAACATCAAAAATTCAAAATCGTTTCAACAGATTGGCGTTAGACAGCCATACAGCCACCCGTAAATTTCTTGATAGAAAATAGGTACTTGGCATCTAGTAGAATATTTCCAACAAGGTGAGATCAAAACTCTGTCCACAAGACTCACACACACACACACACACAATTCTGCTGCACGATCCATAGTCAGAATGACCTTGACTCATTCAAACAAGGTCGTAGCCGTAAAACAACAAATTATCCATATCATCGATCACACACACACACACACACAGAGTCACAAAGGGGAAGCATTAAAATTATGGATTAAACAGGGATAAAGACATAAATATGATAAGGATTAAGTCAACCTATTATATGTAAGCGTCAGAAAAATGATATATAACCTAGGAATAAAGGAGGAAAATAAGTACAAAGTTAGTTGAAAGATTCAACTGATTATAAATGTTGTAATTATGTCTTTTCTGGGCGGATTTTCCAAACAGTTACTCTGTTACAATCACATATGATGTGAATCTGCAAAAAGAAATTTCGATTAGTCTTTGTCCCATCGGATTTTTATATTCGCTTAGAATTTCACGCATATTTAGAATTGATTAGACATTTCTTCTCCTACTTTTTAAACACCAATCATAGATTCTTGTATGCGCATATGCCTGAAATTGTTCGTGTGTTTATTTTTCAAGCTGACATCCTACAACAAAGCAGAAAGCTGTTGAGATTTTGCAACTGGATTAATATAATTTCTTTTTTGCGAATTGCAAGACTGCTCTCTATAAACTACTCAATCTATATACTACTTAAATAATTTTAATGTAGGTGATATATCCCCATAGATGACAACCCGGGGTACGGCCCAGGGTTGGTAGACCTCGATGTACTTCTCGGAACGTTGTCATATGGTCACGCGTTCATAGCCGTCTACCTCTGTCAGGTTAGGCCTATTCACACTGCCTTCGCTCGGCGATTGCTCTGTCCTAACAAAAGTAAGAAGACGAAGGCAGACGTCTAGCGCTAACAACTGGACTAACTGGTGAACATGTTGTGACCTACCTACATAGAGGAGCCTGAAAACCCTGGTTTCAAACGTATATTGCGTACATGGGCTCTAGAATTTAAAAGTAACAAATAGCGTTCCAGCTAGTTTTAGTCATCGGGACGTAGCTTTTTACGCTTCTTCATTGGCTTGAGTGACTGTCAGACTTCAAGCCAAAGACACTCGGATTTGGTCCTTTAAATAAGATGATCATCTGCTTCGGTCTATCCGTTCCTTGTGGAAACTGTGAGACAATAATTCGTGTGGCCGGTCTCTTTCTGTACCTATAATGCACCAAGATTTTGTTAAATCTCTTAGCTCATGAAATAATCACTGGAATTGTTTTTTTTTTGAACAAAGCGAAGATGACATATTGTGAGCAGCCGCGGGGGGTGGGGGGGGAAGAGTATTATGATGTCATTTAATTTTGCCTGTTTCTTCCCAAGTACACACATACAACCTGAAACACAATTTCAATTTGAACATGACCGAAATATTCACATGCTTCAATTATTTAGTTAATTGATGTTAGGATAATAACGTGTATGGATGAAGTTAGAGAAAGTTAGTAAGCCTGTTGGTATATATATATATATATGTATATATATATCACAACAAAATTCTAGAATCAGGGACGGAAGTGGGCCATATCAATTAGAAATGTGAAAATAAGCGGCACATAGTAGTTAAATATAGCGTATAGATCCATCAAGTGAGCAGAAAGAAGTCAAATAGTCAGGTCAATGGGTATGAATGAAGACTGACGTTTTGCGGTCTCTGAAAGCAGGAAACCGATCTCTGCTTCCCCTACTTACTCTTTACCTGAACAAAACTTCTTTGACACGCACATATGCACGAGTCTCTCCAAAGACAGCAAAAAGACGATCATTTATCAATAGATTCTATAGCTCAACAGTCTGTCTGTCTGTTTTCGACATAGAACTTTGCACAAATGTGCGGAAGTTCAAGTCGCCACACTCCGTGTAGCACGCGAAGCAAGAGAAGAAAGTACAAGAAAAGCATAATAGAAACAGTGAGCAGAGGTGTGAGACAAAGGAAGAGTAATAACGAAGAACAAAACAGTTTCATTGGAAATCATAAGTTACAAGGAGTGGATGCATCTGCGCTAGCCATTGAGAAGGATTTTGAGCCATGTCACCAATTGTTTCCAACCATTGTTTTTACCGTCCGGAGGACCTCAACCAGGAAGCCAGTCTACACATTCCAACATGGCTTAAACTAACTGTTGTAGATTTCATTGACTGATGAGGCCATGTTTTTGTTTGACCGGCGCTAGCTCTTTTCCAGCCTGACCCTATATCGGCTAACATTGCCCATTGTCGAGGAAGGCGATGACTAGGCATGTGTGCGTAACACATGTCCTAACCATCTCAGTCGATGTAACTTCACAACCTCGTCGATTGATTTCCCCTCCTTACTTAGCTCTCGACCGACGCCTAACCTCAATATTGCTCACCTTATTATACCACTTCACATGGGAAATAGAACGCAGGCACCTATCATCAAAGACAGCTAATCTTTTCATGTCTTCCACTCTCAATGGCCAGGTCTCACAGCTAGGCATTAAGGAGGATGGAGCGGACTGATGAGCAGTACAACTGTCCTTTGGTCGAAAGCCAGCCGGATATCACGTCTACTAAGCCAGAGACGGCGTAAACTGGCATATGTGAAACTAGCCCTCTGTATCCCTACTGGGATTTCGTCAGAGATCAACCTGTTGGCACTGGCTGATGGTACTTCCCAAGTAAGTGAAGCGGTCAGCGTGCTCTACCACTTCACTCCCTATTTCTAATCTAGGCGTCGATGTAGTCCAGTCCTGTAACATCATCTTTCACTTGGCGGGAGCGAATCACATGACAAACATTCGTAGATTGCAGCTCAAGGTGTTTAGAAGACTGCATTTTGTCAGAGTCCTCGCCTAGAAGGACTATATCGTCTGAATATTCTAAATCAACGAGATTATTCCGTGGTGGTAACAAGTCAATCCCTGATTGGCTGAAGTGAGTTAGGGTTAATTCCATTAGTACATCTATGATGAAGTTGAATAGAAAAAAGGATAATGGGCATCCTTGACGGACACCACTAGTCGTCACCAGTTCAGATGACAACTCGCCGTAAGCCCTCTCGCACCTTGCTGTATGAGTACGAGTAGAGTGCCTTAATCAGTGCAATGTATGTTCTCTTCATTCCCTTTACAGCCAAGCATCTCCAGAGAACTTCTTGATCGACAGAGTCGAATTCCGCCTTTAGGTTAAGAAATATAATGACTGTTGGACGCCGGTAGGAATGACTATGTTCTAGAATCTGTCGGAGGGTGAAGGTATGATCAATACACCCTCTTCCTGATCTAAAGCCTGCCTGGCTCTCTCGTGTTTGTGCCTGCCGAGCACCACTTAGTCTACGCATGATTATTGAGTCTAGGACTTTAGATACTATATTAGTCAAGCTAATCCCTCTGTGATAATCACAGGAAGACTTGTCTCCCTTCTTGTATATGGGGATAATCAGTGACTTACCTCAAGCCGATGGGACTTCCTCTGATTCCCAGACGCTGCCTAGTACCTCAGTTAATGCAGACAGTAAACTGTCTCCACCGTACTTAAATACCTCGGGAGTCATTCTATCAGGTCCCGCTGCTTTGCATTGTTTCAGATTAATGACAGCTTTAGTAACCTCAGTTAAGGAAGGAGGACCTGTGTGTATATCCTATTCAGGGAGGTGTTTGATGTTCGGCAGGTTGGGCGTGGCTATGGGCCAATTAAACTGCTCCTCATAGTGCTCTTTCCAGCGTTTCAGTCGTCTATCCTGGGAGCTAATTATGGTGCCATTTTTCTCTGAGATTGTTTCACTTATCATTTGCCTTTTGCCACCTGTTTCCCTGATAAGTATTGGCGTCTTTAACTCAAAATCACTTCAACAGTACTTTTAGGCAGTACAAACGAATTACTGTAGAAAAATGTTAGTTAACCGAAATTCATATATAAGTAGTGCCCGAGAATCAAGTAAAATATTCCCAAGAAGGTGGGATCGAAACTCTGTCAGCAAGAATTATGCATTAAATATTTGTCCTGGAGGACGGTCCAGGGGGGAGGTTGACCTTG
The DNA here is from genome assembly GCA_944472135.2 of Trichobilharzia regenti. Taxonomy (NCBI): domain Eukaryota; kingdom Metazoa; phylum Platyhelminthes; class Trematoda; order Strigeidida; family Schistosomatidae; genus Trichobilharzia; species Trichobilharzia regenti. The sequence goes on from OX235267.1 coordinate 43,539,456, forward strand.
ACTCAGTCAAACAAAATCACATCATCACTCAACCGCACCGAGAAGCATTAAAATTAGAGGTTAAAGAGAAATGAAGACAAGCAATAAGGATTAGAACCATGAATATATAATCTAGGGGAAATATGGATGATAATAATTGCAGTTGGTAAAAGTGTCCGAATAAGTATCAACATTGTAATTATATCATTTCGCGAAGGATGGATTTTCCAAACAATTATTCCGCTACATAATGCATACGCATAGTTGTATTTCTCTCTCTTTCTCTACTTAATTAAAAATATTTATAGCCCCAAGTTTCTATTTCTTTTAACTTTAATTACTTTTAAACGGTATAAGTTTATATACCTCGATGTAATAATAATAATAATAATAATAATAATAATAACTCAGTGTTCAAGTGCTAAGTAATGCAGGAGCAAAGAATATTCTTTTAGATAGCCTCTTCTTCTTCATCAGGTACTACAAGTTATATGCGTTCACAATGCTTAAAAGCTTGTTGATTATTATTAACACAATAGTAATGCCGTTTTTAATAACATTGAGCCAATAATATACACCAAGAATTCAGTTTTTGTGCTGAAGAGCACCTAACAGTGTAACTAAATAAAGATGTAGTAAAAGCCGTCAAGAAGCAGTCTGTCTGTGAAGACAGGACTCTAGGTGATTATAGAGAAGACGAATGTCATGAAAATAACCACCACCACCACCGGCGACAACAACAGCAAGCACCAATCACCATCGGCGGAAGAGACTTAAAGGAGGTTACTTCCTGTCTTCACTTATCCCGCTACCAAGCACCGTCTCAACCACATCGAGGCGTAACGGATGAGGATGTCGGAGCCAGACAGTCACAATCAGAAAGGCAAGATATGCCTTCATCAACCTGATAAACCCAGTTCGAAAATCTTCCACTCCACTCAGTCAGTCAGCATAAGGAAGAAAATTCGGGTTCTATTGAACACAAGTGAAGTCAGTCGGTCACTCAGTCACTTCTTCTATGTGGGTCAGAAACTTGCACTCTCTCTGTGTGTGTGTCTGTGTCACGGAAAGGATTTCCAACAGGCCATTGCAGCCTCTTTTCAACGGCTACCACCTTAGCTGGCTGACTGATTGGATATCTGTCTCGATACTGAAGATCAAATGGCCAGCTGGCCGGCCGACCGGTCAGAAAGAATTAGCAAGAAGAAACTCTGGTAGGTAATGAACCACCACCCAAGAGCTTATTTCTCAACAAATATGTAGGAGAAAATGAAGATTGATGAATCGAGGATACAGTGAGAAGGCCATCGAATGACATCGCGCACAATACAGACCATCCCTCGAATGATAACCCAATGAGAAGCGACGAGTTGGTCTTCATTGCGAGTGTGATATTGAGGAGATAGTGGGGCGGGGAGATGAGGGATTACGGGCATCTGTGAACCCATCTGAAGAGGACAACAGAAAGTGGAAGAAAGTGGAGATTTGTTGTTGACACCCTTTGTTCCACTCGGAACCCAAGGGAGTAATAATAATAACAAAAAGAAGTCGACAGTCCGATACCATTAGACCACCTGCATCAAATATATATATATATATATATGTATATCATCACCAAATTTCCATTTTGTCGTGTCCACTGCAATCCTCTTTAGGTGGCTAAACGATTGTTCACAGACTCTTATTTCCTCATCAAACGGTCTCTTCCATGTCCCCCTCGGACGCGACGCTCGTCGTTTCCTATGCGGGTTACACTCGAGATTACGCCTGGAGCGCGATCTCAATTGAAATTCTCCTCAGCATGTGTCTTATCTATCTCTATTTTCTTCTGAATTCAAATGTATACATTGCTCAATAGTTTCTTGAATGGTTCGTTCCCGTAGTTTCTTTTTGCTGATTATTTCTGGACTACAGATCTAATCGTGAATATGGAGCGTAGGCGGCTGTTGGGGAATTCTGCAATAGCCTGTTGGAAATGCTTTTACCAAGTTTCTGCCCCATATAGAAGAACTGGCCGACTTAACTAACACTGTTGCTGGAAATCTGAATTTCGTTCTTTATGTTGACTGGATTTCAGAGCAATGAAAGTCTTTTTTACCTTTCCAACTTTGACTTTAACATCCTGTTCTGTTCCACCTACCTACAGTTGGAACGATGGTGGAGAAAGTGATGTCTTTGAAATCATACGCTCTTGAGTCGAGTCCCAAGTAGCTGAATGATCTACGAGGTCGCCTTGCAACTGAAAAGTCCTGGGTTAGCATCACGTTAGGAGTTTACCAAAGATGAGTCCCAAATTAGGACGAAGCGGTTGTCCAGTACAACATGATATTTGTTGGTTCTCTGAATGATGCCAATCCCCCAATCAAACTTACTACGTGAATTGTTCAATCTCCAACCTTCTGAGTAGATAAGTCATGCTTGCGTTTTTGAAATGCTTGTCTACCGAATGCCGTGATAATTGAGTTAGGTGTACGCTAAATTGTTATTCATCAATATATGTTTGTCCAAGTGTTGGTTCGTAGGGAGTTGGTTGATTGGTTACAGGACTTCATCATGGGCTGACATCAGTTAGAGAACCATTGGAAAACCTGAGAGTACTGGACAACTGTTTCGTCACAGTTTGGGACTCTTCACCAGTACGCACCCACCACTGGGGTTCGAACCCAGGGCCTTCTGGTTACAAGGCGAGCTAGCTCGCAGACCATTCATCGACCACTGGAAACCGACCCAATGGTCCATGAATTCTAACACTTGCCAATTCACGACATAGGGCGACCTTTAGCCAATGTCTTCGGCGAGTATTTGTTCTGACACCCAACCTGCTGCACCCTACTGGTCACGACTTGTTTGCTTTTTATTTTTACGAACCAACCAAATCGAAACATACAGTGAAATTATTGGTTGCCTTGAAGCAATTAGTCCCTCCAATATATTTGGATAGTGATATTGCTAGATGGTTGGAGGCAATCGACCGAAGGAAGTCCTGTCTAGACCTAGGTCCCATGCTTGTTGTTAGCACTCGCAAGTGTCAGCAAGGCGTATCTGCAACCTTAAAGGAACTCATACCCTCCCTTTCTGAGATTCGAACTCTCGTCACCTAGTGCTGCAGTCAGAGACGTTATTATGGAGTTATTTAGACTCGCGATTGTTGTCGGCCTGTGGAAATGTATTGGGTACTTTTGATTGGACACTAGTGAGTAAATAGTGTAATGTGTCTAGTCCTTTCTTTGGTGCAGATTGGATTGTATTCTTCGAGGTTGGAAATGTCGCCACCATGTCACTAGGTGGCTCGCTATCATGGTGCACTGTGAGTTGTTGTTGTTATTAGATGGTTGGAGGCAGTCAGCACGAAACCTAGGTCCAAGGCTTCTTGCCGATTGCCTCTAATCATCTAACGCTAGAGTTCGCTAAAAACGATCAGACTGTACCGGACAGCTGTTTCATCCCCTTTTTCGGGACCTACCACCTCATCAAGAATCGAACCCTGCGTCCTTCGGGTTACGAAACCAATATCGTTGGACATTCAGTCACTTGTGTTGAAATTATTGTGAGGTGTTTTACGGAAAAATAGTATATGAGTTGTTGTTTTTTTTTCATTTCGTTTTCAACCATCAATTTCTCACTTTTCCCTTATTATTCATCTGTAGTAGAAAATTGAACGGTTGAACTCATATTATGTTCGAGAATTGAGCTGACACAACGATGAACATTACTTTGGTCAAAGGTGCCTGCGTTCTATCTCCCGTGTTAAGTGGTATAATATGATGAGCAATATTGAGCTTAGGCATCAGTTGAGTGAGTGCTAGGTAAGGAGGCGAAATCGAAGTTGACGATGAGGTTCTGAAGTTACATCGATTGAAAGAGATGGTTACGACATGTGTTACGCATGCATCCCAAGCCATGGATCACCTTCCTCAACAATGGGCAATGTTAGCGTTCATAGGATGGGTCAAGTTGGAAAATCATTCTCTTTGTGACTTATAATATCCAATAAAACCATATCATTCTTCCATATCACTACTATTCTTTTTCACTCACGCACACTTCTGTTTTTATCTCCCTCTCTCTTTCTTTCTTTCTTGAATCTCTCTTTAGTGTCTTCTTTTGCTTTGCGTAGTAAAAGAAGGGAGTGTATCAACTGGAATTGGTGCACATATGTGCAAATTCCTACTTTGACACCAGTTAGTCAGTCGGTCAGATGAACATTATGTTAGCGTGTGTGAGTGTGTCTGTGCTTTCGATCAATAAATAACTGTAAAAGATGAATTAATTACCATTGTCTAACCTTTAAATTAAATAAGCCGATGGCAATAAAATTTTAATTTTGCCTAATTACCATGCTGATTAATGGAATGTCCATGAATACCATCCTCACTGAAGAATGTCACTAATAAATATAAAGGTGCTATTTGCAGCCAGTAACTGGTTAAGAAAAAAGACTTTTTGGAGTGAAAAGCGCTTAGAATCATTAAAAACTTACAAATTGAAACAATTTTGAGATATTTCGTTGTTTTTGTTGGAATAGTAAACTGATAGTCTTTGCTACAGAAGCAGTAGTACCATGCTTTAATGTTTGAGATAATACATGCTAGGTTACGAATGTCACATTAAAAACTCCCTCACACACACACACACACATTGCGACACTACTGGTGTTGTCATCTTGATAGTCAGTCCCTCCCTAAAAGGACGAAACGCATGTCAGTGCATTCCGCTGTCAACCAATATCGAACAAACAGGCCTGAAACCTCCAACTCTGACAGTTTAACATTACCTTTTAAAAGTACACTCTGATGACAAATCAGCCTACATTGATGTCTGTCTTTGATATGGATTAACTGACTAACTACTCATTGATGGAATTTATTCAGCGCTATCAATCACTTTCATTTCCTCTCCCATACTTCTCATCGACACGCTCACAACTCGTTGCATACTACTAATTCGGATCCCGCTAGAGGGCTGATCTTGCATGCAATGTTACTCAGCAGTCTCCTCAGTGTATGCCTGGTCCATCCATCTCCATTTTCTCCTACATATTAGTCGAGCAATCGGTTCTTGGGTGGTGGTTCATTACCTACCAGAGTTTCTTCTTGCTAAGTCTTTCTGGTCGATCGGCCGGCTAGCAGGCCATTTGATCTTCAGTATCAAGACAGATATGATTCACTCGGAAACCAAGGAAATAATATATATGTGTATATATATTTGATGCAGGTGGTCTAATGGTATCGGACTGTCGACTTCTTTTTGTTATTATTATTACTCCCTTGGGTTCCGAGTGGAACAAAGGGTGTCAACAACAAATCTCCACTTTCTTCCACTTTCTGTTGTCCTCTTCAGATGGGTTCACAGATGCCTGTAATCCCTCATCTCCCCGCCCCACTATCTCCTCAATATCACACTCGCAATGAAGACCAACTCGTCGCTTCTCATTGGGTTATCATTCGAGGGATGGTCTGTATTGTGCGCGATGTCATTCGATGGCCTTCTCACTGTATCCTCGATTCATCAATCTTCATTTTCTCCTACATATTTGTTGAGAAATAAGCTCTTGGGTGGTGGTTCATTACCTACCAGAGTTTCTTCTTGCTAATTCTTTCTGACCGGTCGGCCGGCCAGCTGGCCATTTGATCTTCAGTATCGAGACAGATATCCAATCAGTCAGCCAGCTAAGGTGGTAGCCGTTGAAAAGAGGCTGCAATGGCCTGTTGGAAATCCTTTCCGTGACACAGACACACACACAGAGAGAGTGCAAGTTTCTGACCCACATAGAAGAAGTGACTGAGTGACCGACTGACTTCACTTGTGTTCAATAGAACCCGAATTTTCTTCCTTATGCTGACTGACTGAGTGGAGTGGAAGATTTTCGAACTGGGTTTATCAGGTTGATGAAGGCATATCTTGCCTTTCTGATTGTGACTGTCTGTCTCCGACATCTTCATCCGTTACGCCTCGATGTGGTTGAGACGGTGCTTGGTAGTGGGATAAGTGAATACAGGAACTAACCTCTGTCAAATATCTCTCGCTCAACGGTCTACGAACTAGCTCACCTTGTGACTAGAAGGTCCTGGGCTCGATCCGTGGTGTGGGTACGTATTGATGAAGAGTCCCCAAAAGGGACGAAATTGTAATATATTCCTCAGCTTGATCTTCATAGTTGGTTAAGGTAGAAGTCGTAGTCGAACACTTTCGGGGTCCAGAGATTGACTTCCGGCCGATGGTAGACGGGTAGCAATCTCAGGAAAGACGGAAGGTAGGGTGTGGAGCTATTGGGACCCCACTGTGTTAAAGAAAACATCACCACCGGTATTGAAACGTCAAGGACTCAAACCTGATGGTTTTTTTCTACCTTGAGAAGTGGAGGAAATGAATTTCGACCCACATGTGTGCTGTTAGCCGTCAATGAAAAGTTATCTCCTGTCAAAGTCCCATTAGTCGATAAATGATCATACTGGTGAATGTTGTGGAATAGCCTACGTACTGAGTTCGTTTGAATTATTATTACTATTATAAAATTACTCAAAATGATTCCTATGTGTTTTTTGGAAAATCGATAAAGCAACCTGTGGAATTGATGAATAAGTTGTGGCTTACACGTAGCATTGCATCCAATTTAACCGTAGGATTGTTGATATGAGGATAAAACTTCGACACTGTGGTAGAGAGTATAACTCCATTATGGATAAAATTTTATTTTGATAGAATCCCACACAAACAGTGTTGTTATACAGTAATATTTACTGATGATGACATTTCGAACACAAACTATTACTGCTCATAATCATATCAAGGCACTACTCACACAACTTTCTTGCTTCATTTATATACAGGAGTAGAAATTGATGGTTAGACATTCGATTGAATAAAATCAGTATAAGATAAAGTTCATTTGGGAATAATAATATTAGTGTTATCAATCAAATACAATCAGATGGGAAACACGAGGTTTTTTTTTAGTAAAATAAATAAGCAACTTGTTACAATATGAATTGAATACATTTTAACATTATTTATTATCCTCTTATGATTTGACTGGTGGTAATAATATCTTCCATATCTGTGGTATTTCCGTTGAGTCACTTCTGTTGCATGTGTTGTTTTTGGTGTAGGCTCGACGAACCAGACAGGATTCAGTAATCAATCTCTCTGTCTATCTCCGTCTACCTATATTACTCTACAGAATTTTAACCCTCTCCCACTGTATTGTGTAGTTGTGTGTTAATGCATGCTGTGCGATTGCTCAGCTTTTTTCTAAATTACTCATCTGTCTTCGCGGGGTCAATTATTCTAACCTTAGCTGCTAAATTCTTATGTTCTGACAGGCAATCTCACTACTCCTGATCCACTACTAGTTTGACCAGTGTAGTTGACTTAACTCATAGTCATTCATTGCAAGGTATTTAGTAAATTATATTATTTTGTTTGATTGGGTCAACCTACAGGGTCCTTTAGCCTACACAGTTTGTCCTACCTGAGTGAGTTTGTAGGAGGGTTTGAATGCTACCCTAGTTCCTGCATTGTTGAGAATCCTACATAGGGAGGGTTTCAGATGTCCCCTACTTATATGGTATAACTGTGTGGATGCCTTATATATTCTCTCTTATTAATGTTATAGTTTTTAGTTTCATCATAATTTCTTTTTTACTTTCGAGCATTTTTGATATTCTTACGAATTTTATGGGATAGTTATTTGTGTTGAGTCGCTTTTATTGTGTGTGTTGGATATGGATTCGATGAACCAGGCAGGATTCAGTAATCAATCTCTCTCTCTCTCTACCTACCTATATTACATTTTAGAATTTTTACTCTGTCCCATCCACCCACCCTATTGTGTGGTTGTTGTGTTTTCTATCAAGAAAAAGATTGTTTTTAATGAATTATTTTGTTAAAATTAGGCAACAAGGAAGTGGTCTATCGGTAGAAAATCGATCGACCAGGAATCACTTTTTTTTGTTCAACCATCTCGGAGTGTGTATTTTGTGTGATGCCTCTTGATCTGCCCACATTGTTAATTAAAAAAAAGATTTTTCTTTCAGGGTTCTAGGTAAGGTGGTAGTTAAAACAATCTGGTATCACTCAGTCTCTACATTTTTAAGTTTGTTAATTCTTGTATTCTGCCTATTCTTCTTTATTGCTCTGCTCCACCCCACCCCACCCCCCTTTGATCTTTCTTAGGCTACTTAAGAAAGACTTTGTTACACTGTGAAGGATACTAGAAGCTAACTGTCAATAGGGAGAGTGGGGTGTTGCTAAACGAAAACGTTAGTACTATCGTAGATAGACACATGGACTCATTAGAGAATATCATCTTGTTGGACTCTTCCAACCATCCTCTCTATGCACATGTCCCTCTCTTTCTCCTTGCATCTCATCAAGCTGTTAAGACTAGAAGCAACTGTAGGGGAGACTATGCTCTGAGGTCTATGTATAAAAACTCTACGATGCCTTATTTGACCATCATTGTTCTCTCGATCATTTTCACCTAATTTTTTTATATTCATATTCTTACTGAATAATATTATCGATGCGAACCCCATGTTTAATTATTGTTCCCTCCTGTACTATGTAAAGGGAGGATTAGATGCAGTAGTTTAGTTACATGGTGAAAATTTCATATTTGTACAAAAAGTACAGTTTGGAATGAAGCTGTTATGATTATTGTGATTATTATTACTTTTTGCTTGGTAAGAATTATCGACCACGAAACGAAGCACTATTACTTAGCTCTGGTTGGGTGTGTGTGTGTGTGTGGCTGACAATCCCACCCTGTCAAAATAACCACACCACCTTGAAAGGCACGGAAAGAAGAAAATTATTATCTGTTTACAGCTGAAATATTACCCCAGTGAGATTAAATTACTCGTAGGTATTTGTCCCTGTGTCGGATGGATAGTCAGTGTTTCTGGTTGATTGATTGTAAGCGGTGAATTGTCGATCAAATTTTATTGTGTAATTCTGTAGTTTAATAACCTTTTCGCATTGTATTCTAATTTTTCAGACATTATCGTTTCCGTGCAGTTTTCACTCACTGAGCTGTAGTAGACTGATTAGCCATAACATAGATGGGGCGAGAGAGACAGAGAGACCTTATAATCTACCTGTAGTATGTTAATCCTATCGGATTTTGTACAGATTTCGACATCAAGTTAAACTCTAACTATTTAAATAGAGAAACTGAAGCTCTGCATACAACCACTTCTACTGTCATGGGAACAAGCTTGTTGATTTGTTTCCATAATTAGTTTGTAAGGGTTTGTTTTGTTTTTACGAGTTGATCACGGGTTGATATCAGTTAGAGAATCATTGAAAACCAGCACTGCAGTACTGGACACAGCTGTTTCATCCTAGTTTGGGAATCACCGGCAGTACGCACCCACAGAGTGGGGTTCGAACCCAGGATCTTCCAGGTACAAGGCAAGCTGGCTCGTATACCATTCAGCCACTGGGATCCGATTTGCGCTAACTTGATTTTAGTTAGTTAGCTTGGTTTTTTTTAACCCCTTATAACTCTTGTATTTCTTTACAACTCTTACGTAATATGACATTTTTCTTTGTTTCTATGTGCTTAACTCTAAAACACCTACTCAATTCCTTTAATGCATTGATTAATACTGACAATACTATGATTATGACAAGTCACCAGTTTTCTTACTACCCTCTTTCTTGAAAAGTGATTGTGTATATTAATACGATTATACAGGTTTGGTGAATGAATTCTCCAAAAACAGCCTCTTCTCTGAACACTACGTATTTCGTTTTCGGTAATCAATTTAGGTGACGTAAGACTACAGCAAATTTTATGGTAGTATTTTGATGTGATCAGTCAACCAACAGGAGGTCTATTAACGGTGACTACGTTTAGTTTTCGTCTGTTTACCGATTGTTTCATCAGTGAGCTGTGTTCACTAGCTTTGATATATATATATATATATTTGGGATGTGAGATACATCCAGATATGAAGGGCCCCAAAAATGGGACGAAATCCGCACTCTGGCTGATTCGACTGCCATTCACTATCATCCAACATGAATTCGCCATAGGAATTATACACCTAGGACTACCTATCGTTTCAAACACCAAAGCTACTGATGAGTCATAATTAAGAGGGAATGCTCATAGGGGCACTGTTTGATGCCATCCAACAAACAGCAACATGATGATAAGTGTGTTGAAAACAGTCTCTCCGCTGAATATTGTGTTTTTATATATACATATGTTGTTCCCTACCCTAGGGTTCCGAGTGGTACATCGGGCTTCAACAACACATCTCTACTTTCTCCCATTTTCTGATGTCGTCTTCAGCTGGGTTCACAATTGCCCAAAATCTATCACATCCTCCTCCAAATCACACGATCTCCTCCATGTCACCCTCGCGCTGATGACTCACCTGTCGCTTTCTATTGGGATTCCACTCGAGTGATGGCCTGTGTTGCATGCGATGTCATTCGACGGTCTCCTCAACATATGCCAGATCCATCCATCTCGATTTTCTCCTACACATTTTGCTGAGAAATTGGCTCTTGGGTGGTGGTTCATTACCCGCCAGAGTTTCTTCTTGCTAATTCTTTCTGGCCGGTCGGCCGGCCGACTGGCCATTTGATCTTCAGTGTTGGCACAGCCAGTCAACCAGCTAGCGAAGGTGGCAGCTGTTGATAAAAGTCTGTAATGGCCTGTTGGAAATCCTTATCGTGACACACATCCACAGAGTGCAAGTTTCTGACTGTCTTCACATTTGTGTTGACTCGAACCCGAATCTTGTTGTTTTGCTGGCTGGCTGAGTGAAGCAGAAGATTTCCAAACTAGTTTCATCAGATTGATGAAGGCTTATCTTGCCTTTCTGATTGTGGCTGGCTGACTGGTTTTGACATGTTCATGTGTGACGTGTGTGTGTGTGGTTGAAATCGTGCTTCGTAGCAGGATAAGTGAAGGCAGGAAATAATTTTTGTCAAATGTCTCCCGTTGATGGTGATTGGTGTTTGTTGTTGTTAGTAGTGGTACCTGGTTATCTTCATCACCTCTGTTTTATCTATGTTCACCTGGAGTCTTGTCTCCTCTGGATGCCATTGTCTTCTGCCAGTTTGTTGGCTGGGCAGTCTTCCCAGTTTCGCACATTGTACGGACGTTTCACGTCCTCACTGTTATTGTCGCTGTCATCGAAAGAAGGCATATTGGCTGGCTGACTGGCTTCTAGAAGGCGAGCTTCCATCATCGCGCTGTGTCATTTCGCCTCTCCGATTCCACCGACAAATAAGTTTTGTTTTCATGTTTTTTCGGCATTTTTAATATATTTATTGTGCGTTTAAGTTTCTGTAGTAGTTTGATTGGTTTGGTGGTGTAGGGCTGCTAGCACCACGCCCAACCCTCTCTCTTTATCTGGGCTTGACACCGGTTAGGAAACTAGCAAGCTAGAAAACTAGGCGAGGTTATGTATAAATATATGTATACTGTCTGTTCAAACTTTCCATTTCGAAGATATATAATTGTTTTATGAAATCTAAGTCTCGTGTCTGTCGTATACTCGTGATAATTTTGCTCTAAAATATACACATGACTATTGATAATGCTGACCATATATACATATATATATATATATATATATATATATATATATAACAACAGAAGACAAGGGCCAGGTTTTATTACGAAAATCAACACGTATTTATATATATTTTACATACATTATTATAGCTTATGCAAGCAGACAAACGCAGGCTTCTGATTGGTTGTTTCGGAATTCGTCGAAAAATAGAGTTCTCTATCTGCGAATCATATTTTGCCACGTTAAGTCTGCTGTGATTGGTTGTTGAATCAGCCTTGTACACATTCTCTCACGGCCTGCTCTCACCATATATATATATATATATATATATATATATATATATATATATATATATATAATTTTTGCCTTAATATCCTTCTGAATGATTCAACATCTACAAACTGTTTTCTACTTTAAATAATTGTCATGACAGTGAATGCCTATTTTAAGCTTACCAAATCTGAATTTTGCCATGTATACATGTATATTGTTGTGACTGTTTGACTGAGAATTGCTAGTACTACTGCTAATAAATACAAACTTTACTTATGAATATGATAACGATTTTGAATGAAAAATAGTTTATTTTTGTTTTGCTTTTCTTGTTTGTCGTGTATATATGAATCATTTAGAAAGTTCACTTGTAAATTAGTAGACTTAAAATCACAGTGAGAAATGTGATGTTTTGATTTGGATACTAGATAGTAAGTCAGTAGTGTCATGCGTCGTCTAGTCCTTCGTGTTAGGGACTGAGTTCTGTCAGTCAAGTTTTTTTATAATGTGGCCATCATGCCACTAGGTGTATCGGTGGTACAACGGTGGAATGCTCGGTGACCATGCATGTGGTTTGTGGTTCGATCTCCGGCTGACAATCCTTCACCTCGCTAAGCCGGTGGTAAGACTGGTAAAGAGGGAAGGTTGGGCATGACGCTACCAACCCCATCCGTAAAATTAAAAATCACTGCTACCGAAACCATATTCCACTGGAAACAGAAAGGATTAAAAAAATGTGCCACTAGGTGGCTCATCATTACGGTGCACTCAGAATTGTTGTTATCAGATGGGTGGTTGGAGGCGATCGGCAGCACGAAATCCTGCTTGACACTCACAAGTCAGCAAAGTGTATCTCCACTCATGAAGGAGCTTATGTCCCTCCTGAGATTCGAACCCGTTTCATCCAGTGCTGTCAGTGGTCAGAAAGGTGTTACCATTGAGCTATTCGGACTGGTGATTGTCCACCAATAGAACTGTATTGGATACTTTGATTTACCACTAGGTAGTTAGTGACTGGTGTCGTGTGTCTAGTTCTTGGTTTTGGTGCAGACGTAATCCTATCGAACAAGTCAAACATGATGTTATGTGTTATGGGCATTTCATTGGATGGAGGATTTCATCATGAGCTGACATCAATTAGAGAACCACTGGAAAACCTGGGAGTACTGGACAGCTGTTTTGTCCTGTTTTGTGACTCTTCATGAGTACGCATCTACCGCCAGGGTTCGGACCCAGGACCTCCCGGGTTAGAATTCATGTGCTGGACATCGAAACGAGTCTGAGTGGCTTAATGACAGAAGTTAGAATTCATGGGCCATCGGATCGGGTCCCAGTAGCTCAATGGTCTACGAGCTAGCTCGCCTTGTAACCAGAAGGTCCTGGGTTTGAACCCCAATGGGGTGCGTGCGTACTGATGAAGAGTTCTTACCTAGGACGAAACAGCTGTCCAGTATTATCATGTTTTCCAGTGGTTCTCTAATTGATGTCAGCTCATGATGAAATCCTCCATCCAATCAAACTCAATCCCTACAAAATCAATACATGAAAATTATGCGTGTTTTTATTGAAAGTCGAACTAAGCACTTATCGTTTCAAAACGACCAAACGTAACCCATTGGACTATGTGATCTGGTCGCCTGGATTAACACCAGTGGTGTAAGCATAATGAATTGAAATAGACGCCTCACTGAATAACCACAAAAAAGACCAGGATACAAAGGCTGTTGTCCACTGACTGTAAGGACGACCTTATTAGACAAAAAGTATTGTATATTTACATTTCTCTGTCTCTGACACACACACACACACACACACACACACACACACGCAAATTTGCACCAGATCACTGATAAAATGGACTTGTTCTGATTGGTTGTGTATGGGTGAAAATTGTACATAAATAAAATTATCATTTCTACATAATGAAATCAATAAATTGGCGATAACACCAAGGACTAGATGCATGGCATTAATGACACCCTAGTAGTGACCACTGAATATATGTATGTATCCATCAAAGTTCCACAGGTGGTCATTTGGAAGCCTGAATATCTCATTGGTAACATCCTCTTATTACACCACTTATTACACCACTCAGTAGAGACATCAATCCTTTTGAGATTGCAGACGAATGTTAAATTGGAGGCCTCCTTTGCTTTCCGGGTGGAGGATAGACCTTCAAGCTTGATCTCCGAATTTTCTGTACCGATAGTGCTTTTTGTGTACAGGACAAGGCTGCTAGCTTTACACCTAACCTTTACCTTTTTCAAGTATTGGGTTGTAGGGATTTGATTGGTTTACAGGATTTCATCATGGTTAGAGAACCATTGTAAAACCTGTAGGGAGTACTGGACAGATGTTTTGTCCTAGTTTGGGATTCTTCATCAGTACGCACCCACCTCATTGGGGTTCCAACCCAGGACCTTCTGCTTACAAGGCGATCTGGCTCGTATACCATTAAGCCAGCGACTGAGACCCGATCCAATGACCCATGAATTCTAACATTTGACAATTCACGACATAGCGCGACCCCTAGCGAATGTCTTCGGCGAGTATTTGTCCTGACACCCGACCTGTTGCACCCTACTGGTCACGACTTCTCACTGGAACCCCAGGTAACTACCTACCTGAATAGGGCAAGTCGCTGGTGAGCATCTCATTCATATTCAAGTGTTGGGTTGTAGGAATTTGATTGGTTTACAGGATTTCATCATGAGCTGACATTAGTTAGAGAACCATTGGAAAACCTGGGAGTACGGGACAGCTGTTTCGTACTAGTTTGGGACTTTTTTACTGGGATCACTACCGGCTACGCGAGGCTTACTTGTATATCAGCCAGGAGTCGAACTTTGGAGATCACGTGAGGCGTGGTTGGCGAGTATTCTACCACTGAACAACAGACGCAGTTTGTTGGCTAAAAGTGTTTTCCTATCATCTTGAGTGACATTTCATTCGCACTAGATATTATTAATTATTCATTTCTTGGTCATCCGAAATCTAGCATTATATAGGTCTTGTTAAATTAAACAACGCGAAATTCCAAAGTTACATTAGATAAGATAACTGACAGCTATCCAGTGGTATTTATACTTTCATCAATTTCCTCATTTATTCCAAGTTTTGTCGTCGGACAGAGAACCATTAAAAACCGGGTAGTACTAGATGGATATTTCGTCTTTCATGTTATGAGGCCATCCCATTGATCATTAAGCCACTTGGACGGAATCTCAATTTCCATCCAAGGGACAGAACAGTCACTGGGCTGGTCTCATAACCTGGAGGTCTTAAGTGTTCTCTCCTTGTTGAGGTCATGATCGCATCCTGATAAAGAGTCTCAAACTAGGACGAAGTATCTGTCCAGTTCTATTTATTTTTGTGTTGTTGTTTTATTGAGGTCAATTGGTGATGAGACCTGATATCAGTCGATTCCCTACAAGCCAACACTTCAACATTTTTGCGAGTTTGCTTGTAAGGGGTTTGAGTTGTTTCAAATTTGATCACAAGATTACATCATTTAGAGAAGCGTTGAGAAGCCAGGATTACTGCAGAGCTATCTTGTCATTCTTTGGGACTTATTGGCAGTACTTGCCCACAGATGTTAGGACAAATATTCGCCGATGATGACGTTCGTATCACGAATTAGTACATGTTAGAATCCATGGGCCATTGATTGAATCGAGTTCCACTGGTTAAATGGTTTACGAGGTTTACTTGTAACTGGAAGGTTATGGGTTCAAACACCGGTGGTTGGCGTATTGATGAAGAGCCTCGAACTAGGACGAAACACCTGTCCAGTACCTTGTGGTTTTCAATGGTTATCTAGCTGTTATTAAACTTTATATAGATTCATGATGAAAACTATCTCTAGATGTTTTTCTTCTATGCCTGTGATCTGTTTTGACATAAAAATATTTTTCTGGAACTACTTTCTCTTTATGAGAAGGCTTTCTGTTAATTAGATTAAGCTGTTGCTTTGATTTTACTTTGGTGATATTAGATACTTTTGTGTGGCTTTTTATATGATCAATATTGTACTGCGGACTCGATCTTTAAGGGTTTCATTGTTTCCACTGGTGGGTTTCGTGATGAAATGGCTTCGCTTAGAAAGGGAAGTGTGCTAGTCACTAGATACTGGGTAGATTTTCTGAAATTATAAGTAAAAATTATATCCAGCGACGTGTATCGAATCCGCCGTAGTGTAGATAGAGAGATGACATCGGATGGGGGATGATTTAATAGCGCGGATTGACGGAGACTCAAAGTTATCGCCCATTGAATTCTGACCCAGTTTTTTTTAATAACAATGTACTCATCTCATAATCTGAAGGTCGTCACTTCAATGTTTGTTTAAGGTTATGGATTCTCATTTCTCTGCTGAAGGGTCCAAGACTAGGTAAAAACAGATATCAGACACTTAATGATCTCCGATCTGATATAAGTTCTTGATAATGATATCTTTACCACTAACCTTAAGTTTAAATATTGATTTCTTCTAATCATGTTTTATCTGTTTGCTTTATTCCTTTATTTCTTTTTTCCCTACAGCCTTCTACGTGGTTGGCGAAAAGTTAGTGAAGAGTCATGGCCTATTGGTGCTAAGGACCCGGACTCATCAAACGGATGTTTTAGAGATTCAACAGACAATCAGTCAAATGTTTCTTCAGTTATCAGTAAACACAATCCACCTGTCCCGTTACCAATTGATGTGTTAAATGTAAGTGGTGCTTTGTGTGTGTTAATAACTTGTTTCGTCCTAGTTTGGGACACTTCGGCATTACGCACCTGCCAGGGTTCGAACCCAGGGCCTTCTGGTTACAGGGCGAGCTCGTAGGCCATTAAGCCACTCAGATTCGACTCAATGTTCAGCACATGATTTCTAACCCGGGAGACCCGGGTCCGAACTCTGGAGATAGGTGCGTACTGCTGAAGAGTCCCAAACCAGGATAACGGAAACAGCCGTACAGTACTCCCTGCAGGTTTTAGAATGGTTCTCTAACTGGTGTCAGCTCATGATGAAATCCCCCAATCCAATCAATCAAACAAAAATCCCTACAAAACCAATACTTGAAAATTGATCTGATGCTCCCTAGCGACGGGTTCTTGTGTGGTTCTAGTGGGAAGCCGTGACCATTAGGGTAAAGCAGGTTGAAGGTGAGTGAGGCAGTAACTCATCGAAGAAGACATTGCGAAGTGGTCACACTATGTCGTGAATTGGCAGAAGTTAGAATTCATGGACTGGCCGTTGGATCGGGTTCCAGTGGCTAATGAATGGTCTACGAGCTCGCTCACCTTGTAATCAGAAGGTCCTGGATTTGAACCCCGGTGGGTAAATAACTTGTTTCTCATGTAGTTTACTGACTTAGCTGTATGTGTTCATGCGTCAAATTAGTATGTATATATATGTATTTATATGTATATATGCTCAAAAATTGTCTTTTACTTCATGGAATTTCTCTCTTTGTTACTGTCATTCTTGATGCAAGGTAATTAAACATCTTTGTCTCACTGAATGCGATATTTGATTGATAGCTGTGTGAGATTTTAAGTGTAAGTTGTTTGCGTGTGTGTATGTGTATTTGTATGTGAAATTGTCTGCATTGCTCTAAAAATCATTCACATATTTGATTGTAACAACAATAATAATGATATTCTTCAAGTCTCATATAATTTGCAAATTGTTCAGCAGCTAGATAATTTGTAGTGACCCTAACTTTCAAATGAAGCTGTGAAGTCAACTGAAAGTTTCCCGTAGACCTAAATCTACGGATGACCTAGAAAGAAGAACAATCAGCTGATCGAAAGTCATACGAACCACGTTAACTGACAATAAAGAATCTTTGTGTGTTATCCAATGATATTTTAGGTTAGAAGGGGGAGATTATGTAACTGTAAAGATTCTTCCTCTTCGTTCAACTACATTTCAGAAGAAAAAAAATCTAAAGGAAGTACGAACCCTTAAAAGTAGACACATGATACTAGTCATTTACTACCTGGTGTCCATTCAAAGTACCCAGTTGTGTCAGTCGTGTTCCCTAATAGCTTGGTGGTAACCTCTTTAATTTCAATCCTTGTTGATACGGATTAGAATCGTAGATGGGACATGAATTCCTTCAGGATTGCAGATATATGCCTTGTTGACGAATGGTAATGAGCACGAATTCTAGTACCAGGGCTTCTACCGATTGCCTCAAACAAAGATCAAAGGTTATTGTTAATATATGAAAGGTAGTGAATAATCTTACGTAGTCGATACTTATTCATTTGAAAATAATTGATAGGAAAGAGAAGAGAACAAACAAAGAATTGGAAATCAGTTACAAACCAACGGAAAGATTAAAAGACTGTGTAGACTTTATTATGTAACTAATTTGGCGAATAAAATTGACACTAAGGTGGCTATTACAATAAAAGTAAGTGGCTAGATAAAAAGTTTCCGAATACACAGTTCAGTCAGGAGTTGGTCTATGGATTGGTAGAATTTCGGTTAGATAAAGAAGGTGTACGCAAAATCTTTCTGACTGGCACTGACCTTACACGGAAACTGTGTGCTACCTACCTATGTCAATTTATTGATTTTAGTAATCTGAATGGTAGTAGTATATCTATTAAGTTATACCACTCGGGTGGTCCGGGGTTCGATTGCCGACTGACTCACTCTTAGAACTCTCTAAGCCGGTAGTCAACCCTCTTAAGAGAAAAGGTTGGGCGTGTGGCGAGTGACTTCACTTGGTGATGAATAAAACCACTGCTACTCGCACTTCAAAGCTCTAGCTTGAAGCCATATGTTCCACTTGGGACGTAAAAGAATAAAATAAAAATAATAAAAAGAAGCTGATACTGAGGAACACACTAAATGTTCAGTTTTTCAAGTGTTGGTTTGTAGGGTTGATTGGTTACCGGATTCATTATGAGGTGACATTAGTTAGAGAACCATTGGAAAACCTGGGAGTACTAGACAGTTGTTTCATCCTAGTTTGGGACTTTTCATCAGTACGCTTCCACCGGGATTCGAACCCAGGACCCTCTGGTTACGAGGCGAGCTCGTATACCATTGAGCCAGCGACTGGGACCCGAACCAATGGCCCATGAATTCTAACCTCTGCCAATTCACGATATAACGCAAGCGCTAGCCAATGTCTTCGGCGAGTATTTGTTCTGACACCCGACCTGCTGCACCCTACTTGTCACGACTTCTCACTGGAACCCCTACCTGAATAGGGCAAGTTGCTAGTGAGCTTCTCATCGATATTCAAGTGTTGTTTTGTAGGGTTGATTAGTTATAGGATTTATCATGGGGTGACACTAGTTAGAGAACCATTGTAAAACTTGCAGGGAGTACTGCAAGTCCTAGTTTGGGGCTCTTCAGCAGTGGATGGGTGCGAAACAACTGTCCAGTACTTCCAGGTTTTCCAATGGTTCTCTTATTAATGTCAGCTCATGATGAATCCTGTTAAGTTTTTGTTTAACTGTCAATACATTGACATTAAGGTGAAGTATCAATGGGTTCTCTACCTTCGATCCATTACTCACCGGTGGCCTCATGGCGTCCCTGAAATCCATCACTCAGTTCAATGTTTTCACATGGAAGATATATCCACACTGTCGATGAAACACAGTGAGTTTGGTAAGATTCTGGAAATCTTCATCACCAGCACTCATCAGTCGGTCGAATTCAAAAATAAATCGGAATCAGAGGGTGAATTATTCTTCCTAAATGTCCAGGTTATACATGATGATCAGATGCGAGTCTACGGCAAGCTAAAATAGAATGGACAGCTGAGAAACTATCACAGTTGTTTCCCCCAACAACCAGAAAAAGAAACCTTATCATCACTTTAGCAATGAGAATCTATTGGACGTGTGCACTGAAGATAGATTGATTAAGGAATTGGAAACAATTTAATTAAGATTGAATAATCAGCCTCCTTTATTGGTGGATGTTTAAGGAGAATTCCACAAGCCTCCTCAATTGCAAGCATCTTCCTATTTCTTTGTCTGCTGACAATAACATTCAATGACTTGATAGCGCTGATATCATATCCACCGTAGTCCACAAGATGCTTTGCTGCTATTGAGCTTTTTGGTACTTTGAATTCAGGTGTTTTCAACCACTCTGTATTCAACTGAAGAGTCCTACCGAAATTTGATGAATTCATTAAATCCTGCCTTAATAATATTTGTTGCTTGTTTTCAGTGTCGAATTGTTAATCTGGCATTCAAGGAAGATATGATTAGTGTAGTTCTTCAAAACCGTCTCCCTAGATCGATTCGAAGAAAGTTCTTTGTTACATCTCAACTCCCCCGCCTTCTTAATGTTTGCTCTAGTTTGTTCACCAAAATGTTGAAGACAATATGGCATTGTTTTTCACATGCTTCTATAAAGTTAAGTAAATAAGGCCGTACCAGTAGTACATTGTCTAAACGCGTTTATAAACACCTACGACAATAGTTGTCGAAAGGAGAATACAATTCTCTGGAGGACATTACTACTTCTCGTCATGCAAAATCAGCAGACACCTTCACCTACAATCATATATGAAGGGATTTCGCTCACATATTTTTCATCCAACCAAAGTTCTAGCAATCCATAAAGAAGATCCTAAACTGTGTCTTCTGAAACGTTTTATCCAGTCACTTCTACTACCATAGGCGAATTAGTGTCAGTTTTGTTCCCCTGATTTGTTATCCAACAAACTCTAAGTAATCTTTTTATTTTTCAGCGGGTTTCCTATAAATTATTTACAAATGAACTATTCATCGTTTGTCTAATTAGTTGTCAACTGTCTTTGGATTACACAAGATTATCCATTATTATTGAATTCTCCTCATACACTTTGATTTATTTTTGTTACCAGCTAACAATAGCCTATGAGCTTTGTTGTCAATTAACAGAGACTCTGAGGCTCTAAAGTGGACTTGTAAAGAGACCCCCCCCTCCGTTTTTCTTGACTTATATGTGCCTAAGTAATAAGTTTAACCAGCGAATACGCGTCTCACTTTTTAATGAAGTTAGTTCTGTAGATTTCAGCAAGTCTGGTTGTTATAAAAATGACGTCTCAAGAAACTAATTCAACACTATGAAGTAACCTAAGTTTTTATCAGCCTCATTCAAACAGCCATATAATAGTGCCACATGTTAGGTGATCCACAGGAAAATAAAACTCAGTGCTGACTGTAGAATGAATACAGGAGTAAGACAAGGTTGCCTAACATCATCAGTGCTATTCCTGATTGTGGTGGACTGGATTATTCGTCAGACTGTGGTGAGCGAGAGGACAGGAGCACGTTGCATCGATAAGGAGATTCTAGAAGATGTGGATTTCGCGGACGATTTCTTTCTAATGGCACACAAGCAACAGAAGCGAAAACCAACAAGTTCGCAGATGAGTGTGGCAGCGAAGACAGAACTTCAAGTCAACACAGAGAAGATGGAAGTGATGAAGATAACCAACCACCACCACCACCACCATGCGTCGATGGCACAACGGTTAGGACGCTCGACGACTATGCACATGGTCCGGGGTTCAATTCCCGGCCGACGCACTGCCTTACCTTGGGCATGAGGCTAGCAACCCCATCCTGTAAAACTGAATGCTGCTACAGAAACTTCAAGCCTCAAGCTTGTAGTCCTATGTTCCACTGGGAACGTGAAGGAATAATACATATGCCACCACAACAACAAACACTAGTCACTATAAATGGGAGAAATTCGAAAGACGTTACTTCCTTCACTAATCAAGGAAGTTTCTTTTCACCTACAGGTAACTGCACGGATGAAGATGTCAAAACCAGAATCGGAAAAGCAAGACAGAACTTCATTGCTCTGAAATCAGTTTGGAAATCTTCAGCTTTCTGCAAAATTCGGATTTTCAACACTAATATCAAGCCGGTCAGTTCGTCTATTAATGTGTCAGGAACTTAGTGTATCACCAAGAGCATTTCTGACAGGCCACTGCCAACTTATCAATAGCTGCCTTCGGTGGTTCTGTGTTAAAAAATAGGTGGCCAGAAATAATTGGCAACTCAGCAAATATTCCCAGAGAAAGTGACAATGGATAGGACACAGGCTGAGCAGACCGTCGGGTGACATTACACGTGAAACCCTCGAATGGGAAACGACGAGTTTTGCTGTTTGTCGAGTATAACTTGTAGACCATCGTGTGAGGGGGGAGTCGACAGCCTGTGTCCAATCGTTGGGGCGGCTAAAGAGGAGATAATATGGAGATGTGCTATTTGAGCCGTATGTTCCACTCTGAGTTCAAGAGAATAATAATAATAATGGTAATACTATCGTATGTCAAAGCTTAAAGAATCGTGAATAACACCCAACCTTCATTCTAGAGCGATTACTCTTCTGTATTGTTTTTAGTCTTCAGGCTTCAGAGTAGTTCAATTCTAACAGTGATTATACATACATATATAAACGTTTTATCTACATTATATCTTCACTATTTGTCTACTTTAGAATCGGAACGTCGTACGCAACAATAATCGTTCCTATGACCCATCACCAATCCCACCTTATCCACCACCGGATTCACCAGAGATCCCTATTATTCAAAAAGATGAAGTAAGTCAGTCGGTTGATCAGTTAGTTTGTTGATTAAATTGTTTTCATATGATGATTTTTTGATGGATAGGTAACTAGCACTGGTGTTGAAAATGAACATTTCGTCGTGTTTTGAAACTTACTCGTCAGATGATGGTGGATCTATTTGCAATCTCTGACGAGTGAGTGAGTTAGTGAATGATAGTGTTTCCACTGAGATTCGATCCAAGCCCCACTATCATTTCAAAAGCTAAAGTGTTTTCCACCAGACTGTTTGGTTCATGAGGGTCATTGTTTGTTGACCGGGGATAAGCTGTTATTATTATTACTCTGGGTTTCCTCATGAACTGACATCGGTTAGTGGACCATTGGAAAACCATTAGGAAGCACTGAATAGCTGTTTCTTCCTAGTTTGGGATTGTTCAGCAGTATGTACCCACCCCACGGGGGTTCGAACCGAGGACCTTCTGGTTACAAGGCAAGCGCGCTCATAGACCATTAAGCCACTGGGACCCGATCCAATGGATTCTAGTGAGGGGGGGAGTCATGACCAGTGTGGTACAGCAGATTGGGTACGTGGTCGTATACTCGCCGGTGATATTCCCTACTGGTCGCGCCATATCGAAAACCGGCAGAAGTTGGAATTCATGTGCTAACTATTGGGTCTGGTCCCAGTGGCTTAATGGTCTACGAGCTTGCTAGTCTTGTAATTAGCAGGACCTGGGCCCGAAACCCCGCGGAGTGGGTGCGTACTGGTGCAGAATCTCAAACTAAGTGGATGAAACAACTGTCCAGTACTTCTTGGTGGTTTTCCCATGGTCCTCCAACCGATGTCTATTCATGATGAAATCATAAAACCAATCAATCGAATCCCTGCAAACCAACACTTTTACTCAATTTCTGCCCATTGATTGATTGATTGATTGATTGATCCGAGATGTGCAGCTTCTGTTGTTTTAACCTCATCGGTTCCACTGGTAACCACTATCATTCACCAGGTAACAAACATAATATTAATTCAGGAAATTTATACACTAATTCCATTTTTGTATGAATTTGAATAAAGCTCGAACAGAAACTTCTGCAGTGCTGTGCAGCGTCAGTTCTTCTCAAGAGTTTGGTTTGTAGGGATTCGATTTGTTTTGAAATTTAACCACGAACTGATATCAGCCAAAAGAACCATTGAAAGCCAGCACTGGTGTACTGGATAGCTGTTCTGTCCTAGTTTGGGACTCATCGGCACTACACACCCATTGCTGTCCAATACTCCCTAGTTTTCAATAGTCCTCTAATTTATATCAATCCGTGATCAACTCGGAGAAAACAAAACTAACCCTTACAAACCAAACTATAGAAGATTTATCTGATGTTCGCTAGTGACTTGCTACAGGATGGAGTTCCTTGGAGTTCTAGTGAGAAGTCGTGACCAGTGAGTTCCATACAGATGTCACGTGTGAGGATGGATGTCCCACCGACAACATTAGTTGGGGTCAAGCTAAATCACAAATTGGTAGAAGTTAGAATTCATGGGCTGGCCATTGAATTGGGTCCTAGTGGCTGAATGGTATACGAGCCAGCTTCTGTCTGTCTGTCTGTCTGTTTTCGACGTAGAACTTTGCACCGATGTGCGCCAGTTCAAGTCGCCACGCTTCCTCCATGCAGCACACAAAGTAACAGAAGAAAGTACAAGAAAAGCATATTAGAGACAGTAAGCACAGGTGTGAGACAAAGGAAGAGTAATAACGAAGAACAAAACAGTTTCATTGGAAATCATAAGTTACAAGGAGTGGATGCATCTGCGCCAGCCAGCCATTGAGAAGGATTTTGAGCCATGTCACCAATTGTTTCCAGCCATTGGTTTTTACCGTCCCGAGGACCCCAACCAGCTTGCCAGCTTGCCTTGTAACCGGAAGGTCCTGGGTTCAAACCCCACTCTGTGGGTGCGTACTGCCGATGATTCCTAAACTAGGATGAAACAGCTTTCCAGAACTCCAGTGCTGGTTTTCAATGGTACTCTAACTGATATCAATCCGTGATCAACTCGTGAAAAGATATCAATTCGTTTTCTTGACAAATTTATTTAGAATATGTAAGTTCAATCCAAGAGTAAGCGTTTCTGTTTCAATTGTATTTAACTTTAAAGTCAACAGATCACAAATAAACTTTTCTGGATTATCCAGGAAGTCGTCATACAAATTCTCCCTTGTCAAGGATTTCAGAGTATCAGTCAATCGCATATTGAATTAACAAAATCGCTATTGTCACAATTGAGACACGAAGCCCGATCCTTCAGTGATGTCGTCCATAGTTTGAATATTATTTTGGAACCACAATTTAAGCAGGCGCGTACGTGTTTTCGATAAATTCTCATCAGACTTGATTACAATTATAATAATTAAAAAATATCAGTCATACGCATTTGAAAAACAGTGTGGGTCAATAGAATCAAATATTATCAAAAGGAATGTAAGTGGAACAGTAATAATAACAAATCGTGAAACTAAGGTTCTAAAACACAAAATAATTGAGCAAAGAATATCCTTTTCGATAATTTCCTCTTCTAGCTCTGCAGTTATATTATGCTTACGCACATAGAATATTCTAGAGTAGTAGTCAATAACAATACTAGTGTTTTTTTTAAAATAATATCGATTTGTAAAGTAAGATCACAATGGAATTACAGTCCCTTAAAGATGCTTAGATTATACTACTACTAATAATAAAGATATAATAGCAAATAGAATATCAACTAAAATTAGACAGATTTCTACAAAAATTAAGGATCATTCAAACCTAGATGGCCAGGGTAATGATAATGTCTGAACTAACTTCTTTTGGATGCACAAATTAGGCTTGTTAATATGGATCCCAACGGCCAGCCTCAGCAATATTTAGTAGTCAAACTCTTAAGGCGGAATTGAGATTCGTTGGTGTGCGAAAATGACCCTGACAACATGGTTAACGTCAATTTTGTGTTCTGTATCCACAAGATGAGATAGAATAGCGCTGCGAATAGATTTTGTTTGTCCTTTGCTAAACCACACACACACACACACACACGCAACTATAGCATAGTATGATATTAGTAATGAAGTTAGCAGTACAAATAAAACTAAAGATAGTATTTACAGTGATCCGGTATCCGCGGGAGAGATAACTAACTATTCTAGGTTGGAGTTGAAAGCCTGTCGGAGGTAGAGGGATTGAACAAACGTTTTCTGAACACTAAAATTGGGTCAAAACATTTTCTTGTGGCAACTGCTTCTAGCTATGCTTAGCAGTCAAAAGTGTACAAACATAGGTAGTTGAAATGGTTTCGGACTAAATTCATGAATTCCATTCAAGATCTTCAACAGAAAACATGTGCAAATTATCTTGTAGTAGAGAAGTCTCTCGAAATCCTTAATAAATGGAGAAATTGTATAACGGCTTCTCAGAAAATCCTGTGGCAAATTTATCTGTAATCTGTTGTCTCTGAAGGTTATATTGAATTGAAATGGAAGTGCTTCACCTTTGATTTAACTTTGATATATTCTGAATAAATTTATCAAAAGAATTGATGTTGGAGTACTGCTAAAATTATTGTTCTTGCTTTATTCAAATCCTTGGAGTGATCATCGAAGCGTGCGTCCGTCCTAGGTAGGTAGGAGTCGACATGTTAACAGAGGGTGGACATTTTGGATTCCATCAGTCAAGGGAGAAACCACAACAACATTAATTGACTTCAAGTTCTAACTGATTTTGCGTATCATCCCTACAAATATCATCACCGATTACTGAAACTGAATGGTATTTAAAATGGGTAGGATTATAAGTGAACTAGGATTTGGATACGTTTATTCTAACAACGTATTTGAATAGCCTTACAACATGTTGTATATCGATTGTCATGATTATGAACCCTTAAGGTGGTATACCGTGTATATGTATATACTCTTTGATATTAGATGGTTGGTGACAATTAGAAAGAAGCTCACCACCTAGGTTTCGTGCATCTTATCACTCACCAGTCAGCAAGAGGTATCTACAGTCTTATAGGGACTCATGTATGTCCCTTCTGAGATTCGAATATGTGTCACCCAGTACTGCTTGCAATCACAGAAACGTTACCATTGAGCTATTCGTCTTTACGGGCGATTCTCATCTAGCAGTGTAATGGAAACTTTGACTGGACACTAGGTAGTAAGTAAATGTGTGTCCATTCCTGGGTGTTGATGCAGACTGAATTCTGTCAGTCAATGGTAATGTCTTTGACTGCAGCACCAGGTGACACGGGTTCGAGTCTCAGGAGAAACATAAATTCCTTCAAGGTAATTATAGAAGAAGACATTGCGAAATGGTCGCGCTATGTCTTGAATTGGCAAAAGTTAGAATTCAATGATCATTGGATCGGGTCCCAGTGGCTCAATGGTCTACGAGCTCGCTAGTCTTGTAACCAGAAGGTCGTAGGTTCGAACCCTGTCGGTGGGTGCGTACTGATGAAGAGTCCCAAATTAGTGAGAAACAGCTGTTCAGTACTTCAAGGTTTTCCAATGGTTCTCTAACTGATGTCAGCTCATGATGAAATCCTCCATACAATTATAGATACGCCTTGATGACTGGTGAATGCCAACAACAAGCACGCGATCTAGGTCAACCAAGGCTTCCGGCGATAGTTTACCTGCAACCATCCAATAATAACAGTTTAGAGCGCATCACTGTAACAGCAGAAGGCAAGACATGGAAGTCAAGGTACATATATTTTCAAGTGATCAAACAGCTGTATATATCTATACAATTTATATTCCCTAACCAATCACTGAGCGTGTAATTTTTGGTCTCCATTAAACTACATAAGATAGAATGTTCAAATGCATATTTTATTCTGCGGCTAATACCTTATTAGGCAAAGTTAAACTTTCAACACCACTAACAACCAATCAGCGAACAACCTTGAACGGACCAATCACATTAAAGAGGCATTTATGATAAATGGAAACGGTTACAAGGGGTATCTTTCCCGAACATGTGAGAGAAACACCTCCCAGTTTAGCATCGGACTGTCAATAAAGAAGTCACACCACATCCTGTACATATATTCATCTAAATAACTATAGATGTGATCCATTTATAGCCCTTATCCTGTTTTCAAGCGGCCCCAAAACCCTTCAATGGAATTCGTATGACTCCTCGTAATGGGATCCACGACATCACTTGAAGGGTTCACTCTGTGATGAATATACCCCAGAGATGACAGCGAATTATAACCTTTCCACTCGTCTGTGTGTATAATTGACCCCTGTTTAACAAGTCTCGTTATAATAGGTATTAAAGTGGTTGCTTTTCTGTCAGCTATCTGTTCGACGAATCCCTTTCGGAGGTTGGTGTCATATAAACTTGATACCCAAATGTTGTTCGCTGGCTGGCGATCACGGTTGTATTTCTTTTTCACCAGCACAGTTTCATCGACATGCACGACAACGTCTTCTCCACCCGACAAAGAAGTGATTTTCTCCGTTTTCCACGAAGCAATATCTCTGCAATGCTGGTACCATTGAACTGTTTTGAGTAGGCTATTCGCCGTCTCGGCAGCTGCTGCTCTCACCGGCTGTTTCAACATCCAGTAGTTGCAGATATACAAAATCTGGGTTAGGGAGAGATGCGAACTAGCGAAAAAAGTTCTTACGAAATATTAAAATTTGCAGCTTACCCTCTCTAATGCTAACACGCTTCAAACATATAGCACAACGATGAACAAAGCCATCAGTTGATTTGCTATAGCTTTTTAAAGTCGTGACACCACCACACAAACAAATTCGCTCCTTCCGGAGCAACCCTTAATCCAGGTGATACTGGAAAACACTGTCCTCCTCGAATTGCAACCGTAACCTTGTTGTTAGGGCACTCATTTGAAATGAATCAAGCGCTATACAATATTGAACTACGTTCGTGAATCTCATTGGATAATTCGACGTCGTTCGCTGATTGGTAGTTAATGGTGATTAAAGTTTAACTTGGCCCCTTATTGAACTGTGTGAATATTATTCAGACGTTAACACTAGCAAATACTATGATTCTTACTGTGAGAATAATATTCCGTTGGAACCTATTGTGTGTATAACACCATTACACCATGATATGTAACTACTTAGTGGTATGGTGATCTCACTGCAAACTTGACTGATATAATTCAGTCTGTATCGAACGAAGGAGTAGACACATGAAACTAGTTACTTACTAACTAATGTCCAATCAAACATATCCAGAAGCGTCCTGCAGGAAGTGAATTTTGAGCCCGAATAACTCAGTGGTAACATCTGTGACGTCGGTGGTCTAGCGGTTAGGATGCTCGCCGACCATGCATATGGTCCGGGGTTCGATCCCCGGCCGGCGCACTCCTTTACCTCAC
Organism: Trichobilharzia regenti; assembly: GCA_944472135.2. Classification (NCBI taxonomy): domain Eukaryota; kingdom Metazoa; phylum Platyhelminthes; class Trematoda; order Strigeidida; family Schistosomatidae; genus Trichobilharzia; species Trichobilharzia regenti. The sequence continues at coordinate 43,568,185 of OX235267.1, forward strand.
TGAGCCAGAAATAATGCTGGTAAAGAGGAAAGGTTGGGCATGAGGCTAGCAACCCCATCCTGTAAAAATTAAACACTGCTACAGAAACTTCAAGCCACTAGCTTGGAGCCCTATGTTCCACTGGGAACGTGAAGGAAAAATTATTTATTTTATTATTTAACATTTGTGACTACAGAACTGGGTGTACTGGAGTTCAAATCTCTGAAGGATTATGAGTTCCTGCAAGGCAACTACAGATTCATCTTGCTGACACTTGTTAGAGTGCTAACAACAATCACGGAATCTAGATTCCATTATAGATAAGATTTTATTTTGATAAATCGCACAGTGTTTACAGTTATACTTATATCAATATTATAACGGAATCTAGATCTTGACAGGACTTTCTTTGGTCGATTGTCTCCACCCATCTAACAAAGATCAAAAGTTACACACATAATATCAGAATTGACTTGACTGATCGGATTCTGTCTGCACAAAAACGAAGGACTGAGTGCAGGACAGTAGTGTTCCAGCCTAGTGTTCCTCGGTCATAGTATATGCTCTCTAATTCTTTACACCTACGCTTATTAGTATATATTTCAAGGTTCACCGGGTTTTTGTTCTCACCGCTAATTTCTGTAGTATTAGTAGTAATAGTAATGGTGTTAAACAGTATTGTTATTAACTATACAATCTTTCAGACGACAACTGTTATATAATTAAATGCAGGTGAATGAATGAATACAGGTCTTAACAATAAACCATGAACATACAACCAAACAAACTATCGAGTGAAAAACCGTAGTAGGACACAGATTAGTAGACCAGAGCAGAGGTATGTTAGCTTTCAACAACACATACAACCAACCAACCAACTAACTAACCACTATGTGTACAATATACGGAGGAGAAAAGAATGCTTCTCAAAAATCAATGCATTTCACTGCGATACTAAAAATCGATGTTTATTATCGTGTGTTATATAATATTAATACCACACTTTTAATGATAATGATAATAATCATAATAAAAGTATACTTTTTTAGAAATTTAAAATGCATATCTTAATTTATGTTCTATACTGTGTGTGCTTTTTCTAAAAAAAGAACTAAATTATGTGAGCATGATAAATCACTTGACTGATTTTTCGTTTCCTATAGAATAGAAAAAAGTCAGGAAGTTCAAACCTGTGATTAAAATGGGTTTTAGAAAAGTATATATACATATATATATATCTTCTAGTTTTAATGGTAATAATACTAATAACTTCTGAGTTCTAAGCTAGCTAGTGTGTGTGTGTGTGTGTGTGTGTGTGTAGATTTCGATCGATTTTAAGGGTATTTTAGAGTCATATTTTGGGGTGAGCTGATGAGAACTTTCAAACTTGAATGAAATCTCTGTTTAGCCTCTCCAGGGTATCCTGTTAACTGATTTCTTTTCATGATGAAAGAATAATTAAGTTGGAGGATGAATGAATCGTATTTTTGATTTTTCATGAGCAGTACTCACTCACGACTCCATTGAGAATTGAGCCGAGGACACCTTCACGTTACTCTATTTTTGAGTCTGTTGACAAATCAGTCATTCGAATGAAATTCGATCGCCAGCCTATGCCACCAGTGGAGACTATCTGTCCTCATTATCATCTTAAATGACCTACTCCTCTTTAAAGTCATACCACCATTAACTTTTCATTTATTACTTTTCTGACGAGTTGATCACGGATTGATATCAGTTAGAGAACCATTGAAACCAGTTGGGGAAGGTGGGGAGTACTGGACAACTGTTTAATCAGCCTAGTTTGCGAATCATCGGCAGTACGTACCCACAGAGTGGGGTTTGAAACCAGGACCTTCCAGTTACCAGACATGCTGGCTCGTATACCATTCATTAGCCACTGGGACCCGATTCAATGGCCATCCCACGAATTCTAACTTCTACCACCGACGACACTGGTTGGGGTCGCGCTAAATCACAAATTAGTAGAAGTTAGAATTCATGGGATGGCCATTGAGGTGTCGGGTCCCAGTGGCTGAATGGTCTACAAGCCAACTTGCCTTGTAATCGGAAGGTCCTGGGTTCAAACCTCACTCTGTGGGCTCCGTAGCTGCAGTCAAACTGGTAGATACACAGAAGAGGCAAATTTAGGTAGTTTATCCTTATTACTCGAACGTAGTTTGTTATACCGGTAGAAGGTGAAATCAAAGCTGGAAATTGAGCTGGTAGCCTCTGTATGTCTAGCTCAGTGCTGTAAAAATGTATAAATATACCGGTCCAAGTACTTTCCTTACACAAACACCCGTCTAGTCTACTTGTCATTTGGATGTTTAAAAAGACAGCCGTACTTCGGGGTTCTCTTTCACACGTGAATTTCATAAGTGAATGTACTTCATTGAATTGGAATATTATTGAGTTTCTATCCATTCGTTTTCACAAAGGATGAAGGTATCATCCAAATATACTGGCAGTAAAATGATAATTTTCTGGTAAGGTTGTTCAAAGGATCATTTTCCAGTTTACTCAGAAAGAATTCTGCTAATACGTGATACCCAGTGGAGAGTCCATTGCCATCCTTATCCATCTATCTACAGAGTTCACCAACAAATTTAAAATCCATATTCATGGTGCACTTAAGCAATACTTCTTTGGGGGCTTTGTCCTGGGATCCCAAATATTTAATCTTATATAGATTTTCTTATCGATTGGTTGGACAGAAGTGCTCTGACTCAAGTTGGCATGTCGTCTCCTTGTGCATATGAATCGAAGATGTCTACTCATGTAACTTAAAGTCAACTGATGGATGGTGACTAACAGTGGAATCCAGTCAGGATATGCATTTCGTCCTATTTAGGATTCGTTATCTGGATGTACTCGCATTCTCAATTGAGTGACGGTATTCCCACAGGGGCTCGAACCTGGTGCCCATAGTTTCAAACACCAAAGCGTTATCCACTAGGCCACTTCGGCCACGTGAGCCACATCTTGTGCAATGTGTCTTATTAATAACCTAATTCAGTTTAGATTTTCCCGTCGACTGATTGGACCGAAGTTGACATGTCGGGATTCTAATGTTTATTAACTCGCCATTTTTTGTTCACAGATGTAATTAACCAATGCGGCTAAATAAAGGTAATTCCAAAACTGTCGTCACTTCCATATTAGATCACCTCTTCCAAATAAAGCTGGCCAGCACTGAAGAGTCTTTCCCTATCATCATCTATGGGGTATCGAATGAATTACCAAAGGCTTCTAGATACCGAATAGCCCAGACAACAGTGGTCATTGTGATTCGCCTAAATCATCCAAAGCTCTGTGTGCAAAATAAATGGGTACAGTCAGTCCCTACTGCTAACCTTGCCTTCTATCGAACCTACGAATTCGTAAATTCTGTGTTACTTCCCTCAATTTACCTCATATTCAGTTTAGTGTGATACTAACTCTCTGTCACTTACTGATGCTTTTCAAATGTAATATATCGATTCCAAATATTGATTCAGTTTGATTTAAAACAACAATAATGATCAAGAGTTGGTTTGTTTAAGGATTAGAATTTCTTCCCGAGTTTGCCCGTGGACTGATGTCAGTTAGAGAACCATTGAAAATCAGTAGCGGAGTGCTGCACAGCTGTTTCATCGTAGTGCTCGGGAATCATCCGCAGTACGCACCCACAGAGTGGGGTTTGAACGCAGGACCTTCCGGTTACAAGGCAAGCTGGCTTGTAGACCATTCATTAGCCACTGGGATCCGATTCAATGGCCAGCCCATGAATTCTAACTTCCACCACCAATTCGTAACGCATTTAGCGCGACCACGGATCAATATCATCTGTGGGACATCCACCCTCACACTTGACTGGTTGGACCTCACTGGTCACGACTTTTCACTATGACTCTCGGAAACTCCATCTTGTAACAAGTCACTAGTTGGTTTGTGGTCGTGCTAAATCACGAATTGGTAGAAGTTATAATTCATGGGATGGCCATTGAGGCGTTGGCCCTCAGTGGCTGAATTGTCTAGAAGCCAAGTTGGCTTGTAACCGGAAGTTCCTGGATTCAAACCCCACTCTGTAGGTGTGTAGTACCGACGATTTCCTAGCACTAGGATGAAACAGCTTGCTGTTCAGTACTCCCTGTGGCTGATTTTCAATGGTTCTCTAACTGATATGAATTCGTGGTGAAACTTAGAAAAACATAACTAACCCTTACAAATCAAACTATAGAAAACTTTATTTCTTTCTTTGCTTTCTGAGTGGAACATAGGACTTCAAACTTGTGACCTGTGAAGTTTCAGTGGAATTGGTGTTGTTAACACTCCCTTTTTTAATAAACAAGGTTTAAGAGTTCGTCGACAGGGGGGCGAAATCCGGACCCCGTGTGTGTGTGTGTTTGTGTGGTCGGCGAACTAACGCTCATCACCATTATCTTACCTAATAATATTTTATTCAAATTATTCACTCAAATTATTGTGTATTTAATGTTGAGTTGAAGGCTAAACATTCTCCCTATTCCTCACTCACTCATTCTCTCTCTCTCTTTTTGTATCTCACAGTGATGAGAAACTTTGTGAACTTATACATGGTTATATATTCTGTGTTATTAAACATCAAAGCTAAAAGTACACTCTATAATACCATGCTTCCTTGGTTAATATATATTCAATCTGATATTTCGTTTTTATTAGTTCATGTTGTGATGAGTACTTTTAGCTTAGCAACCATTTGACAATGAGCCATACCTGCTGTGTTGTAGGGTCTAATAATAATAATAATAATAATAATATCAGCTGACTGACTGATTACTCAAAATTCGGTTAGTGAAGCCGAGTTCAAACTTTTGACTAACTCCATTGGTTAGTTATGGTAGTCGAATGCTGTGTAGACCTATGAGACACAGCTTCACAATAGTACTTGTATTTTAAGAGTTTGATTACACTAGTGTCCTTTTCTCTTAATTTCAGTGATGGTAGTAGTAGTAGTAGTAGTAGTAGTAGTAGTATAGCGTCGTTTGCTACAGACAAGATTTGTCAGTAGTATATTAAGGCAGACTGATACGAAGTTGTCAAAATCGAAACCAGCACTTTAAGCCAATGGCTGGCTACAGAGGTGGAAGTGTTTATTCTTTAAATCTGGATCTAGTTTACGTTGGGGACAAGAAATAATCTTATTGGACAGTTTTTCGTATTCTTATTTAACCTTGGACCAACCAATCAGGAGGATTGATTGTCCGTATAGTATAGTTATATGTGCATAAATATGTTGTGTTTTTCCTTAATAAAGGTTAATTACCAGGTCTCTTATCTTATCCCACAGCAGTAGTAGTAGAACTGGAAAAGATAAAGCCTTTAGTATATGAGAAATCGTCATCCAAATACCGTATGTATTCTGGTCAACTACCATTGTCAAATTTAATTTAATTTTAGATTTTCCCGTCGATTGAATGGACTGAAGTGTTCCGTCTCAGGTTGACATGTCGGCTTCTTGTGGAGATGCTTCGACAATGTCTGGGCGTGTAGTTGGAATTTAACTGGTGGATGATAACTTGAAGTGGAATCCAGGATAACTCTCACTTCGTCCTATTTGGGACTCGTCGGTCAGCTGGACGTACCTGCATTCCCCAGTCAGTGAGTGATGATGTTCCCACCGAGGCTCGAACCCAGTGTTCATCCACCAGTTAAATTCTAACTGCATACCCAGACATCGTCGAAGCATCTGGACAAGAACCCGACATGTCAACTTGAGTGAGACCGAGCACTTCCGGCCAATGAATCGACGGGAAAATCTAAAATTCAATTAAATAATTAATATTACCCGTTGCACAAGGGGTGGCTAGCTCTCGCGGCCCAAGTAGTCTAGTGGATAAGTCTTTGGCGTTTGAAACTATGAGCACTGGGTTCGAGCCTCGGTGGTGGGGACATCATCACTTACTGAGGAATGCAGGTGCATCCAGATGACGAGTCCTGAATAGGACGAAAATCGCATCCTGGTTGGATTCCACGGCTAGTCACTATCCACTAATTAAATACCATTGTCAAAATTAACTTTTGTATTTTTAGAAGGGGATCATGATGATAAGAATAGGACCTGCAGCCCCAAAAGCTTCGAATTAGATCAGCGATTTCAAATCGTAGCTCGTATCTTCAATAATTTTTAATGTCTTCATAGTTTTCGTTTAGAAGAAGAATAATTAGAGCGAACTGTTATTGTTTTCAATAAATTCTTCTTGAGGTTGTACTACTGTAATTCATCCCACTAAGTTTAGCATACACTAGAGCCAGTAAAGGTGAATTCGAATTATCAAGTATACAATTTACAATTGAATTCGTAGTTTTCACACTTCCAGGAGTGATTATCATTTCATCGCCGCAATTTCATTTGGGAATTGAAAATATTCAGATCACGGTATGTGATCTGCTTGATACCATCATCCTACAGCAGCTGCCTGTTTAAATCACTGGACTACCAGGATTTTGCGTTCATCGAAATGCTTAAATCTTCTGCATTTCTTATTGTTTTAATTGTGCAATTATATCATTTGAACTCTACGTGAACTCGCGCGCATATTTAAATTGGCTTCCAACTAGACGTCATGCAATTCTTGAAAGAAATCAAGAAAAAAAGACAGAAAACAGAATTGGTTTTCTTCGCATATACAAAAACTCTACGTCATTTGATATGCGTCAGACTATTACTTTATAAGTGAACCCTGTATTACCTGGGAAGCATCGTTTCAACTACAGGCAGAACTGACGAGGATATCAAAGCAAGGATCGGAAAAGCAAGACAAGCTTTCATTTCTATCAAGTCTCTGTGGAGGTCAACAGCACTCAGCATGCAAATGAAATTAAGATCCGGATTTTCAACTCCAATGTGAAGTCAGTCAGTGCTACTTTACGGATCAGAGACTTGGCGTGTCATAAAGAGCATCTCAAACAAACTACTTACCTTCATTAACAGCTGTCTTCACTCAATCCTCAAGATCAGATGGCCAGAAAGGATCAGCAACAGGGATCTCTGGCAGTGAGCGAACCAATCCTACAGGAACCGATTGCGCAACAAATAAGCAGGAAGGAATGGAGATAGATTGGCCATACTCTGAGGAAAACACCAAGCGACATCACGCGACAAGCCATCGCTCAAGTGGAACCTGAGATGAAAGCGGCGAATTGGTCGTCAATGCGAGGGTAACATGGAGGAGGAGGTGATATGAAGAGGAGATGAAAGCATGTGGGCAGACCTAGAGGGGGGTGAAAACTTTAGCAGAAAACCGAATGCAATGGAGACGTTTGGCTGAAGCCCTATGTTCCTCCAGGAATTAAAAGAAATAATAGTAATAATAAACCCTGTATTAAGAGGGAATATTTTGGAATTAAATACGCTGAAAATTTATGCAATATATATGTTCACATACTGTCTGAAATAAAGCTTTATCATTATTATTATAAGTGGTAATCAAGAAACCAAGCGTAAGTGCATCATGCTACATATTACTGATGATGAGTTGTTGGGCACCACTGAAATCAATCAGTCTAGTGCTTATTGGGCAGCCGGATGTCTCTTTACCCTATTTGGGACCGAGCTCATCACAGACAGTGTACCTGGCTTGTCTCAGCTCAGAGAGAGCCAGCTAGCTGCTACCTGGACGAACTGGTGACACCCATTAATGAAATTCACAACTTACAAATTCCTTGGCAATATTCACAGCTCGCGGAGTGATTATTTCACCATAGCTTCCTTTGGAAGGAGAGATTGCTCAGATCAGAATCTGGGGTGTGAGTGAGTACTGTCCAACTACTCATTTCAATTAATCAGTAGTATGTAGCGTGAAGAATTAGAATTATATCAGGAAATGTAAGATGGTACAAGTAAAAGATGAAATATATTAACCAGTTAATCTTTGATTTAATATATATATGTGGTCATTAAGAACATGAAAGATAAAATCAAATGAAATAATTCAACGATATGCATTCATCTGTTTATACTCTACAGATCCCAAAGGTGAGGTAATATGAATACTACAGAGGAATAAATCACCAAATGTGACAGACTTGGGTTGAGGAAGTTCAAGGGGGATAAATAACAAGGCGAAGTCCAACAATAGCGTCCGAGGAGTATGAACGCCCCAGTGACCTTGAACGCATGCTAGTCGTCGTTGGCTAACGGCATCTGTCATTATCATGGCTGAAATATCAACGCTATTCACCAACTTAGGAGCAAATTTCACCCAGATCATGTTTCTAAGTACTGTTTGGACAGTGTGTTAATAGCTCGTTAGGGTTAGGATTAGGGTTAAGGTAAGTATTGGGGTTAGAATTACGGTTTGAATAAGGGTTATGATTAGTATTAGGATTAAGGTTAGGTTTAGTGTTAGGGTCAGGATTAAGCTTATGGTTACGATTAGGGATAGATTTATAGTTGATGTCATTTATTTTGATTTTTTTATTATCCACGTTTTCGTGGTATGTGGTCGTCTATCCTCTTACTGGAAACCATAACAATTCAACGTAGGGCTTTTTTGGGAGACAGCAAGCAAGATGAGAGAGATAAACGATTCACAAAACACAGTTTATGTTTAGTCGTCTCGGTGAATAATGTGCATGTACAGAAACTAGTCTAACTTATCAACTGATACTCCTCGTCACAATTAGGATGTATTTTTAAGCCATATCAGAGAAAGATAACCTATTTAATGCGTTTTCAAGCATTCTCTTGTCAATATACATCATTTTTTGAGGAAAGATTCCTCATTTTTATGATTGGTCAGCTGAAGGTCACTCGTGGGGGTTAGCAATCCTGGGACGCTATTGTTGAACTTTGCCATTAACAATACTAAGAATAATAATAATGGTAAACTCGCTTTAGTAATAATAGGAATTTCTGAATTTTAAGGTAATATGTGTAGATTTGACTGATTTCAAGAGTTATGTGTGGCATATCTGATGCGGTGCACGCTGGTGACGAGTCTCACACCATTAGGAAATTCTTGTGTTGATGAAGATCAGCTGTTCAAATGCATTACAATCAATATGTCCAAATACTAGCTCGCTAGTTCATAATGCTAAGTCTTCTGAATGACTTAAGAATATGTCGTTTGCTGTAAATCCCTTCAGTGGTTTTTGAACTGATACCAGCCCTCGATGAATATTGTTTGGTAAAGATAAAGAATAGCAACCACAACGGAGTGTGAATGCACCAATGCACCTTTGACGCATATCATTTGTTGGATAATAGAATCAATAAAAAAAGAACCATTTATTTACCAGGAAAAAATTAATCAATAATAATAATAATGCTAATGAAACACATGAAAGACGATATTTTACTCTGACGTAATTGAAAAATACTTTTCACTTATAATGAGGGTTAATGGTTTTCAAGTTTGTCTGTCTGTTTTCAGCATAGAACTTTGCACATATGTGCGGCTGTTCAAGTCGCCACACTCCCTCCTTGTAGCACACAAACCAACAGAAGAAAGTAGAAGAAATGCATAATAGAGACAGTAAACAGAGGTGTGAGACAAAAGGAATAGTAATAACGAAGATTGACAGATTGACACAATTTCCTTACTTGAGCATTAAAGTCACCAGCTAGAACGACTATATCTGAGCGTTTAGCCTTTGTCACCAAACTAGACAGCTTTTGGTAGAACTCATCCTTCGTTTCATCCGAACTGCAGTCAGTGGGGGCGTAGGCGGAGAATACGAAAAGGCATCGGCGAGTAGTGCAGTCCTTTCTCCTTCTTACTGATCCGTTCAGACGGACAGCACACATTCGGCTATCTACCGGGATCCAGTCAAGTAATGTCTTTTCTGCCCTAGTACTCAAAGCTATCCCTACGCCAGCTAATCCTCGTGAACTGGCTGTGGCATCTCCTGACACCCTCAAGGTGAATTTTGAAGATTCAACCTGTTGACCAGGTGGGGTTAGGTGAATAACCACACTTGGGTCTTGTATGCGTGTTTCTGAAACACAACATACATCAATGGCTTGGGACGCCAGAGTCTTGGCTAGGGATGCTTGTTGTCCTATTTAGCAAAGTGTCCTAACATTAAATGCTCTTATATGAAATTGGTGGAGTGGCTTTAGGAGGCTGTCGGTGGTGGTTTTTTGGCTTCCGTCGTTTTTAGTGGACACAGAGTGAAGAGGGAGTGAGGAGCCATCAAGTAGAGGAGTTGTATCAGTGGGAGGAAGGCAAGGCAATGGAGATGACAAAGATAAGTGAGGATTAGAGAGGTTTTGTGTGCATTTCGGATTGTGAGGGCGATTGTTACTTCCCGGCTGCCCGCACCGTGGAAGTTGATTGCGTGACCGCAGAGCCCAGAGGACAACTGCTTGAGGCCGGTCACATGCGGTCTCATTTTGTTTGTTCTTTATTGTTTGGTGTGTCTCAGTAGCATATTTATCACTCCTGCCCTGTGACACGGCAGCAGGAAGCGCGGTCGTTGTTAATCCGGGCCCCGACCGATCCGGCATGATATTTTGAGAGTTTGTTTGTGTCATAGTTTTGGATTGGGTAGCTGCTTTTTGTTTAACCGCTATCCAAACAACCTTTCTGGCATGGTAGGACCTCAAGAGACATAAGCCTCAGCCAGTATAGCTTGATTAGGTTATTTAGGTGTTCAAGCCCGACCAACACTTCAAGGTAGCAGCTTTCGGTCGGGCAAGTTTGCTAGTTTGCTAGCTGTCGAAACGGTTTTATCCAAAGGAACAACGAAACACTCTCCTACCATTTATTGATTTATTTACAAAAGTACAAATAATGATAAAAAAAACACCATCTTCTTAACACTTACCTTGACCCTCTATCCTAACTGTGACCCTAACCACAACCTTAACACCAATCCTAACTATAACATGTGAGATAAGGATATGAAATATTTACACATCAATTCATGCAGAGTATTCATCCTGCGTGTTGTAATAACCACACGGTGTGTGTGGGGGGTGGAGTCGGTAGACTAACGATCGATATGCGTTCAAGGTTATTAGTGCGTTCGCCCCCCTCGTAGCTAACATACCGAGACTGTCGTTTAAGCAAACAATTTTTCCCAGTTTTTTTTAAATAATAATAATATATATTCTCATTTTTGTACATGTGGGACGCCAGTTTACAGGTATCATCAATTCGATAAATTACACATACGATTAGTAAGCATAGTTAGTAAAGATAATATAATAAGGTACATATTTTTTCCTAGCTATGTAGGATACACCAGTTGTATAGGCATGCATATTGTTTAAATTACATGATTTACGGTTGCTGTCATTCTGTCTTTAGTTTGTGGGAAAAACCTGATAACTAGTGATTCAATGGACCACATCAAGAGATATAGAGATATTGACTTCGCATTAACAAAAAACCCCAAGTATTCGTTGGATGGATTACAGATGCTTGGGAGAATAAATAAAGCTTGAAGTCAATTTCTTAATATAACAATAAAATGAATCTTATGATAGTATACTGTCTTTCAATGCACATGACAGTTGACAGGTATCATCAATATGATAATAATGTACACATGGGTAAGCATGTTAAAAATATTTCACTGACACAAGATATATATGGAATATTGATAGTAAACACACTTTGCATAAGTTAAAACAGTTTATATGATATAATCGTAGGCACCAGTATTGTTTGAATTCTTCGAAAGAGCGCGTAACAACTGGGTGTTGCGTTACATTTGGTTGATATGGTGGACTACTCACAAAAGTGTAAAAATAGCTTATAAAACGTTAGTTAGTTTACTGTAAACGATGTTTTAAGCAACATAATCTTCAGAAGGCTTACCACAGCAGTTAGAATACAGTTAAACATGCAGAGAAGTACTTTTGATTCAGCAACCGGTGAATTTTTTTTATTCTTTTCGATCTGGTACCAGAATAACCGCGAACCATTCCATTCAAGATGTCGAATAAGGCATGCAGGAGCAGATCATTAACATCAAATGAATCAACTTGATCTGAGATACAGCTTTCAGCATGTTTTCGTTATATCATAGATATCCAGGTTCATTGACGTTCTATAGGCAGTGATTTGGATTTTGACGTATTCTTCAGAGAGTCTCCGTGTCCATGTGAAGTATGCACATGCTTTGAATGGATTACTTTGTTGGCTTCTACCCCCACTGAGTGTTTACAACAGCAGCTGTGGATTTATGTATTTCCTCGCCATTTTAGATATAACATCGCCGTGTGCTAATACCTGCATGTTTTTTTTTTTGCTTTTTTCTCTCCTTTCCTCTCTACTACCCACCAACCCACCCATCCATCTACAGAAGTCATCAAATATCTAGATTATTCAACTCAACTTAGACTTACACACACACAGAGAAATGTGAATGGAGTATGGAGGAAGCCTCTTTTTTGTTGAGAAGACAAGAAACCCACCTTCCCCTGTGTTTAATCGGATGAGAGATATTTCAGCACATATATATATATATATATATATTTATAAATGTATGTATGTAATCAACGACTGATCAATCTTATATTGCCTTCTTGAGTACATATATATATGTATTTATATACAAGCTTGTTTTAAAACTATGTATACATATACATATATATTCCTTTTGATCACCTCATTTTATTATTATGTATGTATACAGATGCTTAACCCTATTTAGTTCAGATTTTATTTGTTATCCAATGCCTTGCAATATACATGTATTTAGTAATAACTAATTAATTAAGTAATTGATTAACTAATTAACTATCCGCAGGTACACAGAGTCTCTTGTTACTTATTATTGTTTTTCATCCAACACCCTACTCACTCCATCCCTCTCTCCCTCCCTCGCTTCCTTCCTTCCTTCTCCCACCTCCGCTATTTCATTACACTGCTGACAGTCCCTCTTTGTCTTCTACACACTTCTACTTCTACTACTAATACTTTTATTGTCCTTCTCTCTCTTGTATGATTATGACAGAGTATGTTTCCTACCCCCCCCCGTCGAATCCGCCCCCAGCCCTTTTTCTCCCCTAATTGCCCAAATCTCTATTCTCTATGTATCATCTACGGGTTGGTGTGTTTGGATGTGTGTGTATCTATGTATATGTATAAAATATTTGCAGTCTGTGTTGTTTCTTCCCTTCAGACAAGACAGGTTCTTATTTTCCGTTGCTGCGGTTGTTGTTGTTGTCGTCGCTCTTCTCGCCTTTGTCTTATTCCTTTCTCTCTCTCTCTCTCTCCTTCTCTATTTTTGTAGACTATATCTTTTTTAGAAAATCAAAACAAGTGATTCAGCGAAGAGACTCTTTTCAACGAATTTATCATCAAGCTGTACAGTCGTATATATATGGTTTATCAGAAGTTATATCCGGTGAGGGAATTGAATCTTAGGTGTGAATGCATAAAATAATAATAATAATCATATGAAGTTCAATTAAAACTAAAATGTTTGTGATTATAATCGTAGTTAAATGTCAAGTGGCAAAGCAGATTAATGTCATATATAGAATAATTCATAGGAGGGATAGAACTTGAAAAAGGATGTGCAATTATAGGATTAGTAGGCAAATCGAATAAAACAAAAACGTTACGTAATATTGTGTGAAATTTAATAGCATAGAATTTATCGTTGTAAAAAAGAATTGATTTAGAATGACAAGTGGAACAAGTGAAATAATACCGGGGACAGTTCAAAGTGAGAATAGTAATAATAACAATTGACTTAATAAGGAAAAGTATACAAATTGAATAGACAAAATGAAAAATGAAAAATTGGTAGAGCTAAAATATGATTGGGGATTACCATATTTTAGCATAGAGGGATTAAGACCATGAAAGTTGGAGGGGTTGAACGAACTTTTTCTGTACACAGAGATCTGGCTTTTCTGTTTCGATAGCCAAAGCTTCAGCAATACAGATGAGTCGGGTACGTAGGGATTTAGGTAGATTGCTCTTTGCCTTGTAGATGACTTTAAAGGCGGAGGCTATAGAGATAGGGTGATCATTTTCGACCAGATGTTCTATGATCGCGCTTCTTATTGCTCCACTTCCACCTTTTCGTAGCCATGCAGGATAATGTTCTTGCACCCTCTTGGACAAAACTCGAGTCGAACGACCGATATACCTAGCTCCACAAGAGCAGGTGAATTGATAAACGCACATAGAGTTGGTCAACATTGGGATCTTGTCCTTCAGGTTATTGAACAATAATGGTCGGCTAGTAAAAGCTATTCTCAGGGAGGCAGCAGGGAATGTTCTTTTCAGGGACTGTGATATCCTTCGTTTCATGATATCGGAAGCTAAGTCCCCTTTGAATTCTAAGCTCATGTAAAGTATTTTCTTGGGAGCGGTTGATAAGTCACGTTTTGTAGGCTTTGAATGTATATTCTTATCTATAAAACGTGGTGGAAATCCATTTTCCATTAGGATTTTCCTCAAAGTGTATAACTCATCTTCCACAGTATCAGTGCTACATATGCGCCGAATACGAGTGGCAAGCGACCGGACCAGGTTTCGTTTACGACCAATAGGTACCCAGCTATAGAAATTTGTCAGTTGACCATTCCATAACAGCCTACGATAAATCGATCTCTTCAGAGTTCCATCGGTCCTTCTTGATAAGTTCACATCGAGGAAATGAATGCTAGACTCGTTCTCCATTTCGAGTGTGAATTTTATCGCAGGATGGCACTCATTAAATACACTTAATATATTATTCAGGTTACAATCAATATTACAAATAATAAAGGTGTCATCTACATACCTTTTATATATTTGAAAGCTTTGGATCATAGGCTTCAGGGAACCATTTTCTAGACTGGACATAAAAACGTCTGCAAGGAGAGGACCCAAGGGAGAACCCATCGCAATACCATCCTTCTGCCTGTAGATTGTTTCATTGAAAGTAAACTGTACATTCAATGTACATCTCAAAAGTAGTTCTTTAAGATCTGTAGTAGGTATCCCTATGTTCAATTTGTTGTCTTCAATATATTTGCATATAAAACATATGGTCTCTGTCAGTGGAACGTTCGTAAATAAGGATTCTACATCCAAAGACAACATTTGTTTATTCGACGCATTTATATCCTGTATACATTCAACAAATTGGAAGGTGTCCCGAAGGGAATGATTAGATAGTTGCCCCCTGACTGGTTCGAGGATTTCAGCTAACCACCCAGCTACTGGATGATAGGGCGATCCAGACATATCCAAGATAGGGCGAAGTGGAACTCCAGCTTTGTGTATTTTCGGTAGACCATACAGTCTTGGTATTAGAGATCCTGTTGGTCTGATCTTTTCGTATAATTCTTCACGAATGAGATGATTGTTCTTCATTCTCTTTAAAGTATCAGTAAGTTGTTTCTCAATTAATTCCGTCTTGTTTTTCTCGTTCGGTTTCGAGAATTTACTGCTGTCTGAAAGTAGACATGACATTTTATCGATATAATCTTTTCGATCCATAATAACAACACCTGTACCCTTGTCAGGGCGTGTTAATAGTATATCGCTGTTATGCGTCAAAAGCTTAAGTTCTTCTTTGTGCTGTTTAGTAAGAAGACTTTGCATTTTTGATCTAGCATTAAGGTATTGATTGCAGGAGTCCGTAATGGTAGATTTGAAGCATTGGAAATCCTGGTCTGACGATGGTGTGAGATCATAGGTTTGACTGAGTAAATTCTCAAACTGGACATGAGTATGTAGCTTGTTGATATTGAGATTAACATCGCAAAACTTCGAGCCCATAGACAAGGCTTCCATTTGTAATTTCGATAAAGATATAGAGGAGTGGTTGAACACGTATCTCTCCGAATTCTCAGGAAATTTTCGAAGACGTTCGATAGGTTTTAGGCTATTAGATAGCTTCGAATTAAAAGACATAGTTTGTTTGTTGGTGACCACATTGACATAATCATTAAACGTCTGACGTTCATCAACCGATAAGTCATATAGAGCAGAAGATCTTTGTGATATATTCCTTTCTAGCTCAGGGATACGTGAACTGATAGAATCAATGTGATTCAATGCGTGTCTCTTGAGAGATTTTGCATTAGGATATATGTGATTGCGTCGGAGCACTTTCCAATACCATTTCGGATACTCATGATTATTGATGCATTCATTAAGAAAACAAATCTCTGCATTCACCACGGCAAGTTTGACAGAATAACGCAGGAACCCGTTGAGTTCCTTTACTGTCAAGGGATCTTTGCTATTTTTTAACTCATGGAAAATTCCCATTGTAACATTTAGAAAATCAAAACAAGTGATTCAGCGAAGAGACTCTTTTCAACGAATTTATCATCAAGCTGTACAGTCGTATATATATGGTTTATCAGAAGTTATATCCGGTGAGGGAATTGAATCTTAGGTGTGAATGCATAAAATAATAATAATAATCATATGAAGTTCAATTAAAACTAAAATGTTTGTGATTATAATCGTAGTTAAATGTCAAGTGGCAAAGCAGATTAATGTCATATATAGAATAATTCATAGGAGGGATAGAACTTGAAAAAGGATGTGCAATTATAGGATTAGTAGGCAAATCGAATAAAACAAAAACGTTACGTAATATACGTAATTACGTAATATATCTTTTTTGTTTGTTTTTTTTGAAATGTAACAATGTTTTGATGTATGTGTATGTATGTATGTATGTATGTATGTATGTATGTATGTATGTATGTATGTATGTATGTATGTATGTATGTATGTATGTATGTATGTATGTATGTATGGTTACATATTTGTGTGTGTCTGTGTGAGTTTGTATGTGAATGAGCTGTGTCTTTTTGTTTCTCTGTAATATTTATACGAAATGTTTATCATTTTTGTGAACACAAGCAGTTCACTCTGTCGAATTAGTTTCTTCTTTCAAATTAATTATGTGAAATAAATAAAAATTTCTTCTTTTGACTTTATCAGTTGCTTTTATTTCAGGATTTCATTGATTAGAGGATTATTGGATAATCTACAGGAAGTACTGGACAGCCTATTTTTGGACTCTTCAGCAGTATTCACCCACCCCATTGGGGGTGGACTTTCTGGTTACATGGCTAACTCGTAGATCCTTCATTAGCCACTGGGACTCGATCCAGTTCCTGGTCCATGAATTTCAACTTCTGCCACCACTAGCGAATATCATCGGTGGCGAGTATTTTTCCTCACATCCGACCTGTTGCACCTGTACTGGTTACAAGTTGCTTTTGTGTTTGTTACTATTTTTCTGCTTTGACTGAACTCGTTTACAAAGAAAGTGAATATATCAGGGAGAAAATCAAAATTTGAAATGAAAAATGAAATAGTAACTGATGTCTGTTTCACGATAGATGTGGCTAGTTTGGTGGCCCTAGTGGTTTATAATGGATAACGTGCGTTTTAGAGCTTAAAACTATGGGTACAGGGTTTGAGCCTCAGTGGGAACACCGTCACTGACTCACTGGCGAATGGAGGCACATACACTAGCTGACGAGTCAAAATAGGACGAAATGCGCGTTGTGAGTCCCACTCCTGATCACCCTTCATCAAATTACTTCAGATTAAATCGTCGAACATCTTCGAAGCATCCTCATAAGAAGCTAACCTATCAACAGGGGGCAAGGACTTCTGTCCAATCAGTCAACAGGGAAGTCCAAATTGAAACAAATAATAACTTATGTCCGTTGCACAATAGATGTTGTTCTTGTTGTTACTCAAGAGTTCTGTGATGGATAACACGCTTTGGCGTTTGAAACGATGGTTATCAGGTTTGAGCCCCAGTATGTATGTTTGCGTGGTGGGATGGGGAATACCATCACTAACTTACTGGAGAATGCAGGTACATTCACTAGTTGGTGAATCCCAAATGAGATGAATCCTCATCTTGGCTGGATTCTACTGCTTGTCACTATCCATCAAAATTACCTCTTAACAGTTGGAGTAGTTTTCACACTGCAACTAGATCGATAGCTGCTACTACCTTGACCTTAGCAATATAGAGTGGTCATTTATGCTTCTATGTATTTGGCTATGACTCAAAAATCTCTACTGGTGAAGAGTCTCAAACTAGGACGGAACAGAGCTGTCCAGTACTCCCAGGTGGTTTTCCAATGGTTCTCTAACTAATGTCAGCTCATGCTGAAATCCTGTAACCAATCAACCAAATCCCTACAAACCAATACTTGAACATTGAATTGAGCCTCGGTGGGAACATCATCATTCACTGACTGAGAAATGCAGGTACATCCAGATGACGAGTCCCAAATAGGACGAAATGCGCCTTATCCTGGATTCCACTGCTAGCCACCATCCACCAGTTGTATACAATACTTGAACAGTTCAAGATTGTTTAGACATTGACTCAAACAGAGTCGCAGTTGTAAAACAACACATTATCAATATCATCGATCACACAACCACAAAGGAAAGTATTAAAATTAGAGATTAAACAAGAGCAAAGAAAAATATGCGTCGGTGGTTCAACATTAGAACGCTCGCCAACCAAGCCTCTCACGGTCTAGAGTTCGAGCTCGGCCGACGCACTCCTGGACTTTGCTAAACTGGTAGTAAGTCTGATAAAGAGGGAAGGTTAGGCGTGGGGCTAGGTAGAAATAAAGCAGCTAATACTGAAACTTGAAAGCCTCAACTCGAAGACCCATGTTCCACTCGGAACGCAAAGGAATAGAATAAAATAATAAACAAGTTAACAGACGATATGCGAATGTCACGACAGTGACATACAGTTTTGGAGAAAAGAGGATAATAATTACAAAGTTGGTTGGAACATCCAAATAAGTATGAATATTGTGATTATACCGTTCAGGAAGTATTAATTTCTCAGACAGTTATTCTGTTACACCCATAGAGTTGACCTTATTTTGTGGTTCATAGGGCGAAGTGGTGGTATTTCAGTTACCTTGCCTACGCGCTCCTCGATGTTAGGAAAGGCCGACTTCAAAAATTTTACACCTCGACTTACTCTGCGGTTGTACATAGCTGGTGGTAATAAAGTCTCATGCGAAGACAACGACAGATCGACCTCAAATTAGTTGTCCACTGGAATCTGACATCATGAAACCCAAGTGGTTTTTCTTTTGTTCCATATGTTTTAAGGAAGAAATTAACTTCCATAGTGTAGACAGGTGGAAAGCATTAAAATTGTCCTTGATGATACTATCATATAAGCATATAAAGGCTTCTCGTTTCCTTCACTGGTGTTTAGTATTTATATTTTTAGTTTGAGGTGAGTCGCTATGTCTTATTATCAACTTTTACAGTGTGCTGTGTTATTAAGGCTTACGGGTCAACAAAGACACACACAAACACACTAATGACTTATACACGCAAAATGTTTTCTGTTTTCTTTTTCTAAGGATTCGTTTCTGTTTGTTGGTACCTGTTCCATGGAAAGACAATAAAATAGTCCCTGTCCCTAAACCTGGAAATAGCAAGAGGGTAAAGTTCAGACCCCATTGCCATCAGTTCCCCGTTTCTAAAGCTTATGGAAAAACTAATACTTTTTAAACTCGAACCCTCCCTCAAAAAGCTTTGAAGACCCCAAACAATTTGCCTACAGACAGGGTAGGAGCACTTTAGACGCTGCAGTCGTCTTACACAACAGTATCGTGTCATCATTAGATAAAGGCGCCAAATATGTCCGCTGCACCTTTCTCGACTTCACTTCTGCTTTCGACTGTGTACCTAGATGTCTCTTGCTAAATAAGCTCTCCATGACAGAAACTGAGTCCTGGGTCACTAACTGGTTGCATTCCTACTTTTCAAACAGAATGCAGTATACCGTATACAAAGGCAAATCCTCCTCTGATGTGCTCACTGAAGCTGGTGTCCCCCACGGTGCTGTACTCTCCCCACTTCTCTGTTCATTCTTCCTACATGACCTACCATCTTCAAATGACATTAACTTTGTCAAATATGCTGATGACCTGACTGTATCTTTACCTATCAAATGTCAAAGTGACTGCACTAAACTAAACGGCTTTTTATCAGAAGTCAGCCAATAGTCCAAGGAAAACGGTCTCACCTTAAACCCCTCTAAATGCCGAACAGTTAATTTCACCTTTAGGCACAAATCTGACCTAAACAAACTGGTTAGAACTCACGAGGTGTGCAACATAGATGGCACTGAAGTAGAAACCAAGTCGGAAATTAAATACCTAGGCGTCATTCTATCTGCTGATCTTTCCTGGTCGTCTCATATTTTGATGATTTATAAGAAAATATTCTGTCTTACCTTCTACATCAAGAAGTTAAAACATTCTGGAATAACCCAACCCTTACTCTTGCGATTCGTTAACTCTTGCATCCTGCCTATAATTCTCTATCGTCCCCCCTTAGTTTTTCCAGGGTTACTGAAGAAGGACTATACCTTATTACGTAGGATGTTAAAGGTTGTTAGCGGGGTAAGTAGTTTGCCACTTAGCCAGCTTGTTAATATTCTGGTGGACAGGCACATGGACTCATGTGAAAAATGGGCAAAAACCATTTTATCTGACTTACAACACCCTCTACATCCACAACTCTGACCTTGTATCCCATTAGGCAAAACCAGAAGCCTATGTAGAAAACTATATGCTCGCACTAGTAAATACAAAAACTCAACCATACCCTACTTAGCTCGTGTTCTGTGCGATAAAGAAAGCATTAGGCGTGAAACTTATTAAATAGTCAGTAGAACGACTGGACCTCGTCTTTCCAACTCGTATCATTTATAGGTACAACGTTTTCTTTCTTTTCTTTTTTTCTCTCTCTCTTTTTCTGTTATGTGCAGCATTGTTTCTTTCTTCTGCTTAAGCCAGTAAATATACTACCATCTACCTTTCTAACACCTTCAATTACTGTTCAATTTCGGCTTTCCTACCCACACGCTAATATGTTTTGGTTAAAACTAACCAAGATTACCCTTAATTTATGTAGAATTTTATTTTATTGTTAATGTACTAACTCGATGCATTACTGTTGCAAAATGCTGAGAATTCTATTCTGTATCGCAAATACTCTTTGGGAATAAAGCAAAGTGTTATTATCATTATCATTGTTTATTTGAATATTTTCAACCAAGACTAAAGAGTCTTGTACCTTACAATACATAGAGAGTTAATTTTTAGATTCGACGGTTAGTCATCAGTTGTGGTGATAGCTTTATGATGAAATGCATTTTATTGATAATCAGGCCGACTGTAGGTCACATTTGATTCCACAGTTTTGACAGAAAAAAAAAAATCAAATTCAGCTTGGAATATGAAAATAATAATGAGTTCAATTTCCTGGATCTAAATGTTGAAAGAACGAACACGAAGGCATGATCAAAAGGTCCATCTATAGAAAATAAACCTGGACTGGGCAGTATCTTCACTATAACAGCTTTTGTCCCATTGTGGTGAGAGCAGGCTGCTAGCCAGTTGGTAGACATTGATTTACGTTAATGTCTAGGTCACTGATATTGGCCGTGGGAAAATATGAACAAGACTGATTCAACAGCCAATCACAGCAGACTTAACGTGGACAAATACGATTCGCAGATATATGGCTTAACTTTCAGAGAAACCAGTCACAAGCAGTCCAGAATAACCTTGAGCAAGAAACAACCAATCAGAAGACTGTGTTTGTCTGCTTGAATAAGCTATAATAATGTACATGAAATACATATAAATGCGTGCTGATTTCTTCAATAAACGATCTGTTGCCTGGCCCTTGTCTTCTGTTGTTACACCATAAGGTATAAACTTGGATTAGTGAGGACTTTGTACAACAGAGCCAGGAAGATCGAAAAAAATTAGATTTCTTCGAGGAACGCCTTAGAGAAAATGGATACCCTAAGGGATTTATACAGAAGTATAACAGAGAAAAAAAATAAGAAAGAAAAACACCCAACTGTAGAAAAGAAAACAGTAATTATTTGTCTCCCATCCAAAGGAGATGCAGTGTCACAAAAGATTGACAAAAGACTGAAAGATGCAATAAAAAGAATCTTCCCCGCAGCTAAACTCATAACATTATAAAGCACCACTTCTTCTATAAGCCACTCTGAACTGGATAAATACCCTGCTGATGTCACCTCCAACTGCATTAATGGATTTACGTGCACTTCCGGGAGCAAGTATATTGGAAGGACGGAAAGAAGGGCTTGTATCCGGTTTTCTGAACATATTCCAGGAAATCTATGCCTGAAAGGAAGCAAATATTCTCAGAGTGCAATCCCCAGACATATTGTTGATACTGGATATCTCGTAGAGATTTCTAAGTCCTCCAAAATACTAAATAGACAAAGGACAGCAAATTTACTACGATTTGCCGAAGCGATCGTAATCAAACGATTTAAACGAGACTCATGCATACAGAAAGAGAGTGTGATTAACCTCTCACTCCCTTGGTAACAGAATTTTGATTTTGATTAGTCATCTAATTCAGTGATCTCAACTCACTGAACAAATCTTAATCTCACAAACTGTAACCGCTTTTGTTTCTTGAGTTGCTATGTGAACCTACAAGCTAACACTGTTCTGTTAATTTTGTCTGTTTTCTGTCTTGCCCTTCTCCCCTCTCTTCTTCTTTGAAAGCGTATAAATTGATGATGAAAACTTAAACTAAAAATTATCATGCTGTTTTCATTTTGGATGCTTCAGTTTCATTGTATTTCTTCTCTGCTACTGTTATATACTCGTCGCTAAATTATTGCTATGTACTGGTCGAGAAATTAATAGTTCTGACGCAAGAAGGCGGAAATCAGAAGACCACTAGGTTTGCGATGATACTTCTATTTTCCAAACACAAGGAGAAGCAATAAGTGGTATCACACCAAAAATAAGTAAGATACACAAGATTGTGTGAGCGAAATATATATGACCATCCAGACAAGTGTGTGAACAAATCAATAGACAGTCTTAACATGAATGGCTAATTATAATGAAGTATCGATCCACATATACATAGCGAAATATGGCAGATATGTCAACAACCACCATATATGGATATCTGTCACCAAGCAACGGACTGTCAACAAACACTCATATTATATATAATATAATATAAGGAGAATATACATTGTTAAAGGAGACAGGTTCATCAAAGTGAAATGGTCACAGACTAAGCGAGCAACAGAAAGAGAGATCACCATACATATATATATATATATATATATATATATATATATATCAGCTTCTACCACTCAAATATTAAAGTATGTTACTATCATCTATATAATAATCGTAATTTCAGGTAGTTTGCAACAGATGATGAGAACCTGTGAAATAGAATGATGGCATCATTGTATACTGCAAATTTCGTCTTCCTTTCTTTATCGAAATTTTTCAAGGGAAGCAAATGTATAAAGAAAAAATCATTCAATGCTAATTGGTACCAGTCTGTTGCTTTTTTTGTTAAAGGAAGATTTGTTATAATGGAGTGTAAGTGTTTTATGTAGTTTTCGTCTATCTTGACTACAACGCACTCCTCCTCTATCCGACTGATCAACTGGAAATATGCCCCAGACACTGAGGTAGACACGAAAATCAGATTTAACAATACTTATCCTACAAGGTTCATTGAACGTAACATCAAGAAAGAATCCACCCCTAGACAAATCACAGTACCAAAGAAAAAACTGTTTATGAGTCTGGAATTCAAAGGTGATATCGTTTCGGAATTGATTCAAAATCGTTTATCTAAATGTATTAAACGCACTTTTCCTGCAGCTGACTTGCAACTAGTTTCTACCAGCCGAAATATGATTAGACAATGTACGTCAAGGATAGATTACCGCTTTTGTCCATATCTATGTGCATTTACTCTTTTACCTGCTCTTGTGAAGCTGTTTTATATTGGACGTTGTAAGCGAAATCTCTGAAAACGTGTAGCTGAACACTATCCGGTTTGGTTAATGAAAGACGAACGTAGAAATGCAAAGTCATCTATTTGTGATCACCTGTTAGTGTCTGGTCATTTAGCCCCACGTGATTCATCTTTCAAAATTATCTACATTGCAAAATCGAATCGATCCAAAAGTTTGCGTTTTCTTCACTTATGCATAGCTAGCCGAAGCTTTAGCTGTACATGAACAGAAACCTAAATTATGTGTTCAAAAGCGTTTTGTCAAACCCCTTTCTTTACCTTGGTCGTAGTAATTTTCTTTCTTTATTTTTTATTTACAGCTTGATTCCACACGTATTTTTGGTACAAGTATGGAATTTTCAGCGTGGATATCGTTAGCCCAAAATTCGCAGGCCGACCATAGATATCGGGTGTGCGTCGGCGTGGGCTCGAACCCCGGAGCATGTGCATGGTAGGTGAGGATCCTAACCACTGTGTACTTTTTATTTTATTTTGTTTTACCACTTGAATTCTTTCCACTTCACTTCACATCTTCATTCTTATCGTAACCATACTCTTATTTTTTTAAAATTTTTAGACAACACTTGACATTTTTGTCTTCAATTCACTTATAAAACAATCTTCAATAATTCTGTAATTTACCCACTTCAACTCTACCCCTTATAACATTATAATTATCGTTATTCTTATCATATATATATATATATATGTATATGTATATGTATATTGACTGAGCAATTATTTAGTGCCACTTAATAACCTTTTTCTGTAATATAAATACGACTGTACAGTTGGCTTGCAAATGAAGTCGTTGAAAAGAAATTTTTTCGCTGAATAAAAAACTGTGTTTTTACTTACAAATAAATGGGTATTTTTCGAGATTTAATTATGACAACGACGACCACTTTTGTTATTCGCATTACATATTATCGTTTTGCACATCAACGGAAATCTATACCATAAATAATCGGTATTCGATTGATTACATGACACTGAAGATTCTCCAAATATCAATCAAACGAAACCTGTTCAATATAGAAAAAATTCTCCTTGAAAGGACTTATTTTAAGATGCACAATGAATGTTCGTTTTTTATTCAATAAGCAATACTGTAGACAAACGGATGGTGTGGCTATGGGTTCCCGATTAGGTTCAATCCTAGCTGATTGTTTCCTGGCCAAGTTATAGAATGGACCACTGAAAGGAGTGATTAATGACTTGGAATTCTACTGTTGATGTATAGATGATACATTTATGGTTATACAGAACGAGGATGAAGCAATGAACATCCTCGACAAGTTTAATGATGCGCATGTAACAACATACTTCACCATAGATGAAGGAAGTAATGACAGTCTCCCATTCCTAGACGTCTTCGTGGCCAGGAATTAAGATGGTACACTTAGAAGGAGTGTGTATAGAGAATCTACAACAACAGGTCAGTACATTCATTTTTGAGTTTTGCACCTTTGAAATATAGACGTAACCTGGTAAAGTGTCTAGTTCATCTGTTCAAACGACTGCCCCAATGAGGGACTTAAGATTACTAGAGAGTTACTTGGTAAAAACGCTTATCCAGATAACTTCATTGTGAAAAATATGAATTTAGCACCAATGAGAGTCAGTATGGCAACAGCTCCAAAAACAATTGTTCATAAAACTTCAGTTCCTCGGTGACAACACCAGTGAAATAGTAACACAGCGGCTAAAGAATGCAGTTAAAAGATCCTTCAAGGCAGCAGAGGTGTGTTATCTCCTCATTACCACCCCTCTTTTACCTTTGAGAAATAAGGATGAACTACCTAATTTTACCTTCTCGATGTGTATCTACCAGTTTGACTGCATCCGCGGAGCCAGAAACATTGGGCGTACAATTAGGCAGGTTCATCATCGTAGTTCCAATCATCATTCGGCATGGTTAAGCAAGGGTCAAACAAAATCTATTCGTAGCTCTGTTTTAGCACACTTTGTAGATAGTGAGCATAAAGTTGACGTTAATACAGCATTTAAAGTTATTTATTGCATTCCTACCAACCCTAATTTTGCTTTACGAGTTCGTCTTCTACATACAGCTGGATCCATAGAAGTCCACCTGAAGAAGCCAGCCAAACTTGTGTGTTCAGAAGAAATTTGTACAGCCACTTTCCCTACCCTGGCTGTCGTTAGATGAAAGTATAAACCAGACTACTTCGCCTCTCATCCTCCCAAACCTTTAAAAATTATAATTGTCCAAATTATTTTATTATTTTTCTGACTATTTCATCTTTAATTACGTGTTATTACTGTCCGAATCGTCTTATTTTCTTTAACAATCTGTTATGTAATCAACTTGAGTATTCGCTTATTCCTTAATTACTCTTCATTTTTCCAAAATTGCATTATGCAATCCTTGTTGTTGTAACCATTTCTACCTTTCAATTGTATGTAAAAACTGTTCAGTCAGGTTATCATGTCAGTGTGTGCATCAGTCATAACTTCACAGCTAACAACGATATGTGTAACCCGTCCTGACACCTTCCCTATTTAAAAGACTTTCATTTAGGGGACCGCTGGAAGAAATCTTCGAACATCAAAGTTTCTAAAATATCTCCAGATTCATTTTTACCAACTGCATGTAGTGGGAACAGAAGAGAGAAAGAGAGAGGGAGTTCTTCCTTCCATAATAGTTTGTTTATTAGATGTATCACACAGTGAAACAGTATTATTTACTGGATGACGTTTTGAACAAAATTTATTGTTCATAATCATATCAATTGTAATCACACGACTACGAAACTTGAGTTTTATAGTTTCCATTGTCTTCTGTTTGTTGTAGGGGTAGTAGTATTTTCCAGATATCTGAGTGGACAGGTGTTGAATCATTCCTGTTGCATGCATTTGCAGTTGATTCGATAAACAAAGCTTCTGTTATCAATCTCTCCTTCCACCCTGTGACAGCAGATTTTGAAACTATCATCTTATCCCATCCGTCCTATTGTATGGTTGTGTGTAATTGCATATAGTGAGTGGTATAGATGAACTAACTGTTCTCCAGATTTCTTATCTTATTCAGGTCAACCAATCTAGATTTTGCTAGGCTTTGTGTTCGGCTAGTCTGACTGACCGGCCCCGTTCTGCTACTCTGACCTATGTACTTGACCTGACAATCATTGCAGGCAGGGTATTAGATAAACTAAATTGTTTTGTTTTAAAGGCTCCATCGGGCTGATCCTCAAGCCGACAAAGCTTTTTTCTAAATGAGTTTGTGGGTTTGAATGCCAGCAACTTTTATTCCTGCCTTGTTAAGAATTCTGCGTAAGGTTTCCGAGGTTCCTTCCTTACATGGAATTACTACTGTTGATTTAAATTCCTTATTGTTGGCGTTGTCCTGTGCATATTTGACATGCATGTCGTCATTAATATAATTATTATGCTTGGATTCTCAGGTTACTATTCCGAATTCTATTCCGTTCATAATCTCATATGCGGTTATTTCATTTCTTGCATTATTGTTCCTTCCATCTGAATGAGACTGTCAGTATTTCCCTATGAAGAACGCGACGATGATGATGCGTCTAGGCAAAACTTGACGCAGAAGTGTATTATTTTATGTTATCACAATTTGACGAAGAGGACACACACACAATGAAGGACATGAATCATGCTACAATAGACAAGAATGAAAGCGATGTAGGCAATCATATAGGAAGTGGCTAAAGCCACCTTAAACAGTCTCCTACCAATCAATAATACTAATAATAATTTGCTTTATTTAAAAAATCTTTTTTATATAGCATGTAGATTTTTGATTTTAGATTTGATTAGAGGATTAATCTCTTTAGGTCCTAACTTATCTTTGGATTTATATAATGTTTCTTTTTGCCTGCGTAGTTGTTTCAAACGAGGAGACGAAAAGTGGTCGAAGCTTTTGAATATTGTTTGTTTAGGACAGCATATGTCAAGGCAGAACTTAAGATAGTCCGTTATATTGGCGATTGTGTCATCTAATGTACTTTCATTGTAAAAATCCCAGTTAGTATTTTTTAACATGCACCTTAGATTGATGTCAGAAGACTTTAATATGTGTTTTGCTGTATATTTTTGGTAAAACACGAACAATACAGTGATGAGAGTTAAATATCGGTGCACGTCTACGTGTTTCACATACTCCTTCGTCATTAGTAAAAACTAAATCGAGTGTTTTGTCAAGTCGAGCAGGAAATTCGACTATGTTTGTGTGACCAAGGGCTTCAAGGAAGGAGCAATCTGAGAAGGTGAAATCCCCAGTAATAACAGATAGAGAGTTGTCGAAGTTGGCAGCGGCAAACATGGTGAATTCACCAGCAAAATTAGATAGGTCAGATGGAGAGCAACTAGGAGAAATGTACATGTTTATAACAAAGATACGCTTATATTTGGGGAGGTGTTCGGGACAACATTTGACAGTAATACAGTCTATGAAGTCATTTGAGAATGAGAAGCAAACATTATTTGAAATTTGGGGTGAATAAAATTTGCAACGCCACCACCATTTTTCTTATTACAACAGTGACGGTCTTGTCTAAATGGTACGAAGTCCTTTAGTGAGGTAAGGTTGTCATCATAAAGTTCATGCGACCACGTTTCTTGTAATGTGATTATAGGAGTATTATGATAAGTTTCAGTGGACATCAGAGATTGTAGGTACATTATCTTGTTAGGCAGAGAGCGGCAGTTTGTGTTCATTATGACAGGGATCGTAGTTAAGAGTATTGGTATGCGTTTGAGAGCTCTTTGCCAACCACTACGATGCTTCTGCTTTGATTTCTTGGGAATATGAAAGTCATTTGGTCGTAGATGATTGATAAAGTTACGAGAGTAAATGATTCTGTTAGAATTCATATTTAAGTGATAAGTGAACAAATGTGCGTAAACAGTAGATTTGATGCAATATGTAGATAGTAGAATAGCTGGCCCCAAAGTTAGAACAGACAAGTGAAATCATCAGACCGAGGTAGAATATTTACCGTAATGTGATTGGACAACCTAGAAGTTCGACCTTGTGTGTGACCAATATAATTGGTTACTCGTTGACTTTACTACCCAAGATACATAACATTTTATACAGAATGCATTTTTGTCCAAAAAATTGAATTGTTCTCATCGACGCGAACCAGTCTGTGTCTCCTATCTTCATTTTCTTGGGCTAAGGGTAGAGGGCAGAGCATTGTGACTAGCAATCAATATCTGGTCTTTAGTTGAGTTGCCTATCCCTGTTCAGTATCAATCTCACAACTCAGTGGTTTTATTATATCATCAGACAACATAACAATAGAGTGAATACTACGTAAGCTTTATACGGATCTAAGGGTTAGTGTGATAAGTGGATTAATTCAAATGGTGGCTTGTTGTAAGTATTTCATTGTTTCCAAGTTTGATTGTGCGTCGGTGGCATAGTGGTTAGGACGCTCGCCTACCATGCACATAGTCCGGGGTTCGATCCCCAGTCACAGACGCACTCCTCGCTAAGGTAGTAATAGGACTGGTAAAGAGGGAAGGTTGAGCATGAATGAGGCTAGCAACCTCATCCTGTAAAATTAAACACTGCTACAGAAACTTCAGGCCACTAGCTTGAGGCCCCATGTTCCAATGAAAACGTGAAGGAAAAAAAGTTTGATTACTAAATGATATGTATCCACATATATATATATTTATGTGTGTATGTTGGACTCTCTTTTTGTTTGCTCGCTTAGTCTGTGACCATTTCACTTGTATGAGCTTGTCTCCTTTAACAATGTATATTCTCCTTACATTATAATATAATATAATATGAGTGATTGTTGACAGTCCGTTGCTTGGTGACATATATCCATATATGGTGGTTGTTGACATGTCTGCTATATTTCGCTATGTATATATGGATCGATACTTCATTATAATTAGCCATTCATGTTAAGACTGTCCAATGATTGTTCACACCTTTGTCTGAACATTCATATATATTTCGCATTCACAATTTGTGTGACTTACCACTTTGGTGTGATACCACTTTTGCATTCTCCTTGTGTTGGAAAATAGAAGTATCATCGCAAACCTAGTGGTCTTCTGATTTCCGCCTTCCTGCATCAGGACTATTAATTTCTCGACGAGTACATAACACTAAACTGACTGAAGTTTGAGAATTTTTGAAAACTATGGAATACTGGATAGTTGTTTCGCCTTAGTTTGAGACTCTTCAACTCGCTACTTAACCTGAATGTCCTGAGTTCAATCTCTGGAGAAGAGAAAACATGCGTTGTGTTTGCCTAACCGACTGTCACTTATAATTGCTATCGTTTTGTGATGAGGGGGGGGGGTATAAGACTACAAAATATTAATGATGAAATGACATTTTCAAGAATAATACAGTTTCCATGCGCATGTTGAAAAGTGTTTTCAACATATATTTAATGGTGTAGAGACCTGGTGGAATTTAATATTGAAATGACAAATGTTACTATCACTGCATGCTTTATGTAAACTTTATAACATATACCGGAAATCCTACCTAATGAAGTCCATCGTGGAAGTCATTTCTAATGATTAGCAAACCTGGGATTTTCTTCATTTACCTTCTAAAGTTACTGGCCTATCTCCACTGTCCCCTATTTAAAAAAGACTGATTAATGAACAAAAAAATATTCAGATTTTCGATAAACTTTTCGCCATCAGGTTCTACATTGAAATGGTCATAATAACCAAAGAATTATTGTTCTTAACAACATTATTGTTTTTTTACGGACTGATCACGGATTGATATCAGTTAGAAAACCATTGGAAACCAGTAATGGAGTACTGGACAGCTGTTTCATGCTAGTTTGGGAATCATCGGCAGTACGCACCCACAAAGTGGGGTTTGAATCCAGTAACTTCTGGTTACAAGCCAACTTGGCTTCTAGACCATTCAGCCACTGGGGCCCAACGCCTCAATGGCCATCCCATGAATTATAACTTCTACCAATTCGTGATTTAGCACGACCATAAACCAAACCAACTAGTGACTTGTTACAAGATGGAGTTTCCGAGAGTCATTGTGAAAAATCGTGACCAGTGAGGTCCAACCAGTCAAGTGTGTGAGGGTGGATGTCCCACAGATGATATTGATCCGTGGTCGCGCTAAATGCGTTACGAATTGGTGGAAGTTAGAATTCATGGGTTGGCCATTGAATCGGATCCCAGCATAAGGCTGACGCTAATATTGCATTTAAGATTATTTATCGCATTCCTACCAACCCTAATTTTGCTTTACGAGTTCGTCTTCTACATACAACTGAATCCATACGAATCCACCTGGAGAAGCCAGCCAAACGTGTGTGTTCAGAAGAAATTTGTACAACCACTTTCCTTACCTTGGCCATCGTTACATGATTGTATAAACCGGACTGCTTCACCCACTACCCCTAAAAGTTTTAAAAATTATAATTGTCCAAATGATTTCATTTTTTCTGACCACTTCATCTTTAATTACGTGTTATCCTTGTAAAATTAATTTATTCTAATCATTTCTACCTTTTAATTATATATATTAATTTTTTTCTTCGTTAATTATCACCCCATTGACATTTTGACACTGACTAATTATTGTTAACAAACATATCAGTGCCACTTACTTGATTGGTAAACGGTTGTGTATTATAATAAAAATGCTGCGTGTATATATTAGAGTAGAGCCAGAAAGGGATGAGGATCTTGTTGAAAAGTAAATATGTCTTCGCTGCTCAATCTTTCTCTTTTCTAAATGTCTAAATGGGGATTTTTTTTCTATCACAAAAATCCATTCACTGTTGTTTTGCTACTGAAATACATATTTGAGTAGAGTAGAGAGTTACTTAACAAAATAATTTGATTTGTACTAACTGTGAATCAATTTTATGCAGGAGATCGTTTACAACAGATTCATTCAATAAATTCTGTTGTCACATGATCTGCATACAAATGAGGAGATTGTTCAACTGAATATTGATGTTTTTGACATATAAAGATGAATTTTCGTTGCATGTACATTCTATTCTCTATCTAGATTAGTTCATTCCACGATTAGAGACTCCAATAAATTTCAAATTTACCATGCGTTTGATATTTATCAAGTCAATCTGAATTGCTGAAATGGATGACTCATTTTCAGGAAGTCACGTCTTCGAATGAATACTTTCAAGGAATAATTTCCTTGTTCTGTAGCACATCTCATTTTACTACGGAAAACCTTTTTCTTACCCCTATTGTATAAGTGATGGTAGCTTAACATGAGCAGCCTTGTAAAAGATGACCTGCTGTTTAAGTAGAACTATCATTAGGATCATTGCCATAAAAATACTGCAGAAAATGGAGTACTTCTGAAACCCTATTTTCCAATTGGAACCCAATGGAATAATACTACTAACAACAACCTATGAGAGTTTGCCTCGTAGATTCCATTGCTATCTACTACCTAAAAGGCAACTTGATATGTGGATCGATATATTCTCTGGAGAATGGACCAATCAGAATTGTCCTATAGATGGATAGATAACTAATGGGTTTGT
Source organism: Trichobilharzia regenti (assembly GCA_944472135.2). NCBI lineage: Eukaryota > Metazoa > Platyhelminthes > Trematoda > Strigeidida > Schistosomatidae > Trichobilharzia > Trichobilharzia regenti. The sequence continues at coordinate 43,600,466 of OX235267.1, forward strand.
CAAGTGCTGTTTTGCAGGGATTTGGTTGTTTACAGGATTGACCATGAGCTGACATAAGTTAGAGGACCACTGGAAGTACTTGGCAGCAACTGTTTCGTCTTAGTTTGCGACCCTTCAGCAATACTCGTTCACTAAGGTTTGAACCCAGGTTTTTCGGGATACAAGGCGTGCTCTTAGTTTTTTGTCGCACTTCACAATCAAAATTAGTCTGTCCTTCTACTTGTAATCTAGAGCAGCTTAATACGAGTGGATAATATTTCCTGTTTTCCTCCAAATCCCTAACTGGTTTCAACAGAGAACTTTGCACAGAAGTGCACCATGTCAAATTGCTACACTCCATTTAGGACACGAAGGAAGATCAAAGGGTGGAAACAAGCAAGAAAAGAGATTCGAAAGACCGATTATAAGCAAAGTTGGAGGGGGGGTGGAGGGGGAGAAACAGTAGTAATGTAGAAAAAGAATCGAGTTTTAATAGTTTTAGGAGACCACTGTGAAGCGTTTTTATCTATAGCACCAATTGTCTCCAGTCATTAGTTCTTAGGATCGCTAGGACTTCAACTAGCCAGACAGTCTACACCTCCTTATGTGGTTGGCTCAAACCAACTGTCAAAGATTTCATGGACTGATTCGATGTTTTGATTTGATCACCCCGCCACTAGCTTTTTTCCACCCTGATCCTATGTCAGCAAACAATGATCGTCGACATCCTCGACTGATGCCTAACCTCAATATTACTCACCTTATTATACCATTGAACACAGGAGATAGAACGCAGACGACTATTTTTTCATCAAAGAGAGCTAGCCAGCATTATAATGTCTTCCATTCTCAATGACCTAGTCTCTCTCACAGCCATCAAGGAGGACAGAGTGAACCCATTAGCGGTGCACATGCCCTATGGTCGACAGCCAGCTATGTATCGCGTCTAATAAGCCAGAGATGGCGTAATTTGGTAGGCATATGCCAAACGAGCCTTCTGTATCCGTGGTGAGATGTCGTCAGCTATCAACCCGTTGGGGGTGGCTGATTCAACTTTCTAAATAAGTGAACTGGTCAACGCTCTCATCCGCCACTTCACTCCTGTCGACCTTTAAGCTAGGAGTGAGTGGATGTAGTCCAGTCTAGTCCTTTAACCTGGTCATTATACATTTGACAAGGTGAGCGAATCGCATGCCAACCATTCAAAGAATGCTGCTCCTCATGGTGTTCAGAAGACTCTGCATTAAATTGGCATCTTCACCTAGAAGGACTACATGACACTGTCACATTGTTTCAAACTCCCTACAGTGTAAATTTGGCTCATCGCCTCAAGTACTCCAACTTTCAGTCGTCTATTACGCCTTCGTTGAAATCATTCTCCAGATACTTCAGCTTTAACAACTAAGCAGTATCTTAATTCCTTACACAAGAAATCAGCTCTGAGAAGTTATATATAACAACATGTTTGCTAAAATGATGTTTATTCAAAAGACTATCTTTCCAGTTTCAACAATAAAGATAATAGATTTATTAAATAAGCATTACATAGACGAGAAATTCATTAATATTAAAATCAATAATTCATTATTGAGATATACACACAACTTTATTATACAGGTAATAAGTCTATATAAAATTTCAAACTTTAGAAATCAATAAAAGTTGATATTTTGATAAGTTTTATTGATGTATTCATCACATTTCATGTATATTTAAATTAGTTTCTTATTGCCTAACTAGATTGATATATATAGTGCAAGTTTTGGGTATTCAGTAATTTTGTAACAGAAGAAAATCGATTTTGTAATTTTTGTGTTTCAGCTACCTTCGTTAAAGTCTGTAAAGATTGTGACTATCATTAACTTAATAAACGAATTCTCAAGGCTAGTCACAAGATGGTAGACATCTTTGAAACCCTTGTTAACAAGAAATTCGTGTTCTATAGCCATGAAATGATATAGAATAGAACTATGAATGGACCTTGTTTGTCCTTTGATTAACCACGAAGGATATTGTTCAGAAACTCACAAACTCACTCAAAGACATGCTCTGTAGGCTAAAGGACCCTGTAGGTTGACCCAATTAAACAAGATAATATAATTTTCAAAATACCTTCCAATGACTATGAGTTAGGTCAACTACATAGGTCAAACTAGTAGTGGATCAGGATTAGTGAGGTTATCAGAACATAACAATTCAGCTAAGGTTAGAATAACTGACCCCGCGAAGACAGATGAGTAATTTAGAAAAAAAGCTGAGCGATCGCACTGCATGCATTAACACACAACTACACGATAGGGTGGTTAGGACAGAGTCAAAATTCTAAAGAGAAATAAAGGTAGGTGGAGATAGAGAGAGATTAATTACTGAATCCTGGTTCATCGTGTCTACACACCCAGTACATGCAAGAAGAATGACTCATCACTCACACCGGAAATATGGAAAATACTACCTCCAATCAAATTAAGCGTTGAAAACTGATGGAATTATATAAACAATGTCAGGAAGTTGTGTGAATCACTTGAGATGATTATGAGCAGCAATCAGTTGTGCTCGAAACGTGGTCACATCAGTAAACATTACTGTGACTTTATCGAAATAAAAGTTTATCTACAATGGAACGTCCTTTGCTTCATTCTCAGTTTTCGTAATCAAAAATGTGTCATCCATGTGACGACAACAGAATTCTAGTTCACCAGTTACATAATTCAATGGGTTGTTTCACTAATTTCACAAGAGAAATGTCAGCTAGAATTGGTTCCTCTTCGTCACCCGATAGCTACACACCATCAATTTGCCTCTTAAATTTCTTATTGAATTAAAAAAAAAAATAAAACATTCACACTTTACATCTGGAAAGAATTCAAATTTCTGGTGTTTTTTTTATATTTTTAATGGTATTATCAGTGTTCAATGATCTGTTCAAGTCTGTGAGTCAGTCAAACAATTTTGTCATCGTATGCAATTTTGTACTATTCACTCATATTAAATTTTCTATATTTTTGTGCCCCGGCCGATAACTGCTACCTTGCCGTGGTGGTCGGGCTTGAATATCACAGTGACTCAACAAGCTAAACTGACTAGGACTCTGTCCCTGCAGGTCCTGCCATGTCAGGAATGTTTTCTGGATAGCGGTTAAACTAATAGCAGTTACCATGGGGCACATGGGCTCCAGTATCCAATCGGATCAAATGGCGTATGAACCCATATGGGTCACCGGAAACCAATGGGAATGCAGCTCCTGACGCTGCTCCGCTGCCTTGCGGATTAGACTCCAAGTCAAAGGCTTGAGGGGGTGGTCCCTTAAGAAGACCACCTGCTTCGGTCTGGGCGCCCGGGCAGTATCTCAGCCGTCGCATGATGAATGAAATAAAGCAACAAACTCTCATTGAAACTCATCGCGCGCTATTAACAATGATTTCAAGTAACTTATGTCCTTCCTACCTTACTTTTATTTTTATACATAGTTTCCTGTATTTTACCTTTGCTAACCTTGACTTCTTAACCTTCGACAGCCTTTCGTATTTGTCGAGATTCCCAGCCTATCTGTGTCGTTTCGAGTTGTTAGTGAGTAATCCTCAAAATGGTTGTCCCCAATGTGACAACTAACATAGATATCCTGAAACCGCTTTCCGCGTTCAAGCTGGCCACCTACAATGTTCGGACGCTGATGCAAATCGGACAGCAGACAAGGTTGGTAAGAACTTTGGAAAGCCTCGCTATCGATGTCTGCTGCATTTCGGAGACCCGCATTCAAGATCCTAGTGAAGTGCTTCGACTATCCTCTATCACCTGCGCTTATCCGGGGACCCTGTGGCGTCGGCATCCGGCGTAGCTGGTGTCGGTGTCGCACTGAGCGCTAGAGCCGAAGCTGCACTGCTCGACTGGATTCCCATTAACAGTCGTTTATGTGCTGTGAGGCTGGAAGGTTATACGAAAGTAAGGAGTAGTAGGCCAGATAGGCGGTGTCTATTTGTTGTCTCTGCCTATGCACCGACGGATTGCAGCCCGGATGCAATGAAGGATGAGTTTTACTACCAACTGAGCGATCTCTTGAAACAGGCGGGTCGGAGGGATATCGTAGTGCTGGCTGGGGACTTGAATGCACAGGTCGGGCGTCTAAGCTCAGAGGAGAATCGTCTAGGTGGTCAGTGGGGACTACATGGTCGCAGGTCAGATAATGGGGACCGTCTTCTGCAGCTTTGCGCGGATCACAACCTATTTCTAGCTAGCACCAACTTCCGGCACAGCCATCGCCGTAGCGCTACCTGGCGTCCTCCCTCTGCGAAGCAAGCTTGGACTCAGATTGATCATATCGCGGTCAGTTTCCGGTGGCGAGGATGCATACAAGACTGTCGCTCCTTCTGGAGCACATGCCTGGACTCCGATCATGCGTTAGTGTGTGCCAAGTTCGTCTTGCGATTTGGTGGGGTTCGTAAAAGCCGTCGTCTAAGCGTTGATGTGAGCAAACTAGTAGCACCTGCTACTTCTTTGAAATATCAGAATGAGTTAAAAACAATGCTTGCCAGCAACCCCCAAGTAGTATAGATGAACATTGGCTTCATGTGCAAGGTGCCATGCAAAAGGCGAGTGTAGCCGCTTGCGGCTTGAAAGAATGCTCCGCTAACAACCACTGGGTTTCTGCGAGTTCCTGGATGAACGCCGGTCCATTCCGGCTGGCAGCGAATACAACAATCAGCGAAAGGCGCTCACGCGCAAGATTAGACAGTGTTTACGTAAGGACCGCGAAGCCTGGTGGTCAGAACGTGCGTGTGAGATGGAGTCAGCTGCTGCATCTGGCAACAGTCGGAAGCTGTTCCAACTCATACGAGCCACCGGCAGCAAGAAACAAGGTGTCAGCGAGACGGTCTGTGAGGCAGATGGCACTCCAATTACCAGCCTGAAAAGACGCCTGGAACGCTGGGCAGAGCACTTCGGGAAGCAGTTCAGCTGGCCACCAGCTTCAGTGTCTACTATCATTAGCCCGAGTGCTCCTTGGTCGGTTAGTACCGACCCACCCACCGAAGCGGAGGTCCGTAAGGAACTCCAAGTTCTGAAACGCCATAAGGCGCCCGGCCCAGACAAATTACCCCGGCTCTTTTTAAAGATGGTGGCGAGACTCTCACAATGGCTCTAACTGGGTTGTTCAGGAAGGTGTGGGAGACAGAGAGTGTACCATCAATGTGGAACGAAGCCATTATCGTCCCCATCTTTAAAAAGGGTCGACGTAATTCGTGTGACAATCATAGGGGTATCAGTCTGTTACCAGTCGCGTCTAAAATATTGGCTGCTGTCTTGCTTCGCAGACTGTGCAAAATACGTGAAGGATTGATTCGCGAAGAGCAGGCTGGGTTTCGTTCAGGTCGTGGATGCATTGATCATGTGTTCACCCTTCGTCAGTTGTTGGAACACCGCCACACGTATTGCAGGCCAACGATCGTTGTGTTTCTTGATATTAGGGCTGCCTTCGATTCGTTGGACAGAACTGTGCTCTGGAACTGTCTGTTAGAGAGGGTGTACCTGAGAAATTTGTTAACAACTTGAAAGCCCTATACAGAAACACCTCAGGTAGAGTGAGGGCATACAACCAACTATCACCACTGTTCCCAACCAACAGTGGGGTTAGACAGGGTTGCCCAATCTCTCCATTTCTCTTTAACTTTGCCATCGATGACATTCTGGAGTCAGCTCTGAAGGATGTGCGTGAAGGTGGTGTAGATCTGCTACCTGGAGATAGACTTTTCGACCTCGAGTATGCAGACGATATCGTCTTACTGTGCGATAGCATGCAGGCTGCCCAAATCGCACTTAATCAGTTGGCGATCAGTGTCTGTAAGTATGGTATGTGCTTTGCGCCGTCTAAGTGCAAAGTACTGTTACAAGATTGGCAGGAGCCTGTACCTGCACTCACTCTTGCGGGTGAACCGCTTGAAGTTGTTGATAAGTTTGTGTACCTGGGTAGTTGTGTGAGTGCTGGCGGAGGGGTGACGGATGAGATTTCCAACCGTATAATGAAGGCTAGGGTGGCATACATCAACTTGAGCCACCTCTGGCGCCGTCGCGACGTTAGCCTGGCTGTCAAAGGTCGGGTATACAATGCTTCGGTGCGGGCTGCCCTGCTCTACGCCTGTGAAACCTGGCCTCTCCGAGCTGAGGATGTGCGTGTTCGATCATCGCTGTCTCCGCAGGATTGCTTGCGTTCGATGGCATCATCGCGTGAGTAATTCTGAGGTTCGGCGGCGTGTGTTTGAACACAGTGGAGATCACCATTCATTGAATGTCGTCATCTGGAAACACCGGCTCCGGTGGCTTGGACATGTGCTGGGAATGTCACCCCAGAGGCTTCCGTACAGGTCTCTGTTCGCTAGCCTTGGGACGGGATGGAAAAGGCGGAGAGGTGGTCAGTCCATGACGTGGCGTCGTGGGATGAAGGATTTTTGTGCTAGATTAGCATCGGTTGGTGTGTCACGACTCCCTGGTTGGGGTCCGAGAGATAGCTCAAATCGATGGCTCGAAACGTTATAGGATATGGCCAAGAATCGTAATCAGTGGCGAATTTGTTGCGATGGTAATCCCTTCTTTTATGTCTCTGTTGATTTTCCCATTGCAATGCTGGCCTTATTGCATTAGAAGAAATTACCATCGAAATTCAAATCTCTATCTCAAAGTCATCGACTTTAGAAACGCCTTCGAGAGTGAAGTAGTCTGGAAACCACTTCACCACTACGGTATGCAGTGCCCTAAATGTTTACCAGACTCGTTCAACAACTATAAGATGGATAATGCCACATGTCAAGTGGTTGACAACGGAATACAAAGGGTAGGCTATGAAGAGTGAAGACACGAGTTAGACAAGACTGTCCTCTGTTAACGATGATATTTCTGATTGAGATGAACTGGATTATGCTGGAGAGTCTGAGCAGTGAAAGAAGAGTAATATGTTGGGCCAATGTAAAGACTCTAGAAGATCTGTACTTTGTGGACGATTTATGTCTCATGTCACATAGATGCGATGACATGCAGGCGAAAAACAACAAACTAGCAGAAGAGGCAGTTCATTGAACATAGGACCTCAAATGAACAAAGAGAAGACTGAGGTGATGAGGATAGACAACAAACCACCACCACCACCACAACAACAACAACAACAAAAAGTATCAGTCAATACCTTAGTGCGATTTGATATTCAGTATGGAGCCAAGGCAGTTGTTGATCAAAGTCTGCATTAGTCTACTGGAAGTGCTATTTATGACACGCAAACTTTCTGACTCATATAGCAGAAGTGACTGACTTGAAAGTTGATGTTGAAAATCTGAACCTTAATTCTCATGCTGAGTGGTGAAGACTTCCAAACTGACTTAAGAGTGATGAACGTTTCTGTCTTGTCTTTTCGATTCTGGTTTGAACATCTCTTTTTACAAGTTGATCACGGATTGATATCAGTTAGAGAACCATTGAAAACCAGCAGTGGGGAGTACTGGACAGCTGTTTCATCCTAGTTTAGGAATCATCGACAGTATGCACCTACTGGTTGAGGTCGCGCTAAATCACGTATTGATAGAAGTTAGAATTCATGAGCTATTGAAATGGGTCCCAGCGGCTGAATGGTATACAAGCTAGCTTACCTTGTAATCGGAAGGTCCTGGGTTCGAACCCCACTCCGATGATTCGCAAACTAGGCTGATGAAATAGCTGTCCAGTGCTGGTTTTCAGTGGTTTTCTATCTGATATCAATCCGTGATGAACTCATAAAAACATAACTAACCCTTACAAACCAAACTATAGAAAATTTAACATCCTCTTCCGTGCCATGTACCTGTAGTTGAAACGATGTTTCCTAGACAAGTGAACAAAGTGACTACATTCACATTTCTCCCATCGATAATCATGGGTTCTTGTTGTTGACCGGTTATCTTCATCACATCCATCTCTATGTTATCTTGTTCACTAGTTTACTGGTTCTCTAGTTTTCTAGTCGGTCTTAAGCCCCAGGAAAAGAGGAAAGGTTGGGCGTGGGGCTAGCAACCCTACCCAAGAAAATCAGTCCAATCGCTACAGAAACTTCAGAGTATAATAGAAATATAAAAAAACAAACTGATTCTCTGCTAGAATCAGAGATATGGGATGATGTGGGCTGATGAAATTTTTCGGAAGGCCCCTCGGGTGATGTGCATGAAGATGTAGGATGTTGGCACTATGTACGAAGCTGGAAGTTGCCCCTCCCCCTCGTCAAAATGAGAAGATATGCAGAAAGAACTGCTAGGTAAAGGAAATTTACTAGATAAGAAAATTTATTAACTCAAAAGACTCATTAAATACCAGGTTGTATTGGCGATCATATCAAATTACTAAAGTATACTCCACTTTTCACTGAATTGCACACAAAATGCAAATGAATTCAATTCATCTCAAAATGTTTATTGTTCTCGCCTTAAAAGAAAATTGTATTGTTATTTATTATTCTCTTGGGTTCCGATTGGAACTTACAGCTTCAACAACACATCTTCACTTTATTCTATTTTCTGTAGTCCTCTTCCACTGGGTCCACAATTGACCATCATCTCTTATCTTCTCCTCTAAATCACCCTCAGATTCCCGCCCAACTCATCGCTTCTTATCTGGGATTCCACTCGAGTGATGGGCTGTGTAAGATCAATTCTATTCCCATCCTTGAATCAAGTCAACCTGTCCCGGATCAGCCTAGAGTTGTTGCAACCCAATTATCCATGCCTAACGTGTCTATCCCTGCTTGTTTAATGAATTGTGTGTATGTGTTTTTACCTCGATCCGTTTAGTCAGACAGTTGAACTCATGGCCCAATCAGAGTATTTTGTGAACTGTTATTTTTTGCTGACCCATGTCTAACTTTGTACTATTCTGTCGAGTTTATCTTATTTATTGATTTTCATCTGTATTTTCCTACCTGGTTAAGTAGCCAATTAAATTCTATCTTTGTGCCTATGCTCGGGCTATCTCTGTTAAACGCTCTCTGTTTTATGCCATGCCTTATTTGGGTTCATTCTTCTACTGACTGCTGACCTGAACGGTCGTGTCTGGTTCCGGCTAGTTCGCAATTTTGACTTTAACGTTATTCCGCTCTGATAGCGGCACCTTGCTTTCTGTTAAGCGTTGTGCTTTGTACTCTTGAAACCGTTAAGGTTTGTTGTATATATAATTATTGATTTGTTTATTAATAGTACCGTAGAAACAGTGACCGGCTTCTTGTTTGTTCTGGACCGGGATAGCCTTTATCTACGCGTGACTTAATTTCAAGCGATATTGCGCTTACAGCCTGCATTGCGCGCGATGTCATTCCACCGCCTCTCCAATGTATTCCCGATCAATCTCCATTTTCTCCCACATATTTTTTCAGCGACCGGCTCTTAGTTGGTTCATTGCCAACCAGAGTTCCTTGTTGCTAATTCTTTCTGACCTGTCGGCCTGCTGGCCATTTGATCTTCAAGATGGAGCCAGGCAGAGAAGGAGAAAGAAGCTGTTGATCAAAGTCTGCACTGGCCTATTGGAAATCCTTTTCGTGATATACGCGCAGGATGAGTTTCTGACCCGTATTGTTCTCACTTTTACAAGAAAAATGTATACAGGTAGTTAATTTTATGAAATACATAGACCAGTCACTGTAAATGGTTTCCAGTTAAATTGTCAGCATCAATGAAACTCTGTTCTTTTACGTTGTTATTAGTTTTAGTAATTGTTAATTTGGAATTTAAAAAATTGAATTAACACACACACACACACACACGTCATCTAAGGTCAGATTCGTTTCAGCCTAATTTTGTCATTTTTAGGTCATTATTCTGTTGGCGATAATTTTTACCCAAATGGGTCTGTTTGTGAATTTTCCATAGAATCAATCAGAATAAAGATAATTCTCATTTGACAGAAGAATGTCAGTTTGAATAAATTCCTCTTTTTCTTCAGACTGTACAATTAAAAATCCATTAATTCTATCGTACAATAAATAGCAAGTAAAGGTAGATTAGAATAAAATCAGTCACTAACTGTGTTGTGGAACACGCAAAAGATGGAGTAATAGAATAGCCTGTAAATTTCGATTATCATTTGAAAAATAGGCATGATCAATAAGAACATAAGATAAAATAGCATAACGAAGTGTATATACAAATCTACGTCAAGGTTAAACTTTAAGCTTAGGGTAAGTACCACCGAACAAATGACCTTGAACGTACCAACCGCATAATAAAGGCAACTTTTGCATATAAAAAACATATATGCTCATCAGAATAATGAATAAAAAAAGGCATGAAATTGTTATACAGGATACCTTTCTCTGACTGACTGACTGATGTGTGACAAAAATGCTTCTCAATTCTGGATTAGAGTGTCAACAGAGCAGTTTACCCACATTCTATGCATGTAATTAATTATCTAGTTCTTCTAACCCTAATCTTTCCTTAACCTAATCCTAATGTGAAGATATCTGTAAACTAACACTAATCTAACTTCAAGTAACCCTAATGTTACGCTCATTAGGTTAGCCTAACCCTAATCTGTCCTTCGTCTAAATGTTAACTTAAACTTTCCCATGCCTAATCTGAAACTTGCCAGGTATCCCATTTAATAACACAACACCTTATTAAGCATATTCTGTTCATGATCACCAGGTTTCACTAACCTGCTCAGTGAACGTTTCAAGGTCATTGCTGCGGTCACACTCCACTGGCACTTATTGGTGCTTAAAGTTTAACTTCGCCATGCAGATATTCATATATATATATATATATATGTGTATATATATATATATATATATATATATTTATTGGGTGTCCAGACTGCATTATTTACGCATTTGGTTGCTCTTCTATTCCACCATACAGGTACATGTTCACGTGCAACGTATGGATAAAGCTCTCTGAGTATTGCTAATTTAGCTAGCTCTACATCAGCAGGTGAATTTATGAAGGCATATTGATGAGGACATCATTTGTAATTTATCTTTGAATCACTGTGTGAGTACTGGTTTAGTTGAGAAATTAAATACCAGTTTAGCTGTGGGAAATATTCTCTCTAACAATCTATGAAGCCGATACTTCAGAACGTCTGCTACAATCTCTCATTTGTAACTTAACTTAAGATACAAAGGCCTCTTATCTACAGTATTCATCATGACCCTATCTCTAGGTATCTAATTTGCCTTTGCTGGCTATTGTAAGCTAAAATTAGTGGATTTATATTTGTAGAGTCTGAAGAAGAAGAAGAATATATTGAAAACATTTGTTTTTTTTAATTAATTATTTGTGTTCTGGATAAATTTTGGCAATATTCAAGTTATTATACATTATTATTGAATGCGAATACTTGTACTGTGTATTTTGCAATTTGCTTTAATCATATTTTCAGTAATGCTGGAATTATCATTCAACTGACATCTAAATATCATTCAGCAACCTGCTGATAACCTTCAATGACTAAAGATCGAAGGCATTAGAAAAGTTTAATAAATTTAGGTGGACATTAATTGGTTACTTTCCTTTGATCGATAAATAAATGTATCTGTTAGGGTCAATGGAGGCAATCATAAGGAAGCCTACGATCTTGGTTTCGTGCTGGTTGTCACATTTCGGTTAGCAAGGTATATCTGCAATCTTAAAGGAATTTATGTCTTCTTCTGAGATTCGAACATGAGTCATCCAGAGCTGCTGTCAGACATGCTACCACTGAGCTGTTCAGGCTAGAGACTGCCCTCCTCATATAGAGCTGTAATGGATATTTTGACGGGCATATTGTAAAACTTGACCGGTAGAATTCAGTCTGCACCAAACGAAGGACTTGACGTATAACATTAGTTGCTTAATATCTGGTGTGCAACAGAAGAACTGAGTGACACACGTCTGAATCTCAGAAGAGAAATGAGTGGCTCCAAGGCAACTGTAGATACGTCTTGCTGACTAATGAGTGAACATAAGCATCAAAACAAGCTCGTGGGTTTCCTGAAGCCAGTTGTCTTCAATCATGTAATAATAGCGATTTTGAGTGCATTGTGATGGCGAGCCGCCTAGTAGCATGATAGCCACACTGCAAACTTGACTGATAGAATTCAGTCAAGAAATAGACGTATAACACTAGTTACTCTCCAATGAATGTAAATATCTCTGACTGTCCTACAGGATATCACTTTGTGGGACTAGCTGGCAACGTTTTTGATTATAGAACTGGATGACGCAGATCTCAGTCTTTGAAAGGGTGTCAGTCAGTCCCCTTTAATAGGGAAATATTTGATTCACTGATGAGTGCCAACAACCACCAAAACCTATTTTCAAGGATTCCTGTTGGCTATTTACAGTCAGTTAAAATATAAGTGCAAAACTTTTGCACTATGACAGAATATAATGCCATAATAGATAAGCTTATCTGAAATAACATACAGTGATGGGGGTATTACTAACTGTATGAATATCGAGCATAATTTATTGCTCATAATCTCATATCAGTTCAGTAATCAGACTTCGTTACTTGTCTTATATATATTTTCTGTCTCCCCAGTTTCTCTTTGTTGTTTGTTGTCACTGTCTATATCTCGGATTCGGTCGTCGGGTCATTCCGATTGCAAGTATGCTATGTTGAATCGATAAACAAGGATTCATTGATTAACCAGCTCCTTCATATAAATATGTTGGGTTTCAATGCTTTCACCTTATACCACTCAATTGAGTTTAATTGAATTTTACATTTTCCCGTGGAATCCACGGCTAGTCACCATCCACCAATGAACTCTGTTGTGTTGGTTAGGTACAAGTGAACGGAATGGAATGAGTGAGCTTTCTTTTGGATTATTAAACATATCAGGGTCAGTCATTAGACGTCTAACTAGACTTTTATGTTCTGATAATCTAACTGTTCTCCAGATTTGTGTAACTGACCTCGCTAACAGTCATTACATGGTATTTGATGAATTGTTTTATTTTTCTTAATTAATTCCATCTGGTCCTCAAGGTGACAAATTTATGTCATTTTTATCATTTTCATTACTAATCTTATTGTTCCTGTGGGGTCTTCATACATTTTTGAATAAATTCTGTTCGGTAGTTAATCGACTGAATGTAAACAACATGTTGCTAGGCTACTTAAATGCCAGTTGGTGGATGGTGACTAGCAGTGGAATCCAGACAGGATGCGCATTTCGTCCTATTTGGGACTGGCTAACTGGATGTACTTGCACTCTCCAGTGAGTGATCGTGTTACCACCTAGGCTCGATAGGTAAATCTAAATTGAATTAAATAACTAATAAGACCTGTTTCACAAAAAGGAGGTAGCTCTTGTGGCCTAAGTGGTCTAGTGAATAACGCTCTGGCGTTTGAAACTATGGCCACTGTGTTCGAATCTCCATGGGAATATCATCACTCACTGGAGAATGCAGGTACATCCACTAGGTGACGAGTCTCAAAAAGGACGAAGTTCGCATCCTGGCTGGGTTCCACTGCTAGTCAACATCTGTCAATTGACTTCAAGTTACATGATTCGACATCGTCGAAGTATCTGCACAAGGATTCGATATGTCCACCTGAGAGCGAGCGCTTTGGTCCAATCAATCGATGGGAAAATTTACATTTGAATTAAAGGTTTAAATGTATTGAGATTAATGTATCCAAATACTAGTTCACTCCTGAAAAGAAGTAAATTCTGTTTGCTTGTACTTTTTATCTATAACTCAATGTCACTTTGAAAAAGCAGTGTGTCCAGATACCATTTTGTAACTTACAATTTTATTTTATTTAGGATATGAGCAGTTGAAGAAATTCCACGTAATAAAATGAACGATCTCGTGTTGCTCTGCAAATATGTTCCTTCTTTCTTTGTTCACATCAGTTAAGGGAACTGGCTAGAATGTAATTTTGGACCATCCGTCACCAGCTGTTGTTTGTCAAGCTATACAAATGAACTCATTGATTTGCAATTAGTAGTGTTCTCTGAGCTGGATGGTTTAGTTGTGGAGCTTTCATCGTCCTTATGGACAACATCTTCAACGCAATTTTTAGCATAAAGTCAACTGATTTAAACTTGCCATGAGTGATAGAATTGCGTCTCCCGGTAACCATCTTTGCATATGTATTGATCATTTTTTATTGACTTGGATTTTTAACTTCTTCGTCACATGGTTTCCTTTTTATTAGTTGGTATATTTGGTCTTTATTAACATGTTTGTTAATCACTGATTCGCTTGAGTACCAGGCTTCTAGGAATTCCCTGACTGCACTTTTGGTGTTTCCTTTGTCTAAAATTTCGACATTATCCCAGTCATCAAACTGATGTCCATAATTATCTATATGGTAGGAAAGAATGTATTTCACGTCTTTTGACAGCTGGTTTGTGTTCCTGGATTCTGATTCGAAGGGGACGCCCACTTTCGCCGATGTCCTGCCTGTTACAGTTCATACATTGATTACTCTCCTACTTTCAGACAGAGATACTGTGGTTTCAGTTATTGTAATATTAATCTGTAACAGCTAAAATACAATAGTGAGCCAAAGTTCAACCAATCAAAATATTCAGTAAGAAAATACTCACACTAGCACTGCCAACTACACGGTACGAAAGAATTTTTTTTCCTTGAAAAGAATATCAAAGGACATTTTCATACATGCTGATAAAGACTGTGCAATTGAAGAGTTCCTCTCTCTCAAACAAAATCATCCGTTTATCAATTTACAAAACAAAATCTTCTGGGCTGAACTAATCAACGTTAATTGTATTGTAATTTCACCACTATCATCATATATGCGGCAGTGTACAATAAAATGTGTTTAATTCTCATTGTCCAATCAAATAGCAGGCTCTGCTTACAATGTAATTGGTTGATTTGTTACCTGATTGTGATTGGTTAAGTTGTCACTTTCATATGATGTTATTATCTTAATATCTTTAGTGTTGAAAATACGGTTATATGGACGACAATAAAATCCTGGCTACCTTTCATGTCACAGGATTATACACTTCAATAGGATTATTTAAAACTATTAAAAGTAACTGTATAGTAGCTGCTTTTTATAATGATGAACATACAAATACATAATGTTCAACTTGGACGGTACTCATAGAATTTCGTCTTACAGCGTATTTCCAATTCAGTAAGCAGATATAAGAACGGAGTAAAGGGATATCAATGGCATCACTCATATCAGGACTAATAGCTGAAGCTGTTATGAAAAGATTACAACTAATAGTCCTACCCGTAACTAAACCAAACATCTGGGTACGTTATGTTGATGATAAATTCGTGATAATTAAAAGAAGTGATTTGAAATACATTGACAAATTAATCCGCAACATATCTGGACACATTAAATTCACAAGAGAAGATTCAGTCAACAAAATTCCTTTCTTAGATGTTTTAATCAAGAGAACAAACATAGAGGATCTGGAAACACAAGTATACAGAAAATTTACACACCCCCACAGATAGATCAAATACTCAGCTATAATTCAGTGACTCACAACGACTCCGAGCATATTCTTAAAGGGCTCCAGTAGCAAATGGAACCCACAGAATTCATTATTGGTGAAAACGGGAGACCTAGCTCCTCTGTTGCTAAGCATATTATAGATAGAGGACATAAAATTGGTGTTTACGTATCTTTTAAACCTATCTATAAAACGTGTTTGGGGGAGGGCATATCCTAAAGTTTGTGGAATCCCTAGCTGGAAATTAAGAAGTTCAAACCACCTATATGCGTTCAAATCAGCGACTCGTCATCACACTAAATCTACCTCCTTTGGAAAACTTTGTTTTGTTACCAGCCAGGATAGATGTACTATTAATTACCTTTTTTATTTGGTGGCATAGCGGTTAGGACGCTCTCCGACCATTCAAATGGTCCGGGGTTCGATCCCCGGCCGACGCACTCCTTTACCTCACTGGGCCAGAAATAATGCTGGTAAAGGGGAAAGGTTGGGTATGAGGCTAGCAACCCCATCCTGTAAAAATATACACTGCTACAGAAACTTCAAACCAATGGCTTGAAGCCCTATGTTCCACTGGGAACGTGAAGGAAAAATTATTATTATTATTATTAGTGAACTTCATTGTTATTTTGACCTTCGATATATCCGTTTAACTTGACCTAACTTGTCTTAACTCTTTACTAGTTACATATATATATATATATATATATATTTCTCTGGAAAGTCCGTGTGTGATCACACTGTCCGAAATGTGTTAAGCAAATACACATTACAGGATTCAGACAAACACTACACTGGTCAAAGTGGGAGTCTCTTTTGAGTCCGAGTCCAGGAAGATAAATTATCTGTGAAAAGCTACCATATGTATTCTTTCATATCGATGCATGTAGGCAATCATCGACATCAATGTGATCGGGATAATGTAGAAATTTTAAATAGAGAAAATATCAAACAAATGCCAGGGAATCCCTAGAAACCTGGTACTCGAGTCAATCATCAATTAACAAACACATAACTATAAATCAAATTTGCCTGTCAATAAAGAATAAAAAGAAACACCTGACAGAAGGCTCAAATTCCAAGTCAATCAAAACGATCAATGGGGATACAAGTCATTAACCAATCATGACAATGGTTGCCAGGGGAGTCAATTATATCATTATTCATGGAGAATTTGAATAGATTTAATTCATTATTAAGGCTTGTATAGAAGGATGACAAAAGCTCCGCAATTTAGCACTAAGTTCAAACAATGAGACCACATGTTTGGAATAAGGCTGTTTTAGCTCCTCTGGGTGAGTAGATCAGCCTATGTCCACCAGTTCGTATGGATTCGCTCTTTCATTCTTATAACAATAACTTGTCGCTGCATGAAGTCAGTAAATGGGACTTATTTTGCAGTGGTTGGTTATGAACGAGTGGCCAAATTAGAGCATTTCAAGAGATTAACAGAATTTAACTCACTGCTGGCTATACCAAGTCATTTGTAGTTATTATTGCATATTCCCGGACACTTCACTTATTCGTCACCTCGTCTCGTTTGACTACTGGCTGTATGTTTGCTTTCTTATTCAAAGTTAACTGTCAAACAGATTGTTCTTCTATAAAATTGAATCTAAATGTGATCCTTATTTTTATAAGAGGTAATTTTATTTGATATAAAACACACACAGTCATGCAGTATTGATGAATGGATGATGTTTGAAGGAAAATTTATTGTTCATAGTTCATGACAGTTGATTCACGCAGATTCAGCCAGGGTAGATGTATTATGATCTCTGTTATTTGGTTTAGTGAACTTCATTGCTATTTTGACCTTCGATATGTCTGCTTAACTTGACCTAACTTGTCTATTTTCTCTCCTCTTAAACCTTTACTATTTTGATATATATTCCTCTAGCAAGTCCGTCTGTGATCAGGTTGTTCGAAATGTGTTGAGCGAATACTTTACAGGATTCAGACAAATTACGTCTTCATGTTGCTTGATAAAAAAGTTTTCTGTAATTGAGTAACCCATTATATTTTGTTACTCATCCTAGTTCAGTTTTGTTTCTCCCAGAACAATTTTGAACTCTATCCTATAAATAGCCAATCCTTTTATTTCTTAATAATCTAACAACTCACATCAGTGTGGACATATATCACTCATTCGTTCCTATGAATGACACCAAGTCGTCGTGAAGAAAAGTATGTTCACATGTTTAATGTAATTTATTTTCTTTGTATTGTTCAGGTTGTATCCAGCTAAGAGAGGAATCCTCGAAATAATAATAAAAGATGAAGTGATTTTGTCTCCTGGTACATTTGCCTTTTTTGCTCTGTTCAAGTTAATTGGTTAACAGGAAAAATTTCATGAAATTTAAAATCTACTTTTAACTACTTATGAGTAGCTCAAATTAAAAAGCAAAAATAAACTTGCCGGCTTTTGAGTGATTGTTAAACATTGATAGCGAACATATTTTTATTGGTTGTACAACATAAATATCTATAGGATGCAGTATATTTGAAACATTGGCTTCAGAACTGTAGACTTAGAGAAAAATGTCATCGTCTCTTAATACTGTGGAGCTCTGATAAACTGAGAAATTAATCTAACTAACTGTCCTCTTTCTTTCGTATAAATATAGAATGCACTAAAAAGTAGGATTATAAAAATAAAACAAACGTGTGAACATAGGAATTTTAATAGTTAGTTGAGAGGAATTGGATTTTTTTCAAGAGGATAATCAGTTACCAACAAGAAGCAGTGGACATCTGTTTGTTCTAGTTTTGGAATCGTCAGGGGTACGAACCCACAGGATTTCAAATCCATGGCCTTCAGGTCACAAGGAGAGGTCGTAGGTCGGGGATTCGATTCAGTGGCCAATGAATTCTAATTTTTACCAATTCGCTATTTCGTCACAATCACCAGCCAATGTCTTCGACGAGTGTTTAAGTTATATCCCAGTGGCTGAATGGTCTAGGAGCTTACCATGTATCCTAAAGGTCATGGGTTCGAACCCTCGTGATGGGTTTGTTCGATCATTGAGTCACAAACTGATACAAACCATATGTCCTCTACTTTCTGGTGGTTCTCAATGGTTCTCTAACTAATATCAATCTATGGTCAACCTTGAAACATATAAATTTCGCGAATCAATAATCAATCAGTGAATTAATTAAATTTTCATTAGGCCACGAAACAACTTCTTGAAATCGAATCAATGTTGGCTTTTCTCTCAGTGCTCATTTATTTTTACACCATATGTAACCTTATGATGATTGAAATTGTTACTATGAATAGACCTAGGAATACTGATTCACTGTAAGATAATTCTTTATTGTATAATAGGTTAATTGTTTACAAAAAGTAATAATTAATAGTAATAATAATAAATTGCGTAAAATGAAAATATTAAAGTTGAATGAAGACAGAATGACACACTTAAATGTTGTTTACTATTATTCAAATAATAATCTTTTTAATTTACACCTAGAGGAGTATCAATTAAATTCAGTTCAATAAAATAGTGAAATGCCTGCCCATGTTATTGACAAAGATATTACAGAGACTGGAGCCAATCACCGTCGGTTCAGTATTCATTATGCAGGCAGATGATATCTTTGTCTAGACAGTTGCTTCAAATTCGAAATATTCATTCTGAAAAATCAAACATCAAAAATAATTTGACACGTTCACCAATGTCTAGACGGATGCTTTCTAACTATTTTCGGTTTATTACAGAGAATGCTGAGTGAACTCACAAAACTGATATGGTGATCGATTTTTTGTGTGGAAATAAAGCAACCGGTTGTCTCATAGATAGGGGGAGAGATAACCAATAGATTAACTATTCTGACATCGATGTCAGTGACTCATGTATGCTGGAATGACTAA
Organism: Trichobilharzia regenti; assembly: GCA_944472135.2. Classification (NCBI taxonomy): domain Eukaryota; kingdom Metazoa; phylum Platyhelminthes; class Trematoda; order Strigeidida; family Schistosomatidae; genus Trichobilharzia; species Trichobilharzia regenti. The sequence goes on from OX235267.1 coordinate 43,619,761, forward strand.
AACCGACGTGTTGTGGTTTGGATGCATGTAACTGACCTTTAAGTTGTAATGTATAGCCGATCAGAACTTCTACAGTCAAAGAGTGCTCCAACGATAGGAAAAGGACAGCTATTTGAGATGAAATCTGCGACAACACTCAACAATCACAATATGTTCAAATGCAAAATACGTCACCAGTGTCGTTAGGCTGCTATACAGATCCAATGGTTCGTCGAGTACAAATCAAGTATTATTATTATTATTTATTGCTCCCTTGGGTTCCTAGTGCAACATAGGGCTTCAACTGCACGTCTCCGCTTGCTTCTGTCTTCCCTCTGCTGTACTTTTCACTTGCATCCATGTTAGTCCATACTATTTCAACTCCTCTTCATACGATCTCCTCCATGTCACCCACCCTTGCACTGACGTCCCACACGCCGCTTCCCATTCTGTCGGGTTCCACTCGAGCAATGGCCAGACGCGCGATGTCACCCAGCGGCCGGCCTCCCCAGCCGTGAGTGTCCAATCCATCTCCACTCCATCTCCTGCATATTTGTTGGGCGGCGATTGTTTCTTGCTTTGTTTGTTTGTTCCCATAGTTACTTGTTGGTGATTCTTTCCGGCCACCCGGCCATCTGATCTTCAGTATAGAGCCAGCGAAGACAGTTAGTTGTTGATAAAGGTGTGCAACAACCTGTTGGAAATAATCTTCGTGACCCGCCCACCAACCTTCTCATCCGTATAGAAGAACTGACTGACTTGACGTTTGTATTGAAAATCCGACCGAATTTTGTTGGTGATGCTGAGTGACGAAGGATTCCAGATTGGTTGTTTCAGATTGATGTGAATGTGTTTCTCGCCTTCCCCCGATTCTCGCTCGATTTGACATCCTCGTCCATTCCTCCGTTCCTCTAGTTGAGACAACGCTCAATGCTAGATAAGTGAATGAGGTGACCTCTTTCAAATCCCTCCCGTTGATGGTGATTGGCACTGGATGTTGCTGCTTCTGTTGTTGTTGTTGTTGGTTGGATGGTTATTTTCATCACCTCCGTCTTGTCTACATTCACCTGGAGTCCTGTCTTCACTGTCAGCTTCTTTGACCAGTTTGTCGGTTTTCGCTTGTAAGTCTTCGATTTTGTGTGACATCAAGCATAAATCATCCACGCGCGAAATCCACGTCTTCTAGGTTCTTCACGTATGTCTGTCCAGGATATCCCTTTCTTCTCGTCTACCACACTGCCTGACGCATAATCCAGTCCACCACAATTAGGAATATCATTGGCGATAATAAGCCAGCACCGTTGTCTGACTCCTGTGTTTATTCCAAACGCCTCGCTGAGTTTTCCGTTGTGGACCACTTGACACGTGTCGTTGTCGTACAGCTGTTGAATAAGGTTGATGAATATTTGGGGCACACCGTAGTACTCGAGTAGTTTCCAAATTACTTCGCGATCAACGCTATCTGTCAAAGGCCTTCTCAAAGTCTATAAAGTTGAGGTAGAGGTTTGATCGCCATTCCATGCTTTGTTCTGTGATGATGATGCGTAGAGTTGCAATTAGGTCAGAACGTGATTTGCCTTTCCTGAATCCATCTGGTCCTGGTCGGAGTTCTGCATCCAGTGTGTCCTTTATTCTCTCCAGGATGATGCGACTCAGGATTTTGCTTGGCGTCGACAGGAGCATGACTCCTCGCCAGTTCTTGCAGAGTGAGGCCTAAGTCGCTCTTCTTTGGTAGTTTTACGAGGTAACCTTTCGTCCAGTCGGTAGGAGGCACCTTTCCCTCCTTCCAGACCTTTTTGCAATAATGGGGTTAGCTTGTCTACTGTAGTCTCTGGGTTTGCTTACAGTGCTTCAGGGGGTATTCCATCTGGTCCAGCTGACGAGTAATCCACAACGGGAAACTCACGGAATCCTTCGAAGAAGTGAAGGCGGGAGTAAGACAAGGCTGGCTGGCTGCCTACTATCTCAAGTGATTTTCCTGATTGCGGTTGACTGGATAATGCGACAGACAGCGGGCAGGGAGGATCTGGATTCCGCCGATAATATATTTCTGGTTTCCCACAAACTGGAAGATATGCAAGTGAAAAACAACAAGTTGGCGATAGAAGAACCATCAAAGATAGGAATTCCCGCAGACATAGAGAAAATATAAGTGATGAAGATTTGTGGCCAACATCAACAGCCACAGCACCACCAACAACAGACATTAATCAGCATAAATGGAAGGAGTCTGAAAGAAGAAACCCCCTTTACCTACCTGGGAAGCATCGTCTCAACTACAGGTGGAACTGACGAGGATATCAAGGCAAGAATCGGAAAAGCAAGACAAGCTTTCATTACTCTCAAATCTGTGTGGAGGTCGACAGCACTCAACATGAAAATGAAAATAAGATCCGGATTTTCAACTTCAATGTGAAGTCAGTGATACCTACTATACTGATCAGAGACTTGGCCAGCGCGTCATAAAGAGCATCTCAAACAAACTACAGACCTTCATTAACAGCTGTCTTCACTCAGTAATACTCAAGATCATATTGTCGCCCATGAGAGATTAGAAACAAGGTGGGTTCTCTGGCAACGAGCGAACCAACCCAGCAGGAACCGACTGTGCAACAAATCTGCAGGAAGAAGTGGAGGTGAATTGGCCACACTCTGATAGAACCAACCACCATCCAGTGACATCCCACTCCAGGCCATCGCTCGAGTGGAAGCCAAACGGGGTGCGGCGAGTTGGTCATCAGTGCGAGAGTGACAAGGAGGACCAGGAGGAGGCGATACGAATATGAGATTAAAGCATGTGGGCAGACTTGGAGCCAGGTGAAATCGTTGGCAGAGAACCGAACGCAATGGAGAAGTGAGGTTGGAGCTTTATGTTCCTCTAGGAACTAACAGAAACAAGGAGACCCTTGATCGGAAATTATTCTGGAACTTTCCCACCCATCTCTCATAAATACACGAATGTACAGCCTAGTTGATGACTTCGTCGAAAAGAACATTTTCTTAGCTGCAACCGTCTTTTTAAGAAACAATAATAATGATAATAATAATAATCTAGATAATCTTCTCAATTATGTCACACCACGCAATCGACTTATTCAAATTTATTATAGTTTCTACCCAACTGATGCTTCCTTTATCATGCAATTGATATTAAAACCTTAAAAATTAGGTATATATATATATATATATATATATATATATATATATATATATATAAATTGGGAAGCATTTTCCCTTCTTGATACAAAAATATGCGATAGAAGCGCTTGAGGATGATTATAATAAGAATTTGCTTTATTCCAAAACAGTACTTGTGATACAGAATGGAATTCTCAGCATTTCACTACAGTATTCCGCATCCAATTTGTACATTAACAATAAATATAGTTCTATATAGATTAAGGCTATCTCAGTCAGTTTTGACAACAACATATTAGCATGTCGGTAGCAAAGCCAAAATTGAACAGAGTGTTTGAAGGTGTTAGAAAAGTAGATACTAGCATATTTACTGGCGTAAGAGGTAACAAAAGGTCGAGATATACAGAGTGTGAAAGAACGAACAAGAATGTTTTAAGCAGAGTTTGCAAGGAAAAGAGAAACAAAGCAGCACATAACAAAAGAGAGAGAGAGAAAAGGAAGAAAGAAAACGTTGTACCTATAAATGATGTGAGTTGGAAAGACGACATCCAGTTGTTCTTTTTTTTGTCCTTCACGTTCCCAGTGGGACATAGGGCCTCAAGCTACTAGTGGCTTGAAGTTTTTGTAGCAGTGGTGTTTACTTTTTACAGGATGGGGTTGCTAGCTCCATGCCCAACCTTTACTCTTTACTAGCATTATTTTCTGGCTTAGCGAGGTAAAGGAGTGCCTCGTCAGTGGCCGGGGATCGAACCGCCAAGCCATATGTATGGTTGGCGAGCATCCTAACCGCTGTGCCACCGACGCCAGTTGTTCTACTGACTATTTAATAAGTCATAGGTATCACGCCTAGTGCTTTCTTTATCGCACAGAAATCGAGCTAAGTAGGGTATGGTTGAGTTTTTGTATCTGGTAGTGTGAGCATATAGTTTTCTGTATAGACCTCTGGTTTTGCCTGATGAGATACAAGGGGTGAGTTGTTAATGAAGAGGGTGGTGTGAGTTAGATGGAATGGATTAAGCCCATTTTTCACATGAGTCCAAGTGCCTGTCGACCAGGATATTAACAAACTGGTTAAGTGGCACGTGGCTTACCCTGCTGACAATCTTTAACATCCTGTGTAATAAAGTATAGTCTTTCTTCAGTAGCCAGCCCTGGAAAAACTGAGGGGGAAAAATAGAGAATAATAGACAGGGTACAAGGGTTGACGAATCGTAAGGGTAAGGGTTGGGTTATTCCAAAATAATATTCGTGGGAAGGATATTTCTTCGCTGAACTCCTCCTCTTCTTCATGATTTAATTATAGATTATTTCTTTAAAGTCACGGTAGTGGAATTCTTGAACTACTAAAGGAATCACAAATTCACTGAGTGAATGGAAATCGATTTTTAGAAATACACGTGATAGAAATCATTGCGTCTATTATATTATTCAACATGTACTAATAAGTAAGAATAGAATTTTGTGAATAATTCAAAGTCTATGCATAAAATAAGTTGAATAGGTGTATTAGAGTTGTGTAATATGACGAATAATTTTGTGAATTGGACGTAATCATAATACGCATAGAAACGAAGGAAAATATAAAGGTTTTCCAGTGGTTCTCCAATTGATGTCAGCTCATGATGAAATCCTTCAACCAATCAAACTAAATCCCTACAAAAACCAATACTTGAAAATATAAAATTGTATAAGAATTCAAAAGAAATACAAGAATTATGAAAAGAAACAAACGAAAATCAAGCCAGTAGAAACCAAAAAGATTGTTACAATGATATTAGAAGTGGTTGACTAATATTCTTTTGTATGTCTAGTTCCAGTTTCTCTAAGTGCATGGCTATAGCTTCGGAAATGCTCAGGAGAGAAGGAAGCGTATTATCTTTGGCGGGTTTTCCTTCACTTTATAGAATACTCTGAAGGAAGAGATGGAATGACCAGTGTTGATAAGGTGTTCGATTATCCCACTCCTTAAAGAAGCACTACTACCTTTCTGCAACCATATGGGAATGTATTCTTGAACCCTTTTAGGCGAAATACGCGTTGAACTACCACTGTATCTGGTTCTACAGAAACAGGTGAACTGATATATGCATATATATATATATATATGACAACTCATCATTTTACGTATTACCCTCTTTCATGAGAGAGCACAGCTATAGCCTCTTCACTGAATCGCATGTTTTGTTATCATCAATGTGTGGACAGGGATTATTCACAAATTGCAAATTTGTCACTCGTAATCTAAAGAAAACAACTTTACCTAAGGAAATGAATAATCGGAAAGTGAAAAACAAAACTACTTTATTTGGTTACAGGATTTCATCATGAGCTGACAGAAGTTAGAGAACTATTGGGAAACCTGAGAGTACTGTACAGCTGTTTCGTCAGTCTAGTTTGGGACTCTTCATCAGTACGCATTCACCCTATTGAGGTTCGAACCCAGGACCTTCTGGTTACAAGGCGAGCTAGCTCGTATACCATTAAGCCACTGGGACCAGATCCAATGACCAGCCCATGAATTCTAACTTCTGCCAATTCACGATATAGCGCAACCGCTAGCCAGTGTCTTCGGCGAGTATTTGTCCTGACACCCGACCTGCTGCACCAGTGAGATGCAAACTGGCGATTGATCCTATTCAGGTAGGTAGTTACCTGGGGTTCCAGTGGGAAGTCGTAACCAGTAGGGTGCAGCAGGTCGGGTGTCAGGACAAATACTCGCCGAAGACATTGGCTAGCGGTTGCGCTATATCGTGAATTGGCAGAAGTTAGAATTCATGGGCTGGTCATTGGATCTGGTCCCAGTGGCTTAATGGTATACGCGCTAGCTCGCCTTGTAACCAGAAGGTCCTGGGTTCGAACCTCAATAGGGTGAATGCGTACTACTGAAGAGTCCCAAACTAGACTGACGAAACAGCTGTCCAGTACTCTCAGGTTTCCCAATGGTTCTCTAACCAATGTCAGCTCATGATGAAATCCTGTAACCAATCAACCAAATCTCTACAAATCAATTCTTGACTACTTTATTTGTTGGAGGATTTCATAATGAGCTGACATCAGTTAAAGAACCATTAGAAAACCAGAGGGGGAGTACTGGACAGCCAGCTGTTTCGTCAGCCTAGTTTGGGACTCTTCAGCAGTACGCGCTGGTTACAAGGCTAGCGACCTCGTAGACCATTTATTAACCACTTGGACTCCATCCAATAACCGGTCCATGAATTTTAACTTCTGCCAAAACTATTTTACCATTGTAAAATAATTTATAAATTTATTGGAGCTAATTTTGATCAAAAAAGGCTGTAATTTTACATACCGTATATTAGGGAGCCTCCAACCATCCTATTTCCGGGATGAAGCTGATACGCTGCCATGAATCTCCGTTTTTGGGTATTTTTTTTTCACCAAACCTTTAGGTCCTGAGTGGAACCTGGCTAGGGAGGGCGGGGGGTGGTTAAAGCTTGGGCTTTGAAGTTTCAACGATGCTGGTGTTGTTTCTTTCTACGCCATGAAGTTGCTCACTCTCAGTCTTCCCTCTTTACCAAGTAAGCGAGGCCTAGGAGTGCGTCGACCGAGGATCGAACTACGGACCACCAGCACAGTTGGAAAACACTTTACCTACCAATGAACCGCAGAGGCACGTTATCAGCTATGCTATCCGACTATGTATATTTTTATTTTCTTATCTAATGTGGTTAAACTAACTAAACACCACATGGTACACAACCATAAGTGAGTAAACAATATATTAATTATAAGTTAGGGAGTATTATATATATATATATATATATATATATATAGAAATCCTTTTAATATATACATTGTCTAGTCAATGAATAAAGATGAAAAGATAAGCACAATAAAAGACCCTAGATATCGATTGATTTCTTCTCACATTACCAACCAGTTAAACGCATACAATATTCTTCAGTCGGCATGAAACATTAAGCAAGTTCAGACAGCTTAAGTTCAAAGTGTAGTTGTATGTATGTACTGAGATTTATAAAATATAAGCTATTTGAGAGACGTACCTTTGACATTTCTTTAAAAAAATAGTAACTTTATTTCCGAAATATCTGAGCTATGGATCATTTCAGATTTTCCTCTTAATAAATCTCAAGAGATTAGCACGTAAACTGGAATTCACACTTTTCAATCAAAGTCGGTATAAGCAGACGTTTTAATCTAATAAAGTACAGACTTGTGATATTAAAAGTCAATCTGAACGAAGGAGAATATTCTTTTTAATAATTTCTCCTATTCAGGTTCTTACAATTATAAAATATAAGATTTGTGGTCGTTACAATAATGATAGCCAGTTATGCAGCGGCGGCGGATACATTTTTAACGTAGAATAACAGATTAGTAGTTATGGTGTGTCAAAACAAATAGTCATATTTGTGTGACAAACGTCGTGCTAGACTGAAATCGATTACGAAAATATTGTAATACGGGAGACAATGGTGGTGGTTAATCATAATAGAATTGTAGAGTGTGGGGTAGGAAAATTGGCAAGTAAGTCAGTTCAAGGTTATAGAAGGTGTCAGGTGAGTGGCTAGTACAAAGTGGTCTGAGTTAAACAGGAGATAGTAGGACTGCAATGAGAGGTTCATAATGAAATAACGAATGTGTGAAATGAAACAGGTGGAGGCATATATTGAGAGAAGTGATAATATCACTAATAATAAGTCCAGATAGTATAAATGGAAAATTCGATAGTATTGAAAGAATGTTTGCATGAAGGGCATAAACTATGACGAATAATAATAACTGTAATAATGATATTTATAATAATAAGCAAAGCAAAAAAAGAAAAAAACCAAGAGGGTTAAGGGGAAGGAGCACTCTTGGTGAGAAGAAAAATCTTCAATCCAAGGTTGGCCACGGTAGGAACAGCGTCTGGACGTGTTCATTTTGGATACAAAGTTCCTGTTTAGTCGATCTTATTGCAACAGCTTCAGCTATGTGTAGGAGACGTAAGCGAGCTGTACGTGATAACGACTTCGGGATTCGGTACATAACCCTGAAAGCTGTGTTGACATCGACCAAGTGTGACAGGATCGAGCTTTTTATGCACTTAATTTCCCCCCTGTTGAACCAAGCTGGTAAGTGTTCTCGAACCCGTAGACGAACCTGCCTAATCGTGCGCCCTATATAACTTGAACCACAGGAACAGTTGAAATGGTATATGCATGAAGAAGAGCTAAGGTTAGCTAAGACATCTTTGAGTTGCTGTGTGAACATTGGACGGCTAGAGAAGTATTGACACAGGCGTGCAGAATAGAAAGTTTTCTTGATCGCCCTGGTTAAAGGTTGGGATAGAATCTCTGCGGGAGTATTTCCCTTGAATTGGAGACGGAAAAACAGAGGCTTTTTCTCCACAGTTGCCAGTTCATGTTTACGACTGTTGTAACCTATGTTGGCTCTAATGAACTTTTCTGGATATCCGTTCTCGCTAAGAATGTCTCGGATGACCTGGAGTTCTTTCTCTACGCAGTCTTCGGAACAAATAGACCTCCCTCTAAATGCTAAGCCCCTGATTAGATTACGTTTGTATTTCATCGGTACGAAGCTAAGAAAGTGTGTATACTGAGCTTTGGTCTCTAGCTTTCTAAATATGGTTCTTTTGATGGAACCATCATCTCTTCTCGCTAGTAGGACGTCGAGGAAGTGTAAAGAGTCGTTGTATTCTCCTTCGTAGGTGAAATGGACCACTGTATGAGCATTATTGAAGTTGTTCAAAATCAAATCACTATTTAACCCTTCATCATACACTACAAAAGTGTCATCCATGTAACGACAAACCATTTCCATTTTCGCTATTTCCTCTTTCGACGGACTATTTTCTAGTTTTGCTAAAAATATATTCGCGAAAATAGGTCCCAGTGGGGTATCCCATGGCTACTCCACTAACCTGTCTGTATATTTCATTATTAAATAAATAAGGCGGCCTGCTTAAATCATTGGGCTACCGAAATTACTTTCCTCCAAAATGCTTAGTTTCATGTGGATTTATCATTGTTTTAATCATCCAGTTATATCAAATGACCTATACATAAACTTGCGCGATGATTTAAGTTACTCCCAAGTAAACGCTGTACAATTCTTCAACGAAATGAAGATATATTTCAGATTATTAATTTACATGTGTATCCTGTGTGAAGAAAAAAGTACTTTGGAACTGAATACGCTGAAAATGTTTGTACCGTATATTCGCATACTATCTTAAATAAAGCTTTACCATTATTATTATTTTTATTTAATAGGAACTGAACATTCGTTGTACATTTAACAAGTAGTTGTTTCAGATTACTGATAGGAATATCAGCGCACAATTTCTTTTCTATAATCTGTTCACAGATATAATCGATGGTTTCCACTGGAGGTACATTAGTGAATAGAGATGAGACATCAAGTGACGCCATATATTTGCCAGTCCTGTTCAAGTTTTTGATCTTATCAACAAATTGAAAGGACTTGTGGTAATCTATTTGTCGTCTTTCTACATTAGAGATAACCGAAGATAAACCATGTTTCATACATTTATTCCCCTTAATGAATTTGAATAAAGCAAGAACAAATACAGTGGTTTATGCAGAATAAGACGATGGTACCATCAGTGTTTTTTCATTACCTTCTCATCAGCTGCCCACAGGCCACAGTCATTATTAAATATATCTGCAGAAACAATTTAAACATACTTGCATAGAGTTCATTTTTAAAAAACAGAAAGATTGAGCGAAGAAATATTTACTTTTCAATTAGATCCTGATCTTTGGCTCTACTCTAATATATATATATATATATATATATATATATATATATAGCATTTTAATTACAATACAACAATTTGCCAATCAAGTGGCAATCAATATATGCATAAAATAATTAAAAAGTATTCCGAACACTAATAATCATACACAATGGAAACTTTTCAGCAATACGTATTCAGATGAAAGAGAGGTGAAAATATCCACTTACCAAGGCAAAGAAAGACTGATAACTGCTTCTTTCTGAACGCATAAATCAGGTTTCAAGCGCTTGATGGAGATGGCTTCAGCAAACTTGAGGTGAATGGAGCTCTTTTACCTATTGATAATTTTGAACGACTTTTTCGACGTCCACCTCATGACTTGTGTCAAGGAGATGCCTAGGCGATAGCACACTTTAAAGCATTTATTCCCTTTACACATAAGCTTTTCTGTACATGTTCAGAAAATCATAGATATGCCCTTCTTTCTGTACTTCCAATGTAACTGTCTATAACCACGGACATGATAAATACATCTTTGAGAATCCCGACATTACTACTAAAATATTATGGCATTGTTATACAGACAATGTGTGCCAATGGAATATTATTCTCGCATATTCTCACAGTTCATTTCGCCATTAGCAACAGAATACTATGTATATTTGAACATTCTATTTCACGTCGTTTAATGTAAACTAAAATCATACGTCGAATGATTGGTTATCGAATATAGAACTATATATATTTAAAGGTTTGATCACCTTACCTTCTGATGTTACACTATCACAACTATTATTAGTAACGGTATTAGTAACACTAATAATTATAATAGTATTAGTTTTATTCTAAAAAATCTGCTATACCGATCCAATGGTTTGTTGAGTACAACACAGGTAGTGGAAAGGTTTATTTTCCGACAGGAATTTAAAACAAGTAACAAAGAGGTTAATAGAGCAAGATCCACAGAAGATGAACTGCACAATCTCAAGAGAATCCTCGTCTAGAATTATTATCCAGAACGATTTGTTGCAAAATCCATGAATCCTAGGCCGCAAAGCCTCCCAAGCTTAACATCTCGAACGAACTCCTCTACATGAACCTTCAATTCAATGGAGATTTATCTGCGGAAACAGTGAAAAATCGACTGTCTCGTTCACTTAAGAAAGCCATCTTCGCAGCTGAACTACGATTAACCTTCTTGATATGTAGCCAAATGATGTGTGTTTTGTTTTTGACAGTCTGTTATATTTTGCTATGTGTATATGGATCGATATTCCATTATAACTGACAATATGCCTTTGTCTGTCCACTAACTAAATAAACATGCATGACCTTGTTATCACATGACATTACAACCAATCATGGTAAGACTGTCTATCTATTGGTTCATGTATACTGGTCATTTTCATATATACTTTTGCATTGTACACTTGTACACACTCGTTTACACTTTTCGTACACTACGTACCCTTCCACTCTCACACACTTGTGTGACAGTCATTATTTTCCTTGTTTGGAAAATACAAGTATCATCGTGAACGAGGTGGTCTTCTGATTTTACGCTTTCCGCGTCAGGACTCTTAACCACTCAGAAGTACATAACAGAAAATTGGTGACGGGGAAAACTCTATTAACTACTCGACGAGTACATAACACTTCTCCACGAAACCTATGATTCGTGTAAACGTGGAAGATAAACTACTACTGCTGGCCTCATCAATGTGAACCTACCGATTCACCACCGGCTTATGTGGAGCCAGGTATGTCAGTCGTATCCAGCGTTCGCTATCCAAACGTACCACCGAACACTTACCAACATGGTTTTACAAAGGAGAAAAACGACGCCCCCCCTCCACCCACAGCTCTATCTTACAACATCTGATAGATTCCAGACACCAAGCTACGCCCCAAACAAACTTCAAAGTCGTCTTCAGAATACGAAGCAGTCTCTCTAAAAGTATACGAGTCAAACTTCTTCAAACCGCAGAAGCAATGGCGATTCACTTGCTAAGTCTTGAACTTCGCATACACAAGAAGTTCCTTCAGGCAATACACATGCAGTGGACGTAATCTATCTTAATACCCTACAGGTAAATTCTATTTCTTTCTATCTCTCCATTAGTATTATTTTGTCTTTATAATTGTAATATTTTCAACCTTCTTGTTCTCTACCCCCACGCGGTTTAATTCGTACACCTCACTACCACTGTTATTGACTTGACCAACTCTCAATTTTTAGTCGTTTATGTTACGTCATCCAATTTATTTGCTCAATTTTAGTGCTAACTTTAATGGCATTATTCTCTACCCCACCTCTACTTAGTCTCTTCCTGTAATTACCTCTGTTGCTACCCTGATCTAAGTTGGAGCATTTTAGTCAACTATATTACGTCATCTAACTTGCTGTCTAATTAACCTTCTTTCTATTTTAGATCATTCTTGTATTACCTGGTTAATTATCTAAACTTGTCAAACCTCATGTACACGCACACACACAAAGACAGTTATATATAAATATGATTGTACAGTTATGTGAATGAATTCGCCGAAAGGGGTCTTCTCACTGAACGTTTTCTCTCTACTGAATTCACCAAATTTCGGTAGAACTCTTCAGTTAAATACTCTACACACAGGAATATATATACTATTAGAAATACGCTGTTATATATAAGACTGATAAGTAAATAAACTACACGTTAAATTAATCATGCAAAAGTGATACGTCTGGTTGTTTTTCAGGTGAAGTAATATACACACAATAAACAAACATTTCCAGTAATGTTGTATCCGTCACATGGAAAGATATTAAAATTATCCGTGTCCCTAAATAATCCAATGGTGCTAATGCTTAACTTAGACCTTTTCGAAATACTTCTCCTATATTTTTAGAAATTAATGCGAAAATTACTTTTACTTTGACGTGGAATTCGATTTTATCGATTTATTTAAACTTGACTATGTCGACTAGGTTTTACCATCCTTGGCTCAACTACCGAGTGAAAAGATACTTTGCATTTGAGAAAGCCGTTCTTTATTGTGACAAAATATTTTTTAATTTGTAAAAAGGATATTGTTTCCTTTAATTCCTAGAGGAACATAGGGTTTCAGCCACGTCGATCCTCTGCCAACGTTTTCATCCCGCTCCAAGTCCGCCCAGACGCTTTATTCTCCTCTTCACATAATCTCTTCCAAGTCACCCTTGGACGACAAATCACCGCTTCCCTCTCGCGTTACATTCGAGGGCTTGTCTAGTGATGTGCCCTGATGCTTTCCTCAGAGTATGACCAATCCGTCTCCATTTCTTCCTGCCTATTTGTTTCACAATCGATCCCTGGTTGGTTTTCTCACAGAGATCCCAGGCTGTTGCTGATTTTTTCTGGCCAGCCATCTGATCTTGAGTAGTATTGAGCGAAGACAGCTAGCTGTTGATGAAGGTCTGTAGTTTGTTTGAGATGCTCTTCATGACGCGCCAAGTCTCTGATCCGTATAGTAGGTAGCACTGACTTCACATTGGAGTTGAAAATCCGGATCTTATTTTCATTTTCATGTTGAGCGCTGTCGACCTCCACACAGATTTGAGAGTAATGAAAGCTTATCTTGCTTTTCCGATTCTTGCCTTGATATCCTCGTCAGTTCCACCTGTAATTGAAACGATGCTTCCAAGGTAGGTAAAGGAGTTTGCCTCTTTTACATTACTTCCGTTAATGTTGATTGTTGTCTGTTGTTGTTGGTGCTATGGCTGTTGATGTTGTCCAGAAATCTTCATCACCTCTGTACTTTAGACGCTGCAGCCGTCTTACACAACAGTATTGTCTCATCATTAGACAAAGGTGCCAAATATGTCCGCTGCACGTTTCTTGACTTCACTTCTGCTTTCGACTCTGTACCTAGATATCTCTTGCTAAATAAGCTCTCCATGACACAAACCGAGTCCTGGTTCACTAACTGGTTGCATTCCTACTTTTCAAACAGAACGCAGTACACCGTATACAAAGGCGAATCCTCCTCTGCTGTGCTCACTGAAGCTGGTGTCCCCCAAGGTGCCGTACTCTCCCCACTTCTCTTTTGATTCTTCCTACATGACCTACCATCTTCAAATGACATTAACTTTGTCAAATATGCTGATGACCTAACTGTATCTTTACCTGTCAAATGTCAAAGTGACTGCTCTAAACTAAATGGCTTCTTATCAGAAATCAGCCAATGGTCCAAGGAAAACGGTCTCACCTTAAACCCCTCTAAATGCCAAACAGTTAATTTCACCTTTAGGCACAAATCTGACCTAAACAAACTGGTTAGGACTCACGAGATGTGCAACATAGATGGCACTGAAATTGAAACCAAGTCGGAAGTTAAATACCTAGGCGTCACTCTATCTTCTGATCTTTCCTGGTCGTCTCATATCTTGACGATTTCCAAGAAAATATTCCGTCTTACCTTCTACATCAAAAAGTTAAGACTTTCTGGTGTAACCCAACCCTTACTCCTACAATTTGTTAACTTCCGTATTCTGCCTATTATTCTCTATTGTTCCCCCTTAGTCTTTCCTGGGCTATTGAAGAAAGACTATACCTTATTACGTAGGATGTTAAAGGTTGTCAGCAGGGTAAGCAGTTTGCCACTTAGCCAGCTTGTTAATATTCTGGTGGACAGGCACATGGACTCATGTGAAAAATGGGCAAAAACCATTTTATCTGACTCACAACACCCTCTACATTCACAACTCTCCCCATGTATCTCTTCAGGGAAAACCAGAAGCCTATATAGGAAACTATATGCCCGCACTAGCAAGTACAAAAACTCATCCATACCCTACTTAGCTCGAGTTCTGTGCGATAAAGAAAGCATTAGGCGTGAAACCTTTAACTTATTAAATAGTCAGTAGAACAAGTGGATCTCGTCTTTCCAACTCATATCATTTATAGGTACAACGTTTTCTTTCTTTCTTTCTTTTCCTTTTCTTTCTATTTTGTTGCGTTCTCTTTTGTTTCTCTCTTCCTTACAAACTCTACTTAAAACATTCTTGTTCGTTCTTTCACACTCTGTATATCTCGACCATTTTGCTATCGCTTACGCCAGTAAATATGCTAGTAGTATCTACTTTTCTAACACCTTCAAACACTGTGTTTAAATTTTGGCTTTGCTACCGACATACTAATATGTTGTTGTCAAAACTGACTGAGATAACCTTAATCTATGTAGAACTATATTTATTGTTAATGTACTAACTGGATGCAATATTGTAGTAAAATGCTGAGAATTCCATTCTCTATCACAAGTACTGTTTTGGAATAAAGCTTATCTTATCTTTCTCTATGTTCACCTGAAGGATGTTTTATCTTTGATGCTTTTTCTGCCAACTTGTTGCTTTTCACTTGCATATCTTCCAAAAAAAGGATTCAGTTAATAGTTTTTTAAAGTCAAGTTAACGAATATTGACCAAGGGGGAATAAACGCACCAGTGGCCCTGAAATTCAAATGCTGTGTAATTTGGTGAAAGTAGGTGAAACACACTACATTCTTAAAAAAGAAAATGATGAAAATAAAATGTGAGAATGTCAAACGGGATATCTTGTTGGTTCATTAGGTTACAGTTATAGGGAGGAATATGTTAGTGGTAGGTTGATGTTAAGTTACACGAAGGTTGGAGGCGCTCAGGATTAGACTGAGGTAGGTTTAGGGGAAGATGAGGGTTAGGGATAATTAGGGTATGTAGAAAATCGAAATAGGTGATTCAAAGAGGAGGTTCTTTTCAACAAATTTATTGTCAAACGGTACAAATGTATATGTATAAATCCATTCAATGGTTGCCACCTAGCGATAAAATTCACACTCAAAATGGAGAGCGAGCTCAGTATTCATTTCCTCTAATGTGAACATATCAAGAAGGACGGATGGAGCTCTGAAGAGATCGATTTATCGAAAGCTGCCGTGGAATGGTCAACTGACAATTTTCTACAGCTGGATACCCATTGGTCGAAAAAAATGCTCCGTTTGCTCGCCACTCGCGTTCGACGCAAATGTACTCCTGATACTGTACAGGAAGAGTTAAATCTTTTAGGAAAAATCCTAATGGAAAACGGACTTCCTCCACGTTTTATAGAGAAAAATATACAGTCAAATCCTATAAAATATGATTTATCATTTATCAGTCCCTGAAAAGAACACTTCCTACTGCATCGTTAAGAATAGCATTTTCCAGTCGATCATTACTGTTCAATAACCTAAAGGATACGTTCCCACAGTTGACCAACTCTGTGTGCGTTTATCAATTCACCTGTTCGCGTGGAGTTAGGTATATCCATCCTTCGAGTCGGGTTTTGTTCCAAGAGGATAGAAGAACACCATTCCGCGCATGTTTACCAAGAGATGGAAGTGGAGAAATAAGAAGCACGATCGTTGAACGTCTGGTTGATAATGATCAGCCTTTCTCCACAACCTCAACCTTTAAAGTCATCTACAAGGCGAAGAGTAACCTGCCCAGATCAATACATATCAAATACATCTGTACTGCCGAAACCATCTTTGACTATCTAAACAGAAAGATCAGATCTCTGTATACAGAAAAAGTTCGTTTAACTCCTCCAAATTTCATAGTTCTAATCTCTGTATCCTAAAATGTGATAATCCCCATTTCATATTTTGTCTCTACATATTTTTTCATTTTGTCTGTTTAATTTGTATACCCATCTTTTGTTACGTCAATTGTTACTATTACTATTCTCACTTTGAATTATCCCCGGTACAATTTCACTTGTTCCACCTGTCATTCTAAGTCAACGTCGTATTCAATGTTATCAAGTTTCACACAATGTTACGCAACGTTTTTATTGTTATCCTGTTCGCCTGCTTATCGTATAATTTTACAACCCTTCCAAGTTCTATACATCCTATGAATTGTTCTATTTATGATATTAATTGTTTCACTACTTGACATTTAACAATGATTATAATCACAAATATTTTAATTGCATTTTATACTACTATTATTATTATTTCATGTATTTACACCTATGATTCATTTCCCTCACCGGATATAATTTCTTAAAAAATCAAATACATATACACGATTGTACAACGTGATAATAAATTCATTATTGAAAAGAGTCTCTTGGCTGAATCACCACTTGTTTTGATTTTCTAAATGTCCCAATAGGAATTGTCCATGAATCATGGCATAGATTGCAGCCAGTTAGGGTTGCGTAAGCGACTCAAATTCACCTTTTCAAATCGATTGAAAGAAACAAGGCGGCCTACTTAGAACTTGAGCTACAAAATACTTCTCTCTCTCTCTCTCACTGCTGCATATATTTTCTCTCGTTCGATTTGTTTTAATCAATTAAGATATGACCTATCCTTTAATGGAATTATCTACCCTTGTGTGTATTTAAAATGTTTACAAGCTTCTGATTGGCGAATTCCTACTGAACTTGAAGAAAGGCCTGATTATGGGTGGCTTTGTGTTCCAATACATAAGATAACTGTTCTTCACTTATGTCCTTGGGTATCAAAATGTACTTCTGAACATTTTACAATTGGCTTTTAACTATAGATATCGTGGATTTCTTGAAGGAAGGAGACAAAGCAGATAGATCGTCATAATGGAATGGCTTGTGTTTCAACTCAGAGACCATTGTGTCACAGGATATATTGTAAATAAGGATTTAAATTGAAGATATTGTACGAAGGGAAAATAACATGCAATATACTCCTTTAGAAATTCTGTACATTTTATAAATACTGTACAGAATAAGGATATTATTATTATTATTTTCTAGGCCATTAGTATCTTCGCGCTCTTAGATAGCCATTCTCTAACTTTATTAATTTCAGTGTGCCAGCTGAAACCCATTTGGTTTCCAAAAACTAAATTCTCAGTTATCGTGAAGTATAAATTGAACAAGGATGTCAAATCGAGCGAGAATTGGGAAGGCGAAAAACACATTCATCAACCAACTGAAACCAATCTGGAAATCTTCGTCACTCAGCCAGCATCAACAACAAAATTCAGTCAGACGTCCAATACAAACGTCAAGTCAGTCAGTTCTTCTATACGGATCAGAAACTTGGCGGGTGGGTCACGAAGAATATTTCCAACAGCCTGTTGCAGACCTTTATCAACTGCAACTGTCTTCGCTGGCTCTATACTGAAGATCAGATGGCCGGGCCGGAAAGAATCACCAACAAGAAACCATGGGAAGAAACAAATCAAGAACAAATAAATCGCCCAACAAATATGCAGGAGATGGAGTGAAGATGGATTGGACACTCGCGGCTGAGGAGGCCGCCGCTGGGTGACATCGCGCGCGTGTCAGGCCATTTCTCGAGTGGAACCAGGCCGAAAGGAAAGCGGCGAGTGGGACGTCGGTGCAAGGGTGAAATGTAGGAGATCGTGTGAATAGGAGTTGAAACAGTGTGGACTAACATGGATACAGGTGAAAAGTACAACAGAAGGAAGACAGAAGCAAGTGGAAACATGCAGTTGAAACCCTATGTTCCACTAGGAACCCAAGGGAACAATAATAATAATAAATTTAACGATAGCGAACAAGAATAATAGATATTTTCAAGGAAGGTGAAGCTATCTAGTGTTCGTTTGAACGTCTTAGCTAACTTTTATGACCAGCAGTCAAACACTGGCGTTGCAACAAAGTAATTTATCGGAAAATTCCTCCGTAAACAATGTATTTACAGTACTGATAGTTATTTCAATATTTCACCTAATTATACGATCCTGCATTAATTTGTTTATTGCATATATTTCTTAAAAACTCCATATATATACGTTTGTACAGATTGATAATAAATTCGTTTTTAAAAAGAGTCTCTTCGTTGAATATTGTGTTCCTAATGCTACTATGGACAGGACAATTTACACATTATCACAGCTTCCTTCCTATGAAGTACAAAATAAATTTAGTGTAGACTCTCAGCCGCAGAGTAAGAGCTATATGCTCGGAAGAAGTAACTGAAGATGAATTAGGCATTCTATCTGATACTTTGATCGCAAATAGCTATCCGCAAAAATTTATCAAGAAACACATGACAGAGAAAGCGGAAAACAAGAAGCCACTCTATATACAACTACAATTCAAGGCCGATATACCAAGCGAGATAACTACGAGGAAATTAGGAAAATCAGTTCAAAGAACCTCTAATGCTGGTGGCGAACTACGCGTATTATTCTCTACACGACCGATGGTGCTACCTCGACTGAAAGATGAACTACCTAGACTAGATGGTTACCTCAAATTGTATCTACCTATTCAACTGAGCTTGTGGAACCAGGTATAATGGCCGTTGGTCTACGAACTTGATTTTTCGTGCTCGTTCGAAAACATCTCCCAGTATGACTAAGTAAAGGTGTAGTAGAAACCATTCACAGTTCGACATTGGACCATCTGGTGCAAACTGGCCGGCCACAAAGCCAGCCAGCCAGCGTGGAAGAATATTTCTCTATCCTCATCTACCGGGTACCTAACAAATTGACGAAATCATCGAAGTACCGCATGCTCCAAACAGCAGAGGCTATTTCAATTCGCCTCAAACAATCAGTGCTCTGTGTGCAGAAGAAGCAAGTCCAGCTAGCCACTACTACTACCCTGGCCGGCCTTCAGCAGAGACTACAAATTCATAAATTTGTAATATTATCTTTCCTAAATTGCCTTTCTGACATTCAGTTTATTGTTATGTTGATGCTATTCAGCTGTAATCTATCGATAATATTACTGATTCGATGTTATTTAAACAGCAAAATTAACGTTGTTCATCACACTAATTCATTCATTCACTACAATGTATATATAACTGTAGAGCCTGATGAAGAACAGGTTATCGAGAAGAGTACTCTTTGTTCAGTATCCATTTTTTTGAAAAAATTTAATGGGCTTTATTAATCAATTATTAAATTATTGCATATATTACATACAGGAAAATTGTATTGTTTACTGGATGACGTTTCGAATACAATCCAGTATTGTTCATAATCAAACCATCAACTGTAACCAAACAACTTCAAAAACAACAGATTGCCCGAAATGTATTCCTTTTCAATTAGTTCTCCATCATCGGCTGGCTCTACACTGATATATTGATTTTTACGTCATATTGTTTCACCAGTCAAGTGGTTATTTATGTTAATCGGTCTTAGGTAGGAGGTGGGGCTGAAATTAACAGGTTAAAAGTTATCAAAACAGATCACTAATAGGTGTTATTAACAAGATGTTTAGGTTTTGAAGAAAGGAGGGGTGAAAATTAATTACGGAATTCAGGATAAGTTGATACTCAGGCGGTAGCAACAAGTTGTTACATGATCAAGAAATTTGTAAAACAGTAATGATGACTAAGAAGAGTAGGATGGCTCAGAAGAATTACGTAACATACAAACAAGTTAACAGAATTACCTAGAATTGTAAAAATTAACATGAGGGAATGAGGCTAGCAACCCCATCCTGTAAAAATACACACTGCTACATTCCATATTAGTTTGTTTATTAGATGGTTTACACAGTGAAACATTATTATTTACTGGATGATGTTTTGAAACCTAGAAAAATTTAGCACAAACTCAATTAGAAACAAGCTTTGTGGGTTGAAGGATCCTGCCTGTGAAGCCTTTATAACAAAACAATTTAGTTTATCTAATACCCTGTCTGCAATGATTGTCAGGTCAAATACATAGGTCAAACTAGTAGAACAGGGGCAGTCAGACTAGCTGAGTATAAAAACCTAGCAAAATCTAGATTGGTTGACCCGAATAAGATAAGAAATCTAGACAATAGTTCAGCTGTAACTCTCACTACATGTAATTACACACAACTAACCATACAATAGGATGGTATAAGATGACAGTTTTAAAATCCAATGTCACAGGGTGAATGGAGGGAGAGATTGATAACAGAATGATATGTATCCATACATATATATGTGTATGGTGGTCTCTCTTTCTGTTGCTCTCTTAGTCTGTGACCATTTCATTTTGATGAACCTGTCTCCTTTAACAATGTATATTCCCCTTATATTATATATAATATGTGTGTTTGTTTGACATGTCTGTTATATTTGCTAGGTATATATGGATCGATATTCCATTATAATTAGCCAATCATGTTAAGACTGTCTATTGATTTGTTCATTTTGGATATTCGCTCACACACTTGTGTTCACACACTTGTTCGGACATTCACATATATTTTGCTCTCACACACTTGTGTGACATATTGATTCTCCTTGTGTTTGGAATATAGAAGTATCATAGCAAACCTAGTGCTCTTCTGATTTCCGTCTTTCTTGCGTCAGGACTATTAAATTCTCGACCAGTACATAACAATAATTTGGCGACAAGTACATAACACAGAAGCTTTGTTTATCGAATCAACTGGAAACACGTGTAATAGGAATGATTCAACACCTGTCCAACCAGACATCTGGAAAATTCTGCTACCACGCCTACGATGACAAACAGAAGAGGACAAAGAAAACTATAAAACTCAAGTTTCGAAGTCGTATGATTATAACTGATATGATTATTAACAATAAATTTTTTCGAAACTTTTTCATTCGGTAAATAATAATGTTTCTTCTCTCTGTGATACATCTGATAAACATACTTATACGGAATTACTTACTACCACAGTTCCCAAGTTTTGCGCATATATTAAAACACGTCTATAGAAACTTCAAGCCTCCAGCCTGAAGCCTTGTGTTCCACTGGGAACGTGAATGGATAGAAAAAAGATTGTAAAAACTAACTAAGTCAAAAGATATTTTCAAGTGGAGGGAAAAATTATTTTTTAAAATGTAGTACATATTATGCAGTTATCCATGGGAAAGAAAGGGGCTGTACACACAGATTTGGCACGTTCAGATGAATTCCGATTGTTTCTGCTGTATCTAAAAGTTGTACTCGTAGAAGATGCGGGAAGTTGGGTGATATACGATAAGCAACTTTAAAAGCTTCGTTTGAGTCAACTTGATATCCAGTATCGATGATGATAAGATGAGCTAGTATTGAGCTGCCTATACCTTTATTCAGACCTTCGCCTAACGAAGTTGAGAGTTGTTCAGAAATTCGACGATGAACTTGTCTGATCATACGTCCAATGTAAATAGCTACTCATGGGCAGTTTAGCTGGTGAATACACACGAAAGAGGAAAAATAGAGAAGTTTATGTTAACTTCTTTAGCTGAGCATTGATTGGCAAGTGAATATACAGCATAGCTTAACTGCGTTGAAAGTCTTTTTGAAGACCCTTCTCAGACGTGTTTTCTAAATGCGTAAATAGGAATTTGGAAATAATTTCGAAAGGCGAGTTTTATAGTTCCGTTTCTTCCTTCCTGCCCTCCTTCTCAATTTACACCATAGAAGTGATAGAATTTTCTAGAGATCCATGGTAGATATGGAATTATTTGTATTGCACATATTCTTCTTAGCTGATTCGACAAATATAGCTTCTGTTACCAGTCCTCCCGTTTACGCTATTACAGCAGATTTTAAGACTTTTATCTCATCTATATATCCAATCCAAGTTGACATTTAATGGTTTGAAGTCGTTCAGCCATTGGATACATTGTGTTTCCTAATGAATAAAAAACAAAACGACTTGGTCTTGACGTTTGACGTTTCGATAATGTCATCTTATCTCGTCTTATTGTATGGTTGATTGTGTAAAATTTCATGGAGTGCTACATAGCTGAGCTATTTTCTAGATTTCTTATATAATTAGGGTCAACTAATCTAGATTCATCTAGGTTTTTGTGCTTTTAAAATCTAACGCAGCAAAGTGGAGGGAGAGAATAATAATATAAGTCTTATTTGTCCAACCAATTGAGGAGAATATGTGCAACAGGAATAACTCAAAATCTGTCATGGACACTTGGAAAATTTTACTACTCTTATGGCACACGAGAAGGGGGAAATATCGAAGGTATGTAGTAACACTTGATATGATTATAAAGAATAAACTGGGTGTGGAGTACGTAACAATGTGATTGTACACTTTTTGGTTATTTGTATAAATTCGAGATATTGTACATAATTTTTGTTTAAAACGCTTCTTGTTGAAATATACATAACTTCCGTGGACAATTGAAAAATACACTCTGCTGTTGGAGACTTTGTCTTCTCCCTGGTCACTTCTGCTTACTTGCTCCACTCACCGTGTTGTATACTTCGGATTTATTGTAGGAGCCTACTACTCTCAACCGAAGACATTTCTACAACCGGAACACAGCAGCTACAGCAGACGCAGTCCAAACAATTAACGTGCCCGTGGATTATATAATTAATTTATAGCCGAGGACTTAGACTTTATATCCAAGTAATCCTTTTTGTTGCTATAACCCGTCACTGTATTTTTGGTAATATATTGTGATTTAACACTCCACTGACTTGGATTATTACTTTTATATTTGGAATGTTAGTGAACTCTAATATTAGTCCCCTACAATATAATTGGTGAGCCCGTTAAGAACACGGATTATTTTGGCCGTTATCCTATTCCTCATCTTCATGATTTCTCCCTGACATTACACGGAAAAACCATTTTTTCTAAAGTAGACTTGGTCAGGGCCTATCACCAAATACCAGTTGCCCAAGAGGATATCGAAAAAACGGCCATCATCACACCTTTCGGTTTGTTTGAATTTCTCCGCATGCCATTTGGCCTAAAGAACGCAGCACAATCCTTCCAACGTTTCATGGATCAGGTCACACAAGGTTTGGACTTTGTATTTGTATATATCGATGACGTTTTAATTGCTAGCTCGTCGCCCGAAGAACATACTGATCACCTCACCATCTTATTTCAACGATTTGAGCAATATGGAGTCGTCATTAACCCCAAAAAGTGCATATTCGGTGTCTCCTCTATACAGTTTCTGGGACACCACATAACCGCGAATGGTATTACGCCTACGGAGGAAAAGATAGAGTCCATCAAAAACTTCCCCGAACCAGATTCACTCAAGAAGGTCAGACGTTTTTTGGGGATGTTTAATTTCTATCGGCGTTTCATTCCTTCGTGTGCCTCCATCGTCCAGCCGTTAACCGACCTCCTTAAAAATGATCCTAAAAAGTTTCAGTGGTCAGCTGAAGCACACGAATCATTTTGCAACGCAAAAGATGCCTTATCCAGAGTCACTATGCTACCCCGAAGCGTCGCTTATTTTGTGCACAGATGCCTCCCAAGTAGCTGTAGGGGCAGTATTACAACAAAAGATGAAGGGCGAAGTCACCCCACTCGCATTCTTTTCTAAGAAGTTGGAACCGGCTCAGACACGATACAGCACTTTTGGGAGAGAATTGCTGGCCATATATCTTGCAGTGAAGCATTTCAGTTACTTACTACAGGGCCGGCATTTCACTATTTTTACTGACCACAAGCCCCTGTGTCATGCTTTCACTACTTCACTCGATAAACACTCCCCTAGAGAAGCCAGACAGTTGGATTATATCTCCCAATTTTCAACCGACATCAGTACATCAAAGGGGATGCGAACGTGGTAGCCGATTCTCTTTCAAGAAGTGACATTAACCAGCTCCAAACGTCGGTAGACATCAGTCTTGATCGTATGGCTCAATTACAACGAGATGACGTTGAACTCCAAACCTGCCGCAGAAACTCTTCCTTACAGCTCAAAGATGTGCCTATCCCCTTATCAGATGCAACCATAGTCTGCGATGTATCTACCGGCACTAATCGTCCATTTGTCCCTCTCAGTTGCCGAAAAGCATTGTTCGAACATTTACATTCGCTTTCTCACCCTGGAGTACGCGCCACGGTCAGACTGATCAGCGAACGCTTCGTGTGGCCTAAAATGAACTCTGACATTCGGAGATGGGCACGAGAATGTATCCAATGCCAATGCTCCAAAGTACACCGCCACACTATTACAACCCCGAAGACGTTTGAATTACCCGAAAGGAGATTTCAGCATATCCATATAGATATCGTGGGACCATTGCCAACATCAAGGGGATATACACATATCCTGACAGCGATTGATAGATTTACTCGTTGGGCTATTGCATGCCCCTTAAACGACATATCTGCTGAAAACGTTGCTTTAGTTTTTCTCGACCGTTGGGTGTCAAACTACGGTGTACCAACTACTATTACATCCGACCGCGGTCCTCAATTCCAATCGACACTCTTTCGCGAACTGACGAGACTTCTGGGAGTGAAACATATCTCCACAACAGCCTATCATCCGGCAGCGAATGGTCTAGTGGAAAGATTCCACAGACAACTGAAAAGCTCCCTGATGGCGCAGAATGATACATCTAAGTGGAGTGAATACTTACCTTTGATTTTACTTGGTATCCGTTCTACTATCAAAGAAGATTTAGGATGTACACCGGCTCAACTTGTCTATGGCACCAACCTAACCTTGCCTGGACAGCTAGTCCCCTCAGCCGATTCCACAGACGTGAACATTGCCGACTTCACTAACCGATTAACTAGACAAATGCTTCAACTTCAACCAACAGCACCTCGACAATCTCCCCGAAGAGATCAGATCAACAAACATCTACAAACTTGCAAATTCGTCTTCATTCGAGTCGACGCCATCAGAAAAGGATTGCAACCTCCATACGAAGGACCCTTTCAAGTTATTAAACGTTCAGACAAACACTTTACAGTGAACAAGAATGGAAGACGAGAGACTATTTCAATTGATCGAATCAAACCCGCATACACCGACAACGACTTCGAATCTACATCGGCAGCTGCGCAATCAAATAATCAAACATCCGATTCCACTCCACCGGCACCAAGTCTTATCCTCCCTCCATATCAAACACGTAGTGGTCGGCAAATCAGTAAACCGGCTCGCTACGTTCATTTTGAGGACTAACAAAAGAAAAATAATTAAAAATTATTATTATCTTTTTCGTTTAGACATTATCATCATGACCGTTAGTATTTCGTCGTAAACTTTGATGTTACTATCACTATTATTTATTTATATGTACCTCACCTAAAAAACAGGTATTGTCCTTTCCAAAAACTATTGATCTTTAATCCATATTTTTTTAAATGTTTCTTTCCCCTCCTTAATTACTGTGTATTTACATATTTTTCTTTATACATTAAAAATCTATGTTCATGGTTAGTGCAAATTTAAGTGACATGACTTTCTATTTCAATTTTTATTGCTGAACTCATTGTATATGCTTTCAGACTTTACATGATTCACATACCTTCTCGCGTTTATGCATGTTGTAATATATCCCTATTTTTATCCAAAAGTTGCTATTACTATTATTATTTACTTCATAGTTTTACGTATCATTTTCCGGTTGTCTCTCCGGACCTCTAGGGGGGGAGCCGTGTGGAGTACGTAACAATGTGATTGTACACTTTTTGGTTACTTGTATAAATTCGAGATATTGTACATAATTTTTGTTTAAAACGCTTCTTGTTGAAATATACATAACTTCCGTGTACAATTGAAAAATACACTCTGCTGTTGGAGACTTCGTCTTCTCCCTGGTCACTTCTGCTTACTTGCTCCACTCACACCGTGTTGTATACTTCGGATTTATTGTAGGAGCCTACTACTCTCAACCGAAGACATTTCTACAACCGGAACACAGCAGCTACAGCAGACGCAGTCCAAACAATTAACGTGCCCGTGGATTATATAATTAATTTGTAGCCGAGGACTTAGACTTTATATCCAAGTAATCCTTTTTGTTGCTATAACTCGTCACTGTATTTTTGGTAATATATTGTGATTTAACACTCCACTGACTTGGATTATTACTTTTATATTTGGAATGTTAGTGAACTCTAATATTAGTCCCCTACAAGGGTTCAACACGTCATCTAGTAAATGGCGTTGTTTCACCGTGTCATATATCCAGTAGATTCGGTCACAAGTTGAAATTAATTAAAGAAACATTCATGCATTTATTTCCCTTGATGAATTTGAATAAAGCAAGAACAACAGTGGTTTGTGCAGAATAATATGGTACCATCATTTATTTCGTTGGCTTCTCATCAGCTGCTTACAGCCTAAATAATCTACCGAAAACTCACATGGAATGGACAATACTTACATTTTAATAGTTTTTGTCCAATTAGCTATAAACGAGCACTAGTCAAGACTCTGTACTATAGAGTGAGGAGAATATGCTCTGCGGAGAAATTAGAGGAAGAATTTAGGAATCTCGAAAAGGTGCTGAAAAACAACGGCTATCCTCAAAGATTCATTAACAAATATGGAAGATGTGAAGGCTCAAATATCAAACAAATCACAGTTGAAAAAAGGTTGTCTTCATTCAACTAGATTTTAAAGGTGAAAAAATTGCAGAAATGGTCAACAGAAGACTGAGAACGTCACTAGCCAAAGCCTATCCTGCAGCTAAGTTGATTCCCGCCCATCGAACAACATGCTCTTTGGTGCAGTCAAAAGTCGATAGATACCCTTCTCATGTTAACTCCAACTGTGTATACAAATTTACGTGTATCTGCGGGAGTAGTTACATTGGGAGAACAGAAAGAAGGGCACACCTCCGATTTTCTGAACATGTGCCGAAAAGCCTACGTTTCAAGGGAACAAACTCTTATAGCAGCGCTATTACCAGACATCTCCTCGACACGGGTCATGAGGTGAAAATCGAGAAATCCTTCAGAGTTATCAATAGACAAAGAAGTTCCATTTTCCTCAAGTTTACCGAAGCAATTTCTATCAAACGCTTGAAACCAGATTTATGTGTTCAGAAAGAAGCAGTTATTAGTCTTTCCTTGCCTTGGTAACTGGATGTCTTTTTTCTCTCATCTGATTACGTAATCTTCGTCTTTAACCTCACGCGCCTTTTATAATCTGTAATTTGCATTTCTCTTGTTTCTTTGATTTGAGTACTGATTTGAATGCTGAAAATTCCTTGCTGTATCATGAGTACTGTTTTTGGAATAAAGCAATTATTATTATTATTATTATTATTATTATTATTACAACCCAGTACACTGTTACCTAACTTATTAGTCACTATGCATATAACGCACAACTCATCTTTAATACGTAACTCCTTTACCATTATATGCATATATTTATTAATTTTTTGTTTAAACTGCCTGTGTAAAAACTATATAAGCGTAATATTCTGAGCACTGTTTACTAATTGTGGAACTTTCTGTCAACTGACAACATGTAAGATTTGCAAGTATGTTAAAGCATTTTTGTACTTGAACCTCATAATTTATTAAGGCTGTAAGCAGATGATGAGAAGTCAACGAAATAAATGATGGTACCATATTATTCTGCATAAACCACTGTTGTTCTTGCTTTAAAGAATCATTGGAAAACCAGCAAAGAGCACCAAACATCTGTTTCCCAATAGTTTAGAACAAAGTGGTAGTAGTACGCTTCCATCTGTGTTCGGATTCAGCACCTTTCAGCAGACTCGTAAACCATTTTCCCACTGGAACCGGATCCAATGGCTCATGAATTCCAGTTGTTCTCTAAATGGTGTCAGCTCTTGATCAACCTTAAAACAAGTCAGATCCTTACAGAATAACTCCTGATAATTAATCTGATTCTTGACAGTAAATAGTGAGCAGGATTAAGCTGCCTGGATTTCTGGTGAGAAATCGTGACTGTTAGGGTCCACTACTTCGGGTGAGAGGACAAATACTCGCCGATGAAACTGGCTAGTGGAATTCATGGGCCTTTGGATCAAGTCTAAGTGGCAGGATTTTCTACGGGCTGTTCATGTGACCAGAACTTCTCAGGTTTCAACCTCGATGGGTGCATACTGATAAAGAATCCACAAAATTACGACGAAACAACTGCCCAGTACTCTCTGATGGTTTTCGTGTGGTTCTGTCACTGATGTTAGCTCATCATCAAACATTTCATCTTTTTTTGACGATTTCTCTCATCGTCTTAAGTATTTAACTCTCAGCCAAAAGATCCCGGGTCCGAAACCCACTTCCACCTACTTCACTCCAAGCATCTAGTTAATATGTCGTCGGATTTACACACAGTGAGTGTGTGCTTCATAGCTTGGTGTGTAAGAAATCTGTTTCGTGCAACTGACTTCTAACATAAGGGGGATTGTTAAACATCTTAATGTTCTATGGAGTGAAGTCCAGTGGCTACATGGTCTTTGGACTTGGCTTCAAACAACGGTGAATTTGTGATGCCGAAGAGTTTTAGACTGGTGTGAAAAAGATATTTTCAGTATTCTTTACTTGTTTTCCAATGGTCCTCTAACTAATGCCAGCTCGTGATCGAACTTGAAAGAGACCCTGCTAACCAACTCTTAACAATTAATCTGAGCCTCGCTAGTAGCTGACTACAGGACGAAGTAGCTCGGAGTTCTAGTTGGAAGTCGGAACCACTGGAGTCCATCCACTAGCGAGTGAGAGCAAATACTCGCGACCTATGACAATGGCTCGTAGTGGCGCTATAAATGACTAATTGGTAGATCTTGGAATTCATGTGTTGGCCATTGATTCGAGTTTTAGTGGCGGAATGGTTTAAGAGCTTTGATTGTATCCTGAAGGCTGTGGTTTCAAACCTTGGTAGATTTATACTGCTGAAAAAATTCAAACAAAAGTGAAACAGCCATCAAATACTACCTGGTTTTGGAAGATTCTCAAAATGATCTTGGTTTGTGACGAAATCCGGTTTTCAAAAAAATGGATACTGAACAAAGAGTACTCTTCTCGATAACCTGTTCTTCATCAGGCTCTACAGTCATGTATATACATTGCACTGAATGAATAAACTAGTGTGATGAACAACGTTAATTTTGCTGTTTAAATAACATCGAATCAGTAATATTATCGATAGATTACAGCTGAATAGGACCAACATAACAATAAACTGAATGTCAGAAAGACAAATTAGGAAAGATAATATTACAAATTTATGAATTTGTAGTCTCTACTGAAGGCCGGCCAGGGCAGTAGTAGTGGCTAGCTGGACTTGTTTCTTCTGCACACAGAGCACTGATTGTTTGGGGCGAATTGAAATAGCCTCTGCTGTTTGGAGAATGTGGTACTTCGATGATTTTGTCAATTTATTAGGCACCCGATAGATGAGGATAGAGAAATATTCTTCCACGCTGGCTGGCTGGCTTTGTGGCCGGCAAGTTTGCACCAGATGGTCCAATGTCGAACTGTGAATGGTGTTTACTACACCTTTACTTAGTCATACTGGGAGATGTTTTCGAGCGAGCACGAAAAATCAAGTTCGTAGACCAACGGCCATTATAACTGGTTCCACAAGCTCAGTTGAATAGGTAGATACAATTTGAGGTAACCATCTAGTCTAGGTAGTTTATCTTTCAGTCGAGGTAGCACCATCGGTCGTGTAGAGAATAATACGCGTAGTTCGCCACCAGCATTAGAAGTTCTTTGATTTGATTTTCTTGATTTCCTCGTAGTTATCTCGCTTGGTATATCGGCCTTGAATTGTAGTTGTATATAGAGTGGCTTTTTGTTTTCCGCTTTCTCTGTCATGAGTTTCTTGATAAATTTTGAAAATTTTGCAATGTAGATAAATGTTGACTACTGCAAGGATAACTAATGTCGACAGACAATCAGTGTGGTAGTTCACTGTCTGGGTAGTAAATTTTGACTAAACTTTCCACTACTACCACCATTTACCACCTCGATTTATGAATATTTTGAAGAGTATTTTTGAAACACCAAATACTGCTTCTAAACCAATTCAAATTTAAACTTTTCACTAAATTTTACCTCCTAGAATTTAAAATGAATATCCGAAAAAATATAAATTTAACTATCATGCTCAGATTATGTGATTTGTAAGGAAGCATCTTCGATTAATTTTAGTTAATAATAACAATAATTATAACAATAATAGCTTTATTCCAAACAGGACGCTTTCGGTACAAATCTGGAATTTTCAGCATGTCATACAATCGTGCATCTAACTTCCACATTTCAAGGGCAATAATTGAAATAGGGCAATTACATGAATAATAATATTCTTCAATAACAAGTGAAGTTAAAATTGAATCGAGTAAGAATATTAACTTATCCATAGTTGGTTTGTAAGAATAAGATTTGCTTATTATGAGTTGATCACTGTGACTGATATCAGTTAGAGAACCATTGAAAAGAAGCACTGGAATACTGGACAGCTGTTTCATCTTTCCAGTTTTTAGGAATCATCGGCAGTACGCACCCACAGAATGGGGCTCGAGCCCAGCATCTTCCGGTTACAAGGCAAGTCGGCTGGTAGACCATTCAGCCACTGTGACCCAATTCAGTGGCCAGCCCACGAATTCTAACTTCTACTAATTCTTGGTTTAGCGCGACTTGCTCCAACCAGTGTCATCAGTTAGAAATCTATCCTCATACTTGACTGGATAGACCTCACTGGTCACAACTTCTCACCAGAACTTCAGGAAGCACAGTCCTGTAACAAGTCACTAGTGAGCTAAATCACGAGCTGGTAGAAGTTAGAGTTCGTGGGCTGGCCAGTGAATCGGTTCCCAGTGACCAGCATGCCTAATAACCGGAAAGTCCTGGGTTCTGGGTACTTACTGCCGATGATTCCCAAACTAGGATGAAGCAGCAGCTGTCCAGTACTCCAGTGCTGGTTTCCAATGGTTCTCTAACTGATATCAATCCGTGATCGACTCTTAAAAAAGAAAATATTAACGACAATTTAAATAATGAGAACAAAAACGTAGGGCTGTCTACTTAGACTTCCTAAAAATAAGTTGGTGATTTCCTGTCTTACACTTTTCTCATCATATAAAATGTGTGTCTGCTGAATAAATTATCACAGAGTTTTTCGTACTTAGTCGTCCGAGCAAATAGTCTTCTGTAGTTGCTTCTAGTTCTGCCTAATGAGGTGCAGGAAAGATATAGTTGTGTATGGAGAGGATGTTCGGAGTCTGACAGTATAATATTTGCCAATTTCTTGCAGGAATCCAAATGTCTATTCACAATAACATAAAGCTAGCTGATTCAGCAAAACTCCATTCTCCTTAATGACGGCTTGTAGTGCATTACGCAGTATAACAAACAAAGTCTTTCTGAAAAAGCCGGGGAAAGATTAAGAGGGAACAGTGAAGAAGTACAGGCAGAATACAAAAATTAACAAACGGTAACACTAGAGACGGAGTGGTATCAGATCGTCTTAACTTCCTAACACAGAATGTCAAACGAAATATCTTTCTGGAAACTGACATAAAGTAGAGGGAAGACCAAGAAAGATAAGAGGAAATACAAAATCCGAAGTATTTAACATTCTATTTTGTTTCAGCTTCAGTGCCATCTGTGATACTAGAATCATGCGAACCAACCAGTTCATGCAAGTGACACAGTCGTCTGAGAGTGTAATTAACCACCTGACATTTGGGCGGACGAAACTTAAGACCATTTAACGAGGACCGTTGACTAGTTTCTGAAAAAAAGTTTTTCATTTTAGAACAGTCTGATTGAGAAGTTACCGCCGACATAGAAACAGTCCGCCTATCTTCACACTTAACAAAATTGGCTTTTATAGGAGTTATTAAAAAGACAGTTGCAGCGAAGAAAATTTTCTTTTCGACGAAGTCATCAACTAGACAGTTGTACATTCGTGTATTTATATCAAATGGATGGGAAAGTTCCAGAATAATTTCTGGTTAAGGGTTAAATTAATAAAAATTTCAATTAGGGATTAGAATGCCACAAGAAACAGGGGGACCGATAAAACTCAAACAAAGTAGCATCATAATTACTAAGAAGTTTGACACATTGTGCAATTAGGGGTTAGAAATGTAGAAATAACAAAAAATAGACAGGATGTTTGGATAAAAAACCTAATGTGACGAATAATTGTTTATACCACCAGGGATTAAATATGTAGAAATAGTAAAGTGACAAAATAAACAGGAGGTTCGGATATGGAAATATGGAAGTGTAAATAAGGATTAAGAAAAACTCAAAAATAACTTGAATTAGCAGGAAGTTTGGATGAGAAAGGCTATGGGATGGTCATTACTAGAAAAAAAATTACCTGTTTATGATGGTCATGACAGGGACAGGGGTTGGACGTATTTCTTTTGGATACAAAGCGTGTGCTTGAGCTTTTGGATAGCTAGTGTCTCGGGTACGCCCAAATATCCTAATTTCACTCCCTTTGATAGGTTTGATCGAATCTTGTATATTACTTTGAAGGATTTTTCGAAAGACGCTGAATGTCCTGAATTGACCAGATGTTCTGTCACCGAACTATTTACCTGTTGTCGTTCTTCTTTTACTAGCCAGGCTGGATAGTGTTCACGAGCGCGTTTTCCAAGTCGGCGCATGGTACGGCCAACGTACTTAGCTCCACAAGAGCAAGTAAACTGGTATATGCACGTTGAGGTGGTCCAATGCGACAGCTTGTCTTTCGGATTCTGACTGAAGAGTTTCTTACAGGAAAACGTCAGTTGTGGGCTTTCGACGAAGTATGTTTTCCTCAGCGATTTGGAGAGGAGTTTACGAAGGATTTCCGCTTCAGTATCACCTTTGAATTCTAGATTAAGCAGAAGTATTTTCTTTGGAAAGGAATGGACTTGTTCGGAAGTCTTCTTAGATTTGAGGTTCCTGTCTATGAACCTGGGCGGGAAACTGTTTTCCATCAGGGTTCTTCGGAGATTATGCAGTGTTTCTTCCACCACTTCCTCGCTGCATATCTTCCAAATCCTCGAGGAAAGAGCGTATATCAGGTCCCTCTTTCTGCTCAGGGGCACGAAGCTTTGAAAGTTGATGAATTGTCCATTCCGTGTAGCTTTGTCAGAATGGAGCAAGTGATGTAGAAGGAATGAAAACAGAAAGGGGGAGGAACAGCTCCGTGAGCAACACCAGCTAGAGTAAGTGAAGGAGACAGTGGAGTCTTCCCGTTATGAACAGTGTACAGCTTCCTATCATAAAAATAGGAATGCAACCATTTGGTAGTCCAGAACTGTGCTTGTGTCGCAGCAAACTTGTTCAAAATAGACACCTAGGTACAGAGTCGAAGGAAAATGTGTAGTCATGGAATGCACACCAAATATATTTGGCACCTCTATCCAGGCTGGAAATAATATTATGATATAGGACGACAGTGACATCTAAAGTACTATTGATGTAAGTATAAAACACTCTACAAGAAAATTGAGCTCTAGTGAAATAAAACTGCTTGAAAAGGAATTAAATTTCAATGTAACGGTTAGCAAACTAAAACCAGAAGGTGTCATCCCCAACATAGAAGTAGCATTAAGTTCGATAGAGAAGACAACAACAGAAAAGGGTTCGAACTCGATGTGCAGTAACTCTTAAGAGACAAAAGAAAGCACAGTCAATCTTAAGAGAATCGGAAAGATTAGCTCTACTCAATCTTAAAAATGATAAAAACATCGTTAGCATCTAAAGTACACCTAGTAGTTGGATTCGCATCACATACCAGAGTTTACTAGATAACTGTTCCTTACTAGTTTGTTGTTCTTCACAGGTGCTTATCAATCAGCGACTTCTCCAGAGATCGAAGCCAGACCCAACAGTTTACGAGAAAAAAGCTCGCTGGTAACTCAACCACACTAGGCCGGAATTCAGTGAACTGTAAATTCCAACCTTGTCAGCCTGAGATGTAGCCTTGCCGTTGCCAATGCCTTTGATGAGCGTCTACTTCACATTGACATAGTGGAAGACAAAAGAAAATATTATGAAGCCATGGCAAGTGAGGCAGAACAAGCTTCAGGCAAAGGAGACCTCGCAACATTCTACCAAATAACTAGGCTCCTATCCAGGACACGTTCGACACAAATTAAGCCAGTGAACGATGACAATGGAAAGTCAATCACCAAGGAAGTGGATCAAAAGAAACACTGAGCTGAACGCTTCATAAGACTTCTAAATTGACCGCCACCTAAAACGCACCCAATAATACCAACAACGTAAGCGGAATTCTCACACAAAAAAAGCTTGGATGATCTGGACTTCGCCGATGATATTTGTCTCATTTCCCACAAACTGGAATATATGCAAGTTAAAAAAAACAAGTTGGCAGGTGAAGCATCAAAGAAAGGACTCCAGGTGAGCATGGAGAAAACAGAGGTGATGAAGATTTCTGACCAACAGCAACAGAAACGAAAACAACAACAGACAAGAACCAGGCAGCATAAATGGAAGAAATTTGAAAGAAGCAACCCCATTTACTTACCCACCTTCCTGAGAAGCATCTTTTCAACTACAGACGGATGAAACTGATGAGGACATCAAAACAACGAGGATCGGGACAGCAAGACAAGCTTTCATCACTGTCAAGTCTGTTTGGAAATCAACAGCATTCAACATGAAAATGAAAATAAGATCCGGATTTTCAACTCCAATGTGAAGTCAGTGCTACCTACTATACGGATCAGAGACTTGGCCAGCGCGTCATAAAGAGCACCTCAAACAAACTACAGACCCTCATCAACAGCTAGCTGTCTTCGCTTAATACTACTCAAGATCAGATGGCTGGCCAGAAAAGATCAGCAACAGGGTGGGATCTCTTGGAACAAATCAACCAGGAACTGATTGT
Source organism: Trichobilharzia regenti (assembly GCA_944472135.2). NCBI lineage: Eukaryota > Metazoa > Platyhelminthes > Trematoda > Strigeidida > Schistosomatidae > Trichobilharzia > Trichobilharzia regenti. The sequence goes on from OX235267.1 coordinate 43,655,150, forward strand.
GTAACAAATAGGCAGGAAGGAGTGGAGATGGATTGGCCATACTCTGAGGAAACAAGCCATCAGGTGACATCACTAGACAAGCTATCGCTCGAGTGGGACCAGAACGGGAAGCGACGAGTTGGTCGTCAGTGCAAGGATGACATGGAGGAGGAGTTGATGTAAAGAGGAGATGAAAGCATGTCAGCAGACTTGGAGCCAGGTGAAAACGTTAGCAGGGAACGGAACTCAATGGAGACTTGCGGTTGAAGTCCTACATTCCTCTAGGAATTAAAGGGGATAATAATAAATGGTAATATTAGTGGACCTCAATGTTCAAGACTTTCCACCTCAGCTTCAAGAAATCCATTCATTAGCTGACAGTAGCAGCTAAATCTAACAGCTAAAATAAGCTGTCACGGTTTCTTTTTGGCAGCTGAAGTTCTTTTTTATTGACTGCAAGTTCCCTTTAGTCAACTAATGTTTGATCTCAAATATCGGGGAAAAATAATTAGTGGTGTGTGTGTGTGTGTGTGAAGGATTCCACTCACACGTACACGGACGAACACACACACGCACGCACACCAATTCTATATGTCTTTTGAAATAACTTCTAATCTTGACCGAAATCAGGTAAAAAGCAACCATACCCCTATTGATTATTTTTTTATGCTTATTTACTGTTTAGGAGAAGAAACTAACTGATGGACTATTTATGTATATTTCCTTGTAAGTAATATTATTAAATTTATATGTTCTATGATGAATCTATCTACTTATGGCAAGTATACATTTCCAAATGTTGGTTTGCAAGGATTTGATTGGTTACCGAGTCGATTATGGTCTGGTGTCAGTTAAAGGGCCACAAAAAAACTAGCAGAGAGCACTGAACAGTTTTTCCGACCTAGTCTGAAACTCTTTGGTAGTAGTACGCACTAACGAAGGTTCGAACCCATAACCTATCGATATCAAGGTGAACTCATAAGAGGAAAGTTATTTTTGGCGTTGACACTCGCTGTCCCTTACTCTATTTGTCACGAATTAGCTATTGAAACTGGTCTGAGTTGCTGAGTAGTCTACAACGTCGTCTTGTCACTGGATGTTTCTGAGTCTAAACTACCTGGTGAAGACTCCTAGACTAGGACGATACATCTATTCAGTACTCCCTGCTGGTGTTCCAATGATTCTCCAACTGGTATTCCCCCTCTTTTCTTGGTTTAACCCCTGGCTAGTGAATTAGGTGAGGTTGAATACAGTACTTTGGGTGAAGAGTAGAGCATGTTAGTGGCTGGCAAGTACTTTGCTAGTGAACAACTAACACATGTTGGGGGAATTCATCATGAGCCGACACCAATTCATAATGTAGCCCGACCACTTCGCAGTGTCTTCTTCGATGACTTACTGTCTCACGCTAAACCTGCTGTACCTTACTTGGTACGGCTTCCCACTAGAACCCCAGGTAATTATCTGAATAGGACCCGTCGTTAGTGAACATTTTGAATTGGTCGCGCTATGTCATGAATCGGCAGAAGTTAGAATTCATGGGCTGGCCATTGGGTCAGGTACCAGTTGCTTAATAGTCTACTAGCTCGCTTTGTAACCAGAAGGTCCTGGGTTTGAACCCCAGTGGAATGGGTACGTCCTGATAGTGAGTCCCAAACTAGAATTAACACATGGTTATTTAATTTGTTGACTGACTAAGCTTCAACATAGAACTTAACATAAAGTTGCACCAGTTCAATTCCCCACACTCTGTTTACCGCACACAAAGGTAGGCAAAAGAGAGAGAGAGAGAAGAGATTCAACAGAAGTATGATGGACAGAAATTTTGAGGGAGAAAGAATAATAATGATGATTTGCTCTATTCCAAAAGAGTACTCATGACGCAGTACAGAATTCTCGGGGTTTGGTACAGTATCGCATCCAATTTACTCGAAAACTGATAATGGCGACTTCTTGGAGTTAACAAGAACATTAAATGCAAAGATGTACAGAAAGTATGAAATAATAATAACAATATTATTATTAATAAGTATGATTATAGGGTGACTAAAACAGTGTCACTTTAAACTACAAGTAGGAGAAGATCACGGAGTCATTTATTTTGTTGATTACATAGTGAGCTGTAAGTTCCACGCTTAACACCATCTCCATCACATAGAACGCATGCGAGCCAAATAGGGTGTCGTTGAGATTTTGTACTTGGTTGTGAGAGCATATAATCTTTCATAGTGACTTCTATTCGTACCTAGTGATATGCCAGGGGAGTGTCTTGAAAACAGGTGGTGTTTAGAGCCAGTTAATGTAGACTTAGCCCATTTCTCAGATGAGTTCAGATATCTGTCGACTCAGTGGCACACCAGTTGCCCTACTGACAACCTTTAATACGCTTCTTAGTATAACATATTCCCTTTTGATTAGCCTAGGAAAGACTAAGGGAGGGCAATAAATAACAATAGGTAAGATGCAAGAAATGACAGAAAACTGAGACACCTAACGGAATCTTGTGATCAATCTATCAACTCTGCTATCCAATTCCTAGAGAAATTCAGAGGCATCCAAACAGATGACCAAGAAATAATGGTATCCTTCGATGCGACAGCATTATATACCTCAATCGGACAAAAACTAGCAAAAGAAACCATGGAGCAATTACTCAGCAACAACGAACACCTTCCAAATGCAATCAAAAATGCAACACACAAGCTGGATGGAATGCATAAATCTATGCCTGACAACATACTTCAAATTCAACGGTCAAATACATAAGCAAGTCAAAGGAACACCCATGGGATCGCCAGTTTCAGGTTTGATTGCAAAGCAGTGATGCAAAGACTCGAAAACATAATTCTACCAAAGATCAAACCCAAGATATGGATACGCTACGTCGACGATACATTTGTAATAATCAAGAAAAACGAGTCGAATAAAACCCACAGCTTAATAAATAACATCGTCAGTGACATTAAATTCACAAGAAAAGAGGAATCCGAGAACAAAATCCCATTTTTGGACGTCTTGGTTAAGCGAACAACCACAGGGATATTAAGAACTCAAATTTATAGAAAGTCAACTATCACAGACTAAATACTGAATTACAACAGCAACAATCTAATAACATAGAAAAATAATTGTATACAAACACTGTTCAAGAGGGCCAGCCAGAACTCAGTGCAACATTCCCACCTTAAGGAAAATTGAAGGAAGATATCCCATAGACTTCCAAAAGAATTGATATCCACGGGACTTAATCGAAAGACGTATACCCCCAGGGCAGCCTATTACACCAAAAGCCCAATCTCATAAATCACCGCAAGACTCTTCAAACCTTTAGGAATTGACATCCCACACAAACCAACAAAGCCACTTCACTCAGCTCTATGCCAACCAAAATACTCAACAACGGAAGAAGATAAAACCAACATCATCAACAAAATAAATGCTAGCAACTGTGAAGAAAACTACATTGGCCAAAGTGGACGTCCCCCTAGTCCTCGTATCCATGATCATAAACTAGCTGTCAAAAGACATAATATCCACTCCCCGACTTATGTCGCTACATGCAGACAAACACGGACATCAATTCGATTGGGACAACGTTCACATATTAGACAGAGGAAACACCAAGAATGCTAGAAAATTTTTAGAAGCCTGTCTGGTAATCCAGTGAATCATCAATCAATAGACACATAGAGATAGACAAAATTTATCAACCGATAAGGAAGAAACTTCACACACAAAGGGTCAAAGTTCAAGTCAAAGAAACAATCAGTTCCAATACAAGTAGCTGCCTAGAAGGTGTGAAAACATACAAAAACAACCAATCACGTTCAAGTTCACCCGCCAGGAGAGATGACTAATAAACTCATGGAGAAATCCAAAAGTTCACTTCAAATTGAAGTATGCGCTGAAGATGTCACCTAGCTTCGCAAATAAACCATCCAGCTCAGAGAACACAAACACATAGAAAAGAGTTGACAAATTGGAGAAATAAAAGTAGAAGCTGAGTGATTGTTGACTATCTTAAATTCTTAACACAGAAGGTTATACAAAACATTCCCTTAGAAATTGGTTAGATATGGGATGATCAAAAAAGGTCAGATGAAAGAACTATTCCGAGTTGGTTTCCATTTCAGTACCTCATGCGTTACAAGCATTATGTGAACTAGTCAGTTCGTGTAGATCACGTTTATGCTTGGAAGTGAAGTTAACTGTCTGATATTACTAGGGATTCAACGTAAGACCATTTAGCTTCGACCATTGTCTGGCTGACATTCAACGAAAATTTATTCAGTTTGCAACAGTCAAACGGAGATGCAACTGGCAATGAGATAGTCAGATCATCATTGTAATTGACGAAGTTAATATCTGCCAAAAGAAACAAGTTATGTAAGAAGGCATTTTGTAAACGGTTATTTTCCTTAATTGGATAAATCGGGTCTTGAAGCTGACAATGATTTGCCTGTCCATTAGTTGAGTCAAAACGGTTACACTGCTGATGAGTTTAACTCCAAAGTGGGTGAAACTGCCGTCCACTGTTTAGATTACCTCGATCTGATCAGCTGACAAGCAGGATCGATTGATCTAAGTGGTTAACAACTACTCATCTCAATCAATCAGTTGTTTTATTCAAGGGCACTCTTTTGAGATCTAGCTGAATTTCTATCTCCCGATAATTTCATTGACCCTGATCTACTAGATTGATCTACGTAACTGACCTCACTAATGGTCAGTACATAGTACTTGATTAATTATTTTATATTTATTTTCCGAATTGGATCTATCGAATCTTTGAGCCAACAATGTCTGTCTCCGAGTAAGTTGGTTGGTTGAAAAAGCCACTGTAATTCTAGGCTTGTTAAGAAGCCTATGTATTATTATTGTGGTTCTTTTAATTTCTAGAGGAACACAGGGCTTCAGCAGCACGTTTCCATCTGACTCTAAGTCTGCCGACATGCTTTCATCTACTCTTCACATCACCTCCTCCCACATCTCACCCTTGCACTGACGACCAACTCGTCGCTTCCCGTTCTGGTCCCACTCGAGCGATAGCTTGTCTAGTGATGTCACCTGATAGCTTGTTTCCTCAGAGTATGGCCAATCCATCTCCACTTCTTCCTGCCTATTTGTTTCACAATCAGTTCCTGGTTGGTTCGCTCACTCCCAGAGATCTCTATTGCTGATCTTTTCTGGCCAGCCATCTGATCTTGAGTAGTATTGAGCGAAGACAGCTAGCTGTTGATGAGGGTCTGTAGTTTGTTTGAGGTGCTCTTTATGACGCGCTGGCCAAGTCTCTGATCCGTATAGTAGGTATCACTGACTTCACATTGGAGTTGAAAATCCGGATCTTATTTTCATTTTCATGGTGAGTGCTGTTGACCTCCACACAGACTTGAAAGTAATGAAAGCTTGTCTTGCTTTCCCAATCCTGGCTGCTTTGATATCCTCGTCATTTCCGTCACCTGTGGTTGAAACGATGCTTCCCATGTAGGTAGGTTAAGGAGGTTGTTTCTTCCAGGTTCCTCCCATTTATGCTGATTGTTGTCTGTTGTTGTTGGCCAGGAATCTTCATCACTTCTGTTTTCTCTATGTTCAACTGTCCTTGTCTTATCTTCGTTGCCTCTACTATCGCCCACTTGTTGCTTTTGACTTACGTATCTTCCAGTTTGTGGTAAATCAGATACATATATCATCGGCGAAGTCCAGATGATATATGTTTTTTTGTGAGTCCATTTTATATCTGTTTCCTAGTTGTCCGCTAACTGTCTGTCACATTATCCAGTCTACCATTATCAGGAAAATCATTGGAGATAGTAGGCAGTCTTGTCTTACTCCCGTCTTCACTTCGAAGCCTATGTAAGGCTTCTGATATCCCTTCTTTATATGACATTACTATCCAGAGGTTAGTTGCCAAATCTTTGTTCGACCACAGTCCGCTAAATGCTATACTTACACTAGAGGTCACCGTCTTCTCTGTGAGTGTGTGTGTAGAATGAAAATGGAATTATACCAGTATTATTTTGTTTATTTCTGAAGCCTACGACCAAATTTATATTGTGACTGTCTGTCGTTCCCTTCTCTTTTTCATTCTTCCTGTCCATAATGTAAGTCATATTCTCATATGGTCCTGTTGGTAAGTGAGTATTTACCTTGTCCAAATAGTCTGATTTGTCTGATACTACTGTTGCATTTCTTTTGTCTAACTTTGTGATTACTATATCCTTGTTATTTTTAAGGTGTTTCAGGGCTTCTATCTCTGGTTTCGTCAGATTAGGCTTTCCCCGTTTTTGCCGTTTTAATGTAAGTGCACATTGTGCCCGTACTTCCTCAGCCATTGTTTTGTCTATCCCACTAAGTGCTATTTCAATTTGAGGGATGAAATCCTCAGGTTTCAGCTTGTCTACTGCTACATTGAAATTCAGTCCCTTTCCTAATACACCTATTTCTGTAAGACTTAATATATGTGTTGAGAGATTGACAACCCACTTTGATTTATCGATCGCCGTTGACTTTGGATTGTTGACTTCATCATTCTGAGATGAAGATTTCTCCTCTAATAATTTGTTGAACTTTTTGATTTGATTATTTTTTGACTTTTTGAAAGTTGCTGATTTTGCATTGCTGAAGGACTGTGTTATAAGATCATTGGTAACCCTGGTAACTATTCCCCTTAGCTTTTGTTTTAATTGCTCAATTCCACATCTGATATGTTGCAACTTTTTAACGATTCTGTGGGTCTCTTCTTTCAGGCATAATTTTTGTAGGCTTTCTATTCTACTTCTAACTTTGTCCGTTGCAACTGGGGCTCGTAGACGTAGATATTTAGGAATGATTTCATTTTTTAAGCATCGAATGTTGAAGATACGATGATTTTCATATCTTGCTTCAGTTTGTGAAAGTCGAGTGAGTTTATTGATAAGTTTTCATACAGGAAGAGCATAAGTCATATTAATATATGTGTAAAACTTTGGCACTGTGGTAGTAAGTAATTCCATATTAGTTTGTTTATTAAATCTATCACACAGTGATGAAACAGTATTATTTACTGGATGACACAGTTTCGAACAAAATTTATTGTTCATTATCATATCAATTGTAATCACAAGACTTTGCAGTTGAATCGAATCAACTGCAAATACATGTAATCGAAATGATTCAACATCTGTCCTAGATATCTGGAAAATTCTACTACCCCAAGGACGACAAACAGGAGAGGACAATGAAAACCATAAAACTCAAGTCTCAAAGTTGAGTGATTACAATTGGTATGATTATGAACAATAAATTTTGTTCAAAACTGTGTCATCCAGTAAATAATACTGTTTCACTGTGTGATACATCAAATAAACTTTGTCTTCAATAATTCATACTTTCGACAAGTAAATGGAATAGCTTTGGGTTCACCATCAGGCCCAATATTAGCTGACTTCTTTCTCGCAAAACTTGAAAACGGGAAATTGAAGGACGTCATCAAGGAGTTGGATATGTATTACCGATATGTCGATGATACATTTATCTTAGCTTATGAGAATGTTGACATAGACAAATTGTTGCTGAAATTCAACAACATCCACCCTTTGCTTACCTTTACTTGTGAAGAGGAGCAGGAGAATAAACTACATTTCCTGGATGTCTTGCTAAGTAGGAGAGAAGATGGGTCACTTGGGAGAAGTGTGTACAGAAAAAGCACTTTCACAGGGCAGTACACACACTTCCTTAGTTACGTGCCCATTAAACATAAAAGGAATGTTGTAAAATGTCTCACGAGCAGAGCAAGAAAGATATGTACGGATGACCTCTTACAAAAGGAGTTTGAATATATTTACGATTCCTTGACGGAGATGGGTTATCCGAGTAGTTTCATAAAGAAACATATGAAAACATCAGAGAAAAAACCTGAGACTCTGACTGCACATAAGAAACCTCTATTTATTAAGTTACAATTTAATGGTGGCTTATCGAGTGAGATTCTATTCCAAAGACTTTCAAGGAGTATTCGTAGAACATTTTACGCGGCAAACCTATCTTTGTCATTCTTTAGCCGATGAATGATTGGGACGCAAACGAAGGATAAGCTTGATAGTTTCGCCATATCTATGTGTATTTATCAATTCAAGTGCACCTGCGGTGACAGTTATGTTGGGCGTACTATACTAGAAAGCTTAGCCAACGTGTTAGTGAACATCTCCCATCGTGGTTTGGCAAAGGACAGACAAAAACAATCCGTAGCTCAATTCTGTCAAATTTAATTGATAGTGGTCATGTAGTAGAGAAAACGAGAGCCTTCAAGGTAATTCATCGTATCCCACCGAATCTTTCCAATAGACTTCGTATTCGTTTACTGCACACAGCTGAGGCAATAGGCATTCGAACTTTTAAAGCTAAACTATGCATTCAAAAGAAGTTCGTACAGCCATTATCCCTCCCTTGGCCTATTAAAACATAACCAACTAAAGACTTCTACACCACCCCTTATTTATATTTACGGCCCTTTTCTTATCATCCCTTAAGCTTATCTTCATTATAAACGTGTTTTATTTCCTTCCCTTACAATCTAACATTACGTAATCGGTTCATTTGTTTTTAATAGCCTTTATCGACTTCTTCCACCTGAACAATTGTTTGTTTAATCATGCTGTCTTTTCATTATTCGTGTTATCACAGATTGCCTCACTTTTCATCCTTATTATTGATAAGACGATTATTATTATCACTACTACTATTATGACTGATTGCACAATTTATATTCACCATCGTATTATCCTATAGACAAATAACCATGATTGGTTTATATTTGAATTTTTATTTGTAAACTTATGTATACTAGAGTTAAGCCTGATGAGATCGAATTGAAAACAATATTGTTCGCTTTAATGTGTTGTTCCAAATTTTACTATGGGAATATTTAATATAATATGTAATAAGTCATATTCTGTAGTCATTTCTATCTGTAACAGGTTTAGTTTACTAATTATTATTATTATTACATTACTCAATGAATCCTGATCAGTTTTCTTTATTAATCTTTGATGAATTATGACTAGTAAATGGAGATTCCAGTGATCTGATTTTTATAATCCATTGAGACGCATCTCTCAATGTATACTTACAGAGCTAATTTTTTTGATTACAGCTTGATTCCACACTGTATTTTTGGTACAAGTATGGAATTTTCAGCATGTGGTATCGGTAGCCCAAATTTTGCATACCGACCATAGATATCAGGTGTGCGCCGGCAGGGGGTCAAACCTCAGACCATGTGCATGGTCGGCGAGAGTCCTAACCACTGGGCCACCGACTCGGTCCAGTAATTTCACTAACAACTGAGCAAGTTTATGTATCGGGAATGTGCACATTAACAATATAGGGCGTGTAGGATTATTGGGTTAACCGTGCTTAAGTGGAAGTTTACATTCCGATGATTTTAAAGAATCAAATATATCTTTGCTCATAGCATTTAAGTCAAGAAGTTTCAGTAGATTAGCTGTCACTGTGTCTTGCAATAGTTAAACATATTGTGCAGAGTGATCACGGCTAAATTTAGGTTTACAATAACTTTTGTTCATGATGACAATTCCAGAACCTTTCCACAATCGTTATATTAGGGTTTTCCCATGGCTTTTCTAAAGCTTTGAAATGCTAAGAATTCAAAGGGCTTCTATATTTTGGACCGGCGTTTCAGCTATATCCACCAGCTTGGCTTTAAACCGACCAACTTTGACCTTCATATGATGCTGCCACAAGAGGTTTACGTTGGTCGTACAATTTTTCAAACTTAGCATACATACCTAAATCCTTAAATTTCATAAGAGGAACACACGATTTTGGACTAAGGGATAAAACTTCTTTCTGATGAGTTGACAGAAGAGTAATATCATAAAGATTCGCCATAAATTTATCCAGATTAACCAGGAAAAAGTGAACACAGCTTTTTATCATCAGTTGAACTTTTCAACATATTTTGTATATTTGCTTTAGTTATCTGAAATTTTTATATGGCATATTATTGATAATTCAGACAAAAGGCAGGTAGGCCTTCTACCTTTGGTTTAACATTTTTTAAATGTGACTTTGTAAGAAGAACAAGGTTTTAAAAAAATATTTGGTTGTGTTAATTTCTGAATTTCAAAGTCTTATAAAACTGTCTGGTAAAGGTATGATTTGTAATACAAAACTGATACGAAAATTCCAACATGTCACGTTCGACGATAATTTTACACCTTAAGATAACGGGTTCATTTAATCTTTTCATAGTGTATGGAGAGAGAGAGAGTTCAGTCTTTAAGAATTTGAAACAATTACTTCCTTTTATGAATTTTCAAGCGTTCCTAGTGGAAAATAGGTCTTCAACAGTGTAATCTGGTCATAGTAGTAGAGCATTGAGTCGGTGGTACAGAGAAAGAACGCTCACTACCCACGCATATGGTCTAGGGTTCAATCCCAGATCGACGCTCTACACATCTTAACCTCGCTAAGCCAGTAGTAAGATCGATAAAAATAGTATGTTGGGCCTAGCAACCCCACCCAGTAAAAATAAACACCACGGCTACTGTAACTTTGAAGCTCCGGCTTGAAGTCCTGTGTTCCACTAGGAGGATCGCCGTTGGAATAAAAAATAATTTTAAAACCAAAACTGTGTTAGAGCATAATTACATATTAGATGAGTTTAATCGACATAATACACAGTGATAGGTACAGTGATGTTAATAACTGAATGGCTTTTCGAGCACAGTTTATTGATCATAAGCATATGAGTTTATTCACACGGCTTCAGAATTCTCCTTTTGTGTATTTCTTCTCTCGCCTCCTTGCTGTTTATTGGTAGATGAAGTGTTTATATAATCGGGTCGAAAGCCTGACTTGTAAGTCAAAAGATTTACATAATGAAATTAAACAAATCAGGAAAATGTTAGTAGTTGAATAACTACCCATTAAAATTTTTGCAAAATGTATGAAGATCTATATGCTAAATAAGATTAGTAGTGAAATTGTTGAAAAGTCATGTAAATAATGTGGAATTCAAAGCCTCTGTGGTACAGCCGTATAAAGAACGAATATCGGAGGCCTTACGTAGGATTCCTAATGAGGCTAGAATTAGCGTGTTATTTAAATCAAGCAACTCACTGAGAAACAAACCCTGTCTGTCAGTTTAAAGATCTGATGGATTTAATTAAGAAAATTATTATAATTTAGCGAATACTCTGTAATGACTTGAAGGCAATCGGCGGATGGTGACTAGCGGTGGAATTCAGCGATGACTGGCATTTCGTCCTATTTGGACTCGTCATCTCTGCGTGTACCTGCATTCCCCAGTGAGTGATGGTGTTCCCATAGAGGCTCCAACCCACTTCCCATAGTTTCAAACGCTAAAGTGTTAGACGAGTCCCAAATATGACGAAATGCGCATCCTGGCTGGATTCCACTGCTAGCCACCATCCACCAATTGCCTTCAAGTTACATGACAAAAAATCGTCGAAGCATTTGTAGAAGGAGTCTTACATGTCAACCTGAGACCGATCACTTCGGTCTAGTCAGTCCAGGAGGAAGTCTAATTGGAATTTAATACCTATGTAATGACTTTCAAATGTTGGTTTGTAGGGATTTGATTGATTAGTTACAGAATTTCATCATGAGCTGACATTGGTTAGAGAACCATTGGAGAACCTCGGAGTACTGCACAGCTGTTTCGTGCGCCTAGTTTTGAACTCTTTGTCAGTATGCACCCACCGACGGGGTTTGAACCCAGTTTGTTTGGTCAGTTATACAAGATCGGGGTCAATCAGATTACTGGAAGGTGAAAACCTAGCTAGGTCTAAAATGATTAACCCTGACAAGTTGGGGGTAGAAGTATTTAAAAGGGGGAGTTTAATCACTAAAGCATTGTTCGTCGAATCAATATTAAATACTTGCGATCAAAATGGATCAACGGTTATACCGTATGTATGGAAAATGTGAGCTCAGTTACAGAAGATAGTAAAACTACATAAAGAAATTTATGAAGTTGTATGAATAAATTGATACGATTGTGAGCAGCAATAAGTTGTGCTTGAAACGTCATTCACTCCTCAGTACTGTGTTATTGTGTGTTCTATCATGTAAAATTATCTGTTATTAAATATAGCTTCAAACTAATTTCTGAAGTTTAATGGTTGAAGGTAATCGGCAGGAAGCCCGGTCTGACCTAGGTTTCGTGCTAGTTGGCACTTGTCAGAAAGGCATGTCTGCAACCTTGAAGGAACTCATGTCCCCCTTGAAATTCGAAGTTCCAACATCGGTGATACGATTATTTTTACGGTGTATAGCTATTAGCTTAGGGCTCAACCTCAATTGTTTACTGAGATCACTGTAGTCTAGTAAAACAAGGTAAGGTTCAGAAAAACGTCGGATGGTAATTAAAGCAAAATCTTTCATATGTGCAAGCCAGGGATCTTAACCTCTCTACACCACACCGATTTTAATGACAATTAAGTGAACTATATTCCAAATCGATTTCATAGTAACCAAACATAGAGCATGGCACAATTGTTTGCTTATACTCTTAACTAGTACCCAACAAGCAGTTCTGAGAACAAACCAGTCAAAAAACTTGTGCTTAAAAAATAAGCTGAAAAAAATGGGGGTGGATAGGATACAAAGTAAGGAAACCATCGGATGACATCGCACACCAAACATAACCTTGAGTGGAACCCGGATAGTAAACGACGAACTGGTCTGGGTGTTGAGCGTGACACTAAGGCAATGATGTGAGCAGAAGGTGACAGTCTATGGACAATTATGAAGTCAGCTAAGGAGGTCTGAAGAGAAAAGGACAAAGTGGAAATGTCGTGTTGAGTCCCTATGTCTCACTGAGAATCCAAGGTAACGATAATACTAATTCAAGAGATGAACAAGTCATTTTATAGGCAACAAGCAATAATGATAACAACAACTTTATTCTGGAGATTATGTCTACTCATAATAGAGAATTCTCAGTGTAATCGCATGCGGAATAATCACTCCTCCTCCAGTATAGAATCTTCAAACAAAATTTTCGTCGGCAGTATATTCTATGATAGAATTGTAACAACAGAAGACAACGTCAAGGCAACAGATCTTTTATTAAGGAAAGTCAACACATATTTATAGATTGGTTACAGGATTTCAGCATGAGCTGACATTAGTTAGAGAACCATTGGAAAACCTGGGAGTACTAGACAGCTGTTTCGTCCTCGTTTGAGACTCTTCAGCAGTACACCACTGGAGTTCGAACCCAGGACTTTCTGGTTACAAGGCGAGCTAGCTTGTAGACCATTCATCAGCCACTTGGACCGGATCCAATGGCTAGCCCATGAATTCTAACTTCTGCCAATTCACGATATAGCGCAACCGCTAGCTAATGTCTTCGGCGAGTATTTGTCCTGATACCCGACCTGCTGCACCCTACTGGTCACGACTTCCCACTGGAACCCCAGGTAAATACCTACCTGAATAAGGCCAGTCGTCAGTGAGCATCTCACTGGTGCAGCAGATCGGGTGAGAGAACAAATACTCGCCGAAGACATTGGCTAGCGGTCGCGCTATATCGTGAATTGGCAGAAGTTAGAATTCATGGGCTAGCTATTGGATCCGGTCCAAGTGGCTGATGAATGAATGGTCTACGAGCTAGCTCGACTTGTGACCAGAAGGTCCTGGGTTCGAACTCCAGTGGTGTACTGTTGAAGAGTCTCAAACTAGGACGAAACAGATGTCCAGTACTCTCAGGTTTTCCAGTGGTCCTCTAACTGATTTCAGCTCATGATGAAATCCTGTAACCAATCAACTAAATCCTTACAAACCAATACTTGAATACATATTTATAGATTTTAATGTACATTATTTTAGATTATTGTTAACAGGAAAACACAGTCTTCTGATTGGTTGCTCCTGACTGAAAGTTTATCTTTCATCTCTTTGTGGCTATTTCTTGCATGTCAGATCATCTATAGGCTAACTGTATCCTCCGTAAGCAAAATCTTTGTTCTTACTTTTCTCACGACTAATATTTGGGACATAGACATTGACGTAAATTATTGTCTACCAATTGTGGCTAGCAGCCAGCTCTCACCACAGAATTACATTCTATCTGAAATAAGCGAGATTGAATCTCCTAAAAAAGTTTCCCTTCATTTTCTTCTTGGAGTGTATTTCGACGAGTTGAAAGTTGGCGAAAAATTTGCCTCAGTTCATGTTGCTATCCAAAAGCGTAATTCGAGTTTTATACAATAAGAAAAAATGGAGAAATATTTCAAGAGTTAGTTTATAGGAGTCCCATCTGTTTAAAGTTTGACCACGGATTGATAGGAATTTGAGAATGATTAAAATACTAGGGTGTACTGGTGTCTTAGGCCGGGACTCATCAGCAGTACGCACCTTCCAAGGTTTGAATCTACGACCTTTTGGTTACAAGGTGAGCCGGTAGACCATTCAGCCACTGGGACCCAATCCGATGACCAACTCATGAATTCCAACTTCTAACAACTCCAGTACTCTCCGGTTTTTAGTGATCCTCTAACTGATATCAAACCGTTGTCAAACTTGAAAATGATAAAATTAGACACATTACACTAGATGGAAATTTATGTAGCCCAGTGACTTAAGCAAACCACCAATGTACACAATATCAATATTAATAATAAAAACAATTATAAATCAATGATAAGAACAGCACAAGTGATACGTTGATATTTATGGTTAGTTTTCCGAGATCTAATTGACAGAAAATTGGATCAAATATGATTAATCGGATAAATTTCTCAAAGTATATTTAACAATGACATTTTAAAGGTTAATCTAACATTTTCATAACTGAGAATATAATACAAACAATGCAACAAATGACATTTCACACAGAATTAGATACTTGGGTGTCATTCATCTGATTAGCTGGTTATTGTTGATGATGAGTTTTTCATATCATATAAGTCAAATGGGAAAATTTCAGTTCATTTTAGGTTGCAATTCGTGATATGCTGATATTTTGATGTTGTTTTATTCTATCAGCTGGGTGGTTTATCAGTAAAGCTTTCTTGACACCATCTTCAGAGGTAATTTCACTTTGAAGTAAAGTTTTTAGAATTCTGAATAGATGAAATATCCATCTTTTCTAGTGACTTTGCCTGTGACTGCAATTTGGTGATCGATGTCCACTCTACAAATAGACCAATTAGAATGCGGCCAGCGCGTAAGTGGTCGATATCCGGTATGGAAATAAACCAATCAGAATTCGGACTAGGCAAAATAACGCCTACTGTTTTATTGATCGTTATTACCGACTAATTTTTTCCCTTTAATTCCTAGAGGAGCATAGGGCTTCAGCCGAGCGTCTCCATTACGGTCGGTTCTCTGCTAGAGTTTTCACCTGGCCCCAAGTCTGCCCGCATGCTTTCATCTACTCTTCACATCACCTCCTCCATGTCACCCTCTCACTGATGACCAACTCGCCGTTTCCCATTCTGGTTCCACTCGAGCGGTGGCCTGGCATGTGACGTCAATCACTTGATGGTTTTCTCAGAGTATTGCCAATCCATCTACATTTCTTCCTGCCTATTTGTTGCACAGTCGGTTCCTGCTGGGTTGGTTCGCTCACTGCCAGAGATCTAACCCTGTTTCTGACCTTTTCTGGCCGACCATCTGATCTTTAGTAGTATTGAGCGAAGAAAGTTAGCTGTTGATGAGGGTTTGTAGAATATTCGAAGTGCCCTTCTTGACATGCTCGTCAATTCTCTGATCCATACAGTGAGTTGCACTGACTTCACATTGGAGTTGAAAATCCGGGTGTTGTTTTTGATGCTGAGTGCTGTTGACCTTCAAACAGATTTGAGAGTAATGAAAGCTTGTCTTGCTTTTCCGATTCTTGCTTTCATATCCTCGTCAGTTCCGCCTGTAGCTGAAACGATGCTTCCCATGTAGGTAGGTGAAGGAGGTTGTTTCTTTAAGATTTCTCCCATTCATGCTGATTGTTGTCTGATGTTGTTGCTGCCGCTGTTGGCCAGGAATCTTCATCACCACATCTGTTTTCTCTATGTTCACTTGAAGTCCTATCTTTGATGCTTCTTCTGCCAGCTTGTTGCTTTTCATTTGCATATATTCTAGTTTGTGGTAAATCAGACTTATATCATCGGCGAAGTTCAGATCCTCCAAGTTTTTGTGTCAGTCCATTTTAAGCCTGTTTCCTCGTTGCCCGCTCAGTGTTTGTGGCATTATCCAATCCACGGCAATCAGGAAAATCTTTGGCGATAGTAGTCAGCCACCTTGGCTTACTCTCATCCTCACTTCGAAGGCTTCCGTAAGTTTCCCGTTATGGATTACTTGGCATGCAGCATTGTCGTATAACTGTTGGATGAGATGTATAATTGTCGATGGGACCCAGAAGTAACGAAGTAGTTTCCAAATCATTTCGCCATCGACGCTGTCGAAGGCCTTTTCAAAGTCGATGAAGTTGAGATAGAGAGGTGACTGTCATTCTAAGCTCTGTTCAGTGATGATCTGTAGTGTGGCCATTTGATCAATACATGACTTGCCTCTCCTGAATCCAGCCTATTCCGGTCGAAGTTTTTCATCTAGGGCATGTTTGATACAGACTAACTAATGATATTTTAAATCATACTGCGTAAAATATGTTTAGCTGCCTATGTAGTTATCAGTTCTCACTCAAGTAGTTTGTGCAGTGCAAATATTTAGCTTTCGCATATTGTTGTTGGCGTGGCCAAACAGTATTTGTGATTAACTCGTCTGTGTTCTACATTGGTGTTCCTGTCCTATCCTATTTCAAACTCAGTACTATCATTTAATCAGGTTGCTTGTTCATAATAAATTGATTGTTCCAATAAGATCTTATATTATATCTGCATAGCTAAGCATTATTTTGAAAATTTAAAACTGAAATCATTACAAATACAATCTCCTTCTAAGTAGTGTAAATAGACCTTGAAAACTTTTTCTGCAGTCTGCTTCACATAATGCTTTATGTGTTTGAATTGTCAACAAACATTGAGGAAACGGAATTCTCCGAGAATAGATAGCTGATTCATCGGTAGAAAACCCACCAACTATGTATGTGGTCCAGATTTGAGTCCCATCAGATGCATTCTTACATCTCCACTAATCGGTAGTAAGTCCATTTTAGAGGGGAGGTTGGTCTTGAAACAAGCAACCTCACTCTGCAGAAAAGAAAAAATGCCACACTGTTACTGAAACCTTTAAAGGTCAAGCTTACAGCCACCCTATAGTTTATTCGTAACGTAAAGAAATGTAAAGTGACAATTACTAATATACAAGAAATATAGAATATTCCAAATTATTATTGATCTTTCGAAGGAATGTTTACCAGCAACTGTGTCGCTGCCTCCAGAAAAATGAAGATCCCGTGGCCAACTGCGTTTGAAGAAGGAGACATACGGAGCTTCTTACGTGACTTCGAGGCCGTCGCTGAGCTGGTGGGTGTCAAGGAGCAGGCGGCGAAGGCAGTTGTTCTGGGGACGCTGTTGAGAGGCCGAGCGAAGGTGGCATATGACAGCGTAGACAGATCAAATGGCACAGTGTCTTGGAAGAAATTGATTGAAAGTTTGGTGTCGGAGTTTGACAGCGCAACAGACAGACAGCTAGCGATGCAACAGTTCCGGTCAACGAAGCTGGGACCTGATGGAGACCCATTAGTATTGGCGATGACGTTGACGAATTTACTTCGACGGGCGCTTCCCACGTTGGATAAAGAATCAGAAGAGCAGTTACTATCTTCCCAATTCATCGAGAGTGTCCCAGGCCACATCTCTCAGCAATTAAAACTGGTTAACGCAACGCAACCGATGGATATTACCATGCAACTGGGAGCTGAATCCATCAAATCAAGCAAAAGAGTAAACTTGCTGATGATACTGGTTGGTGGTTGGGCCAGCGTTCTATTTGGGTCCCAGTAGTTGAGTGGGCTAGGAACTCACACTTTAACCGCAAGGCCATACGTTCGAATCCCAGGGGTTGAGTACTGCCGAAACTTGAATTAAACAGTTATCCATTACTTTTGAGTTTTCCGATACTTCTTTAACTTATATCACCTCGTGATCAAATCTGCAACCAACTAAATCGCAGTTAATCAACATTTGAAATCGTATTATTGCAGTAGTGTTGGCAAAAGTGATAATTCATCATAGCTTCTGATGTTCACCTTCCTAAAGTGTGTGTGGGTGATGTAGATATTACCACAAGTATAATATATCAGAGTAACACTCATTCCAAACTAGAAAACATTAAGTTTCCTGCTTTTAGTACAGTTAGGCGTATTTCTGTCGAAAATTTCAACACAAACATGAATGAATAATATTCTTACATTGTATGAATTATTACTACAACTTGAATGATACTAATTGGAGGCGAAGAAGTGTATTAACAAAAACAGATCAGCCTACAATCCAGAGTTTTTCAGCTGCTCTTTTACTCAACCCACCCTACATTGTCGAAAATCAAACAGAAAGCGATGAAGAAAAAAAAGTGGAACAAAAGAAAGAATGAACAAACAAAAGACGTCAGGAACTTACAAACAAAATCAAAAAACAATGAAATGAATAGAGAAGTAGGGATAGTGTAACCGAAAAAGAGACATAAGATAAAGCATAAGAGCACCTGCGTCATTGTAATCGATTAAGTTATTTGCCTTGTGATCATACAAACTTTAAACAAAAAGTCTATACTCCAATAAACCGTTCAGTTAATCCATGAAACGGGATCAATGGAGGGCAAACTAAAAGAATAGAGTTTACGGAGTGCGAACGCGCTAATCTCCTTAAATGTACACCAATCGTTGTATTACAGAACCTGCCGTTATCGCAGTGCCATTCTGAAATTAGTACACGAATTGATATTGGAAATTTCATCGTTATTTTGTGTTATGTACTGCTGCTGAGTGAGTTATTAGAGTCGTTTTCCCCGTCGCCAATTATGTTATGTAATCGTCGAGTAGTTAATAGTCCTGACGCGGAAAGAGGGAGGGAAATCAGAAGACCACCAGGTTTTCGCGATGAGACTTGTATTTTCCAGACAAGGAAAATAAATGTCACACACAAGAGTGTGAGTGAAATGGCACGAAGTGTACGAAAAAGTCTGTGAACAAGAATCCAGTACAAAAGTATATATGAAAATGGCTAATACATATAAACCAATAAATAGCCAGTCTTAACATGATTGGTTGTAATGTCATGTGACAACAAGGTCATACATGTTTATTTGGTTAGTGGACAGAGAAAAGCATATTGTCGGTTATAATGGAATATCGATCCATATACACATGTAACAACAGAAGACAAGGGCCAGGCAACAGATCGTTTTATTACGGAAATCAACACGTATTTATATAAATTTCACATACATTATTATAGTCTAGTCAAGTAGACAAACGCAGTCTTCTGATTGGTTATTATATATCATAGGCTGTCAAAAACAAAACACACATCATGTGGATACATATCCTTTTGCTTCCAAGTAGTGTTTGTAAAATGGGTTGATAGCAATGTTAGGGTTAAGATTAGTATTGGGGTTAAGGTAAGGTTACAGTGTTTTATTATCATTATTCGTATTTATCTTGTAGGCAAATCATTGAATGGGAGGAGAGTGTTACATCGTTCAGATAAATGAAAAAATTTGTGATAGATATGAAACTTGAAAACTGATACTCTTCATTGTAATTGTGAAGTATTTTCCAGTTTTGTCAGAGTAAAATATCATCTTTCATGTGTTTCATTAGCATTATTATGTTAATTTTTATGGTAAACAAACAGTCTCTTTTTGGTTGAAGGATTTCAACATGAGCTGACAACAGTCAGAAAACCGCTGGGAGTACTGGACAGCTGTTTCGTCGGCCCAGTTTGGGTCTCTTCAGCGAATGGCCCTATTCAGACAGCTCCTGGGGTTCTCATGGGACGTCGTGGCCAGTATGGTGCAGCAGGTTGAAGATGAGGCAGTAACTCATAGAAGAAGACATTGCAAAGTGGTAGCGCTATGTCATGAATTGGCAGAGGTAAGAATTCATTGGCCAGTCATTGGATCGGGTCCCAGTGGCTTAGTTGTCTACGAGCCCACTAGTCCCGTAACCAGAAGTTCCAGGGTCCGAAACCTGGCGGTGGGTGCGTACTGATGAAGAGTCCTAAACTAGGACGAGACAGCTGTCCAGTATTCCTTGACTGGTTTTCCAATGGTTCTCTAACTTATATCAGCTCATGATGAGGTCCTTCAACCAATCAAACAAAAATCGCTACAAAAAACCAACACTTGAAAAAACAGCTTTTTGTCGTATAATACGACCTTTACCTTGGCGGCCTGTTCGAACTTTTGGGCCTGCTACTATAATATCTACATTTTGCATCCAGTCTACTGTTTACCAACATTTATTTATCACCTAAATATGAATTCTAACAGAATCATTTACTCTCGTAACTTTATTAATCATTTACGACCAAATGACTTTCATAATCCAAAGAAACCAAGGAGGAAACATCGTAGTGGTTGGCAAAGAGCTCTCAAACGCATACCAATACACTTAACTACGGTCGCCGTCATAATGAACACAAACTGTCGCTCTCTGCCAAACAAGATAATGTACCTACAATCCTTGATGTCAACTGATACGTATCATAACACCGCCATAATCGCATTACAAGAAACGTGGTTGCATGAACTGTATGATGACAACCTTATCTCACTAAAGGATTTTATTTTATTTCGATAAGACCGTCAATGTTGTAATAAGAAAAATGGTGGTGGAGTTGCAGCTTTTATTCACTCCAAATGGTCTGTCTCAAATAACGTCTGCTTCACCTTCCCAAATGACTTCATTGACTGTATTACTGTCAAATGTCCCCCCAAACATCTCCCAAAATATAAACAAATCTATATTACAAACATGTACATTTCTCCTAGCTGCATTCCATCTGATCTATCTAATTTTGCTGATGAATTCACCATGTTTGCTGCTGCCAACTTCGACAACTCTCTATCCATTATTACTGGAGACTTCAACACCTCAGATTGCTCCTTTCTTGAAGCACTTGGTCACACAAACATAGTCAAATTTCCCACTCGACTTGACTTTTAGCTCACTGAAGCTGGTGTCCCCCAAGGGGCTGTACTCTCCCCACTTCTCTTTTCATTCTTCCTACATGACCTACCATCTTCAAATGACATTAACTTTGTCAAATATGCTGATGACCTAACTGTATCTTTACCTGTCAAATGTCAAAGTGACTGCTCTAAACTAAATGGCTTCTTATCAGAAATCAGCCAATGGTCCAAGGAAAACGGTCTCACCTTAAACCCCTCCAAATGCCAAACAGTCAATTTCACCTTTAGGCACAAATCTGACCTAAACAAACTGGTTAGGACTCACGAGATGTGCAACATAGATGGCACTGAAATTAAATACCTAGGCGTCACTCTATCTGCTGATCTTTCCTGGTCGTCTCATATTTTGATGATTTCTAAGAAAATATTCCGTCTTACCTTCTACATCAAGAAGTTAAGACTTTCTGGTGTAACCCAACCCTTACTCCTACAATTTGTTAACTTCCGTATTCCGCCTATTATTCTCTATTGTTCCCCCTTAGTCTTTCCTGGGCTATTGAAGAAAGACTATACCTTATTACGCAGGATGTTAAAGGTTGTCAGCAGGGTAAGCAACGTGCCACTTAGCCAGCTTGTTAATATTCTGGTGGACAGGCACATGGACTCATGTGAAAAGTGAACAAAAACCATTTTATCTGACTCACAACACCCTCTACATTCACAACTCTCCCCATGTATCTCTTCAGGGAAAACCAGAAGCCTATATAGGAAACTATATGCCCGCACTAGCAAGTACAAAAACTCATCCATACCCTACCTAGCTCGTGTTCTGTGCGATAAAGAAAGCATTAGGCATGAAACCTTTAACTTATTAAATAGTCAGTAGAACAAATGGATCTCGTCTTTCCAAGTCACATCATTTACAGGTACAACGTTTTCTCTCTACTTTTTTTTCATTCTGTATTTATTTTTGTTATGTGCTGTTTTGTTTCTCTCTTCCTTGCAAACTCTACTTAAAACATTCTTGTTCGTTCTTTCACACTCTGTATATCTCGACCATTTTGCTATCGCTTACGCCAGTAAATATGCTAGTAGTATATAGTTTTCTAACACCTTCAAACACTGTTTAAATTTTGGCTTTGCTACTGACATGCTAATATGTTGTCAAAACTGACTGAGATAACCTTAATCTATGTAGAACTATATTTATTGTTAATGTACTAACTGGATGCAATATTGTAGTAAAATGCTGAGAATTCCATTCTGTATCACAAGTACTGATTTGGAATAAAGCTTATCTTATCTCATGTGGCAGACTGTGTAATCCAACGAATGATATGCGTTCATGGTCAGTGGTACGTCTGCACTCCGTGGTCACTGTTCTTTATGTTTGCCAAGTGATCAATCCATAAACTTTTGGCCAACTTTTAGTTTAATCTTTATTCACTAACGTAGCACAATGAGGTGGATTGCGGGTATATATATTTGTAACGCATAACTTACTTTGGCTTTACGGGCTCATAAAACAACTCACCAACATTATTTGGGATTCTCTACTCACACATTTGCATGGCTTATGAAGAGGTTCCACCAGAATTGTGTAATGCTATGATTTAAGTCTTTAAGTCTTCTCAGAATTTCTGCATTTACTGGTCATTTTTCGAAGTCAAAAAGTGAAAAAAATAGTTGCTACTGTAAACTAAAGTCAGCTGATGAGTGGAATACTAAATATTTCTGCAGTTTTATAAGCTTGTGTAATTTAGTAAAGGCAAAATATGTCTTTTGTGTTTTCATAATAAAGTTTGGTCAATCTTTAAGTGAAATGTTCGAAACCTTCAATGAATTCACTTCTTGTAGTCTGAGATACTGTCAACGCAAACCACTCCTTATGTAGATATTTATATTCAAAATGTAATGAACACATCCCAAAAGTTCTCAAACTATCTTATGAGTATTCAGAGGATTCTGTGCATCTGTCAGCATCTTCACTCAGCAGAACTATGTCAGCCAATACTAGGTCTGTCAACATGAAGTCATGATATGGAAGTTGAGACTTCTATGCCGACATGTAGTGTCAAATGGAATAAAAATAAAGAGTATAGACACGCTTGATGAAAACCATTTGATAAAGGCATCCCACAAAATAGCTGGACATAGACCAAAATGCTACTAGTGGTTTTCGAGCATTTGGCTTCATTTCAGTGAGAACCACTGTAAATAGACGAATCCCAGTACTGCATTCAAGTCAAGAAATACGCCTAATTTCAAGCATTCACAGGTACATTTTAATTGCAGGATTCCACGAGAAATGAATAACTTATCAGGAGATTTGCGATCATATCTGAAACCAACCCGTTTTTTTTCTAAACGTTTCGACAATACCTTTGTAGAATTAGGTATAATGTGATTGTCAACGATAAGATTTTAGAAATTATACCTCTGAAAATAACTAATTTTTAGTCTGCTCTGCTCCTTCCCACTAACTTTTGCGAGATTTCAGGATTTTAACTCAGTAACCCATTTAGATTAACTAAGGATTAGAAGCATCGACGTTAGAGTGCGACAGACTCCCTCAACACTGTCAATTTTATGACTACTTATTGATTTTTTATCTGCCATTTCGTAAGATACAAGAATGTCTTGATGACTGTCAGTTAAAATGGTTTGAAGGAATCCGTGATTACCAAACATGTACATATAATCAAAACTGCTCAAATGACACATCATCTAGTGTACCATATAACTTATCAAATCCATTTTGACAATCCTAGTTTTGACTCAGAAAACGTCTTTCAACCAATCAGTGCTTTCCATTAGGTTACAGCAGAATTTCATAGATAAACGTTCCTTCTTCCCGATACTGAACATCAGATAGCCGACAGAATAATATAAGCAACAAGGAACTTTTGCAGTGCAGTAAGTCAGTCTACAACTTATTACGCAAAAACATGCAGATGTACTGCAAATACTCTGAGAAGACCTTTGAGTGAAGTTACACATAACGTCTTCGAATGAATTCAGAACAGGAAGCGACTAGTTGGACATTGAAGGGCGATATGGAGATCATATGAAGAGAAAATAGCAATAATAATAATAACTTGTGGGTTGTGGAGCAGCCACCTGGAAGTCATGACAGACAGTCGAATGCAACCTTGATGTCTTCCACTCTTCAAAAAGACGTGTGTTAATCCTCGAAAACAAACAGAAACTTTAATTGATGTTAGTTCCTGTTCTAATGAATCCAACAGCTGCCTTTCTGTACACAAATAGTTACAGCCAACTCATCTTTCTTGGGATAGAAACAGTATTATTCAAAAAGCCACATGAAATGATGGGGAAGATCTGTAACTGTGGAGGATGATTTTAATGTTGTTGCGTCTTCTGAGTTGGATGATTTAAACATCAAAAATGAAAACGATCTATCTTACTCTTGAAGTTGCAACAAGGAATTGCGTCTCGACAGGACGAGTAAACTAGCTCAGAGAATTTAATTGGTGGATGAAGACTAACAGTGAAATCCAGGATGCCCATTTCGTCCTATTTGGGACTCGTCACCGGATGTGCCTGCATTTCTCAGTGAGTGATAATGTTACCACTGAGGCTCGAACCCAGTGGCCATAGTTTCAAACGCCAAAGAGTTATCCACTAGACCGCTTCGGCCACGAGAACCACCCCTTGTTCAACGGGTCACATTTATTTAATTGAATTTTAGATTTTCCCGTCGATTGATTGGACCGAAGTGCTCGATCTGAGGTGGCTTTCGTGGCCCAAGTGGTCTAGTGGATAACGCTTTGGCGTTTGAAACTATGGGCACTGGGTTCGAGCCTCGCTGGGAACATCATCATCACTCACTGGGGAATGCAGGTACATCCAGATGACAAGTCCCAAATAGGACGAAATGGGCATCCTGGATTCCACTGCTAGTCACCATCCACCTATTAAATACTAATTAATTGACCAGATATCGTCGAGGCATCTGCTCAAGAAGCCGACATGTCAACCTGAGACCGAGCACTTCGGTCCAATCAATCGACGGGAAAATCTGAAATTCAATTAGCCCAGACAATGCCAATAAATTGAAAAAGAAGAGAGTTTTTCTACTAAATTTACGGCTGGTTTGATGCAAGCGCGTCTATAGAGTGTTACCATTAGGCATTGAAATAAAGCCGACATAGAACATTCAGTCTGATTAACAATATCGTGAAACACACCTAAAATATGTTAAGAGAAGTCAAGCTGAACTGAACATATTAACGTGGAATTACTCTGATTGGTAATAAGTAACAATTAAATCTAGCCATGACGTGAAGTTCGTACATTCTGAGACTCCTCATCTCAAGTTCTTATGATCCCCGGTGAGTGGTGGTGTTCCTACTGGGAGGCTAATCCTACAGCTGTCGTGTAAAACGCCAAAAGGTGGTTCTTTTGGTCCCCATGACACAGTGTATAATGCTTTGGAATTTAAAAACAAAGAGTGTAAGGCTTAGAGTTTCAGTGGAAGCAGTATCACTCATTAAGGAATGCAGGCATATCCAACTAACGAATCCCAAAGGGGATGAAATGCACATTCTGTCTAATTTCATTATGGGTAAAATTTATTTTGATAAAGTCTCACAGTGTTATACAGTAATGTTTACTGATGACTACGTTTCGAGCACAATTTATCATTGCCACTCATAATCATATCGAGGTACTCACACGACTTCCTAACTTCGTTTATATAATCGCATTATTTTTCATCGCTTCATTTGCTTGTTAGTAGTATTTTTCATATTTCCGGTATGAATGATGAGTCATTCCTATTGCATGTGTTTGGTGTAGACTCGATGAACAAGGATTCAGTAATCAACCTCTCTCTCCACCTACCTAGGTTACTTTGAAGAATTTGAACCCTCTCCCACCCTATTGTGTGGTTGTGTGTTAATGCATGCATTACAATTGCTGAGCTTTTTTCTAAATTACTTATCTTCTCGGGGTCAACCATTCTTACCTTAGCTAAATTCCTATGTTCTGACAATCTGACTACCCCCGCTCAAACTACTGGTTTGACCTATATAGTTGACCTAACTCAGTCATTGCAAGGTATTTTGTAAATTATGTTATTTTGTCTAATTGGGTCAACTGGGTCCTTTAATCTACAGAGCTTGCCCCTGAGCGAGTTTGTAGGTTTAAATGTCACCCTAATTCCTGCTTTATTTAGAATCCTACGTAGGGTTTCAGATGTCCCCTCCTTATATGGCATAACAGTAGATGACTTATATTCTCTCTTACTTATGTTATCATTATTAGTTTCACAATGATTTTTATTTTTCGTTTGGCCTTTTTTGATCTTCCTAATGAATTTTAAAGGATAGTTATTTAACACCAACATCTCTTCTATCTGTTTTATTTTATCATTTAGGTCTTTTCTTGTGCTACTTAGTGCTACTGCTCGGTCTGTTAAACATTTAACTAAGCCTGCCTTAACAGTTAACGAATGAGATGAATTAAAGACTAAGTATCTATTAGAATGCGTGGGTTTTCTATAAACACTAGTGTGTAGTTTACCTTCTTCTATTCGTTTTATTTTACAATCTAACATGACAACGAATTCTCCTTGTTCATTTTCCGATTCAAATGTGAATTTTATTCCCTCCACTAGTGAGTTTTTATGCTTCACAAAGCTAGAGATATGTTCTGTTGTTAACACTCTGGAAGTGTCATCCACATATCTTCACCATATTTTTGGAGTAGGATTAAATGTATTAAGAGCACTATTTTCCCGACTGTCCATAAATATATCTGTTACGATATGGGATATTGATGGTCCAAGCAATTGCTACACCTTTCGTTTGTCTATATATTTTGCCTTGGAACTTAAAGATAGTAGATGTGAGGCATAACTGAATTCCTCATATTGGAAATATAGAAAATACTACTGCAAATCAAATCAAGTGAAAAATAATGGGACTATACAAATGAAGTTAGGAAGTCGTGTGAGTAGTGCCTTGATATGATTATTATCGGCAGTAAATTGTTCTTGAGACGTGGTTACATCAGTAAACATTACTGTACAACACACTGTGAGACTATATCAAAACAAATTATACTCTACCGCCAAAGTCCACACTTTTTTTTGTATTCTTATATTGATGACACATTCTGTCTAGACTCTACTACTGGCCACCATCAGCCACAACACTTTTAAGTTATGCGACATTGAGATGAAAAGACGCCAGCATCAAATGTCAAACTTGCAACCATTCAAATCCCTAAAAACCTAACCCTTCAAAAGTATTTTTTAAAGTTCTTTTAGTTATTCATGCTTGCTTTCGGCAAACTTATGACTTTGAGATATTTTAGGAAGTCATAATTAATTATCGTAAGTTAGATAATTATATATACTATTCAATCTGTCATCGAAATAGTAGATATCACAAATAGAAATGGCATGGAATGTTAGTTTTGATAAATCAATCAATTGTCGCCATGCTGTTTGACTACTACTACTATCCTTATGATTTCTCTTTTCAATTACATTACAACTGTACTCACTGACATCCTACTAGTCTACACGTTGTCACAATCAATAATATCAAGCGCTTACATATTTTTGAAAGTCTTATGATAGTCAATGAAATATTGTAACCACCGATACTGATGTGTTGGGGAAGTGAACGCGGAAAACCGATCTTTGCCTCCTATTGTTCAGTTAATTCAACTTCCTTCAATTACTCACAGTCATAAAATACCTCAGCGACTGCGAAAATACAATTCAAATGTTGGTTTGTAAGGATTTGATTGATTGATTACGGGATTTCATCATGAGCTGACATTGGTTAAAGAACCATTAGAAAACCAGCACTGGAGTACTGGACAGCTGTTTCGTCCTAGTGAGTGGGTGCGTACTGCCGAGAAGTCCCAAACTAGGCCGACGAAACAGCTTTCCAGTACTCCCTGCAGGTTTTCCAATGGTCCTCTAACCAATGTCAGCTCATGATGAAATCCTGTAACCGAAAATACAATTATCTGCAATAAAATCTGTAAAACAACTTGACAAAATTTATACCGAAAACTCAAAAATTACCTGAACACTGCCGTTAGGCTGGGTAAGTTTTGAGATCAACAAATTTACTGTAAAACAAAATAAGATGAGTGAAAATTCAATTGAAAGAAGTATCTAAGAGTCAAATAAATTAAATTCTTAACCAATTCTGTCAGCCACCGAACACTGCACACCGAACAATTTACCTACCTACATAGTCCAAGGTCAGAATTAGCCTGATTCACTCAAACAAAATCACAGTCTTTGTCACACAACCACAAAGGGAAGCATTACAATTAGAGGTTAAACGGTGACTAAGATAGATAGCAGGGCAAATCATGTACTGATCAAATTAATGCTCTACGCATCGTAATCACAGAACAAAGCATAGAATGGCAGTCAAACCTGCTTCAGTACTATGTCGTTCAGTGCCCCAAGTCTTTATCAAGTTCATTCAACAACTGGCTTGCTATATGACTATGGCACATGTCAGGTGATCCAATCCACAACGCAAAACTCAATCAGGCGTTTGAAGTGAATACAGGAGTACGACAAGGCTGCCTGCCTATTATCACCCACGATGATATTCTTAATTGTAGTGGACTGGATTATGCGGAAGATAGTGCACAGAGAGTGAGAAGAGAGGAATACGCTGGACGATCAATAAGAAGACTCTAGAAGATCTGGATTTCGCAGATGATTAATTTATGTCTAATGTCACTCACACACACAAATTCGAAGACTTGGAGGCAGGTGAAAAGCAACAAACTGGCTGAAGACACTAGCAGGGAAGACAGGACTCTAGGTGAACATAGAGGAGACAAAGGTAATGAGCACAATCAACCAACAACAAACAGCACCAAACACCAACAACGCAAGAGATTTGATAGAGGTTACTTCCTTCACTTATTCGGATAGGAAGCACGATCTCAACCACAGGTGGGTAGAACGGATGGAGATATCGAAGCCAGCCAGCCAGCCAGCCAGCATAAACAACAAGATTCAGATTTTCAACTGAAACGTGAAGTCGGTCAGTCAGTTCTTGTATACGGCTCAGAAACTTGCACTGCGTATGTGTCACGGAAAAGATTTCTAATAGGCCAGTGAAGACTTTTATCAAGAACTGCCTTCGCTGGCCCCATACTGAATATCAAATGACCAGCCGGCTGGCCAGAAAGAATTAGTAACAAGGAACTCCGAGAACAAACCAACTAAAAACCTATCGCTCAACAAATACGTAGAGGAAATCGAAATGAATTGGATACACGTTGAAGAGACAGTCGAATTACGTGGCGTTCCAGACCATCGCTTGAACGGATGAGAAGCGATGAGTTGTGGTGGAGTCCGAAGGTGACAAGGAGGAGATCGTGTGAAGTGAAGATCATAGAATATGGGCAATCGTGGAGGTAGATGTAGAGGATTTCAAAGAATAGGAAAAAATGGGGGATGTTATATTAAAGCTGTATTTTCCACTCGGAACCCAAGGGAACAATAATAATTACAAACTACTTATTTTTCGCATTCACAAACACAGAATAGAAATTAAAAGACAGGAGATACACTCCTTCACGTCAGTATAGACAGACAACTACAGATTTAGAAAAAATATAAGAAAATAAAAGACAAATTCAGCGAAGAAAATTTTCCTTATCGACGAAATCTTCTTCAAAGGCTGTACAGTCGTATTTATACTTACAAAAATATATAGTGGTCTATTATTGAGTAATAGGGGGTGAAATAATAGATGTAATGCCTCAGAAGTGGCTTTAGAAGTGAAAATTAAAAGTTGTAAATTATGTGGTACTCAACGGCACAAAGATAGAAATTTGATAAGGTTAAAATTGCTATTGAGTGAGAATAAAGGTGGTATTTGAGTGTCAATTTAACAAGTGTGAAGAGGGCGTGAAAATATACAAAAGGAGCATATGAGAGTGATAATAGTGTGGATTAATTATTAAAGCAAAAGCAAACTAAAAATAAAATTAAAAATTAGAAAAGTAAGGAAAAATCAATTTTTTTTACAGGGAACGATTAGTGAAGAGGTTAAGACCAAGGTAAAATAAGAGAATGGCCAAACCTTTTCTGCATACAGAGTTCAAGGTTGTATTGATGAATTTCCAACGCCTTCGTCATACACAAAAGGCGACACCTGACGCCCATTGTACCATTTGGCTTCACTTTGTAGATGATGTTGAAAGACGACTGTGACGGAGTTACGTGGCCTGAGTTCATCAAATGCTCGAGAATTGAGCTAGTAACTGTCTTGCATTTTCCTTTTGCTATCCATGCTGGATAATGTTCAGAGATGCATTTGGAAAGCGTGCGCTTTGTACTGGCGGCCAATATAACTAGCTCCACATGAGCAGGTGAATTTATAAACACACATTGAGGTGGCCCAAAGTGGCAATTTATCCTTCACACATCCGTTGATCATTTGTCGGCTGTAGAAACTGATACGTAGCTCAGCCAAAAAGAAGGCTTTCCTCAGTGATCTGCATAAGCGATTCTTGAGGATCTCAGCTGTGGTATCACTTTTAAATTCAACACCCAGTTCAACAACTCAGTTTCTTCGTCACCATCTGGATTCTCTCAGGCTTTTACCTTAACTCCGTGTTTTTCTCGATAAATCTTGGAGGATATCCATTCTCTATGAGGACTTGTCTGAGTTTCCCCAGTTCCCCATCGATTGTATCACTTCAAATAAGATATCTCAAAGATATATATAAAAAATATAAGAATCAAAATCAAAGAAAACGAAGGGAATATCAGACGATTCCTACAAAACCAGTACCGAGATCAATTTACAATTAACAGAGATAGTGAAGAAATTTATCAATCAATGAAGAATAAATGACAAGATCGTAAGAACAAATATCAGGTCAACAAGAGGATCAATAAGAATACAGATTAATATAAAATGAAAAATTAGCATCTTCGTGGACAACCAATTAGAAGTAAGGTCAACAGGAAAGTTGATTATTTCATTGGTGAATAGTACCGAAAGCTTAATTCATTTTAAAGTAATTGGTGAAGATATTGCCTCGAGAAACAGATAATGAAAGCTTCACCGCTTAGAGAATACAACAACATCGAGAAAAACATCCGCTTGAACTACAGATAACTGCTGTTGTATCTGAGATTCTCTCTTGTTGATACAACTTACAGTATTACAACACTTACGATGACAAGAATGAACCTGCATTTTATATTCCTTCAGAAATTTAGTTAACTTCTCTTGGTTATACTCTATATACATATGCATATATATATATATATATATATATATATATATATCAGATGTTTTCCCGATAACCCGTCCAGAAATACCAACAACAGCACGTACACAACTGCAAGTTGATACCAATCCTCCAACGAAAGCTGAAGTTTTGAATGCAATCAAGCTTCTGAAAGCTGAAAAAGCAGCTGGACCAGATGGAATACCCCCTGAAGCACTGAAAGCAGACGCAGAGACGACAGTAGACATGCTGACTGCATTATTGAAAAAGGTCTGGAAGGAGGGAAAGGTGCCTCCTACTGACTGGAGGAAAGGTTACCTCGTGAAACTACCATAGAAGGGCAACTTAGGACTCTGCAAGAACTGGCGAGGAATCATGCTCCTGTC
The DNA here is from genome assembly GCA_944472135.2 of Trichobilharzia regenti. Lineage (NCBI taxonomy): Eukaryota > Metazoa > Platyhelminthes > Trematoda > Strigeidida > Schistosomatidae > Trichobilharzia > Trichobilharzia regenti. The sequence continues at coordinate 43,686,835 of OX235267.1, forward strand.
GACGCCAAGCAAAATACTGAGTCACATCATCCCGGAGAGAATAAAGGACACACTGGATGCAGAACTCCGACCAGAACAAGCTGGATTCAGGAAAGGCAAATCACGTTCTGACCTAATTGCAACTCTACGCATCATCATCACAGAACAAAGCATGGAATGGCAATCAAACCTCTACCTCAACTTCATAGACTTCGAGAAAGCCTTCGACAGACAGGGTTGACCGCGAATTAATTTAAAAATTACTCGAGTACTATGGCGTACCCCAAATATTCATCAACCTTATTCAACAGCTCTACGACAACGGCACCTGCCAAGTGATCCACAACGGAAGACTCAGCGAGGCGTTTGAAGTAAACACAGGAGTCAGACAAGGGTGCTGGCTTATTATCGCCAATGATATTCCTAATTATGGTGGACTGACTGGATTATGCGTCAGACATTGAGTGGGAAACGAAAAGACAGGAATATTCTGGACCGACGCGAAGAACCTAGAAGACATGGATTTCGCACGTGGATGATTTATAATTGATGTCACACAAAATCGAAGACTTACAAGCGAAAACGGACAAACTGGTCGAAGAAGCTGACAGTGAAGACAAGACTCCAGGTGAACATAGACAAGACGGAGGTGATGAAAGTAACCAACCAACCACAACAGCAGCAGCAACATCTAGCGTCAATCACCATCAACAGGAGGGATTTGAAAGAGGTGACTTCATTCACTCACTGATCTAGGGAGCATTGTCTCAACTACACGCAGTCGGAACGGACGAGGAAGTCAAATCGAGCGAGAATCGGGAAGACGAGCGAGAAACACATTCATCAACCTGACTGAAACCAATCTGGAAATCTTCGTCACTCAACTCCGCATCAACAACAAAATCCGGTAGGATTTCCAATACAAACGTCAAGTCAGTCAGTTGTTCTATACAGATCAGAAACTTGGCGGGCGGGTGACAAAGAATATTTCCAACAGCCTGTTGCAGACCTTTATCAACTGCAACTGTCTTCGCTCTCTACTGAAGATCACATGGCTGGGCCGGAAAGTGTTATGTACTGCCGAGTGGTTAATAATCCTGACGTGGAAAGAGGAAGATCAAAGGACCACCAGGTTCACGATGATACTTGTATTTTCCAAACAAGGAAAATAATGACTGTCACAAAAGTGTGCGAGAGTGAAAGGGTATGTAGTGTACGAAGTGTGTGAACAAGTGTATATAAGTGTACGATGCAAAAGTATATATAAAAATGACTAATACACATGAACCAATAAGACAGATAGTAGATTACCTTACCATCATTGGATTCTGATTGGTTGTGATAAAAAGGTCATACATTGTTTATTTAGTTAATGGACAGACAAAGCATATTGTGAATTATAGTGGAATATCGATCAATATGCGCATAGGAAAATATTTTAGACTGTCAAAACAAGGTAGACATCATGTGACTACACATCAGAAAGAATCACCAGCAAGAAACTATGGGAACAAACAAAAAAAACAAGAACCGATCGCCAACCAACAAATATGCAGGAGAAAGTGGAGATGGACTGGACACTCGCGGCTGAGGAGGTCGCTGGGTGACATCGCGCGTCAGGCCGTTGCTCGAGTGGAACCCGACAGAATGGGAAGCGGCGAGTGGGACGTCAGTGCAAGGATGACACGGAGAAGATCATGTGAAGAGGAGTTGAAATAGTATGGACTAACATGGATACAAGTGAAAAGTACAGCAGAAGACAGAAGCAAGCAGACACGTGCAGTTGAAGTCCTATGCTCCACTAGGAACCTAAGGGGACAGTAATAAAATAATTAAATATATTGCATGGAGGATTTAATCATGAGCTGACATCAGTTAGAGAACCACTGGAAAACCTAGGAGTACTGGACAGCTGTTTCGTCCTAGTTTGGGACTCTTCATCAGTACGCACCCACCGGGATTCGAACCCAATACACAGTACTTGAAATCAATACTTGAAAATTATATATATATATATATATATATATATATATATATATAAGTGAGAGGTCATCAATGTCACACACCTAGTCCTTATTATTGGTTCTGCCTGAATTCCATCGGATGAACTTCAAATGAAGTCACTTGGCTAGGTGATTTGTTGATTCCCTCCAGCTACCTTAATTCGGCTCCAAGCGCATCGCGATGGTCGACTTAGCGACATTATTGTAAACTTGACTGATGGAATTCATGAAAACAGAGCACGTAGATCAGCGAAGATGCTCTTTTTGGCGAATTCATTTTCCTCTTCAGCTGCACAATTGAATCTGTATGCAATTTCTTCATGAAAGAGGACAGTAATTTTCATATTAACAGTTTTTAATGTTACTACATGCATAAGAGGAGGTGAACAACGATATCAAAGTTACGTAACAAGACAAATAATTTAATAAGTCGTAATCAGGATGCAAATAAAAACGAAGGAAACTGTGGAATCACATAAAAGTACTAAAAGTCAGCTATACGTAGTCAGAAAAATAAACACGCAAAGCTCTAGCCTGCAGAAATAAATAGAATTGTTACTGTGTCAGTAGAAGTGGTTGAATAGTCTGCTTTTGTTTGCATAACTCTGGTTTCTCTAAGCGAATGGCTTAAGCTCCAGCAATGTCCAGAGGAGACTAATGCTTATTTCCTTTGAAAGGTGGTTGTTCCCTTTGAAGATTACTTGGAATGGGGTGGCGTTTGTTGAGATAGAATGACAAATTTTTTCAAGTTAGAAGCACGATTGTATTACATGCTGAAAATTCCATATTTGTACCAAAAGTGTACTGTTTAGAGTAAATTTATTGGTATTACTATTAACTAAAATTAATCGAAGATGCTTCCTTACAAATCACATAATCTGAACATCATAGTTAAATTCATATCTTTTGGTGTTCATTTTTAATTTAGTATTAATGCGTCACTGGATTCCGTCCGTGGTTTATGAGATTGCCTTGTTACCCAAATGTTCTGGGTTCGACTCCTGGTGTGATCGTGGTTGGATAATGGTGAACAGTCACAAACCAGGAAGAAACATTAGATTAGTACTTCCTGTTTTTAACTGGTTCTATAAATAAAATAACTTTGTGGTTAGAATTCAACATGATTCAAATCTCTGTAAACTCATGCTTGCATACTTATTGCATTCTTAAAATTTCTGGAGATATGGTAGGTGAAGAAATCAAGATTACCCGGATACATGTTGCTGATGTTGGGTGTTTTTAGGAATTTGGCTGGAAATAGGCTTTGTGATAAGTTCTTATTGAAGTGTATATACAACCTCAGATGAATTGATACCCTCAATCTCTGAGATTTAGACCGACATCACTCTTTCCTGCATTCATCAAAGGAGTTACCACTGAGCTTAGTGAACTCATGAAATGGATTACTCTGAGGTGATGATAATAGCAGTAGTAGAATTATTTCATGAGAGAACTGACATTGATCTGTCATTGTTGATGTCAGGTGTTTGTAAGTAAGTGTAGACCAATTGGTAAGCAATCTAATCAACAGTATAAAATCCAGTTGTGTACTGTACCCAACTGGATGAGCGATTAGTTCATGAGTTGTTAATTCGAACGAGGCTGTGATTTACAGTTTCTTTTCTACTTCAACTATTGTCAGTTTACATTAAAATAATTTCTTTAAATGAAAACAAATCACTTAGATCATGGAAGTGTCTGTTTTCGGTGAATCCACTTTACTCTTTAGATATGGTAGGGAAGAATTGTAGCTAACGTGGATGATTTTGATGTGATTGTGTTCTCTGAACTGGATGGTTAATTTGCGAAGCTTTCATCACCCTACTGGGTGTCATCTTCAGCGCATACTTCAATTTGAATTGAAGTCAGCTATTAGATCTCTCCACGAGTTTATTAATCATCTCTCCTGATACGTGACCTTTGACGTGATTGATTGTTTTTGTGTGTTTTCACACCTTCTAGGCTACTTGTATTGCAACTGGTTGTTTCTTTGACTTGAACTTTGCCCCTTTGTGTGTCAGGTTTCTTTCTTATCGGTTGATAAATTTTGTCTATCTCTATGTGTCTATTGATTGACGATTAACTGGAATACCAGTCTTTTGGAAATTTTCTAGCATTCCTATTGTTTCCTCTGTCTAATATTTGGACGTTACCTGTCCCATTCGAATTGATGTCCGTGGTTGTCTGTATGCAGCGACATAAGTCAGACAGTTGATGTCACGTCTTTTGACAGCCAGTTTATGATCATGGATACGAAAACGAAGGAGACGTCCACTTTGGCCAATGTAGTGTTTTTCGCAGTTGTTAGAATTTATTTTGTTGATGATGTTGGTTTTATCTTCTTCCGTTGTTGAGTGTTTTGGTTGGAATAGAACCAGCTGAGTGAAGTGACTTTGTTGGTTTGTGTGATGTCAATTCCTAAAGGTCTGAAGAGTCTTGTAGTGATTTCTGAGATATCCTTGATATATGGTAAGGCGATTTTCTGTGTGCTTTCCTTGGTGGCTTTTGCTGTGGTAGGTTGGCTTGGGGGTGTATGTCTCTTGATGAAGTTCCGTGGATATCCATTCTTTTGGAAGACGTCCAAGAGATACTTTTCTTGAATTTTCCTCAAGGTGGGAGTGCTGCAATGAGTCCTTGCTCTCTTGAATAGTGTTTGTATGCAAACATACATACATACATACATGCATGGTGAATTATGATCATAAACTGGCTGTCAAAAGACATGACATCAACTGTCTGACTTATGTCGCTGCATACAGACAACCACGGACATCAATTCGAATGGGACAGGTAACGTCCAAATATTAGACAGAGGAAACAATAGGAATGCTAGAAAATTTCCAAAAGACTGGTATTCCAGTTAATCGTCAATCAATAGACACATAGAGATAGACAAAATTTATCAACCGATAAGAAAGAAACCTGACACACAAAGGGGCAAAGTTCAAGTCAAAGAAACAACCAGTTGCAATACAAGTAGCCTAGAAGGTGTGAAAACACACAAAAACAATCAATCACGTCAAAGGTCACGTATCAGGAGAGATGATTAATAAACTCGTGGAGAGATCTAATAGCTGACTTCAATTCAAATTGAAGTATGCGCTGAAGATGACACCCAGTAGGGTGATGAAAGCTTCGCAAATTAACCATCCAGTTCAGAGAACACAATCACATCAAAAACTTCACTCTTCATCTGCACAGTCACATTAATTTACAAATTTTCAATGAATGAGGAGAGTAACAAACGGGACAACTCCTCATTAATCATAGCTATCAGTATTATTCAGTACATAAGAGGAAATGAGTAGGTGTATTAGGGTTATATAACAAGATGAAGAATTTCAACAGAAAAGTTTTGATTAGGGCGAGAATTGAAACGATAAAAACATGGATTTTTGTAAGAGTTCTAAGGAAATACAAGAGTTATAAGGAGTCAGAAAAAACAAACAAACAAGAATGAAGTTGTGGTGAGAGCAGCCTACCAGCCAATTGATTGACATTAATCTACGTCAATGTCTAGGTCACTAATATGGGCCGTGAGAAAATATGAACAAGGCTGTTTCAACAACCAATCACAGCAAACTTAAACGTGGGCAAATATGATTCACAGATAGATGGCTCCACTTTCCGAAGAACTCAAAAACAACCAATCAGAAGACTGCGTTTGTCTACTTGACTAGACTATAATAATGTATGTGAAATTTATATAAATACGTGTTGATTTCCGTAATAAAACGATCTGTTGCCTGGCCGTTGTCTTCTGTTGTTACAAAGTTAGTAGAAATCAACAAGGTTGTTACTACTGGCAGTAGAAATGGCTGAATAAGTTTCTATTGTATGCATAACTCCGGTTTCTCTATCTGTATGGTTAAATCTTCAGAAATGCTCACAGAACACGGAAGCGTATCGTCTTTGACAGGTTCTTCTTCACTTTGCAGATTACTTTGAAGGAGGAGGTGTTTGTTGAGATGGAATGACCAGTGTTGACAAGGTGTACGATTATCTCACTGCTCATAGAGCCACTTCTGTGTTTCTACAATCATGCGGGATAGTGCTCCTGAATCCATTTTTAACGATCACAAATGTCTGAAATGATTCTGGAAGACATACCGATGGAATCAATATATATCCTAATATAAAGTCACTTAGATATCATGCAATGAATTGTGTTGACCCCATTCGGACACACATCCCAGAACTCCATTGGAATATTTCCCAAAGATCTTCAGCCCCCAGTGAATGTCAGAGATTTACAGAATACTTCAATATAGTTGCCGACAAGCAGTCACAATCTGCTGTAACCCAACTCACCAGTAACGTAAGGCCGATCATTCATCACATCAAATTTCCTACCGACTCTGCGAAAATTGCATTCAACTTCTCTTCAGTATCTTTACCTGGTTTGCGGCTAGAAGCCTTGTCTTTAGGCCCGAAATTCTGTGACATCAGCTTCATAATCATGTGCAGTTGGAAAATTTAATCAATCAAATGGATGGGCAATTATAGCGATTCAAATCAATAATCAGCGATAGCTGCTTCCAATACCTTAATACAAAAAACAAAGCAAACATCATCTAGGACTAAAACAACCGACAGATAACAAAAATCTAATAATCTCTTCTCAAAAAATAATTTCTTGCCTTCAGTAGCTTCTTTCTAAGCTTCCATATTCCATTGAGTCAGAGTTTTGTTGCTGAACCTAATTATTAAGGCTAAAGCTACTAGTTGATAACCACCAGCCTTCTAACATCATACACTCAGTTTAACATCAGAGACATGCAAATTTAGAGGGTCATTCAAAATAGTGTAAGACGAGAAAGAAGTCAGTATGTATGATGCATTAAATTCCAAATCGGTCGATGATTGTTAAGACAGATGGACGGTATCGTTATCCATTCTATAAGAACTTATTAGTACATCCGCAGACTACAGTACGTCAGCTAACTACTTCATCTTAGTCTTCAGAGGATATCTAGCCGATGCCTATTTGTAATTAAAAAACACTACTCTGAATTAAAGTAATTAGCACTATGGAGAGAGGTAATAAACCGTGGGATTGTCTGCTTGATTCTCAAGGTATCTTTTACGCCTAATTTCCGTATTTCTGTCAGTAGATTCACTTTCACTGTTTGTTATATGTTTCTGTTATTCTGCGGGGTTCTTTTTAATCCGAACACACATCGATGTGCATTTCAGAAACATCATATTTCTTCCTTCAGATCAATGGATGTGGAAGAAAATCAATGAACATAATTTTGTCTATGGAATCATTATTATCATTATTATTCCTTTGGGTTCCGAGTGGAATATAGGCATCCAACATAACACCTCCTAACTGTCCTTTTCTCTCTTTGCAGTCCGCTTTAGCAGGCCAAGTGGTTGCCAATAGGCTCTCGTTATCCTTCTCACAAGTTCTCCTTCACATCACCCTCGAAGTGATACCCAACTCGTTGTTTCCCACCCAAAGATATGCCTGGCACGCAACGTCACCAAACAGTCTCCTCAGAGTGTGTCTTATCCGTCTCCAGGTCACTGGTAATCTCACTAACTTAAGTTTTGAGTGACAAGGGTTTGAATCTCCACCAGTGGCTACAGATCTACCTCGTGCAAAAGTATCAGCCAATTAGAATGAATCCCAGATCCAGGGCTTGCTGTCGACAGCTTTTAACTGCTTAACATATAAGTGATTGGGATTATCATTTATGCGGAATAAATAGCATTTAGACAAATATCTGTCTTGAACACAAATGAATATAGATTTTTTTTGTAGGTAAATCAATAAGCTGTAGAAAACGAACCAAAAGCTGTTTGATTGTAATTGTAGGCCATTTGTTTACACACAGTGAAACTGACAAGAATATTAATTTATCTGCAGTAAAGTAATTCGACTTACATTGGATTCATGATACTGAAGATGATATAGTCCGAGAAGAAAGCCAATTTTAATGATTTTAGTATTGAAAATTAGCAGTCTGCTTTCCTTGGGATAAATATACCAGTGCTTCTTTCTAGACCTGGAAATTTCATACTGACACACTTGAATGCTTGAAAATGTCATGTTTACCTATTGATCATATTCATTTTGGTAATGTTTATCACCATTTAACTGATGATTTGTGAATAGCACTAAAATGTGTGGTCCTGCATTCTACTGTTAGGCAACACCAAACACTTAAATTCAAGTACTTAATCCTGGTAATGTTGTAGTATCCGTTCATGGAGTTCATATCGGTTATTAAAGTAAAATATAATAACGGGAAATCAGGAACATGAAAAAAACACAAAATGTGGTTGTGGTGTTTGAAATGATGGGTAGTGTATTCGAATCCCAGTGAGAAAACCATCAGTGACTTGGATAGCAGGTATGTCAAGCTGTGTAGTCTGTAATAGGATATGAAGCTTATCCTCAAGACACTGTGAAAGTGTCATCCACATATCTCTACCATAACTTTGGCCTACGAATAAGGAAATTAAGAAGCCTGTAGATACAGTGTTGAAAACGGAACATATCTCTAGCTTCTTGACGTATACAAACTCACTAGTGTAGGCAATAAAATTCACATTATGGGATGTTGTCCATTACGTTGTTTGTAGTTGTCTGTTGAAGTCTTCCTTCTTCTCTTGTTCCGCGTTGTTTGTAGGTGCGCGGTATTGGGTAATTATGACCTTCCTTCCTTTTGAGTTGAAATTCGTTCCCACTGCATTAGGGCTCTGGCTGCCACTGGTGACATCATGATAACCACTCACTGCCTCAGTGTGCTCATGGTTGTCATCTGTGTAACAAGACTGGGGTAGATCACTGACTCTCCAGCTGAAAATTTCGACAGTTCACATACATTCCATCTGCTCTCATAGGTTACAAGCACTTCTGTGCCATATCTTCTCATTTCTTCGGCTCCCTGGGCACCCTTCCCAGCCTCGTATAGAGTACGGACAATCCATTTCCCCATTCTTGTTCTTGATTTCATTGGAAAGCGACACATAAGTTGACTGACTGGTTTACAGAAGGATTTCACCAGCCCGTTGTGTCATTTCGCCTATCCGATTCCAGCGAAGAATAGGTTTGTATTTTTAGGTATTTTTTGTATTTCAAATACTTTTCTTGTGTGTCAAAGTTTCTGTAGAAATTTTATTGACTTTCTGGGGTAGGGTAATTAGCCTTACGCCCAACCCTTCCTCTTTTCCCGGGCATGGAACTGGCTAGAAATCTAGTGAGCTAGATAACTAGGCAAGGTTCACTATAAGATCTATATGGTTCTATTCAGCAAAATAAACATTATAAACTCAAGATTACCTCAACATTACCGTTAGTCACCTAAACAAACTAGGTCATTCATTTTCTAAACACTACACAGGTACTTAGAATCAAGCAGAATATTTCCAGCATTCTGGGATCAAAGCTCAATCCAAAAGAATCACACATCAACATTTCTCGCACACACTGCCTAAATGGGAATCGTCTCCATCCAGACAAACATCTCATTGTAAAACGACACATTATCAGTGTAACGCACACACCTACGAAGGGAAGCTTGAAATTTAGAAATTAAACAACAAAGAAGACAAATAATAAGGATCAGGTCAGCATATGATATACAACTGTCAGAACAATGATGCATAACCTAGAAGAAAGGAAGGAAATAGGTACAAAGTTAGTCGAAACATCCAAATCAGCATAAATATTGTGATTAGATCATCCAGGTGAGAGCTTCCAAACAATTTTCCGTTACACATTAGTTTGTTCATTAGATGTATGTAAGGGAGTGTACACAGTGTGTGTGTGTAAACCTTCCGCACTGTGCTAGTAAGTAATTCCATATTAGTTTGCTTATTAGATGTATCACACAGTCACAGAAACAGTATTATTTACTGGATGACAATGTTTCGAACACAATTTATTACTGTTCATAATCATATCATCAATTGCAATCACACGACTACGAAACTTGAGTTTTATAGTTTTCTTTGTTCTCTTCTATTTGTCATCGTAGGCGTGGTAGTAGAATTTTCCAGATATCTGGGTGGACAGGTGTTGAATCTTTCCTATTACCCGTGTTTGCAGTTGATTTGATAAACAAAGCTTCTGTTATCCATCTCTCTATCCACCCAGCTGTGACATTAGATTTTAAAACTATCATCCTATCCCATCCGTCCTATTGTGTGGTTGTGTGTAATTGCATGTAGTACTTGCTATAGATGAACTATTCTCTAAATTTCTTATCTTATTCGGGTCAACTAATCTAAATTTTGCTAGGCTTCTATGTTTAGCTAGTCTGGCTGCCCATGTTCTGCTAGTTTGACCTATGTATTTGACCTGACAATCATTGCAGACAGGGTATCAGATAAACTAAATTGTTTAGCTTTAAAGGCCCCATAGGATTGATCCTTAAACCGACAAAGTTTGCTTTTAATTGAGTTTGTGGTTGGTTTGAATGCCAGCCACTTTTATCCCTCCCTGCCTTGTTAAGAATTCTGCGTAAGGTGGTTTCCGAGGTTCCGTCCTTGTATGGAATTACTACTGATGACTTAGATTCCTTATTGTTGGTGTCGTCATTATTATTATTCTCATTATTAGTGTTATTATTATTATCACTACCGCTACTATCATTATTTATTTTATTTTTACATTTCCTTACATATTTCCGGACTAATTTATCCGGATGATTATTAAGTTTCAAGGCTTCTTTTATGTGTATCACTTCCTGTCTTAGATTTTCCTTGGTACTACTTAGTTTTTGTGCTCTGTCACTTAAACATTTCACCAATCCTATTTTCACTGACATAGAATAGGTTGGATTATTGGAAGTCCAAATATCTGTTTGAATGTATGAGTTTCCTGTAAACGCTGGTGTTTAACTTCCCATCTTCTTTCCTTTTTACGTTGCAATCTAACACTGGAACCTCCCCTTCCTGACTTTCCAATTCATAAGTGAATTGAATTGCCTCCACCTTTGAGTTAATGTGTTCTAAAAATCTACCTATATCTAGAATACTCAACAATCTAGAATGTCTTTTTAGGGGATTTAATTTTAATTTCCCGTTACAATTTTATTTCAGAGAATATAACTCATCATCTTTTCTTGTAGTTTTCTATGCATTTTTAAACAATTATCCCATCATTCACCAACCCATATAGGATAACTATGAATAGCGTTTTTCAGAAAATAGATATTATTTATTATTATTTATTATATCCTTTAATTCCTAGAGGAACATAGGGCTTCAGTTGCGCGTCTCCATTGCCTTCGGTTTTCTGCCAACTTTTTCACCCCGCTCCAAGTCTGCCCACATGCTTTCATCTCCTATTCACATCACCTCCTCCAAGTCACTCTCTCACTGACGACCAACTCGCCGCTTCCCTTTCGGGTACCACTCGAGCGATGGCTTGTCTAGTGATGTCACTTGATGGTTTGTTTCCTCAGAGTATGGCCAGCCGATCCATCTCCATTTCTTCCTGCCTATTTGTTTCACAATCGGTTCCTGCTGTGTTGGTTCGCTCATTTCTAAAGATCCCTGTTGCTGATCTTTTCTGGCCGGCCATCTGATCTTGAATATTGAGCGAAGACAACTGTTAGTGAAGGTCTGAAGCTTGTTTGGGATGCTCTTTATGACGCGCCAAGCCTCTGAACCCTGTAGTAGCACTGACTGACTTCACATTGGAGTTGAAAATCTGGATCTTATTTCTGACGCTGAATGATGTTGACTTCCACGCAGACTTGAGAGTAATGAAAGCTTGCCTTGCATTTTGGATTCTGGCTTTGATACCCTCGTCAGTTACACTTGTATTCGAAACGATGCTTCCCAGGTAGGTGGGTAGGTGAAGGAGGTTGTTTCTTTCAAGTTCCTCCCATTTATGCTGGCTGATTGTTGTCTGTTGTTGTTGCTGTTGGTATTGGCCAGGAATCTTCATCACATCTGTTTTATCTACGTTCACTTGAAGTCCTATCTTTGATGCTTCTTCAGCCAACTTGTTGCTGCTTTTCACTTGCATATCTTCCAGTTTGTAGGAAATCAGACATATATCATCGGCGAAGTCCAGATCCTCCAAGTTTTTTGTGTGAGTCCATTTTATGCCTGTTTCCTCACTGCCCGTTTTCTGTCGCATTATCCAATCTACTCCAGTCAGGAAGATCATTGGTGATAGTAGACAGCCTTGCCTCACTCCCGTCCTCACTTCGAAGGCTTCCATAAGTTTCCCGTTGTGGATTACTTGACATGCAGCATTGGCATATAACTGTCGGATGAGATGTATAATTGTCGATGGCACCCAGCAGTAACGAAGTAGTTTCCAAATCATTTCGCCATCGACGCTGTAGAAGGCCTTTTCAAAGTCGATGAAGTTGAGATAGAGAGGTGACTGCCATTTCAAGCTTTGTTCAATGATGATCCGTAGAGTGGCGATTTGATCAATACATGAATTATTTCTCCTGAATCCGGCCTGTTCCGGTCGAAGTTTTTCATCTAGGGCTTGTTTGATTCTCTCCAGGATGATGCGACCTAGTATTTTGCTTGGAATGGAGAGGAGCATAATTCCTCGCCAGTTCTTGCATTGACTTAAGTCTCCTTTCTTTGGTAGTTTGAATAAGTATCCTTTCTTCCAATCCTCAGGTACCTCGCCCTCTTTCCACACTTTCTCCAGTAGTGGTGTCATCAAGTCCGCTGTTGTCTCTGGGTCAGAAAATAGATATACTATCACTATTGATTCCTGATCACTTCACTAGTCAATCTTATCCACTAATCCAATTAGAAAAAAATTGTTATTCTTAAATAACACTTGTAAACAGGTGACAACTCCAGTGTAACAAAATGTAATGAATTCATTCATTATTCCTGTGGATATCTATTCTCTCTCTCTCTCTCACTCGTCCTACTGAAAACAAAACACTGAATGCTTAGCTTACTACTGGGTTTACTATTTTGTCAATCTTTATTAATCTTAGATAAATATTGATTAGCAAAAATGATAATTGTTGTCCAGTGTATTATTATTATAGTCTTTCTTCTCCACTCAGATATCAGCCGTTCGATAACTTAATTAGATTTTTAAAAGAACAGGAGAAAAATCAAAATTGTTTTCTCTTTTGCCTGTGAGGAAATGTTGTTTTTATTTACATGAATATATATATATATATATATACTTAAGAGAAGTCTGTTGTGTACTAGCTGATTGGTTAATAGAGTTTTCCCCGGCGCCAATTATGTTATGTACTCGTCGAGTAGTTAATAGTCCTGACGCGGGAAGAGGGAGGGAAATCAGAAGACCACCAGATTTACGATGATACTTGTATTTTCCAGACAAAGAAAATAAATGTCACACTAGTGTGTGAGTGAAATGGTACGAAGTGTACGAAAAAGTCTGTGAACAAGAACCCAGTACAAAAGTATATATGAAAATGGCTAATACACATTAACCAATAAATAGCCAGTCTTAACATGATTGGTTGTAATGTCATGTGATAATAAGGTCATACATTGTTTATTTAGTTAGTGGACAGACAAAAGCATATTGTCAGTTATAATGAAATATCGATCCATATACACATAGCAAAATATAATAGACTGTCAAAAACAAAACACACATCATGTGGATACATATCAAAGTCAAATAATAAAACAATGCTTAGACCACTGGTTAGAAACCCACTTTAACCATCATCCTTTTTAGAAATATTCTTTTGTGTTCTAAGTGCAACATAAAACTTAAAACAGTAGTAGTGGTGGTGTTGCTTTCATGGATAGTGTTGCTAGTCTCGCGCCAACATTCCCTTTTTTCCTTCTGACTACCGTCTGGGTGAGATCTAGGACTGCGTCTGTTGGTCAGTAATCGAATCTCGACCATTTATTTGGTTGGTAGGGATTTTGAGATGACACAGCAGTGAGCCAGCCCCCAAGCGGGATTGAAACTAAGACCTCCAGGTAACAAGGACAGCCCATTGACCATCTGACAGTTAAATAACATCAGGCCAGTTATCATCTACAGTCCACTGAATCTCCTTGTTTAACATAAGTAAGATTATGCATTTGTTGGTAATCACAAATTATCAAGAGTTAGTTTGTAGGGATTTGGTTTGTTTTTCAAGTTTGCCCACTGACTGATACCAGATAGGGAGCCATTGAAGACCTGTAGGGAGTGCTGGACATCTCTTTCGTCTTAGTGTGATTTCAATCTGTGGTCAGACTTGAGAAAAATCAAATCCCTACAAACTCTTCAAAAAATTAATGTGACGATCACAGATGACTTGGCGATGGAGTGAAGATGTCTAGAGTATGTTCTGGCGAGAATTCATGACCATTGGTGTCTACACGGTTGAGATTGAGAACAAATTTTGATTGGACACTAGTAACTAGTGTGATGTGTGTCTAGTCCTTTCTTTGGTGCACACCGAATTCGATCAGTCAGGTTTCGCAATGTAGCCACCATTCTACGTAGCTCACTATCACAGTGCACATTGATTTGATGATATTAGATGGTTGGAGGCAGTCGGCCACAGGAAGCCTTGCTTGACCTAGGTTTCGTGCTAATTGTCACTCATCAGCAAGGCGTATCTGCAACCAGGCTGAAGGAAATCATCTCCCTTTTGAGATTCGAACCCGCGTCACCCAGTGCTGCAATCAGAGACGTTATCACTGAGCTATTCGGGCTCGCAGCTGACCTCCTGTAGGACTGTAGTCCGTATTTCTGTTGGACACTAGTGACTAGTGTGGCGTGTCTAGTCCTTTCTTTGGTGCGAGCCTGAATAGCTCAGTGGTAACGTCTCTGATTGCAGCACTGGGTGACGCAGGTTTGAATCTCAGAAGGGACATAATTTCCTTCAGCCTGGTTGCCGATACGCCTTGCTGATAAGTGACAACTAGCATGAAACCTAGGTACAAGGCTTCCTGTGACTGACTGTCTCCAAATATATAATTGAGAACAAATACTCGTTGCCGATGACATTGGCTGGTGGTTGCACTAAAATCACAAATCGGTATTGGAATTCATTGGCCACTGTCTGATTGATGTAATAGCTTACCTTCTAACTGGTGACTCTTTGGCTCGAACCCGGATGACTCTGAGACTAAGATAAAACAGCTACTCAGGACTAGCTGGCATTCAGTGGTTCTCTAAGTGACAACAATCCCTGGTGAAAATTAAAGAAATAAGCTACACATAGTTGTAAAAAATCGAGACATTTTGGAAGAAATCGAGGGGGTTTCTAACTCAGGTGGATGTTTTTTGTATGACTGTGTTCTCTAGACTGAGTGGCTTAGTTTCAAAGCTTTCATTCCCCTTCTAGATAACATCTTCAACGCCTACCTCAATGTGGAGTGAGATTTTCTAGAAGCTTCCTCATTGGTATAACTTTCTCTACTGATAACTTGTTCTGTGAGTGTTTGTTAATTTGCAGTGGTATCAATAGTCCTAGCTAACCCTGTTGCCATATGATTTGTTTCTCTGTGAATCGATAAGTTTGGTCTTTGTCGACAGGACTGTTGAGTGTATACCAATCTGAGTTCCAGCCTCCTAGGGTTTCTCCGGAATTTTTTGGTATTGCTACCATTTAAAGCTTCTATATTTTCCCAGCTAGTAACTATAGCTGTTCACGTGTATTGATATGAAGAAATACCCCATGTCAATTCTTTCGGCAGCTAGTTTATAATCTTATATTCGAGTTCGATGGGAAAATCTATTTTGCGCACTATAGTGTCTTTCACAGTTAGTGTTGTTTATCTTGTAGATGATGTTGATCTTATCTTCTTTTGACGTTGGATCTTTTAGTCTGCTTAGTATCGAATGAAATGATTTGATTGGTTTGCGTGCGATATATATTCTGAACAGTTTCAGTATAAAATGATATCATTCTATTTCACAGGTTCTCATCAGCTGCACACCCCTACCTGGAATTACAATGGTTATAAATAATAACATTTCATACTTAACACGATGAACTTTAACCTTCTTGAGTTGCCAAGTTGACGTACAAGCTGCTACTGTTTATTAGATTTTTCTGTTTTCTGTCTTCTCTCACCCCCCCTCCCACTTTCTTCATAGTTTGATAGTATATACATTGATGGCAACTTAAACTAAAAATTTTAATACTAAAATTCCGGATGCGTTCATCTTGTAATGTTTTCACTATTACCTTTCAAACATTGAAGTATGAAATATTATTATTTATAACCATTGTAATCCCAGGTAGGGATGTGCAGATGATGAGAACCTGTGAAATAGAATGATTTCAATTTATGGTGCAAATCTGATCTTTCTTCCCTTACCAAAACTCATCAAGGGGCCAAATGTATTGAAGTTTTAGTATACTTGAGATCATTTCACAAGTGTTCTTTATTCCCTTGAGATCCCCATTAAAAATCTAATAGACTGATTAGTGAACAGAGAATATTCATGTTTTCGATAACCTCTTCTTCATCAAGTTCTTCATTTATATGAAGACGAATGTAAAGTTGCATACGACATGTTAACTGAAAACATCTTAGCAGAAACGTTCATTAATAAACAAATTGCCAAGATAGTAGAAAAGAATTACTTTGTATCTATTAGGAAAGAGCCTTTAAACAAACCGTTGAATTGATAGATATAGACAGAGCTAGCTAGCCTAGGTACTTCATTTTTCACTTTCCGGATCAAAAACCGGTTGTGTGGATCTGTTAACAAGAAGCCTCTCTATACATCATACTACAGATCAAAGGTGAAAGATATTATTATTATTGTTCCCTTGGGTTCCTAGTGGAATATAGGGCTTCAAGTGTACGTCTCCACTTGCTTCTGTCTTCTGCTGTACTTTTCACCTGCATCCATGTTAGTCCATACTGTTTCAACTCCTATTCAAATGATCTCCTCCATGTCACCCTTGCACCCACGACCCACTCGCCGCTTCCCTTTGGGCCTGGTTCCACTCGAGAAATAGCCTGACGAGCGCGCGATGTCACCCAGTGATGGCCTTCTCAGTGAGCGTCCAATCCATCTCCACTTTCTCCTGTATATTTGTTGGGTGGCTATTGATTCTTGTTTTGTTTGCTTGTTCCCATAGTTTCTTGTTGGTGGTTGTTTCCGACCAGGCCACCTGATCTTCAGTATAGAGCCAGCGAAGACAGTTAGTTGTTGATAAAGGTGTGCAACAACCTGTTGGAAATAATCTTTGTAACCATCCCGCCAAGTTTCTGATTCGTATAGAAGAACTGACTGACTTGACTTTGTTTGTATTGAAAATACGACCGAATTTTGTTGTTGATACTGGCTGAGTGACGAAGATTTCCAGATTGGTTTCAGGTTGGTGAGTGAATGTGTTTCTCGCTCGTCTTCCCGATTCTGGCTCGATTTGACACCCTCGTTCGTTCCGACTTCCTGTATTTGAGACAGTGCTCCCTAGATAAGTGAATGAAGTAACCTCTGAAAGATATACTAAGTGAAATAATAATTAACAAAAAATTGAGTATATCGATTTAAAAAAATGTTTAATGCTTACGGTAAGCTTTAGTTCATATTTTCCACAAAACCGATTGTGATTCCGAAATTGAAAGATGAAGCACCTAGACTAACCACCTCTAACTGTATACATATATCAATTCCACTGTTGCTGTGGAGCTAGATGTATTGACCGGTAGTTGGTCTAGGGACTCAGTTTTTCGTGCTGGGGAACACCTATCAGCCAGGTTCAATAAAGGTGTTGTTCAAACCATCAATAGTTCAATATCGAATCACCAGACAGAAACAGATCACAAAGGTAACACCTAAAAAGCCTCTCTCTGTCATCGTCTATTGAGTAATGATACCGAATACTTCAAACAATAGAGATCACTGCAATTCGCTTAAGTCAACCAGAGCTCTGGGTACTAAATTAACAGGTTAGTTCAGCCATTATCGCCATCCTGACTAGCTGTCTAACAAATGAATTCACAAATTCTGTATTACTGCTTCCTTCCTCTGTTACTGCAGCACTCGGTGACGCGGGTTCAAATCTCAGAAGGGACATGAGTTCCTTCAGCCTGGTTGCAGATACGCCTTGCTGATGAGTGCTAACTGGCACGAAACCTAGGTCCAAGGCTTCCTGCCGATTGCCTCCAGCCATCTATTACCTGATATTCAATCAGTTTAGTGTTATACATTAATGCACATTCTCTCTCTCTCTCTCTCACTGATGCTTTTGAAATGTAATCAACTATCTATTCTAATTATTGATTCAGTGTAATTTAAATCAGGATTATTGTTGTTAATAAGAATATTTCTTTAATACTTTAGTCATATAAATGTAAAAAGTGATGAAGAAGAAATTATCGTGAATAATATTCTTCGTTCATTAATCATTCTTTTAAGTATTGTTTATGTATCTATAGAATAGAATGAATTTTCATGTAGTTAGTTTAGTTATAGACGATAAAAATGCCAAAGAAGCCCTAGACGCCGGATATTCGGATCAGTTTGCCCTTAACAGAAATGCTGATACGCATCAAATTTACTGATCAATAAAGAACGAGTCACATGGAATATAGGTCAACTACCAGGTCACAGAGAACCAAATGATACTAATCCAAATTAATAAGCAATCAAAGTAAAGGTCACCAGTAGAGACAGGTATGTCATGATGAAGAATTTCAGAATAGCTAATTCAGTGTTTATTGGTAAGCGGCAGTAAGGCGGATTAATAACTTCGAAAGAGCTTATACACCCTTCCCCTTCTCCGTGTCAACCACTGTTGCAGCTATTTAGGTCTGCTACTGACCGCTTGTAGGACAGTAATCAATGCGTTGATTGGGCATTAAGGAATAGTGTCATGTCATATGTTTAGTTCTTAGTTTTGGTGTAGATGCTTTGTAATATACTCACCAATCTATTCTTAAATTATTATAACGTAAATTTGATTGATAACGGGTCCCAATAGATGTAACACACAAAATGTCGTCATTTGTGTCCACAGACGCCAGGACGAAAGTAGGTGGTCATCTTAAGGCCTATTGCTAAGCTACAAGGCAGTAGATTGTCGTCAGGAGACACATTCCTATGGTTTGCAGTGATCGAAAAACAGACTCATAGGTCATTTGATCAGTTTAGATTCTAGAGCCCATGTACACAACGTAGGTTTGCAATCAGGGGTTCTCAGATCCCCATAGTGGGGCAACATGCTCACCAGGGCGGTTTTCACCTCCAGACCTTTGCATTCACCCTTTCGATTTTGCTAGAAACACTCCGTCGCCGCGAGAAGACAGTGAACAGGACTTGTCTTGTAGAGACCTACTGGTGTTACATTGTCTCAAAAATCGAGGGATTAAAAGAAATTATGAAGTGAACACTTTTATGCGATAGGTGAATACACCACACCAGTGGGCTAGAAGGCCACACTTACACTGTATGATATTTGATGATACTACCCACTTGGAAAGGATGAAAACGGTAGAGGTAGGACTCGAACCCAGGCCCTGTGGTATGACAAAGAAATACTTAAGTCAGTACGCTACATTTCTATATGCCACAGTTAAAACAAAACAGCCTCAAAAGACAATATGACCGACAAAGCCGATCAGTCCTAAATAAAAGTAAAAATTCAAGGGATGGGTTTGTAATTATAAAGGCACTAAGAATACTAGTAATAATGTTTTGTAAAATCAACTTTATAAAATTCAGTGACGAAACATATTATTTTGCAACTTATAATAGAGAGCTTTTACTCTCTATTTCTCTCTCTCTCTCACACACACACACTTAATTGTCACTTCCGTATATTGAAATTTATCTATCAATCATGGCTGTTTCAAATTGTTTGGGTCAATAATCATTACGATTATCACGGTCTATTTGCATTAAAATTTTGAACACGAATTAGATTATCATGAAAAGGAAGTAAGCTCCGTTAAACATAATGTTATTCAACAACTGCTTGCAATTCTCTCCACTTGGTAGGGAGCTACACCTATTGTGTGAGATCTGGCTATATTACTGGAGGCTGCCTAAATCTGACTGCTCAGAGCCAGGTGGCAGCCAATGTTCCTCTCTCATTTGAAATCGATCGCCTAGATTCATCGGCTGGATAAATACAAAGAATTAAAAAGAAGCCGAAGTTAGATGTTGGAGTTCAGCTGCTGCGAGAACACGACAACACGAAAACAGGCACATACAATCAGAGAATCCTACATAGAACAAAAATGGGTGTTATAAATTCATCAAACACATATGAAACTAGACTAAAGATGAGGGCGGAAATCGATACTGGGAACTATAGGAATGTTGAGTAGAACTTAAAATATATTAGAATTACTAAAGAAAACAACCTGTTATCACCAACTATCAACGACCTCCATCTTTACAAGAGGTACATCAATGATACTTTCATTATTTGTGATGAGAATTGTGATTTAAAAAGACCTACTTCAAATCTTCAGTAACGCCCACCCAAACATCGACTTTACACTTGAAACTGAATCCGACGGAATGTTCCAATTCCTCGACGTCCATCTTACAAGAAACGCCAACAACTCTCTGAAAAGTTTATATACAAAAAGTCTACATGGAATGGACAATCCATCAACTTTCAAAGCCTCGTGCCCCTAAGCAGAAAGAGGAACCTGATATACGCTCTTTCCTCGAGGATTTGGAAGATATGCAGCGAGGAAGTGGTGGAAGAAACACTGCATAATCTCCGAAGAACCCTGATGGAAAACAGTTTCCCGCCCAGGTTCATAGACAGGAATCTCAAATCTAAGAAGACTTCCGAACAAGTCCATTCCGTTCCAAAGAAAATACTTCTGCTTAATCTATAATTCAAAGGTGATACTGAAGCGGAAATCCTTCGTAAACTCCTCTCCAAATCGCTGAGGAAAACATACTTCGCCGAAAGCCTACAACTGACGTTTTCCTGTGACAGACTCTTCAGCCAGAATGCGAAAGACAAGCTGTTGCATTGGACCACCTCAACGTGCATATACCAGTTTACTTGCTCTTGTGGAGCTGAGTACATCGGCTGTACCATGCGCCGACTTGAAAAACGCGCTCGTGAATACTATCCAGCCTGGCTAGTAAAAGGAGACCAAAAATGTGTATATAGTTCAGTGACAGAACATCTGGTCAATTCAGGACATTCAGCGTCTTTCGAAAAATCCTTCAAAGTAATATACAAGATTCGATCAAACCTTTCAAAGGGAGTGAAATTAGGATATTTGGGCGTACCCGAGACACTAGCTATCCAAAAGCTCAAGCACACGCTTTGTATCCAAAAGAAATACGTCCAACCCCTGTCCCTGCCATGACCATCATAAACAGGTAATTCTTCTAATAGCGACTATCCCATTGACTTTCTTATCCAAACTTCCTGCGTCGGTGGCACAGTGGTTAGGACTCTCGCCAACCATGCACATGGTCCGGGGTTCGAGCCCACGCCGACGCACACCTGATATCTTTGGTTGGCCTGGGAATTTCGGGCTACCGATATCCGTGCTGAAAATTCCACACTTGTACCAAAAATACGGTGTGGAATCAAGCTGTAACCAAAAAATAAAAAAATAAAAATAAATATTTTCTTAATCCCTATTTACACTACCATATTTCCATATCCGAACCTCCTGTTTATTTTGTCACTTTACTATTTCTACATATTTAATCCCTGATGGTATAAACAATTATTCGTCACATTAGGTTTTTTATCCAAACATCCTGTCTATTTTGTTATTTCTACATTTCTAACCCCTAATTGCACAATGTGTCAAACTTCTTAGTAATTATTATGCTACTTTGTTTGAGTTTTATCGGTCCCCCTGTTTCTTGTGGCATTCTAATCCCTAATTGAAATTTTTATTAATTTAACCCTTAACCAGAAATTATTCTGGAACTTTCCCATCTACTTGATATAAATACACGAATGTTCAGCTGTCTGGTTGATGACTTCGTCGAAAAGAAAATTTTCTTCGCTGCAACTGTCTTCTTAATAACTAATAAGGAATTAGCATTTACGGTTTCCGGACCAATAATTAGATTGTGTTGATTTTTGGATGAATAGTCCTCACACCTGAGTATCAGTTACTTTTACATGGGTGTGGACCATATAGAATTAATAAAGTTGCTCCCCTCGAAGATAAAATAGAAACCTTACATAATCTTTTTCCTAGAGGATCTGGAAAATGCCTACCAAGGAGTATATTGACGAAGAATTGTAAAATCTCCGAAAAATCCTGATGTAAAATGGTTTGCCACCCAGATATATAGACATGAATCCAAAACCAAAGAAAACACATGGAAAGGACCAAGTCATCCCAGAAAGATTTTGATGCTTGATCTTCAACTTAAAAGTGATACTGAATCAGGGATTCCTCGTAGACCACATTTCAAAATCTCTCAGGAAAGGAATACTCCACCGCCAGCCTATAAGTGACATTTTCCTGCAAGAAACTATTCCACCACCGGATGAAACACAAAGTGTCGCTTTGGGACACTTCAATATGTATTCACCAGTTCACTTGCTCCTGTAGAGCTGAAAATACATTGGTCGTATCTGGCGTTCGCTTATATAGCACTCTCAAGAACACTATCTAGACTGGTTAGCAAATGGAGAACGCAAGTTTGTATATAGATAGGTGAACCCATGATATCTAGCTTTATTCGAAAAGTCCTTCGGATATCGAATCAAACCTCTCAAAAGGAGTGAAATCTAGTGAAAGCTGAGGCATTAGCGACCCAATAGTTAAAGCCTACAACATGTATTCAAAAGAAATACATCCAAACGTTGTCTCTACTGACATGGCCATCAAAAACAGTTAATTCTGTCAATAGTGATAATCCGATTAGCTTTTCTATACAATCTTTGTGTTCATTTCTGTTATTTTTACATTTTTGAGTCCCTATTCGCCCGACTATGTTTTATTATCTGAATTTCTCATCTACTTTGTTATGAATATGTTTTTAATCTGTAATTGCACAAAAAAGAATCCATTTTCTCAGTCATTATAATCTTACTATCTTTATATTCCATCTTTATGTCTATTCTAACATTTTAATCCCTATTTATAATCTTATTAATTTGGCCGTCGACAGGCGATAGTTCTGGAAGTTTCGTACTCAGTCTGTAACTACACAAATGTACAGCCTAGTTGATGAATTCGTGGAAAAGAGACAGACTTTTTAATATTTCCTATTACATAGATGTCCTAAAGATATATGATCTTAAAGTCTGTATGTTTTTGCTTGGCTGTCAGCTTAAATTCGCAGGTTTGCCTACATTTTCAGATAACAGTTAACTGGTTAATACTGCCGCCTTCTCCAAGGAGATATTAACTGCATACACATATGACCTTTGAAAAGAGCCTTCAAAAGGGGGTTTTAACTGTGTTTCTTCACTAGCCAGCCAATAATTAGTTCAAGAAATAAAGATAAACTGCTCCGTTTCTCCTCTTTCGTGTGTATTTACCAATCTAACTACCCGTGCAGAGCTTGTTACATTGCACGTAAGATCAGGAAATTTCATCGTTGAATTTCTGAACCTCCACTTTTGGTTTAGCAGAGGTCCGAATAAAGCTGCTATACACAGCTGAACACTCGGTCATCTCGTCGATAATGGCTAGACATCAAGTCGACTCTAACAAAGCTTTTAAAGTTGTTTGTGGTATATCGCCCAACCTCTCGCATGGTCTACGAGTACGACTTTTACATGTAGCAGAGGAAAGTGAAATACGTCTGAACAAGCCAAATCTGTGTGTGGACAGGTGGGAAAACATAGCGATTGAAACGTTCAGCCCCACGCCAAAGGTATGGTAGAGGTATGTAGATGACACATTCACTGTACTCAGAACACAAGATATAGGTAGATTTATCGAACACATCAACTCGAACGTGGAGGCAATTCAATTCACTTATGAATTGGAAAGTCAGGAAGGGGAGCTTCCTGTGTTAGATTGCAACGTAAAAAGGAAAGAAGATGGGAAGTTAAACACACACTAGTGTTTGCAGGAAACTCAAACATTCAAACAGATATTTGGACTTCTGATCTGGTGAAATGTTTAAGTGACAACAGAGTACAACAACTAAGTAGTACCAAGGAAAATCTAAGACAGGAAGTGACACACATAAAAGAAGCCTTGAAACTTAATAATTACCCTGATAAATTAGTCAGGAAATATATAAGGAAATGTAAAAATAAAATTAATAATGATCGTAGCGATAGTGATAATAATAATAACACTAATAATGATGATAGTAATAGTGGTAGTAATAATAATATTAATGACAACACCAACAATAAGGAATCTAAGTCATCAGTAGTAATTTCATACAAGGAAGGAACATCGGAAACCCCCATACGGAGAATTCTTAACAAGGCAGGCAGGAATAAAAGTGGCTGGCATTCAAACCAACCACAAACTCAATTAGAGACAAGCTTTGTCGGTTAAAGGATCAGTACTGTAAGGCCAATAAAACAAAACAATTTAGGTTATCTAGTACCCTGGCCAGCAATGATTGTCAGGTCAAATACATAGGTCAAACTAGAAGGACAAGGTCGGTTAGTCAGACTAGCCGAGCAAAAAAACCAAGCAGCAAAATCTAGATTAGTTTACCCGAATAAGATAAGAAATTTAGAGAATAGTTCAGCTATAGTACTCACTACATGCAATTACGCACAACCATTCAATAGGACGGATGGGATAGGATGACAGTTTTAAAATCTAATGTCACAGCTGGGTGGAGAGAGGGAGAGATTGATAACAGAAGCTTTGTTTATCAAATCAACTGCAAACACGTGTAATAGGAATGGTTCAACACCTGTCCACCCAGATATCTGGAAAATTCTACTACCACGCCTACGATGACAAATAGAAGAGAACAAAGAAAACTATAAAACTCAAGTCTCGTAGTCGTGTGATTGCAATTGATGTGATTATGAACAGTAATAAATTGTGTTCGAAACATTGTCATCCAGTAAATAATACTGTTTCTGTGACTGTGTGATACATCTAATAAGCAAACTAATATGGAATTACTTACTACCACAGTGCGGAAGTTTTACACACACACTGTGTACACTCCCTTACTTTGCCATGGCCAACTACATTATATATGTATATATACATTAATTTTTTAAAAACGATTTCTCACCTTCCCTTGTAATCATCTTTTGACTTTGTTATCTTATGAGGATTATTATTCTAGCTAGTTCGATGAATTTGTTTATATTTTACGTAACTCTGCTTAGTCATTATATTCTTCTCAGTCTTCATTACTTTATAAATTTTTTTATAATTTACTAATTTGTTGGTAACCCTTGAGAAATTAGCACTGATCTCGAATTTCGTAATTATTTTCACCCTCATCCCCCTCCCTCAAAACTTGATTATGTTGTTGGTAACATCTACTAGTTAACTATTTTGATGACTTCTAATCTCTTGCCTTTCACACGCACCCGGCCATATCTAAAACTGATAATTTTTATCGACTAAAATGTCCACATGAATAGGATAATTTTGATGTAAAACATCTATATATTTGTGTAAAACCGATGATAATACAAGCTTCAAAGTGTAACTTTGCTGTAGTAAGCGACTGTTGAGTGTAAGGCGGTAGTCACCACAAATTCTAGGTGTTCTCCCATCAGCTTTTAGTGACGTCACACTCTTTTTGGCCAATCTGAATGCCTATTTACATGTGCAATCGCATTTGTATACAATTTTTCATGAAATAGGATAGTAACAAAAATGATGAGCTGTCATTATTGTTCAGTGAGTGTAATAGGGTTACGTAACAAGGTGAATAATTTCGACGGAAGAGTTGTAATCGCGATGTAAATAGAAACACAAAATATAGAATTATACAAGAGTTCTGAAGAAATACAAGAGTTATGACGAGTTAGAAAAACAAATGAGCAAACAAAAATCAAGTCAGTAGAAAACAACAAGCTTGTTGCCATGACACTAGAAGTGGTTGAATAATTTTCTTTCGTTTACATAGCTCTGGTTTCTCTAAGTGAATGTGTAAAGCTTCAGAAATGCTCAGAGGTGACGAAAGCGTATTGTCTATGAAAGGTGGCTGTTCACTTTGAAGATTACTTTGAAGGAGGAGACGTTTGTTGAAATGAAATGACCAATGTTGACAATCTGTTCGATTATTTGACTCCTCATAGGGACACTACTGTGTTTCAACAATCATGTGGGATAGTGTTCTTGAATCCATTTTTAACGATTAATACACTACATGGCTCCAGGTTAACAGTTGAACTAACATACACAGAGAGAATTGATCAAATGTGAGATCTTGTCCTTGAGGCTTCTGTAGACCAATGGATGACTAGCGAACACTCATGTCAGCGTTTCTTTGAGCAATGTTTTTCTCAAAAATGATGAAATTTTTCTCTTAAGGATATCTCAGACTAAATCTCCCTTGATATTCAAGTTCATCTAAAGTTTTTTTTGGAACAAGTAATATTTCATTCCTCTGAACTTTTGGTTTGGCATTCTTGTCGATGAATCTCGCTGAGTGTTCATTGGAGATGAAAATTTCTTTCAAAAGATCCAGTTTTGCTTCTAGAGCGTCAGTACTACAGATGTGCTAGAGATGAGTGACAAGGGATTTAATTAAATTTCGTTCAACAGATACCCAACGGTAGAAACTTGTCAGTTGACCATTCCAAGTGGCTTTCCCCTGCACTGACCTTCTTCGGGTTCTGTTGGGTCTCTTTGTTAGTTCTACATCGAGAAAGGCAATTATAGATTCGTTGGATAGCCAGATGGCGATTGTTAAATACTTAAAGAGATTGACTGACTTCATAACTACTGTCGCATATGATAAAAATGCCAACCATGTCCCTTGTATGCAGTTGTAAATTGTCAGTGGTTGATCCATGACTCAAGGGAAATCCTATTGCAATATCGTCCTTTTGTCTGTAGATGATGTCACTGAGAGTGAATTGTATACTGACAGTACACCTCATTAGCAGTCCTTTCAAAAGTGTTGTCTGTATTCCAATGGTGAACTAGTTATCACATATATATTTTTTGTTCAGCGAAGAAATTTCTTTTCAACGACTTTATTTTCAAGCAACTGTACAGTCGTATTTATATTACAGAAAAAGGTTATTAAGTGACACTAAATAATTGCTCAGTCAATATACATATATATGTGATAAAAGTTATAAGGGGTAGAGTTGAAGTGGATAAATTACAAAAATATTAAAGATTGTTTTATAACAAAAATGTCAAGTGTTGTCTAAAAATTTTGAAAGTTAGGAGTAAGATTACGGTAAGAATGAAAATGTTTTAAACGCACTTTTCCTGCAGCTGACCTGCAACTAGTTTTTACCAGCCGAAATATGATTAGATAATGTACGTCAAGGATAGATTACCGCTTTTGTCCACATCTATGTGCATTTACTCGTTTACCTGTTCTTGTGGAGCTGTTTATATTGGACGTTGTAAGCGTAATCTCCGAAAATGTATAGCTGAACACTATCCGGTTTGATTGATGAAAGACGAACGTAGAGCTGCAAAGTCGTCTATTTGTCATCACCTGTTAGATAGAGTCTGGTCATTTAGCCCCACGTGATTCATCTTTCAAAGTTATCTACATGGCAAAATCGAATCGATCCAAAAGTTTACGTTTTCTTCACTTATGCATAGCTAGCCGAAGCTTTAGTTATACATGAACAGAAACCTAAATTATGTGTTCAAAAACGTTTTGTCAAACCCCTTTCTTTACCTTGGTCATAATAATGTTCTTTCTAGTTTTTATTTTATTTTACCACTTGAATTCTTTCCACTTCACTTCACATTTTCATTCTTACCGTAATCTTACTCCTAACTTTCAAAATTTTTAGACAACACTTGACATTTTTGTTATAAAACAATCTTTAATATTTTTGTAATTTATCCACTTCAACTCTACCCCTTATAACTTTTATCACATATATACGTACATTGACTGAGCAATTATTTAGTGCCACTTAATAACCTTTTTCTGTAATATAAATACAACTGGACAGTTGCTTGAAAATGAAGTCGTTGAAAAGAAATTTCTTCGCTGAACAAAAAAAACTATGTTTTTACTTATGAATAAATGGGTATTTTTCGACATATATATTTACATATATAAAGCAGAAAGTTTACGTAAGTGTAAAATTGGTGAAAAGCGATAGCAAGCATACTTATGTTAGTCTGACATTCATGTCTTATATGCAATCTATGAACTAAAAAGTATCACGAAGCCATTACGTGCATAGATGTCGTCTTACATGTTCTTATTATTGTTCCTTGCCTTCTGAGTAGGATGTGGAATCTGGAACAATACGATTGTACAGTTATTTGTTAGATCTTAGAAATGGAAACATTGTACATAACGTTTGTTTTACACGATCCATTGTAATATATGTATAACTTCGGAGTACAATCTAAAATACAGTGTGCTGCTCTATACTTCATCTTCTCACTGGTCCATACTGTTTACTTGCTTCATTACTAACTGTGTTGTATCCTTTGGATTTTACAGGAACCTCTCATCCTCGTCCGAAGACTACTCTACAACATGTGCACAGCTTCTACTGGTAGACACGACTCCAGCAGTGAAAAATAATACGGATTACATCAATAGTTTGTAGCAGTGAACTTTAGCTATATCATCCAATTAACCATTATTTTTATATAACTCATTAACTGTATTCCTTATAATATACTATTACACTATCATTTCATTAATGTGGATTTTTATTCTAATATTTGTTCCATTACTGAGCTCTCTATTAAGTCCCTTACACGGACGAAGCGCTTCAGTGACACATCTTCATTTCAAAAACTTATGTTTCTTTCTCCTCACATGATCTTCAAATTACACAATGTGACCCACGTCCGACTTGTTGTTTCTCATTTGGCTTCTTTTCGAGGTCCTGGTGTGTGATATTTTACTCAACCATCTCCTCAGTGTATTTCCAATCCTTCTCTGTTTACTTCTGAATAGTTGTTGAGATGTTGGTTGTTAATATGATGGAGACGATTTGTAACTCAGGTAAATGATTTTTGTGTGGTTGTGTTCTCTGAGCTGGATAGTTTATTTGCGAAGCTTTCATTGCCCCATACTAAGCAACATCTTCAGCGCAGACTTTAATTTGTTGATGTGAGCTTTTAGATTTCCCCACGAGTTTATTAGTCATCTCTCCTGGTAGGTGCCCTTGCACGTGATTGATTGTTTTTGTGTGATTTCGAATCCTCTAGGCTATTTGTATTGGAACTGATTGCTTTTTTGACTTGAACTTTGACCCTTTGTGTGTGTGAGGTTTTCTTCATATCGGATGGTAAATTTTGTCTATCTCGATGTGTCTACTGATTGACGGTTCACTGGAATGTCAGGCTTCTAAAAATTCTTTAGCATTCTTCGTGTTACTTCTGTATAATATTTGGATGTTGGTTGTCCCATTCGAATTGACGTCCGTGGTTGTCTGTATGCAGCGATATGACGAAGTGGAAGTCATGTCTTTTGACGGCTAGTTTATGTTCATGGATATGAAGGTGTAGGGGATGTCCACTTTGGCTAATATAATATTTTTCGCAGTTGTTACAATTTATTTAGTAGATGATGTTGGTTTTATCTTCTTTCGTTTTTTGAGTCTTTAAATTGACACAGAACTGCGTGTGCGATGTCAATTGCTGGAGGTTTTAAGAGTCTTGTATTGATTTCTGAGATGTCCTTTATATATGGTAGGGCGATTTTCTTCGTGGCATGGGGGTATATGTCTTTTGACGATATTCCGTGGATATCCATTCTTTTCGAGCACGTCCATGAGATATATTTCTTCAATTTTCCTTAATGTGGGAGTGCTGCTATGAGTTCTGGTTGGCCCTCTTGAACAATGTTTGTATACAATTCCTTTTGTGTGTTATTCGATTGTTGCTGTTATAATTCAGTATTTGGTGTGTGTTAGTTGATTTTCTATAAATTTGAGTTCCTAATTCCCCTGTGGTTGTTCGCTTGACTAAGACGTCCAAGAATGGGATTTTGTTCTCGGATTCCTCTTTTCTTGTGAATTTGATGTCGTTCTCAGCTGACTTAATGCGAGGGTTCCCTGTGATTTTTACTTATAGGCTCATCATTTGATTATTACTACTGCATGAAGACAGCTGTGGATTAAAATCCGCCATGGCTTCTTGAAAATGCTTTTATTGACGTGCCAGATAGATTTTCTTGATTCGAAGAGTGTATTTAGTATATTCAATGACATCTCTCGTCCTCCATCATAGTAATTTAAATGTGTGAAGCTTTCTTTTCAGTCACTGACGATGAATTGTCTTATTGTAGTTGTATAAATATTTGTGAAATAAATACATGCCTCAAATTTATTTATTTTTAGAAACAGTTTAAGGTAATTGTTAATAATCTTTGTTGGACAGACCATGCTAACATCTATTCACCACTTTCACTTTTTTCATCATATGAGTGTTATTCATTAGAATCTTCAGATTGACTGTAAGCGCAATATCGCTTGAAATTAAGTCACGAGTAGATAAAAGCTATCCCGGTCCAGAACAAACACAAGAAGCCGGTCACTGTTTCTACGGTATTATTAATAAACAAATCAATAACTATATATACACAACAAACCTTAACGGTTTCAAGAATACAAAGCACAACGCTTAACAGAAAGCAAGGTACCGCTATCAGAGCGGAATAATGTTAAAGCCAAAATTGCAAACTAGCCGGAATCAGACACGACCGTTCAGGTAAGCAGTTAGTAGAAGAATGAACCCAAATAAGGCAGGTTAAGAGATAGACAGCACATAGGCACAAAGATAGAATTTAATTGGCTACTCAACCAGGTAGGAAAAGACAGACGAAGATCAATAAATAAGATAAACTCGACAGAATAGTACAAAGTTAGACATGGATCAGCAAGAATAACAGTTCACAAAATACTCTGATTGGGTCATGAGTTCAAATATGATAGAGAAGATTTGTAGCTCAGGTGGATAATTTTGATGTGGTTTTGTTCTCTGAGCTGGATGGTTAGTTTGCGAAGCTTTCATCGCCCTACTGGGTGACATCTTCAGCGCATACTTCAAATTGAAGTATGCGCTGAAGATGTCACCCAGTAGGGCGATGAAAGCTTCGCAAACTAACCATCCAGCTCAGAGAACAAAACCACATCATGAGTTCAAATGTTTGACTAAAGAGATCGAGGTAAAAACACATACACACAGTTCATTAAACAAGGGGGCATAGACACGTTAGGCATGGATAATTGGGTTGCAACAACGCTAGGCTGATCCGGGACAGGTTGACTTCATTCAAGGATGGGAATTGAATTGATCTTACATTGACAATAGTTGAAAAACTGAAAGAAGTGTATGAGGAGTAAGGCGAGGACAGTTAAGCCTTAACTTCACCAGGAGAAGGCAACTCCAGCCCCCACATTAGTTGGTTTTCAATAATTTCTATGTGATATATGTTTGCTGCGAAAGTTTCCTAGGTAGAAATGAGTTTAAGAACCGAACTTTTTTGAGAGTCGACAGAAGAAAATCCAATCTCCAGGGTCTTGATTTACCTCAAGTTTGGTCTCCAACTGTTATGTACTCGTCGCTAAATTATTGTTATGGACTGGTCGAGAAATTAATAGTCCTGACGCGAGAAGGCGGAAATCAGAAGACCACTAGGTTTGTGATGATACTTCTATTGTCCAAACACAAGGAGACGAAAATAAATGGTCTCACACCAAAGTGGTAAGTAAGTAAAGTAGTTCACACAGAATGTGTGAACGAAATATATATATAACAAAATATATATAGCAGACATGTCAAACAACCATATATGGATATATGTCACTAAGCGACGGACTGTCAACAAACACTCATATTATATATAATATAATATAAGGAGAATACACATTATTAAAGGAGACAAGTTCACACAAGTGAAATGGTCACAGACTAAGCGAGCAACCAGAAAGAGAGACCAACATGCACACACACATATAAATATATATATGTGGATACATATCACCAACTGATGTCCGTTAGAGAACTTCATTATAGGTAAGATTTTATTCTGATAAAATCACACAGTGTTATACGGTGTAATACTAACTGATGGCGTTTCGAGCACAATTTATTGCCAATCATAATCATATCAAGGCACTCACACAAATTTCTCGCTTTTCTTAATTTAGAAAAAACTCAGTAATAGAACTGCATGCATTAACACAAAACCACACAATAGAGTGGGTGGATGGGACAGAGTAAAAGTTTTAAAAAGTAATATAGGTAGGTGTAGATAGAGAGAAAGAGAGATTGATTACTGAATTCTGCCTGGATCATCGAGTCTCCCTACACCCAACACATGCAACAAAAATGACTCAACGCAAATACCAGAGATATAGAAGACATTATTACAACCAGTCAAATCAGAGGATAATAAATAATGCTAAATGTATTCCATCAATTCACATTATAACATTCCAACAAGTTACTTATTTTTACTGTAAAAAAAACATCTTATTTCCCTTCCCATAAGATTGTATTTGATTGATAACACTAATATTATTATTTCCTAATGTACTTTATCTTATATTGATTTTATTCAGATACCTAATCATCACTTTTTACTCATGTATATAAATGAAGCAGGAAAGTTGTGTGAGTGACTTGCTGTGATTATGAGCAGCAATAATTTGTGCTCGAAACATGGTCATCAGTAGGTATTATTGCATAACATTGTGTGATTTATCAAAATAAAATTTTATCCATAATGAAGTTGTACTCTACCACAGTGCTCACGTTTTATACTTATATCCATTAGACAGCCATTGAAAACCAATAGGGAGTGCTGAACAACTGTTTCATCCCAGTCTGGAACTCTTCAACACTGCACAAGCTTGGCCAGACCTGGAATCGAACATAAGACCTCTAGTGAGTCTGGCGCGATGACGCTGGCTGGTGGTCGCGCTAAGATCACGAATTCATGGATCATTGGATCGAGATCCAGTAGCAGAATGGTATACAAGACTGCCTAATAACCAGAAGGTCCGAAGGTTAAAAACCCCAGTGGGTGCGTGTTTCTGAGGTCCAAACTAGGACTAAACAGTTGCCCAGTACTTCCTGATTTCCAGTGGTTCTTTAGCTGACTGACATCATTCAATAATTAAACAGGAAGTTGGATTGCAAAGCCTCATTCTGGTTGGCAAGAAACACAGAAAATCAACAAAAATATTTCGCTTCCGGTTATTGGACACTTGACTGGTTTCAAGGTAAATTTCGTCACAAACCGAAACCAAGCAGCACTGGACAGTTGTCTTATCGTACTTCGGTACTTTTCAGCTCTGTGTAGCCACAAATTCATTACTAATAAGCGAACACATTAACTACTCAACCAACCAGTTAGAATCAAACGGTCCTTTATTTCTAGCTTCCATCAAATTTCAACCCGGTGCCTGCATACACTGAAAGGGATCCACCTCGTAGTGTGACGACTATTAGTCCGTTCCCTGACAGGATAATTTTAGCAGACTATTGAATGATCTCAGACTTTGATTTTGGCTATGTTCTCTAAGTTGATTGATTTAATTACGAAGTTTTCATTTTATTTCCTAGACAACATCATCAGCTCAAGCATTTTAATATAAAGTTTACTTGTTTGAATTATCCATGAAAATGTTGATATAATTGTATCTCTTGACAACCATTGTTGTGATGACTTTTTGATTTACATCTTTATTGATCAGTTTTATTGACTTGGAATATGAATTTTTTCTCATGCGATTTATTCATGATTAGCTGGTAAACATGATCTATAGTATTGTTTTTGTTTGTTAACCGTTGATTCATTTGAGTGCCAGGATTCTAGAAATTCCCTGATATTACTTTTGGTGTTTTCACTGTTTAGAGATTTCTACATTCTCCCAAAATCAAACTGTAGTGTCCGTTACTGTCTACACATACATCGATATCAAAAAATACATATTGTGTCTTTTCAAAGCTGATTTATGTTCTTGGCTTCTGAGTTGAGGGTGACTCCCGTCTTGATCGACTAATATAGTGTTTACAGGATTTCATCAGGAGCTGACATTGGTTAGAGAACCATTAGAAAACCTACAGGGAGTACTGGACAGCTGTTTCGTCCGCCTAGTTTGGAATTCTTCACAGTACGCACCCACCAGGGTTCGAACCCAGGAGCTTCTGGCTACAAGGCGAGCTCGTATACCATTGATTAGCCACTGGAACCCGATCCAATGGCCCATGAATTTCAACTTCTGCCAATTCATGATATAGCGCAACCACTAGCCAATGTCTCCGGCGAGTATTTGTCCTGACACTCTACCTGCCAACCAATCAATCAAATCCCTACAAAGCAATACTTGAATATAACATTTTATTTTTATTTTATTTTTATTTTTGATTACAGCTTGATTTCACACCGTATTTTTGGTACAAGTATGAAATTTTCAGCGTGGATATCGGTAGCCCAAAATTCGTAGGCCGACCATAGATATCAGATGTGCGTCGGCGAGGGCTCGAACCCCGGACCACGTGCATGGTTGGCGAGAGTCCTAACCACTGTGCCACCGACGCACATAGTGTTTATCACAGCTTATATAATTTATTCTGTAAGTGGTATTGATCGTCTTTTGCTGCTAGATACTTTGTTCTGCGCAATATTGAATAAAACGAATTTGCTAGTTTGTGTGTTATGTCTATTCCGGTTGGCTTTAGTATTTTTGCTGTTAATCCAGAGGTAATCTTTATACATATGTTAGAATTGAAACCCACATATTTAAACAGATATTTGGACTTCCGATCATCCCATCCTATGTCAATGAAAATAGGATTGGTGAAATGTTTAAGTGACAAAGCACAGAAACTAAATAGTACCCAGGAAAATCTGAGACATATAAGAAAAGCTTTGAAGCTTAAAAATTATCCTGATAAATTAGTCAGAAAGTATGTAGGTAAAGGTAAAAATAAAATTAGCAATAATACTAGTGTTAGTAATAATAATATTAATGACAAAATGCATGTCAGACATACACTGAATAATGACAATACCAACAATACGGAATATAAATCATCAGTAGTAATTTCATACAAGGAAGGAACCTCGGAAACCACCTTACGCAGAATTCTTAACAAGGCAGGCAGGAATAAAAGTGGCTGGCATTCAAACCAACCACAAACTCAATTAGAAAAAAGCTTTTTCAGTTTAAGGATCAGTCCGGTGGAGCCTTTAAAACAAAACAATTTAGTTTATCTAATACCCTGTCTGCAATGATTGTCAGATCAAATACATACATAGGTCAAACTAGTAGAACAGGGGCAGCCAGACTAGCTAAACATAAAAACCTAGCTTAATCTAGATTGGATGACCCAAATAATGTAAGAAATCTAGGGAATATTTCAGCTATAGTACTCACTACATGCAATTACACACAGTCACACAATAGGATTGATGGGATAGGATGACAGTGTAAAAATCTAATGTCACAGCTGGGTGGAGGGAGGGAGAGATTGATAACAGAAGCTTTGTTTATCAAATCAACTGCAAACACGTGTAATAGGAATGGTTCAACACCTGTCCAACCAGATATCTGGAAAATTCTACTACCACACCCACGACGACGCACAGGAGAGGAAAAAGGAAACCATAAAACTCAAGTTTCGAAGTCGTGTGATTATAATTGATGTGATTATGAACAGTAATAAATTGTGTTCGAAACATTGTCATCCAGTAAATAATACTGTTTCTGTGACTGTGTGATACATCTAATAAACAAACTAATATAGAATTACTTACTACTACAGTTCCCAAGTTTTACACATATATTAGAATGAATAATCTTATGATTTTTGAGGATCCTTTATTGTTTGTATTTCGACTTGATTTTAAACATTTTGTTGATGAAACCGTACTGGTAATCATTCTTATTGAAGACGGCTAGTGTAGATATTACTCTTCCATTCTCTTGAACACTGCAGTAGTGCTACAGTATGTTTGAACTCTTTTAAACAATGTTTGCATGCAGTTTGCTTTGTAAGTCATTGGATTATTGCTATTACAGTTGAGTTTTCCGTCTATGTTTGTGTGCTGATTTTCTGTATACTTGTGTTTCCAGATCTCCTGTGTTTGTTCTCTTGACTAAGACATCTGAGAATACTTTGATTGAACAGTAGTCAGTAACTACTGTGATGTGTCTAGTCCTTTCTTTGGTTCAGACTGAATTCTGCCAGTCAGGTATGCAATGTGACCAGCATTCTAGGTAGCTCTCCATCACGGTGCTCTTTGAATTACTGATATTAGATGGTTGGAGGCAACCGGTCGAAGGAAGCTAGTCCGCACTAATCAGCGGTAGTTTCTCTGCACGCAGCACTGGGTGATATGGTTTCAATCTCAGAAGGGACAGAAGTTCCTTCAACCTGGTTGCAGATACGCCTTGGTGACTGGTGAGTGGCAACTAGCACGAAACCCAGGTTGACCAAGGCTTCCTTAGGCCAATCGCTTCCAGCTAGCTGATATCAACATCTGAAAAAGGAATTTTATTGTCGAATTCTTCTTCTCTTGTAAATTTAATATTTTCAGCTATGTTGTTAATAAATTAATTTCAGAATTAGATGAAACAACTCCCCAGTCCTCCCTGATTTTTGTTTATCACTAGTTGTCTAACTGATATCGTTTCACGAGGAAATCTATATCGAAAAGGAAGCATTCAGTTTCTGACTAACTCACCAAATGCAAAACATAACGAATAAGAAAAATCAATGCCACAGGAAGTTTTCCATTCTGTTGTAGTATGATATTCGAATATTTTAAAAGTGTAGGAAAAAGTCTTCACTAATCCAAAGACTGTTTTCGGTTCATTAGTTTAATACCAGTAGTAACAAACAAGAATAATCGATAATAGAGTTAAAGACTGATTATTACGCAAGACAAATATAGAAAAGTGTTTACAAATTACTATAAAATAATAAACGGTATGATCATATGAGCTATCGTAGTCGGCAAAAAAATGGGTTTTTTCTGAATAAACTAAAACGTGCAAAAATTTACTAAAAACAAACTTAGCAAGAAATTCAGCAAGTCGTATCACTGAATTGGCAGAAGTTTCAATTCATGAGCTGACCATTGGATCAGGTCCCAGCGGGTGAATGGTCTGTGTGTGCGCCTTGTTGTCGGAAGGTATTGGGCTAGAACCCCCGAAGGGCACGTAATGATGAGGAGTCCTAAGTTGGGACGAAACAGACAATAGTTCAGTACTCTCTGTTAGTTTTCCAGTGTCTCCTCAAGTGATGTCAACTCACGATCAAAGGTGTAATCAATCAAATTCCTACAAACGAACACTTGATAATATTGAACAGAACTTGGAATGGTGGTCAGCTGTCTATCTCAACTTCATCGACTTTATAAAAGCCGTCGACAGCGTCGATCGAGAGGTGATTTGGCAACTACTTCGCTACTACAGGGTGCCACCGACAATTACTTATCTCATCCAACAGTTGTACGATAATGTTGCATGCCAAATAATCCACGCCGGGAAAGTGACAGAATTCTTCGAAGAAGTGAAGACGGGAGTAAGACAATCTGGCTGCCCACTATCTCCAATGATTTTCCTGATTACGGCAGACTGGATAATGCGACAGACAGCTGCGAGCAACGAGGAAACAAGCATAAAATGAATCCATAAGAAAATCTCGGAGGATCTGGACTTCTCCGATGATATATGTCTGATTTCCTACAAACTGCAAGATATGAAAGTGGAAAGCAACAAGTTGGCATAAAAAGCCTCAACGATGGGACTTAAGGTGAACATAGAGAAAACAGAGGTGACGAAGACTCCTGGCCATCTGCAGCAGCAACAACAGCAGACAACAGTCAGCATTAATGGGAGAAATCTGAAAGAAGCAACATCCTTTACCTACCCACCTATCTGGGAGGTATCGTTTCAGCTACAGACGGAACTGATGAGGATATCAAAGTGGGGATCAAGAAAGCAAGGCAAGCTTTCATTACTCTCAAGTTTGTGTGGGAATCAACAGCACTCCTCAGCATGAAAAATAAGATCCGAATTTTCCACTCCAGTTTTAAGTCAGTGATATTTATTATATGGATCAGAGAGTTTGCCAGCGCATCACGAAAGGCACTTCGAACAAACTACACATCTTCATTAACAGCAGTCTTTGCCCAATACTCAAGATCAAATGGACAGAAGAGATCAGTAGCAGGGATCTCTGGGAACGAACCAACCTATCATGAACTGATTGTGCAACAAATAAGCAGGAATAAATGGAGATGGATTGGCCATACTCTGAGAAAACAAACCATCATCAATTGACATCATACGCTATGCCATCGCTCGAGTGGAAGCCGAATGGAAAGCATCAAGTTGGTCGTCAGTGAGAGGATGAAATGGTGGGGGTCATTTGAAGAGGAGATGAAAGCATGTGAGCAGACGTGGAGCCAGGTGAAAACTTTGGCAGAGAACCGAACGCAATGGAGACGTGAGGCTGAAGCTCTATATTCCTCTAGGAACTAAAGGAAACAATAGTTAATAATAACACTTGATAATTTTAAACTTAATTTTAATTTTTTTATTAATAGTTTGATTCCAGACTGTATTTTCGTAGGTTGTCCAGCATCCCCCATCCTGTTCAATTTCACAATCGATTGGATTTTGCGACACGCCCTAACCGAGCACCACGGCGTCCAACTTTCACCCGATATTCACATAACCGACCTCGAATTCGCCGACAACGTCGTGCTATTAGCTGAAAACTTCCCCGATATGCAACAGGCGCTCGACCAGATAAACCACCTCGCGCCTACTATCGGTTTGAAAATTAACACTTCCAAAACCAAAATGTTTTCGAACACATCCACCAGCAATGATCAAATCTTATCCCTGAATGGAGCACCTATTGAAATTGTGCCATCCTTCAGATATCTAGGATCCATAATGCTCCCCAACGGTAAAGCGAAAAACGAAGTGAATGCGCTAATCTCCAACGCCCGGAATGCGTTTCTACAGCTGAGGAGCGTTCTATGGAGCAAGAGAGAAATCAGTCTCAGGACTAAAATTCGGGTCTACCAAGCTTCCATACGACCCATTCTCCTGTATGGCTGTGAAACCTGGCCTCTTCGCGCGGAAGATTTACGCAGACTCGAGGTAGTAGACCATTGGTGCCTCAGGTACATTCTGCATGTTCGTTGGCAGGACAAACTCTCCAACGAAGAGGTGCGTCGTCGTTGCTACAACATCAACCAAATTCCAGCACTGGTCCAACAACACCGCCTTCGGTGGTTTGGCCATGTTCTGCGCCGACCAGATGACGATCTGGTCAAATCACTTCTAAATCCCTCGCCATTACCATCTTGGTGATGTCGCAGGGGTGGACAGCTGAAGACATGGCTTGGTACAGTCAAGGCTGATATGGAGTGCCTGGGGCTACAAACCGTCTACGGACTCCGTATGTGGAACAAGAACTGGATATCCCTGTCGCAAAACCTTGCATCAGATCGCCGCGCCTGGGCAGCGATGATTCGAGACGTTCATGAAGCCGGCTCATCCTCCCGTAGGAGATAGCCGAAGTAAAGTAAAGTAAGTAGTATTTTCGTAGAAGTATGGAATTTTCAGCATGGACATCAGTAGCCCAAATTTCGCAGGCCGACCATAGATATCGGATGTGCGTCGGCCGGGATCGAACCTCGGACCATGTGTATGGTCGGAGAGAGTCCTAACCACTGTGCCACCGTTGCAACTAATGATTTCTGTTTTATCGGAAATGCATCCAAAGAGAGTAAGAAAAAACAGGTGTACAAAGAGGCACCACATTAATTTGTTTATTGGATGTATCACACACACAGTGAAACAGTATTATTTACAGGATGACATTTCGAACACAATCCGGTATTGCTCATAACCATTTCAGCAATTGTGATCACAAAACTTCGCAACTTGGTTTCTCGAATCCGCTTTCTCCGTTTTCTTTCTTATATGTAATAAGTGTAGTAGAATCGTCCCGTTGCCACCACACCTTCCGTATTGATACTGGGCGCCTGATGCGCGGAGCATGTGTTGTTCTTACAGAAACTTTACGTATGATGGTTTTGAGGCAGTCCCATGGGGAGCATCCCAGCATCGCACGTATGAAGTATGTAGATAGAAGCTATGCGTCGGTGGCACAGTGGTTAAGACTCTCGCCGACCATGCAAATGGTCCGGGGTTCGATCTCCTGCCGACGCACACCTGATATCTATGGTCGGCCTGCGAAATTTGGGCTGCCGATACCACATGCTGAAAATTCCATACCTGTACCAAGCTGTAATCAAAAAATAAAAAAATACTCGCCAAACATAGATGCTGGCAAAACAGAATTTGTTAACTACTGTCACTCATGCCGAGTCACTGTCAAGAATTCGTACAGAGAACAATTTGAAGCACAGCCTCCAACAAAACTATGGTCACGGCTACACGTATATTCCCAGGGGTTCGTAGACTGAATGTACTACTTAATTCTCTCCGAGTGATAATCAAAGTGACCTGACTTATTAGTATCAGTTATCACCCCCTTCCTGTAGTAAGAGCATACCAGCCCTCATAAAAATGTCTGCTTGACATACCATTCAGAAGTCCATAGGATCTGACAATAGTAGTCAGTTTACATCACAATTTCAAGAATTCTGTGAAAGAAATGGTATACGACATGTGCGGACGCCGCCATACTACCACTAGTCAAACGGTCAAGCGGAAAGATTTTGGACAGTTTTAAAAGGGGTATACTGAAGGTGAGTGAAAGGGATACACCAGGTACAATACAATTAACTGAAGAGAATAAAAGACTAGTGGACCTTTGAATGCGATTGGTCCTACTTACCCACTACCATACAATGTTGCCGTCAACTTTATTTGAGAAAATGAGTAATATGGAGTATTTCAATACAAAAATGGGACCCAGTCTATGCTCGCAACCAGATAAAGGAAATGTGCAGGGCGTCTGACAGAACATCAATGGGGAACTGTAGTTTATGAAGAAAAAGTTAGGCAAGACATTTCGCGTCACCAGATCCTCAGTTACCATTAGAACTGCTACCGGGAAAAATTGAGCTACCTCCTGTGAAGGCTGAAACACATCAGCAGAGTCCAAAACTCACAGAGGAACCTTTATCTAGTCAATGATCCAAATGCAAACACCTTCAACACAGTACGATTTCGAAAAAGACCCGAAGAAGATATATTAAAATGCTTAGTTTCACATTTCATTCTTATTTTGAGGGGGAGGCGTTACATACCTCTAGTTTTTTTTGTTATACGCCCTTAATTCTCTGCTGATATGCATAAAACTATATTTAGCATAACAATTGATTTTATGATTTTTTAAAAATAATAATGCCTGCTAAGTGATATTAGATCGATATTTAGTCTGTCGATTGATTCTATCTATTTTTTAAATCTTTCTGCATATGATGATATTATTGTTGGTATTATGTAGTACTTTGAATTGTTACTTGAGACAGTAAAAGCTCTCGCCAGAGGCTCGTCTTCTGTATTTTTTCGTATTCGGAGATATTATTGTTGTAATGGTTGACGTTGTCATCGTGAATAGTCTGCTAGGTCGTATCATGGATTTATTCACTAAGTAAATTCCTCTACCCTTTTATATTAGATTTTAGTTATGTCATCACATCCCATCCTACTGTATGGTGTGGTGATATGTAACTGCATGTGGTGCGTTAGTTGAGCTATGTTCTGGATTTCTTATCTCACTAGAGTCTGCTAATCAAGATTTATTTAGGATTTGGTGTTTCGCTAGTGTAGGTGATCCATTTGTACTAATCTTTCCTATGTACTTCCCCTGAGAATCATTGTAGGGTATTAGAAAAACTAAGTTATTTGCTTTAATGGAATTCACGAAAACTTTTTAACGCTATAATTTGTTTCTAAGTGAGCTTCCAGATTTGAATATCACTTTTATCCCTAACTCATTGACTAACAAGAATTTGTGATGGCTAGAATTCTGCAGAAAAGAAGGCTTCTACTTCGTGTTCAGTCACACTACTACAACAATTTTTTATATTATTTTTATTATTGTTTCCATGTGTTCCAAGTGGAACATAGGACCTGAACAAAACATCATCTAGTGCTATTCTCGAGGTTATCTCCAACTGGCTCCAAGATTGCCTATAGTCTCTCATCTCCTCCTCGCACGACCTCCTCTATGTCATCCTCAGATGCACGCCCAACTCGTCATTTCCCATTCGACTTCTGCTCGAACGATAGCATGGTGCACGATTTCATTCGATGGTCTCCTCAGAGTGTGTCCAATCCATCTCCATTTTATTCCACATATATGTTGAGCAGTAGATTCTTGATTGGTTAGTTTCAAGAGTTTCTTGTCGATAATTCTTTCCAGCCAGCCATCTGATTTTCAGTATGGAGCCAGGGAAGGCAGCAGCTGACAAAAGCCTGTTGTAGCCTGTAGGAAATGCTTCTCGTGATGCTAGCGTCAAGTTTCTGCCTTAATATTGGTGTTGAAAATCCGAATGTTTTTGTTTATGCTGAGTGCAGAAAATGATTTCCAAACTGCTTTTACTCCTTTCTTCACTTCACAGCCATCGCTTAGTTTTCTGTTGTGGATCACCTCATACATGGCATTGTCATATAGCCAGCTGTTGAATGAGATTCATAATGATTTAGGGCGCTGCACACCATAGTGTCGAAATGGTCTCCAAATTACCTTGCAGTCAACGCCATCGAAGGCCTGTTCAAAGTCGATGAAGTTGAGGTATAGGTTTGACCTGTATTATATTTTTGATGATGATACGTAGAGTTGCTATTTTTAATAAGCATATGATTTACTTTTCCTGAATCCAGCTTGTTCCGGCTTATGGATTTCTACCTGCAGTGCATCCCTTTGTCTCTTTAGGATGATGCGGCTTGATATTTCACTTGATGGGGACAAGAACATGATTCTGTGCCAGTTTTCTACAGGTCTAAGTCTCCCTTCTCTGATTGTTTGACAAGGTAGCCTTTCTTTTAGTCGGTAAGCACCTTTCCTCCCTTTCAAACCTCTTGCAATAATGGTGTGAACAGACCTGCTGCAGTTTCTGGGTCAGTTTTCAGTGCTTCGAGAGGGGTGGAATTCCGTCTGGTCCCGCTGCCTTTCTGGCTGGACTTTAGTAGCTTGATCGCTTTCAAGATACCTGCTTTTGTTAGCGGACTGAAGTCCACTGGCGAGCAGCTCTGTGGATGTTATTGGTGGTTTTTCTGGACAAGATACAGGTGATGTTCGATTCAACAATCCTCTTGAGTGGTCGGTCTCTTGTTTTCTTCATTTCTCTTCCCCGGTAATCAAGTTCCCTCGACCATATTTTATAGGTTTCGTCTGTGATAGTCTCTTCTCAAATAAAGATCACACGGTGAAATACTATTATTTGCCGGGAAACATTTCGAACACAACTGACTGTTCATAATCAAAGAGTGACTGTCCCGAACTCTTATACGACATGATGAGGAGAGAGAGAGAGTTTGAACAGCAAAGCTTTACTTTTCAATTCGACTGAAAACAAATCCAATAGAAATGACTCAAAACTCATGCTGGACATTTAGGGAGTTTCGCCGACCTTACCACGAATAGAAGGGATGAAGTAAACCCATTAAAAACTGAATTTCAGAGTGGTCAAGCTACAACTGATGGAATGACTGTGCACAATAAATTATGTTTGAAACCTCATTCAGTAAACAATAATACTGTTTCACCATGCAATCTATGTGATAAACAAACTAATATGAAGGTTATGATATTTTAGGAGACAATACTTTGGCAACGTTAGACACTGAAACTGTATACCTCGAGTTCAGTCAGTGTGAGTGATGCATCATCACTGAAGCCAATAAGTCATGATTACTGGCCTGAAATAGGAGAAGTGATAGCAAACACGGAGAACTACTTTGCTAATTAAGGATAGATAATAACACTGATGTAGGCAGAGTTATTCAAGCCAAACGAATCCTGACTGCATGGAGGATTTCATCATGAGCTGACATCGGTTAGAGAACCATTAGAAGACCTGCAGGGAGTACTGAACAGCTGTTTCGTCCTGGTCTTGAACTCTTCATCAGTACACAGCCACCGAGCTCGTAGGCAATCGAGCCACTGGGACCCAATCCATTGGTCTAGGCAGTTAACCTGGGGTTCTAGTGGGAAGCCGTGACCAGTAGAGTACAGCAGTTTGAAGATGAGGCAGTAACTCATCGAAGAAGACATTGCAAAATGGTCGTGAATTGGCGAAAGTAGAAATCATGGGCCATTGGATCAGATCCCAGTGGCTTAGTTGTCTACTAGCTCGCTAGTCTTGCAAACAGAAGGCCCTGGGTTCGAACCCTGTTGGTGTGGTCGTACTGATGAAGAGTCCAAAACAACTGTTCAGTACTCCCTGCAGGTTTTCCAGTGGTTCTGTAACTGATGTGAGCTCATGATGAAATCCTCGATGCAATCAAACAAAATCCCTACAAAACCAATACCTGAAGAAGCAAACGAATTCTGTCTAACTACTAGATCAGGTAACTTCAAAACACGCAGTCTGACACCTACGGTACTCAAGAGATTTTATGTGGTCTGAGTATTTTCGACTCGTAAAGAGGATACAAATAAAATTTTCTTACTAATTTACAAGGACTCAATTCAGCTGTTTCTACTACTGTAAAAAAATCGCTACAGAAACTTCTTTCAGCTTCCCTTACTGATCATATTGAAATTTAAGGAAAACTCCCCTAAACTTTCTACCAGTACTCAACATTATCAAAGTGTTAAGTTTCGATCCCGAGATTGTTTGGTGTAGTCAAGATTTAATGGACAGATGTGAGTCGATGGTTCAGCGGTAGAATACTCGACAACCACACACACGCTGTCCAGGGTTCGACCTCCAGCTGACGAACTCCCGAACCTCGCTGCTTAGCCAGTTGTAAGACTAGTAAAGAGGAAATCTTGGGTGTAATGCTAGCAGTCTACACTCCGTAAAATGAAACCAAGCTTCAAAGCTGT
This sequence comes from Trichobilharzia regenti, assembly GCA_944472135.2. Taxonomy (NCBI): domain Eukaryota; kingdom Metazoa; phylum Platyhelminthes; class Trematoda; order Strigeidida; family Schistosomatidae; genus Trichobilharzia; species Trichobilharzia regenti. The sequence goes on from OX235267.1 coordinate 43,731,783, forward strand.
AGATCAGAACACAAAGCAATGGAAGTCTTCTTCGATGTATGATTCAAACCGTCATTCGTTGCATGACTGTCTCAGTGATCTGTCAGCTGAACTCAACTGCGATATTTGACTATCTGGAATAGCTTAAGCTTGTCATGTGATAAATGTATCTGACAAATCAATTTCGCTGGCTGGCAGAAGTTGGAATTCATGGGCCACTGGATCGGATCCCAGTGGTGACCAAAGGGCCCTGGGTTCAAACTCCGGGAGAACGAGTAGTTCTAAAGAGTGCCAGACAACAGTTATCTAGTACTCTCTAGTTTTCTAATTGTGCTCTAACTGAAGTTAGCTACCGATAAAACCTGCAAATAAATATCCGTTTGTAATAATACATGCAACGGTTGTCCTTTTTTGTAAAATTCATTTTCAGAGACCAAAGGTGTATCTTCTCAGAGTTTGAGTCATTTCAATGCAAAAGATAAATTTTTTTTAATATAAATTAGTTTTCAAGATTCTGTTCACAAATAAGGTAAGTCCTAGTACTGGTTAAGAAGCTACCTCTTACATAAATAATGCCTGGAAAATTTTGATTGGCATTGAATGTCACTGAAGTATGCTGTCTTTTCGCAATTACGTCTATTTTAAATTTGGGAGTTATAGATAAACTACGTAATTTTGCCTCTTTTTTTGTGTATATGTTAGTTTGACTGCTTCTGTGGAGCTAGTTCAATAAGGGGTAAAATTAGGCATCGTTTTATCGTCAGATTTCCGAGTACCGTCTAGTGTGGTTAATCAACAGACAAACAAGGTTCACTCATAGCTCTATCCTATCTCATCCCGTGGATACAGAACACAAAGTTGATATTGGCAAGGCTTTCAAAGTTTATCTACCATATTCCGACTAATCTTAATTTTACTTCAAAAGTTCGTCTGTTACATACTGCTCAGGTCATTGGAATCCACATTAAGAAGCCTAACTTATGTATCCAAAAGAAGTTGGTTCAGACGCTGTCCCTACCCTTGAGCATCTATCTACCTTTGAACTATCCCGAATATGTTGTAGAAATTTCTTTAAGTTTATTTGATATTCTATTCACTACTACTATATATTGATGCTTATTATGTATCTTTCCTGAATTATAATTTCCAAAAGAATGGTTATTGAACAAAGAATCCTCTATTCGATAACCCTTCCTTCATCAGGCTCTACAGTTATATATACGTACATAATAGTGAATGAACTAGTGTTATTATTAACAACATTAATGTTTTTTAAATAACATCGAATCAATAATATTGATAGATTACAGCTAAATAGCATCAAAATTACAATACGCTGAATATCAGACAGGCAAATCAGGAAAAGTAATAATAATAAACCTGATTTATGCGTCCAGAAAGAAGCGGTTATCAGCCTTTCTTTGCCCTGGTAACTGGATAATTTCACCTCTCTTTCCTCCGAATGTGAAATGCTAAAAGTTTCCATTGTGTTTGATTATTATTGTTGTTCGGAATAGTGGTTAATATTGCATATTTATATATGTATATATTTTTAGTGTATGAGTATATTGATCGATTGATTTCTGTTTAAACTTAACTCTGTGCAAGTATGTTAAAATTGTTGTTGTAGATATATTTAATAATTTCTTTGCCATGTAAGCAGCTGACGAGAAGGCAACGAAATAAAAGATGATACCATTTTATTCTGCTAAAACTGTAGTTCTTGCTTAGTTCAAATAATAAAGTTTATGAATTTCTAGTCTCTACTGAAGGCTAGGGTAGTAGTAGTAGTAGTGGATGGCTGGACTTACTTCTTTTGCGCACAAAGCACTAGTTGCTTCATGCGAATAGCGATAGCCTCTGCTGTTTGGAACATGCGGTACCTGGGTATTTTCGCAATATATTTGGTCCCCGGTAGGTGATAGAGGAGAATTCTTAAATGCTGGCTGGCCTTGTGGCCAGTTTGAACCAGGTGGTCTAATATTGAACTGTTGATGGTTTTTACTGCACCTTTACTTGGCCAACCTGGTAGATGTTTCCGAGTGAGGAAGAAAAAACCAAGTTCCTAGAGCAATGGTCAATATAACTCACTCCACAAGCACAGATGAATCAGTAGATCCAATTAGAACAGGCTACTCTAGTCTAGGTACTTCATCTTTCAAATGAGGAATCACCATTGGTCGTTTAGGAAATAAAACTTGTAGTTTGCCGGCATTAAGTGTTGTTTGAACCGATTTTCTTAATTTCCTCGTAGTTATTTCGCTAGGAATATTGCCCTTGAATTGCAGTCGTATGTATAAAGGCTTCTTGTTTACGGATAGTGAACAGTCCTATTCACGTTTCTCAGTCAGATGTTTCCTGATGAATTTCTCTGGATAGCTATTTTCAGTCAATGTATCTTATGCAGTCGTTATTTCATTTTCATTTACCGCTTCTGAGCATATAGGTCTAACCCTGTGGGTGATTGTCCTTACTGAATTTCTTCTGTACTGAAGGGGAACAAAGCTATGAAAATGTGTTTCTTATCCTATCTATGTGCTTTTCCTATACAACTTTCTCTTTATACTACTGTCTGGCTTTCTTGTAAGAAGTTGGAAGAGGAATTTATCAAAAAGAATATCCTTTGCCTGAAACTTTCCTTTGTCTTCTAAATTAACGAGAGTTTAACTGAATATATTGTATTAATGAAGGTAAATGTTCTTTGTTTTACTATTTTTAGCTGAGTATGTGTATTTTCTGAGTGAGTAATTCTTCTGTAAAAGTTTTATTACAGTGCTACCCATTATTATTAGTACTTCATGTGGAAAAGTTTCCTCTCAACTTTTTATGCATACGTTTAATAAAATAATTGAACATCTATTAAAAGCCAACATTATTTGCTTTTCTTCAGTACACTGGACGGATATGCGTTGAACAGGCAAAAAGACTAAAAGAACTAGACATCCCGTGGAGGATATATGTTTAACGTCTTACAAAATTAAAGAACCAAATAGTTGACAGAAGAATCAACCGAGACGGGACTTCAGGTGAATGAAGAGAACACAGTGATGACGGAGATACCTCCAAAACTGACGACTACAATAAAAACAAGAATCAGTAACAATCAATGAGGCGAGTCTAAACGAAGTTATCTCTTTCACTTATTTAGACAGGTGGCACAGATAAGGATTTCAGTCGAGGCAGGCTTTCAATAATCTGATACCATTGTAAAAGTCTACTTCACTCACAGTACAAAGTAGTAGATTCAGATTTTGAACACTAATTCCAAGTTAGTGAGTGCTTCTCTGTATGGTCCACAGAATTTGGGCTTCCGCAATCAGATGTATTTCTAAAATGTTACTTACTTCAAACATGGCCAAGTTAAACTTTAAGCACCACTAACTACCAATCAGAGAATGACCTCGAATGGTCCAATGAGGTTTATGCACGTGATTTCAAGGTTGTATAGTGCTAGATTCGTATCAAATGCCTACTCTAACGAAGCTACGCTTGCAATGCGATGAGGATAAGGTTTTGCAGTATTGTCTGGATTTGGGGTTGCTTAGGAAGGAGAGGATTTGTTCATGCGCTGGTGTCATGAGTTTGAAAAGCCTTAGCAGGTGGATTACTGGATATGTCCATCGTTATGCAATTTGATTGAGACGAGTTGGTATTAAGCTGATAGTTTTAACATTTCGTAGGAACATTTTTTGCTGGGTCGCATCTCTCCCTAACCCAGATTTTGTATATTTGTAATTACTAGGTTTTAAAACAGCCTGTGCAGCTGCTGAAACCGAAAATAGCCTCGTGTCAACAGTTCATTGGTAAAAGCACTGCAGAGACATCGCCTCATGGAAAATGGAGAGAACTAACTCGTTGTTTGGCGGAGAAGATATCGTCTCATACGTGGACAAAAGTGTGTTACTGAAGAAAAAATACGACCGTGATCGTGAGTAAGCCAACAATGTTTGGGTGATCGGTTTAAATGACATCTCCCTGAGCAAAGGATTCGTCGAGAGAATACCAGACAGAAAGTCTACTACCTCAGTACCTATTGTCACTAGACTGGTGAAACAGGGATCCATAGTGCATACTGATGAATGGAAAGGTCATAACTCGCTGTCATCTCTTGGATATATTTATCACAGAGTGAACCATTCTAGTGATTTTGTGGATCTAATTATAGGGACACACGAATTCTATAGAAGGATTTTGGGGAAGATTAAAAATAGGATTAGGGCTATAAATGGATCTCATTTATATTCATTTGGATGAATATATGTACAGAATGTGGTGTAAATTTTCTATTGACACTCCTATGCTAAACTGGGAGATGTTTCTGTCATATATCTCGCATAGATTCAGAAAGGTAGTAGTAGCTCTATAAGGAATGAGATAATAGAACACCTTCTGAACACTAGTCATTCCATCTCAACAAACACCTCCTCCTCCTTCAAAGTAATCTTCAAAGTGAATAGCTACCTTTCATAGACCATACGCTTTCGTCTTCTCTGAGCATTTCTGAAGCTTAAGCCATTCACTAAGAGAAACCCGAGATATGTAAACAAAAGGAAATTATTCAGCCACTTCCTGTGTTATGGTAACAACCTTGTTGATTTCTATTGAATTGATTTTTGTTTGCTCATTCCAATAAGTCCATATTTTCCTTGTGTTTCTATTTACATCCTGATTACAACTCGTCCGTTGAAATTGTTTATCTTTTTGTGTAACCCTATTACACTCACTGAATAATAGTGACAGCTATGACTATGACAGCTCATCAGTTTTGTTACTACCCTCTTTCATGAAAAAACATTGTATACAAATGCGATTCTACGGGTAAACAGGCATTGGTCAAAAAGAGTGTGTCGTCACTAAAGGCTGATGGAAAAATACCGAAAATGTTCGGTGACTACCGCCTTACACTCAATAGTCGCCTACTAAAGCAGAGTTACACATTGAAGCTTGTATCTGAAGCTGAAGAATAAAGTCTCTAATCTTCTGGTTGGGAGAACGAACAAGTTTGTTGAACTGAGCTCCCAATGACCGAATTACATTTTGGTATCGCTATGAAATTAAATAATCTTGGAAAGGTTTCTATAAATGGTTCACCATGGGAAATCGCCGATTATCTTAAATGCATTGGCGCATGGTGTATGTCGAAGAATGTTCATGATGACAAAATTTCAGCTCATTTTATTACTGCGATTGGGCTGAATGTGTTCAGGCCTAGTGAAGACTCTGTCATTTCCAGATAAACCGATTTCTCTGCCATATGATAAACTCTGTGGACTTCTAACAGATCACTTCCACATAACAACTTTCGAAACACGAGAGAGAGAGAGAGGTCTCAGTTCAACAAACTTGTTCGTGCTCTCAGCCAGAAGATTGGCGACGTTGTTCTTCAGATACAAGCTCCAAAGTGCAACTTTGGAGATCAGCCCTATACTCAACTACATGATCGTCTGATTGCTGGGATCGATATTCCGAAGCGAGAGAAAGAGTTTGTTCAGATTCCTTCCTGCACCTTTCAAACTGCTAAAGATTTATGTATTACATATGAAGATATCAACAGTGAATACCCTGCTCGTGACGCTAAAATGTTATGGTCATTTGTAATTCGGTCATTGCCAAATACTACTATTACAAATAATTATATCAAAGAGACTCTTCTCTGATCTACGTGATTTATTTTCATTAAAAGTGATAACAGCTGAAGTGAGAAAAAAAAGTGAATCACAGGCTTGTTCGAATTAACTTCTCTTGAACTAATCACCCATCCAGTCGGATATAGAACACATCTGGATTGTATGCTGTTAATTAGATTACCAATAAGTCTACACTTACTTTTGAACATGTGACATTAACAATGACAGATCAATGTCAGTTCTCTCATGAAATAATTCTACTACTGCTATTATCATCACCTCAGAGTAATCAATTTCATGAGTTCGCCTGGCTCAGTGGTAACGCGTTTGGTGAATGCAGAAAGGATTGATGCCCATCTGAATCTCAGAGGTTAGGGGTATCAGTTCCTCTGATGTTGTATATACACTTTGGTAAGAACTTATCACAAAGCCTTTGTTAAGCCAACTGCCTCCAAACATCTAACATCAGAAGCATTATATACTGGCAGCATTGATTTCTTCACTTACCATATCTCCAGAAATTTTCAGAATGCGCGTCGGTGGCACAGTGATTAGGACTCTCGCCGACCATGCACATTGTCCGGGGTTCTAGCCCTCGCCGACGCACACCTGATATCTATAGTCGGCCTGCAAATTTTGGGCTACCGATATCCATACTGAAAATTCCATACTTGTACCAAAAATACAGTGTGGAATCAAGCTGTAAATCAAAAATAAAAAAAATAAAAATACAGGTGTGTGTTTGTGAGAATTTGATTAATTTTTAAGTCTGACCACGAATTGACTTTATTTTTAGAACCGTTGAAAACCAGGGAATACTGAGCCGATGTTTAATCCTGGTCTGTAACTCTTCACCATTATGCAACCATGACCACACCAGGAATCGAACACAGAACCTTTGAATAATAAGGCACAAACCATAAACCATTCAACCACTGGGACGGAATCCAACGATACATTAATTCTAACTTTTCCCAACTGCTAGCCAATGCTATCAGTGAGTATCTAGCCTCATAGCCGACTTGATGGATCCCAGTGATCACGAACTCCTTCTAGAACTCCAAGCGAATTAATTCTTTAAGGAGGTACACGTGAACACTGAATTTACAAGTATTTGTCACCTGAGGTTCTGGTATTCAAAACAAAAAATAAAACAGCACTCCAATACTTCTCAGTTTTCGATACTTCTCTAAATGAAGTCAATCTGTGATCAAAATTAAAACAAAATCAGTAATTAGTATATTTTGAAGCGTATCATCCCATGCATAGCAAACAAGATTACGAGTGATTCACAATGTTATCCAGTGGAAATATCATTTACCATGCATTAACAGATATTATGCCATGTTGTTGATGGAAATAACCGACCAACAGCAAGAAGCACCAAAGACTATCAACTATAGGTGACAGTACAGATGACGATGTTAAAACCAGAGGGGATCACAAAGATAACAACGGCCTTCATCATTCTAAAATTGGTTTGAAAGTAATTTTCTGCACTCACCATAGCAAACCTCAGATTTTCAACGCCTCTGTTAAGTCAAGCAGTCCGTCTGTATGGGAAAGAAACTTAGCGCTCGTATCACTTAAAGCATTTCCCACAGCCAGCTGTAACTTCTCCCAATCACTGGCTCCATACTGCAAACCAGATAGCTAGCCAGAAAAAAAACTAGCAACAAGAAACTCTTGGAATGCACCTATTGCTCAACAAATATGACGAAGAAAATGTAGATGGATCAGACACACGCTGAGGAGGCTGTTGTTTTACATCTCACACGAGGCTGGACATCGAATAGAACCTAAGTGGATGACGATAACTGCGCACTGGCTGAGATGAGGGATATGAGAAACTAGGTGCAATCGTTGGCCCAGCTGAAGAGGACTGTACAGAGAGAGAACAGGAAAAAGTGGAGATGTACTATTGGGTCCCCATAATTCCCCTCAGAACACAAGGAAATAATAGTAAAAATAATAAACTAAACCGGTGTTACTGAATCAGATAGTAATGTTTACAAGGTTATAAGTGCAATCAATAGATTCCATAATTTTCATTGAACAGTTGTAACTAGTGTGACGTGTCTAGTCCTTTCCTTGGTGTAGACTGAGTCCTATCAGTCAGGTTTCCAATGTTGCCACCATTCTAGGTAGCTCGCCATCACGGTGCACTTTGAATTATTGATATTAGGTGGTTGGGGGCAATCACCAGGAAGCCTTGCTTTACCTATGTTTCGTACTTGGTCACACTCACCAGTCGCTAAGGCGTATCTACAACTACCTTGAATGAACTCATATACCTTCTGAGATTCTAACCAGCGTCACCCAGAGCTGCAGTCAGAGACGTTACCACAGTCCTACAGGAGGTCAGTCGCTGGCCCGAATAGCTCAGTGGTAACGTCTAGGACTGCAGTGTTCACTGAGTGACGCGGGTTCGAATCCCAGAAGGGACATGAGTTCCCTCAAGGTAGTTGCAGATACGCCTTGGTGACTGGTCAGTGCCAGCTAGCACGAAACCTAGGTCAAGCAAGGCTTCATGTGGCCGACTGCTTCCAACTATCTAATATCATCAGATTCCATGATTACATTTCTAATTCTCAGTACTATTAAGTAATTTATTTTTGACTGAACAATCTCATAAATCGTTACCAAAGCTTAGCAACTGATATGTATCCACATATATATATTTATGTGTGTGTATGTTGGTCTCTCTTTCTGTTTGCTCGCTTAGTCTGTGACCATTTCACTTGTGTGAACTTGTCTCCTTTAATAATGTGTATTCTCCTTATATTATATTATATATGATATGTGTTTGTTGACAGTCCGTTGCTTGGTGACATATATCCATATTATATGTGTGATTGTTGACATGTCTGCTATATTTTGCTATGTATACATGGATCGATACTTCATTATAATTAGCCATTCATGTTAAGACTGTCTATTGATTGTTCACACACTTGTCTGGATGGTCATATATATATTTCGTTCTCACAATTTGTGTGACTTACATACTCACCACTTTGGTGTGATACCACTTTTGAATTCTCCTTGTGTTTGGAAATAGAAGTATCATCGCAAACCTAGTGGTCTTCTGATTTCCGCCTTCTTGCGTCAGGACTATTAGTTTCTCGACCAGTCCATAATAATTTGTCGACGAGTCCATAACAGTAATGTAAACCAAACTACTGAAGAAGTCTTTGCATAAACCGTGTACAATGCTCAAAGTCTTTTAACTATACTACTATCTGAAAACTTCATCAGATAGTCAAATATTCTAAATATTAAAAAAAAAGAACTAAATTTATCCTTGAAATTCAAATTCAAATTACAATACCATTGAACGTATATGTGAGTGCGTAAACGCATAGAAAATGTCTTGGAAATCTATTGTTCTCTCTCGCCATCTATCTATCTATCTCTCTTTCTCAATACTTTTTTCTTCTCTTCGCCTCTATTCAGTTGTTTATTGAATACATAAATGTATCATCATCATCATCATCATCAAAAACAAAATTGATTATTGGTCATACTGAAAACGTGAACATACAGATAGTAATAATGATAATACTAGTTGACAGTGGGACAGCTTCTCAATCAAAACTTGTATAAGTCTATCCCTATATCTACGTTATCATGATGACGATTATTATTATTATTATGATGATGATGATGGTGATATCTGTTTAAAAGATTAAAACATACTTTTAATTAAGTAATACATTCAATGTTTCAATGAACTTTAACTACATATTTTGACAAAACCAGTTTACTTTAAAAACTCACATGTTTTATTAGCTCACCAGTTTTCTAGCAAATCCTAAGTCCAGTAAAAGAGGGGGAGAGCTGGATGCGTGGCTAACGAGCCTACCCCACAAGATCAATCAAACTGTTGCAGAAACTTCAACGCTGAATAAAAATAATAAAAATACGAAAAGAAATAAACAAGTATTGATTTTGTAGGAATTGTGTTTGAAAAGTAATCGGATGCTGGCCACTGGCCCTATATTAAGACATTTAACTTGGAGTTCTGATGGGAAGCCGTGACTAGTAGGGTACAGAAGGTCGAAAGTGAAACAGCAACTCATCGAAGAAGACAGTGCGCGAAGTGGTCGCGTTATGTCATGAATTGGCTAGCAGAGGTTAGAATTCATGGATTGGCCATTGGATTGATCGGTCCCAATGGCTTAATGATCTGCGAGTTCGCTAGTCTTGTAACCAGAAGGTCTTGGGTTCAAGAACAATAATGACCAACAAGTTGAAAAATTCGATCCGAAGAGCGTTAAATGCCAGTAAGCTACAAACAGTAGTGAACAACATCTCATATGGTGACATCAAAATCTTCATAGGATATATGAATGCTGGCCGAACTGGGAGCAGATAATACAGGAACAGACTTCATCATGGGTTGATAGGCCACCACTCGGCTAACTGAATGAGAGCGGAGGACTTCTCGCAGACTTCTGCGATTTCAATGAGGGAGGGAGAGTGTACAGCCACTGATGGACACACCACAAACCAGATAGATTTCACCTCAATGCTGCTCAAGGAAGTGGAGACGCAGCTGGCCTGCTGGATACAAAGTGGAGAAGTGAAGCAGATATGGGCTCAAACCATCATCTACTTCAGGACACTTTCAAGGTGAAGCTGAAATTTTTCAGAACAACTGGAAACATGCCACAATTCAAGTTCAGCAATCAGAAACTGAAGGACAAAACTACAATGGATGCCTTCACTACATATCAAATCAGAGCAAAGTTGGAGACACTACGTGGCATCACTGAGGACACATGCGTGGAATAACATTGGAACTCTCTGAAGGTGATATTCAAAGAGACGTGTACAACCGCTATAGTTAGAAACAGGACAAGGAACGGCTCTCAGTGGACACCTACCTGGAAGATGGTAGAAGAGAGGAGAGGAGGATGGTGAGACAGAATGTTGATGACTGACTGAAGAGGTGGGCAAAAGAAGAACAAGTTGAGTTCAATGTACACTGCACCAAAATTAGAAGAGGTGAAGAAGAGTGCTAGGAAAGACAAAAGACAATTCTAAAACACACTGGCTGGCAAATGAAGCAGAACAGGCAGGCCACAGGTAAAAGAGACCTCAGGAAATTATATCAGATAACCAGATGTCTATGCGGGAAGAGATCAACCCATATTAATAAACCAATAAAAGATGCTCAAGGAAACCTAATTACCGAGGAGTAGAAACAAACAAAACAATGGTTTGATCACTTTAAAGGACTCTTGAATCGACCATCACCTGCGAATCGTCCAGAAATACCACTCACGGAACTTCTTGTCAGTGGACACCACTCTTCCAGCGAAAGCAGAAATTCTGAATGCGATCAAATTACTGAAGGCTGGGAAGGTAGCAGGACCAGACAGAATCCTCCCTCCGCGAAGCACTGAAAATGAACTCAGAAATTGTGGCAGATGTTCTCACGCCAGTTTTTTGCAAAAGGTTTGTAAAGAAGGAAAGGCTACCTTGTGAAACTATCAAGGAAGAGCTACTTAGGCCTTTGCAAGAACTGGATCGGAATCACGCTCTTGTCGACGCCAAGTAAAACATTAAGTCGCATCATCCTAGAAATGGTATAAGATTTACTGGATGCGGGACTCTGTCAGCAGGAGCAAGCTGGATTCAGGAAAGGTAAACCATGTGCGTATCAAATTGCAACTCTACGCATCATCATCGAACAAGGCATAGACTGGTAGTCAAAACTGACTGTACCTCAGATTCATCGACTTAGAAAGGGCCTTCGACAGATGGCATCGAAGTAATTTGAAAACTACTTCAACACCATGGCATGCAGTGCCCAAGTCTTTATCAACCTCATTCAACGACTGGCTGTATGACAATTCCATGTGTCAGCCTAAAAACAACATGAAAATCACAGATTTCTTTCAAGTGAAGAAAAGAGTAAAACAAAGTATCCTGGTATCACTGCTGATCTTCGTGATTGTTGAGAACTTCTTCATGCGTCAGAGTATTGGAAGCGAGGAGACAGGAACACGCCAGACCAACCATATGAAGACTTCATCTAGAAGGTCTAGATTTTGCGTATGTATGATTTATATTTAATGCCACTCACACTAACTCGAAGACTCACAGGCAGGCGAAAACCAGCAAAGTAGCAGAAGTAGCAGGCAGACAGTGAAGCCAGGACTCTGGGTGAACATAGAGAAGACAGAGGTGATGAAGATAACCAACTAACCAACCAACAGCAACAACAACAACAATCAGCAGCAATCAGCATCGATGGGAGAGATTTAACAGAGGTAACCTCCTTCACTTATCTAGGAAGCATAGTTTCGACTACAGGAGGTTGATGAAAGAGTCGAAAATAGACAGAAACAGAAAGGCAGTATACGCCTCCATCAACCTGAAACCAGTTTGGAAATCTTCTGCATTCAACATAAGAAACAAGAATTCGGATTTTCCACACCAATGTGAAGTCGGTTCTTCTATACTGGTTAGAAACTTGGACTGTGTGTCAGGAAAAGGATTTTCAACAGCCTGTTGCAGACTTTTATCAACAGTTGCCCTCTTCACCGGCTGCATACTGAAGATTAAATGACCAGAAAAATCAGTAACAAGAAACTCTGGCTGGGAACAAACCAACCAACAGCCTATCACTCAACAAATATGTAGCGGAAAGGGGAAACTGATCGGTCACACATTGAGGAAACCATCGAATGACATCACACGCCAAGTCGTCGAGTGGAATCCAAAGCGACAAGTGGGTCGTCCGTGTGAAGTTGACATGGAAGGAGATCGTGTGGTGTGGAGGAGATGAGAGATTATATGCGATCTTGAACCCAGCTTAAGAGGACAACACCATGTAGAACAAAGTGGAGATGTGTTGTTGAAACCGTATGTTCCATTCGGAACCCAACAGAATAATAAATAATAATAAGCTACAGTTTGTTTTCCACACAACCGGTGTTGATTCCGAGAATGAAAGATGAAGAATCTAGGTTGGTCACTTCTGATTGTGTCTATCATCAATTCAACTGTTCCTGTACAGCAAGCTATATTGGCCACTGTTCTAAAAACTTAATTCTTCTAGATCAGGAACATCTACCAGTTAGGCTAAATAAAGGTGTTGTTAATACCGCCCGCCAACAGCGCTACACTCGACCAGCTAGTTCAAACAGGCCACAAAGCCAGTTAACATTGAAGTGAACTTCTATATCATCATCTATCGGGTATGGAATAAGTTACCAAAGACCTCTATTAATATATGTGTAAAACTTCGGAACTGTAGTAGTAAGTAATTCCATATTAGTTTGCTCATTAGATGTATCACACACAGTGAAACAGTAATATTTGCTGGATAACGTTTCGAACACAATCTAGTACTGCTCATAATCATATCAATTGTAATCACACGACTTCGAAACTTGAGTTTTATAGTTTTCTTTGTTCTCTTCTATTTGTCATCGTAGGCGTGGTAGTAGAATTTTCCAGATGTCTGGGTGGACAGGTGTTGAATCATTCCTATTACACGTTCCATTATAGATAAGATTTATCAAAATAAAATCTTATCTATAATGGAATTATACTCTACCACAGTGCCCAAGTTTTATACTTATATCAATAACCTATTACACGTGTTTCCAGTTGATTCGATAAACAAAGCTTCTGTGTTATGTACTCGTCGCCAAATTATTGTTATGTACTGGTCGATAATTTAATAGTCCTGACGCAAGAAAGACGGAAATCAGAAGAGCACTAGGTTTGCTATGATACTTCTATATTTTTTTTGGACAATAATAACAATTTCGCTTTATTCCAGAAACAGTACTTGTGGTACAGTGTGGAATTTTCAGCACACATCTACAATATTGCATCTAATTTCATCGTACATTTAAAAGGAGTATTATAAAAAAAATAATAAAATATTTAAAAAAAAAACAATAACAACAAAAAACCAAAAAAGAAACACAGAAATAACAAAAAAATGCAATAAAAATACCAAGTATTCCAAACACAAGGAGAATCAATATGTCACACAAGTGTGTGAGAGCAAAATATATATGAATGTCCGAACAAGTGTGTGAACACGAGTATGTGAGCGAATATCCAAAATGAACAAATCAATAGACAGTCTTAACATGGTTGGCTAATTATAATGGAATATCGATCCATATATACCTAGCAAATATAACAGACATGTCAAACAAACACACATATTATATATAATATAAGGGGGATATACATTGTTAAAGGAGACAGGTTCATCAAAGTGAAATGGTCACAGACTAAGAGAGCAACAGAAAGAGAGACCACCATACACATATATATGTATGGATACATATCATTCTGTTATCAATCTCTCCCTCCAGCCTGTGACATTAGATTTTAAAACTGTCATCCTATCCCATCCGTCCTATTGTATGGTTGTGTGTAATTGCATGTAGTGAGTGGTATAGCTGAACTATTCTCTAGATTTCTTATCTTATTCGGGTCAACTAATCTAAATTTTGCTAGGCTTCTATGTTTAGCTAGTCTGGCTGCCCTGTTCTGCTAGTTTGACCTATGTATTTGATCTGACAATCATTGCAGACAGGGTATTAAACAAACTAAATTGTTTAGCTTTAAAGGCTCCATAGGACTGATCCTTAAACTGACAAAGTTTGCTTTTAATTGAGTTTGTTGGTTTGAATGCCAGCCACTTTTATTCCTCCCTGCCTTGTTAAGAATTCTGCGTTAGGTGGTTTCCGAGGTTCCTCCCTTGTATGGAATTACTACTGATGACTTAGTTTCATTGTTGTTGGTGTCGTCATTAATATTATTATTATCACTATTATTATTCTGATTATTAGTGTGATTATTATTATCACTATCGCTACTATCATTATTTATTTTATTTTTACATTTCCTTACATATTTCCTGACTAATTTATCCGGATGATGATTAAGTTTCAAGTTTTCTTTGACGTGTATCACTTCCTGTCTTAGATTTTCCCTGGTACTACTTAGTTGTTGTGCTCTGTTGTCACTTAAACATTTCACCAGATCAGAAGTCCAAATATCTGTTTGAATGTGTGGGTTTCCTGTAAATGCTGGTGTTTAACTTCCCATCCTCCTTACTTTTTACGTTGCAATCTAACACTGAGAGCTCCTCTTCCTGACTTTCCAATTCATAAGTGAATTGAATTGCCTCCACCTTTGAGTTAATGTGTTCGATAAATCTACCTATATCTTGTGTTCTGAGTACAGTGAATATGTCATCTACATACCTCCACCATACTTTCGGGCTGGGACTGAACGTTTCAATAGCCATGTTTTCCTACCTGTCCATGAATATATCTGCTGCAACAGGGGATATTGGTGATCCCATGGCAACTCCCTCTGTTTGTTTGTATATTTTCCCTTGGAATTTAAATACTGTGGAAGTCAGGCATAGCTGTACTACCAGCAATATGTCCTCAAGTAGCACTTCTGTCCTAAGTTCGAGTTCTTGGTCAGAAATGAGTTCATTTCTAACTGCCTCTATAGCCATATTTATTGATATAGGTGTATATAAACTGACAATGTCAAAACTAACCATTTTTTCTTCATTATCTAATTTTAATCTAATCTGTGTTTTAGTTCATAAAAATTAGTTAGTCTAGGATTAGAGTGGTTTTTTAGGGGATTTAATACCATGGCTAAATATTTAGATAATTCATAAGTAGGTTAATTTCTAAAATCAGCTATAGGCCTAATAGGGTATCCTGACTTATGAACTTTAACAGCACCATACATCCTAGTGGGGTAATTAGTTTTGTGCATTAAATTAAACCACTTAGAATCACCTAGAAACGGCTTCATTCGGTGTATTCCAATTACACTATGTGTAACAGGAATGATTCAACATCTGCCCAGACAGATATCTGGAAAATTTTACTACCACGCCTACGACAATACATAGGAGAAGGCAAGGAAAACTATAAAACTCAAGTTTCGAAGTCGTGTGATTACAATTGATATGATTATGAGCAGTACTAGATTGTGTTCGAAACGTTATCCAGTAAATAATACTGTTTCAATGACTGTGTGATACATCTAATAAACAAACTAATATGCAAAGACCTCTACATACTGAGTACTTCAAACAAAAGGGGCCATTGCAATTCACCTCAACCAACTGGAGTTCTGAGTACAAGGGAAACAGATCCAGCCAGCAACTATTGCTACCCTGACCTCCCGTCCAACCTATAAATTCTGTGTGTTCCTCCCTTAATTCATCTAATATTCTATCAGTTTAATGTTATATTGGTGCACATTATCTCTCTGTCTTACCGATGCTTTTGAAATGTACTCTGTCATTACTGTTTATTGATTGAATATAATTGAAAACTTTAATGTTGTTAACAAGAATATTTTCTTTAAATATTACTGGCATATATAGATGTAGAGTCTGATGATGAATTTATCGAAATGAATTATTTTAGTCAAGTTCACCATGTGGTCTCATCAGCCTATGTGACTCAACATCACGATACGCTTTGAAATGATGTTAGATGTGGTTGTAGGCAATCGGTAGGTTAGCATTTCAACTGGTTTAGCCCACTAAAAAGAAAGAAAGAAAAGAAGACTATCATTAAGACAATAATCTAACGGGGTAAACATTTAACAAATCGAGGTAGGATGTCATTTTTAGCAAATCTAATAATGACTGTGAATAATTTTCAAGGCTAGATTCAAGGCCATTTTGTTCAACTTGGAGATTGATTGAGAAAATTCGTAATTTGTAAGCCAACCAAATACTGCGCAGTAGTTCGCTTCGGTTTTTCTTCTATGACTGCGAAACATGAGCATTAAAGACGGAAAATATGAAAAAGTTGGTTGTCTCTAACCAAAGGTGTGTGTGTGTGTGGTCTGTCTTCCGTGTTAAGTGATATAACATTGTTAGTATGAAATTGAGGTTAAACGAAAAGTGTTAGGTAAGAAGGAAGAATTGATTGCTGGGTAGGTTTTGAAGTTACATCGACAAAGATTGCTAAGACAAGTGTTACCCAATCTGTGGCATCCCCTTCTTCGTCAAGCAATGATAGCCAACATCTAAGTAGGTTGGACGAAAGCTAGATAAGGGCATATAAAGACCTTATAGCGTCCTTATATCACCTCTAACTTTGCGTTTGTAAAACTAATTCATTTACGCAT
Source organism: Trichobilharzia regenti (assembly GCA_944472135.2). NCBI lineage: Eukaryota > Metazoa > Platyhelminthes > Trematoda > Strigeidida > Schistosomatidae > Trichobilharzia > Trichobilharzia regenti. Next base: position 43,748,546 of record OX235267.1, read on the forward strand.
TTTATGCGCTTACAGAAACTAATTTTACATAAGCTTAAGGAATATTTGTCATTGCACTATTGAGCATTACTTATCGTTTGTTACATATATATTTTACGCGGTTATGTACTCTTTAGGTTCGCCTTGCGCCATTCGAAATTTAATTTCGTTAAGAATACATCTTTTCAAGTTTTCACTTGTGCTTCTTAATACAGTGTTGTACATCTTTGAACGTGTACAGCGTTAGCACATTGCAGAACGTGAAAACGTGGATGTGCCATACCATTGGGAACAATAATGTTTTAAAACAAGTATTATTATTATTATATACAACTGGTGGATGGTGGCTAGCAGTAGAATCCATGATGCGCATTTCGTCCTAATTGGGACTCGTCAGCTGAATGTACCTGCATTTCTCAGTGAGTGATGACGTTCCCACCGAAGCTTGAACCCAGTACCCATAGTTTCAAACGCCAAAGCGTTATCCACTAGACCACTTGGGCCACCGAGCACTTCGGTCCAATCAATCGACGGGAAAATCAAAAATTCAATTCAATATTATTATTATATCCTTTAATTCCTAGAGGAACATAGGGCTTCAGTTGCACATCCCCATTGCCTTCGGTCTTCTGCCAACTTTTTCACCCCGCTCCAAGTTTGCCCACATGCTTTCATCTCCTCTTCACATCACCTCCTCCAAGTCACCCTTGCACTGACGACCAACTCGCCGCCCGTTTCCCTTTCGGGTTCCACTCGAGCAATGGCTTGTCTAGTGATGTCACTTGATGGTTTCCTCAGAGTACGGCCAGCCAATCCATCTCCATTTCTTCCTGCCTATTTGTTGCACAAACGGTTTTTGGTTGGTTCGCTCATCGCTAGAGATCCCTGTTGCTGATCTTTTCTGGCCAGCCATCTGATCTTGAGTGGTATCGAGCGAAGACAACTGTTAATGAAGGTCTGAAGTTTGTTTGAGATGCTCTTTATGACGCGCTGGACAAGTCTCTGATCCGTATAGTAGCATTTACTTCACAGTGGATTTGAAAATCCGGATCCGGACAAACGTTAATTATGTTGGATTTTGAAATGATCAAGGAGATTTGTAGCTCAGGGGGATGATATTGAATTAGTCGTCCTTCAAGACAACAGCAGCTTCGCAATTTAATCAACTATCTCGGAGAACACAACTTATTCAATGTAGGATTTAACAGATTCATCAAATTTCTGTAGAACTCATCAGCTAAATACTGCACATACAGATATATATATATATATTTATATTTATATATTAAGAAACACGAGTTTTGCAGCACTATAAGTTCTCCTAATAGTTTTATCAAGTCTTTGTTTAACTACTTCTTGTGCGTCATCTCCATTAAAAGGGGCAAACTGATATAAACAGCTGTCTTTGAAACTGTTTGGATAGTTTTACTGGGGCTTATTTCTTTAGAGTATGTATTGATGAATCTCTGAGGACATCCATTCTCAGATAAATTTCCTTCACAGCCTTTATCTCATATTTATTCAGTTTTACTGTCAGAACAAATTTTTCTTTGGCTCTTTTGGACAATATTCTGAGTAAATTTTTCTCATACTGGATGGGAACAAAGCTTTTAAAATGTGCATATACTGTCCCATCCATGAAGAATCTCAAAATATAGGTATTTCTATTATGCCATCAGTTGTTTTCACTATAGTAATATCTAAGAATTTAGTGGTATCAGTTTTCTCGCGTTCTATATTGTGATGAAGTTATGATTCGGATGGTAGTTGTTGAATTTTATCAATACATTTTCGGCTTCTAATTTACTTTCACAGACAGTCGAAATATCATCATCTTAGATGTGTTATTCCACTTGTTGTATAGGCTGTCACAAAATATCACCGGCTTCTAGGCCTGATAAGAATTCAATCTGTAGACAGTTGTCACAAGAGGCTTTTCATTACAACATTATCAACTTGACGGAATAGACGTCCATCAAACTGGAATTGGATATTTTTTAGTGTGTAAAAGACAGTATTTCCACAATTCCGGTGGTGGAATAGGTACCACGTTAGCTTCTCTACATATGAAGTCAATAGTGTCAGCGACTGGAACATTTGTTAATAAGGAAGTGACAGTGAAAGAGACCGAATGCGTGTCAGTCACATTGAGATGAAATGAATCAGAGGTAATATACATTCAAAAAGCGTTTTCGTAAGGGCCGCATTAATTCATATAGCCACTATGCTAATTTTTGTGGTATGATGAATCTTCCATTGACAGCATCGGTCTTAGGGGCAGAACTGACTTGTGTATTTTTAAACGCCAGTATTATTTTGGGGTCCGTGAGAGCCGATCAGTTTAATATTCCTGAGTGTGTATTCATCAGTGTATTTCTCTTTGGATAAGTGCCATAGAAGCTGAACGATTTTCCCTTTTCATTGGATAATTTTCTATCTTTGGTAGCAATATTAATTTTAAGTTTAGATTTATCAAAAAGAGTTTTAAATTAAATCGACTCAATGAGACCGAATGACTACTGTTCATAACATGTGAAATATGCACTCATATAGCACTAAACTGGTTGAATACCAGGCAAATTAAGGGAAGCAGCACAGCCTGAATGTATGAATTTATGGATTCAACAGAAGCCCAGGGTGGCAACAGTGACTGACTAGACCTGTGTTCTCTTGTACTCAGACCTTCTTTGTGGAGTATTTGGTATCTAGAGGCCTTTTTCAGTTTATTCGATACCTGATAGATGATGATAACAGAGAAAGACTGTTCAATGCTAGCCATCTATGTGGCCTATTTGAACCAGCTGGTATAATATCTGAACTGTCAGTAGCTTTTACTACGCCTTCATTTATTCCCACTGGTAGATGTCTCCAGAGCTCTAGGAACTTAGTTTTTCGTTTTCCTTGAAAATCAACTTCTACAATATGATGACAATGGTTATTTGAGCATGAAGTCTAATTTCATGGTTAACTGTCTGACTACCTCCATCCACCGAGATTACACTAACAGTCTACCAAAAAGATACTATAAATAAAAAGGGGGAGAGGAAGTCAAATGCTTCCACAGTGAATTCGCACACTGATAGACATCAAGCTGAAAACTTCTGAAAACGAAAGCGAAGTACTAAGAAGCACCAAGTGAGGAGAAGAAGAAGAAGACGGTCTTCAGTTTCAACCTGATTTGTAACACGTCTTTAGATAATGCTGAATTGTAACAACAGAAGACAAGGGCTGGCAACAGATTGTTTTATTACGAAAATCAACACGTATTTATATATATTTTGTGTACATTAATAAGGCTTATGCAAGCAGAAAAAGGCAGTCTTCTGATTGGTTGTTTCTCGGAAGTTAAGCAGACAAACACAGTCCTACGATTGGTTGTTTTCGATATTTCTCGGAAAGTAGAGCCATCTATCTGCGAATCATATTTGTCCACGTTTAAGTTTGCTGTGATTGGTTGCTGAAACAGCCTTGTTCATATTTTCTCACGGCCCATATTAGTGACCTAGACATTAACGTAGATTAGTGTCAACCAACCGGCTAGCAGCCTGCTCTCACCACAGAATTACAGTGATCACTACTCTGACACCAGCCACTTTCTAGTATACAACTAAAATATAGTACTAATTTTATGTAAAATTTAATTGGCTATGACGCATAAACTGTTAACTGTCAAGAAATTGCCAAGAACGCCTCATATGTAATCATACCTTCAAAGTTTATGAAGTTTTATTCCCTCCATATTGAAGATCAAATGGCCGGTCAATAAAAATAAGCGACAAGGAACTATGACAGGTAACGATCCAATCAAGCAGCTACTGTTCAGCAAATATGTGAAAGGAAATAGAGATGCAACGGACAGACGTTGAGAAGACCACACACCAGACCTAAATGGGTAACATCGAGTTGGGCGTCAGTAAAGGGCTAGAAGGAGATCATGTAAGCACGATATGGGAACTTATGGACGGAAATCGTGGAGCCAGATAAAGAGGACCTCAGAGAAGAGGATGAAATGGTGATGTGCTACTGAAGACCTATGTCCCACTCAGAACCGAAGGGAATAAAAATTAAGTAGATCAGGGTCATTTGGATTATCGGAACACAGGATGTAGAGATTACTAAATGGCTGACTGGTTTCAGAGTAGAACTCTGCACAGATGTGCACCAGTTCGAGTTGCCATACTCCCTCCATGCACCACACAAAGTGAGAGAAGAGAGTAAAGAGAGATTCAAAAGACAGATAACAAACAGAAGTGTGAGTGAGGCAAAAAGAACAGTAATATGGAAGAACAATAGAGTTTGATTGGATATGATAAATCACAGAGAGTGAATGCACTTGCATTAGCCATTGAGAACTAAATCGAGACATATCATCAAGTGTCTCCAGTGACTGGGTTTTACCGTCCGGAGGACCCCAACCAGTCAGAAAGTCTACACCTCCCTACGTGACTGGCTGGCTTAAAGTAACTGTTGGGGATTTCATTGATTAATGAAGCCATGTTTTGGTTTGACCACCACTAGCTCTTTTTCGACACGATCCGTCCTATGTCAGCTAACATTGGCCATTGTTGAGGAAGGCGATCGATGGTTAGACATATGTAACAATGTCCTAACCATCTCACTCGGTGTAACTTCAAAACCTCGTCGCTGACTGAGTTGCCCTCCTTACGTAATATTTGACTTCTAACCTCAATATTGCTCACCTTATTATACCACCTAACAAAGGAAATAGAACGCAGGCGCTTATAATCAAAGACAGCTAACCAGGCTTTTCATGTCTTCTACTTTTAGTCAACGGCCATGTCTCACAGGAGCACGGATTGGACTGCTTAGCAGTATCTACACCCTTTGGTCGACAGCCAGATGGATATCACGTTCACTAAGCCAGAGACGGCGTAAACTGTCGTATGCGGAACGAACCTTCTGTATCCGTACGGAGATTTCGTCAGCGACCAACCCGTTGGAGCTGACGCAACTCCCTAAATAAGTGAAGTGGTCAACACGCTCTACCACTTCACTCCCTATCTTTAAGCTAGTACTCAATGTAATCCAGTCCTGTAGCCTCATCATCTTACATTTGATGGGAGCAAATCAAATGTCGAACATTCGAAGATTGCTGCTCAAGGTGTTCAAAAGACTCTGCAGTTTGTTAGTGTCTTCACCTTGAAGGACCATTGTATCTGTATATTCTAAGTCAGTGTTACTAGATGACAGCATAACTTCAATCTACAAAGCTGAAAAGCATTATCTGTATTTTTATATTATCGTTATTATTATTTTCGTTATTCCCATGGATTCAGAGTGGAATATATGGCTTCAACAACACATTTCCACTCTGTCTTATTCTTTGCGATCCTTTTCAGTTAGCCCCACGATTGCCCATAGTCTCTCATCTCCTCCTCGCATAATCTCCTGCATGTGTCACCCTCAAACGGACTCCCAACTCATCGTTTCTCATGCAGGTTCCATTTAAGCGCCGACCTGGCGCGCTATTTCACTCAACGATCTCCTCTGCGTGTGTCACATCCATCTCTATTTCGTTCACCATATTTGTTGAGCAATAGGTTCCTGGTTGATTAATTCCCTGAGTTGCTTGTTGCTAATTCTTCCCAACCAGCAATCTGATCTTCAAAGGCAGGTGTAAATAAAAGTCTGCAGAATATCCCGTTGAAAATGCTTTTCATGACACATCCTACAAGTTTCTAACCCCTATATTGTAAGAACTGACTCAACATTGATGTTGTAAATCCGAATTTCGTTATTTAAGCTGAGTGCACAGTACTTCATGCATCCTGCCCTGTAGTTGAAACGATAGTGATTAGATAAGAGAAGGAAGTTACCTCTTTCAAATTTATCCCATTGATAGTGAATGGAGGTTATCTTTATTTTAGCCAATCATAAATCATGTCATTTCCTCAGCTTTTTCTTATCTTAATGGTCATTAGACCAAAGCTGAAACAATTACAATTGAGTGTATGTGGTAAGTGTCTTACTCATTCACTGAAAAGTTCAGCAATTTGATTGGTCAGAATAAACCAATAGAATAAATATACAGTCAATAAGTGTGAGATAAAAAATTGACGACTAGCACACATAGACATCTCTACAAAGAAAATGACTTTTACTGTCACACACACACACACACAGACATGTCCGCACGCACGCACGCACGTGACAGTGAATATAAGATTACAAAATAATTAAAGGTGATTATTATTAAGATTCTTCTGAGATGTGTGATACGACCGGAGATACCAAACTTTTGACAATGACAATTTTGAAATTTATCTCTCTCATAGACATATATATGGTCATGTCGGATGACACTACAGAAGGATTACATACTAGGATGAGACAACTGACTGTACAGTGCCTTTTAGCTTCTTTGTGGTTTTCTAGCCAGTCTGCTAACTTCACAATGTTATCTCCATCTTGAAAATATATATCCTCCTTAGCATATTTATGAGATGAAATTAATAGTTTATCTTTTTTCAGAATTGCATCGGTGGCATAGCGATTGGGACGCTCGCCGACCATGCAGACTGTCAGGGGTTCGATTCTCGGCCGACGCACACCTGATACCAATGGTCGGCCTACTAAATTTGGCCTACCGATATCAAATGCTGAAGATTCCATACGTGTATCAAAAATACTGCGTGGAGTCAAGCTACAATAGAAAAAACAAAACAAAAAGAGAAACCTAATGCATTCTCACTCATCGTGGATGCGGAAAAAGGATACCTAGGAATCTATTCACGAAGAACTGCAAGATCGCCAGCAAACCTTGATGGAAAATGGTTTCTCCCCCCAGATTTATAGACAACCCATTTGGCGAATTTCTTTTGGACCTGAAATATGTGGGTAAAAACATGGGCAGTTTTCAGTTCGAAATTGGGCAAAGTGGGCTGTTTTCAGTTATAAAATGGGTAAAGTGGGAAAAAGTGGGTAAGCGGGGAAAAAATGGCCAACATGGCTAATGTGAGTAAATTATGAAGCATTTCAACCCTCCTTTTACCCACGTCTCTGCCGAACGAATTTGCCCACTTAGCCCACATTGCCCAAGTGAATTCTCTGACTGATAAGAATCTAAAATTAAGAGAAACGTCTGAACAGGTCCACGTCACTCGCAAAGGGGTTGCTAATGATTAATCTCCAATTTAAAAGTGGCACTGAATCAGAAATTCGTTGTGCACCACATTTCAAAATCCCCGTCAGCCTACAAATAACGTTTTTTCGCAAGAAAACTATTCGAGTAACAGATGAAAGAAAACCTGTCGCATCGGGCCATCATAAACCAGTTAGTGGAACTATAGAATTTGGGTGCTGTGGTAGAATGTAATTCTATATTAAATAAGTTTATGTTAAATATCACACAGTGAGTGGTACAGTATTCAAAGCCTCTGCAGTTCTGTCACATAAAGAAGGAACGTCAGAGGCCTTAAGTAGAATTCTCAATGAGGCTAGAACCACGGTGGCATTTAAACCAACTAACCAACCAACCAGCGCTCTCAGAGATAAACTTTGTTGGCTTAATAAGGATTAGCTTGATAGATTCGATTGGGAAAAATAATAGAATTTACGAAATACCATGTAATGACTGTTTGTGAGGTCAATTACATAGGTCAAACTAGTAGATCGGGGTCAACTAGATCATTGGGACATAAAAATTTAGCTAGACCTAGAATAATTGACCCTACTCAGTTTAATAACCTAGAAAAGACAGAGTTCAGCCATTGCAATGTATTCATTGGCATGTTATCACAAAATAAGGTGGGTTGGATAGAGAAGGGGATTAAAAAGTGATACAGTTAGGTAAAGAGATAGTATTACTGTTATTATTGTTCCCTTGGGTTCCTAGTGGAACATAGGGCTTCAACTGCACGTCTCCACTTGCCACTTCTGTCTTCTGCTGCACTTTTCACCTACATCCATGTTAGTCCATACTGTTTCAACTCCTCTTCACACGATCTCCTCCATATCACCCTTGCACTGACGTCCCACTCGCCGCTTCCCATTCTGTCGGGTTCCACTCGAGCAATGACCTGACGCGCGCGCGATGTCACCCGGCGACCTCCTCATCCGCGAGTGTTCAATCCATCTCCACTTTCTCCTGCATATTTGTTGGTTGGCGATTGGTTCTTGTTTTTTTTTGTTTGTTCCCATAGTTCCTTGTTGGTGATTCTTTACAGTCCAGCCATCTGATCTTCAGTATAGAGTCAGCGAAGACAGTTGTTGGTTGATAAAGGTGTGCAACAACCTGTTGGAAATAATCTTTGTGACCCGCCCACCAACCTTCTCATCCGTATAGAAGAACTGACTGACTTCACGTTGTTTGTATTGAAAATCCGACTGAATTTTGTTGTTGATACTGGCTGAGTGACAGCGGAAGATTTCCAGATTGGTTTCAGTCAGGTTGATGAATGTGTTTCTCGCTCGTCTTCCCGATTCTCGCTCGATTTGACATCCTCATCCATTCCGACTGCGTGTAGTTGAGACAATGCTCCCTAGATGATAAGTGAGTGAATGAAGTAACCTCTATCAAATCCCTCCCGTTGATGGTGATTGACGCTGGATGCTGCTGTTGTTCTTGTTGGTTGGTTGGTTGGTTGGTTATTTTCATCACCTCATCTTGTCTATGTTCACTTGGAGTCCTGTCTTTGCTGCTGAAGCTTTGTTTATCGATGCAACACCGCACACATGCCATTAGAATGATGCAACGCTTATCTATACCGGAGATATGGAAAGTGGTAACAAACAACAGAGGGAAGTTGGAGAGACAGAAAGAGAGAAAACATATTTATAAGATAAACTGTGAAGTCTGGTAACTAAAAATGATCTGATTATGCTCGAAACGTTATCCAGTTGTTAATATTACATCGCTGTGTGATATTTCATATAAACTCACCTAATATGGAATATACTAGTTCACCTGCTCCTGTGGATCTGAAATTACATTGATCGTATTATGTGTCTCCGTGTTTAACGTTCTAAGGAACACAATCTAGACTGACTAGCAAATGAACAACGCACGCAAGTGTATATGTAGTTCGGTGAACTCAATAAATCCATCTCCTTTCGAAAAGTTCTTTGAAATCATACACAAGAGCCAATCAAACCTCTCAAATGGAGTGAAATCAAAGCATCTCGGGTGAAGCTGAGACACTAGAGATCCAAAAATTGAAGCCCACGCTATATATTCAAAAGAAATACGTTTAAATATTGTCTCTACTACCATGGCCTTCATAAACAGTCAGTTCTGTCAATAGTCATTATTCTATTTAAAACAATTAGTTCCCTTTATGCATTTAGATAAAGCAATAAGAAGACGTAATCTTTTTGAATCGTGTAATGCGTATTTGCGCCCACAGCACATTTCGAACAATCTGATCACACACACGGACTTTTCATAGGAATATGTATATATATATATATGAAATTAATAAAGAGTTAAGAGCTGAGAAAATAGACTTAGATCAAGTAAAAAGGACATATTCAAGCTCAAAATAACAATGAAGACCACTAAACCAAATAGCAGAGGTAATAGTACATCTGCCATGGTATCAAAACAAAATTTACCAAGGAAGGTTTGGCATGATGACGAATCATTTTTGAACGCATAAAGGTGGTTTAAACTTTCTAATTGTTAGCTAAGGATTCCACAAACTTTAGGATACGCCCCAAACACGTTTTATGGATGGATAGGTTTAAAAAATCTGTTAACGTCAATTTTTATGTCCTGTCTCTATAATATGTTTCGCAGTAGAAGATTCCATTTATTTCTGAAGCCATTTAGGAATATGCTCTGAAACCAGCCCTTACTTGCATAGATCGATGAGCCCTCCCTATGTATGTGTGTGTCCACACGTACATTCAAAATGGTAAATATAGTGGGATGTGACATCGTTTTTCGTATGTTCTTAGGGTTTAGATAGATAGATATATTGGCTTTACATTCTCTATTATTATGATATTAGCTGCATAAAAAGTCTTTTTAACAGTGGCGTTCAATCTTTGTCTAGTTATCAAGCTGCTATGATGCCCCATATAGGGGCGAGTTGTAGAGTGAGTCTAGGTGTTCTGACTATTAATTTCACATATGCATATTCCTATGACAAGTCCATGTGTGTGTGTGTGTGTGTGTGTGTGTGATCAGATTGTTCGAAATGCGTTGCGCAAATGCAACATTACACAATCCAGACAAATTACGTCTTCTTATTGCTTTATCTAGATTATTCTCTTACCCCTTCTATACAATCTTTGAGTTTATTTCTGTTATTTTTACATTTTTGAATCCTTATTTTCACCCCAATGACTTTTTATCCAATCTTTCTGTTTTAATGACATTTTACAATTTTATTAATTTACCCCTTGACTAGATATAGTTCTGAAACTTTCTCACCCAGTTACTCTATCAATACACGAATGTACAGCTACAGTCTAGAGTTGATGACTTCGTCAAGAAAAAGAAATTTTCTTCCCCGTAACCATCTCTTTTATAATAATTATAAGAGTGATGAACTACAGTGACTATAAGAAAATCCACCAACTTTCGTATTACTTTAATCAGTGGAAGTAAAAATCAGGCTCCTTTAGATCTCATTTGAAGCAGTTCATACATACTACTGTAGTTTGTAAAAGTTATTATTAGTAGATCTGATGGGAGAAAAAAACGAAAGTTTACTGACGTAAACGATGCATCAAAAACAAGCAACAACAAAAAAAAAGAAATAAGTACTACTAACTGATATCAACTACTTTTTTCAATGTCTAGAAAAGAACAGGAATTTCTTCATGTATATTCAAAGTTTGCACCCTACTAAGTAAGTAAGAATTTAATTTGATTTCAAGAAATTTACTTTTTCTTGTGTGTGTGTGTGTGACTTATGATGACCTTGTGGGAATATGTGTCCTTAAAGGTCGACTTATCTAATTGATTAATATAATATGGACCAATAAAATAAGTCTTATCAATCAATGCGCTTATATGTATTCTGACCTTCAACAAAACCTTTGGGATTATTATTATTATATTGTATATGTTAGAGAGTTTAGTTTGATTTAGTGGAATTTTTATTAAGTAAAGGTGTTTCGGTAGGTGTATTCGAATAAGAACAAACAAGTAAATAACGTGATATATTTGTTGAGGTGAATTTCCAATTTTCCCTTTGTCTGTTGACAAATCAGCTTCTATCCAGTAAGAAGACTTCAATGATGTTTTAGGCTTAACTAGAAGTAATTTGATAAGTGGTGGCTAGCAGTGGCTTTGGTGGATAGCGTTTTAGTGTTTGAATTGATGAGTATTGGGGCTTGAGTTCCAGGATAAGAGTCCCACAGGATACATGCAGTGACGAGTCCAAAACAGGACGAAAGGCACAGCCTTGGTTTCACTGTGAGTTACCATTCACTGCACAAAGTGATCTAATGTACAGAAGCCGACAATTACAACCCAAAAATTTCAGAGAAGCCCATGAAGTGAAGACAGTAGTAAGAAAAGGCTGATTCATAGACGAACTACTGTATAAGGAACTAAAAGAGATGAAAATTCATTAAACTCTGCATGCGGTTATTTTGTTCTGTTCTGTAGAATGAAAAAGAATCACCGTCCTTGACCTAATTATATTTGTCTTTCGATCATATGAATATTTTAAGTGGGCTGTCAAGGTGGTAAATTGCCTACCAGAAGTGATTTGTGCAAGAGCTAAATTATTTTATGTTATTTATGTGTGTTTAACAAAATTGTTGACGGCTATTTGTGGAAAATTGGCAGTGATATCAAGTTGAATTGTTGTTGTGGTGGTTGTGGTTGTGGCTGATACTTCAACGAATAAAAGTGAAGTGCCGTGATAACAATCTGAAGGAATTCACACTTCTTTGACCTTGTCTAGCGTATCATTCATATCCAGCAGTTCGGTGGCCTGTTTAAAAAGTGCGCCACCAAAAACCTCCATCAGTGTGTTGAATATAATTTCTCCTGTTCTCTTGGTTTAAATCTATCTATTAAAGTGTATGATCTCTAGTGGTAGTATTCACTCTGGTGAGTGTTTAAAATGTTTACAACCTGCTGATTCTCAAGGAGAAGCATTATCCCCTCGATTGCGGTTTACGCCAATACATAAGATCAATATCCTTGAGTACTGTCTTTGCTGCGCAAAGTATACTTCTCCCGAACTTTTTCATAATTGATATTCAACGATCTATGTTGCCAATATTCAGCGATGACAGTTATCTTGTTTCCTTTTTGAATATGTGTAGAAATGATCAAGGTATAATCAAAATAAATAAATAAATAAAAAAAATAAATAAATCTGAAATTTTTAAGGAAGTCATCCATCTCCCCTCTAGGATTCGAACCAACATCAGTTAGAGCTGAGATAAGGGAGACTACCATTGAGCTATTCAGGCTGGTGACTGAACTCCTCTACGACTGCATCAGGTACCCTTTTCACTGCTCACTAGGAGGTTATAAATAATGCTATATGTCTAGTCTTTCGTATTGGTGCAGACTGAATTCTGTTAATCAAGTTTCCAATGTGGCCATCATGACTAAATCACTGACTTCAATGTAGAACTTTCCACAGAAGTGTACCAGTTGAACTCGCCCTACTCCATGTACCTCACAAAGGAAGGTAAAATAAAGAGAGAAAAATAAAGATATTCGAAAGAACGACAATAAGCAGAAATGTCAGGAAGAAAGAATGTTAACATGGAAAAACAATTTCGAGCCATATCACCAACATTCTCCAGACATTGATCCTCAGAATCCTGAGGAACATAACCAGTCTACACCTCCATAAGTGGTCAGCTCAAACTAACCATGAAAGATTTCATTGATTGAGTCGATTTTTGGATTTGACCACACTACTAGCTGTTTGACAACCCAACTCTATGTCAGCTAAAATTTACCGTCGAGGAAGGCGATGGTTAAACATGCGTGACACATGTCCTAGTCATCTCAATCAATGTAGCTTCACAACCTCATCGATTGATTTTCCCTCTTTACCAAACACTCGATACTTAAACTTCAATATTACTCATCATATTAAACCACCTAACAAGGAGGAAAAAACGGAGAGACTCATCTATCATCAAAGGCAGCTAACCTTTTCTCATCTTCGACTTTCCATGGCTATATGTTACAGACATACAGGTGGAAGCAGAGAATTCGTGAGCAGTACCAGGGTCGTTTGGTCGATAGCCAGTAGGATATCACGTCTACTCCAGGAATGCTATGGGTTTTAGCTACGATGCTAGATGGTTTGCCATCCCGCTGCACTATGAATTGATTTTAGATAATTGCAGGCAATCTTAAGGAAGCCCTGTATAACCTAGGTTTCGTGCTTGTTGGCACCCGTCAGTAAGGGGTACCTGCAATCTGCACTGACAGAATTAAGTGAAACCAACATGAATTGGTCAATACATGAATTTTGATAGTTGGGTCCCTTTGAGAAGAAAAATAAATTCTATCTACTCCTTATCCTCAAGAATAAGAAGGATATGTACCAGTGATACTATCGATGGTATACTGCAGAAACTTAGACGAGTCCTCATAGAAAATGGATATCCTTCAAGATTCATCGAGAAAAACATGAAAGTAAGGCAAATACCTGAAAGAATCTAGAAGGTACCGAAGAAACTGCTATTCATAAACGTTGAGTTTAAAGTTGATACCGCAGCTGAGATCCTGAAGAATCATCCATGCAGAAAAGCCTTCTTTGCGGCTAAGCTACAGATCCGTTTATATACAGCCGACAAATGATCAGTAGATATGTGAAGGATAAACTGCCGCTTTGGGTCACTTCAATTTTCGTTTATAAATTCACCTGTGCCTATGGAGGTAGTTGTATTGGCCAAACAAGCCGCACACTTTCCATACACACATCTCTAAACATTATCCCGCATGGTTAGCAAATAAAAAACAATGCAAGATAGTTACTAGTTCAATTCTCGAACACTTGGTGAACTCAAGCCACCAGAGTCGTCTTTCAAGATCATCTGCAAAGTGAAGCCAAATGGTACAAAGGGCGTCAGGTTTCGGCATTTGTGTATGGCAGGGGGGGGGTTGGCGATTCGTCAATACAACCCCGAACTCGGTATACATAAAACGTTTGTCCAGTCCCTTATTCTACCATAGTCTTAACCTCTTCATTAGTTGTTGCCTGTAAATTTTTTATTTTTAATGATTACTTTGCTTTTACTTTAATAATTAATTCACTATTATCACCCTCTATTAATCAATAATGTACTATACATTTTTGGTAAATATCAAATTGACTGTACAGCCTCTGAAGATGATTTCATCGATAAAGAAAAGAAAATTTTCTTCGCTGAATTCTCTTTTTTCCCTCATGACTCAATGAGTATTTTCGGTGAATTCAGTCTGTATCAAACCAAGGACTGGATGGATGCACGTCACTGGTTACTACCAAGCGACCAATAAAAAGAAAAGTTGATGGTGACGTATTGAACTGATTCTGAAATATTATTTGGCTGCTGGTAGAGGAATTTCCCTTTGTATTAACAGACAGTGAAAAAATGCAGTGTTACAGAAGACAGAACCACTTGCAATTCCATCCAGTTGGTAATGAGTCATACCTATATGTGTGTATGAATGCCAGTGAATAGTGATACTACATAGATTCCTAAACCTCTATGGATAAAATGGAGCGGGGTTCACAACTGTGACTCATCGCTTAGAAGTAAAAACACACAGTTCCATATTAACTGACTGATTTTGTCTATTTTAAACGATAACCTGCCTACTGTACCTAATAATTAATATTAAACTTATGTGTACAACATAAATGAAGACTGTTTCTACGATGTAGTATATAGACTACATAAATATAAGCAGCACGATTATAAAAATCCCATATGCATAGATAATGATGCTATTAAAGAGACTTAAACTATTATTAGTATTCCCTCCGGTTCCGAGTGGAACATACAGCTTCAACAACACATATCCACTTTGTTTTATTTGGTGCTGTCCTATTCATCTAGGTCCACAGTTGGTTGGCCATAATCTCGTCTCTCATCATCCCCACCCTCGCACTGACGACCCACTCGTCGCTTCCCAGTAGGTTTCCACTCGAGCGATGGCCTGTATTGAAGGCGATGTCATTCGACCGCCTCTTCAACGTATGCTCGAGCAGTCCATCTCCATTCTCTCCTACATATTTGTTGAGCGATTGGCTCACGCCTGTTGGTTTGTTCCCATACAGAGTTTCTCGTTACTAGTTCTTTCTGGCAGGCCGGCTGGCTGGTCATTTGATCGTCAATATAGAACCAGCCAATGAAGAAGGCAGGTGTCGATAAAAGAGTGCACTGACTGGCCTGTTGGAAATGTTTTTCGTGATATACGCGCAGTGTAAGTTCCTGACCCGTATAGAAGAGGTGACTAACTGACTGACTGACTTCACATATGCTTTGAATAGAATCCGAATCCTGTTGTTTATGGTTTCTGGCTGAGTGAAGCAGAAGATTTCCAAACTGGTTTCATCAGGTTGATGAAGGCGTATATTGCCCTTCCGATTCCGCCTGGCTGACTAGTTTTAACATTTTCATCTGTTCCACGGGCCTGTGGTTAAACAATGCTTCCTGACAAGATAAGTGAAGGAAGTAAACTTTGTCAAATCTCTCCCGTTGTTGGCGATAGGTCCTGGATGTTGCTGCTGTTGTTTGTTGGTTGTCTTCATCAGCTCTGTCTTCTCTATGTTCACCTGGAGTCCTGTCTTCGCTGCCTGCCTGCTTGTTCTGGTAGTTCTTATCGTGTTAGTCTCGCATATTCCTGTCTCCTTGCTCCCCCACAGTCTAACGCATAATTCAGTCCACCACAATTAGGTAAATTATCACATCCAGCGTCAATCACCATCAACGGGAGGGATTTGAAAGAGGTGACTTCATTCACTTCACTTATCATCTAGGGAGCATTGTCTCAACTACACGCAGTCGGAACGGACGAGGATGTCAAATCGAGAGAGAATCGGGAAGACGAGCGAGAAACACATTCATCAACCTGACTGAAACCAATCTGGAAGGAAATCTTCGTCACTCAGCCAGTATCAACAACGAAATTCAGTCGGATTTTCAATACAAACAACGTGAAGTCAGTCAGTTCTTCTATACGGATGAGAAGGTTGGTGGGCGGGTCACAAAGATTATTTCCAACAGGTTGTTGCACACCTTTATCAACCAACAACTGTCTTCGCTGGCTCTATACTGAAGATCAGATGGGCGGGTGGCCGGAAAGAATCACCAACAAGGAACTATGGGAACAAACAAAAAAAAACAAGAACCAATCGCCAACCGACAAATACGCAGGAGAAAGTGGAGATGGACTGGACACTCGCGGTTGAGGAGGTCGCCGGGTGACATCGCGCGCGCGTCAGGTCATTGCTCGAGTGGAACCCGACAGAATGGGAAGCGGCGAGTGGGACGTCAGTGCAAGGGTGACATGGAAGAGATCGTGTGAAGAGTAGTTGAAACAGTATGGACTAACATGGATGCAGGTGAAAAGTGCAGCAGAAGACAGAAGTGGCAAGTGGAGACGTGCAGTTGAAGCCCTATGTTCCACTAGGAACCCAAGGGAACAATAATAATAATCACTGATAATAGGTAGCCAGCTTGTCTTACTCCTGTGTTTACTTCGAACGCTCTGCTGAGTTTTTGGTTGTGTACCACCTGACACGTGGCACACTGTCATATAGCCAGCCATCTGTTGAATGAGACTTTAAGTAAATCAACATAAACCAAACAATATTGTGAAATAGTAAGTAAAACAAGTTGACACATGTCATATCATGTAGGCGGCGGTAAAGACCGAAAAAGTATATAGAAACGATATAACAAAAAAACATAATAAATTTATTTTATTTTACTTTCTTATTTTTGATTACACCTTGATTCCACACTGTATTTTTTTGGTACTAGTATGGAATTTTCAGCATGGATATCGGTAGCCCAAATTTCTCAGGCCGACCATAGATATCACGTGTGCGTCGGCGGGGGATCGAACCTCGGACCATGTGCATGGTCGGCGCGAGTCCTAACCACTGTGCGACTGACGCACAACATTAAGTGAAAAATAAAATAAGATATTATAACCAAAAAGGGTAGATATAACGAATCAATCGATCCTGAGTCATATGACTTCAACTTTAAGCGTGGGATTCCTATTGTTATCACGTGAACTATAATCAGATAATCTATAGAACTCTATTAGCAAATATAGTCAATAACTTCAAGGATTTGTGTTTAACCACCACCTTATGCTATCTTTCGCTAAATCGTATTTATGGTTGTCACCTAATTGAGCTAGATGATCGGCAGGCATAGATAATATACACATTAGTCGTCTCAAACTACGGATTATTTTTCACTCTTTTGAGTTCTGAAGCTTCAAATCTAACTTACATCATCTGTGGAGTAGAGATGTAATAGCCGGCTATCGATTAAAAGACACATGTGCTACGCAACAATTCGCTACATCCAATGGAATAATAAGAATATAATAATAATAATAATAGTCACTATGACAACTATTCAATGAACTGAGACTACAATACAAATACTGAAAAAGATGCCACCCATTCATCTATAAACAAAGACATTTGCCGCATATATACTTTATGGCTGTGAGAAATGGCCATCGAAAGTAGAAAATATTAGAAGCCCCGCTAGCTGTCTTTGATCACAGATAGGTGTGCACGTTATGTCTCTCGTGTTATGTGGTATAATAGAATGAGAAATGTTAAGGTTAGTTGTCCAGTGGCAGGTAAGGAGTGAAAGTTTATCGATGAAGCTGAGAAGCTACATCGATTGAGTTGGCTAGGACATGTTTTTCACCTTCCTCAGCAGTCAATCTTCGCTGATTTAAGATCAGTTCGAAGAAGAGCTAGTGGTGGTTAGACGGAAACATCTATGAAGTCGTTAACAGTTCGTTTGCGCCAGCCACGTAAAGATATGTACACTGCCTAATTCGGGTCCACTTGATTCGAAGAACCAATCGCTCGAAATCGTTCTCAATGGTGCAGACCTGTTCTCCCTTAGTGATCTCCTACATCTATTAAACCCTATTGTTCTCCCCGTTGCTAATCTTTCTCCTTTACATTTCTACTTATTATCGTTCTTTCGAACCTCTGTGTGGGTTACATGGACTGAGGCAACTTGAACTGACGCACATCTCAATCGCATAACACGGATTCTTTTCACTCCTTTGCGTTGCAAGGGCTTCAAGCCATCGGAGTTTCAGCAACGGTAGAAATGGATTTCTAGACTCACATGCTGAACATTCCCTCCTTTACGAGGATTACTATCGGCTAGTAAAAAGGGCCGAGCTTTAGGAATCCAGCTGCTGGGATTCGAACGCAAATCATATGAGATGTTGGCAAGCATTCTACTATTCAGCCACCGATTCGGCTGACTTATGTGTTACATACTGGGGACTTTAAGCCTAACTTTTACAAGATTCATGTAGTCGTTCCACCAATACTTAGGGGAAACAGTTGTCATGCTTCGTAACCAAAATACTGCACTGGTGTATGACAAACTCAGAAAATAATGTGAAATCGGATTATCAGGTGTTCGTCCCGATGTGGAGTGATGAAATTAGAAGGAGACCAAATATTTCATTCATTTTCATGTAGAGATTTTACCAGATGGTTAGAGACAACCAGAAAAAAGCCCTGGAATTACGTCTCGTGCTAGTTGGCACCCAGCAGTCAGTAAGGCATATCTGCAAACTTGAAGGAAATCATGTTCCTTTTGAGATTCGAACCCATGTCACTCAGTACTACAGTCACTAGGACTAGACACATTACATTAGTTACTAATGTAATGTAATATTACACAAGGCCAACCAGGGGCCTGAATAGCTCAGCAGTAAACCCTCCGACTGCAACAATAAGTGACACGTGTTCAAATCTCAGAAGGATCGTAAGTTCCTTCAAGATTGCAGCAGATACACCTTGCTGACTGGTAAGCGTCCACAACCACGAAACCTAGGTGAGTCAAGGCTTCTAACGGCTTATCGCCTCCAACCGTCTAATAACAATAATTCAGAAGTGTACTATGATAGAGAACCATCTAGTGGCATGGTGGCCACATTGAAAATTTGACTGACTGATAAAATTCAAGTGTTGGTTTGTAGGGATTTAACTGATTGGTTATAGGATTTCATCATGAGCTGACAGTGGTTCAGCAGAGAACCAGTGGAAAACCTACAGGGAGTACTGGACAGCTGTTTCGTCAGCCTAGTTTGTGACTCTTCATCAGGACGTATCCACCGATAGGGTTCGAACCCGGGACCTTCTGGTTACAAGGCTAGCGAGCTCGTAGACAATTGAGCCACCGGGAACCGATCCAATGGTCCTTGAATTCTAACTAGACACATTACACTAGTCACTAGCTAGTGTCCAGTCAAAGAGATTTTATCAGTCGTCAAACCGACAGTACTGACACGACTTCTCAAATGCATGCAATATTCGATTCTTAACCACTATAAAATAGGGACTGACAGTTTGTTATGTTGCTGCTGCTGAGTGGTTAATAGTAGTTTTCCCCGTCGCCAAACTGTTATGTACTCGTCGACAAATTATTGTTATGGACTGGTCGAGAAACTAATAGTCCTGATGCAAGAAGGCGGAAATCAGAAGACCACTAGGTTTTCGATGATACTTCTATTTTCCAAACACAAGGAGAAGCAATAAGTGGTATCACACCAAAAGTAAGTCACACAAGATTGTGAAAGCGAAATATATATGAATGTCCAGACAAGTGTGTGAACAAATCAATAGACAGTCTTAACATGAATGGCTAATTATAATGGAGTGTCGATCCATATATACATAGCGAAATATGGCAGACATGTCAACAACCACCATATATGGATATATGTCACCAAGCAACGGACTGTCAACAAACACTCATATTATATATAATATAAGGGGAATATACATTGTTAAAGGAGACAGGTTCATCAAAGTGAAATGGTCACAGACTAAGCGAGCAACAGAAAGAGAGACCAACATGCACACACACATAAATATATATATATGTGGATACATATCACAGTTAAAAAGTCAGAAACAGATAACAAGCACCGGCAAACTGTTTCATAAAATATCCATATGACTAAGAACCATATTAGCATACTCCAAGTGAAATAAAGTATGTTAGATGAAGAGCAAGTCGGTCTCTATTAGATGACACCTGGTAAGCTAGACATCAATAAACATATTCAGTAGCCAGTCGAATAAAAATGAAGAGTATGGATATCCTTGACAAATACCATCCGATATAGATACTTTAGGGAATAGATCAGCATAGATGCTAATGCTAACTAACTACAAGTTTTCAAATATTATAGGGTCTTCCGAGTAAGGAGATGCAATTAATTGGAACTCCCGATGTTTCAGTGACAATCACTCTCAAAATCTCCCCATCTAAAGAGTCGAATACAAGCAATCCTCAAGTCAAGAAGTACAGCTGACGCTAGGCGTCTATGGTTGTGTCTAACTTGCAAGACTAGACAAAAATAAATATATCCTAGGATGTATACGCCGTCAGGAGTGAAACCGATATGTTTTTACAATTTTAATGTTCCCAGTCTAGAGTTAAGCATCATATAATGCTCCTTTAGAGTTTAGATACTAAGCCTCCAGAAGGAGTCCTTTATAGCATGCTATTCTTATTTTTCTACCTCTGAAAATGTTGAAGGTCCAACTCCAGTCAACCATTCAAACTACGAATGAGCAGTGAACAGATGAAAACTAGCTGGATGTCAGCTAACATTGCCTGTCGTCGAGGAAGGTAATGTCTAGGCATAAGTGACACATGTCCCACCCATCTTAGTCGATGTAATTTCACAGCCTCGTCGACTGATTTCCCCTCCCTCTTAACATACCACTCGACGCCTAACCTCAATATTATCCACCTTATTATACCACTTCACGCGGGAAATAGAACGCAGGCACCTATGATCAAAGACAGCTAATCTTTTCATGTCTTCCACTTTCAACGGCCAGGTCTCGCAGCCATAAAGGGGGACGGGGCAAATTGCTGAGCAGTACATTCGCCCTTTGGTGGAAAGTCGGATTTCATCTCTACACCAGAGACGGCGTAAACTGGCATATTCGAAACTAGCCCTCTGTATCCGTACTCAGCTGAGATTTCGTCAGAGATCAACCCGTTGGCACTGGTTGATGTAACTTCCCAGATAAGTGAAGCGGTCAACGTGCTCTACCACTTCCCTACCTATTTCTAAACTAGGAGTCAGTGTAGTCCAGTCCTGTAACATCATCTTGCATTTAGCGGGAGCTAATCGCATGCCAAACATTCGTAGATTGCAGCCAGCTCAAGGTGTTCAGAAGACTCTGCATTTTGTCAGCGTCCTCGCCTAGAAGGACTATATCGTCTGCATGTTCTATTCTGCCGCTGATTGATTATAACTCCAAAGAGTAATTACTGTCGAATCCTTCTCAAATAATTTTTTTTAAAAAGGCCTCGCTTCGTCGTAACCAGCACGGTCCTAGCGACTTAAACTATTTTAAAAACAGCTGATTAAATGACGTTTATCAATATTTACAGAATAAAAACTAACCGGTTGGTTGATTTTCAATACACTCAAAACAAACACGAATAAAAAAAACAATTAAAGAAGTAGATGTTTAATTCTATCAACGAGTAAGTTTATTCGACAACAGCACACAGTGAGTGCGTGATACAGTATTATCTATTACTGTATTACTGATGACATTTCCAGAACAACCTATCGATCCTCCTAATCATCATCATCATCATATCAAGACCATACACACATAGAATTTTCAAACTTTGTTCACATATAATTCTATCATTTGCTTATCCTTTGTTCTCTCTCTCTCTCTCTCTCTCTGATTGGTAGTAATGTCTCTTTTTCATCTCTCTGGTATCTCAGCATTGCATCATTCTCCTGTTCCATGTTTTGTGTGTGTGTGTGTATATTCAATGAATAAGGATATTCAGTGATCAACCTCTGTGCGTCGGTGGCACACAACGATAGAATGCTCGCCAACCACGCTTCATGTGATTCGGAGTTCGAACCCTCGCGACAGATGCACTCCTTTACCTTGCTAAATCACTAATAAGACTGGTGAAGAGGGGAAGGTTGGGCATGAGGCCAATAGCAATCCCATCCCGTAAAAATAAATAATCAACATTGTTACCGAAACTTCAAGCCTTTAGCTTGAAGCGACCTATGTTCCACTGGGAACGTATATTACTTTTTAAAAAAGTGTAATTATGTTTATCCTATCGTGTGAACTTGTGTTAATTTTATTCATCATGCATTGTGATTGCTGAGGTTCCTTTTTTTTTCTTTCCTCTAAACTGCTCATCTTCGTGAGGTCAGTCGTTCTCTACTTAACTAGGATTATTTTATTCAGATAATCTGACCGCTCTCGATCTACTAGTCTGACCTATGTCAATGATCTCATTCTAGTTGGAAGGTATTATG
This sequence comes from Trichobilharzia regenti, assembly GCA_944472135.2. NCBI lineage: Eukaryota > Metazoa > Platyhelminthes > Trematoda > Strigeidida > Schistosomatidae > Trichobilharzia > Trichobilharzia regenti. Next base: position 43,771,014 of record OX235267.1, read on the forward strand.
TAGATTATATTGTCTGATTGGATCAATAGTGTGTTTTAGCCTACAGAAATATTGTCACCGATTAAATTTGTAGATTTAAATGACACTCTAATTTCTGCTTTATTGAGAATACTAAATAGAGATTAAGATGTGTCTTCCAGTTCAAGTTACCACACTCCATCCATCATGTAGTACATAGAGCAGGAGTAGAGAGCAACAGAGAGATTCAAAACAGAGAAAGAGATATATAATAAACAGAAAGGTGGAGCGAAAACAACAGATATATGGAAGGACAATAGTTTTATTCAGATGATAGATCACAAAGAGTGAATGCATCTACGCCAGCCATTGACAAGGATTTCGAGCCATATCACCAACAGTCTCCAGCCTCCATTGGCTTTTACCATCCCTAGGACCCCAACCAGTAAGGAAGTCTACGCCTTAAACTAACTGGTAGTGGATTTCATTGACTGTGATGAAGCCATCTTTTGGTCTGTCCACCACTAGCTAACTATTCTCCAACATGATCCATTCTATGTCAGCTAACATTGACCGTCGGTCGAGGAAGGTGACGATAGCTAAGAATGCTTAGCGTATGACCTTACCAACTAAATCAATGTAAGTCCTCAGCTTCATCAACTGACTCTTCCCCCCCCCACCTAGCACTCGACCGATCGATATCTAACCTTAATATTACTCACCCTACTCAGAAAGAATATTTCCAACAGCCTGTTGAGGACCTTCACCAACCAACAACTGTCTTCGCTGGCTCTATACTGAAGATCAGATGGCCGGGTGGCCGGAGAGAATCACCAACAAGAAACTATGGGAACAAACAAAAAAAACAAGAACCAATCGTCAACCAACAAATATGCAGGAGAAAGTGGAGATGGACTGGACACTCGCGGCTGAGGAGGTCGCTGGGTGACATCGCGCGCGCGCGTGAAGCCATTGCTCGAGTGGAACCCAACAGAATGGGAAGCGGCGAGTGGGACGTCAGTGCAAGGGTGACATGGAGGAGATCGTGTGAAGAGGAGTTGAAACAGTATGAACTAACATGGATGCAGGTGAAAAGTGCAGCAGAAGACAGAAGCAAGTGGAGACGTGCAGTTGAAGCCCTATGTTGCACTAGGAACCCAAGGGAACAATAATAATATTATTATTATTATATCCCATAACACGAGAGATAGAAGACAAACACCTATCTATGATCAAAGACGGCTAGCCAGCCTTTTCATATCTTCCATTTTCAATGATCATGTCTTGCTCACAACCAGTCATAAAGGAGGACACAGCGAACTGCTGAGCAGTACACACGCCCTTTTGTCGACAGCCAGTCGGATATCACATCTACTAAGCCAGAGATGACGTAAGTTGGCAGGCAAATGCCGAAACGAGTATTCTGTATCCGTACTGAGATGTCGTCATCGACCAACCCGCTGGCGTTGGCTGATGCAACAGTACCTCTTTGTTGACGGAATCGAGTTTCGCCTTCACGTCAAGAAATATAACGATTGTTGGATGCCGATAGCAAGTATGTAGATATTCCGAAATCTGTCGAAGAGTGAAGATATGTTGAATACACCCTAGAGATATGCGAAACATTACTACCAATAAATCTATTTCAAAATGTCATCAGTAGACATATAATACTGTATTACTCACTGTGCGCTGTTGTCAGATAAATTTACTCTACGGTGGAATTAAACTCTACCACAGGCTCAAAGTTTGATTCTTATATTGAAAGTGTTTTATCACTTAACTATGCATTCATTCCTAGTAAATATATAATTTAAATAAACTACTAACGTACAGACGACTTAACACAAAAGTGCAGTAGTTCATACAGCACACAAAAGTTGAGAAAAATAAAAATTCGAGATGAAACTCTATAGAAGAGAGAATAGTGAGGATCTCGTGGATCTAGGAAGTCACATCTACGCCACTGAGAACGATTTATAGCCAAATTATCAACAGTCTCCATAAAGCCGATTCTTAACACTTTGACGACTGCAGCTCAAACTATCGGTCAAAGCCTTCATGGATTTATATGATGTTTCAGCTTGATGACACTTAATTCTATGTCAGCTAACACTGTCGTATCACCCAACACCAGCCCCCTTGGTTGATGACGACATCTCAGTACGGATACAGAATACTCGTTTTGGCATTTGCCTGCCAACTTACGTCATCTCTGGCTTAGTAGATGTGATATCCGACTGGCTGTCGACAAAAGGGTGTGTGTACTGCTCAGCAGTTCGCTGTGTCCTCCTTTATGACTGGTTGTGAGCGAGACATGATCATTGAAAGTGGAAGATATGAAAAGGCTAGCTAGCTGTCTTTGATCATAGATAGGTGTCTGTGTTCTATCCCTTGTGTTATGTGGTATAATAGGGTGAGTATTATTGCGCTTAGACATCGATCGGTCGAGTGCTGCGTAAGGAGGAAGAGCCAGTCGATGAAGTGGAGAACTTAGATTGATTGGGATGGTAACGACATACGCTACGCATTCTTAGCTATCGCCACCTTCCTCGATCGACGGTCAATATTAGCTGACATAGAATGGATAATGTTGGAAAAGAGTTAGCTAGTGGTGGTTAGACCGAAACATGGCTTCATCCGTCAATGAAATCCACAACAGTTAGTTTAAGCCAGTCAGTCAGTAAGTCACGTAGAGAGGTGTAGACTTCCTGACTGGTTGGGGTCCTCGGAGTGGTAAAAACCAATGAAGGCTGGAGACTGTTGATTACATGGCTCGAGATCATTCTGAATGGGTGATGCAGATGTAATCACTCTTTGTGATCTCTCATATGTATCATATGAATAAAACTATTGTCCTTTCATATTACTGTTGTTTTGCCTCCACAGTTCTGTTTATTAATCTCTCTGTTTTGAATGTCCCTTTACCGTCTTCTTTTGCTTTGTGTGGTGCATGATGGAGGAAGTGTGGCAAGTCGAACTACTGTACATTTCTGCAAAGTTCTATGTTGAATCTAGTCAGTTTTCGTCATATGAAGTAAATCGATTGACACAAATACAAATTGTGTGGTTCAGAATTATTTTAATTCACTCACAAATCAGACTTCTTTGTTTTCAGGATATCTATAATCATTCAAAGAAATCAAGTAATTGTCTACAGGTATAGAAGAAGTAAAGGACAAAGATCAATAAAAAAAATAACGTAACACACAAGAATATCAACACAACACTATCTCTGATAACCAATCGAGTGACGGTCAAAGTAGTTGGAATAATAACAGCAAAGATTAGAAAATACGACTGAATCATCGATGCTTACATACACTCTCACAGGTAAGTAACACACAGCTAAATGACGACTTGGTACAGCCGACCGTGGGTAGACTTCAGTCTACTTTGATTGGACACTAGTAACTAGTGTCATGCGTCTAGCTATTTTTTTGGTGCAGACTTAATTCTATCAGTCAGGTTCGCAATGTAGTCCCCATTCTAGGTAGCTCTCCATCACGGTGCACATTAATTTGATGATATTAGATGATTGGAGGCAATCACCAGGACGCCTTGGATTTACGATTTGTGCTTGTTGGTACTAACCAGTCACCAAGGCGTATCTGCAACTGCCTTGAAGGAACTCATACGCCTTCTGAGATTGGAACCCACACCATCCAATACTGCAGTCAGAGACGTTACCACTGAGCTACTCGGGCTCGCAACTGACCTCTTTTGAGACTATATTGGGTACTTTGATTGGACAATAACTGGTGACGTTTCTGACTGCAACACTGAGTCAAACCAATTCAAATCTCAGAACGTACGTGAGTTCCTTGAAGGTTACAGCAGATACTCCTTGCTGAATGATGAGTACCGAGAAGCACGAAATCTAGATTGGCCATGGCTTCCTGACGTTTTTCCCAACCATCAAACAACAGTCTGCAGTCGTCTACCCACTGAAATGCTCTCTTGTGCCTAGCATTCATAACCTCCGCTTGGCAAGTCCCATTCACTAACTTCACGCGACAAGGGAAGTTCATCACAAAAGTGAAAGGACTGTTTCAAATGTCTGACGATTACAGCCGGACTTACTGGTGTATATGAAGATCTATCTAGGAGAGCAGGAAAACCCTAATTCCAAACCTTTGGTGTGGACATGGTCTCCAGAAGCCGATTGGGATCACCGAATGATGTATGGACCTGTTTTGAAAACTGGAAATCACAGTAACGTGGATCAGGGGAGAGGGATGGCTCCTCAAGATAACCACTTGCTTCGAACTATGCGTCCCAGAAGTATCCCAGCCCTCGCGCACAGACTATATGAGATCTTGTATGGCGCATCTCTTTTCATGCCTATAATGTACCAATAATCGTAATAATTTAAATAACATACAACTCGTTATTTTGTCTATATGCCTCTTTCTCTCTGGTTTACAAAACAGAGAAACTGCTCAGTCAGTTTACATGTTTCTCACTGAAAGTGTTCAGATATATTATAACTCGAATTTTCAAATATATAATTTTCAAGTATTGGTTAGTTAACGAATAAAGTAATTCCTGTATACGGTTAGTGACTAACATTTGTTATGTTAGTCCTTTCTTTCTTTCTTCTTCAAAACTTATCTGATGGAAAACAACAATATCTTTAAAAAAAATCAATGGATCAATCAATTTTATTGATCGAAAAACAATAATAATAATAACAATAATATTAATCAAAGACATTAAACAAAAATCTTTCAACAACACTTAAACTGGCTTTTTATCAATTCACCCCTTCTTGTTTACTGATAACCAAATTATTATATTATTATTAACTTGGAATAGAAATTGTGCAATTCTCTTCAAATTAACCAACTTACGTCATCATCTCTGGCGTCAACATGACATCCAGCTTTTGATCAACGGATACGTGTATACTGCACAGTAGTTCACTTTTTCTTTTATAATGAGTGTGATACCTGCTATTGAAAGTGATAAATATGAAGTGGTCGCGCTATGTCGTGAATTGGCAGAAGTTAGAATTCATGGACTGGCCATTGAATCGGGTCCCAGTGGCTCAGTGGTCTACGAGCTCGCTAGCCTTGTAAACAGAAGGTCCTGGGTTCGAACCATGTCGGTGGGTGCGTACTGATGAGGAGTCCCAAACTAGAACGAAGCAGCTCTCCAGTATTCCCTGCAGGTTTTTCAGGGGTTCTCTAACTGATGTCAGCTCATGATGAGATCCACCATGCAAATATGAAAAAGCCTAGCTGTTTTTGATGACAGAGGTTTGTACTCCATCTCTCGTATGTCAAATAGGGTATAATATGGTGAGGGTGAAGTTAAAGTATCATAGCCAGGTTGAAGGTCATTCAAAAGTTGACCTTCAAGAGCCGATCACACACAGGGAATACTAAGAATTATCGTTCCAAATCAAATCATGCCTGACTTTTTTGAACTTTTAAAGGATAAATACAGTATTCTATTTGTTTACTTGGTACTTTTTCTGCAAATCTATACTGGTAGGTAGGGAGGGTTATGGCTTTTAAGATCAAATTTAGAATCAGGGTTACAGTTAGGAGTGGCTTGAAGAATAGTATCATAAATATCAATGGATCTTAAAGTACCATGACCTACAGTCACCTAGATAAATGTTTCTATCACATACGGTACGATTTCCCTATAGATCATCTGTGTGTAGAGACTGGGAGACATTTTTACTACACATAAGTCACAACTATACAGTGTAACATCAAGTTTGCGATATTTTCTAGCGTATTTCTCAACGATTATGCGAGTTTTTTTTGCATCTGAGCTCTGATTGGTGGTTGTTCAAGGTCACTGTGGTTTTGGTTATGACACATTAACCTTGCCATGGTGAGTGATGTTAGATTTAAATGTAATGTTAGATAGTAAGGAGGGTGAGACAATCAATGAAGTTGAAAAAAAAGCTACATAGATCGACATGACTACGACACGAAGCTGTTATGCATTCTAAACCACCGGCTTCCTCATTGAACAATGATAGATAAGGTAGGATTAAGTTGGAGCAGTGGTAGGCTTGATCAAATCGAAACTAATCAACAAGTACGTGAAGTTCAGCTATTCACGTAGGGAAGTGTAGACTGCCACGTTGAAGTCGTCATAGTGTTTAGAATCAATGACTTTAAACTATTCATGATATGGGTCAGTGGTGCAGATGATTACACTCTTCTTATTCTTCAAAAAAATGGATACTGAACAAAGAGTACTCTTCTCGATAACTTCATCATCAGGCTCTACAGTTATATCTACACATTATAGTGAATGAATGAATAAGTGTTATTAACAACATTAATGTTGTCTAAATAACATCGAGTCAATTATATTGATAGATTACAGCTCAATAGCATCAACATAACAATAAACTGAAAGTCAAGAAAATTAGGAATGATAATACTACAAATTCATGAATTTATAGTCTCTGCTGAAGGCCGACTAGGACATTAGTGGCAGCTGGTCGGAAATGCTTCTTCTGCACACAGAGCACTGGTTTTTTGAGGCGAATCGCCATAGCCTCTGCTGTTTGAAGCATGCGGTGCTTCGATGATTTTGTCAATTTATTAGGCACTCGGTAGATGATAGAGAAGGATTCTTTAACGCTGGCTGGCTTTGTGGGGCCGGCCGGTTTACACCAGATGGTCCAATATCGAACTGTTAATGGTTTTCACGACACCTTTACTTACCCATGCTGGGAGATGTTCTCCAGCACGAAAAATCAAGTTCCTAGAGCAACAGTCAATATAACTCGCTCCACAAGCGCAGTTGAATTGGTAGATACAATTTGAAGTGGCTAGTGCTAGGTACTTTATCTTCCAGTCGAGGCAGCACCATCGGTCGCGTAGAGAATAATACGTGTAGTTCTTTGAACTGATTCTCTTAATTTCCTCGTATTTATCTCACTTGGTATATCGTCCTTGAGTTGTAGTCGTATATATAGTGGCTTCTTGTTTCCAGATAGTGAGTAGTCCTTTTCCGCTTTCTTTGTCATGTGTCTCTTGTTCTATATCCACTAAACCGTCGTGTTTCTTCGACGCACCCATTGTTTCTCACAGCAATAACAGCCAGCACTAATAACCATCAACAAGAGAGATTTAACAAAGGTTAATTCCTTCACTTATGTCACCAGGAAGCACGGTCTCAACCACAGGTGACAGGGCGGATTCAGATGTCAAAACTAGCCAGCCAGGCCGAGTCGGAAAAGCAAGATACGCCTTCATCAACACCTGAAATTAATTTTGAAATCTTCTGCACTCAGCCAACATTAAGAAAAAGATTCGGATTTCCAACAGAAATGTGAAGTCAGTCAGTCAGGTCTTCTGTATGGATCATAAACTTGCACTGCGTGTCACGAAAAGGATTTCTGATAAGCCACTGTGGACTATCATCAGCTACTCCCATCTCTGGCTTCATACTGAAGATCAAATGGTCAGCCAGCCGGCCAGAAAGAGTTAGCAGCAAGAAACTATGTCTGGGAACAAACCAACCGAAAGCCGATTTCTCACACAATAAATATGTAGGAGAAAATGGAGATGGATCGGTCATACGTTGAGGAGGCCGTCGAATGACATCGACCTCGATACAGGCCATCGATGGAGTGGGAACCGACCGGGAAGTGATGAGTGAGTCGACCGAGGGTTCATGGGGGAGATCGTGTGAGGAGGAGATGGGAGATTATGGGCAATCGTGGACACACCTGAAGAGGGCACCAGAAATTTGAAGAAAGTAGAGAAAGCCGTATGTCCAACTCAGAACCCAAAGGATAACAAATTGGATGGAAGATTTCATCATGAGCTGATATCAGTTAGAGAACCATTGGGAAACCTGCAGGGAGTACTGGACAGCTGTTTCGTCTTAGTTTGCGACTCCTCAGCAGTACACATCCACTGACAGGGTGAGAACCCAGCATCTTCTGATTGCAAGGCTAACGAGCTCGTAGGCCGATCATTAGCCATTGGGACCCGATCATTCCGCAATGTCTTCTTCGATGAGTTACTGCCTCATCTTCAGCCTGCTGTACCCTACTGGTGACTAGCGACTGACCCTATTCAGACAGTGACCTGGGGTTTTAGCGGAAAGCCGTGACCAGTAAGGTGCAGCAGGTTGAAGATGAGGCAGTAACTCGTCGAAGAAGACATTGCGAAATGGTCGCGCTATGTCGTGAATTGGCAGAAGTTAGAACTCATGGACTGGCCATTGAATCGGGTTCCAGTGGCTCAATGGTCTATGAGCTCGCGTGGTAACCAGAAGGTCCTGCGTTCGAACCCCGGTGTGCGCGCATAGTGAAGAGTCCCAAACTAGGACGAAACAGCTGTCCAGCACTCCCAGGTTTTCCAGTGGTTCTCTAACTGATGTCAGCTCATGATGAAATCCTCCATCCAATCAAATTAAATCCCTACAAAACCAATACTTGGAATAATAAATAATAATTGTTTCTCACACACATTTCTGTTCATTGAAGTCCTCTTGAATCGCTTTGTCACCCTCTTTTGTCTACCTCTGTATGCGACCTTTTGATTCCTTTACTTTCCCAGTGAGACATAGGGCTTCACGCTACAGACTTCGAGTTTCGGTAACAGCGGTGTTCATTTCTACGGCATGGGGTTGCTATCCTCATGCCCAACCTTCCCTCTCTACCAGTCTTATTACCCGGCCTAGAGAGGTAAAGGAGTGTGACGGTGGCCGGGGATCGAACCCCAGCCCACACCCATAGTTGGCGAGCATTCTACCGCTGTGTCACGGACGCACTTCTGTGCACTGCAAGAAGAGTAGCTATTTGAACCGCTGCAGTTCTGTACAAAGTTCTGCGTTGAAACTCAGTCACTTCAATACAGCCTTTGACTACGCTGAAAGGATAAAGAACTAACATTTCCGTGCTTATTTGGTACTACTAGGCGTCCAGGGCTTCATGCATATAAATTGCCTGATCTGATCTCTAGCATCGACTGAAGGCAGTTATGAATAAAAGTCTGCGGTAGTTTGTAAAAATGCTTCTGGTAACGAAGGTGCCAAGTATCTGAATCATACTGCTGAGCTCACTAACTTGGAAATCCTGAGTGTAGTACATTTCCACACCAATTTCAGAGTAACAAACATCTAGCTTGCTTTGCCGATTTTGAACCTTGACGCCTGCCTATAATAGTCGAAACGATGCTGACAGGTCAAGTAAAAGTGAAAAAGGTGGTTTCTTTTAAATCCCTCCAATTGATGGTGACTGGTGTTTGCTGTTGCCTAGGTATGATCATCAGAACTGTCTTCTATACGTTCACTAGAAATCTTGTCATCGCTAACACCAGCCCCTTTAGAACACATCCACAAAGTTCAAATGTTCTATAGAGTCTTCTTTTCGGCCTAACGTAATCCTATCTTCTCACGCCCTACCTACCGTCTGTAGCGTGAAATACAATCCACCACAATCAGGAATACCACTTGGTTATGTAATAACCAGTCATGTCTTACTCCTGTCTTCATTTTAAAACCTTTCGCCGAGTTTACCGGCATGAATCACTCAACATGTGGCATCACCACACATAGCTGTTTAATGAGACTACTAAATGTTTGACCACTTCTCATGTGCGTAGCACAAATTAATCAACAATGTCTCTTATAAGGCAGTTTTTCATCTGAGGAATGCATACACTACAGTTTTTTCGACTAGATAGTTGACAACGACTGTAATGCATGGATATATCAGTGACTCGGTCCCGACCGAAAGCTGCTACCTTGACGTGGTGGTCGGGCTTGAACACCTAAATAACCTAATCAAGCTATACTGGCTGAGACTTATGTCTCTTGAGGTCCTACCATGCCAAAAAGGTTGTTTGGATAGAGGTTAGACAAAAGGCAGCTGCCCAATCCAACACTATGATACATACAAACTCTTAAAATATCTGCTGGGGCCCGGATTAACAACGACCGCACTTCCTGATGGCGTGTCACAGGGCAGGAGTGATAAGTATGCTACTGAGACACACCAAACAATAAAGAACAAACTAAAACAGGCCGCGCGTGACCGGCCTCAGGCAGTTGTCCCCTGGGCTCTGCGGTCACGCAACTAACTTCCACGGTGTGGGCAGCCGGGATGTAACAATCCCCTCACAATCCAAAATGCACACGAAACCTCTCTAATCCTCACTCGTCTTTGTCTTCACTTTCATCTCTATTATCTTGCCTTCCTTCCACTGATGCAGCTCCTCTACTTGATGGCTACTCACTCCCTCTTCACTCTGCGTCCACTAAAAACACACTGCTGCACTTCGGTGGCAAGTTCTGTGTTGAATCCAGACAGACAGACAGTGACTCGGTATGAGTGCTACAGAAGCTTGCTTGCTTTACTTCGGCTATCTCCTACGGGAGGATGAGCCGGCTTCATGAACAAGAGTTAATGAAGTTTCATGGGAATTGGGTACGAGTGATGTCCCCAGCATCGCTCGGCCTTTTGTTTGAGAGTGCAGCTCTAGCCTTTACACAACCAAGTGTGACCTACAAGGCAGTAGGAGTGGAGTAGGGAGTCCACTATCCATTGGCAGCCGGTGACCGGAGTCCGGTTCATTCGCCTTTTTGAATGGGGCCAGTCATCCAGGGCATCCAATAAGCCCTTTGTCCATACGTCTGCCGGTGAGCTCCGGTGGGCTTCATACGCCAGTCGTTGGAGGTTTGGAATCAGGGTTTAGCCATCTCCCCTAGACTGTCATCCAATGGACAGTCAACCCGGTGAAGAGCACCGGGCATCCGCTTTTGCCCTCTCACTTTGGTGAAAAACACCTCCGCCACGTGAAGGCAGTGAGTAGGACTTCCTCAGGAGAGGCTATGTAAGACGCCCGGTCATATGAGAGCATTTCAAGAGGTGTGCGGAGGGGTGGCCAACCCGCAGCGCAAGACACCCACCCCCGACCATCCTGAGGCTTTGGAGGCAGTGCTACAGAAGACAAGCTGAAAGAAGTATGAATTCCTTCAAATTCTTATCAGGACACTGTGCTGTTATTTGTGGAGGTGTCAACTTGATATCACTGCAAATTTTCCACAAATAGACGTCAACAATATTGTTAAACACAAATAAATAACATAAAAAATTTAGCTTTTGTACAAATCACTTTTGGTAGGTAAATTTACCACCGTGACAACCCACTTAAACTATTCATATGATCGAAAGACAAATATAATTAGGTCAAGGATACTAATTCTTTCTTTTTATTCTACGGAACATAACAAAACAGACGTATACATTAAAGAAATTTTCACCTTTCTAGTTCTTTTATACAGTGTAGTCCAAGCGTAAATCAAGGCACTGTAGTCGAAAAAGAAAGAAGGAATACGTAAAAAAATAATATCTCCTCCACCCCATGCTCCACTCTAAAGTCAAGACAATTCTTCGCAATATTTTATTCCAAATACATACGAAATTACTTAAAATATCACTTGTGCTAACACACCCAATGAATGCAACGTCTCAACTATACAGACAGCCGACACAGATCAAGACATCAAAGTCAATAAGGATCATAGGAAAAACAAGTCAGACCTTCATTAGTCTGAAAACAGTCCAGGAATCTGCTGAGCTAACCATAAAGCAGAAGAAGATTAGGATTTTCAACACCGACGTCACATCGTTTGTAGTGAGCTTTTCAATTTGGTTTAGAGACTTACAGTGGGTAAGTCACCAAAATCATCTCCAAACAGAAGCTGTCTTCACTGGCTGACTGACTGGTTTCAGCATAGAACTTTGCACAGATGCGCACCAGTTTTCCAGCTGCCACTCTCCCTCTATGTACCGCCACACAAAGTAAGAGAAGAGAGGGAACACAAAATTTTTTTTATTTTTATTTTTGATTACAGCTTGATTCCACACTATATTTTTCGTACAAGTATGGAATTTTCAGCGTGGATATCGGTAGCCCAAATTTTGCAGGCCGACCATAGATATCAGGTGTGCGTCGGCGTGGGCTCGAACTCCGGACCATGTGCATGGTTGGCGAGAGTCCTAACCACTGTGCCACCGACGCACAAAACAGAGATAATAAACAGAAGTATAGTGGTGGTGTGATACAGACAGTGCGTTCCGAAGGAATATTATTCTCACAGTTCAGTACGGCATTAACAACAGAATACTATGTATATTTGAACATTTTATGTCATGTCGTTTAATGTAAACCAAAATCACACGCTTCGTGATTGTTTAAAGAATATAAACTGTACATATATAAACAGCGGTTTAATCAATGAAAAATATACCTTTGTTATCGTGTCGTGCCTTCTTCTCTTACAGTGTGAGGGATATAGGAATAGTATTATGGAAGAACAACAGCGTTTTGATGAATATTGTAAATCACAAGGAGTGAATGCATCTACGCCAGCCATTGTGAACGATTTCGAGCCATGTAATCAACAGTCTCCAGCCTTCATTGGTTTTTACCATCCCGAGGACCCCAACCAGTAAGGAAGTCTACACGTACTTACGTGACTGACTGGTTGGCTGGCTCAAACTGACTGTTGTGCATCTCATTGACCGATGAAGCCATGTTTTGGTTTGTCCACAACTAGCTAACTCTTTCCCAACATTATCCATTCTATGTCAGCTAACATTGACCGTCGGTCGAGGAAAGTGACGATAGCTAGGAATATGTACCGTATGTCCTAACCATCTCAATCAATGCAAGTTCCCAGCTTCATCGAATGACACAGCACTCGACCGATCGATGTCTCACCTCAATATTACTCACCCTATTATGCCACTTAACACGGGAAATAGAAAACAGACACCTGTCCATGATCAAAGACAGCTAGCTGGGATTTTCCTGTCTTCCATTTTCAATGATCATGTCTCGATCACAGACATAAAAAAGGATAGAAAGGACTGCCGAGCAGAACACACACTCTTTGGTCGGCAGTTGGACTTCATATTTACGCCGGAGATGGTATAAGTTGGTGGACATATGCCAAACGATCCTTCTTTATACGTGCTGAGATTTCGGCAGCATTAGCTAATGCAACTCCTCAAATAAGTGAAGTAGTAGCACATGTCTAACCATCGCCTCCCCCGACGACAGACATTACTAGCTGATACAGGTGCAGGTTGGAAAAGGGTAAGTGGTGGTCAAACAAAAACATGCCATCAATCCATGAAATCCCTGACAGTTAAACTGAGTCAGGTACGGAGATGCAGACTCCCGGGTTGGGGCCCTCGGGACTGACTCTAAGAATCAATCGCTGGAGACAATAGGTGACATGGCTCAAAATCGTTGTAAATGGCCAGCGCACATGTATTCAGTCTCTCTAATCTTTCATATTCCTTTCTACCATTACCCATTCTGTTTCACTCTTGTTAAACTTGTCAAACTCTATTCATTCTCTTCACTCATCTTCTTGTCTACCTTTGTGTTCTATTTGGAACGCGGCAACTGGAACTGCTGCACTTCGGTGAGAAGTTCTATGTTGAATCCAGACAGACACTTCCCGTCAACCTGACCACTTTAGTAGGTGGAGAGGGATTCAAACGGGTGATTCAGTGGCATCTCGAATCTAGTGAGAGCGATAGCTTCACAAATTTTACTAAAGAAATTGAAGATACTCCCACCGAAGAAATCGATTATTAATTACATTTCATCATAGTCTGGCTAGTAAATAGGTCAAATGATGTATGTAGTTGAAAAAGTAATTTACAAGGTTTTTGTGCTTATTGACGGTTTATGTATTCTTTTGGTATTGCTTTGCATTCCCAGTGAAATATAGGACTTTAAGTTCTCAAGTTTCATTAGCAGTGGTATCATTTTATACGGAGTAGGGCGGCTCATAGTAGTTACTCACACCCAACCTTCCCCTTTTACTTGTCAAACTCTATTCATTCTCTTCACTCATCTTCTTGTCTACCTTTGTGGGCTATTTGGAACGTGGTAACTCGAACTGCTGCACTTCGGTGCCAAGTTCTATGTTGAATCCAGATAGAGTCAATACGCACCGCTACTACACTCCCTATCTTTAAGCTAGAAGTCATTGGTTCTATGTTTAAAATCAGGTAACCGGCGAGAAAGGATAAGCGACAAGTTACGAACGATTCAAGGGCTAACTGCTCAGGAAAGGGAGATGGATTGGATATACACTGTGAAAACCGTCGAGTGATATAACGCACCATGTCCCCAAGTAGAACCAAAATGAGAAGCAATTTGGGTGTAGGCTTCAGGGTGACACGGAAAAGATGTGTGGTGAGAGCTGGTTGTTAGCCAAAATTGGTGGACATTAATTTACGTCAATGTTTGTCCCCAATATTAGTCGAGAGAAAAATGAGAACAAAGACTTCGCGTAGACGGTTAACACATAGATTAACTGACATTCAAGAAACAGAGACAGAGATGCAAGGCTAACTTTCTGTGAGAAACAACCAATCAGAGGACTGTATTTTTCTGCCAACAATTGTCTATAATACTGTACATGGAAATCTATAAATATGTGTTGATTTCCTTAATAAACGATCAGTTGCCTGGCCCTTGTCTTCTGTTGTTACAGATGAAAGCTTATGGATGATAGGAATCGTGGAGCCAGCTAGGAAGGACTGCAGAGACCAGAATGAAACGAAGATATGCAGATGAAGATTTATGTTCCGCTCGCAACCCGAGGGAATAATAATAATGATAAACGAACAGAATTCTGTGGAGACGTGGCTCATTGCCTAAAGCGCTCAACTTTTAGCCAATCTCTACAAGATTCGTATCACGCACCACCTAATAAAGTCTGGATATAGCTCATAGCCTGCCTGATGCATAAAAAACCTGTTCCGGGCAACTAATAGTTTCAACAACAGAAGAGAAGAGGAAAATCCGATGATTTCCTTTGCTTATATGCTTGTGTACTTGATCCCGACCGATAGTTGCTCCCTTGACGTGGTAGGCGGACTTGCATTTAGCATTCATAACGATTAGACTAAAAGTAGTTACGGACATAGTGTAGGATAATTACGCCATGCTGAGGATCTATAGGTAGAGTCGAACTGTCGACGAACAGAGATGTAACAGTGGTAAGGCATATCCCTCAGATGGCCAGCATACCAGATATGCTGCCTCAACACTCTGTAGAAGATGAGTTAGAAAAGGTCAACTGCAGAAACTGTACATCCCTATTTACCCCATGGCGGTACGTAGCCTGCGGTAAGTTACTAATACGGACACATCTCAAAAAGCAGTTCAAACAGGCTGTATGTGATCGGTCCCAAGCAGTTGTCCCCTGGGCTCAGAGGTCACGCAAGACTAATTCTCTTTCTGTTTCAGCTACCTCAAGAAAAAATTAACTTCCACGATGTGGGCAGCAGAGACGTACCAACCACCCACAAACTTCCAAAAGCACACGAAACTCTCCCGATCATAACCCACCTTCATCATATTGTTTTCCTTCTACTGTTAGTACAATTCTACAGGCTTATCCCTCAATCTTCTCTTCACTTCATGATCAATCAATAATAACGAAGAGAACCGGAAAAAACAATACTGACAGTCTCCTAAAGCTACAACACTGTCGTCAACTTCATATTGGAGTATTTAACGTCCGTAATCTTTGCTAAATTGGACAATATACATCTCAATAGCGAGAACTCTGACATCTCGACCAAAGGGTTGTAAGGTTGGTGTTTCGGAGACACGCATACAAGACCACATTCACCTGACCAATAGAGTTTTTTTCAATCTCTTTTTCTCTCTCTCTCTCCACTTTTTTACAAGGAGTTTGACAACTTGAACTGCTGCATTTCTGTACAGCTATGTTCTATGTTGAAACTAATCAGTCAATCAGTGTGTGTGTGTGTGTGTATGCGTGTGTGCGCGCTCGTGTGTGTACTTGATTACACTCGACAGAAATTAACAGTTCGAAGTATATTATTATTAATATTAATACTATTATTACTACTAAGAGACAGAATGTCTACACTTTACATGGATAGTTATAACGATCACATCAGTCAGTTAGTTCATTCATTATGCAGTGAAATATGAATGTGGTCCATACAATATTTCCATCTAATCAACATACATATACACAGAATGGGAGTGTGTGCAACACAGTACAATCATACACATACGTCAATCTGCATGTAATCCTAATAAACACACACACGCACACAGAATGAGAGAGAGAGAGGGAGACGAGGGGCAGGGCACAAATATTAGAACATACGAGAATAGCAAAGAAGGAGAGAATAAAAACAATACAATGTATATATGTATAGCACAATATTTATATACTATTAATAATAATTATTATTATTATAACTTTATAGCTGACCAACTAACATTATTATTAATATTATTATTATGATTAATATTATCATTGCTTTTGGTTCTCTCATAAACACAAGTCTTTGTACATACAGTGAGTGAGAAAGACAGAGTGTGACAGAGAGAGAGGGGGGGTACAGGGGAGGGAGAAGGAGGAGGAGCAGGAAGGGGCAGTAGCAACAGCAGCAGAAAGACAAAAATTGAAGAATACAACAAAGGCCGACCAAATACAATGGAAGAGAAAGAAGATAAAGAGGGGAGGGGTTGACAACACAGAAGTAGTGAATGGGGTGATAAATACGATGGATATGTGGGATTGTTCCTCTCCTTTAAAAAGCGCGTGCGTGTGTATGTTGTATATCTTCAGTGAAAAAGAAAAGGATGTGACAGTAGATAACAGTTGTTAGTGCTGCTAAGACAACACATAAAGCAGTCAGTACACATGAATAGACACACACATGCACGCACGCACGCACGCACAAACTCACAGTTGTACATAAATAGAGGATAAAGGTTGTAAAAAAAAAGGATAACACTGGTAAAGGGTAGTGTGGTATGTATACACGAATATTGAAACTGGAATGATCAAGAAAAATCATTCAAATTTACACACACACACACACACACGTACAAATATCATCAAGTTATTCACAATCCTTGTATCCATTTTCCTTTTTCTTTCACTCTCACCCTGCTGTACCTATATCCCATCCATCCATCCATCTATCTACAAGGGCACATGCACCACTAAAATGTAAGTAGAGAAGAGAAGCGCACAATTGCAAAATAAACAAGGTTAAGGGGGTGGCGGGGAGGGGAAACAAATCGTCAATAACAACTACAATCAAAAAATTATCTTCCATTAATTAATTTCATTTATATTTGGCAAAAAGCTTACAAAAAAAGAAGAAGAATGCAACCAGAATGGAAGGGAAGAAAGAGGAAAAGGCGGGGGGAGCGGGAAACCAGAACAAGTCAGTAAGTATACACAGATAGGGAGAGAGAGAGAGGGAGAGGTGACAATGGGGTGAGGGAGAAAAGATCGGGCATGGTGATATAGTAAAAGCAATTATGTTTGATTTCGAAGAATCCAGTCTCACATATTCCACGCATACACACGCACGCACGCACACAAACAAACAAACATTTACAGGATAAATTTGTTATATATGTATATATAAACGACATGAAACAATCGTGATTAGGATGAGACAACAATAATAATAATGAAAAAAATATTTATATATATGCATATATATATATTGATAGATAGATAGACAGAGTGACTGAACTCACTGACTGATTTCCATTCACGTACAATACACAGAAGTAGGAATTATGCTTTGAGACACACACAATAGTGGACGACAGATCTCTTGCTTCGTTTAGTCCTTCCTTTCTTCACAAGCATTTATATCATACAAACACAGCTTGATAATGTTTTCATGAGCAAATAGAAAAGAAGAAGAGAAAAAGATGGGAGAGAAACAAATAAAAAACTAGACGACAGATGTGGGTTGTAACTACACCTGCATGAGATTGGAGCAAAGAAGAGTTTTACACAAAGAGTGAATACAGGGAAAGTAGAAGATTGCGCGCCCCCGACAGAGTGCCACTCACTCATGTACACACACACACACACCAATTACATCATCATATTATTATTAGTAGTAATAATAAATGAAGAATTCCTTCACAATGTTTCTCACTATAAGCAACCTGGATGTCTTGTGGATGGATAATAAAGGACAGAGGTAGGAATACAAAACCAAAAAAAACAAAAACAAATGAAGAAAAATAAAGTAATAATATTATAATAACACACACAAGGATAAAACGACGACACGTGAATCAGCATTTAAAAAAAAACCCAGAAACATTACAAAACTAAAAAGATTAAGGATGAACTGAAAAAATTATAATAATATATGCATGTGTATAGCTAGTTGGAGTGTGTGTGTGTGATGTACACCCCTCCCGCTACAAATTTAGGGAAGGAAAATAAAAATAATAAGGTAACCTAAAATAACAAAATAATAACATTGAGGAAACAAATTCAAGGAAAAGAATTAAAATAAGTCCCGCATAGAACATAAACTGAAGATCCGCTCATGAAAAAGGTAGCCGTACATTATTATTATTATTAAGGTTTACACAGAAAAAAGAGAGATTGTATTTACGCATCAAAACAAACTATGCACTTGTCTGTGTGTGTGTGTACGTGTGTGTGTGTATGTGATGTATCTGTTGTACGCAGTACATACACATTACACACACACAAAATAGATAATGATGGAAAAAAAGAGAAATAGATTTTAAATTTGTGAACCATCAAAGACGCCTTGATTGACATTCTCATTATTGTTATTATTAATATTATTCTCATTATTGACCATCGATGCATTAGGTGGTGGTAGACGATTAAAATTTGAATTCACACTTGATGACGTAGTAGTAGTCTCTGATGTAGCGATAATTGCATTGGTTACAACAGGAATTGAAGCTGGCATAGATCTATTTGTAAATAAAGAATTAACAGGACCACCACTGCCAACACCAACACCACCACTTGTTCGATTATGCGATGGTGGAAAATAATTCACATTCGAGTTGAGTTGTTGCTGCTGTTGTTGTTGTAGCGGTTTCAATGGTTGTTGTTGCTGTTGATGTTGTTGTCGAGTGTTGAAAAGACTAGCCAATGTTGCTGCTGCATTCGATGAATTCATCATTGATGGCGATCCAGTAGTAAGTGAGTTAGCCGTATACGGAATTATTGATCCAGATGTATTATTATTAACAGTATTATTAATATTATTATTATTCATAAGTGTTTGATGATGTGTATGCGAAAATGTTTGTTGGCTCTGTTGTTGTTGCTGCTGTTGGTGTTGTAGTTGACGCGATTGTTGATATGTAACCAACTGTTGTTGTTGCTGCTGATGCTGTTGTGTTGGTAATGGTGGAGCAGCAGCAGGAGGAGCAGGAGGAGGAGGATGAGGCTGAACATTACCAGCACCATGAGGACCACCGGGTAAACCAATACTGACAAAGGCGCTTAATGTGCCTGAACTAAGACGAAATGCTGCTGGCGCGTTGTCAAGATCAGAATACAAAATAGTCATTTGATGAGTTGATTTTTGTGCTTTGAGTGGATCCCAAAAATAATAATCACCTTGTTCAGAATTATTATCCGATGTAAAATTTGCTCCAACTATACGTGTAAGCCATATTTGTTCTTTTTTATGAAACCGCCATTCACGTTGATATCTTTAAATGAAGAAAGAGATGCGGTGGGGGGGGAAGAAGAAGAACCATTAAAAACACTACATTTTGCATACAACACTATTCACAAAAAACTCTGACTGACTGACTAACTGGTCTCAACGTAGAACTTTGCACAGATAAGCAGCAGTTTGAGTTGCCCCCGGCCGATAACTGCTACCTTGTCGTGGTGGTGGTCGGGCTTCAATACCGCAATGACCCAACAAGCTAAACTGTCTGAGACTCATGCCCCTGTAGGTCCTACCATGTCAGGAAGGTTGTTTGGATAGCGGTTAAACTAAAAGCAGTTACCATGGGGTACATGGGTCCCAGTATCCAATCGGATCAAACGGCATATGAACCCATATGCGTCATCGGAAACCATAGGAATGCAGCTCCTGACGCTGCTCCGCTGCCTTCCGGTTTAGACTCCAAGTCAAAGGCTCGGGGGGGGCGGTCCCTTAATAAAACCACCTGCTTCGGTCTGGGCGCCCGGGCAGTATCTCAGCCCTCACACAATAAATCAAATGAAGCAACAGCTTAAATCAGTAGCTCGAAACGTTATCGGATATGGCCAAGAATCGCAGTCATCAATGGCGAACGTGTTGCAATCTCCTTTTTTCTTCCCTTCCCGATGATAGTTAACCAATACTGTTTGAACTTGTTAAGCATGACTGTTTTCCTTCCAGATGAAGTTCTTTATCAGTTCTCTACTTATGTTTTTTTCTTTTCTTTCTTTTTTTCTTTTGATCTGTGTTGTTTTATTATTGTGTGGCGCATCCTTCTTGGTGCCATATTGTACGAAGTTTTTTATGCGTTTAAATAAATAAATAAGTTTGAGTTGCCACATTCTATGTAGCACACAAAGCGCTACACATCACCTTCAGACTTTTTAGTCGGTTAGAAGTTTCAAGAATGTTCTCCTAACCTAAAAGATTATTTTTACTGCTTCAATAATCATCTCCTAGATACAAAATGGAAGAGGACAGATTGAAACTAGGCAGACGATAAAAGTCATTAACAATCACACGTCTACTAAGTAAATCATAAACTTGTAAAAATCCACTTCTGATGATATTAGATAGTTGGAGGCAATCGGCCACAGGAAGCCTTGGTTGACCTGGTTTCGTGCTAGTTGGCACTCACTCATCAGCAAGGCGTATCTGCAACTACCTTGAAGGAACTCATGTCTCTAATCTAATATATCATCAAATCAATGTGCACCGTGATGGCGAGCTACCTAGAATGGTGGCCACATTGCAAACCAGACTGACTGGTGGAATTCAGTTTGTACAAAAAAAGAGAAGACACGTCACACTAGTTACTAGTGTTCAATTAAAATCCACTTCTATTAAATACTTTTTTTCAAAGTATTCGTCAAAGATTCTCACTTCCGAGAAACACATTTTATAGGACACTGAAATCAATTTTTTTAGAAATAGAATACCGAACGACTGCTTGCAAAGAGTTATATGAGAGACACAATCAATACACTATAAAGCTAAGTATATTTCTCAAGTACCTATCTAACCTTGCATTCAGGAATTTAGTATTTCTTAATTACCGTCAAAGTCTACTACAAAACTACTGAGTTAGAAGAGTACTTATTGATACAAAAACCACTGAAATCTTATAACTCTTAGATATTTTATTAATTCTTAAGAGCCCAATTATAAGCATTTCGTTTATTTTTCAAGTTTAAATACGGATTGGTACCAATTAGAGAACCAATTTGAAGTATCGGACAGCCGTTTCGTCCTAGTTGGGGGCTCCTTTCTTCAAAGGTTCGAACCCAGGACCTTATGGTTACAAGGCAAATGGGATCCGATCCAACGGCCCATGAATTTCAACTTCTACCAATTTGTGATTTTAGAGGTACTAGCACTAGCTAATGTTATCTGTGCAGAGTATTTGTCCTCATGCCCAACCAGATGGACCTCTACTGATCACGAGGCTTCTCACTAGAACTCCGACGCAATTTTATTCTACAGCCAGTCACTAGTGAATATAAGATTACCTTTCAAGAGTTGGTTTGTAGGGTTTCAATTTGCATACATCCGAAGCCCCATGGGCACGTACTACTGATGAGTCCCAAAGCAGGACTAAACAGTTGTCCAGTACTCATTGGTTGGCCAATAGTTCTCTAACTGATATCAATCTGTGACCAAACTTGAAACAGATCAAGTCGCAACAAACTAACTCTTGATAATTAATCTGATGCTCGATAGTAACTGGCTACACGACGAAGTTGACTAAAGTTATTTCTAGTGATAAGCTGTAACTACTAGTGGGTCGATCTGGTTGGGCGTGAGGACAACTACTCGCCGATGACAATGGCTGGTGGTCACACTAACACATCACGAATTATGAATTCTTCCTAGGAAAGAAATGAAGAAAGGAATTTTTGCTCAACAAGCATTGATATTCCTCCCATGCAGTTGTCATGGAGCCCTACTTACTTACTCAGTGAGGAATAACGACACTACACTTCCCGGCTGGACAAAGAGGGAAAATCAATCGACGAGGCTATAAAGTTACATAGATTGAGATGGCTAGGTCACGTGCTGTGCATGCCTAACCATCGCCTCCCCCGACGATAGGCATTACTAGCTGATACAGGTGCAGGTTGGAAAAGAGTAAGTGGTGGCCAAACAAAAACATGCCATCAATCCATGAAATCCCTGACAGTTAAACTGAGTCAGGTACGGAGATGCAGACTCCCGGGTTGGGGCCCTCGGGACTGACTCTAAGAATCAACCGCTGGAGACAATAGGTGACATGGCTCAAAATCGTTGTAAATGGCCAGCGCACATGTATTCAGTCTCTCTAATCTTTCATATTCCTTTCTACCATTACCCATTCTGTTTCACTCTTATTAAACTTGTCAAACTCTATTCATTCTCTTCACTCATCTTCTTGTCTACCTTTGTGTTCTATTTTGAACGCGGCAACTGGAACGGCTGCACTTCGGTGAGAAGTTCTATGTTGAATCCAGACAGACACTTCCCGTCAACCTGACCACTTTAGTAGGTGGAGAGGGATTCAAACGGGTGATTCAGTGGCATCTAGAATCTAGTGAGAGCGATAGCTTCACAAATTTTACTAAAGAAATTGAAGATACTCCCACCGAAGAAATCGATTATTAATTACATTTCATCATAGTCTGGCTAGTAAATAGGTCAAATGATGTATGTAGTTGAAAAAGAGTAATTTACAAGGTTTTTGTGCTTATTGATGGTTTATGTATTCTTTTGGTATTGCTTTGCATTCCCAGTGAAATATAGGACTTTCAGTTTAAGTTCTCAAGTTTCATTAGCAGTGGTATCATTTTATACGGAGTAGGGCGGCTCATAGTAGTTACTCACACCCAACCTTCCCCTTTTACCGGGCCTGCCACCAACTAAGGGGGGTTTTTGAGTAGTGCGTTGGTTGGGGATCAAACCTCGAACCACATGGCGAGCATTCTATCACTGCACCACCGACGCTTATTGACGGTACTCACCATTAATAATTTTCGAATGGAAATATATTATGGGACTCACCACAGGGACCGGAAAACATAATGTTTTACACAGAAGTTTCAAATATTTCAAGGTTAAAAGTTGCCACACAAAATGTTAATCTCTCATTGATGAGCGTACTGTTGTTGAAAACAAAATCCTCTTAAATTAACTGTCGAGACGCAGCTTACCCGAGTAATGACACTTTACATTCAGATGGAAGTTCAATCAATTTGTATGTAAGTCAGTATGTAAGAGAAATCAATTCAAATAAATAAATAATTAATTAGCCTTCAAATAAGATCTTCAAGGTTCTTAAAATTCTTACAAAATCAACAAAATGCACCTTTTCGTTAAATTTTGACCAATTTAATTTTGAAAAGTTCAAGATTACTAATTATACAAACTTTTTTCTCAAAAAAGACTCACAGTTCTTTGGCTACAACTAATTGTGCTTCTTCTCGACAACAATTATAAAATAACCAAAACAATGTTTCCTCGGATAATTGATTCATTGGCGGATCAGGTAAACGATCAGTAATTAAATGTCGTATCAGATACTCTGGAGGGACAGGATAGTCCATATCATGCGGTCGTCCAAAACATGAGTCATGACATGGTGAAACCAGAGAAGTGTGAAGTTCACTTAAGGTAAAAAAAAACAAAACATAAAAAGGTGACAAACCTTTATAAATACGTATTGACTATGAAGAAAATGTATAGAATACACTATGTTACACATATGTATATTAACAACTCTGTAAGCATTATTCTAACACAGAAAACGTAAAGATACTGAAGATTTCCATGGGTGTGTAGGGGAGAACAAAGAAATTCGTCAAATCAATAAAACCTTCAACGATAAATTTTTTTATCTGGGTAAATTGGGTTTTCAAGGGACAAGAGCTCGGTAGCTTCGTTGCGGTGCGATTGTGTATCACTATAATCTATTATCACTAATAAATACACCTTTCAGCAGTCGTAAGTGTTATTATTCTCCCTTCACTAGTTGGGGCGGTGTTGAGAACAGCGTGGACAACAAGGTTAGGCGAGCTAGAACTAAAGAGTCAGCAGATAGTGTAGCCAGGGTTTAGCTCTGGCAGGAGAGATGATCAGAGCGTTGAAACCAACAGGAAACGGGATCGAAGTCGTTCAAGTAAACCTAACTAACTGGTTTCCTAGATGTGTTTGAAAAATTGTCATCTGAAATGAAAGGATACTTTTCAAATCCCCGGCCTCCTTTAGAGTAATCGGATACATATTAGAATACAGGATAATACAATGAACCATAATGAGTCTATCAGAATTGGCGATATCATTTGATACGTGGAGTGGAGCTGCTTGAAATGGTGGTCCGTTTGTCGAATGTGGTTGACTAATAGTAAGCTGCAAATCTACTGAATTCAACACACAAATATTTTGAGCACTTACTTTAAAAAAAATGGTGAGGATAAAAAGTTTTAATTATCAATTAAGTGAACCAAAAACATTGCGAAGGGTGTAACATAATTAATGTCCACTTAGCAATCCCACACTATGATATTCAAGGAGAAGGAATTTTGTACTTTAACTTCAGTTCTCTGCCAATGCTTGCCTATAAAGGGAATCCCGAGAAAATACATTGCACTGATTAAGGCACTCTACTCGTACTCATGCAGCCAGGTGAGGGAGGGCTTACGGCGAGTTGTCATCTGAAGTGGTGACCACTAGTGGTGTCTGCCAAGGATGCCCATTATCCCCATTTCTATTCAACTTCATCAGAGATGTACTAATGGACTTAACCCTAACTCACTTCAGCGACTCAGGGATTCACTTGTTACCACCACGGAATGATCTCGTTGACTTAGAATATGCAGACGATATAGTCCTTCTAGGCGAAAAATCAGACACAATACAGCGGAATCTTCTGAACACCTTGAGCTGCAATTTACAATTGATTGGCATCCGATTAGCTCCCGCCAAATGCAAGATAATGCTACAGGACTGGACTACACTGACTCCTAGTTTAGAAATAGGTAGGGAAGTGGTAGAGCACGTTGACCGCTTCACTTATCTGGGAAGTTGCATCAGCCAGTGCCAACGGGTTGATCTCTGACGAAATCTCAGCTGAGTACGGATACAGAAGGCTAGTTTCGAATATGCCAGTTTACGCCGTCTCTGGCGTAGACGTGATATCCGACTTGCTTTCGACCAAAGGGCGGGTGTATTGCTCATCAGTCCGCTCCGTCCTCTTTTATGGGTGTGAGTGACACATGGCCATTGAGAGTGGAGGACATGGAAAGCCTGGTTAGCTGTCTTTGATCATAGGTGCCTGCGCTCCCGTGTGAAGTGGTATGATAGGGTGAGCAATATTGAGGTTATACGTCGAGTTCTAGATAAGCAGGGGAAATCAATCGACGAGGTTGTGAAGTTACATCGACTGAGATGGTTAGGACATGTGTCACTTATGCCTAGTCATCGCCTTCCTCGACGACAGGCAACGTTAGCTGATATAGGGTCAGGCTGGAAAAGATCCAGTGGTGGTGGAGGTCAAACCAAAACATGGCTTCACCAGTCAATGAAATCCACGACAGTTAATTTAACCAGTCACGTAGGAAGGTGTAGACTTCCTGACTGACTGGTTGGGGTCCTCGGGACGGTAAAAATCAATGACGACTGGAGGTAATTGGTGATATGACTCAAAATCGTTCTCAATGGCTAGGCTAGTACAGATGCATCCACTCCCTGTGACCTATGATTTCCAATGAAACTGTTTTGTTCACGGTATCAGACTTTAGGCAAAATATTAGTTTTTAAATTTAAAGTGCGTGAAACCAACGCATTTTTATGGTTCATAACTAGCACACACAGAGAGAAACATTTGAAAAAGTCACTAAAAAACTGAACAGTTTCAGGAATCAAGTGATGCAGAAAAAAAAATGTGATCACCACATCTATAACATGAATGGTTGCAGATGCGCTACTGGACACTGTCTGTCTGTTTTCGACATAGAACTTTGCACATATGTGCGGAAGTTCAAGTCGCCACACTCCCTCCTTACAGGACACAAAGCAAGAGAAGAAAGTAGAAGAAATGCATAATAGAGACAGTAAACAGAGGTGTGAGACAAAGGAATAGAAGTAACGAAAAACAAAACAATTTCATTGGAAATCATAAGTCACAAGGAGTGGATACATCTGCGTTAGCCATTGAGAACGATTTTGAGTCATATCACCAATTACCTCCAGTCGTCATTGATTTTTACCGTCCTGAGAACCCCAGCCAGTCAGTCAGGAAATCTACACCTTCCTACGTGACTGGTTAAATTAACTGTCGTGGATTTCATTGACTGGTTTGACCTCCACCACCACTAGATCTTTTCCAGCCTGACCCTATATCAGCTAACATTGCCTGTCGTCGAGGAAGGCGATGACTAGGCATAAGTGACACATGTCCTAACCATCTCAGTCGATGTAACTTCACAACCTCGTCGATTGATTTCCCCTGCTTATCTAGAACTCGACGTATAACCTCAATATTGCTCACCCTATCATACCACTTCACACGGGAGCGCAGGCACCTATGATCAAAGACAGCTAACCAGGCTTTCCATGTCCTCCACTCTCAATGGCCATGTGTCACTCACACCCATAAAAGAGGACGGAGCGGACTGATGAGCAATACACCCGCCCTTTGGTCGAAAGCAAGTCGGATATCACGTCTACGCCAGAGACGGCGTAAACTGGCATATTCGAAACTAGCCTTCTGTATCCGTACTCAGCTGAGATTTCGTCAGAGATCAACCCGTTGGCACTGGCTGATGCAACTTCCCAGATAAGTGAAGCGGTCAACGTGCTCTACCACTTCCCTACCTATTTCTAAACTAGGAGTCAGTGTAGTCCAGTCCTGTAACATCATCTTACATTTGGACACTATGATTACGTGCGACAAATAATATGGTTAGTAAGAGAAATAATAGCATAGCGTACATTGCAATCCAAAACCCCTGAATTCGTTATTAGTTACAGTTACATCGCATTGCCTTAGAGGACGATTAAGAATGGAACTCCAAAAGCACTGCAGGCGAACGGCTCACACTCAGAGAAATACATTAGGCATATTCAATTAAAAGTTAACAGAATTACTACTTTCATCATTTCTTCTCTCCGGTAAATTTATGAGTCGTATCTAGAATTAAACACATTGTACCAGCGCTAATATTCTAGAATCAACTTCATGAACTCTCTTACAAATTGCCGCGCCTGGGCAGCGATGATTCGAGACGTTCATGAAGCCGGCTCATCCTCCCGTAGGAGATAGCCGAAGTAAAGTAAAAGTAAGTAAGTAATCAACCTTGTACTTTGTGTTCTGTTAAACGTAATATGACGCTACAGGATTGACCTGTAACGATTTCCAACTTTGGTATTGAGTACTGAGGACGAGATTGTTCTTTCCTAATTTATGGAAATGACATTACAGCTAAGGGTAGAAAACATAAGCACTGCAGACTTTTGAAGATAGATTTCTTCGATTCATTGCGCATGTGGGGTGGAGACAAGGCGTAAGTAGTGTTAAGATTAAAGGCAGTGTTAGTAGTAGTGGGCAAAAAAGTCAACAGATAAGCGGTTAAAAATTTTAATCGACTAAGGTAACTGAGATACGTCTCAAGGAAGTTTGACTTCAGACTGAATGAGATTTAGCATACAACTTTACACAGAAGTGCACCAGATTAAGTCGCTCCACTCTATGTACCACTGTCTGTCTGTTTTCGACATAGAACTTTGCACATATGTGCGGAAGTTCAAGTCGCCACACTCCCTCCTTACAGGACACAAAGCAAGAGAAGAAAGTAGAAGAAATGCATAATAGAGACAGTAAACAGAGATGTGAGACAAATGAATAGTAATAACGAAGAACAAAAGTTTCATTGGAAATCATAGGTCACAGGGAGTGGATGCATCTGTACTAGCCTAGCCATTGAGAACGATTTTGAGTCATATCACCAATTGTTTCCAACCATTGGTTTTTACCGTCCCGAAGACCTCAACTAGGGTGGTCTATGTACCACACTAAGGTACACAAAAGAGAAGACATATATGAGAACTATAATAAACCGAAATGGAAGAGAGAAAGCATAGTAACCTAGAACTGTCTAGTGGATATGGGAGATTACACAGAGTGAATGCATATGTTCCGATGAAAACGATTTCGCGCCATATCATCATCAGTCTCTAACCACTGGTTCTTAGCATCACCAGGACCCTGCCCTAACCATGCAAATTCAGTGTACTGAAGTACATTTAAACACAGCTCTATTACTACCTCCTACATATCATGATGATCAAAAAATTATAGTTCTATGCGTACCCTACAGCAATTTTTCTCACAGCAACAAAGTATTTCATACATACTTCTCAATAATGATCTGGTATGACGGATAGTCTGTCTGTCTGGCTCTGACGGATAGTCGATAGACTTCGGTCTTACTGTCGAATTACTCTCCTGTGAAAAAGCACTCAGCCTCGGAAAGGTAGTTCCTATTCACTTCCTTTACTAACCAGCGTTCTTACAAAAAAGAAAGAATGTGAATGTCTGGAGCTCTTCACCTGACCGATGAACATGGAGAGTTCACACCTAGCGGAGCTGGAAAATGGTGATTCCAAATCAAAAGAATGACTTATGAACCTGTTTTGGGTACTACCACAACCAAAAAATGCAGTCCATGGAGATTCCTCCGATGATTTATGAATCAGAGTGGTTCTTTAGAACAGCCACCTGCCTCGGGTATCATGGCAGTATCTCCGCCTTCAAACAAATTGTGGAACTACAGTTCAACAAAAAGTCCGAATAAACTCTTTGCTTTTATAACCTGTTACACATATCATATACTCAGTCATTCAGTTTATTGACCCACTTCACCTACTTCGACCAATGCAAATCGCATAGTATCATCATTTCTTACAAGATAAATGTGGCTCATACAGCCTGATACATGGAAAATCTACTCTGGATTAGTAAGGTAATCAAATCGATTCAGTATCACTGTACTGTTACGGTAAATCACATGTATAAACTACTTTATTATATTTCTGTCACCTTTACATCTCTTAGCTTTGTTTTCATCAGGTGCTCCGTATTACTGGGAATCTCAACCTTGTTTTTAGTTTCTAGAAAATTTTCCCCAGAAAACTGGTCATCAGTTAGATACCTATTACGCCTCTTCTAACATTATATATCCCATTTAGTCATGCCACGTGCGTATGGTGATGGAGATGGAACAATAGATGGGTCTGGTCCAAACCATGCAGTCTCTTTCCCTACATACACTATGCTTCCTACAATATTTCAAAGAAGTGATTCGAGTGGCTTCTCCATCTGTAAACTCAAAGTACCTTTCATGTACGACTATCCAGAAGCACCGTGACATCCACGTCCAGTTTACTTCATGATAGAGACGAAGTTGCACTACTCGAATGAATCTCCACTAACAGTCGTTTAAATGTTGTTACGATAGGTCATATAGGAGTGATAAGCAACCGGCCAGAGAGCCATTGCCTTTCTGTCATCTGTACTGATGGATTGTAACCTGTATGAAATTAAGGATGAGTTCTACCATCCACCGAGTAACCTAAAGCAAGGGCGTTCAGTAAATACCTTTGCGCTAGCTGGAAACCGAAATGCAGATACAATGCGTTTATAGGCTCAGACTAGAGTCTTTTGAGTAAATATTCACGAGTCAGATGGTGAGGACCATCTTCTACAGCTTTGCACAGGCTATAGTATATTTCTAACCACCACCAGCTTCTGGTATAGTCGTCACCATATGATTACTTGGAGTCCTCTCTTTTTTAAGATAAGATAAGCTTTATTCCAAATCAGTACTTGTGATACAGAATGGAATTCTCAGCATTTTACTGCAATATTGCATCCAGTTAGTACATTAACAATAAATATAGTTCTACATAGATTAAGGTTATCTCATTCAGTTTTGACAACAACATATTAGCATGTCGGTAGCAAAGCCAAAATTTAAACAGAGTGTTTGAAGGTGTTAGAAAACTGTCTGTCTGTCTGTCTGTTTTCGACATAGAACTTTGCACAAATGTGCGGAAGTTCAAGTCGCCACATTCCGTGTAGCACGCGAAGCAAGAGAAGAAAGTACAAGAAAAGCATAATAGAAACAGTGAGCAGAGGTGTGAGACAAAGGAGTAATAAAGAAATACAAAACAGTTTCATTGAAGATCATAAGTCACAGGGAGTGGATGCATCTGCGCCACTGAGAACGATTTTGAGCCATGTCACCAATTGTTTCCAACCATAGATTTTTACCGTCCCGAGGACCCCAGCCTGGAAGTCTACACCTTCCTACGTGGCTTAGACCAACTGTTGTGGATTTCATTGACTGATGCCAAGTTTTTGTTTGACCGCCGCTAGCTTTTTTCCAGCCTGACCCTATATCCGCTAACATTGCTCGTCGAGGGAGGCGATGGCTTGGCATACGTAACACATGTCCTAACCATCTCAGTCTTTGTAGCTTCACGACTTCGTCGATTGATTTCCCCTGTTTACCTAGAACTCTACGCCTAACCTCCATGTTGCTCACCTTATTATGCCACTTTACACGGGAAATAGAACGCAGGCACCTATGATCAAAGACAGCTAGTCTTTTCATGTCTTCCACTCTCAGTGGCCAGGTCTCACAACCATAAAGGAGGACGGAGCGGACTGATGAGCAGTACACCCGCCCTTTGGTCGATAGTCGAACATCTCGTCTACGCCAGAGTCGGCGTAAACTAACAAATGCGAAACGAGCCCCTTGTATTCGTGCTGAGATTTCGTCAGAGATCAGCCCGTTGGGGCTGATGGTACTTCCCAAATAAGTGAAGCGGTCAACGTGCTCTACCACTTCACTTCCTATTTTTAAACTAGGCGTCGATGTAGTCCAGTCCTGTAACATCATCTTGCATTTGGCGGGAGCGAATCGCATGCCAAACATTCGTAGATTGCGGCTCAAGGTGTTTAGAAGACTCTGCATTTCGTCAGCGTCTTCGCCTAGAAGGACTATATCGTCTGCATATTCCAAGTCAACGAGATTATTCCCCGGTAGCAAGTCAATCCCTGAGTCGCTGAAGTCACCTAGGGTTAAGTCCATTAACACATCTATGATGAAGTTGAATAGAAAAGGAGATAATGGGCATCCTTGACGGACACCACTGGTCGTCATCAGTTCAGATGACAGCTCGCCGTAAGCCCTCACCTGGCTGTATGAGTACGAGTAGAGTGCCTTAATCAGTGCAATATATTTTCTTGGAATTCCCTTTACAGCCAAGCATCTCCAGAGAACTTCCCGATCGACAGAGTCGAATGCTGCCTTTAGGTCAAGAAATATAATGACTGTTGGACGCCGGTAGGAATGCCTATGTTCTAGAATCTGTCGGAGGGTGAAGATATGATCAATACACCCTCTTCCTGGTCTAAAGCCTGCCTGGCTCTCTCGTGTTTGTGCTTCCCGAGCACCACTCAGTCTACGCATGATTATTGAGCCTAAGACTTTAGATACTATATTAGTCAAGCTAATCCCTCTGTGATTATCACAGGAAGACTTGTCTCCCTTCTTGTATATGGGGATAATCAGTGACTTACACCAACCCGATGGGACTTCTTCTGATTCCCAGACGCTGCCTAGTACCTCAGTTAATCCGGACAGTAAGCTGTCTCCACCGTACTTAAATACCTCTGGAGTCATTCCATCAGGTCCCGCTGCTTTGCCTAGTTTCAGATTGGTGACAGCTTTAGTAACCTCAGTTAGTGACGGAGGACCTGTGTCTATATCCCATTCAGGGAGGTGTTGGATGCTCGGAAGGTTGAGCGTGGCTGTGGGCAAATTAAACTGCTCCTCATAATGCTCTTTCCAACGATCCAGTCGTCTATCCTGGAGCTAATTATAGTGCCATTTTTTTCCGAGATTGTCTCACTAATGATTTGTCTTCTCCCACCCGTTTCCCTGATGAGTCCAAAGAGTTGCCTGGTGTTGCCTATCCTCGAAGCTTTCTCCATCTCTTTGGCTTTTGTCGCCCACCACTGTTCACGGTCCTTGCGGAGACTTTTCGTAAGTTTCCTCTTGTGCAGCTTTCGCTCCTCATTGAATTCGGAGCTCGCCGGAATAAGTCTTCTAGCATCTATCAGTTCGGATGAGGCGGTGGAGATCCAGTGGTTTTTACTCACCTTTGGGTTTACCTTATTCACAGCTTTTACAGCTGTATCTATGGCTGCCTGGATATTTTTCCAAGCTTCTTCAGGGTGAGCACAGCTGTCGAACACAGATATGTGTTTAGCTAGTTCTTCCTCAAATACGGATTTAGTTTCCTGATCGAGCTGGGGACGTGATGGTTTTACCGCCAGCTGTTTCCTACGTCCGTTCAGTCGTAAGCACACCCGAGCGCGGACCAGTGCATGGTCGGTATCTACGCACGTGTTCCAGAAGGAGCGACAATCTCCTACCGACCCACGCCAACGATAGCTTATTGCTATGTGGTCTATTTGTGTCCAGCGTTGGTTTGATGAAGGGGGTCTCCAAGTCAAACAGTGTCTCTCCTTGTGTTTAAAGTTAGTGCTTACAAGAAACAAATGATTATCAGAGCAGAACTGTAGGAGACGGTCACCGTTGTCGGTTCGCTGGCACGGAGCTCCATAGGTGCCACCGACATCCTTCTCAGATTGACACAATTTCCCTACTTGAGCGTTAAAGTCACCAGCTAGAACGACTATGTCTGAGCGTTTAGCCTTTCCACCAAACTAGACAGCTTTTGGTAGAACTCATCCTTCGTTTCATCTGAACTGCAGTCAGTGGGGGCGTAGGCGGAGATTACGAAAAGGCATCGGCGAGTAGTGCAGTCCTTCCTCCTTCTTACTGATCCGTTCAGGCGGACAGCACACATTCGGCTATCTACCGGGATCCAGTCAAGCAATGTCTTTTCTGCCCTAGTACTCAAAGCTATCCCTACGCCAGCTAATCCTCGTGAACTAGCTGTGGCATCTCCTGACACCCTCAAGGTGAATTTTGCAGATTCAACCTGTTGGCCAGGTGGGGTTAGGTGAATAACCACACTTGGGTCTTGTATGCGTGTTTCTGAAACACAGCATACATCAATGGCTCGTGATGCCAGGGTCTTGGCTAGTGATGCTTGTTGTCCTATTTGGCAAAGTGTCCTAACATTAAGAGCTCCTATATGAAATTGGTGGCGCGGCTTTAAGAGGCTGTCGGTGGTGGTTTTTTGGCTTCCATCGTTTTTAGTGGACGCAGAGTGGAGAGGAAGTGGAGAGCTATCAAGTCGAGGAGTTGCATCAGTGGAAGGAAGGCAAGATGATAGAGATGAAGATGAAGACAAAGATGAGTGAGTAATAGAGAGGTTTCGTGTGCATTTCGGATTGTGAGGGCGATTGTTACTTCCCGGCTGCCCACACCGTGGAAGTTGGTTGCGTGACCGCAGAGCCCAGGGGACAACTGCTTGAGGCCGGTCACACGCGGCCTGTTTTTGTTCGTTCTTTTTTGTTTGGTGTGTCTCAGTAGCAGATTTATCACTCCCGCCCTGTGACACGGCAGCAGGAAGCGCGGTCGTTGTTAATCCGGGCCACGGCCGATCCGGCATGAAATTTTGTAATTTTGTATTGGACATGATGTTGGATTGGGTAGCTGCTTTTTGTTTAACCGCTATCCAAACAACCTGCCTGGCATGGTAGAACCTCAAGAGACATAAGTCTCAGCCAGTATAGCTTGAATAGATCATTGCGGTGTTCAAGCCCGACCACCACGTCAAGGTAGCAGCTTTTCGGTTAGAAAACTACATACTACTAGCATATTTACTGGCGTAAGCGATAGCAAAATGGTCGAGATATACAGAGTGTGAAAGAACGAACAAGAATGTTTTAAGTAGAGTTTGTAAGGAAGACAGAAACAAAACAGCACATAACAAAAATAAATACAGAATGAAAAAAAAGTAGAGAGAAAACGTTGTACCTGTAAATGATGTGACTTGGAAAGACGAGATCCATTGGTTCTACTGACTATTTAATAAGTTAAAGGTTTCATGCCTAATGCTTTCTTTATCGCACAGAACACGAGCTAGGTAGGGTATGGATGAGTTTTTGTACTTGCTAGTGCGGGCATAAAGTTTCCTATATAGGCTTCTGGTTTTCCCTGAAGAGATACATGGGGAGAGTTGTGAATGTAGAGGGTGTTGTGAGTCAGATAAAATGGATTTCGCCCATTTTTCACATGAGTCCATATGCCTGTCCACCAGAATATTAACAAGCTGGCTAAGTGACAAACTGCTTACCCTGCTGACAACCTTTAACATCCTACGTAATAAGGTATAGTCTTTCTTCAATAGCCCAGGAAAGACTAAGGGGAGCAATAGAGAATAATAGGCAGAATACGGGAGTTAACAAATTGTAGGAGTAAGGGTTGGGTTACACCAGAAAGTCTTAACTTCTTGATGTAGAAGGTAAGACGGAATATTTTCTTGGAAATCGTCAAGATAGGAGACGACCAGGAAAGATCAGAAGATAGAGTGACGCCTAGGTATTTAACTTCCGACTTGGTTTCAATTTCAGTGCCATCTATATTGCACATCTCGTGAGTCCTAACCAGTTTGTTTAGGTCAGATTTGTGCCTAAAGGTGAAATTAACTGTTTGGCATTTGGAGGGGTTTAAGGTGAGACCGTTTTCCTTGGACCATTGGCTGATTTCTGATAAGAAGCCATTTAGTTTAGAGCAGTCACTTTGATATTTGACAGGTAAAGATACAGTTAGGTCATCAGCATATTTGACAAAGTTAATGTCATTTGAAGATGGTAGGTCATGTAGGAAGAATGAAAGGAGAAGTGGGGAGAGTACAGCCCCTTGGGGGACACCTCTGTCACTCAGCCAGGTCTCACACTACTATCAGCTTTCGATAGTGTGAATGCACAAGAGACTCCTCCTCCTCCTCTTCCTTCTAGAGCAGTCATCTAGGTTCCGACAATGCTTTCATGTGTGTCAGGTCTACTTTGGAAACTAGTGGTGTTCATTTAAGCTGTCCTAACATATTGGACGTAAGTAAATTGGTTGCAGCCAAATATCAAACAGCAATCCAGGGCTATCTATTGGTCATCAAGTGTAGACGAACGCTACGCTAGTTGTTCTTATCAAAAAGAACCGTGCAATGTATTATTATTCTCCGCTTAGGTTCCAATTGGAACATAGGGTTTCACCACATCTACACTTTTTCCTACTTTCTGCTGTCATCTTTAGCCTGCCACATGATTGCCCATAGTCCTTCATCTCCTCTCATGATCTCCTCTACGTCACCATCAGACCCCAACTCATTCAGGTTCTACTCGAGCGATGGCCCGGTGCGCGACGTGATTCAACTTTCTCCTTAGTATGTGTCCGATTCATCTCCAATTTCTTCGTCATATTTGTTGAGCAATAGGTTCTTGGTTGGTTCGTTGCCTCCTAGATTTGCTTGTTGTCGATTCTTTCTGGCCATCTGATCTTTAGTGTGGAGTAAGAGAAGGCAGCCGTTGACAAAAGCCTGCAGTAGCCTGTTAGAAATTCTTTTCGTAACGAGCATGACAAGTTTCGGACCTATATAAAAACACTAACTGAAAGTTGAAAGTTCGATTCTCGTTGTTTATGCTGAGTGCAGAAAATTACAAACTGATTTCAGAGTGATGAAGGTGTCTGTCTTGCCTTTCCGTTTCTGGTTTTAAAAATAGTCATCCGTGCACTCTGCCTGTAGTTGAAACGATGCCTCCTAGATAAGTAAAGGAAGTAACCTCTTGATAGCGATTGGTTTTTTTAGTGGCCACAGAGTGAAGAGGGAGTGAGGAGTGCTGGTTGTTGGTTGGTTGGCTATCTTTATCGCCTCCATCTTCTCGGAAAGAATGTAAGTAATCCATATGACAATAATGGAGATATCAGTTGGTCACCATTTGTCTCAAAAATGCCAGTTGCCTCTGTGCTTTGCAAGCCGATAAAAACGCGTGAAAAATTCGTTCGCAAAGAATAGACTGGGATTTACCAACTACGTTTTTTTCTCTTGGTCAACTGTACCACTGTCCGGCAGTCACATTCCTTAATATCATAGCTGCCATCAGTCTGCTGAACGATACCGTTTATTATGAAGTGTACTTAGGAGATTTATTCACATTCTGAAATCCTATTAAAATATCTTAGGTACAATGGAGTCATACAACTACAGAACATCACTGTTGTGAATCAGCGGTGACACTAAATAAAACTGAGCAATTTAATTAAGCGCCCATTAACTTTTACAGCGGTGACAATCTGAGAATAGATCTGAAGGATGTAGGCGGTGACGGCGTAGATATTCTACTTTTAGAAAGACTACTTGATCATGAATATCCAAATGATATCGTCTCATTTCTTGATGACATGCAGACTACCCAAATCGTTCTGTCCCAGTGCAAAATGTTGCTGGGTTGTCAAGAGCTTGCGTCTACCCCTGTCTTGCAGGTGAACCGTTGGAAGTAATCGAAAAGTTGGTGAATCTTTTAGTTGCGTCAGAGCAAGCGAAGACTTGACGGATGGAGTTTCTAGTCTTATACCGTAAACCAAAGCAGTATATACCAACTTGAGTTACTTCTGGTGCTGTTATCTGGCCGTTAAAGATCAATTTTGCAACAACTTGGTGCGTACAGTCATTCTCTAGGCTTGTGAAAAATGGACTCTTTAAGTTGAGGATGTAATTTGTCAATAATAAACGCATACCATGGTTATACCATAAATTCTTAAAAATATCGAACATCACTATTTATACGTATTGGTTATTCGAGTCAAAAACCAATGTTTTGGCGGTAATATTCCCTAAAGCAGTGGACAGTCTCTCTGACAATGAGATAATTCATATGTGTGCACTGATGTCACTTATTACCATGAAACGAG
The DNA here is from genome assembly GCA_944472135.2 of Trichobilharzia regenti. Classification (NCBI taxonomy): domain Eukaryota; kingdom Metazoa; phylum Platyhelminthes; class Trematoda; order Strigeidida; family Schistosomatidae; genus Trichobilharzia; species Trichobilharzia regenti. The sequence goes on from OX235267.1 coordinate 43,807,929, forward strand.
GACTGAGTGACTGATTTTAGCATAGAACTTTGCACAGATGTACAGCAGTTCGAGTCACCATTCTCCCTCCATGTTACACACAAAGCAAGAGAAGAAAGCAAAAAAGAAATGCAAAATAGAAATAGTAAACACAGATATGAGGCAAGAAGAATAGTAATATGGAAGAACAATACAGTTTTTTTGATATAACAAATCACAAAGAGTGAATGCATATGTGTCATAACAACGATTTCCAGCCACATATCACCATTTGTCTCCAGCCATTGTTTCTTACCATCCCCGAGAATCCCCACCCAAGAAGTCACCACCACCCTACATGGCTTAAACTAGCTGTTATGGATTTCACTACCTGATTATATGTCTTGGTTTGACCACCACTAGATCTTTTCCAACGTGATCCATCCTATGTCAGTTAACATTACCCGTCGGGAAAGGCGATGGCTAGGCAGGCGTAACACATGTCCTAACCATCTTAGTCGATGTAGCTTGACAACCTCTTAGATAGATTTTCCCTCCTGACCTAATACTCTCCAGCTAACCACAATATTACTCACTATATGAAACCATCTAACACGGGAGATAAAACGCGGACATCCATGATCAAAGACAGCTAGCCTTTTCCTGTCTTCTACATGAGACAAGATCGGCGTTCAGTACAAAACTTCTTACGGAAACTAAGTTGTCGTGAAAACATACTGAATATGAGACAAACAAATGCGAAGTAATAGTCGCCAAGATAAACTGAGTTCTTAAGGTTATATAAGTAAACCATTAGAAGTAAGCGATAGCTAGTCTCCGAAGAAACCAAAGAAATAGATTTCGTCTGAGTCGTCAAATACTTATACATCCACGCGAGTATTTCATTCACTGAAAATGGAACTGTGTGGTTTTTATTCAGTATGTTAGCGAATCAGAATAATTACAATTCTGTACTGTCATTTTCAACTAGTCTCGACTGACCCCCTTTCAGTGAAATTTGTGACAGTGTTCAAAACCTATTCATCACATTCACCTGTATTGACAAATTCATGAAAAATTAATGAAAAAAGACTAGCATTTCTACATTACAGCCTAAAAGCATGCATAATCAATTTTGAAGCTTACCCAGATGTTTGCCAGTTATTATGCAATGAAGATAAATCCAATCCAGGAGCTAACATATTCAATGTTGCATCATAATCACCCACTCGAATGAGTTTTAATAAACCCAACATTCCAAACTGATCACAAATCATATTTTTAGGAATATTTGTAACTAAATGATTAGGCAGTAGCTGTATGCCATTTGAAGCACCGACAGATTTAGAAGGAACATTTGAATAGCTTGGCTGGTTCGGGCTTGATGATTGTGCCATAACCTGATTGGGTGTGTGGCTAAATAACCGTCGAGAATTTGTAGAAGCAGGAGTTTGTGTCACAGAACTGGCTGACAAAGAACGATGAGTAGCAGATGTTGAATTAACAGTTAAGGCACTCGTCGTTGATACTGTTGTTGTTGTACTAGTCGTAGGCTGGTGTGAACCAGGCAAAGCGGGGAAATCTTGTTTAGAAAATTCTAAAGGAGCTGCCTGACTATTTGAGGAATGATTAAATTGTTGATTCATTTGACTTAAGCTTTGATCAATGTTTGATGACCCCTTGGACATAATGGAAACATAGTTTCGTAACGGAGGCTGACTTGCCGAGGAGTGAAAGGTTGTTGAGGCATTCCCACTCCGCCCAGTCGAAGTTAAAATTGGAGGAAATTCCGAAGGGTCCAAGGTAACACCGCGAGAAGACGAGGACAGAGAAAGATTTGTGGGATTTGAAGGACTATTATCATTTCCAACTGAGTTCGAATACAGACTACCAGGACTACGATTAGAAGCCATTGCCATAGCGGTGTTTATGGGGATTGATGGGGCAATATTTCCAACTCGATTGTTTGTCAACTCATTTCCAGCTGTCCGACTTACAGTGGACAAGGAAGAGAAAAGGGCAGATTCAGAAAATTCCTTGGAGGACCTGTTTGATTACCATTATAATTTAATGCATAGAAGTATGATGGTCCATTTTCTAGACTAGAATCCAGTGCAGTTGGATATGTTGTCCGACCAGGAAACGCATTGGGTACCGGATTGACAATTTCACCATTTCGTTGAGAAGAACCAGGTCTAGAGTTATAACCAGTTGTTGAAAGAGTTGCAATATCACTGAAACTAGGTGGTGTTCCAGCATTCACTGAATTACCAGTACCGAACAAGGGCTGATTCGTAAATAAAATAAGAAAATGAAGAACTTATTCAAGACTACAATCAGAAGATAATTTACCACTAAAGTACAATCTATATATTACCACACAATTTGTTTATTTGCTAGGAACAGGGTTAATACAATATACATCTCATTTTGATGGTATGGCTACACGACTCAATTTTGTAAAAATTAATGCAAATAGCAAGAATTTATTGATTAAGAGACATGAGAAGACAATAGTTATTATGATTATGAATCGATATTTACTAGTACAACAACTTGAATTAAAAACACGGCAAAATAATAAACTCATAAATACGCACATGCAATTCGAAAATCTAGGCCGGCGATAATTCAAAGATAGACTAATTATTCAAAATACTAGTATCGAACAGATTTGAATTCCTCAGTGAAATTTACGAAATAACAGTGTACATAAGAATGTATACTTATTTATAGATATATGAAACTACCTGAGAACAATATTACTTATTCACAGAAATCCACTGGTTCAGTTATTGGGGCACTCTAATTGGGGTTTCCCATCACACCTACAATTATACTGCCTGACTGTCCAGAACCTACCACGGTATGACAATGGAAATGTGACTAATCGGCTTAAGCTCCTGACTTCTAAGCAGTAGGTCCGGGATTCGAATCCCCTTCCGGATATTTCAGCCTGTGCAACTAGGTTGTGGTACCACCAGTCCTCAAACTACAAGTGTGGCCCGCAGTTTGGTACTGTCACGTACGGAATCCCAACACTTCATTACATGTCGATCTTCAGTCAATAATTTTATTATCCACCATCAGACAAGAAAATGATAAATAACTGATGTGGAGTTGGAGCTTATAAGTCTAGATAGCCAATTTTTAATCACTTAGTCACCCAATCGAATCCCGTTGTATTCAGAGGGCTTTGGCGGGGAGCAATAATTGTTATCCTCCAGAAAGTAGGTGTGACTCAATGCATAATGTATGGACTTATACCAGGTTATTGAGTTGTCTACTGTTTGTCATTATCACAAATCAACTGTCGTGAACTTAAGCTTCCTTGTCTTGACGCAAATAACAACCTGGTTACTTTGGTCAAGACATTTCCACAAACTTATTTAAAATACTGCACTTAATTCGAAAGCAGTCACACTGGTGTAGGAACGGAGGTATCTTACACTGAATTTCAAACACCCTATTATATATCGTTTGCTTGTTACTTCTGTCTTGTTTTTTTTTTACCTATAAAGGATTGTAAAAAAACTTAGATCAGTCCTCCTGATGGATTACGGTTGATGTAAACTGTGAACACTGATACTTATAAAAGACAGTATGGTGTTCCAAGCTTAACTTTTGTTACTTAAATGGTGAATAATGAATCATCTAAAAGAAGTGTCTCTAACAAAGTGAATGATAAAAACGTCATCGGTGTCACTACCTGGTTAAAATACTACGAGTAAAGTTCAATTATGGACTACTAACCCAATTCTTTCCCGCTAACGAAACAGCTAAGTACTATGGTGTCTAAGAGCTTATTATTCGACAACACAAAAATGCAACGTTACCAAAGTTAAGTTGTACTCCTGGTCTGGATAAATCATTAAAAGAGTATATTCAGTCAATGGTAAGATATGGAGAATTTAGAGTGGTAGATTCGCAACAAGTATGCATATTCCCATTAGTCATACGCCAGTATTACACCTCCAGTCATGGTGATAATTTAAAGGCTGAAAATGCTGAAACCTAGGGGGAGTAAAAATAAACTGGAAAATATGATAAGGAACTAGTGCTATGGTGGCTGAGAAGTATTCGTTACAAAGCCCATGAGACATTATCAAAGTTTACTCTACTTGTGTTGAAAATATACTAGGCTGAAACACTTATAAGTGTCTGGCTACATTATGGTTCCACGTTTAAAACCAAAAGAATACACTCACCACAAAAAACTGTATCTATGCGTTAGTCTTAGGGATTTGACTTGTTCTGCTACATAAACCGTATATTAGAGAATACGTATTACACGAGTCAACATAACAACTCACCACTAGATTAGAAAAATAAAGGACGCATTAAAAGGCAGAACACCAGTGAACATTTAGTATGTAAATGCAGTTATATCTTATAGAAGTGTAAGTGATTAAATTATTTGGGTGCAAGTAATTTTCTAAGGTTCTCTAACAGTTTTACAATCCTTAGACGTGAGGTTTACAACTTTGGCTACATTTAAATCTACGTAATACCATTATATGAGACTGTTAATATACAGACGGTAAACTGTTTATAGTATCATGATGTCAGATGATATGTATAGCTTTCATACAAATGGTACTAAAAATAGTTGTGTTGAATCCGAATACCGCTTGACCAGATATATGACAGCTGCTAAACCAAGCCATACTGGAATGAGCAGCTTGTAACGACAATAGATTATTTCCATGGTAGACGCTCTACGACCTGAATAACTTACACCATAAGGCCCTAAAATCTATTACTTTACAAATTTAACTGATGCTGACTTCAAACAGTAACAATTACGACGTAAACATACTGTCTGAGTAGTTGGGTACAGTAAAGTGGATGTTTTCAATATATACAATGTGTTGTTACACTACAACAACATCCGAAACAAGAAAACTCACAGCAGTCAATCTAAGACCAAGCAGTGAGTATGTTCTATTCCACAGGTCCATTAAATTAAAATGAAGCTACTATAAGACGGAAAACAGTCTAGGACAATAAGGAATGGTGAGTTAAACTTAATGAATGTTATTCATGTACCTATTTCTGCCAAATAAAAATTTCGAAAGTAACCAGATACGATCGAAATCCACTGAGGTACCAAGCGACTTCGTCCAGGAGATTAACGTTATCACATTCCGGAAGAGCATATGCCCCGATGAGATGTGTATTCCAAACGAAGCGTTTTAAATGACTGACTAGAAGATGCGAAAGTAACACAACAAACTCATGCCAGTTCATGCAGTAAACTATAAACTGAAAAGAAACAGTCAATACTTTGATCAACAGGACATTTGCTTCGTAAAGAAAGGGACTTCCATCACTACAAATAGATAACATATACCGAAATTCGGGATATAAAGAGAAAAGATTGTTCTTATATCACCCTGATCACGTTTATTTCAGGTACACACGTGAAAAAACTTACCCTTTTCGTAAAATTACTTCCGTACGTAGTGACAGGTTTATTATAATCATGCACCATAGCCCTCCCCATAGTATATCTATAGAATTAATGAGTAAGGAAATATCCAACATACTGTGTTTGAGTGTTCCAGGGAACAGAGTGGTCAGCAGAAGTAAAACGCCTAAAATTGGTTAAAATGGACATCAGTTATATAGGTTGTTCCTTACTGTCCTATTCCTGCCATAAGCTGTATACATTTGGTAGATTTAACACTAAACGTTGATATAAAGTAGTTAATTGACAACATACATGATAATTTATACACAGTAAGATCAGAAGATTTATTTTACTGCTGTCCCCAGATAAAAAAATAGTACAAAAAACGGAAGTGAGAATACACAGTCGTCCTTATTATGCAAACTGAACTGGGGAGCTGCCGCCATTCATAATGAGTCACTTAGAAGCAATAGCCTTTATGGTGTAATTTTCGTCTCAGATTGGCCAGAAAAGGGAACTGAGTGAAAGAAACTTAAAAAATTGACGAAAGAAATCCAAAACAGACACTTTTTCTGCTAAATTTAAGATGTTATAGTCTGTGTTTGAAGCGCCAAATTTGAAGTTGACATACACCCGTATCTCACGTTTTGTTGAGCTTCTCGAAATACGATATTATAACAAGATTCTAATTCAAACTCATGTGTTGCAGAGATATTTGAAATGTTTGATAACATGTAAGATGAAGCAAATTAAACGTGGTGATTTCAAAATACAGTGTGAACAAACGAAAGAGATATCACTGCTTTTCTGCCGAAAAATACACATAATCTGACTCAGAGCATGTGTTTTTCACTTTCGACCTTCCACACTAGGACATATAAGCCATTTGAGTGAATAAGACTAGGATGTGACAGTATGATACATAGTCATCACAGTCGAAATTTCGGAGACGTCTAAGAAATGAGTATCACATATACTTCCACCTTGAAATTTCCCTTCATAGTCGCTAGCACCGCTTCCTATTTAATGTAATGTGCCAAGTACGAGAACCAACCTGATTTTTTGATCACACTTACACTAAGTTATCCTGTAGAGAGGTCTACTTTGTCATCGGTTATTATACCGAGTTCATTGCGAGTGCCCTTATCCACAGGACCACATATTCCATCCCCACTCTTGAGATTGCTGCTTATAAATGAGGCTCAGGAGTTAAGCGGGTTGGTCTTTGGAACCAAGTTGATGTGGTGGGAAAGTATGGCTTAGAGGTTCTGTGGATCGTCGTAAATTTATATTGTTTCAATTATATACTAGTGCTGCATTGGTTGTGCCCTGGGCAAAATAGTATTAAATTATTTCTTGTCCCGAATGGTGTCGCTGTTTGGGGCAACCCTGTAGGGACAGAATAGTATTAATGCATAGGTGACCACTAAAAAAGAAGCAGAACTCTGGACCACAGCAAGATTCGAATCAGTGGCCTCCAGATTACTTGTTCTTCCGTAGTCTGTGTCGTTAGCTGAGATATATTTACAATCATTTCCATTGTTTATAAGTAATACCCATGAATCCTATTAGCGTTTATGCCACTCATGTGTCTGACATCTGCTTCGGAGTTCTTCAGAAAATCCAACCCGTCTTACATTAGTCGGCCACTTTAATGTTGCACAAAGGCCATAGTTATCCACCCAGGCCAAACACTTATAGTGAAAACACCATATAAGAGATCACATTGAGTGATTTGGATGAGATTTATTTCCTTTGGAACTGTCTAAAATAAGCCCCGTTGACTCGATATGATGGAAGCCAGGAATTTCTTCAAGTTTCAGATTGTCTCTCAGCCAGTGCCTCTCTATTATTCGTTTTGAATTTGTCTATTTTCTATCCTTACTATGGTTGAACGTAAGTCATTTTCACGATACATGACCAAACAGCCAAACTTGCATTCGTTCGACCGACTTGTATTTCCATTCACATTGCGCCCTTTTGGCTAGACAGTGCAAAAACATGGTCCTGCATACCGAGGTTGACTTCAATAAGCATGTGGTAAATGGTCCATGTTCACTATCCCTGGCATATATATGCATTCAGATGCAGGAATTGAGCAAGTGAGTTTCCCCAAATGTTCACTCGCCATATGACACTTAACTCACACAGTCTAAAGGGAAACGACCTGTTTGATCGGCGAAGTCGTGATGAATACTCCGGCAGTGTCCAATGAAGCGATGTTTTGGCAGTACACATGCTTTCCAGAGTGAGAGAAGTCACTGGCCAACAGAAACTCCATGAGGAACCCTTCGGATAGATTTTTATCAATGTTGCCTTAGATAGTGTAGACATTACAATCAATGACTTTGTTAGTTTGGCAGTAAGAAACTTAAATCACCTTCAGCCAGACCCTCACCATGGTAGTGGCATCGTAATACCAGTGGCAAGGAACCCCAGAGTTGCCGAAAATCCTACAGCTTTAGTAAGTATGCAGAGACAGAGAGGAGCTACACGGCGGGAGTGCATTAGTGGTAACCAGTAATGGTAGCTTATAATAATAATGTATATTTTCATATAAACATAAATTTACATGAAAATGCATGCCATTTTTACAGGCACGATCAAGTATGATATAATATCAAATCGTAGATTGCCTACAAGTTATTAATGTTTGAACAGTTAAATATTTGATACATATATATAAATACATTCATTGTCTGAACCAGGCCGTATAGTTATTGAATTGTACAGTTGTCCTCCAGGTTTCGCGGGAAAATTGACTTCGTTTCGTTTTCAACCCGTTGTTGTATGCATACGATAACCAACCAATATTGAGGTAAGTACAACGTTTACAATGGATTGAAGGCTGTTTTAGAAAAGTAAAAGTGCTAAGGTGAATCATTAAAGTGCAATGAAATAGGTAAGTGCAAGTATCATTAATAAATGCATATATAAAGGAAACTCCCTAGGCTGACAACGTTCATTTGCAATATATAATGCTACCCATATATGTCTTACTATCATGATGTCCATTTTTGGTTTTAATACATTTATCCTCATGCAGTTTTTTATTTCATACCTTTTTGTGCACTTGGTGCACAACCCTACCCTACAGAGAATAGGAATAGAATGAGTCTAATCGAATTCATAAAGAGCTATAAATGTTAGCTTTAATGAAATGTGATGAGGATCAAGTAAAGACGTCATTAGAAGATGAATGAGATGAGACATTGTGAAGTGGTATTTAACGATCCGACAATGGATAGCAAGTTAATTTATAAGATGCCCCATAAATCTGTGCAGATCCCACGCAGTCGCATCTCAACAATAGGCTGAGCGAATGGTATACATTTAAAGGTAGAAGCATTATCTGTCAAGGCGTTCACTGTTATGTTTTTCAAGATAAAGATCTAGGCCCTCATAAGAATCAGAAATATCTCGAGCCTTCAAATTGCGTATTGCTGTTCCTGCAAAATGGGGGGATTGATCTTATTGACCACCACCATATCTACTGATCAGCTAGCGCCACCCTTCCTCCTTTTATGATGTTAGGCTCTGAGACTATGATTATTATGGCTACCGCAAATATATTGCTTGGTACCAGACATGTTCGTACCTCATATTCCACCTCCCTATCTTTCTTTATGAGTTCTTCCAATAGGTCTCTACTTACATCTTCATGAACATATTATATATGTGTGCATGCGTCTCAATGAACAGATTACTTTATAAGAAGTTAAAACCTTAAAGAGTAAAAAGAATAGGTTTTGTGAATAGTGGAGAAAGATTCAGAAGAACACTATAGTTAGGGTTCAATGTAGGTAGTATGAACTGAAGGTAAGGTCGGTTGGTAGGACTTATTGTACTAAGTTATCATGACAGTCTTACATATAGTAAACATTTGACATTGCAAAGTAACGTGTCTAAACATATTATGAAAAGATATTAACACTGAACCAACAAAATTTTAGCATTTGGTTAACAATACTGCAGAAGGGTTGTTAGTCTTTCAGAGAGCTGTAAAGTAAACCAATCTATATATGATAAGAGTATAATCAATGTTGTAATTCGCATTAGCAAAGAATACATTAAGCTCATCAACTAAGTGTCATAAGGAAAATAAGCGTGGCAAACCAAGAGAACACTTGCTGCATAAATATCTTAATCATTTTAAGTATTTTAATCACAATCCAATTTCAAGAATTGAATATGCACAATTACTAAGTATTATTATGTTGGGCTAGGAACTAGCGTTGTCAATGAAGTTGAAGATTGAACGATCAATTCTTGGTTGTTTGCTCAAAATCAACTTCCCCAATTTTCGCGGAGGCATCAATACGACAGTCATCGTCTCATCGGTCGCTGTTCAGAAAGAAGAGTGAAACATCGTCAGAAGTAATACTATGATTTATTATTGTAATATTTGTTCACAGACCTTAGTTCAGTTATTCTTTTTATGTGTTGGTGTAACAATAAAGAATTCCAAAGCGGCTAATCGGTGTTTTGGTTTTTTCGTCCGTTATAACTAAGCGTTTCTGAAAACTTCAAAGAACAGCGTGGGCCCGAGCGTAGCAAGAGCTGGGCATTAACGGTTTACGAGACGTGGCTGACAGTTTCTGACGATAGAAACAGATCTGGCGGATTCAAACAGTTGGTGAAAGTTTGGATAGTCTCCGTTCATTTTTCCTGGTGCCGGTCAAGTCCTCTTTGAACAAGCAATATCTGGAACTTTTTGGAATTGGGTCAAGTTCAACAATGCCTGGGTCAAAGAAGGGACAGAGTGTCTTGGATGCAAACAGGAAAGTAAGTCATTGTGACTTGTCTGTTAATTGTAACGATGTGTCTGATGTTAAGCATGACATGGTTGATGTTACTGTTTCGCCGTTCAGGGATAATAGGAACATCAAACTCCCTAAATTTGAACCACGGTGTTTTGATGGAAACCCGGCTGATTATTTACAATTTGTAAAGGAGTTTGAGATCATGTTGAGTGGTTTTTTATTAAATGATGAATTGAAGTTAATGTATTTGATGAGATATTGCACTGGAGATGCTGCAAGAGCTATACAGTGCTGTAAGTTTATGAAGCCAAAAGAGGGCTACGATGAGGCTATGAGCATATTACGTCAAAGGTTTGGAAGACCTTCGATGATTGTAGGGAAATTGTTCGAGGCTGTTAAAGGTAATGGTAGTCAACTACAAGATGACTCCAAGGCACTTACTGAGTTTTTAGATAATCTTATGACTTATAAGAATACCTTGATTTCGATGAATTGCATGAGTGACCTCAACTCGAGTTTTATACTAGAAGTAATAGCAAGACGCCTACCTACTCGACTGCAAAGGAAGTGGGTGAAGATAAGCTCCCGTATGGAGGATGAGGGTATCGAGCCAAAATTTGATGATATCCTGAAACTGGTAAATACTGGTGTCAATCAATCTATGAGCAAGTTTGCCAGTGTATTGCATCTCACCCCTAGAATAGAGCAGTCTAAGAGCAAAATGCAATCATTGATGACGAATAGGCCTCAGAGAGGTGGATATCGAGAAGGCTCCATGATGTCTAGTAATGCATATAGACCTAGTGAGTGTAACAGGTTTCGTAGTACATCCTCAACAGATAAGTTACAAGATGCAAGACAAACACGGTTGTGTTGTACACGTTTGCAAGAGGTGCATACAAAGGTGAACTGTGAACCAGTGAGCAAGTTCAGTGATAAGCTAAATGTAAACTCCAGGCCTGACTCCGAATTGTGTGACGATAACGGTGTGGTCAAGAAGTCTGTAGTTGCAACTGGTAAGCCATTGTTGAATAGAGTGTCACAGAATAGAGTTATTGCTTCAGAGTGCAGTTCTGACTACACAAGTTTACAAAGTATAACTAGTCAGAGTGAAGTTATAAAACCTTTTAGGATTTGCGAGGAGGAACCAAAATTGTCTACTTCTGTTATTAAAGAGTTTGAAAATGATGAAGTTGACGGTAAATTGAATATTTGTGGTAATGATCATGATACTTCACAGTTGTCTTTGGTTGATCATGATGAGATGAGGGATATGCCTACTACTGCTAAGTTGAACAAAGGTTCTGTACAACTTGAACGTGAAGTAGAAATAAATGCAGATGCAGTTGCAGAAGGCACGCATACTTGTGAGACCGTCAGTGTGATTGATCAGCATGTAGCCCACCTATCATCAGATGCTAGTGCTAAACCTGAGCTGATAGTAAAAGACAGCAGTGGTGGTGGTCTTGCAGGTAGACAAACTTCTGAAAGCCGAGCAACAACAGCTTTTGATCCACCGCTAACTTCATCAACTGATATCAATCAGTCGTCGTTGGTGTTGTCATCCACAATGAAACAGACGCCCATCAACTCAAGTATCTTGTGCAATGACTATGATAGTATTGGTGCATTTGAAAAGACGAAAGATATTGCTCAGTTTAGTGAGGATAAGCCAAGTGTAAACGAGAGAGTAATTGTTAAATTGACTTGCACGAATAAAGGCATTTCTAGTTTCAAGTTACTATTTGAATGTTATTATCTTTGGTGTAAATTACTCTGTTTCTACGCTTGGTTGACCAGATACGTCGTGTGTTTGTTCGTCATCTATATTCTACGATACAATGACATGAGCGTGTTGCCGTTCAGATTTGAGGATATAGCTGATAGAAGGAAGTTAGCAAATGAACTCTGCGACGATTTTCCAACCTAGGGCGTCAACCTGAGAAGGGTTGTAGGCGTACTGCTGTAAGTCCTACAATTCTTCAAAGGGTAGCGCATCAATGAGCAGTCCAATGTGCTTGGTGTGTGATTTTGTACATATGTTCATATTGTATATACTGAATTGATATCATCTGTCATCTAGCTGTTGGTAATTCTGTTTGTGTCCGGACGACTTCCACTTGGATCATCAACCTGAGAAGGAATGTAGGCGTACTGCTGTAAGTCCTACAGTTCTTCAAGGGTAGTTTGTCATGCCGGAATCCACAACATTTGATGTGTTGATTGTACATATGTTTGTGTTAAATAGTTGTGTGAGTTCCAATTGATGTAATTGTTGGTTAATCTTGTTTGTGTCCGGACATTCCACAACTTACAATCGTCAACCTGTGAAGGGTTGTAGGCGTACTGGTGTAAGTCCTGCAATTCTTCAAAGGAATTCCATCAAGACATGATCGGCGAGGTTGTTTGTACAATTTGTATATACGTGTGGTGTGTCATAGCAATTGGTGTATTTTGGATTCATTGTGTTTACTTGTTGTTTTCGTGTCTTGTTTTTATTGCGTAATTTTGTTAAAATTTTCGTCGTGATTACTTCTGAAGTTGTTTCGAGTCTTCTACATCCGTGAATGAATTGATTGATGTTAAAGAGAGCAGATGGGTCGTATACGCCGGGGAGGCTAGGCTATTGCTGAGAATGAAATGCACACGGAGATAATTGTTAGCTGCGGTCCCACACGCCGGGGAGAAAGAGTGTAAACGACTGAGGCTCGCATGCGTCACCGCTACTAGAACTGAGGCAGAATGAGTGACAAGCGATTGCAGTGGTAATTGGTAGTGAGTAGATAAGAGGATGTGCGTAGAGTATCATGAGTTGGTGCTATGGTCACGTTGCATTCTGCAAGAGTCATTCTAGCAAGTGGCGATTGTGTTGCAAGATGTCAAGAGGAGGCCTCTGTCTGGAGGCGCAGGTCGTCATTGATGTGTGAGATTGTGCTGTGAGTATGCTTGTGGTGTGTTGGCTTTTCTGTTTGTTTTCCATTTCAGCTCTGTCCGTGTGACCCAGGTTCTCGCAATGGCATCCAAGTCAACGTGTATTGGTCGTGAAGGAAAAAAGGGATGGATCCGTATTTTGCCGGGGAGTGTCAATGTAGTTGAAGATTGAACGATCAATTCTTGGTTGTTTGCTCAAAATCAACTTCCCCAATTTTCGCGGAGGCATCAATACGACAGTCATCGTCTCATCGGTCGCTGTTCAGAAAGAAGAGTGAAACATCGTCAGAAGTAATACTATGATTTATTATTGTAATATTTGTTCACAGACCTTAGTTCAGTTATTCTTTTTATGTGTTGGTGTAACAATAAAGAATTCCAAAGCGGCTAATCGGTGTTTTGGTTTTTTCGTCCGTTATAACTAAGCGTTTCTGAAAACTTCAAAGAACAGCGTGGGCCCGAGCGCAGCAAGAGCTGGGCATTAACGGTTTATGAGACGTGATTGACAAACGGTGACTAATCAAGCTGTCACTAACGGTCGAATTCCTTGAAAATCTGACTTCGCCGTCAGAAACTCCCAGCCACGTCTCGTAAACCGTTAATGCCCAGCTCTTGCTGCACTCGGGCTCACGCTGTTCCTTGAAGTTTCTCAGAAACGCTTAGTAATAACGGACGAATAAACCAAAACACCAATTGGCCACTCGAGGATTCTTTATTGTAACACCAACATATAAACACTGTTACAACTAAGGTCTGTGAACAAATATTACAATAATAAATGACAATATTACTTCTGACGGTTTTCTGCTGACTTCTTTCTGAACAGCGACCGATGAAACGATGGCTGGCTGATTGATGCCTCCGCGAAAATTGGGGAAGTTGATTTTGAGCAAACAACCAAGAATTGATCGTCCAATCTTCAACTACATTGACAGCTACTGATATCAGTCCTCAGGAGGTGCTACCTGAGACAACAACATTTCTTAGTAAATCCTTCGTGAATGTTCGTTTGCTAGTTTTCTTGCTTCGTTTGTTTTTGTCCAGTGTCCATCTCACAGAAAAGAAAACCAGAACTCTGAGAACCCCGCCAGGGACAAGAAAAGGAGTAACATCGACGAGACACTTTTCGAAAAGCGGGTGACACAGTACATGTAAATGGAAAATAAGATATATATGCACTTTTGACGCGGGATACAGTTAAAAACAATTAACATGTGTCAAATAAAATAGCATAAGCATGATATATAATTTAGTGGTGCCACTCGCCAGTCGTTGTCGATGGACATCTACGAGTAGTTGGTGATGGCTAAGTAGATCAGTGCCTTTGATATGCACTGTAGCTTCAGCAAAAAGGAACACCTACTGTGTAGGTTTGTATAAATTTTCGCCAAGAGAGACGTTTGTCTCCTCGAAATTCGCCATGACTTTCCATTTGCTGCTAGGTTACAACTGTCAATCACCATCTGTAGCAAGGAGTTTGCAGGTATTGATACCAGTGTAAGATGAGTGACGGCTTTCAATAAAGACGTCTGTAACATAGACAAAGCATGTGCCTATATATGTACGGTGACCTTGTCTCAAACACGAACACAGTCACAGATCTCGGGGTAACATACTCATATCTTACCTTTACTGAACATGCAAATAAGGCGGTATCTGATTGTAAACGTCTAACCGGCTTTGTGCTACGCAACTTTTACACTCCAGAAGCCAGGTTAGCTATATATATAAGATATGTATTCACCCCAAATCTGAATACTGTGCCCACTTATTCAGTAGCTTTAAATCAGCAGACGGAAAAAAAGTTGAAAGTGTCCAAGGATTCCTCACGAAACGCATATTAGGCTATCATCAGCAAATAGAATACCTTGACAGATGTATCCGACTGGACTTGGAACCCTTATGGCTAAGGAGAGTGAAGTGCAATTTATTTCTCTTATTCAGTTATAAGAAAGCACTGTAACAGTAACTCATCCATAACTAGGGCTAATCCTAAATCGTATGGACTACGCGACCATGACTACCTTCTTAAGGCTAACACCCATAAACTCACCATTAGGGCTAACTTCTTCACCATTAACTATTGCAAACTTTGGAACCAACTACCCTCTGAGATTAGATTCTGTGAAAAGCCTGACAGTTTCAAAAGGAGCCTAGAAAAACATTAAAATGTCCACTCTACCCCGTCTAAAAGTCCTCAACTGCTGATAGAGTGATGAAACAATGACATTTCAATATTTAACTACGGAAAGTACACTTGTCAGTCACGTCTCGTAAACCGTTAATGCCCAGCTCTTGCTGCGCTCGGGCCCACGCTGTTCTTTGAAGTTTTCAGAAACGCTTAGTTATAACGGACGAAAAAACCAAAACACCGATTAGCCGCTTTGGAATTCTTTATTGTTACACCAACACATAAAAAGAATAACTGAACTAAGGTCTGTGAACAAATATTACAATAATAAATCATAGTATTACTTCTGACGATGTTTCACTCTTCTTTCTGAACAGCGACCGATGAGATGATGACTGTCGTATTGATGCCTCCGCGAAAATTGGGGAAGTTGATTTTGAGCAAACAACCAAGAATTGATCGTTCAATCTTCAACTACATTGACACTCCCCGGCAAAATACGGATCCATCCCTTTTTTCCTTCACGACCAATACACGTTGACTTGGATGCCATTGCGAGAACCTGGGTCACACGGACAGGGCTGAAATGGAAAACAAACAGAAAAGCCAACACACAACAAGCATACTCACAGCACAATCTCACACATCAATGGCGACCTGCGCCTTCCAGACAGAGGCCTCCTCTTGACATCTTGCAACACAATCGCCACTTGCTAGAATGACTCTTGCAGAATGCAACGTGACCATAGCACCAACTCATGATACTCTACGCACATCCTCTTATCTACTCACTACCAATTACCACTGCAATCGCTTGTCACTCATTCTGCCTCAGTTCTAGTAGCGGTGACGCATGCGAGCCTCAGTCGTTTACACTCTTTCTCCCCGGCGTGTGGGACCGCAGCTAACAATTATCTCCGTGTGCATTTCATTCTCAGCAATAGCCTAGCCTCCCCGGCGTATACGACCCATCTGCTCTCTTTAAATCAGTCAATTCATTCACGAACGTAGAAGACTCGAAACAACTTCAGAAGTAATCACGACGAAAATTTTAACAAAATTATGTAATTATTGAATTGAATTTTTGATTTTCCCGTCGATTGATTGCACCGAAGTGCTAGGTCTCAGGTTGACATGCCGGCTTCTTGTGCAGATGCTTCGACGGTGTCTGGGCATTTAGTTATTATACAATTGGTGGATGGTGGCTAGCAGTGGAATACAGAATGCGCATTTCGTCCTATTTGGGACTCGTCAGCTGGATGTACCTTCATTTCTCAGTGAGTGATGATGTTCCCGCCGAGGTTCGAACCCAGTACCCATAGTTTCAAACGCCAAAGCGTTATCCACTAGACCACTTGGGCCACGAGAGCCACCTCTTGTGCGACGGGTCATAAATAAAAGCATCTGCACGAGAAGCCAACATGTCAACCTGAGACCGAGCACTTCGGTCCAATCAATCGACGGGAAAATCAAAAATTCAATTCAATAATTAATATGACCCGTCGCACAAGAGGTGGCTCTCGTGGCCCAAGTGGTCTAGTGGATAACGCTTTGGCGCTTGAAACTATGGGTACTGGGTTCGAACCTCGGCGGGAACATCATCACTCACTGAGAAATGCAGGTACATCCAGCTGACGAGTCCCAAATAGGACGGAATGCGCATCCTGGATTCCACTGCTAGACACCATCCACCAATTGTATACTAAAGAAAATTATGTAATAACAACAAGGTACGAAAACAAGTGATTCAAGACTGGAAATGAACACCATTTCGCCTAGTTATTCAAGAGGCAGGACAATGAACGAACCGCTATTTGGGCACACTTATTCTGATTTTTTGAATAGCCTAGCAACATGCTGCTTTCTTTCAGTCGTAATTCAGAGAAAAACATTACGTTGCTCACTAAATTAGTAGTTCCAGGAGACTTTCCGCCCTTTCCTTAGAGACGCTTTGCCGAACGTGTTTTACTTTAATCATAATAATGTATATTCTCATATAAACATAAATTTACATGAAAATGCATGCCATTTTTACAGGCACGATCAAGTATGATATAATATCAAATCGTAGATTGTCTACAAGTTAATAATGTTTCAACAGTTAAATATTTGATATATATATAAATACACATTGTCTGAACTAGGCTGTATAGTTATTGAATTGTACAGTTGTCCTCCAGGTTTCGCGGGAAAATCTACTTCGTTTCGTTTTCATCCCGTGGTTGTCGGCATACGATAATCAACCAAAATTGAGGTAAGTACAACGTTTACAATGGATTGAAGGCTGTTTTAGAAGAGTAAAAGTGCTGAGGTGAATCATTAAATTGTAATGAAATGGGTAAGTGCAAGTATCATTAATAAATGCATTAAAAAAAAAGAAAACTCCCTAGGCTGACAACGTTCATTTGCAATGTATAATGCTACACGTATACCTAGTACTATCATGATGTCCACTTTTTGTTTTAATACATTTATCCTCAGTTGTGCCAGTTGTTTTTGTTTTATACCTTTTTGTGCATTTAATGTACAACCGTACCCTTCAGAGAGTAGGAATATAATAAGTCATAAAGAGCTGTAAAATGATAGGTTTAATGGGATATAATGAAGATCAAGTAAAGACGTTATTGGAAAATGAATGAGATAAGACATTGTGAAGTGGTATTTAAAGATCAGTCAATGGACAGCAAGTTAGTTTATAAGATGCCCCATAAAACTGTGCACATCCCACATGGTCGCATCTCAACAATAGGCTGGGCGAATAGTATATATTTAGAGGTAGAAGCATGATCTGTCAAGGCGTTCATTATTATCTTTTTCAAGATAAAGATCTAGGCCCTCATAAAAATCAGAAATATCTCGAGCCTTTAATTTGTGTATTGCTGTTCCTGCAGAATGGGGCGATTCACCTTAGTGACCCCCACCATATCTACTGATCAGCTAGAATAGGAGTACACTAACCGTTCGATGTCGCTTACCCAGGCACTCACTTTTATTGTTCGACCATTGTTCTTATTCATCAAAACATCTTTTATACTATTAAAAAGTTGCCACTGATTTTTAATATATATCTTTAACGGTGCATATATGAACAATGTTAACGTGGTTGTCACTTACTTGATACCTTAATTTTCCAAATATGAATTATGCTTCAACTAAAGACTTGTTTCAACTTTAATGGATGATTCTAACCTCAGACTGTTGCACCAGTTTTCTTCGTTATATGTCATCCTTTCAACCCGTTATTGATGATAGTAATTACACTGCCAGCAAATTTGTCACGACAATAATAGTGAACTGCAAAGTGACGACAATATAATTCAGAGTCGGATGCTTTTTCCAGATGTTCGGGTTAGTGTGAGGAGTGACCTTGATCTCCTGAACTCTATGTCTCCATCGGCTTTCACAAAAGTTAATATTCAGTACCATCAAGCAGAATATCTATGAGAAGGATAAGGAGTATGTCAATGTAGTTGAAGATTGAACGATCAATTCATGGTTGTTTGCTCAAACCCAACTCCATATTTTCGCGGGAGTCAACAATACTGCAGTCATCGTTTCATCGTTCTTTGTTCGCTGGAAGAGAGAAAAACTATCAGAAGTATCATTTTGATTTATTGTTATAAAATTTATTCTTAGATTTTGTGTACAATAACCTAGTGGGCGGCCCTCTATTGGTGCAAGAATAAGGGGTTCTTGAGTCACTGATGTGTTCTGGTTTTCGCGTTGGTTATTATGCGTAGTCACTTAAAGCCTTCTAAGAACAGTGTGAAGTCCAGCGCAGTTAGACCTGGACATTTACAGAGTACATTTATTAGGGATTTAACATAGAAAACAAAAGCAGTGACGCTAGAAGTCATTTTCTTCACCAGCGAGCTCCATGAAACCACCAAAATTGATGTAGCGCTAACGAAAATATCGAGAATCCATATTATATATGCGTGAGTATTAGTATCAGTATAACAGTAATAATAATAATGTGTATTTTCATATAAACATAAATTTACATGAAAATGCATGCCATTTTTACAGGCACGATCAAGTATGATATAATATCAAATCGTAGATTGTCTACAAGTTAATAATGTTTGAACAGTTAAATATTTGATACAAATATATAAATACATTCATTGTCTGAACCAGGCCGTATAGTTATTGAATTGTACAGTTGTCCTCCAGGTTTCGCGGGTAAATTGACTTCGTTTCGTTTTCAACCCGTTGTTGTATGCATACGATAACCAACCAATATTGAGGTAAGTACAACGTTTACAATGGATTGAAGGCTGTTTTAGAAAAGTAAAAGTGCTAAGGTGAATCATTAAAGTGCAATGAAATAGGTAAGTGCAAGTATCATTAATAAATGCATTTATTTTTTTAATAATAATAATATTATTATTATGCTCCGTAAATCTGTGCAGAGCCCACATGGTCGCATCTCAGCAATCGGCTGAGCGAATTGTATATGTTTAAAGGCAGAAGCATTATCTGTCAAGGCGTTCATTATTATCTTTTTCAAGGTAATGGTCTAAGCTCTCATGAAAATCAGAAAAATCTCGAGCCGTCCAATTGCATATTGCTGTTCCTGCAGAATGGGGCGAGTGGGCGCAGCAAGGAGTACTCGAAGCTTGCTACAATAACAACATATATTTGTTCCAATCTATGTAGGACACACCAGTGTGATTATATCAGTCAATAGTTTTGTTATGATTGGATATGGCGACTGTTCCTAAACCTTACACCCATAGTTCTGCGAATTATCTTAACACAGAGCACATGATGAAGTTTCAGGATCATTGCATAAGCGGTCAGTTCTCGAAGGTAAAAACAGCAATGAAATAAAAAATGACTTACTCGTCAGATATCTCCAGCCACTCGAGCACGATGATGTTCAAGCAATCCACATGCAACAAAGTATTAAAAGCTGTTTTAGTTTACGTTGACGTCAGTTAGGGTTTACCAGAGAAAATAGTGAATAGTGCGAGCATCCGTAAAACATTACATAATTCCCCCCTCCCAACATGAACATTATTTTTTGCTTGTATCTATGGTTTCCACTGAACTTTAGCAACCAAGACGTCACATAAAAGTGTAGAGGCACAAATTCGATAGCCTTTGCATTTTTAGGTTCCTCCAATAGAAATAAGTGCTCGGAAAATTTACGGCCCCGTAGAGGCTGTAGGGGACTAAACGACTAAGTTAGTTTGTACGCGAAATAAAAAGGGCAGAGCAAATACTAACGTGTATGTATAGAGAAGGGTGCCGTGTCCACATAAGTTAATATACATATAAATGCAGTTATTTGAAAAGTAGTAATGGTCCCAAAATACTCAAATATAGACGTACAAAATGGTTAGGATGAAATTGTGCTTTACTTGAGTATACAGGTGCACAACCACCCGAAATAAATGCCAACCACCGGAGGGCATGTGAGTAGAGAAAAGTAAATCGGAAGAAAGTATCCTAATGTGGATGCGTTGATCGGGTACGAGGAAGAGTTTGTTTGGCAGGTGTGAGAGGCGAGAAGCTGGAGAGGGAAGAAGCTTCGTCCTTTTTCAATCTCAAGCAACAACCATCAATTTTTGTGAATTCCTTATTTTTACTATTTTGTGGTGAACATATAACATGACATTTTTCGGCCACCACAAGGCTGTCATCATTTTGCAGACGAACTATTCGAAAGCCAGTTGCCAAAATGTAGGTGAAGCATGGTCAGTATACCAGACATTCATTGCACGAAGCACATATCTAAATGTCCTGCTACAAAGACAATGCATCCTTATTAAGGAACGATAACTAACGAGGATTCTTATGTAAATTCACCAAACAAAAGCCGAATGAGCATAAAAATAACGCCAACCGCATCTACCTGGACCAAACAAAACAAACTAGATGCGATTCAAAACAACCAAACCACACAAGTATCCGCACGTAGAGCAGATGTCGCCATTTCAAAAAGTGGATATACCGTTTAATTACCATCATGTTAAGTGATCACTTTGATTAGAAAGTACTGCGACGACAATACAACCACCTTTGCGATACCCTATATTTTAATTTTCTACTGTTTTCTTTGCCGTCCTTGTAATGCACCTCCCTCATAAACACTAGTTACGCTGGTTAATTTTTTCCTTTCCTTTTCACTTCCTTACTGACCTGTTACATTAAAACCTGATTTTTGACCCATTCCCTGGACTTCTTGCTGTTAGTGTTTATTTCTTCTGATAAACCCCACTGAAATCCTTTCATCGACCACGCTCAGCAAAGAGAAATTAACAACTGGATATGTGCCTAACAGGGCTCACCAAATTAGTTTGTTTATTAGATGTATCACGCAGTGGAACGGTATTATTTATTGAATGACAGAGTTTCGAACAAAATTTATTGTTCATAATCATATCAATTGTAATCACACGACTTTGAAACTTGAGTTTTTTCCACTGTGTGATACGTTTAATAAACAAACTAATATGGAATTACCACCACGGTGCTCGAGTTTTACGCATATATTAATAGGGTTCACAAAAGATTTCGGACTATTTCATAATATTGAGAAGGAAGCATCGAACAGATGATATTTCGCCTAGCATTTTACATTAAGAAGTTAAGGAACTCGGGTATAACTCGACCCCTCCTCCTACAGTTGATAAACTCTTGCATCCTACCTATTCTTCTTTATTGTTCACCCTTATTCTTCCCTGGTTTGCTTAAAAAGACTATGTCACAATTCGTAGAATGCTGAAGACTGTCAGTAGGGTGAGTGGTGTCCCAGTGGACCACACAGTTAACGTCGCTGTCGATAGGCACTTGACTTCGTGCAATAAATTTGCTAGAGCATCCACTTTACGCTCAGCTTTCACCTTGCATCTCTTCAGACAGAACAAGAAGTAACTTCAGAAAACTGTATGCTCGCACGTCTAAGTATAGAAATGCTATGATACCATACTTGGCACGTATTTTATGTGATGAAAATAGTGTCAGGCAAGAATTAACTAACCTTTTTTCATCTAGCAAATAAATAATTTCCTCCATCCATCCTTATATACCTTCAAGTTTTACTTTAACTTTTTCTATTATATTTATGGTCCCGTTGCTTCTTTGTTTTACTGTCGTAATTGCAAGCATTAAATGATCTCTATGACTTCTGTAATCTTTGATCTTCCCCTCACCATATCATGTAAAGAGAACATCATATTCAATATTTTTAAACATGCTAGGATTTCTACACCGGATCGACAATACACGTAACAAGCCCATGGCAATTTTTACTTGTATTATTATTATTAATACCTTAAAACATTAACGATTAAGATACTTACCCTCAAACAGACAAGAAGTTTCGTTTGTAAAACTTCTACCCAACACAATAAGTGGAATAAAATGGACATAAACCAACAACATGAAAAAGATATAACTCGCCACAACATCACATGGACAGATGTACGCTCGTCGGACATCATATATGCCTCACCAACTACAACCCAACATTCCTAAGATAATGTGATGAACTTATATCCGTAATGTTGCTGAGCAGTCAATATCCACAACTCCTGTCGGAACAACTAAAATTCAAAAACCTTCCTCACGAGAAGTAAATACCCACAAGCAGTAGAAATCCATTAATTAATGCGTCTAAAGCTTATGTATTTTACTCCCTACAATGATATTGCAGATCAAATGAGATAAACATATCACTGGTTTCAAAATAACACATCAATGAACTATAATTCAAGGATTCTGCACACAACAAAGTATTGTACGAAAATTGACTTAAAGCTTTATTTTTTTTCCCAGGCACTTATAACCCATCCACCAAAGACCTGGTTTTTTTGTTAATGCGAAGGCAATACTTCTGTATTTCCTGATGTGTTGCACTCACTGACAATCTAGCGGATTTTTCCAACTACGCACAGAAATGATTGTACATAAGTGGAAAGGATGTTTTATACTATTGGGATTAACATTTATCAAGTGTATGTATAATCTCCAGTGTACATGTTAAACACATTTT
Source organism: Trichobilharzia regenti (assembly GCA_944472135.2). NCBI lineage: Eukaryota > Metazoa > Platyhelminthes > Trematoda > Strigeidida > Schistosomatidae > Trichobilharzia > Trichobilharzia regenti. Next base: position 43,831,130 of record OX235267.1, read on the forward strand.
GCTATCGATTGTAAATTGTGACTGAATAATATGGTCCTATTTCTGTAACAATTTGATGATGCCTGTAAACTGGCGTCCCTCATGTACTGTATCATGAGAATAAATTTGTTTATTTATTTATTTAACTGTTATCATTATTTCCATTTTATATGCTGCATGTTTCTGACATTACCCCTATTGTAAATGTTGAAGAATTTCTGTGTGATTAATTTTATTTATAGTTTGAGGAAATTATGTGCAATATTGTGATTAATGCTGAAAATTCCATTCTGCATCACAAGTGCTGTTTTTGGAATTAAGTAAATCATTATTATTATATATTGAAGAAACGACTGTCGGGTGGCGGTAAGATCTACATGAAAGTTTGATGAGGACAGAAAATCTCTACCTGGCTAAAAAACAATTTTGTGCACATCACCTTTTAAAACGGCATCAGATCGGACATTGGACAAAGGCTGTCCAGATACCGATGAAGCCTAATGTTGCTAATGATGCAAATGACTGTAAGAAGCCTGACGTTGGACAAAGGCTGTCCAGATACCAATGAAGCCTAATGCTGCTAATGATGCAAATGACTGCAAGAAGCAGAAGGCCAAACCTAAGTCTGAGGGTAGTCGGTCTAACTCTCTCATCCTCTTTAACGTACCTGTGAGCACGGATAGCTTGCTCGAACAACGGGCCCTGTTTGATCAGGAACAGTGGTCCAACCTGTGCAGCAAACTAGGTCTGAACATTAGTTCAGCAAAACTGTGCAGACTGTACAGGGGTGTCCACACGCCTCAGGGTAAGCCACCCCCATTACGGGTTACACTGGACTCTGCCGAAGAGGCCGAAAAAGTACTGTTAATGGCTCAGGTACTAGCCCTGGACAGAAGTTCTAACATAAGGGCGCGGCAAGATAGACCATGGGCTTCAGAAATATGGCGAGGGAGTCACCGGAACTGATGCCTTCCACCTCTATGGTGGTACACGGTGTTCCGGAGCTGGAAACCGGCACTGCTTGTGAAAAACACATGCACGACGTACAACAATGGAGATGGCTGTCATCTCAGATGGCCCCTGGCGCTTCTGGAGCCATCTCCATTTTCCGACTACCTCGTCCCGCTCATCTAACATTGATTAACTCTCCAAAGCTGCTGTGTGTCACATTCAACTCCCCGGAGCAGTTGTCCATATCACTTCAACGGTGGTATGAGACCAAGGGAAAAATTGGAGGACACATCCGATGCTGTGAAAGCAGACCCAGAAATATAAGGAGGCAGCAAACTGAGGCTTTAATACGACCCCAAGCTTCGGTGACACTAGAGCGATGCAGCTCTGAGAATAATAGTCTGTGTCTCCCAAGTGTCCTGCCTAAATCCATTGAAAAAAACTACAACGGGCCGGTTCTATCGGAATCGGCCAACTAGTTCCAACATCAAGTCCCCCACCAGCAGACGGTTTCACGTCAACTACCCCACAACACTCTGAGGTTGTTAGACTCACTGTCAGTTGCCTATATAGCAATGTGAGGGGGCTGAGAGGAAAAGTAGGTGAACTCCGAAATCTCCAAGCACACCTTCAACTGAAAATAATCATTCTTACTGAAACGTGGCTAAACCCCACTATCGCCGACAATGAAATCAGTATAGGTGATATGGTACTGGTCAGAAGAGACAGGGATAATAAGGAAGGAGGGGGAGTTGCTATATACTTTGATAGGCAACTTAAATGTGTGCGCGCAACGGACCCACCACTTATCGAACTCCCAGACTCCATATGGTGTCATTTCACCGTAGGCCACACCAAGCACTTACTGGGTGGCATCTACCGATCTCCCACCTGTGGGGCAGAGCACAATCAGCTACTGCTCAGCACTATCACAGGAATACGAGATTTGGGCTACGACCAAATCACCATAGCTGGAGATTTCAATGCTCCATCACTGAACCTCGGCTCCGGGTGTGCTAAGGGAAAATTTGGCCGAAACCTACTGCAAACTATTCGAAACACGGGACTGACTGAGAATGTTGGAGACGACACTAGGTGGGGCCCTAGTGGAAAGTCATCAAAACTAGATTATATTCTAACTAGTGACCAGCTACTCGTCGAAAAGGTCCAGATCATGACTCCTCTGGGAAGCAGTGACCATGCAGTCATAGGTTTCGATCTTGTCCTCCGTGAGCGTTTGCAATGGGATGTTACGCGACCATGTCTGTGCTACAGCAAGGCTGACTATGCTGAAATGCGGAGGCTCTTGTCCGACGCAGACTGGCCCTTAGCATGGGACGACCTATCTGTGGATGAACACTGGGAAGTGGTAAAAAAGATTATCCATACAGCAATCTCGGATACCGTCCCTTTAGTCACAACACAGCCTAAGAGAAAGACGTCATGGTTGAAGAGAGGCACGCAACGTATTCTGCAAGCAAAGCGGAAGGCTTGGTTTACGTGGCGTGTATCTAAGAGTCAGACCGACCATGATGCATACCTCGAACTCAGGAACCGGTGTAATGCAAGAGTCAGGAGGGACAGAAGGTCATTCCAGGCTAACCTTGCTAAAAAACTCCTATCAAACCCTAAAAACTTGTACCGATTCATGTCGGAAAGAAAACCGACAAACCAAGGGGCATGCGCCTTAGTAGGCCCAAACGGTCAATATCTCACTAGTCTGGAGATGGCTGAAACATTCAGTTCAGCCTTCGCTAAACAGCTAAACAGCAATGTGGATATTACAGTTACGGACCAAAATGGTGGCACCACTATTTCAGAGGAGGAAGACCTAGCGACTACTCCCCAAATAAACCCCGCAATAGTACTAAGGAAGCTACAGCGACTCATACCTGGGAAGTCCCCAGGTTGTGATGACATCAGGCCATCTGTTCTGAAACAGTGCGCCGAGGCTCTCTGTAGACCCCTGTGCGACTTGTTCCAACACTCAATGGATTCGGGGACCCTGCCAAGGGAGTGGAAAAGAGCCATCCTTTCTCCAATCTTCAAGGGTGGGGACAGGCAAAACGCTGCTAGCTATAGACCAGTAGCTCTACTCCCAGTGGTATCAAAAGTACTGGAAAGTATTATTGACGACCACATCAGGGAATATTTCGATAGGACTAATATACTACATGAAGCCCAACATGGTTTCAGAAAAGGCAGATCCTGCGTCACTAACCTACTGTCAGCTTGGGACGACTGGACATCATGCTGGGACTTGAACGTACCAGTCCATGTGGTCTTCCTAGACTTTGAGAAGGCATTTGACACTGTTCACCATGACCTTCTCCTACATAAAATAAGCCAGGCAGGCATAGGTGAGCCACTTCTGTCATGGTTGAAGGACTACCTAGCCGACAGGCAATTTTGCACTAAGGTTAACCGAGTCCGATCATCTTGGCACAGATCGTCATCAGGAGTGTCGCAGGGTTCTATCCTAGGACCACTGATGTTTTTGATTTTCATCAATGATCTACCACGCCGTCTGAGCTGCCCGACTCTCCTGTACGCTGACGACGTAAAAATATGGAGGGCGATAAAGTGTCCGGAGGACTCAGATAGGCTACAGGAAGACCTAAACCTTCTGGAAGACTGGGCGGTGGCCAGTGGCATGACTTTCAACTTGAAAAAGTGCAAAGTAGTGAAGTTGCGCACCTGTAGACTGCAGAATGCAAGTTACACCCTGTGCAATGAAAGCTTGTCCTGCACAACGTCGGAACGCGACTTAGGTCTAGTTCTAACGGAAAAAATGGACACAAGCGTAAATTACACAGGGGATGTAGCGAGGGCATATGCGGTCATACACTTTACGCATAGACAGTTAGGTGCACTCACTCCTGAGCTCTTTCTAATGTTGTACAAAACATACGTCAGGCCACACCTTGAGGTGCATAATATTATTGCACCCCCAATGCTGAGAAGAGATGCCAACCTCTTGGAAAGAGTCCAACGACGGGCAACAAAAGGAGTGGTTGGTCTCCGAAACAAACCATATGATGAAAGGCTGAAGAAATTAGGCCTGTTCACACTTAGTTACCGTCGGCTTAGGGGGGATTTGATTACTGCCTACAAAATAACAAATGACCAGAATCACCCAAACAAAGGTGTTCTGCCATTGAGTAGGTATAGGCTTCCACGTGGAAATCCCAGAAGGATAGCTCACCAGAGGGCAAGGACCCGGGTGCGCTCCCACTTCTTTTCACTGCGGGTTTGTCGTCCCTGGAATTCCTTACCGGCAGATGTAGCTATGGCACCGTCTTTGGACGCCTTTAAGCGAAGGCTGGACAACCATGCAGCGATACAAGGACTGCATCCAAATGGCCTATCTCCTTAAAATCGCATTTACCAATCAGGGTAGATAATTAAACTCGTCATTTTACTTCTTTACATTCTCTCCCGTCTTACTCTCCTGACAACTTATTAATATTATAATTACTATTATTATTATTATTACCGATATATATTATTCTTCAAACTTAATGAGCTGACTGTTGTTACGTTTCCTATTTCCGTTTCTATAATAATAATAATAATGTATATTCTCATATAAACATAAATTTACATGAAAATGCATGCCATTTTTACAGGCACGATCAAGTATGATATAATATCAAATCGTAGATTGTCTACAAGTTAATAATGTTTCAACAGTTAAATATTTGATATATATATAAATACACATTGTCTGAACTAGGCTGTATAGTTATTGAATTGTACAGTTGTCCTCCAGGTTTCGCGGGAAAATCTACTTCGTTTCGTTTTCATCCCGTGGTTGTCTGCATACGATAACCAACCAATATTGAGGTAAGTACAACGTTTACAAGGGATTAAAAGCTGTTTCAGAAAGGCTAAAGTGATAAGGTGAAACATTAAAGTGTAATAGATTAAGTGAGTGAAATATATCATTAATATATTTATACAGAAAACAGAATGGGGAAGTAATTAATCCTTAGGCCGACAACGTTCATTTGCAATGTATAATAGAACCAATATATTTTGTACTATCATGATGTCAACTTTTGGCTTTAATACAATTATTTTCAAGCCAGTCGTTTTTATTTCTTGTCTTTTTGTCGATTTGGTGCACAACCGTACCCTACAGAGAACAGGAATAGTATAAGTAGAATTGAATTCATAAAGAGCTATAAATGTTAGCTTTAATGAAATGTGATGAGGATCAAGTAAAGACGTCATTAGAAGATGAATGAGATGAGACATTGTGAAGTGGTATTTAACGATCCGACAATGGATAGCAAGTTAATTTATAAGATGCCCCATAAATCTGTGCAGATCCCACGCGGTCGCATCTCAACAATAGGCTGAGCGAATGGTATACATTTAAAGGTAGAAGCATTATCTGTCAAGGCGTTCACTGTTATGTTTTTCAAGATAAAGATCTAGGCCCTCATAAGAATCAGAAATATCTCGAGCCTTCAAATTGCGTATTGCTGTTCCTGCAAAATGGGGGGATTGATCTTATTGACCACCACCATATCTACTGATCAGCTAGCACCACCCTCCCTCCTTTTATGATGCTAGGCTCTGAGACTATGATTATTATGGCTACCGCAAATATATTGCTTGGTACCAGACATGTTCGTACCTCATATTCCATCTCCCTAGCTTTCTTAATGAGTGCTTCCAATAGGTCTCCACATACATCTTTATGAACATATTATATATGTGTGCATGCATCCTAATGAACAGATTACTTTATAAGAAGTTAAAACCTTAAAGAGTGAAACGAATAGGTATTGTGAATGGTGGAGCAAGATTTAGCAGAACACTGTAGTTAAGGTTCAATTTAGGTAGTATGGACTGAAGGTAAGGTCGGTTGGCAGGACTTAGTGTACTTATATATAGTAAACATTTGACATTGCAAAGTAACGTATCTAGACATATTATGAAAAGATATTAACACAGAACCAACAAAATTTTGGCATTTTTTAACAATACTGTAGTGTGTGTATACTGAAGAATGGTGGTTAGTCTACAGGGAGCCGAAGAGTAAATCAAACCATATATGATAAGAGTATAATCAATAATATAATTCGTATATCAAGTAATACGCTAGGCTCAATAATTGAGTGTTATAAGGGAAACAAGCGTGGTAAAGCAAGAGAACATTTGATGCATTAATATTTTAAGTATTTTAATAACCATCTAATTTAAGAATTGAACATGCATGATTAATAAGTATTATTATATTAGTATATACATATGTAAAACGTTAAAAGGTGGGGATGCTATTACAATTATTTCCAGTGTTACTTTTACCAACACAACTTAGTGAAAATTATAGAGAATAGAAATCAGTAAATTAGTTAACGTTCGCTGCGTGAGTATTAGAGTCGAGGTATACGTATGTGACTATACTGAAGACTGGACTGGTCTTCAATTTCCGTTCTACCAACAGTTGTGGTCTTTTAGACGAGCTAGGGTGGACATGTTAAAGTGTCTTTCCAGGCTCCGCTTGAACCCATCAGGGTTTTCACAACATCTTATTTCAGGTGGTAGTTGGTTCCAAAGAGTGCAATATTTTATGGTGAAAAAGTTTGCCCTAATGGATTTTCTGTGGGTAGCCACCTTGAAAAGGTAGTCGTGGTTTCGCAGCTGATATGATTTAATATTTTCCCACGTTATGGATGAGTTACTGTAGCAATGTTTCCTAATGACTTTGAAGAGTAGAAATAGGTTGCACTTCACTCTCTTAGTCTGAATAACTTCACTAATTATATCTATTGTTATTACTATTATTATTACTATCTCTTTTCTCTTGTCGACGATACCGAAGGACTAACTGGCGAAAGGATCAACTCCAATCACAGTAGTAACAGTCTTAACATACCTCATACTACAAACCACATATAATTAATCCCAGCACTACTCCCTTTGGATTCAACCAAAGCTACGACAGTCGAGTGTTGGGACAAGCTACGCAGAAGTTTACCGAAGATCACGAACCTATACCTTACAATCAAGAAGCGAGCACAAAGAAATCAAATTGGTTTATACTAGCTCGTAAAAACGATATTGGATATTGGATGTTGTTGGAGTAGGGGGTAAATTAAATCCTCAAGGTCAACCAGATTTATTGTTGGAAGAAAGAGGCTACAGTCAGTTTCTAGGTCACGATGAGTTCCTGCGTTGGCTGGTTATATGTTTTCGCGAATTCGTTTTCCATTGAATGTTAAAGGTTTTTCTAGATATTTTTCTCATTTGCAGCGTATAAGCTAGTTTTGGTCACTGCATGCTACTATTTAGCTTATTTTTAGCCTGAAGTTCTCAGTTATTACGTTAGTAGTCAAGGATTATGGTAAACCTGCAATCATTGAGCTAATTAGCGTTTACTACGCTAATATAGTAACATAGACTATGCTAATAATAGTATCAGTAAACTCGAGTAAGGATCCCTTACTGTTTTGCCATAATGTGACAGTGAAACTGTGCGCTGGTTTTTCAGCATGAGCGGCACTAAATCGAACCTACTGGGTTTGCTTATCAACGTTGTTCCAGCCCTCACAGGACATATTAAGCATGGACTAGCGTTACTCCACTGCGGGAAGTTTTGATTCAGCACGCAGCTTTCTTTTTAAGCACGACCTGTGTCATTTCAGAACATAGTGGGTAAATATGATCTTCGGTTACCATACAAAGGCATTATCGAGGAATAGGTTAGAATAAGCTTAGAATTGTTGTAAGCTTGGTGGTGCTGCGTCTAAGTGATAAATCGTATTAATCACCGTTATTCAGGATATGCTATGAACCGGAAATGCTCAGCTGAAAAACGTAGTAAATAAGACACAGATCGGTGTAATTTATAACGGACTCCAAATCGCTCTCATCACGAAGCATTCAACCAAGGTATGCATTAAACTGTCGCTCTCAGCCGTTTGAAGGGAAATTTACGTGATTTATTCTGACGTAGTATGTAGAAATCCCACAGGTCATTGGATTGACAACTTAAAAAAGTAGATTATTTAACACATACATTTATCTATATGTACTAATTAAGGACATTAAGTTTTTAGAAATTGTAGTTAAATTATATTCTCCTGGTAATCAAAAATGCATACATCCTATTTTGGACTTAAAATAAATGCATCAAAATTATTGTTGATTTATATTCACTTACTAGGGATTCTCATACATCTCAATATACTTTAAACGTCAACAATGCATCTAAATAGCGTGTGGCTGTCACACTACACTCACCAAAAAAATTAACACGCCATTATATTATAGTAAGGTAAGCCCTAAATTATACTGACTGTAAATTTCCGTGTAAAAATAAAAAGATTACCGCTTTAACTTATATTTTAGACCAATAGGAAGCCAGCTAGCCAACAGCCAATCAAAATCTGCCTATATCTATTGTTACTGTTGTCAGAACGTATGTTACTAAACTTGGATTACATTTGAATTACTGTTTTTTAAAGTCTAGGCTTAAGTACTATGACCCAACTAAACGATTAAGAGGTGTTATTAAGATAGGAAATGTTATGGGTTACATATTAACTAGGTGCTCAAAGCGAGGTAGAATAAAAAAAGGTGCGGAATTTAGATCCTCTCTGAGAGTCGTCAATGGCTGGTCCAGGGGTTTCAACTCCATAGGTGAACGCTTTCAAGAGAAACCGGATCTCTGCAGAGATATATATCGCAAGGATTAACATAGGCAGCAGGAGCATTCTATTCCTATCATCTGAATCTGAATCAAAGTAATGGGGAAGTTAGACTGTCGCAGCCATCCGGATGGATTAATTAAAATTTCCATATAAGAGGAATCTTTGCACAATAGCTGGCTTTCTAGCAGGATATGTATTCTTGGGCGAATTTTATTCAATAGTCTGTTCATAAACAGAATCAGAATTATAAACAGATCCCAGAACGCCATGCCTGTGGTCATCTTTTTTACTGATAACTCCATGACTTTCATTAAATTTGAATTATTATTAGTTTCTCCGAGGTGGCTGTAAATTCGCTAAAGTAATAATACAGGATGGTAACCTTTTTATATGTCAGGAGTATCTCCTGATTTGTAATTTGTATTCCATCCCGTGACCTATTTATCGCTAGAATCCTGATTTATTTCCAATGCCCCAAGAATCTTCCTATGGATTCTGTGCGCGTGCTATTCAGCGATTGGTGAAGAGGAACAATCAAAACAGTTTATGGGGAAAGAGTAAACAATAGACCCAAAAGTGGTGACTCTAAGCTATTATTATTATTGTTCCTTTGGGTTCCTAGTGGAACATAGGACTTCAACTCCATGTCTCCACTTGCTTCTGTCTTCTGCTGTGCTTTTCACCTTCATCCATGTTAGTCCATACTGCTTCAACTGCTCTTCACACGATCTCCTCCATGTCACCCTTGGACTGACGTCCCACTCGCCGCCTCCCTTTCGGGCTCCACTCGAGCAATGGCCTGACGCGCGATGTCACCCAGCGGCCTCCTCAGCCGCGAGTGTCCAATCCATCTCCACTTTCTCCTGCATATTTGTTGGGCGGCGATTGGTTCTTGTTTTGTTTGTTATCATGACTCTAAACCGTAGCAGCCCAAAACAAAACTATCTCTAGTGACCAATCAGACGCGCTAGAAGTAAAATTGCGTAATTTGAAATAAACGTCTATACACAAGTAATGCAATGTTAAATACTGGCTACATAGGATAGTATTATTCTATATGTTCCAAAGAAACATCCCAATTTCTTACAGGAGTCCTCTTTGTCAGGTTAAACCATTTTCTGTATATAAACACCAAGGTCATCAATGCGTTCACCAGGTAGACTCGTTTTTCAGCTGTAAGAAATTGGGATGTTTCTTTGGAGCATATAGAATAATACTATCCTGTGTAGCCAGTATTTAGCATTTCATTACTTGTGTATAGACGTTTATTTCAAATTACGCACTTCTACTTCTAGCGCATCTGATTGGTCGCTAGAGTTTCGTTTTGGGCTGCTTATCTGTGTGCGAAAACAACTTACTACCACAAAAGACACTTTTCGACCTGAACTCTCCCTTTTAACGAAATTTTTTTCTAGTAGATAATGTGCATAGGATAGCGATAGTAAGCTGCTACGGAACATGGTCTATTGATTTTGATATCGCCTTCGTGAAGATGTCTTATGTTGAACTGCTGAAGAGGCTTGTTCATTTTTGTGGTAAAATTCAATGTGCGAAGTTTGTCAAGTGACTACTTGTGTGTGTGTCTTGTGTCAGCAATCAGTTTGAGTCTGAATGTCATTTTGTATTACTGAGCAGATGGACTTCGAAATCATTGTTAGCAGAGATGTGATGTCGAAAGCACCTTGTTGCGGCTGAATTACTCCATATGTTATATTTACTACGTGAAGCCTCACGTAAAATATTGCATGCGGTCTGAAACTCTTCACGCTAAAATAGCCGAACATTCTGGAGTGGTTCCAAGATTAAAGTACTAATTCAGTAAGCGCGCTTTCAAGAAATCTGGCCGTGTAGGTGTCGAGGTATTGTCTTGAAAAATAGACAAGGTTGTTTGCAAACTGTGGTATTTTATTTAAGTTTTCATATATGACAGTGAACATCTCATCGGCAGGCCTGATGACTTCTTGAGAAATAAATTCATTTGAAACTTGAGTTCTTGTCAGAAAAAAAGGTATTAATTGTGGTCTACGTAGAGTTGTGTGAACTTTTGAATGAATATTAGCAATATCTAGGAATTCTATCAGCATAATTTGTATTCCATTAGAAATAAATAAACAGTCAAACCTCTTCTTCTATTTGTGAGTTGAGCGATTGTGGGTGTTTACCGACGTTTTCTTATTTTTAGCTATGTTTTCCATAGAGTTATATAATCTTTTCATTAAGTGGTTATCTTTATAAAAATTGATAAATCACTTCCTTGGCAACAAGAATTGAAATTGATACGGCTAATTTATTATTATTAGAACAATAACTAAGGCATAATAAACATCCAAAGCAGAACTAACTCACCCAAATTGTCTTGCAGAAGTTTTGTCCCTAAGCCTTTAGTTGTTGTTTTGTAAGTTAAACCCTCCCTTATACCGACCATCGGGTTAATTTCTCTGTATTACCGGACTAATTTGTTCGCATCTAAAGTTTTTCTCACATTTTATTTATTTCTCTACATTCCGACTGGAAAATAGGGCTTCAAGCTAGAGCTTTGAAGTCTCGATAGCAGTGCTTTTTTTTACGTCCAACCTTCCCTGTTCTAACCGGCCTTACTACCGGCTTAGCCAGGTTTAGGAGTGCGTTGGCTGAAGATCAAACCTTGGACCACGTGAGGCGTAGTTGGTGAACGTTTTACCACTGAACCACCGATGTCTCTCATCTAAAATAACAAGGAAAAATAATTCAGCTAGACTTTTCTTCATATGGAAGCATCCAATCAAAATTCAAAATGGGTGACTTTATCTTACAAAAATTCCTTCAAGATATTGGCTTTGATGGAAAATATTTTGCGAATGATTCGTTTCATTCTAGAGAGATTATTGTGATGTCGTCTTGAAATTATTTTGCTGGTTGGGTGGGTAATCAGTCTACACTTTTAAACCGTTTTATGGAGCTTACATTTCTTGTTATACTTCAGTGTCAGAGTTTGCCTTTTTTTGCTGTCGTATACGGATCAGTCTTTTAATAATCCTCTTGTACGAAGCAACATTTCATGAATAGTTGGTTTAAGATGTATCTATTTCCTTACACCTACTCACTCTTTTTCAATCACGACTTTTGTGTTTTACAGTTTCGTAGGACGAAAGAGACGTGCAGCTTCGTTTTGAAGTTGTTTTAAAATAGGCCTGCAGTAACGTTAGCTCCAACCAATGTAGGTCGTTGCGATATGCAAAGCCGACCACCATGTCAAGGTAGCAGCTATCAATTGGATAAGGGTAGCTGGATTTCACATCATTACCAATAGATGAAATGGACTTATAAATAAATAAGTTCTTGATGATAATTTGTTATTATAATTGTTGCTCTTTTGGGTTCCGAGTAGAACATCAGGCTTTAGTAGCTCATCTTCATTGCACCCTGTTCTCCAGAGTCACCTTCATCTGCCTCTGCGGTAGCTCATAAGCTTTCATCTCCGCCTGCTCCTCCTCACATTATCTCCACCATGTCATCCTTGAATCGACCCCCAACTCGTCCTTTCTCAGTTGGGTGCCATTCAAGGGCTTACTGGAGTGTAATGTCACTCAGCGGTCTTTGCAACGTATGTTCAATCCATCCCCATTTCTTTCTCCATATTTATTGAGTAGTAGGTTCTTGGTTGGTTCGTTTCCAGAGTTTCATGTTGCCTATCCTTTCCAACCAGCCATCTGATCGTTGATATAGAGCCTGTAAAGACAACTGTTGGTAGAAATTTGCAGTAGCCTGTTGGAATAGAAATGCTTTTCGTGACGCTCATGACAAGTCTCTGACTCATGCAGGAGAACTTACTTAACATTAGTGTTGAAAATCCGAATCTTGTTCTTTGTGCTGAGTATGGTAGGTTGCCACAGTGATTTTAGAACAATGAATGTCGTTTTTGCTTCTCCGATCCTGCCTGCCTTTGATATCTTGATCCGTACCGTTTGCCTGTAGTTGAAATGAGGCTACCCTCAAATTTCTCCATCAATCACGAACAACAAAGTTTTAAGCTTAACAGAAAATATTGGTTTTATTATGTGGTTACATTCTTTGTCCAACAATTACTGATTATAAGTGTGAAGCCAAGGTTGAACGTTTCTCGTAGCAGGTTTACTCAAAGAGCCATGCTATAATAAGTTTACTTTTTCGTTTTCTTTTTGGTAGATTGAGACACTAGCAGTGGAATCCAGTGGATCGCACACTTTGTCCTATTTGGAACTCGTCATCTGGATGTACTTGCGATCCCCAATGAGTTGTAGTGTTCCCACTGAGACTGTCTCAAACGCCAAAGCGTTATCCACTAAATTACTGAGGTCGTTGAGTGGCATTTGAGACGATGGGTGCTAGGTTTGAGACTCAGTGGGGATTGCAGGTACACACAACTGAAGAGTCCTAAAAAGGGCGAAATGTGTATTGTGAATTCCACTGCTAGTCACCATTCATCAAGTAGCATTACCATCCATTCAATCAACGGGAAAAGTAAGACTGACTTAAACAAATGACTACTTTCGACGAAGTAATGAGAAGACATAATTCATCTGAATCATGTAATGCATTTGCACAGCTTACTTCAAACAATCTAACCACACAGGTACTTGCCATATGAATATATATGAACATAATAAAGCGTCATGGGGTGAGATAATAGACTTAGGTCAAGTTGGAAGGCCATATTGAAGGTCAAAATAACAATAGAGATCAATAAACCAAAGAAAGGAGGTGATAGGACCTCTGTTTTGGTATCGAAGTGAAGTTTGTCAAGAGAGAGAGATTTAATGTGATAACGAATTGTTTTTGAGCACACAGAGAGGTGGTTTAAACTTTCTAATTTCTGAGGCTTCCACAAACTTTAGGATATACTCCAAACACGCTTTATAAATAGGTTTAAAAAAAGGTGTGAACACCAATTTTATGTCGTGGCTCTATAATATGTTTCTCAATTGAAGAGCTAAGTTCTCTTCTCATCGCTAATTGGGCTAGGGAATTCCATTTGCTTCTGAAGCTAAACACACATTCAAATTGGTAGATACAATGGGATGTGATATCATTTTTCGTATGTTCTAAGGCCTTACATAGATATATGGGTTTCACATTCTCAATTATTCGGATGTTAGTTGCATTAAAAGTCTTTTTTAACCACAGCGTTCAATGTTTGTCTAGTCACAAAGCTACTATGATCACCCATGTAGAGTAGTGCGATATAAACTTCCTTCTAAGCAGCAGCTAGTTGGAGAATGGTTCTTGGTCTTCTAACCACCTTATAAACTTTCTCAACCAGAGTTTATGCAAGTTTTCTTTGTTCTTTCTCTCTGATGTTCATAAATTTGTTAAATTTTGGTTAAAAATATATACTGTAACTCATTTATAATATTTTCTCTACTTTATTTAGACATCATTAAACTATAAAACCAGAGCAGAATGTATTCACCTTGCGCATTTCGAGTTAAACTAGCAAAGGTGTATTCATCCTACCTTCCCTTCTCATCAGTGAGATATTCGGTTTGCTTATCTAATTGTTTAATTGTATTATAATACATATATATATCATACCTCAATAGTCTTCACATGTTAAATCAGAGGTAATCGATAATGAAGTACAAATTTTAACGCTAAATCATCCTAAAAGCGCTAATTCCCTTTCATTAACTCTAATGAAAGAGTTTCTCTCTGTCTTGGAGTCAGTTAAATCATCTAAAAGTATTCGAGCTTTAATGATTACTGGTGAGGGAAGATTTTTTTCCGCTGGACATAATCTTCATGAGATTGTTCAATCACCGGATGTTAATCCTAAAGAAGTTTTTTCAATGGCAGTAAAAGTAAGTTTATATTTTTTCACTCACTTTTGATGTTATATCCTTAAATTTTTTCTCCTTTCACGTTCCCCAGTGGAACATAGGGCTTCAAGTTAGTGGCTTGAAGTTTCTGTAGCAGTGTTTGTTTTAGAAGATGGGGTTGCTAGCCTCATGCCCAACCTTTCCTCTTTACCAGCATTATTTCTAGTTCAGCGAGGTAAAGGGGTGTGTCGTCAGGGGGTCGAACCTTGGACCATGTGCATGGCCGGCGAGCGTCCTAACCGCTATGCCACCGACGCACATATGCTTAAATTGGTTGAGATTTTCTTTTAAACTTGTGGGAGGATGGAATTTAAATAGATACGATAATTTATGTAACATAAGTTAAAAACAGGTCAAGGTGCTACCTGTTTTTCTAATAATCTAGCAAAAGTAGTAATTAGGCAGCTGTTTCGTCTTGATTCGGGACTCTGCAGCGATATGCACCCACGGGGGTTCGAACCCAGGAATTCCCGGCTCAAGGCAAGCTCGTAGACCATTCAGCCTCTGGAACCCTATCCAACGGCCCGTGAATTCTGTCTATCTTCAGCGAATTCGGCATATTTATAACACTACCGTCAAACAGTGTCCCTTAATGATTAGGTGGACTGACGTCAGCTCATGATCAAACCTGTAACTAGTGAAATTCCCGCAAACCAACATTTAAAAATTAATCTAATGCTCACTGGTTACTGGCTCTTTACAGAAGGTTACATTGAGTTCTAGTGAAAAGTAGGCACCAGTGGGGACCACCAAGTCAAGTGAGAGGACAGTCACTCTTCGGTTACATTGAGTGGTAGTTCCGATGTATATATACATATATATATATATATATGTATATATATATATCACGAATTGATAGAAGTTGGGATTCATGGGTCATCGGATTGGGTCTCAGTGACTGAATGGTCCACAAGCTCACCTTGTAACCGTAACGTCCTGGGTTCGAACCTGACTGGGTGTGATTGGCGGACTGGTTTTAACATGGGATTTTGAGAGTGGAAGACATGAAAAGACTAGCTGTCTTTGATCATAGGTGCCTGCGCTCTATTTCCCGTGTAAAGTGGCATAATAAGGTGAGCAACATTGAGGTTAGGCGTCGAGTTCTAGGTAAACAGGGGAAATCAATCGACGAAGTCGTGAAGCTACAAAGACTGAGATGGTTAGGACATGTGTTACGTATGCCAAGCCATCGCCTCCCTCGACGAGCAATGTTAGCGGATATAGGGTCAGGCTGGAAAAAAGCTAGCGGCGGTCAAACAAAAACCTGGCATCAGTCAATGAAATCTACAACAGTTGGTCTAAGCCACGTAGGAAGGTGTAGACTTCCAGGCTGGGGTCCTCGGGACGGTAAAAATCTATGGTTGGAAACAATTGGTGACATGGCTCAAAACCGTTCTCAGTGGCGCAGATGCATCCACTCCCTGTGACTTATGATCTTCAATGAAACTGTTTTGTATTTCTTTATTACTCCTTTGTCTCACACCTCTGCTCACTGTTTCTATTATGCTTTTCTTGTACTTTCTTCTCTTGCTTCGCGTGCTACACGGAATGTGGCGACTTGAACTTCTGCACATATGTGCAAAGTTGTATGTCGAAAACAGATAGACAGACAGACAGTCTACAACATCCTAAGTCGCTAGCTCAAACTAACTGTCAAAGATTTCCTGGACTGATGCCATCTTTTGGCTTGACCACCATTAAACACCATTACAATCTGATCCATTCTATGTCAGCTAACACTGCCCCCATTGAGGAAAGCATGCATGACACATGTCCTAGCCATCTCTATCCATGTAACCTCACAATCTCATCGGTTGACTTCCCCACTTTTCCCTAGCACCCAATCCCTAACCTCACTATTGCTCGATTGCTCTATTATACCACTTAACACGAAGGACAGAATTCAGATACCCCGGTGGGTGCGTACGGATGACGAGTCCCTCTGTTCAGTAACTCCTATTTGCACAATTTTTCTCTAAGTGATATCAACTCATGAATAAACCTGTTAGGAATGGTAATGGTGGAAATATCTGGTGTATACTGCCGGGTGTGTGACCTTCTGAAATAATGACACTGAACTTACATTGAAACTCTGATAGAAATCCTGTTGATTAAAGTCAAACAGCCGTCTTTTGATTTAGGGAATATAGTTGGTATTATGCACCAGTAGATAGGTATGTTTGCATTCCGAAAGCAAAAATGACTTCTTATTTTTAATTTCACTTGGTTGATTAATGTCGCTGACCAGGTCTTCGAGTGGAATCCCCACTGGGAAATGACAGGTTGAGCGTCCGACTAGCTGACTTGTTCAACACAGGCCGAACATTTTGGTCCAATCACTCAAAACTGAAACCCGTTGCACAAGAGGTGACTCACGTGGTCCAAGTATCCTAGTGGGTAGTAATTCGCTGTTTGAAACGATGGCTAGTGGGACTGAGCCTCTGTGGGAACACAATCACCCACTGGGGAATGAAGGTACATCCAGATGGTGAGTCCCAAATAGTACGAAGCCCCCCCCATCCTCGATTCCACTCCTACTCACCACACACTGAACAGTAATAATAATAATAATAGCATTATTACTATCACTAACGAATATGAGAAAGTGGAGCGATTTGTGAATACAGGCCAAACAAAAAGCGACTTGATTAAACCAACAAATGCTCAGATACACATCATAAATAAAGGCTGAGAAAAACAACTAGTCTGATTAGGTAATAATAGACTGTAATGGAAGTAAATAAACCATTCTCAAGTGTTGGTTAGCAGGGAAATTAATTGATTCCGAATATGATCACGGAATGGCGCATCAACTAGAGAAACCCTGGAAACTAAGGAGTACTCTACATCATTTTTTCCTTGGTTTGGGACACTTCAGAAGTACACAGCCTTGAGCCCGTGAAGGCTTGAATCCGGGAGCTTCCGGTTACAAGGCGAGCTCTTTGATTATTCAGCCATTGGGTGAGTGGGTGCGTATTGCTGATGAGACCCAAACTAAGACGAAACAGCTATACAGTACTCCCTGCTGGTTTTGAGTGGTCCTCTAGCTAATATCAATCCGTGATGAAACTTGAAACGAAGTATCGTTTTATCATGCTTTCATGGAGAACAGCTTGAAAACAGCGGTGTTGAGTGCATTGTCTTCATATCATGTTTAAATAGAAGTATTTAGTTTCTCAATAACGCTTGAGATGTACAGATTAAATGAAAACAATCAAAAATCAACACACATTGAAGAGCCTGAACTTACTTAAAGAGGAATCTAAGTAACCAAGTGGTAGAATGCTCTTAATTTCAGGAGTAACTCCCATTGCATAACAAGTTTACCATATGCATTAGTTGGTCTGGTCCTTGGTATTAGTGCTGACTGATTTCTATCGGTCAAGTTTGTAGTGTTATCACCAAGCTAGGGCTGTCTCACCATTTCGATGCACTCTGAATTAATTTTTTTATTAATATAACTTGATTTCACACAGTATTTTTGGTACAGCTATGGAATTTTCAGCATGTGATATCAGTAGATCAAATTTAGCAGGCCGACCATTGGTATCAGGTGTGCGTCAGCCGGGGGTTGGACCCCGGACGATGTGCATGGTCGGCAAGCATCCTAACCGCTGTGCCACCGGTAGATAGTTGCAGGCGATCGGTAGGAAACCGTTGACCTAGGTATGGTGCTTGTTGGCACTCGTCAGAAAGGCATATGTGCAGCCTTGAAGGAACTCATGTCCCTTGTGAGATTCCAATTTGCATCCCCCAGTGGTGCAGTTAAAGATGTTGCCACTGATTTGTGTGCGCTCAAAGTTGATCTCCTGTAGGAATGTAATAGATACACTGACGCATCGTTAGGGAATGACCAATATGTCATGCGTCTAGTCCTTCGTGTTGGTACAGGCCGAATTCAATCACAGTCGAGTGTACCATGTTCACGTCATTGTAAAACATCAGTATGGAAGAGAAAACGCAGACTAAAGATGAGCTTTTAGGCAAATAAAATGAGCTTATAGAGTAAAAATAGAAACTTCTTTGAATGTAGTAAGCGGTTCTAAAGCTCTAGTCATTGTTTTGAAATCATTTCTATCGGTGTCTTCATGGGTAACAATGTATCGTGCGGTTATTTTAGGTTCTTGTCCACGCCAAGCAAAATACTAAGTCGCATCATTCTGGAAAGAGTATAAGTTTTACTGGATGCGGAACTTCATCCACCGGAACAAGCTAGATTCAGGAAAGGCAAATCATGTGCTGATCAAATTGAAACTATACTCATCGTCATCGAACAAAGCACAGAATGGCAGTCAAACCTCTGTCTACCCCAACTTCATCAACTTCGAAAAGGCCTTCGACAGTGTAGACCGAGAAGTAATTTGGAAACTACTTCAACACTACGGCATACCTCAAGTCTTTGTCAACCTCATTTAACAGCTGGCTATATGGCATTGCCAAGTGTCAGGTGATCCACAACGGAAAACTCGGCGAGGCGTTCGAAATGAATACAGGAGTAAGACAGGGCTGCTTACCTATTATCACCTATGATATTCTTAATTGTGGTGGACTGGATTATGCGTCAGACTGTGGGGAGTGAGGAGTCAGGAATACGCTGGACCACCAATAACAAGACTCCATCTAGAAGATCTGGATTTCTCAGGTGATATATGTCTAGTATCATACAAACTCGAAGACTAAGAGGCAGGTGAAAAGCAACAAACTGGCTGAAGAGGCTAGCAGCGATAAGAGGACTGCAGGTCAACATAGAGAAGACGGAGATGATGAAGATACCTACCAACCAACAGCACCATCAACAACAACCTGCACCAATTACCGTCAACGGGAGACATTTAACAGAGGTTACTTCCTTAACTCATCGCACCAGGAAGCACGGTTTCAACCACAGGTAATCGAAACGGATGACGATATCAGTCAGATACGCCTTCACCAACCTGAAACCAGTTTGAAAATCTTCTACACTCAGCATAAAAAGAACAAGATTCTGATTTTCAACACCAATATGAAGTCGGTCTTTCTATATGGATCAGAAACTTGGCCAGCGTGTCACGAATAGGATTTCCAACAGCCTGTTGCAGACTTTCATCAAACATCTACTCTCGCTGGCTCCATACTGCAGATCCAATGGCTAGAAAGAATTAGTAACAAGAAACTGTGGGAACAAACCAACAGGGAAGAACCGATCATTCAACAGAATATGGAGATGGGTCAGGTGTACAGTGAGGAAACCGTTGAGTAATATCGTGAGCCAAGCCGTCGATTGGAATCCAAATGGGAAGTGACAAGTGTGGGTTGTCCTAGGGTGACATGGAAGAGGTCGTATTGAGGAAGAGATGAGAGATTATAGTCAATCGTGGATCCAGATGAGGAGGATGGCAGAAAATTGAAGAAAGTGGGGAGATGTGTTGTTGAACCCCCCCTATGCTCCACTCGGAACCCGAGGGAATTATAATATAATTACTGATTCCCCGTTTAATTATACAAATAATAACGTCATATTTTTTTTACATATGAGTCAACTTATTTGGCTTCATATTTTTTATGAAATAATGATCATTATTATTATATGTTTACTTTTATACACATTTATTTCTTTTGATGTGGTTGCATTCTCAGAACTGGGTAGTTCAATTAAGAAGACTCCACTGTGTCTGTCTTTTGATGAATAACGTTTGTACACAGTTTTGTTGGTGCGCTGTTAGAATATTGATATTGTAGTTGAGTATTTATTCTGTCTGTATGGATTAACATCCTATATACGTGTATATTTCTCTATACTTCTTGTGTTTGTCACCTTGGTTGGCCAAGAAGTAAAAGGCACTGCAGTACTCCGGCCGGTCCTGAGATGAATAACAGAGAAAAGTATTTTGGTTAACTGTCTTCGAGAAAAGCGGATACCTTAACAATTTCATCAAAAGAATATCTTAACTTGAATGGAACTGTCAGCAAGGAACCATGCATGCGCAGAAACTACGAGAGAATTCATCTGAGCATTTGTAAAGCGTGTTTCTGAGATGGTGGCTAGGGCAATAAAATCATTCAGAATAGATATCGTACACAAACCGGACACAATCACTTCATTCAATGACTAAGCAGACGAAAAGAAGTCAAGATATCAAGACCATCTACAAAGTGAAATTGCATGAATTGTGAAAAGCACTATTTTTGTCAAAATGGACGCCACCCTTCGATTCCGACTCCGAAAACATAAACAAGCCGTCAATAAACACAACATATATTCTTTCATATCAATGCATGTAGACAATTATGAACTTTAATTTAACTAAGGGAATATAAACATTTTAAACAGTGGAAACAATAAGCAAACGTGAGAGAATTCCTAGAAACCTGGTACTCAGACGAGTCTGCAACCAACATGCGCACTAATATATGACAAAAAGGTCGAATTCCAAGTCAGTTAAAACAATCGATACCAATGCAAATTACTAGCCAATCACGACAAGAGTTGTCAGGGGATACAATTATATCATTATTCATGGAGAATTCAAATAAGTTCACTTTATTTATATTTGAGGTCTTCACTGAATTGTTGTTGCCTGTCTAGAAAGACAATGGAGGCTTCTCAATTAAAACTATCTAGCTCAGAGAACACAGCCACACCTAACCTGGATATAAATACTGTCTATTATTTCAACCTATGTGTGTATTTTTGTAACAGGTAATGAAAGAATTAGCTGAATTGCCTGTCCCATCGATAGCAGCTGTAAATGGTCCAGCTGTTGCCGCCGGTTGTCAGTTAGTTGCTGCTTGTGATCTGGCCATTTCAGCTAAATCGGCCATATTTGCAGCTAGTGGTATTAAATTGGGATTATTCTGTAATACACCTGGTGTCCCGTTGGTTCGAGCGATTGGTTTAAGAGCTGCTAATGAATTATTATTAACTGGTAGGTATATATTGTCATTATTATCATTATTGAAATTATTAAAATATAAACTTAGTACAATAGAGGCACCAAGAAATGTGGCAGATAAAAATAGTAATCTTCTAGTATTGCGTTTTTTAGGAATTTTTTTTTGATTGGTTGGAGGATTTCATTATGAACCGACGTTAGTCAGAGAACCATTAGAAAACCAGCACTGGAGTACTGCACAGCTGTTACGTCCTCCTAGTTTGGAACTCTTCGTCAGTACGAACCCCAGAACCTTCTGGTTACAAGGCGAGCTAGCTCGTAGACGATTAAGCCACTTGGACCCGATCCAATGATCAGCGCATGATTCCAACTTCTGCCAATTGACGACACAGCGTGACCGCTAGCCAATATCTTCTATGAGTTACTGCCTCACCTTCAACCTGCTGCACCCTACTGGTCACGGCTTCCCACTGGAACCCCAGGTCACTGGCTGAACAAGGACTAGTCGCTAGTGAGCATTAGGTCAATTTTCATGCATTGATTTTGTAGGGTCCCAGTGGCTTAATGGTCTACGAGCCATCTCGCCTTCTCACCAGAAGGTCCTGGGTTCGAACCCAAGTAGGCGCGTACTGATGAAGAGTCCCAAACTAGGCGGACGAAACAGCTGTCCAGCACTCCAATGCTGGTTTTCCAATGGTTCTCTAACTGATGTCAGTTCATGATGAAATCCTCCAATCAAACAAAAGTAATAAATCATTATTATTCCCTTGGGTTCCGAGTGGAACATAGGGCCTCAACACCACATCTCCACCTTGTCCTCTTCTGTCTCTGCAGTCCTCTCTAGCTGGCCTCATCATTGCTCATAGTCTCTCATCTCTTTCTCACATGATCTCTTCCATATCACCGTTGAAGTGATGTCCGACTCGTCGTTTCCCATTCAGGTTCCCCTGGAGATTATGTCTGATGCACGATGTCACCCGACGGTCTCCTCAGCGTGAAATATTGTGACAAATGCTGAGAATTTCATTCTGTATTGTAAGTACTGTTTTTGGAATAAATTAGATTATTATTATTATTACTCATTGGTATAAGTAGTCAGCAATGGGCACTCAGTGCTTAAAACATTTATCGATATAACTGCTATCAAGCATATCTAGCTGACGTGCATGGTTTTCAACTACTCGTCCATCAGTGAGTAGTATATAATCCATCATACAAAATTAGTGGTAATTGCCTTTTCCAGTGGTTTTTAGGATAACTACTACTAACACATCATTGTTTGCTGTTGTTTTAAGACAATTAATCTCCCAAATAAACTGAGCCAGTCAAATACAGAATAACACTAATATTTTGTTATTCGGACAAGGAGGTGATGAGCAATAGAATTTAGCCAGGCTGTTCATTTCGTCTAATAATTTGTGACTTATCTCAGCTGGCGCGATGTACCTGAAATCCCTAGTGAGTGATAGTGTTCCCACTGGGATTCGAACTTAACACTTGGTTACATCCAGGATTACATTGTTAGTCTAATACCCAACAAATAACGACATTACTATTAGACCTTGGATATCGTTGAAGTGTCTGTACTAAGTGCTGATATGTATCAACAGAGATCGGACATTTTGCTCGGATGTATTGAATCAACAAGGGGGATAGAATTCCATATTAATTTATTTATTAGATGTATCACACAGTAATGAAAGAGTATCATTCACTGCATGACACGGTATAGAACACAATTTATTACTGATCATAATCATGTCATCAATTATAATCACACGACTTCAAAACTTGAGTTTTATAATTTTGCTTGTCCTCTCCTATTTGTCGTCGTGGGGGTAGTAGAATTTCCCAGATATCTGCTTGAACAGGTGTTGAATCATTCCTATTACACGTATTCCCTCTCAGTTGATTCGATAAACAAAGCTTCCGTTATTAATACTGTTCCCTCCACCCTGTTACATTATATTTTAAAGCCGTCATCTTATCCCATCCGTACTATTTTATGGTTAGTTGTGTGTAATTGTATGTAGTGCTTCCTACAGCTGAACTATTCTCTAGATTTCTTGTCTTATTCGGGTGAACCATTCTAGATTTAGCTGTCTGTCTGTCTGTTTTCGACATAGAACTTTGCACAAATGTGCGGAAGTTCAAGTCGCCACATTCCGTGTAGCACGCGAAGCAAGAGAAGAAAGTACAAGAAAAGCATAATAGAAACAGTGAGCAGAGGTGTGAGACAAAGGAGTAATAAAGAAATACAAAACAGTTTCATTGAAAATCATAAGTCACAGGGAGTGGATGCATCTGCGCCACTGAGAACGATTTTGACCCATGTCACCAATTGTTTCCAACCATAGATTTTTACCGTCCCGAGGACCCCAGCCTGGAAGTCTACACCTTTCTACGTGGCTTAAACCAACTGTTGTGGATTTCATTGACTGATGCCAAGTTTTTGTTTGACCGCCGTTGGCTTTTTTCCAGCCTGACCCTATATCCGCTAACATTACTCGTCGAGGGAGGCGATGACTTGGCATACGTAACACATGTCCTAACCAGAGCTAGGTTTTTGAGCTCTGCTAATCTGACTGCACCTGTTCTACTACTTTGACCTACATATTTAACCTAACAATCATTTCAGCAGGGTATGAGATATACTAAATTGTTTTGTTTTATTGGCTCTACAGCACTGATCCTTTAACCCACAAGACTTGTTTCTAATTGAGTTTGTGGGTTTAAATTCCAGCCACTTTTATTCCTGCCCGCCTTGTTAAAAATTTTGCGTAAGGTATCTGAGGTTCCTGCCTTGTACGGAATTACTACTGATGACTTAGATTCCTTATTGTTGGTGTTATTTTGCGCATGTTTGACATGCATTTCGTCATTAATATTACCATTATTATTATCACTGCTGTTACTATTTATTGCTAAGGTCAGAGTAATAGAACAGGAGCAGTCAGACTAGCTGAGCATAAAAACCTAGCTATATCTAGATTAGTTGATCTGAATAAGATAAGAAATCTAGAGAATAGTTCAGCTGTAGCACTCACTACTTGCAGTTACACACAACCATACAATAGGACGGATGGGATAAGATGACAGTTTTAAAATCTAATGTCACAGGCTGGAGGGAGAGATTGATAACAGAAGCTTTGTTTATCGAATCAACTGCAAGTACATGTAATAGGAATGATTCATCACCTGTTCAAGCAGATATCTGGGAAATTCTACTACCCCCACGACGACAAATAGGAGAGGACAAGCAAAATTATAAAACTCAAGTTTCGAAGTCGTGTGATTATAATTGATGACATGATTATGATCAGTAATAAATTGTGCTCTAAACTGTGTCATGCAGTGAATGATACTCTTTCATTACTGTGTGATACATCTAATAAAAAAAACTAATATGGAATTACTTACCTACCACAGTGCCCAAGTTTTACACATATATTAATAAGGCGGATAGAAGAATTAACTTAATTGCCAAGCAGTCGAGTAATCTGTTACTCCTAGTTTATTTTAATTTTGTTGTTTCTCCGTCAGTTTTTTTTTTGGATAAATCTCTTTTGCAGGTAAAAATATCAGTGCTGATAGAGCCTATGAATTGGGTCTTGTTCATCGTGTAGTTGACGACGATAAACTGTATGCAGCTGGTATTGACTTTGCTAAAGAAATTACACAGCATAGTAAAGATGCTATGCGATTAGGTCGTGAGACACTACACAAACAAGTAAGCTGGTGGTTATTTTTCGTGTTTTACATAACTTGTGAGTTTTTGTTGTTGTTGTTGTTTTGTTGTTGATGTTGCTGTTGTTCATTGACAGTGACTGGTGTAGATTGCACAGCTGATGATTTTCAAGAGTTTGTGTACCCTACACCTGCTTACTGAAGTATTAGTTTCGTGTATTTTATTACTCACAGTGTGATTCTGTATCATTAGTGTGTCATGATTGATACCCCACTCTGCATAAAGTGGTGTGTAGTCAGTCACTGAATGATTTTCACATTTGATAGGTTAGTTGATTGATTTATCAGGTGATAGAGTGGATTATCAGGTGAGTTCAACGACTTCGAACACCGTCGGCATCTCAAATTGACTACCGAATACCACCATTCTCCAACAACACCTTCTGCCTCATTGAACCAAATTGAAGACTGACCTGAGACTGAGAGAATGACTCTGGCGGACAAAGATATATTGTAACGGTAGAAGACGAAAGACTTGGTTATGGAATGCTTATCTGGAAAGTGGTATCTCTATGTGGCCAAATTATGTACACCTTATGTTCAACGCACGCACCATTGGCACAGAACTTTCGTTTTGTGGTACTTCTGGACTCTATATTGTGTTTCTTTGTGTTCCTTTCACGTCTCCCATGTATCTCCACAACGTTGTATCATTTGCTTTCTGTGACATCAAATCTATCTCCCTGTTATTTGGTGTTTTTTATGCCGAAGAACATCTCTTCATACATATACTATTTTTTTTACGAGTTGATCACGGATTGATGTCAGTTAGAGAACCATTGAAAACCAACCAGGGAGTACTGGGCAGGCAACTGTTTCACCCTAGTTTAGGAATCATCGTCAGTACGCACCCACAGAGTGGGGTTTGAACCCAGGACCTTCCGGTTACACGGCAAGCTCGTATACCATTCAGCCACTGGGACTTGATTCAATGACCAGCTCATGAATTCTAACTCCTACCAATTCGTGATTTAGCGCCACCCCAACCATTGTCGTAGGTGGGACATCCATCCTCACACGTGACATCAGGATTGACCCCACTGGTCACGACTTCTCACTAGAACTCCAGGAAACTTCATCATGATAAATCTGATCAGTAGCACACGCCACAATATATAAATAATATGTCCAATGTCACATAAATTCGAAGAATCACATACCAAAACCAACAAGTTACGAGAAGATGCTTGCAGCCAAGACTGGACTTCAAATGAAAATAGTGAAGACGAAGGTGATGGGGATAACCAACCAACCAACCAACAAAAGCAACAACAAGCACTAATCACTGTCAATGGAAGAAATTTGAAAGACGTTACTTCCTGCACTTATCTGGCTAGGCAGCTTCGTTTCAACTGTAGGAGGACGGAACGGATCAAGATGTCAAAACCACTATCAAAAAGGCAGAGTAGACATTCATCACTCTGATATCAATCTGGAAATCAACCGCACTAAGCATAAACAACAAAATTAGGATTTTCAACAGCAATGTTAAGGCAGTCAGTTCTTTATGGCTCAGAAAATTGTGATGTTCGTCATGAAGGGCATTTTCAACAGGCTGTTGAAGACGTTTATCAACAGCTGCTTTCACTGGCTTGATAGAAAAGATTAGATAACCAGAAATAATTGTCGACAGGAGATTTTGGCAACCAACCAATCCATAACCGACTGCTCAACAAATATTCGGAAGAAAGTGAAGTTGGAGCGTGTTATGGACCTGTCGCCAATAAATGTTGTGTACTTGTCGCAAATAAGTTATGGGGTCGTTGCCGATATTAGGGTGTGACCGAGTATAAATATACGCTAATGAGATATAACGGACGATAACATACAGACTGGTTGGTACTGCTGAGTAGTTAATTTGTCCTGACGCGAAGGAGGCATATCAGAAGACCACTATGTTCACGACGATACGTGTATTTTCCAACAAGGGAAATTAAGTGGCACACAAGAGTGTGAGTGAAAAGGTGCGTAGTGTACGAAAGGTGTGAACGAGAGTACGAAAGTGTACAATACAAGAGTATATATGAAAATGACTAATATACATGAACCAATAAGATAGACAGTAGCTTTTCCTAATATCAGTAAAAAGTTTGAGCATTGTGGATTAGATCAAATAAAGTATAATTATATTTCAATAGTTTACACACAATAATAAGTTTTCTTATTGGTAATATTTCCAGCAAAATTACTGCCCGTGTTCACACCACTGTTGGAATTGTTTTGTTCTCTACCATCATTGGATTCTGATTGGTTGTAATGTCATGTGACAAAAGCTCATACATTGTTTATTTAGTTAATGGACAGACAAAGCATATTGTGTGGGTTATACTGGAATATCGATCAATATACACTTAGCAAAATATATCAGACTGTCAAAACAAAGTAGACATCATGTGACTACATATCAGAACGGACACACTCTAAGGACACCCTCGTGTGATATTGTGTATCAGGAAATCCCTCGAGTGGAACTTGAATGGGAAACAACGAGTTGAGGGTCACTTCAAGGGTGGTCGTGTGTGAAGGAAATAATATATTATGGGTAATCGTGGGGCCAGACGACGAGGACTGCAGTGAGAGAGAGAGAACAGGACAAGGTGGATATGTACACTGTTAAAGCCTTTTGTTCTACTCCGGAACCCAAGAGGATAATAATAAATAGTAATAAACTCTTGAAATTGATTTCATTGTTTACTGGTTACCGACTACGGGATGAATGTCTTGCAATTTTAATGCAAAGTCGTGATCCGTGAGAGAGAGAGAGAGAGAGAGAGTCCACCAAGTCGGGTATAGGAAAAGTAATGGCCAATGAAATTGGGTGGCAGTAGGGTTGTTGTCATGTTTCACATTGACACTAACAGCCGTACACGATTTTAAAGACTTACAGGTTTGATCACTAGAAAACCAGGTACTACTTTAAAGCTGTTTCGTTCTAGTTTGGCACCCCTTGGCAGTACCCATCCACCGGGGTTCGAACCCAATACCTTGCAATTACAGGGCGACCTTGTAGACCTTATTCAGACATTGGGACGCGATCCAGTAGCCCGTGAATTCCAACTGCTGTCAATTCACCATAAATATAACGCAAACGCTGGTCACTGTTATCAGCGAGTAATTGTACTCTTACCTGACTTGTTGGGTCCCGCTGGTTACGACGTATCAGTAGAAATCAAGGTAAATTCCTGTATATAGTCAGATTTTCAAATATATACATATACAGTGTTAACTTCGCTGAAAGTGAGACCATCAATAACGTGAATCTTTAGTGACATAAATATTTAGAATGTACGCTTTGAATGCTTATCAACGTTTCACTAAGGTGTAGTAGTTTCGATGGTATAGAAGACAAAGTAGTCCACAAATTCTGAGTTGTGTAAAAGTGTTGTGTAGACAGATAGATATTGGATTGTCTTTTATTAGTAATAGAGTGTCCAAGGTCACTCCGGCAATAAACTAATCACAATTGGCTTACGTAAAATAACGCTCTATGATCATGTGATCGTAGACTAATTGACGTATTTTTGGTGATTTTTTGAATTATACATTATTGCGTAAGATATGCTGTGTCTAGCACTGAAGTAGACTACTGAGCTTGCGTGGTTGCGTGTTCTCACTGAAGTAGAGTGGGCTGGGCGCAACAAGTAGGTGTCGTATTATGTTGTGTTGGCGTGGTCAAATGGTATTCGCGATCAGCGCGTCTGTGTCTAACTCGGCGTCTCCTTATCAATCTCATTGTTATCGAGAAATATTAAGGTGGTAGCATCATAACATTTGGTGTCCCTGCCTACCGACAAATACAAAGCCTATGTCGTGCAGTCTTTAATGGAGACATATAGATCTTCGGGTAGGACTTCGAGGTTTCTGCGCAGTTGAGTGGTGTTCAAGATCTGTCAACGATGAGGCTGCTACTTGGGACGCTTCTGGGAGGTCTGGAGAAAGCAGCATATGAAGGTGTGAGGCGAAATACTGACGAATGTGCAACAGGGTCAGGCAAACAGTTTCCAAAGTGGGAAGGACCAAATATGGTCACGTTGAGATGGGGTTATGCAGACACAATCGC
The DNA here is from genome assembly GCA_944472135.2 of Trichobilharzia regenti. Lineage (NCBI taxonomy): Eukaryota > Metazoa > Platyhelminthes > Trematoda > Strigeidida > Schistosomatidae > Trichobilharzia > Trichobilharzia regenti. The sequence goes on from OX235267.1 coordinate 43,860,240, forward strand.
AATGGTAAATGAAGCGAAACAAGTGAACATCAGCGAGTGCCGAGATTCCAGACAGCTACACAAACGAGCAAAGCCCCTAGAACCAAGAAGATCGAATCAACTTCAGTCGCAAGTCTTTGCCTGGGGGTCGAGTGTGGTGAGAGCTAGCTGTTAGTCAAAATTAGTGGACAGTAATTTACATCAATGTCTATGTCCCCAATGTTGGTCATGAGAAAAGTGAGAACAAAAGCTTTGCGTAGGCGGATACAGTTAACATATAGATGATCTGACATTCAAGAAACAGCCACAAAGAGATTCAAGGTTAACTTTCTGTGAGAAACAACCACCAATCAGAAGACTGTGTTTTTCTGCTAACAATAATCTATAATACGTACATGAAAATCTATAAATACGCATTGATTTCCTTTATAAACGATCTGTTGCTTGACTCTTGCCTTCTGTTGTTACACTGTAATGGGCTGTCTAGTTCTTTGTAGTCTCAAAGATGCCGGAAGCTGGTGTTGTTAACAACGTTGCTCAAATCTGTCTTCTCAGCTTGAAGACGTTTTTCAAATTTCTATTTTTTCCACTCCCTCTCTCCTCCTGTGCTCATTTGCCTTCTGTTTAACTAACTTCTTCTTTCCTGTTTACTTGATTTTTAGGCTTCGATGCCATTGATGGAGGCTTACACACTAGCTGCTGAAGCGATGGTACAAAATTTACAATTCGATGATACAAAACAAGGCATTCAATCATTTTTAAATCGAAAAAAATAAAATGAACACTAATTTTAATTCGCTGGAGTATTATTGACTTTTAGAGAGCAGATTTTCTATTTGATGATACATCCTATGGTTTCTTTTATTTTTATCTTCGTTGTCGTCTTTCTTTCCTATGTGGAAATTTCGAACACTTCAGTTATTATAGAAGATATATAGAAATATAAAGTGATCCAGCTTGGATTTCTTCTTTTGGTGATTTTTCCATGTGAAATCATATCTTCTTATGTATGCGTGCATGTGTGTGTGTCTGTGCGCTTGGTGATTGACAATTGGAGTTTGGAAGTCATTTTCTTCCTAGCCGATGTAAACAACGTGGTACGACCGAATGAAATGCTTTCATGTGTCCACAAATTCATACCTTACCAGAGCCAGGTAAGTCCCTTTCACTGATTTCACATAGCGAAGATGTTCCTGACAAAAGTGAAAGGGCGTATTCAAATTTTTGGTGTTTACAGCCGGACTAACTTGTGAACATCTAGATCTGCCTAAAAGGATTAGATAGCCCTGATTCCACACTTATGGTGTGTGCATGGGCTCCAGAATCTGATAGGTTGGAATGACTTATGAATCTGTTTCGAACATTAGAAACCTTGGGGACGTAGCTGCTGACACTACTTCACTGCCTTATGGATCAGATTTCAGGTCACTGATGTGGCGGGGGGAGGGGAGCGGTTCCTTAAGGCGACCACTTGTTTCGGTCTGGGTGTTTGAACCGTGTTCCAGTCGTCGCACAAACTATGCGATTTTGTGTGGTGCATCTATTGGTGTCTGTAGTGTACGAATTTTGTGTTTTCATAACTGCAAAAAAATTATTTCCGGTGGAGTAATTCAGCATAATGTCTGTTTAACACGGTGAATCGGTCTTTTCTCATAATATTAAAATTGGCACTTGATTACTATCTGTTGTGGAAAATTATTATGATTATTTTTGTTCCCTTGGGTTCCTAGTGGAACATAGGGCTTCAACTGCACGTCTCCACTTGCTTCTGCCTTCTGCTGTGCTTTTCACCTGCATCCATGTTAGTCCATACTGCTTCAACTCCTCTTCACACGATCTCCTTCATGTCACCCTTGCACCCACGACCCACTCGCCGCTTCCCTTTCGGCCTGGTTCCACTCGAGCAGTGGCCGCGATGTCACCCAGCGGCCTCCCCAGCCGCGAGTGTTCAATCCATCTTCACTTTCTCCTGCATATTTGTTGGGCGGCGATTGGTTCTTGTTTTTTTTGTTTGTTCCCATAGTTTCTTGTTGGTGATTCTTTCTGGTCCGGCCGTCTGATCTTCAGTATAGTTACAGAATAAGATGAGATCATCTTTTATTTCGTCGGTTCCTCTTCAGCTGCCTACTACCTAAAAGTTTATTATGTTTATGTACAAGAGAGATTTTAATGCACTTGCAAGAGTTACACGATTTTCGGTTAATAGAAACACAAAATTATTGATACAATGCTCAAAAGTTACACTTATATAACTTATGCAAAGTGGTCATAGTTGTAAGAAGATGCAATTGAAAGGAGATTTGTAGGTCAGGTGGATGATTTTGATGTAGTTGTGTTCTCTGAGGTGAATAATTTATTTGTGAAGCTTTTTTCATTGCTCTACCACTAGGCAACATTTGCAGCGCGCATAATTCAATTTGAAGTGAACTTTTAGATTTCTCCACAATAAGTTTATTAGTCATCTCTCCTAATGGGTTACCTTGGATGTGGTTGATTGTTTTTGAGAGTGTTTTTTGACACCCTTTAGGCTACTTATATATTGGCTTGAAGTTTGACTTTTTCTTTTATTAGATTCCCTTTTTATGGATTGGTAAATTTTATCCGTGTTAATGTGTTTGTTAATTACCGATTCACTGGAATATCAGACTTCTAAAAATTCTCTGCCATTCTTAGTGTTTCCTCTGTCTAATATCTGAACGTTGTCCCAGTCGAATTGATTTCCGTAGTTGTCTGTATACAGTGTGGCGATATGAGGGAGTGGATGACTAATAATCTCGTGTAGAAATCTAAAAGTTCACTTCAAATTGAAATATGCGCCTCGAAGATGTTGCCTAGTGGTAGGGCAATGAGAGATTCGTAAATAAACCATGTAGCTAGCTAGCTAGCTCAGAGAACATGTCTACATCAAAAGAAGAAACCTTGTAACCAGAAAATCCTGGGCTCGATCCCCGGTGAGTGCGTACTGATGAAGAGTCCCAAACTAGGCTGGCGAAACAGCTGTCTAGTACTCCAGTGTTGGTTTTCCAATAGTCCGCTAACCAATGTCAGCTCATGATGAAATCCCCTGTAAGAAAATGAATTGTTGGACAAATTGAAAACTGAACGAAAATGTTTAATTTTGGGGTGAAAAAACGCACCAGTAGAGCCAAACAATGGGACGAATCAATTGGTCATTACCACCTTTTTTTTATCGTATAAGACGATTTCTTTTCGGCTAATTGGGATCCCTCTTTACTTGTACAATCGCATTTATATCCACTCTTTTTTTCATGAAAGTGTTGGTTAGTAACACATAGAGTGATGAGTTCTCACAAACATGGTTGAATAAGTGTGTTGGAGTTACATAATAAGATGGATAAATTCAACGGATGAGTTGTAATCAGGATGCGCATGGAAACAAAGTGAGGCGTCATATTGCGTAAGAGTTTTAAAGAAATACAAGAGTTATAAACAATTGAAGAGATAAACGGATAAAAATCAAGTTTATTAGGAATCACTAAGGTTGTTCGTTACTGTGATAACGCAAGTTGTTGAATCATTTCCTCTGGTTTCTCTATCTGAATGACTAGAGCTTCAAGATTACAAAGCAGAAGAAAACGTATTTCCTTCGAAAGGTTGTTCTTCACTATGTAGATTACTTTGAAGGAGGTGTTTTTGCTGAGATGGGATGATCAGTGTTGACAAGGCGTTCAGTTATCTCACTTTTTAAAGAGTCATTACTACCTTTGTGTAATCATGGGTGATAGTGTTCTTGAACCCCTTTAGATAATCAATACACTGCTATCTGGCTGCACAAGAAGAAGTGAACTGATATATGCACACACACACACACATTGGAATGGTCAGATGCGAGATCTTGTCCTTAAGGCTTGCTTCTACAGACCAATGGACGACTGGAGAATACTACTCTTAGCGTTGTTGCGAAAAATGTTCTTCTCAAATTCACAATTTTGAGTTTACACAGATCGGCGCGGAATGTCAGCACAGTTTCCATTGGAAATAGAAGTTATTAAGATCACAATATGTGATCTGCTTGATACTATAAGTGACGATACTCCGTGCTACTGATTGGATGGTATGGGCAGTTGTGTACCACTCACTCATCAACCAGTAGTGATTGCTGACCAGTCAAATATAAGTGGTCTAAACTCTGGATGACCGTCTCGATTGTATGAGGCCGAACTCATCAACATTGGTCTTGGTTTTACGCAGCTCACGGAGCCGAATTGGTTGAAACCACCCGTCTCCTTGGTGATGCCGCGTAGTGTCTCCGACTTTGCTCTGATATCTGTAGTGAAGGCATCCCTTTTAGTTTTATCCTTTAGTTTTTGAATGTTGGACTTGATATGTGACCTGTCTCCAGTTGTTTTCATGGATTTCAGCTTCACTATGATGAAGGTTCCTCGTACTAGATGATGGTCTGAGCCCAAATATGCTCCTCTTTTTTACTTTGTGTCCAGCAGGCCGGCTGGATATCCATTTCCTTGAGCAGTATTGAGATGAAGTTTATCTGGTTTGTGGTGTGTCCATTAGGCGAAATTCGTGTTGCCTTGTGTACATCCTTATACTTGTACACACTGCCTTCCATCACCAAATCGCTGAAAGCGTAAATGTTTGCAAAGAGTCCTCCGTTCTCGTTTATTTCTCTGAGCCAGAGCCTCTTGACCCATTATGAGATCTGTTCCTGTCATATCTGCTCCCAATTCGGCTGGCATTCATATCTCCCATGAGGATTCTGATATCACCATTTGGGATGTTGTCAATTGCTGTTTGCATTTGTCTGTAAAAGTCTTCCTTCTTCTCTTGTCCCTCGTTGTTTATAGCACTATGAGCAGCATTGGATAATTGTGACTTTCCTTTCTTTTGAGTTGAATCTTGGTGTCATGATCCTGGGTGAATTTGGTTCCCACTGGATAAGGGCTCTGGCTGCCACTGACGAAATCATTATAGCCACTCACTGCCTCAATGTGCTCGTGGTTGTCATCTGGGTGACCGGAGTAGATTACTGACTCTTCAGTTGACAAGTTTGACAATCTACATCCATTCCATTAACTCTCACAGATACTCAGTACTTCTATGCCATATCTTCGCATGTCTTTGGCTATCTGCGCAGCCTTCCCAGCTTCATATATTGTACGAACATTCCACATCCCTATACCTATTTTTGCTTTCATCGAGAGAAAACACATCGGCTGGCTGACTGGCTTCCTGAAGGCTTTCACCAGTCTACTGTGTCATTTCGCCTCTCCGATTTGAGAGAAGAGTAAGATTGTTATTGTTTGAAGTTTTTGTATTTTCAACATATTTTCTGTTCGTTAAAGTTTTTCTGCCGGTTTGATACATTTAGTGGTGTAGGGTTGCTAGCCCCGCGCCCAACCCCCTCCCTCTTTACCTGGGCTTGGGACCGGCTAGAAAACTAGCCAGCTTGTTAACTAGGTGAGGTTTTCGGGTAACTGGTAATATGTTAGATTAAATTTTCAAGTCATAGAAGCACTATTTTATTTTATTTCCCAAATGAGTTTTTAATTTCTCTTCCTTTTCAGCCCACCTACTGTTTTTTTGTAAGGCAACATTGTCTGTCAGTCGGGATTATAAACGTTGGATTCCTTAATGAGTTCTGACTCTTATAATCAGATTACTCAAACACACAGAGAGAGAGAGAGAGTAAAGTAGAATCTGTGGCTTAAAAAAACGGAATCTCACCTATTTCAAAATGGAAGTGACATCTCAAGGGAATGATAAATTACAAGACAAGAGTGACAAGTTCTCTGATGAAAAGCATACCACTACAGCTGGGTATTCAGCGATCAGTCGAGCTGTTGAAGCTGTACGAGATTATCTGGAATATGATTTTGAATGTAGGTCTGATTTCTTATTACAATTATTATTATAATTTTATGAGGTTGACAGTTGAAACTGGATGCTAATCAAGCAGCATATAATAATCAGATTGGAGGAATACTTGTCATCCGATGTATAATTCAAGATGAATTGATTAGCATGTTTCGCTTGCATTCATTTTTTGTTTTTCTGTATGACTAAAACACAAACTTGCAACATTATGGGCGACGAAAAGATGCACTATACAAAATCTGATAGTTTGGGCGATGGCTGAGATACTGTCCGGATGCCCAGACTGACGTAGGTGGTTGTCTTAAGCCACCCCCCTTACACTCCAGAGTGTTTGACTTGAAATCTGATTCATAAGGAAGTGGAGCAGTGTCAGGTGACTGACATGGGCTTATACGTTAATCGATCCTTTCGGATTCAGGGCCCCATGTACACAGTTTAGAGGTTTGAAATCAAGGTTTTCTAGCTCCTCTAGGAAGACCTGGATGTCCACCAGTTAGTGTCTGGTTGTAAACGTCGAAAGTTAGAATTCTCTTATTCTTGTCAGTCTAGTGTCTAAGACTGCAATGTCCACCTTGGACAAATAAGGAGTTTTTGTGGCTTTATATATTGCAAAACGTAGCGTTGACTAGAGACGGCGAGTTGGTGAAAGACACGTTAATCACGAATATCTCTCGTCCACTCTGACAACGTTATGCGACAGCCAGGGGATCTTCTTAGCCCGGTCGTGCATATTCACGAAACGAAACAATAACATACGACACGGATGTCGAGAGGGAGTTGTCTGTTGTTTACTGGAAGGTCTCAAGCATTCGTGGAATCCTCCTTATGTTTCAGTCCGAAAGTGTCCAGCAGTATATTCCCAGTAGGAAACCGCTGGTTCTCGATTTTTTTATCGGAAGGTGGACGCCGTCGTAGTTAGTTTTCATGTTGTTCTAACTTTGAGAGATTTTGGGGTATCTGACGACTTAAATACAGGTAGCTTAGGTATCGAAGTTTCATGTGTAGTTAGTGGCCTCCTCCACATCACTGTTTGAAGAGATATAGCACGTTCGAGAACATCTTGTTGTTTGAGATGGGAGATTTTGGCGTCAACTTGTGGTAATGAAACAAGTGGCACACGTCTCTTTAGTCAAGACACAGGTGTTGCACCCTCTCGGAGACATAGAGTCTGAACACTGACTGATTTTCGGTGGGCAGGTGCTGATTGGGAACGGCATCTGTGACGAGGATGGTCCTTTTGTATGTTGCTGGATAAAACTTTGTGTCCAACATTTCTGCAGTCTTGGCATTGGTGTCGTTTACACGTACAAGATTTTATGAAATGTCTAACACCACAATGCCAGCAAAATGTTGGAGGTTTCTTCTTTGAACATCGATTGGTATTGCATGCGTAACTGGAACAATGGACGGTCAAGGTAGGAACAGGCGGTGGTATAGCGAGAGGTTGATGCGGAAGTTTGAGAGGTCTGGCGAACAGCATTGATTTCTGGACCACCCTGGCGTCCAGACTGGACTAAGCTAGTTGTTTAAAGAATCGAACATCCTTGTCTCTACTTTTATATTTTACAGACGCCGAGCTGGTGACAGATACAGTAATGACGAATGTCACTTGTCTACGCCAAAAATGTATATGACAGCTAGGTGATTTCCCTAGCACTGTACTTAAGCGAGAACACGGTCAAGTACATCTACAAAAAGAAGCATTAATACATATACACATAGGCGTGAGGAAGGTTAACCCATTGGTTATCTGTCTACCTACTTATGAGACAACTGATTGGTCCCTTTTACAAACAACTTGGTTAGTTAAGGAAGGGGAATACATGACCTCAAGTTGATTGACCAAGATTGCTATTTCTAGATGGCTTCAACTTTCATCAACATTATTTTTGTGTTACTTGAAGTTTTCTGATTAGTACTCAAATTTGAACACAAATAGATCATCATCGTAATTAGCCATAGACTTTTTTTTGGTCAACATAGGACTGTTATTCCTTCTGTGAGATATCTGCCTGAATTATGATTGTCTTAGCGTGTAGTGAATTCATCTTGTATTTTGTTGGCTTTCCATAACAATCATTCCAAACAGTACGAAGCAAGTACGTCGGTTTCATCATTATTTCAGGTAAATAACTGACTAAAGCAGCTTGAATTTTGTCTAGCTGTTAATATTCTTTAAAGCGTAGGCTAAGGCCCTGCATCAAACACCAGATGTTATCAGCATAATGCATAAGATTGACCTCTGTTTTGAAGAATATCCTGCTAGTAACCACTGAGTATGAGGTCATTGTTCTCCATGGGCAAGTGGAAGTTAATAAAGGGGGGAAGGGCTTGATGGAACAGAAGATTAGTAGAGAGGAATGAAGAGTACGAAAAAAGACCAAAGATAATTCTACGACATAACCTCTACTGGAGGAGAACAGGCCTCAGGTGAAAGAGACCTCAGAATGACGGAAAACTTGGCGAAGCCTTTAAAATGAAGACAGGAGTAAGACAAGACAGCCTACTATCACTGATAGTGTTCATGATTATGGAGAACTGGATTGTGATGGGGAAGACAGTGGGCAGCGGGAAGCGAGAAGGCACGGATAGAGGTTGGACTGATAAGGAGACTTTAGAAGATCTTGACTTTGCTGATGATTTATGAAGATAACCAACCAGCCAACAACAAGAACAACAACAACAAGCACCTATCACTATCAATGGAAGTAATCTGAAAGAGGTCACTTCCTTCGCTTATATAAGTGGCATTGTTTCACCAGATAAGCAACACGGACCTTCATCACTCTAAAATCGGTCTGGAAATCAGTCGCTCTCAGTATAAACAACATAATTTGGATGTTCAACGCTGATGTTAAGTCAATCAGTTCTTCTTTATGGGTCAGAAATTTGGTTCACGAATCACAAAAGACATTTCCAGTAGGCTACTGAAGACTTTCGTCAATAGGTCGACTCCGTATTGAAGATCAAGTGGCTGGTCAAGAAGAGTTATCGACAAGAAACTCTAGGAGGCAACGAACCAACTAAGGATCTACTACTCAACAAATATGTCGAGGAAAATGAAGATGAATCAGACGCATACTGAGGAGACCGTTGGGTGACATCGCGCGTCAGATATAACCTAGGGTGGAACCTGAATGAGAAGAGATCAGCCGGGTGTGTCTTCGAGGATGGCATAGAATGACTGCAGAGAGCAAATAGGATAAAGTGAAGGTGTGTTAATATCCTATGTTCCACTCGGAACCCGAGGGAACAATTAAAAATAAATGAACTTATTGCAACTCCACAATGTTTGTTTGTTTTCTCTCAAGTAGATAGGGGAATATCATGGTGTGTATTAGCAGTTTACAAGAAAAATTGTAGGTTAATAGTCAAAAGAAAGGTTACATGAAGGCACCAGCTTCCTATAGTGAATAGTTCTTCTAGGCTATCCAAGCATATATATATACCAAGCAGGGAAGCCGTGTGTTAATTCAGGACGGTCTGCATGGTAGGTAGTATAATGGAGAACGATATTTAAACTATTCCAACGATTTTAGGTGGAGTAATTCAGAAGCAGTTAATCTGGTTGCCTGCTAAGTTAAAATTAGTGGTTTAACACGGATTCGCCTGATGAAATTGAGGTGGAAAGCTGATTACAAGTACTAAACCAACTTGTTACACATGACTTGCTTCCAATTCGGCTACTTTATTAAAGTGAGACTTGAGTTTTTGAACTGTCTGGAACCGTCTAACATGGTAAAAGCTTACTGACAGGACTTAATCATTCGGTAACTTTAAACTATAGCACCCCAAACCGAAACTACCTAGCTAACCGACAAATGACCTTGAGCGACCAAACAGGTGACTCCGTATTATCCAGACGTACTTATGGATGCAAATTCTCTCCAGATCTCGTTTTTGATTACTGTTCGGAGAACGGACTGATAGAAAGGTCGAAAAATTGCCAATGCATATGCAAAGATACACTAGGTGCATCTATGGGTTTGTTTACCGGTGCAATGAGTGCCGAACCAGAAAATCAGTTGGAGAAGGTATGTCGTTCTTTTTTAGTTTACAGATTCCTTAGGTACGTTTTTCGCAAAGTCTAAATTACCTCTAACGAAAATCTTAATGATGTGTCATAAATGGATATTTAAAAGACCATTAATAGCAACAGCGTATGAATCAGGCTGACTCAAGTAATGGGGTATCCCTAATCGCAGTGCAGATGTTTTATTGCCTATTATCCAGCGCTTGGTACTGCCTGGGACTACTATTCATACATATGAATAAAGCATTTATAGTCAGTTATCAAATCGGCTATATTCATCAAGTCGTCAACCATACAAACGGTTTCATCAATCCTTTCTATGGTACTCACACTAATTCCATCGAAAGTTTTTGGAGTCACTTCAAAAAAAAACGGATCAGATCTGTGAATGGATCAAGAAATGCAATGGTATACAGTTATCTCGATGATTGTATGTACAGGACTTGGTTTAACATAAGTATCAAGAATCCTATGAGAAATAGTGAGGTATTTTTTGAAGATATACCAGGATGTTATCCTTTGTAACTATTTTTTTAACATTACATTACTTATATATAAACGATTTATTAAAATTATGCGCCGTTTTAATAAAGCCTTCTGATTGGTCAAAGTTGTCATTGTCAAGGTCATTTGTCCGTTCACTAGGTAGTTTCGGTTGGGGCTGGTATAGTTTAGAGTCACCTATCATTCTATAATGAAGTCATCTTTTCACTTGTGTTTTTAAAAAACACGACCTATTCACATTATGTATACTAATCATCGGATGGAGAATCTTCTGAACACATTAAACAACAATCTTCGAATATTTAGGATACAGTTTATTCCTGTCAAGTGTAAGCTGATGTTACAAGACTGGAGTGAAGTGGTGGAGCGTACTGACCACTTGACTTATTTGGGAAGTTTCATCAGCCCCGATGGACTGGTTGCTGGCGAAATCTCTGTGTGGATACAACTTACGCCATCTCTGGCATAGACGTAATATCTGGCTGTACTGCGCACTAGTTCGCCCCGTCCTCCTCCTATATGACTGTAAGACGTAACCATTGTGAAATGGAAGACATGAAGAGCCTGGTTAGCTGTCTTTGGTCGTAGATAGGTGTCTGTGTTCTATCTTATATATGTTAAGTGGTATAACAGAGTGAGTAATATTGAGGTCAGGCGTGGAGTGTTCGGTGAAGAGGAAAAGTTAATAGATGAGGTTGGGAAGCCACATCTATTGAGATGGTTAGGAAATTTGTTATGCATGCCTAGTCTATCGATCAATATCAATTGGCATAAGATTATGTTGGAAAAGAGCTAGTGGTGATCACATCAAACCATTAGTTTGAGTTGGCCATGTAGGGAAGTGCAGAATACTACGTGGTTGGGATCGTCGGTATTCCAAGAATAAATGGCTAGAGAAAATTTGTGATATGGCTCCAAATGGTTCTCAATTTCTGTCTTTTGTCTTCCTTTTTGTGGTAGATGGAGCGTAGCAGCTGGAAGTCGGTCCTTTTTAATGTATTGCCTGCTGTCATACCTCTCAGATTGCAAAAAATTAGTTGGCAGAGAAGAGCGGTCCGCAGTTTCATTCAAGCAGTAGACTATACTGGGCAATAATTTCATTCTCTACCAAGTGTGTGAACACACACACACACAAATATAACAGTCCAGCCCAACCTTTAATACTGTTTAAAACCACCTAGAAAGTTACACAAAACACTGCCAGGAATAATCACATCGAATTAACTATACGGTAGTTATTCAGTGTTTGCAAATGTAGTGTTTGTGATTTGACCAATCGGAATGAAAGGCACTTTTCCAAGTCGTATAGGTTCTCCTGGTTTAATCTATCATAAGACGAAGAAGCTTATATAGCTTGATGTACCCGTATCCTCACTGAGTCATAGCGTTCCCACCAATGAGTCCTAAATGGGACGAAGTGTCTGTTGTGGTTATGCACCATCCTATGAGCCACACTTGTCTTGTGAAGGCTGATGATGCCGCCCAGTTGTCCACAGGTTGAAGTAAGTGGAGGAACGGGACTCGAACCAGTGACACCTATCTACTGAAAACCCAATGTTTCTGCATAAGCCAATGAAACCACCTTTCTGCCACAATGGAACGAGATGCCGCCTTCCAGATTCCACTGTTTATTCACCAATCAGCCAAATGACATCAAGGTTATAAATATTACAGTATACATTCCATTCTTTATTTTACTGTGTGTTTATTTTCTTCAGGTTTACTTTCTGATGTCACTACATTGACACGTATGAATAAAGCCTCAACTGAACGTTATATGGAATTAACTACAAGTACAAATGATATGACAAGAAAGTTAACTGATGTAAACAGTCGATGTAAGTCTTATATGTTTATCGATTTATTCATTGACTGTTTGTACTCCATTTAACTTGTGCACTAAAATTTATGTTGATTCTTTCTTCTTCTTCTTTTTTTAAAATTTCCTTCAAGTTGATTCGCTGCATGATGCTTTGAAGAAAATTGATCATTTCAATCAGGACATTGAACATTTGGAGAAGAAAGCGTCTGAAATTGACATGTTAACAAAACAATTAGGTAGGTGTTTAAATTCTTCGTTTCTTTTTGTGTATTTAACGCTATTGAAAGTATCTATGAGTTGCTTGTTCAGTGATAGAATATATTCTCCCAGTTGGTTCAGATTTCTATCTTCTTGTGACACACCTAGGGGATGGGGAAGCCCAGTAAAGTAGGAAAGCTTAGTCTTGAGGTTACCGAAACGTCACACGTCAGAATTGAAGCCCTACGATTCAACTTGGAGAGCAAAAGAATAAAAAAATATAGTGAAAGTGTGGTAAGGGCTACTTATAATCAGATATAAGTAGCATATCAGCTAACGAATTCAGAAAAGCAACAGTATGTTTTGAGGCACTGGAAAAAGCAATCGAAGAAGAGAGAACTGTGAGAAGGACACGTTAATAACACTGTGCAGAATTCAATATGCTATCGGATGTGGTGATATATTCGACCAATTTGCAAACGATGTGCATATAAAGCATTGGAGATCCGTTCACTCAGCTACAGAGTCCACAGAATTTGCACCCCGGACACCATAGAAGATGAACTGGACAATCTCAAGAGAATCCTCGTCGAGAATTGTTATCCAGAACGATTTATTGCAAAATCTATGAATCCTAGACCACGAAACTCGCCCATGCTTAGTGTCCCGAAAAAAATACTCTACATGAACCTTTTATTCAATGGATATATGTCTAAGGAAACACTAAAAAAATCGCTCACTTAAGAAGGCCTTCTTCGCAGCTGAACTACGCCTAATCTTCTCCACAAAACCTATGATTCATGTGAACGTGAAGGATAAGCTAACACTGCTGGCCTTATCAATGTGAACCTACCAATTCACCACTGGCTTATGTGGAGCCAGGTATGTCGGCAGTACCCAGCGTTCACTTTCCAAACGTATCACCGAACAATTACCAAAATGGTTTTACAAAGGAGAAATACTATGCCCCCGCAGCCCTATCTTAGAACATCTAATAGATTCCGGAAACCAAACTATACCCCAAACAAACTTCAAAGTCGTCTGTAGAAGGCGAAGCAGTTTTCCTAAAAGTGTACGAATCAGACTTCGTCAAAACTGCAGAAGCAATGGCAATTCACTTGCTAAGTCGTGAACTGTGCATACAGAAGAAATTCGTTCAATCACTACACTTACAATGGACTCAATCTATCTTATTACCCGACAAGTAAATTTTACCTAATCTTTTTTTTGTCTGAGTCTTCATTAGTATTATTTTGTCCTCTCAATTGTAATATTTTGCATTTTCAACTTTCTTGTTCTCTAAACCCACCAGATTTAGTTCCTACACCTCACTACCACTGCTACTGACTTGACCAACGCTCAATCTGTAGTCATTTATGTTACGTCATCCAACTTATTAGCTCAATTTCACTTCTAATTTAAATGGGATTATTCTCTACCCCACATCTACTTAGTCTCTACCTCTGTTGCTCCCCTGATCTAAGTTGAAACATTTTAGTCAATTATACTACGTCATCTAACTTACTAACTCAATCTTGCTGTCTAATTAACCGTGTTTCCATATTAGATCATTCTTGTATTACCTGATCATTTATCTAAACTTGATAAACCTCATGTACACACACACAAATAGTTATATATAAATGCGATTATACAGCTATGTGAATGGATTCGCCGAAACGAGTCTCTTCGCTGAACGTCTTCTCTTTTTCATTGGAGATATGGTATACCGAATTTATGTACCTACAGTGAGTTTATCCCAGTAAACATTCTTCGTGTCTCATCGGTATTTTCTTGCTTACAAAAGAACTAAAGACTTAGTACGGTTTCAATTCAGGTTGTTATTTTTTAAACTGACGCTAAAATCATGCTGATTTACTAAAAACAAGTTGCGAATTTTAATCGAACAGAGAAATTCTGCGTCTCTATTCGTGGGAAATTCACAAGAGGTAGCTTTCGTGGCCCCTGGTGATCTAGTAGAGAATAGTGACTTGGGATTTGAGATGATGGGTTTTTGAGTTGAGATCTCAGTGTAAACACTCAATAAGAATGCTGCTACAGTCAGATGGAGAGTTTTTTGAAAATGGATGAAACTGGCGTTCCTGGTTCCCACTGCTAGTCCAACATCAGCCAAAGTTGTTTTCAAATAACTTCCTGTCCCTGGAGGTTACTTGATTTTGAAATGATTGTTTTGAATTTCCCAGTTGTGTAGTCCATATAGCTTTGGAATGATGGGTTTTGGTGGGAACAGTATCACTCACTGGGGGAATACACGTACAGTCAACTGATGAGAGTCAAATGTGAAGCGCAGAACGCGTCATTAATTTCCTCGATCCGTAGTCACGATCATTCAAATAATGCTATGTGATGTTTAGCTGCACTGATTGATGAGAAGACAGGTGTGTGAAGTAATGGTCAAGAAATTTTTGTGTACTTATGGAAGGGTGTGTGTGTGGATGGCTGCCTACATACCACAGAAGTTGATTTTCTCTTTGGATATCTTAAGCAACAGAAGGAGCGTTCGTGTTGCTCGATCTCAGAGCCCAGGCGAAAACTGCTTGAAGTCGGTCATACATGACGGCATATTTTTGGAACTTTGTCCGTATTAAAATCTTATTGCCGGCTAAAGAGACTGCCGCAATGTAAGTCTGATTATAAAGTTCTCGCGGTCTACCTTAACTAACCCCAATTATCCACACTGAAGAGACAGGTCATCTAAAACACTTCACTTCCCACGGATCCATAAAAATGTTGTGAACGACTCACAGTATTCTGGTAACTGCTTTTAGTCAATAACTACAACTCAATTAACCTTTCTAGCATGGTAGGACCTACAGAATCATCAGTTTCAATCAGTGTAGTTCTTTGGGTCATTTCGATATGCAATTGTGACCGCCAACCACGTCAAGGTAGCAGTTATCGACTGGGTGTTTTATCTGTTAATTTCTGAAGAAGTAGCAACCGGGGAATTTTATATTAAATAATCAATTTCTTCATATGGTTTAGAAAACTCCCCAGGATTTCGACGAATTTTTGATGTCTGAAACCGGTATTTTGTGGTGTGAATACAGGAGACTAATCTTTACGTTCTACTGTTTAACTAACCAGAAGTTCCTTTAGTTATGCCAAGTGTAAAAATACCCCAATGATAGTAAAAAGACAGTTACTTGTGATAAGATCTGTGGTACTATTTTTAAAAAGAACTCCTGTACGTTCCCAATGGAACATGGGGTGCCTTCAAGCTAGAGGCCAGAAGTTTCGGTAGCAGTGGTGTTTATTACTTTTCCAGGATGGGGTTGCTAGCTTCATGCCCAACCTTCCCTCTTTACCAGTCGTATTACTGACTTAGAGAGGCAAAGGAGTGCGTATGTGGCCGGGATCGAACTCCGAACCACATGAGGCGTGGTCGGCGAGCACTGTACCGCTGTGCCACCGACGCACTTATATTGAATTTAGTCACATGTCTAATCATCATCAATTTTTACTCATGTATATAAATGAAACAACAGAGTTGTGTGAGTAGTGCCTTGATATGATTATAAGTGGCAATGATCAATTGTGCTCGAAACGTTGTCATCAGTAAATATTTTTCTGCATAACACTGTGATTTTATCAAAATAAAATTTTACCCATAATGGAGAATGTAAGTAAATTAAGTGACATAACACAACTGACTGGGTTGATTAGAGTTCAACTAAAATTCAAAGAACGGCAAGATCAAGGGTAGGAATGTAACCGGGGGTGGGGGTGGGTGGGTAGAATTTAAAAAAATTATGCATCATATGTTGAGATAAACCAATACCCATTGTAAGTTCAATGACTGGAAAAAATTTCTCCTATGGATTATTCAGGAGTTAACAAGTTTTCGGCATACTCTGTAGATGACTCTGAAGTTGGCTTGCGAATTCTCAGCAGTACTCATCCATGACTCCAGAGATCGATCTCCCAGGTTCGCTGACTACTCAGCCACCGCTATGAATTCTATATTCTGCAAATCGGTGACATATATACCACAACGGTGAATATCTGTCCTCACACCCAATTTGGTGGAGCCGACTAGTCTGAACTTCAAGCAAGTTAATTGTGTGGGTATGAATATTCTTAGTTTTAATGCAGTTCAGAGTAAGTGTACGTGCTACATGAAAGAATTCTGTTAATATCTGTTTATTTATTTGTTTCTTCGTTATAGAGGATCGTTACAATAAACTTCTGGAGACTCAGATCAAGTGAAATTATTGGAAGTTAAAAAATAATCATGTGAGATATATACTGCACCTACACAACCACCCACCCACCCACCTCCACACACACACACACACACACACACACACTGTCACTTTTTTGTGTATATTTGGAACACACATGGAACAACAACTAGTTAGAAAATCAATAATACAACTGTTTCTTACTTTTTTCCTCTTTTCGATATTTCTTCATCCCTTTTGTGTTCAGAACGGAAGATTGGGAAGCGCCTTCAAGCCTTTTTAAAGTCTCATTAGCAGTGGTGTTCAAATGAACTGTCGTCAAGGTTTGACAGAATAGTTCTAAAATATTTGAGCACTGAGTGAGAAGTAGACATTTGTAAAATCCCAGAGAGATTGAAATGAGTAATTCCAACGTTTCCTGTGTTCGACAATCTGGTCAGTTCGAACTTCTTCAGGGAAATTAATCGAAATTAACATAACACAGGTTTATATGTATAAAAGGAACATTTCTTGTTTTTGAAAAAAAACTTTGTCTAATCATGATTCACTAAACAAGTGTACCAACAAGTATAATAAACAAAATTGTATGAGCTGTCATCAAAATGTGATCTCGAACTTACAAATATTGATCTACCCTTGTTAAACACTTTAAACCTTAAGCAACAAAATGACTATCCTAAATCCGTAGCTATCCAGTCACCTGACAACTCCAATAGGTTGAATAAAGCAGCTCAATCTTCAGAAAGAAGACAAAGTAATAAGTTTGACGGGGTTGTTCAACTAAACTCTAATCCTAAACACCGTAATTTTGAAAATACGTCTAATCATAAAATTCTAGATACTAGCAGTTTGAACAGAAAAGAAGGTGTGATGTTAGCTGATGCATAGGAAATCCTGATTAATAAATAAAAATAGATATGTATCACTAATTAACAATACATGGTCAAAATTTCCTGACTGTCTATATTCTTCTTATGGAGACGTTAAGAAATGTTTTTAGAACTGTTTACTCACACACGCATGCACATTCTGTTTAAAGTGTTTAACAAGGGTAGATCAATATTTGTAAGTTCGAGATCAAATTTTGATGACAGCTCATACAATTTTGTTTATTATACTTGTTGGTACACTTGTTTAGTGAATCATGATTGGACAAAGTTTTTTTTTCAAAAACAAGAAATGTTCTTTTTTGTACATATAAACCTGTGTTATGTTAATTTCGATTAATTTCCCTGAAGAAGTTCGGACCAGATTGTCGAACACAGGAAACGTTGGAATTACTCATTTCAATCTCTCTGGGATTTTACAAACATAATTTTTTTCAAGCAGTGGTGTTCTTTCCTGCTTGCAAAGCGGGATGGCTAGACTCACTCTCGCCCAACCTCCCTACGATTTCTTCACCGAGTTTACTTATCGTCTAGTAAACTTGGCGTGGTTTATTATATCACATGAAGTGGGAATGATCGAAAGCTTAGCACGTTCGTGGTTAGCAAGCATTCTGTGTCGTCTGTCAAAAAAGAAAAGGAATTTCATATATCTGTGTATTATATTGTATAATCTTATCTTTGTGTTCACAAATCGATTACTTCAGTCTTTAGTTTTTACTTTCCATTACTTTGCTTATGTATGGTAAGAACACTATTAACCAGTCTTAATTTGTTGAACTATGTAAAAGATAGAGTGGCACAATGACTATGGGGATGATTGTTATTATTATTATTATTTAATATTATTATTCCCTTGGGTTCCGAGTGGAACATACAGCAAGACATCTCCACTTTGTTTTATTTTCTGTTGTCCTCTTCAACTGGCTCAACGATTGCCTGTAATCGCTCATCTCCTCCCCCCTCATGATCTCCCCCATGCCACCCTCGGACTGATGATCCACCCGTCGCTTCCCATTGGGATTCCACGCGAATGATGGTATGCGTTGCGCGCAATGTCGTTCGATGGCCTCCTCAACGTATGCCTGATCAATCCATCCCCATTTTACCCTACATATTTAATAACCAATCGGCTCTTGGCTGGTTTGTCCCCAGCCAGAGTCTCTTGTTACTAATTCTTTCTGGCCACTGCCACTTGATCTTCAGTATAGGAGCAGCTGTTGATGAAAGTCCACACTGGTCTATTGGAAATCCTTTTCGTGTCATGCAGTGCAAGTTCCTCATCCGTATAGAAGCTTTATCTGACTGACTGAGTTCAAATTTGTGTTGAACAGAATCCGAATCTTGTTGTCTGTGCTGGTTGGCTGAGTGAAGCAGATTCCCATATTGGTTTCAGGTTGATGAAAGTGTATCTCGCCTTACCGTTCTTTGTGCCTGTGGTTGAAACGATGCTTCCTAGCTGGATAAGTGAAGGAGGTAACCTCTGTTAAATGTCTCCGTTTAATGGTAATTGGTGCTGGTTGTTGTTGTTGTTGGTGATGCTGTTGGTTGGTAGGTATCTTCATCACCTCCGTCTTCCTTATGTTCACCTGCAGTCCTGTCATCGCTGACTGCCAGCCTCTTCGGCCAGTTTTTTGCTTTTCGCTTGCCTCGTAGTCTTCGAGTTTATATGACATTAGACATATATCACCTGAGAAATCCAGATCTTCTAGATGGAGTCTTCTTATCGGTGGTCTAGCGTATTCCTGACTCCTCGCTCCCCACAGTCTGACGCATAATCCAGTCCACCACAATTAAGAATATCATAGGTGATAATAGGTAAGCAGCCCTGTCTTACTCCTGTATTCATTTCGAACGCCTCGCCGAGTTTTCCGTTGTGGATCACCTGACACTTGGCAATGTCATATAGCCAGCTGTTGAATGAGGTTGATAACATAAGTATACTTGAAAATTACATACTCAATCGAGAGGTATTTTTTGATTTGACAACTCAAGATTAACTTAATAGACTGTTTTAATTTGTTTAATTTAAAGTGGACGAAATGCAATTTGAATCTTGGATTTTGAAATAATAGAGATTTATACCTCAGATGGATGATTTTGATTTATGCGTGTTCTCTGAAATGGTGGTGATTTGATTGAGAAGCTTTCAGTGTATTTACCAGATGATATGGCTTCAGAGTAAGCTTTAATAAAATGTGAACTTGTTTTAACTCTTCTTGAATGATGATGTAATTGTATCGCCTGACAACCATTGTCATGATTTGTTGTTAATTAACATTTTCACTGACCTGGAATTTGAACCTCTTTGTCATGTGATTTATTTTTCATTAGTTGGTAAATTTGATCTATACTAATGTGTTTGTTAATTGTTCATACACTTGAGTACTACCAGGCTTCTAGGAATTTTTCTGGAAATATTTGTGGTGTTTACTCTGTTTAAAATTTCTACATTCTTCCATTGGAAATTATCCTCGAAAACCACAATGAAACTCATTCCACTACATATAAAGCATATCTCTGAAATAACGGTTAGAATATGAAAACTGTTTGAAATAGACATAGCGAAACGGTAGAAGGATGGATTTTGGTATCTGTATATAGCAGAATTATGTTTTACTTTATCCTTAACGCACCAGTCGCACAGATCTTCGTGTTGTGTTATTTCTGGACCTCATATTGTGTTTCTTAGTGTTCTTTTCACTTCTCCCATGTATTTCCACAACGCTGTATCATTTGTCTTCTCTGACATTAAATCTCTCTCTCTCTCTGCTATTTGATATTTATGTGCCGATAAACGTCTCTTTATATACTACTGATAAATGATATCAGTAGCACATACCACAGTAGCACACAAGTCACTGAATATTGTACAGACCAAAAGACCTAACAGCAAAATAAGACGTAAGATCAACACACTATCTAGAAAATAAATTGCATGAATTATGATGAACACTAGATTGGTCAAAATGGTTGCCAACTTCGAACCCGAATCCAAGATCATAAATTAGTTGTCTATTCCTTCATTTCTTATTATTCTTATTCAAACGCAAATAAACTTGGTACAATATGGCAATAAAAAGGATGCGCCACACAATAATAATAAAACAAAAGTAAAAATAAAATAAATAAATATAAATAGAGAACGGATAAAGAACTTCATCTGGAAGGAAAACAGTCATGCTTAACAAGTTCAAACAGTATTCGTTAGATATCATCGAGAAGGTAAGAAAGAAGGAAATTGCAACACGTTCGCCACTGATGACTGCGATTCTTGGCCATATCCGATAACGTTTCGAGCCATCGATTCAAGCTATCTCGCGGACTGCCACCAGGGAGTCGTGACACACCAACCGATGCTTATCTAACACAAACATCCTTCATCCCTCAACGCCACGTCATGGACTGACCACCCCTCCGCCTTTTCCATCCCGTCCCAGGGCTGGTCAGCGAGCAGAGATCTGTACGGAAGCTTCTGGGATGACATTCGCAGCACATGTCCAAGCCAGCGGAAATATTAATACATGTATACAACAGTTATACACACGAATTTGATTGGGAGAATGTAGAAATTTTAAACAGTGGAAACACCAAAAATATTGCCAGGGGCCTGGCACCCATACGAATCAGCAATCAACAAGCATATTTGATAATATTAGTTAGTTGGAGGCAATCGGCCGAAGGAAGCCTTGCTTGACCTAGGTTTCGTGCTAGTTGGCACTCCCCAGTCGGAAAGGCATATCTGCAACCTTGAAGGAACTAATGTCCCTTCTGAGATTCGAACCCACGTCACCCAGTGCCTCCTGCAGTCAGAGACATTACCACTGAGCTATTCGGACTGGCTCGCGATTGACCTTCTGTAGGTCTGTAGTGGGTATTTTCATTGGACACTAGTCTGCACCAAAGAAAGGACTAGACACGTCACACTGGTTACTAGTGTCCAATGAAAATAACAAGCGCATTATTATGCGTCAATTTTACCAACTGGCAAAAAATAAACCACATGACAGGGAAGTTCAATTTCCAAGTCAATAAAAATGATCATTAGTAGAGAGAGAGAGAGATGTAAATCCACCACCAGTCACGAGGATGGTTGCCAGGAGATACAGTTACACCATCATTCATGGAGAATTCAAATGAGTTCGTTTTATACTAAAACCTACGCTGAAGATGTTGTTTATAGGGACAATGAAAGCTTCTTAGCTAAACTGCTAGCCAGCTGAGAGGACACACAAAAAAAAGTCGGAATCTTTTAGATTCATTAATTAAAAAGTTGTTAATAATAATAGTTTTACTGGAAACAGTACTTTTCATACAAATATGGAATTTTCAGCATGTAATACAATATTGCATGTAATTTTCTCATTATATAATACTGGGGTAATAATTAAATAGGGCATTTACATTGGTAACTTTGTTAAATAAGAATTATCGTTGCTATTGTTTCCTTTATTTCCTAGACGAACATTGGACTTCAGCTGCAAGTCTCCATTGCGTTCGATTCACCTGATTCCAAGTCTGCCCACATGCTTTCATCTCCCTTTCACTTGACCTCCTCCATGTTATCCTCGCAGTGACGACCAACTCACCGTTTCCAATTCGGCTTCCACTCGAGTGATGGTCAGGCATGTGATGTCACTGGACGATGGTTTTTTTCCTCAGAGTATGACCAACCCACCTTCATTTCCTCCTGCATAATTGTTGCACTATTGGTTCCTGTTGTGTTGGTTCGCTTCCAGAGATCCCTGTTGCTGATCTCTTCTGGCCGGCCATCTGATCTTGAGTAGTATTCAGCGAAGACAGCTGTTGTTGAAGGTCTGTAGTTTGTTCGAAGTGCTCTTCGTGACGCGCAAAGTGTCCTATCCGTATAGTAACACTGACCTCACAGTGGAGTTTAAAATCCGGATCTTATTTTCATTTTCATGCTGAGTGGGGCTGTTGACCTCCACACAGACGTGAGAGTAATGAAGGCTTGTCTTGCTTTCCCGATCCTTGCTTTGGCATCCTCATGACTTCTGTCCTCCTGTAGTTGAAACTGTGCTTCCCGAGAAGGTGGGTAGGTAATGGAGGTTGCCTCCTTCATTTAATCGGAGATAGAGGTGCTGTTCTCCTTCACTATCATTATTAATCAAAGTTACATTAATGAATAGTGACTAAACTACACCAAGTATATTATATATATATATATATAATGTGCTAGGATAATTGTCACTAAGCATACTGGTGTTTTTAAACACTATCGATTCATTAAGATCAGTGAAATTATAGTTCAAGAAAAACGCTGCAGCTGGTCGGGTGTGAGGACAAATACTCGCCGAAGACATTGGCTAGCGGTCGCGCTATGTCGTGAATTGGCAGAAGTTAGAATTCAAGGACTATTGGATCGGGTCCCACTGGCCTAATCGTAAACGAGCTCGCCTTGTAACCTGAAGGTCCTGGGTTCGAATCCCGGTGGGTGCGTACTGATGAAGAGTCCCAAACTAGGACGAAACAGCTGTCCAATACTCCCAGGTTTTCAAATGGTTCTCTAACTAATGTCAGCTCACGATGAAATCCAAAAACGCTTAAGTTATGATAAGCGTTAAAAATGTAATAGCAAATAGAAAATCAAATAAAATTAGGGAAATCTCCTCAACAAATTGAAGATCGCTAAAACCTTGATGATCAGTGGGGTAAGGACAGTGAGTGTCTGAACGAACTATTTTTAGATACATAAGTTAGGTTTCTTAATGTAGATCCCAACAGCCAGCCTCAGCAATATGTCATAAGTGGTGTGTTGGTGAATACGGAAGATACATCATACGTGATATTATGAATTTACTGTCAAAATGTGGATCTTTTATCCCTTCAACAAATCCAAAGGTGTCTTTTACGCTGTGTTTCACCAATTCAGTATGTAGAGGCTGTAAGACTTTGACTAACTATTTGGCTATGGGATGGAATAATGAATTTAAAAATATCTAGTACTGGTCGAAGTGGTTAACCAGTTTTGTGCACTTTTGGCGAACCATATAATCTTGATGTGAACGTCCCAGTGGGTTTCAGTGATGTATACTGACTTTGTGAGATAAAGCCTTTGTTGTTCTTTCAGTCTTCTCTATGTTTCAGCTATTATTATTATTGCTCCCTTGGGTTCCTAGTGGAACATAGGGCTTCAACTGCACGTCTCCATTTGCTTCTGTCTTCTGCTATACTTTTCGCCTGCATCCATGTCAATCCATCTTCTTTCAACTCCTCTTCACACAATCTCCTCCATGTCACCCCCTTGGACGTCCCACACGCCGCTTCACTTTCGGGTTCCACTCGAGCAATGGCTTGGCGCGCGATGTCACCCAGCGGTCTCCTCAGCGAGTGTCCAATCCATCTCCACTTCCTCCTGCATATTTGTTGGGCGATTGGTTTTTGCTTTGTTTGTTCCCATAATTCCTTGTTGGTGATTCTTTCCGGCCATCTGATCTTCAGTATAGAGCCAGCGAAGACAGTTGTTAATAAAGGTCTGTAGCCTTTCGGAAATATTCTTTGTGAGCCGCCCGCCAAGTTTCTGATCCGTATAGGAGAGCTGACTGACTTGACGTTTGTATTGAAAATCCGAATTTTGTTGGTGATGCTGAGTGACGAAGATTTCCAGATTGGTTTCAGATTGATGAATGTGTTTCTCGCCTTCCCCCCGATTCTCGATTTGACATCCTCGTCCGCTCCTCCTGTAGTTGAGATAATGCTTCCTAGATAAGTAGTGAGTGAAGTAACCTCTTTCAAACCCCTCCTGTTGATGGTGATTGACGTTGGATGTTGTTGCTGTTGTTGGTTGGTTATTTTCATAACCTCCGTCTTGTCTATGTTTACCTGGAGTCCTGTCTTCGCTTGCTGCTTCTTCGACGAGTTTGTCGGTTTTCGCTTGTAAGTCTTCGATTGTGTGTGTGACATCAAACATAAGTCATCTGCGAAATCCAGGTCTTCTAGGTTCTTCACGTCGGTCCTGGATATTCAAGATGAGATTTTTTGGAATTTTAGATTATCATTAAGAATAGTATTCATCTTCTCAAAGTAATCCGTTGCGTTCATGATAACTACTCCTGAACCCATATCTGGTCTTGTTATTACTATCTTATTATTATTTTTTTGGAGAATATCTAGGGCTTCCCCCTATGTTTTTTTTTTGGTCCAAAATATTATCCGAGTTGCGTTTACTATTCATACAATTATAGAAACAGTCGACCAGAGTTGACTTAAGTCTATCAACAGCTTCAGCTGATGAGGGTGTAGAGACTTTCAGAGTGAACATGTGCATCCATTTAATCAATTCTAACATGACTCTATCACAAAATTTAGGGTCAAGCTGTTAAACTTGCAGATCCACCTCATGAGAAGAAAAATGCGATGGATTGGACAGTCACTGAGAAGACTATTGAGTAACGTCAAATACCACCAGGTTGTCGAGTGAAACACCAGTGGAAAGTGATGAGCTGGACATCCGACGAGTAGATATGTCCTCAGAGGTTGAATGTTTCTGTCTCATCAATTAGAGGGGAAAATGAAACTGAAAACAAATAATACTTCAAGTTAGTTTTTTTTCAGTAGAAATACAGTATCCTTCGATGCTGTTTAATCAATACCTTAATTCTGTTTTATCTCCCTGATTCCTGTCTCATAATCTCTAACTTCAAGTTACCGCATGGTTGTTGTTTTAGAGGCTAAAGGTATTGAAGTTAACGGATAATACGAAGTATACTAACACCAAGATCTAATACCCACCACTTCTGTAGTATTCGTTCCACGTAGACTTAAGGCAAAGCAAAACACGAGAATTGATCGTCCGAATTACGAGTTATATTTCAGGATCAAATCGGAGTGCTAAATGATTGCTTATTATTATTGTATGCTTTAGTTCCTAGAGGAACATAGGGCTTCAGCTGCGTACCTCCATTGCCTTCTGTTTTCTACCAACTTTTTCACCCCGCTCCAAGTCTGTCCACATGCTTTCATCTCCTCCTCACATGACCTCCTCCAAGTCACCCTTGGACGACCAACTCGCCGCCTCTCTTTCGGGTTCCACTCGAGCGATGGCTTGTCTAGTGATGTCACTTGATGGTTTCCTCAGAGTATGGCCAGCCAATCCATCTCTATTTCTTCCTGCCTATCTGTTTCACAATCGGTTTCTGATTGGTTTGCTCCCAGAGATCTTTGTTGCTGATCTTTTCTGGCCGGCCATCTGATCTTGAGTATTGAGCGAAGACAGCTGTTAATGAAGGTCTGAAGTTTGTTTGAGGTGCTCTTTATGACGCGCCAAGTCTCTGGTCCGTATAGTTAGTAGCACTGATTTCACATTGTAGTTGAAAATCTGGATCTTATTTTTTCATGCTGAGTGCTGTTGACCTCCACACAGACTTAAGGGTAATGAAAGCTTGTCTCGCTTTTCCGATTCTAGCTTTGATATCCTCGTCCGTTCGCTTGTAGTTGAAACGATGCTTCTTAGGTAGGCAGGTGAAGGAGGTTGTTTCTTTCAGGTTCCTCCCACTTATGCTGGCTGATTGTTGTATGTTGTTGTTGCTGTTGGCCAGGAATCTTCATCACCTCCGTTTTATCTATGTTCACCTGAAGTCCTATCTTCGATGCTTCTTCTGCCAACTTGTTGCTTTTCACTTGCATATCTTCCAGTTTGTGGGAAATCAGGCATATATCATCGGCGAAGTTTACATCCTCAAAGTATTTTGTGTGAGTCCATTTTATGCCTATTTTCTCGTTGCCCGCTGTTGTCTGTCGCATTATCCAATCTACTGCAATCAGGAAGATCATTGGCGATAGTAGATAGCCTCACCTCATTCCCGTCCCCACTTCGAAGGCTTCCGTAAGTTTCCCGTTGTGGATTACTTGGCATGCAGCATTGTCATATAATTGTTGGATGAGGTGTATAATTGTCGATGAGACCCCGTAGTAGCGAAGTAGTTCCCAAATGACCTCTCGATCGACGCTGTCTGGAAGGCCTTTTCAAAGTCGATGAAGTTGAGTGAGGTGGAGAGGTGACTGCCATTCCAAGCTTTGTTCAGTGATGATCCGTAGAGTGGCGATTTGATCAATACATGACTTGTCTCTCCTGAATCCAGCCTGTTCCGGTCGAAGCTTTTCATCCATGTTGGCGTGTTTGATTCTCTCTAGAATGATGCGGCCTAGTAATTTGTGTGGGATGGACAGGAGCATAATTCCACGCCAGTTTTTGCATTGACTTAAGTCTCCTTTCTTTGGTAGTTTGACTAAGTATCCTTTCTTCCAATCCTCGGGTACTTTGCCCTCTTTCCATACCTTCTCCAGCAGTGGCGTCATCAAGTCCGCTGTTGTCTCTGGGTCTATTTTCAAAGCTTCTGCTGGGATTCCATCTGGTCCTGCTGCTTTCCCAGCTTTTAGCATCTTCATTACATTCAGGACTTATGATTTCGTCGGCGGGGGGTTGATGTTCACTAGTAGTTCTGCTTCCGTTGTTGTTATTGTTGGGTGTGTTGTAGGTGGCGGACGATTTAGAAGTCTTTTGAAGTGTTCAGCCCAGTGTTTACTTTGCTCCACCTCTTTGGCGATTGGCTTTCCATTGTCGTCCTTTATTGGCTTAATCTGTGTCGAACTTTTGCCCGATAGGTTCCTAGTTGTTTGGTAGAGTGTGGCGAGGTCTCCTTTGCCTGAACTGCAGCTTGTTCTGCTTCACTTGACATGGTTTCATAATATTTTCTTTTGTCTTACCTGGCACTCTTCTTCACTCTTTTGTTCAGTATATTGTAGCTTGCATTCATAAATAATAATTAAATAATAATTTTTCCTTCACGTTCCCAGTGGAACATAGGGCTCCAAGCTTGTGGCTTGAAGTTTCTGTAGCAGTGTTTAATTTTCACAGGATGGGGTTGCTAGCCTCAGCATTCAGCTCCTGTTTTTGTTGCTCGTCAGTGCACTGGATAATCTTTTGTTTCACTACCCTTCTCTCTTCTATTACTTTCCAAGTGTCTGCAGTGAGCCACTGTTTGTCCTGTCCCTTCTTTCTGGCTAGAACTTCCATGCAGGTTTGACTCCACACCATTTTCAAGTTGTCCCAGTGCTTTTCGACGCTGACCTTTCCGCTGGTGTTGATTTGTGTCTTGGATTTTTCCCTTATGTTTGCAATGAAGATGTCCTTTGTAGCCTGGTCCTTCAGCTTTTGAGTGTTGAACATGGCTTGTGGTCTGTTGGCAGCTCCTGTTATCCTGAAAGCTTTTAATTTGATTTGGATTGTCCCTTGTACGAGATTGTGGTGTGAGTCAACGTCTTCTCCTCTTCTTACTTTTGTGTCCAGTAGGCTGCGCCTCCACTTCCTTGAGCAGTATTGAGATGAAGTCAATTTGGTTTTTGGTTTGCCCGTCTGGTGACACCCATGTAGCCTTGTGTATATCTTCGTGCTTGTATACACTGCCACCTATCACTAGTTCGTTGAAGGCGCAGAAGTCGGCGAAGAGTTCTCCGTTTTCATTCATTTCTCCGAGAGCTTCTCTACCCATGATGAGTTCCCTTCCTGTGTTGTCTGGTCCCAGTTTGGCGTTCATGTCTCCCATTAGTATTTTAATGTCGCCAGCTGGAGTATTGTCCATTGTTGCCTGTAGTTGTCTGTAGAATTCTTTCGTTTCGAGGTCTGCGTTGTTTGTGGGTGCATAACAGTGTATGATTGACACTTTCCTTCCTTTGGAGTTGAATGTGGCGGTCATTATCCTGGGTGAGATCGCCTCCCATTGCATCAGGGCCTTTGTTTCAGTTGGTGGCATCATGATAGCCACTCCCTCGGTGTGCATGTGGTTATCTTCTGGGTGACCGGAGTAGATCATTGACTCACCCGTTGACAATTTGGTGAGTCCACTCCCATTCCATCTGCTTTCACATATTCCCAGTACTTGGATTCCGTATCTTTTCATCTCGTTGGCGATCTGACTGCTTAACTAGCTAGAAGTCGTGCACGAACGAACGACAGCGTACCAAATGGCGTGAATGCTTTACCGGAAGCCTTAGTCTAAAAAAGTTGACTTAAACAGTGAGAGTCAGCATCCATTGTTCAGTGATGAGTGTTGTGGATAATAATTCTGTAGAATTACCTATCGCTACATTGTCGTTGTCCAAAAAGTTTTGTGTTACACTGAATGAGTCTACCAACAAGAAGAACTCTCCCATTCAACTTTAATTTTCAGTTACTTATTCGTCTGCAGAGATTTAGGAAGATATTTCTGATGTTATCCAGAAGATATTTGATAAATTTGTCCTCGATCAATCATTTCTCTCGCATAGGTTACAATTTACGGTGGAGTTGGGGGCGTTGAGTTGGGAGGCGATATAAGTCATTGCAAATCAAACTTTCCGCTCTTCCATTTCAGTATACTTGTATAAGTAGAACACAGGAGGTCAAATACGGTTGGATATAACTCACATCAATCATTAGTACTTGATAGACGGATAGAAGTCATCGTAAACACTGGGAGGCTGTTTCACTTGTTTCAGGCGGAGCCCATCAGTGGCCTATCCAATTTAATTCAGATCAAAGGGTTGAATCAGTTCATACCATCCGAACTCTGACACTTAGATATTTAAACTAACTGGTAGGTATTACAGAGAACTAAATTTGAAAAAATTACGCAGTCCGATTTAAAATTTGAAAACATTTATTTCCTGACACGAATTTAAAACAAGCAATAAAGTTTAATAAAGCAGGATTTAATGAATTCATCAAACTTCGGTAGAACTCGTCAGCTGAATACTCTACATACACGGATATATATACATACTTTTGAAATTACATTGGGAGATATAAGACTGATAAGTAAACAAACTACATTGAATTAGTCATGCAGAAAGACAGGTGCGAATTTTTTCGGGTCATGTTCAAATAGATAAGGGGAGAGAGAGTATGAGAGATCAAAATTAAGATAAATTGCATTACACTTCAATTACATCACTTAGATAAACAATTAGTCATTAAAGAATGTCAATGTTAGTCTTCTTAGTAATTATGATGCTACTTTGTTTGAGTTTTATCCGTCCCCCTGCTTAATATGACATTTTAATTCCTAATTGT
This sequence comes from Trichobilharzia regenti, assembly GCA_944472135.2. NCBI lineage: Eukaryota > Metazoa > Platyhelminthes > Trematoda > Strigeidida > Schistosomatidae > Trichobilharzia > Trichobilharzia regenti. Next base: position 43,889,788 of record OX235267.1, read on the forward strand.
AATTTTTATTAATTTGACCCTTAATCGGAAATTATTCAGGAACTTTCCCATTCATTTGATATAAATACACGAATGTACAGCCTAGATAATGACTTCGTCGAAAAGAAAATTTTCTTCGCTGCAACTGTCTTCTTAATAACATTAGCGAATATAACAAGAATTGCAAACAGGGTAATATCAATAGTAATAGTTATAATAATTAATAATAGTGTTGAAGTGATTTGAGATTATCCTACTGATAAAGGATAGTTTTAAATGAATCCAGAATAACAATAATAAGAGGTAGAATAATAAGTAAAACGTATCACCATGGTAGATTCAGAGTCACGACCATCTCCTTTTGTACACAGAGACCTAGTTTATGAACTCGAATCGCACAAGCCTCTGCAATTGCAAGCATCTTCCTCTTTCTTTGTTTGCTGACAATAGTGAGTGACTTGACCGCGTCGATATGATGTCCATAGTCCACAAGATGTTTTGTTATCGAGGACTTTGGCAGTTTGCATTCAGCCATTCATTCAACCATTTTGTCAAATGCTCCATCATGCGAGTAGACAATCGTCTCTCTGTAAGACCTATGTATTTGCTTCCACAGACACACTCAAATTGATATACGCAGTTTGAAGTGTCCAAGACTGGCGACTGGTCTTTCCCAGATTGTTGAAGCACTCGCTCAGTGGTATTAAGGATAACAAGTTTTGCAGTACAATAAGTCCTCTTGATGGCTTTATCGAGCCTTCGTTTGACTACCTCTTGTACGTCATCTCCTTTGAATGGCAAACTGACATAGACTGGTTTCTTCCTAACTGTTTGGATTGTTTTGCAGGGGCTGATTTCTTTAGAGTATTTACTAATGAACTTCTCAGGATATCCATTCTTAGATAAAATATCCGTCAGAAATTTTATTTCATACTCAGCTGTACTGTCAGAAAAAATTTTCCGTGATCTATTGAACAGTGTTCTGACTAAGTTCTTTTTATACTGGATTGGAACGAAGCTCTTGAAATTCATGTACTGTCCTGTCCATGAAGACTTTCTAAATATAGATCTTTCGATTGTGCCATCATTCATTTCCGCCAGAAAAACTTCTAGGAATTTAATAGTATCGTTTTCCTTGTGTTCTACTGTGAAATTGAGATTTGGATGGCATGAGTTAAATTTTATCAACATGTCTTCCGCTTTTGATCTGCTTTCACAGACAATAAAAATGTCATCAACATATCTTAGGTATACATGCGTTTCTTTTATATGTTGCTACAAGGTACCGGTTTCTAGGCGTGACAAGAATAAGTCAGCGAAAAGTGGTCCCAAAGGGCTTCCCATTGCGATACCATCAACTTGACGGAATAGAAGCCCGTCGAATTGGAATTGGACATTTTTAATACATAAAAGTGACAATTTCCTCAATTCCGATGTTGGAATGGGTATGTCTTCAGCTTCTTTACATATGAAATCGACAGTTTCAACGACTGGCACATTTGTGAAGAGGAAGGTAACATCGGAAGAGACCAAATGCTTATCGGATACATTGAAATCTTTAACTGAAATGAATCAGAAACTATAAACGTTCCGAAACGTCTGCAACAGTTCACATAGCCACTGAGCTAATTTATGGTATGGTGAGTTTATCATCGAGAGGTATGGATCTTAACGGCGCTCCTGGTTTGTGTATTTTTAAGCGTCCTTATAGTTTTGAGATTTGTGACCCAATCGGTTTGATATTTGTATATGTGTTTTCATGTATTTGTTTTTGAAGAGTTGCCGTAGATGCTGCACAATTTGGTCACAATTTCCTTTGGAAATATAAATTATTCAGATGGAAATATGCCATCTCCTTCATTCTTTAAATGGCAGTCAAGAAACGGAGTACATATGCATAATGGTGGTTTGAAGTGACTCCGTTCTTTGAACTGAGTCAAACCAGATATGTCACTGGTGAGCTCCATGTTAAACCAACGAAACCAAATCACTTTTATCGGACTGTCAAGTACTATTTTGATTGTTATAACTGGTATCCAGCTACTTATAAAAATTTCTCAGTAGTGTATAATATCTTACATATCTGGCTGATTTGATGAATGGCATTTATCGGAGATATCTATGGTCGGCCTCCAAAATTTGGGCTACCGATATCCATGCTGAAAATTCCATACTTGTACCAAAAATACGGTGTGGAATCAAGCTGTAAATCAAAAAAAAAATCAATTGTGTATCGTACTCGAAATAATTTCGGTATCCGTCGTCAATTGACGAAATTTCACCTACAAATTGCAAATTTATTTTTATACTACTTCCAGTTCCTTGCCAGTAGTATAAATCTATTACCAAAACGTTTGGCCTGACAAATCACGGCCTATGAAGTAATTAGAAATTCAGGACAACAACTTGAATCTGAAAACATATATATATATATTTGTTGATGACTTTAAATGAGAATAAATGGAAACATTTCAAGCTTATCTAAGTTAATCAGTCACTCTTGTTGAAATCTGCAAAAGTTTTCCTAATTTTCAAGAATTAGTTTTTAGGGATTCTATTCTTTTCCAGTTAGACCACGGAATTATCAAAAGTCGATTTGAGTAATGATCATAAATTGAAATCGACATCATTATGATTACTCGACAATTTCCTCAGCACTTTTTTTCCTCTGATTCCCATGATATTCGATTTTTCTTCAAGTACACTATATGGCCTAAATTCTGTATCTATAGGTGAAGAAAATTGAGATAAATCGGATACCGTGCTTAGTCAACCGTGGCGTGGCATAGCGCTCAAGACCATAACTCGAATGGGACGCAAATGCGAAACCATCAGAGTGAGATGAAGGAGATCGTGTGAAGTTGAGGTCGGAACCTATGGGCAGTCGTAGGGTGGTCAGCTGTAAAGGACGGCAGAAGCCCAATGTTCCACGAGAAACCCGAGGGGGATAATAAATGATAATAATAGTAACAATCAAGTGGTGTTTTTTTATTCCATGTGCTACAAGTAGAACATACGGCTGCAGGCTCCATCTACTAAGTTTCTACAGCTCTGGTGATTTTTTTCTTTTTACTGGGTAAAAGCGGCTTACTTCATATCCAACCTTCCTTCTTTTTTGGGCGCTTATTACCGTTTAGTCAGGGTTAAAGATTGCGCCTGCTAGGAATCAGGCCCATATGTCCAGTGTGATTGATGAGAATTCTATTTTGTAACTATCACTTTAGATGAAGAGATTAATTACTTATGGTGGGATCGGATGAACTCCTGAAACCAATCAAATTCCTGCAAAGCAACCCTTGAATATCAATCTGATGCTCACTAGTGACTGGCTGTATTCAAGTAGGTGGTTACCTGGGTTATAGTCGGAAGTCATGACTAATGCGATACAGCAGGCCGGGTGTGAGGAGAAATACTCGCCTATGAAATTCGCTAATGGTCACTTTATATCATGAAATAACAGAAGTTGGAATTTATGGATTGGTCTTTGGATCGGATCTCAGGGGCTCAACAGTATACAAGCTCGCTAGCCTTGCAATCAGAAGATCGTGGGTTTGAACGCTGGTGGTGGGTGTGAACTGATGAGGAGTCCTAAACTAGGGCGAAACAGCCTTCAGTAATCCCAGGTTTTCCAGTGGTCATCTAACCAATATCAGTTCATGATGAAATTCTGAAACCGATCAAATCCCTGCAAACCGGCACTTGAATATATTGGAATAGTTTCGTAAGCATCGATACAATATCGATAAATGTCATCGTTAATACACCTACCGTAGAAACTTTTATTTGGACGGACTGGTTGATATATGAGTAAGAAAATGGCTGCAAAATAATGCTCAAAGCAGTCAGATATGTACCTGTCGCATAACGAACAAAGCCGACATCTTGTGGTCTGAACACAGGAAATGAATCTCTGTGTGTTCCACTGTATAGCTGACCAAAACTTCTTTGAGTTCCGTGTACACAGGCACAAAGTAGTGCTTTAGTGATAGCAAAAGAACAGTTATTTGTGATCAAATTTTCAGTACTATTCAACAATCATCACATATGGAAACGCAAAATTACCTGAACAATAGTATTTGGCAGCTATACACATCCAATTCTTCCTAGAGTATAAAACCAGTACTACACAACAGGATTATTTAACCGAAATTTAACCGTACGAAATACGTGAGAATCGAGAAGAAGGAGAAGAGGAGTATTCCCTACAAGGCGGGTGTACTGCTCATCAGTCCGCTCCGTCCTCCTTTATGGTTGTAAGACCTGGCCACTGAGAGTGGAAGACATGAAAATATTAGCTAGCTGTCTTTGATCATAGGTGCCTGCGTTCTATTTCCCGTGTAAAGTGGCATAATAAGGTGAGCAACATGGAGGTTGGGCGTAGAGTTCTAGGTAAACAGGGGAAATCAATCGACGAAGTCGTGAAGCTACAAAGACTGAGATGGTTAGGACATGTGTTACGTATGCCAAGCCATCGCCTCCCTCGACGAGCTATGTTAGCGGATATAGGGTCAGACTGGAAAAAAGCTAGCGGCGGTCAAACAAAAACTTGGCACCAGTCAATGAAATCTACAACAGTTGGTCTAAGCCACGTAGGACGGTGTAGACTTCCAGGCTGGGGTCCTCGGGACGGTAAAAATCTATGGTTGGAAACAATTGGTGACATGGCTCAAAACCGTTCTCGGTGGCGCAGATGCATCCACTCCCTGTGACTTATGATCTCCAATGAAACTGTTTTGTATTTCTTTATTACTCCTTTGTCTCACACCTCTGCTCACTGTTTCTATTATGCTTTTCTTGTACTTTCTCCTCTTGCTTCGCGTGCTACACGGAATGTGGCGACTTGAACTTCCGCACATTTGTGCAAAGTTCTATGTCGAAAACAGACAGACAGACAAGGCGGGATCAAAATTCGGTCAGCAAGAATCGCATTCCAAAAAAAACACTCAAATAGTTCCTTGTCAAAATCGGAGTCGTAAAATAACACATTATCAGTATTATCCATTACGCAACCACGAAAAGAAACATTAAAATTAGAGATTAAACAGAAAGAAAGACAAATCTTAATAACTATTAGAGCAAGATAAGCTGACTGCCTACTATCTCCAATGATTTTCCTGATTGCAGTAGATTGGGCAGTGCAAAAGACAGTGGGCGATGAGGAAACAAGCATAAAATGGACCCACACAAAACAAAATTGGAGGATCTGGACTTCGCCGATGATATATGTGTCTGATTTCCCACAAACTGGAAGATATGCGAGTGAAAAGCAACAAGCTGGCAGAAGAAGCATGCAGAGAAGATAGGACTCCAAGTAAACATAGAGAAAACAGAGGTGATGAAGATTCCTGGCCAACACCAGCAGAAACAACAACAACAGACAGCAATCAACATAAAGAGAAGGAACCTGAAAAAAACAACCTCCTTTGCCTACTCACCTACCTGGGAAGCATCGTTTCAACTACAGGCGGAAGTGACGAGGATATCGAAGCCAGAATCTGAAAAGGAAGACAAGCTCTGATTACTCTCAAGTCTGTGTGGGGTTCAACAGCCCCACCCAGCATCAAAAATAAGATCCGGATTTTCAACTCCAGTATGAAGTCAGTGCTACTTACTGTACGGATCAGAGACTTGGGTAGTGCGTCAAGAAGAGCACTTCGAACAAACTACAGACTCTCATCAACAGCCGTCTTTGCCGAAGACTAATCAAGATCAGATGGCCGGCCAGAAAAGATCAGCAAGAGGGATGAATCTCTGGCAATGAACCAACGAACCAACCCAGCAGGAACCAATTGTGCAACAAATATAAAGGAAGAAATACAGGTGGATTGGTTATACTCTGAGAAAACAAACCATCATCCAGTGACATCACACGTCAGGCCATCACTCGAGTGGAACCCGAATGGGAAGTAGCCAGTTGGTCGTAAGTGCGTGGGTGGGGTGACATGGAGGAGGAGGAGGTGATGTGAAGAGAAGATGAAAACATGTGGGCAGATGTGGTGCAAGGTGAAGACGTTGGCAGAGAACCGAACAGAATGGAGACGTGTGGCTGATGTCCAATGTTCTTCTAGGAACTAAAGGAAACAATAATAATAATAACGATTTAATCGGAAGATGATATGTAAGCGCCAGAAGAATGATATGCAGTTTAGGTCAGAAAAGGACAATAAACATAAAGTTATTTGGAATGTCTAAATAAGTAGCAATACTGTGATGAGATCATTCAGGAAGTATTTTTCAAACAATCCTTTTGACTGGGTGCTAGTTAATAAACTAGGTGTATTACGTCGAGTGCTTTGCCTGGTGCAGACTGAATTCTAGCAGTCAGTCAAGTTTGCAATGTGGCCACCACGCCAGTAGGAGGCTCGTCACCACCGTTCACTTTGAAATGCTGATATTAGATGGCTGGAGGCAATCAGCAGGAAGTCTTGCCTGACGTCGGTTTCACGCTAGTTAGTTGGCACTTACAAGTCAAAAAGGCGCATCTCCAAATACCTTGAAGGAACTCATATGCCTTCTGAGATTTGAACCCGCGTCACTCAGTGCTGCAAGTCCAAGGCTTCCTGTTGACTGTCTCCAACGATCTACCGCGGAATAATCCACACTGGCTAAGAAATGATGCTAAATGAAATTCATTAGTTCTGGATAGCTTATTTCATTTGTACATACACTTTTAGGCGTTAATGGGGTACTGCATTAATAAATAATGCAAATGTTTTCTTTCTTTAGTGTAAGAACGGGTGTTAAGGCAAAAAGAATGACATATTTTTCCAAATAATACCATAAAGTGACTTTATTTAAAGGACCAATAAAAACTAGTGAGTATTGGACACCTGTTTTATGGTAGTTCTGGTACTCTTCAGTAGCACAAACCCATCAACCCACTGACAATGAAACTGCAGGCTGTGAGAAGAGACCTTTCTGCAATATATATATATATATATCTATAGCTCAACAACTTTTCACTGTCATCGTTGAGTACTGATCATTACACCCGACTTGATGAAACCTACTGATAGGATCCCACACATTTTGTTATTGACTGTTAATCTCGCATAGATGGTATATTATCATTTCTCACGCACTTTATTATTGACTATTACGATCAATTATTTCAAATGCTGTCAGCTGTCTATATTGTTGTAAAATGTATAAATACCATGACTTTCTTTGTCGTTGTTGTTGTACTACAATACACAGTCACAGTCCAGTCTTTGTCTTTTGATATTTGCGTGCTTCACTGAATCGGAAGGTACTACAAGCAGATAGGCATATTAGTCAGGCGCAGACAGAACAAGGTGACAACGTCCTCATTTAATTCCCTACAGTTATAACACCTACTTTTTACGACTTCTCACTAGAAATTGAGGCAGTTTTATCCTGTGGTCATTCACTCGTGGCTGTTGGATTCACTTTTAAGGACTGGTTTGAACAGACTTGATTGATTCGTTTATCAGTGTTGAGTTAAATATTCACAACAATCTGATTCCCACCTGTTCTCGACAAAGATATTCACAGATAAAATCACCGTCAAAATTAATTAACCTATCATTTCGTCTATAAATTCTCCCTTAATATTTTGGTGTCCACTAGGTAGGGCGTGAGGACAAATACTTGCTTGATGACATTGTCTGGTGGGGTCGCACTAAAGTCGCGAAATGGTATAAGTTGAAATTCATTGGGCATTGTGTTGTATCCCAATAGCTGAATAGGTCTACAAGCTTGTCTTGTAATTTGGAAGTCCTGAGTTCGAACCATGGCAGTGGGGTGTACTGCTAAGGAGTTCAGAACTAGGACAATACAGCTGGCTGTCCTGTACTCCCTGTTGGTTTCGGATGGTTCTCTAAGTGACATAAATCTGCGATCATACTGTGAAACCTAATATACTATTACCAGATGGTTTCCCTACTCCAGACCCTCTCCCGTGAGTAGATTACAACATTCAATATGTGAAAGCAGATAATAATAATAATAGCAGCTTTATTCTAAAAAATACGCTTTTGGTACAAATATGCAATTTTCAGTATGTGATACAATACAATGTCGCGTCTAATTTTCTCATTACGGGGGCATTATTTAAAAAAGGCATTTACATTAATGGTAATTTACATTAATAATAGTATCCAATAAGAAATGAATATATCAACTGAATCAACTGAAAACATTAACGCCAATGTGACAAGGAGAACGAAAAAACAATACCGTTTACTTAGAGTTCTTCAGTCAGTTGGTAATGTCTCCTACCTTACACTTTTCTCATCACGTAAAATATGTGCCTACCAAATAGGGTATTGTAGAGTTCTTGTGCTTAGTCGTCCGAGCATACAGTCTTCTATAGTTGCTTCTAGTTCTACCCATCTGATGAGATGAAAAGGGAGAATTGTGTGTGTGTGGAGAGGATATTCATAGTCTGATAGGATAATATTTGCTAATTTCTTACAAGAGTCTGTATGTCTACCTACAGTAGTATTAACGAGTTGGTTTAGCAACATCTCACTCACCTTACTGACAACTTTTAGCGCCATATGGAGTATGAAAAAGTCTTTCTTAAGTAACCCGGGAAAGATTAAGGGGGAACAGTGAAGAAGTTTAGGCAGAATACAAGAATTAACAAACTGTACCAGTAGAATCGGAATGATAGCAGACTGTCTTGACTTCCCTACGTAGAACATCAAACGAATAATCTTTCTGGAAAGTAAAATGACGTGGGGGTGTAACAACAGAAGACAAGGGCCAGACAACAGATCGTTTATTAAGGAAATCAATGCGTATTTATATATTTTCATGTACATTATTATAGATTATTGTTAGCAGACAAACACTGTCTTCTGATTGGTTGTTTCTCACTGAAAGTTAATCTTTCATCTATATGTGGCTGTTTCTTGAATGTCAGATCATCTATATGTTAACTGTATCTGCCTGCGCAAAGTCTGCTGTGACTGGTTGTTGAATCAGTCTTGTTCATATTTTCTCACAACCAATATTTGCAACATAAACATTGACGTAAATTAATGTTTACCAATTAGGCTAGCAGCCTGTTCTCACCACAGGAGGAAGACAAGGGAAGAGGATCAGGGGAAATACACAGTCCAAAGTATTTAACATTCGATTTGGTTTCATCTTCAGTGCCAACTATGATGGTGGAATCACTTCAACCAATCAGTTCATATAAGTCATGCTTGCTTCTGAAAGTGAAATTAACCTCCTGACATTTGGAGGGACTAAGCTTAAGACCATTTGACGAAGACCACTGACTAATTTCTTACAAAAAGTTATTCATTTTGGAACAGTCTGACTGAGAAGTAACCGCCGGCATAGAAACAGTCAGATGGTCATCGGCATACTTAACAAAACCGGCTTCACACTAGACTGGAGCAAGTAAGTCATGTAAGAAGAAAGAAACCAGAAAAGGAGAAAGAACAACACTGATTGAGGAACACTATCTAGAGTAAGTGAAACAGTAGACGACTTCCTATTATAAACAGTGTACTGCCTACTGTCAGAAAAATAGGAATGCAACCACATGGTAGTCCAGCACTGTGCTTGTAGAGACGCAGCAAGCTTGTTTAACAAAAGAGGCCCAAATACAGAACTGAAGGCATATGTGTAATCTAAGAAGGCACATAGGATATTATTTGGCACCTCTATCTAAACTAGAGACAGTGGTATCTAAAGTACTTCCACATTAGTTTGTTTATTAGGTATGTCACACAGTGAAACAGTATCATTTACTGGACGACAATGTTTCGAACGCAATTGATTGTTGATAATCATGTCAGTTACAATCACATGACTGCGAAACTTGAGATTTATGGTTTTCTTTTTTCTCTCTTATTTGTCGTAGGGGTAGTAGAATTTTCCAGATATCTGGGACAGGTGTTGAGTCATTCCTAATACACGTATTTGCAATTAATTCGATAAACAAAGCTTCTGCTTTCAATCTTTTCCTCCACTCTGTGACATTAGATTTTAAAACTACCATCCTATCCTGTCCTATTGTATGCGTCAGTGGCACAGCGATTAGGACGCTCGCCGACCATGCACATGGTCCGGGATTCGATTCCCGGCCGACGCACTCTTTTACCTCGTTAAACCAGAAATAATGCTGGTAAAGAGGAAAGTTTGGGCATGAGGCTAGCAACCCCATCCTGTAAAAATAAACATTGCTACAGAAACGTCAAGCCACTAGCTTGAAGCCCTATGTTCCACTGGGAACCTGAAGGAAAAATAATAATAATAATAATCCCATCCTATTTTATTTTAAGTTGTGTGTAATTACATGTAGTGAGTGCTATAGCTGAACCATTCTCCAGATTTATTATCCTTATTCGGGTCAACCGATCTAGATTTTGCTAGGTTTTTATGCTCTGATAGTCTGACTACCCCTATTCTGCTAGTTTGTCCTATGTATTTTACCTGATAATCATTGCAGGCAGAGTATTAGATAAACCAAATTGTTTTGTTTTAAAGGCTCCACAGGACTGATCCTTTAACCGACAAAGCTTGTTTCTAATTGAGTTTGTGGTTGGTTTGAATGCCGGCCACTTTTATTCCTGCCAGCCTTGTTAAGAATTCTGCGTAACGTGTTTTCCGAGGTTCCTTCCTTGTATGGAATTACTACTGATGATTTAGATTCCCTATTGTTGGTGTTGCCATTATCCCTCGCATGTTTGACATGCATGTCGTCGTTAATATTACGATTATTATTATTATTACTATCACTGCTATTACTATTTATTACAAAGGTCAGAGTAAAAGAGAAGGGGCAGTCAGTTAGACTAGCCGAGCATAAAAACCTAGCTATATCTAGATTAGTTGATCTGAATAAGATAAGAAATCTAGAGAATAGTTCAGCTGTAGCACTCACTACTTGCAGTTACACACAACCATACAATAGGACGGATGGGATAGGATGATAGTTTTAAAATCTGATATCACAGGGTGGAAGGAGAGATTGATAACAGAAGCTTTGTTTATCGAATCAATTGAGAGGGAATACTTGTAATAGGAATGATTCAACACCTGTCCGGGCAGATATCTGGAGAATTCTACTACCCCAACGACGACAAATAGGAGAGGACAAAGGAGACTATAAAACTCAAGTTTCGAAGTCGTGTGATTACAATTGATGATATGATTATGAACAGTAATAAACTGTGTTCGAAACGTTGTCAACCAGTAAATAATAATACTGTTTCATCACTGTGTGATACATCTAATAAACAAACTAATACGGAATTACTTGCTCCCACAGTGACCGAGTTTTACACACATATTAGCATCTAAAATACACCTACTATGTTGACAACCAAAATGTGTGTGTGTGTGTCTGTTTAGGTAGACGACAAGCTTTAAATCACCCAATAACTTGAAAGGTGTTAGTTTGAAAGTTCTCGGTTCATTTTTCGCCTTAATTATTTATAATCTCTACAGTTATTGTTAGTATTAGTATTATTATTAGTAGTAGTATTATGATTGCAATGAGCACTATTCAAAGGAGGCTTATTTCTTTCTTTTTCATTAACCCAGTAATACAAGATTACTACAGATTATACGATACTGACAAGTATACACACATATATGTGCATTCACTGAAGTGAACTGTTTGGTTGAGTTAAACACACAGACAATAGAAAAAGAAAAACAACAAGAACAACAACTGAAGAGAGTACAAGAGATTGCGAGGGAGGGAGCGAGGGAGAGAGGAATGAAAGCGACTTTTTTGTCACCCTACCCTCATTTCAATCTTTCTTTCATTCTTTCATTTTGTTGTTCTTTTTAGTTTTGATGTTTGTAATTCAACCTTTCCTTTTTTTTCTTTTCTATAATACCTTTTATGCTTCATCAAATCTGTATGATTACTCTAGTCGCAGAGATGTGAGCGCTAGTTGAGGTGGAGTGGGCACAGGAGGAAGGGTAATGGTATGATGTGATTTGATCTAGTGAATGGATGAATGAATGTGTAGATGGATGGTTGACTGGCTGATGGGCTGAATGAACGAATGAATAAATGACTGAACGAATGAGTAGCGCTCTAGTTGGTTAGTTAGTTAGTTAGGTAGTTACTTAGTTATTTGGAGAAACCAATACTCAGTGATGCATTCAGTTGTAGAGATGAGAAATTGACAAAATTGCAGAAATTGCCAGTCACGCGGTCTACTCTCTCTTTCTCTCTCTCTCCCACACACACACACACATACACACACTAAATAATTGCCACAAATACTGACAGAAATCAAATTCAGATGTGTATAGACAGTGAATAAGTGAGAAATTAGGGAAGGGGACACTGGATGAGTGAGTGAGTGAGTGAGTGAGCGAGGGAGTTTGAGGCAGACAAGGTGAAGTATCAATGGCAGATAATGATGAATAGTGATCTTTTATTTCAAAAAAAAAATAAATAACAATAATAATACTAGTAATAATAAAATGAATGCTAACTATAGATGAAAGGAGAAATTGGCGCGTCAATGATTGCTAATGAGATATGTATGTATATAGTCTAACATAATCAGTTTACGTGATAAGTTAATGATAGATGTGTTCAGTAATTCAACTTGAGACATTGATGGAATGTGATGTGAACATTCTTTTTCTCTCTACCTCTCCGCTTAATTTACTCATGAATAGACACATAGATAGATAGTTAGTTAGTTAGTTGGATTAATTTACCTTTGGAAATAATCAGCAAGGGATAAAACTTATCACAGATTTAATATTACACATAGATTGTAATAATGAACATTAAACGAAGATTAAAACTCTGTGTATTTTGGCTAATATTTTATGATAGTTGATAAGTGTTAATCCGTTACAAGTGAATTTCCTTAAATGCCCGAAATAGAAAACGGCACACTTGTGTAAACACAAACACTGGCATAGCGTTATACTTATTTGTCTAGTTTAATTCTCACTTTCCTCTAGTTCTTTTACATTATGATTATTAATATCTCCTTAGGGTTTCGGGTGGAGGAGCATAGGTCGCCAAAAAAACATCTCCACTTTCTGCTACTTGTTGCTGTCCTCTTCAGCCGGCTGCATGGTTGCCCATAATATCCTCTATGTCAACCTTGCACCGACGACTTACTCGTCGTTTCCCACTGTGATTCCACTCGAGTGATGGCCTGCACTGAGCGCGATTTCATTTAACGACCCTCTTAATGTATACCCGATCAATCCATCTCCATTTTCTCCTACATATTTGTTGAGCGATCGGCCAGCCAGCCGCCGAAGGTGCCAGTTGTTGACGAAGGTTTGCAACAGGTTATTGGAAATACTTTTTGTGACGCCCACGTAGTGCAAGTTTCTCACCTGCATAGAAGAACCGATTGACTGACTTCACATTTGTGTTGAATGGATACCGAATCAAATTCTGTAGACTGTCTGACTGAGTGAAGCAGAAGATTTCCAAACTGGCTGGCCGACTAGATTTGACATCTTCATCCGTCCTGTGTGCCTGTGGTTGAAACAACGGTTCCTAGACAAGTGAAGGAGGTAACCTCTGTTAAATCTTTCCCGTTGATGGTGATTGGTGTTGGTTGTTGTTGTTGCTGTTGCTGTTGGTGGTGATTGGTTATCTTCATCACTTCTGTCTTCTCTATGCTCATCACCTGCAGTCCTGTCATCGCTGCCAGCCTCCTCAGCCAGTTTGTTGGTTTTCGCCTGCGAGTGTTCTTTTACATGACTCATCTGAATGAGATAATCACATGTCTTTTCAAGGTTAATCGTGATTCTGACTATTGTTATTATTATTCATTGTTCCCCTTGGGTTCCGCACGAAACACAGGGTTATAACAGAACATCTCCACTTTGTCCTGTCGTCTGAAGTCGTCTTCAACTGACCTCATGACTGCCCATAAGATTTTTCTTGATACAGTTATCCTCCGTGTCATTCTTGGACCCTTACCCAATTAGTCGCTTCCTATTCGAATTTTACTCGGGTGCTGGCGCTGGCGCGAAATGTCACTCAGCAGTCTCCTCACCGTGTATCCTCCCGATTTATCTCTTTCCCCAACACCCACCTCCGGATGTCTATTGACCAGTAGCTTCTCATTTGGTTCTTTCCCAGAGTCTCTTGCTGCAAACTCTTTATGACTATCTGATCTTTAGTACCGAGTAAAGGAAGCTGCTGATGAAAGTCTTCAGTGACCTTTGCGAAGTGCTTCGGTTGACAAGAGCACCATGTTTTTGACGCACATAGAGGCGCTGCCTGAATTGAAATTGGTTTTGAAAATCCTAATTTTGTTATTTATACTGAGTTCAGAGGATTTGCACATTGATTTCTGATTGATGAAGGTCCGTTTTGATTTCCTGACCCCGACTTTGACATCCTCATTCTTTCCATCTACATGTAGTTGAAACGATGCTGTCCGAAAAGTGGTAAAAGTTACTTTTGGTCAAATTTCTCTCGTTAAAAGTGGTCAATGTTTGTTGCTATTGTTGGTAAGTTATTTTTATCACCCTGTGTATTCTCTATGTTCAGTCGGAGTCCTTTCTTCGCTACTAGCTTCATCTGACAACTTGTTGGTTTTCGCCTGATATTAAACATAAATCATCCGTGAAGTCCAAATCTTCTAAAATCTTCTTGTTGATCCAAGGTATTCCTGTATTGTTGTTCCGTACAGTCTGGCACGTAATCCTGTCCACTACCACTAAGAAGATCGTCGTCGGTGATAGTAGTGAGCCTTGTCTTACTCCTATCTTCGCTTCAGACACTATCTTCATTCTTTTTAATGTGTGTCAATATGTCTAACCGTAAGACTATAAAGTTCCAGGCATTTATTTCTTTTAATCAATTTGAATAAAGTAAGAACAAAAGCAGTAGTTTGTGCAGAATAAGACGATGGTACCATCATTGCTCATTTCGTTCGCTTCTCATCAGCTCAGCTGCTTACAGCTCAAAGACATTATTAAGTTAATCTACAGAAATTATTTTAACATACTTGCACACAAAGTTCATTTTAAACAAAAAAAATCAATCAGTCAATCATTATACGCATACAATAATAATATATATCTATTGTAATGATAAGCACTTTATCCCCAACAGTAATTATCATACACAATGGAAAATTTCGACATTACGTAATCAGATGAAAGAGAGAGGATGAAAGCATCCATTTACCAGGAAACAGTGCAAGGAAAGACTGATAACCGCTTCTTTCTGAACGCATAAATCAGGTTTCAGGTGCTTGACAGAAATGGCTTCGGTAAACTTAAGGAGAATTGAACTCTTTTGCCTAATGATAATTTTGAATGATCTTGTGACGTCCATCTCATGACCTGTGTTAAGGAGATGCTTGGCGATGCCAATGTTGAAATTATTTCTTCCTTTGAGACATAGGCTTTAAGGTATATGTTCAGAAAATCGTAGATATGTCCTTCTCTCTGTTCTTCCGATGTAACTGTTCCCGCAGATACATGTAAATTTGTTTATACAGTTAGAGTTTACATGAGAAGGATATCTATCGATTTTCGATTGTAGGAATTTGTTCAACAGACAGGTACAAGCTTAACTGCAGGATAGGCTGTGTCTATTGACGATCGCTGTTATATTTTCACCTTTAAAATCGATTCGAATGTAGATGGGCTTTTCTTCTCATTCGATATTTGAGCCTTCAGATCTTCGGTACTTGTTAATGCACCTTTGAGGGTAACTGTTGCTTTTCAACACATTTTCGAGAAACATAAATTCTTCCTCACATTTCTCTGTAGAGAATAATCTCTTAGCTCTATAGTACAGAGCCTTGACTAGTGCTCGTTTAAAGCTATATGGACAAAAACTATCAGAATGTAGGTATCGTCCTTTCCATATAGGCTTTTGGCAAAGTCGTCTATTTGTGATCACCTGTTAGAGTCTAATCATTTAGCTCCACGTGATTCATCTTTCAAAGTTATCTACATGGCAAAATCGAATCGATCCAAAAGTTTACGTTTTCTTCACTTATGCATAGCTAGCCGAAGCTTTAGCTATACATGAACAGAAACCTAAATTATGTGTTCAAAAGCGTTTTGTCAAACCCCTTTCTTTACCTTGGTTATAATAATGTTCTTTCTAGTTTTTATTTTATTTTACCACTTGAATTCTTTCCACTTCACTTCACATCTTCATTCTTATCGTAATCGTACTCCTAATTTTCAAAATTTTTAGACAACACTTGACATTTTTGTTATAGAACAATCTTTCATATTTTTGTAATTTATCCACTTCAACTCTACCCCTTATAACTTTTATCCCATATATATGTATATTGACTGAGCAATTATTTAGTGCCACTTAGTAACCTTTTTCTGTAATATAAATACGACTGTACAGTTGCTTGAAAATGAAGTCGTTGAAAAGAAATTTCTTCGCTGAACAAAAAAAACTGTGTTTTTACTTATGAATAAATGGGTATTTTTCGAGATTTTTGGTAAATTGACTTCCGTTGACTATCATCTTCTAGGCGTTGCGTGACAATATCGAAGAAACGGATCTTTCCATCGTTTTCATATACCATAGTAAATTCAATATTGGTATGCACGTCGTTGAATAATCTGACTAAATAGGAAGCATGCCTTTCATAATTGCACACTACTTGAGTGAAACACATAAAACTTTAGCCTGAGTATTATTGTTCTATTCGAAGCACTGTCTAACATTACCTGGCACTGTGTTTCTCCTTTATTCTCTCTAAAAAAGTCTATGTCAAGAGAGTGGAATTTATTTCAAAATGGACATGATTGCAGATTCAGATTCAACGGCGTTATTAATTTCAATGTAGACTTCATCATGAACCTACATTAGTTAGAGAGATCATTGAAAACTCCAAGGAGCACTGGACAACTGTCTCGTCCTAGTCTATGGGCCCTTCAGTAGTTCAAACCCATGACCCACCGAACAGGGACTGAACTCTGGACTTTTATGTTACAAGACAACACTCATTGCCTATTCAGCCACACTGGACAGGGATTCAGTGACCTGTGAATTCTAACTTTATTGGCTGATTAATTGAAACATTCTGAAATGGAGTAAAATTGGTGTATTATTTTAGTGGAGAGGAAATTAGATAAGGGTCAGAGATTTGCGCAGACCGCCTACTATCAGTCAAGCATAAGAAAAAGACAAATTAAATGCATGAATTTTGGTAAAAATAATAGTAGCAGAGAGCGTAGCTAATAGAGAAAATGAGCTGATCAAGCCAAGTTTCACATTCACTAATCTTTATTTCTGATTACAAAGATCTGTTTTCATAACCGAGAGGCATCGATATATTTTAACCATTTAAGTTGGCGTGAACTGACTTGACTAGACGTCTACTTTACAGCGCAATAATTCTTCTTTTCCATTCCCTGCTTCCTGAATAGAGCGTAGGCATTTAAAGCCTTAAGTCTCAGGAGGTGTGGTGTTGTTTATACAGGATGGAGTTACTATCCATATGTCCAACGACACCCCCACCCTCTCTATTACGGACATACTGTTGGTCGGCTAGTAGACTGGATGATGTTCAGGAGTTCTTAAGCAATGAATCAAATTCAGACCGTGTGCCTAGTTGACAAGGATTCTGCCATCCTGTCACTGAATCAATGACACATGAGTGATAAATGTACTCGCTTAAAGGTGGAGGTCAAACAACTGGAAGCTGTGAGAATCAGTTTACTGTTGTGAATCTGCAGAAGCTGGAATTCATAGGCCACTGGGTCGGGTTCCAGTAGCTGAATGGTCCACCAGCTCCTCCTGCTGTAATCAGATGGCCCTGGATTTTAACCATGCCAGTAGGTGATTACTTCAGAAGAGTCCCATGCAAGGACGAAACATCTTTCAACTTGGCTCTTCAGTGGTTCTCTAACTGATGTCAACTAGTTGATCAAGCTTGTAACCAGACAAATCCCTGAAAACCAATACTGTTGCAATACTGATAGGATCCCACATATTTTGGTATTGACTGTTTAAACTTGCATATATGCTTCCATTTGGCTTTTTGAATGAGAATGAAGTATGTGGATATTTGACCAATTACAATGACAAATGATCTGCAAACATTATTGGTCCCATATCTTTCAGTTGCCTAGTTAATAACGAATTAACTTTCCCCACAGTTATAACAAATTTGCGACGGGGTTTACCTTAATTCATCGCAGTTATAACAAGCAAACGACGACAGTTTTTATTCTGTTCAGCGCAACTATATAACATTTTTGACTGTGTTAATTACAACCCAATTATAATGTCTATCTCTCTGGACGATCTTCCGGTGACTGCAGTTGAGGTTGCCAGACACACACTGCGTGATCCAGTTTTACAGCAAGTATCAAAGTTCATCCGATTTGGCTGGCCTCCACATGTTCATTCAAATGTTTTAAAACAGTTTTACCAGCGACGCCAATCCCTATCCATCGTTAATGGATGCATAATGTTTGCTGATCGTGTTGTCGTTCCAGCTAATCTTCGTGACCATGTGCTTCGGCAGCTTCATATATCACATCCTGGTGTTGGGAGAATGAAGGCGATCGCTCGCAGTTATGTTTACTGGCCCAACATCGATGACCATATCGAAGACCTCGTTCGCAAGTGTAGTAAATGTGCTCAAGCATCAAAGTGTCCACGCAAGACAGAACTATGTTCCTGGCCACGACCGGACAAACCATGGTCCCGTGTTCATGTTGACTTCGCTGGACCGTTCAATAGTATGCATTTCTTAATATGTGTCGACGCGTTTTCCAAATGGCCAGAGATATTTCCTATGCATTCTGCCACATCAATTGCAACAGTGTCCCACCTACGTCAACTATTACTGAACGTTTCGTCGACACCTTTAAGCGTGCTTATGCAAAAGCGAAGGGGGAGGGAACAACAGAAAAAAATTTTGGATAAATTCTTGCTGCATTATCGTACGAATGAAAAAGGACAGTTATGTGGCAGACACACAGATCACGCTCTATCCAGTACCACGCAAAGGTCAACTCGACAAAGAAGAGCTCCGAAACCTTTTCAAATAGATCCAAAAAGCAAGTCCTACACTCTTTACGGGGGGAGGTGATAGGATCCCACATATTTTGGTATTGACTGTTTAAACTTGCATATATGGTATGTTATCATTCTCACACATTTTGGTATTGACTGCTAATTTTGTATATTATCATTCTCACGCATTTTGGTAGTGACTGCTAATTTTGTATATATGGTATATTATCATTCCCACACATTTTGTTACTGACTGTCAATGTCGCACATATGGCATATTATCATTTCTCACACACTTTGTTATTGGCTATTAAGGTCAATTATTTCAAATGCTGTTAGCTGTCCATATTGTTGTAAAATGTATAAATACCATGGCTTTCTTTATCGTTGTTGCACTTCAATACACAGTCACAGTCCAGCCTTTGTCTTTTGATATTTGCGTGCTTTACTAAGTCGGAAGGTACGACGAGCAGATAGACAGATTAGTTCAGGCGAAGACAGAATAAGGTGAAAACGTCTTCATTCAATTCCCTACCGTTATAACAAATACTCAGTTTTTAGAGCTAAAAACAACATAAATTTCACGATGTAGGGAAATTTTCATACGTTCTTGTCAAGCCTTCTTTTATCTAAAATACTACATATTGTTACAATTAACGAGTGGTCAAGTGTATTGAAGCGAAATAATCAGTTTATATAGAGATAATATGGTCTTTCCTCCCCCGCCGTCTCTCTCTTCGCTAATCTTGAAGTATTAATTGACAAATATCATTTATGAAGAGAAGTTTCTTCAGTCAACGTAAAGCATAGCGACAGCACCAATGTCCATGGGTGCATTCATTTCGTTGCATTAAGGGGGCCTGCTGTTAATACAGCGCCAGCAGTTGGAACGCTGTGCACGACTCAACTGTAAATTTCATCCTTAACTTGTTTTTAAGTACTGTTTGAACAATGGGCTGATGACAGCATGTAAAAGTTAGGATTAGTATTAGTTCTGGGTTTTGGTTGGGATTAGGATTAACGTTATCAGGTAGATATGAGGGTTAGTGTTTTATTTTTTTTACTATTACCTGTATTGTCCTTGTAAATAAATGAAGTAGGAGGAAGAGGTTTCGTTTGTCATACAGGTGAAACCGTTTTGATAGCTATTTTACACCAGGGTATATTGATTTCTCTCTTAAGTAAAAGGCTTTCCGATGAATACTACACGCAAGGTTTTGTAATCCAACGAATGAGATGTGTTCAGGGTTACTGTTGAGCTCGCATTCCACAGTCGTTCTCCATCATGTTTGCTGGGTTTTTTTTTAAGTTTACAAACAGAAGACCGATTTGAGTTCACGCTTATATTAACAGTATTTTGCATTTTCTTTGTGATTTTTCACAGCTATTTGAATGAAAGGATAGACCACTAAACATTAATTTCCTCGCGTAGTACCTATACTTTTTTATTCAGTGAGCTTTGTGTGTACATTCTTCTCGAACGGATTTCGAGGAGTTGATAGATACGGGAATTCAAAAATAACAACAACAACAAAAACCCGTCTATTTTGTTGAACACATATCACAATCACCAGTTAAACTCTCCTCAAACATGCTTATAGTCAAAATATATTCGACGGGATTTACCAAAAGAAAATTAGTGTATTTATATGTTAAAAGCTTAGTAAGTTAAACCAAAAAGATGCTTAATTAGATACCTTCAAAATGAACAAGTTTGTATACCCCCATCAAGGTATAACGACCAAAACTGGAAACCGACCTTTGTATCCCATTGTATAACTGACCGAAAATTCCTTGAGTTACAGGCAAATCAAAGAATGCCTTAACAACTGCAAAATGACAGTTATTTCCAATAGACTCTGCAGTACTATTCAACAATATTAACATATCAAGAGATCGAAATTACCTCAGCAATCCTGTTAGGCAGCTATACGGAGTCAATAGTTTCTTGATTACATAACAAGTACTTTAGGACAAAATAATTTAACCAAAATCAATCCTATGAAGTACTTGAGGATCAAGTCGAATATTCCCAACAAGATGGGATTAAAACTGTGTCACAGCAAGAATAATCGCACACTAAACAATTCCAGCACACAATCCAATATTAGAATGACTTAGATTCACTCAAATAGAGTCGCAGTTGTTAAACAACACATTATCAATATCATTCATCACACACAAACACAAAGAAGAGCATTAAAATTAGAGATTAAACAGGAATAGAGACAGTTTATGCCGATTTAGTGAACATATCATATGCAAACATCCAAGACTGTGATGTACAGCCTAGACGAGAAGAGGAAAATAATTACAAAGTTAGTTTTAACATCCAATTAAGTATGAATATTGTAATAGGATCGTTTAGGAGGAATTTTCAAAACAATTATTCCATTAAAAAAGGGTCTAAGATGCATTTTCTAAAGTTCTAATAAGTAGGTGAAGTGTATAATGTCAAGTAGAAGGTGATAATGAATACCCATCAATGTTAAAAACTGAACTACAGTTGTTGCACTAAATTATCAAATGCAAGAGTTGACGTTAGAACCTACTGAATTTTTGGTATTTGGGTTTTAAATAATAATAATAGTCATAATATCATTTTCATCCTGGGAACTATGTTTGCACACAATGCATATTTCTTAGCATTACTTTGTCGCTTAGTTGAAATCTATTGCCATCGTTCCAACGACAGGCGGGTGGCTATGATAAGTATGTCAAAGCCAGTCAGTTATGAATGGACAAGATAAATCTATATTAATATTAATAGTATTAATAATCTACTTTATTCCCCGAACAGTACTTTAGGACAGGATGGAATTCTTAGCACTGATCAGCATATTGCATCTGATTTACTCAAAATATAAATAAAATTACAAATTGAAACAAAATTTAACCAGAGGAATTAGTCCACATTTACGGCATAAAGTCAAAAATATTTGAAGAACGAACTGAGAAAATTAAATATAATAATAATATTAATAACAGTGAGTTTGTTTCAAACAGCATTGTCGATTCATTTTGGAAATTTTAGCATGTTATAGATTATTGAGGGGATTGTTAATATAAGAAGTACAATAACAATAGAGGTTGATGTTGTGAGGGTGGAAGAAATGGTTTATTTAATAGTGCAAAGAAGGTTATTTAGTTCATGCCTAACACTATTTTCATCACATAAAGTACGTGCCACCAAATATGGTATAGTGGCATTTTTATACTTAGACGTACGTGCATAAAGTCTTTTGATGAAAAGACTTCTTGTTTTACCTGAGGAGACACAAGGTTGGAGCTGCGGGTAGAGTGGGTGCTCAGAGTCTGACAAAATTCCTTCAGCAAATTTGTTGCACGAAATCAAGTGCCTATCAGTGATAATGTCAACGATATGGCCGAATGGGATACCATTCTTCCTTCTGACCGACAGTCTTCAGAGTTCTACAAAGTATGATACAGTCTTTTTAAGCAATCCAGGAAAGAATAAGGGTGAATAGTAAAGAAGAATAGGTAAGATACACCAGTTCTCAAACTGTAAGAGGAGGGGTTGAGTTATACCTTAGTGCCTCAACTTCTTAATTTAAAAAGTCGGATGAAATATTCTTTTGGAAATCTTTAAGACATCGGAAGACCAGGATAGGTCAGAAGAAAGAATTAATCCAAGATACTTAACTTCAGACTTGATTTCTGTAACAGTATCATCAATTTTGAAACGGTCATAGGAACCAACAGCTTCATTTAACTTAAGTTTACATCGGAAACTGAAATTAACAGTCTGGCATTTGGAAGGATTTAGTTTAAGGCCGTTACATGAAGACCATTTGCTAATCCCTGATAGAAAGCTGTTCATCTTAGTACAGTCCAGCTGGGAGTTAACAGACACTGAAATAAGTGTGGAAATTTACAGTTATTGATCAGCATAATGAATAAGATCCAGGTCTTCAAAATCAGTGGGTGCTTTTGTATGATTTAGAGACTGGGAGGGTCAGCAAAGACCTTTCTAGCTGACCACTGAAGACTTTCATCGACATTTCCTTTCTCTAGCTCAATACTGAAGATCAGGTGGTTGACGAGAAAGGATCGTCAAAGAAAAAGAACTCTGGAAGTGAACCAAGAAAGAGCCTGCAGCCTACGTAAATATTCACAAAGAAATTGATCTGGGTCGGACACATACACTGAAGAGATAGGTGATTTACATCACTCGGGTGTAACCCAAATGAGAGGTGGCGAGTTAGACGTTGCTTTGAGGATCACGCGGAGAAACTCATGTGAAGAGGAAATGAAAGCTTACGAGCAATAGTTGAGCCGGCCAGAAAGGATAGTGGTGAACAGAATAAAGCTGGGATGTGGTGCTGCGGCCCTGTTTCAGTTGGAACCAAAGGGAATAATAATAATAAATTGACCATTGATTTTCATGAGATAGTTTGCAGAGATACGACTTATCCATATTTTTACAACGAGTTGATATCAGTCACAGAACCACTAGGGGTTAGAACTCAGGCTCTCTTGGTTACACGGAAAGCATATATACCATTTAAATATCAGGACCTGATCCAACGGCCTATGAATTCCAACTTCTACTAATTCAAGATTTTGATGCGACCACCAATCTTGAAACCAATCAAGTCTTTACAAACTGACTCTTGAAAATACAAGTGTTGATTAGATTTCATAAAGAAGATAAATATGCAATGAAGTTGGATGGTGGGAAGCTGAGCAATAACGACTTCGACTGTAGCACTGGATGACACGGGTGCGAATTGCCTGTTGGGTAGCAGTCCCTTCAAGGTTGTAAGCGACGACTCAAATAGAAATGGAAATCTTCAGTGACAGTACTGTTACATTCTGAAAGTTAACCTGATAATCAGGCTGATTTGTGATCAGTAGATGTACTGATCCACTAATTTAGAAGCGGTTATACAGTGAAATCCTGAAACATTAGGCTAATAGCATAAAGAACAATATTTGGAAGTACACAAAATAACAAAACTTCTGAGGATAACCAACATCGGAAGAGATGAGTGTTTTATCTATCCGAGAATTTGACTTGCACACTTGTGTAGTGATATTTGTGCTTAATAAATTCTATCTGGAATTGGAATGGAAAATGTACACTCTGGCCATTCAGCTCACAGAAAAGACTAATGTCAAAATTATTGCTATTATTTAGAATAGTTAATTCCCCTCATGAATTTCAACAAAAGACGTAATTTGTGCAACACATTTCGAACAATCTGATCACAAATGTACTGATCATGGAATATATGTATGAAAATAATAAAGCGTTAAAGGGTGAGAGAATAGACACCGGGTAAGTTAAAAGGCTATATTGAAAGTCAAAATAACAATGGACATCACTAAACCAAAGAAGAGTGGTTACAGTTTCATCTGCCCTGGTATCGCAACAAATTTCAGCTAAGGAGGTTTAATGTGATGATAAGCTGTTCGCTTTTGAATGTATGTAGAATGGGTTAAACTTCCAGATCGTTGTGGATTCCACAAACTTTGAGCTACACTCCAAACATGTTTTGTAGACACGTTTCAAAGAGGTGTAAACATTAGTCTTATGTTCTGTCTCTATAGTGCATTTCTCCGTAGAAGGACTAGGCCATCTGTTTTTGTCATTAATGGGTTCATGGAATTCGATTACTTTATGAAGCCATTCGGAGATTTACTCATAATTTATATACTGTTTCACAAGGAATTGGTGCCTTCCAAGATAGATTTAGCCAGAGGAAATAATGTCAGCTAAAAGAACCAACGAAAACGAAGAAACAAAGAATTATTACTCCACTGTTTAGTGGGACTCCTCACCACCACTCACTCACAGTGGCACAAGGGATTGAAATTAGAAATATCACTTTCTGCTAAGAGTACTCTACCACTCTCTCATAAAGTTAAAATCTATTGACATAAGGCCAAGAATTTAAAACGATTATGCGAAAATCATCACAACGAAATCAGATATGAATCGTTTAAACTTCATTAAATTAACCAGAATGTTTACTCACGCATATACGTTCACAATTTCTCGTTGACATTTCATGCTTCTTCATTATGTTTCTAATTTTAGTCAAACTACTTATGAGTAGTCTAATATCTTTTATGAAAATTTTATTTTTTTGATTACCACACCGTATTTTTGGTACAAGAATGGAATTTTCAGCATGTGATATCGGTAGGCCAAATTTCGCAGGCCCACCATAGATATCAGGTGTTCGTCGGCGAGGGCTCGAACCTCGGACCATGTGCATGGTCGGCGAGAGTCCTAACCATTGTACCACCGACGCACGGAATGGAAAAGGATAGAAGAATGTTGAGTTACATAGCACGCCTGCCCTCGAACGGGAAACGACGGGTTGGGTGTGAATCCGATAGAGACATTGGTGATATCACGTAAGGGGATGAGAGCTTATGCGAGATCATGGAGTCAGCTGACAAGGACTACAGTGAACAGCGTGAAATTAAGATGGGGTGTTCAAGCCCTATGTTCCAGTCGAAATTCAAGGCATTAATAATAATTTTAATCTGTACTGAACGAAGGAATAGACGCGTCATGTTGGTTACTAAATGATGACCGATCAAAATGTTCATTACAGTCCTAAAGGAAACGAGACCTGAGCCCGAATAGCTCAGTGGTTATGTCTCTGACTGGACTGCTGGGTGACCTGGGTTAGAATGTCGCATAGGACATGAGTCCCTTCAAGGTTAAAGGTATACCAACCTGGGTCCAGGGCTTCCTGTCAATCGATTCCAACAATCTAATATCACAGCCTAAAGTCATTGATGGTTCTTTGTTTTTTGTTTCATATTCTGGAGGTCAAGTGGGTGATTCTTGTTTGGTGAGTATTCTCTCCAGTCAACCATCCATTATATTAAACCTTAATTCATAGGCAATTTATCAAAGAATCATATCACTGGTCACATTTTAGCTAATTTATTTGGACCAGTTGATTAGTATTGTATCACACAATATATATTATATTATATCCTGATAATAATAATAATAATTGTATCCTTTAGTTCCTAGAGGAACATAGGGCTTCAGCTGCGCACCTCCATTGCCTTCTGTTTTCTGCCAACTTTTTCACCCCGCTCCAGGTCTGTCCACATGCTTTCATCTCCTCCTCGCATGACCTCCTCCAAGTCACCCTTGCACTGACGACCAACTCGCCGCCTCTCTTTCGGGTTCCACTCGAGCGATGGCTTGTCTAGTGATGTCACTTGATGGTTTCCTCAGAGTACGGCCAGCCAATCCATCTCCATTTCTTCCTGCCTATTTGTTTCACAATCGGTTCCTGATTGGTTCGCTCCCAGAGATCCCTGTTGGTGATCTTTTCTGGCCATCTGATCTTGAGTGGTATTGAGCGAAGACAGCTGTTAATGAAGGTCTGAAGTTTGTTTGAGATGCTCTTTATGACGCACTGGCCAAGTCTCTGATCCGTATAGTAGCACTGACTTTACATTGGAGTTGCAAATCCGGATCTACCTACCCAATATTTTAATTGTTGTTATTAGATGTTTGAAGACAATCAGCAGCTGGAAGCCTTTCGTGATCTAGGTTTCGTGCTAGTTGGCACTCATCAGTCACCAAGGCGTATCTGAGATTACCTTGAAGAAACTCATGTCCCTTTCGGGATTCTAACCCAAGTCACTAAGTGAATACTAGAGTCAGAGACACTACCACTGAATTATTCGGGCTAGTGATTCACCCCCCGTAGGACTTTGATTCAATGCTAACTAGTGTAAAACGTCTAGTCCTTTGTTTGGTGCAGACTATTTGCTAACTAGTGTCCATTCAAAACTAACCAACATTCATATTTTACAAGTCAATAAATTGACGAACAATCTTCTTCAAGTATTTAGTGAGATAAGATTGCCATCATACAGTTCATGTAACCACGTTTCTTGTAATGTGATTATGGCAGCATTATGATAAGTATCAATGGACATCAGAGATTGTAGGTACATTCTGTTATCTGGCAGAGAGCGGTAGTTTGTGTTCATTATGACAGAGACCGTAGTTAAGTGTATTGGTGTACTTTTGAGAGCTCTCTATCAACCACCACGATGTTTCCTCCTTGATTTCTTTGGAATATGAAAGTCATTTGGTCGTAAATGATTAATAATGTTACGAGAGTAAATGACTCTGTTAGAATTCATATTTATGTGATAAATAAATGTGACTAAACGGTAGATTGGATGCAATATGTGGATATTATAGTAGCTGGCGCAAACATTCAACAGGCCGCCAAGGTCAAGGTCGTACAGATGGTTGTACATGGTCGTCTCAGATCTTGATGACTTCTAAGAAAATATTCCGTCCCACCTTCCGCATCAAGAAGTTATAACATTCTGGTATAACCCAACCCTTACTCCTACAATTCGTTAACTCTTGCATCCTCCCTATTATTCTCTATTGCTCACCCTTAGTTTTTCCAGGGCTGGCTACTGAAGAAAGACTATACCTTATTACGTAGGATGTTAAAGGTTGTCAGCAGGGTAAGCAAAGTGCCACTTAACCAGCTTGTTAATATTCTGGTTGACAAGCACTTGGACTCATGTGAAAAATGGGCTAAATCCATTCTGTCGAACCCGTTTTACCCACTTCATTCAAAACTCTCCCCTCGTATCTCATCATGCGAAACCAGAAGCCTACATAGAAAACTATATGCTCGCACTAGTGAGTACAAAAACTAAACCATACCCTACTTAGCTCGTGTTCTGTGCGATAAAGAAGGCATTAGACGTGAAACTTATAACTTATTATTAAATAGTCAGTAGAACAATTGGATCTCGTCTTTCCAACTCATATCATACCCATACCAGAAATATGGAAAGTACTACTACCAATCAAATGAAGCGATGGAAAATAATGGAATTATGTGAACGAAGTGAGTATATTGTGTGAGGAGTGCTTTGATATGATTATGAGTAGCGATGATAAATTGTGCTCGAAACGTCATCATCAGTTAATATTAGTGTATAACACACTGTGTGATTTTATCAAAATAAATTCTACCCATAATGGAATTATACTCTACCACAGTGTACAATTTCTATTCTTATATCAATTGAACTGAAAAATGTTGTGCAGAATGAAAATAAAAGCCTTTCAATTAAGTCACAACTAGCTCACAGAAAACAATGAAATAAAAATTTCGCCTCCTCGAACTGTGTAAAACCGCAAACTGCGAATTTAATTTAAGTGTTATGAAGGCTGTTTACATGAAGGTCACTTTGTTTCTAGACTAAGCTGAAATGTGATGTCCAATTTGAAAGGTTTCTGGACGACAGAATGCTTCTATTAGGGTAGTTCAGCTTCCCGGGATTCGACCCGCTGCTGACACACTCGTAAACTTCTCTAAGCCGGTAGTGAGCTCAGTAAACAGGAAAGGCTAAGCGTGAGACTGGCAACCCCACCCTGTAAAATAAAATCAAAAATGTTGGCGCTTCAAAAACATGTGTTCCAAGCAGAACGTGAGGGACTAAACAAAACACCAGCTGATTAATAATGCTCAACTGCTAACTAGGTGATCACTGAACTACAGTCAACTGTGAGTAATTCTCAGAACTCCACTAGCTGCTCAGCTAGACAGCAGGTTATCAACATATAATGCGAGTGGTAAGACTATTCGAGATATTTTTTGGGTCGGAAAACTGTCATGTTAATCTTCAAGTATTGGTTTGTAGAGATTTAATTTGACTGGTTACAGGATTTCATCATGAGCTGACATTGGTTAGAGAACAATTGGGAAATCAGCACTGGAGTACTGGACAGCAGTTTCCTCAGCCTAGATTGTGACTCTTCATCAGTACGGGCCCACTGCGGGGGTTTGATCCCAGGACTTTCTGGTTACAAGGTTAGCGAGCACGTAGACCATTAAGCCAGCCACTGGGATCCCATCCAATGGCCAGTCTATGAATTCTAAGTTCTGGCAGCTAATTCATGACATAGCGCGACCACTAGCGACTGTCATCAGTGGTGAGTATTTGTCCTCACTCAGGTCTGGCGTGACCACGTTTTCCAATGGTTCTCCAACCAATGTCAGCTCATGATGAAATCCTGTTATGATAATTTAGGCGGCGATGGTTGGTAAATATTGTTTAGGAGAAAACTGGATGTATATATATGTACATGTATACACTTCCCTTGAAAACAAGAAACACTTAAATGAATTGTTGTCTGAATAACGTTTTCATCAGACTACAATAAAGTCATAAATCCATGCACATTATCAGACAATAAACAGGCGGTGAATTGTTAAAATAAAAGTAAATGTTATCATTATTATGAGTGGAATAAAATGTAATCGAAGTAATCAGTGATTGTGATTGTAAATACAAAAACACAGACACTCAGACACACACACGCTAATACATAGCATATGTAGGAGTTAGGCTAAAAGTCTTTGTTGAATTAGTTGTGTCTTCCGAGGAGCTGGTTGATTTGATTGCAACGCTTTCGTTATCCTTCTAGGCATCATATTCAGTACAGGTTTTAATATAAAATCAACTCATTTAAATTCCCCATGAATGATGTAATTGAATCCCCTGGAAACCATCTTCCTCACTGGTAGTCGATTTACATCTGTATTGATTGATCAGTTTTATTCACTCGGATTTTGAACTTTCCCATCACGTGATTTACTTTTTATTAGTTGGTAAATTTGGTCTATAGTAACATGTTTGTTAATCACTGATTCGCTTGAGTACCAGGATTCTAGGAATTCTCTGGCATTACTGCTTGGTGTTTCCTCTGTTTAAAGATTCGATAATATCCCAGTTATCAAACTGATGTCCAGAATTATTTACATGCATTGATATGAAAGAATATGCATGTGTCATGTCTATTTACATCTAATTTGTGTTCTTGGATTCTGATGCGAAGAGGATGCCCACTTTGTTGACCGATATAGTGTGTGCTACAGTTCATACAATTTATCTCATAGATAGTGGTAGTTTTATCTTCTTCTTCTTCTCTTGGATGGGTATTTCGGTTTGCACAATATCAAATGAAGTGATTGTGCTGACTGGCTGGTTTGTGTGCTATATCTATCTATATCAAACAGTTTTAATATTCTAGCTATTATTTCAAAGATATTTTTATATGTGGTAGGATGAATTTTCTTGTGGTCTTTGATGATGGTTTCTCGTTGGTGTTATGACTCGATATTAAACACTTTTTGATGAAATTATGGTGAGGGAGATATTCATTCTTTTTGAAGACACTTAGTAGGTATTTTCCTTCCATTCTTTTCAACGTTGGAATGCTACAGTTTGTTTGAACTTTTTTAAACAATGTCTGCACACACTTTCTTTTGTGCGTTACTACTATTGTGTTGAGAGCTGGCTGTTAGTCAAAATTGGTGGACAGTAATTTACGTCAATGTTTATTTCCCCAATATTGGTAGTGAGAAAAATAAGAACAAAGACTTTCTGTAGGCGGATACACTTACCATATAGATGATCTGACATTCAGCTGCGCGTTTCCATTGCCTTCTGTTTTCTGCCAACTTTTTCACTCCTCTCCAAGTCTGCCCACATGCTTTCATCTCCTCCTCACATGACCTCCTCCAAGTCACCCTTGCACTGACGACCAACTCGCCGCTTCCCTTTCGGGTTCCACTCGAGCAATGGCTTCTCTAGTGATGTCACGACTTTCAGATTTTCATGCTGACTGCTGTTGACCTCCACACAGACTTGAGAGTAATGAAAGCTTGTCTTGCTTTTCCTATTCTTGCTTTCATATCCTCGTCAGTTCCGTCTGCCTTTAGTTGAAACGATGCTTCCCAGATGGGTAAAGGAGGTTGTTTCTTGAGGTTCCTCTCATTTATGCTGACTGTTGTCTGTTGTTGTTGTTGCTGCTGGTGTTGGCCAGGAATCTTCATCACCTCTGTTTTCTCTATGTTCACTTGAAGTCCTATCTTTGATGCTTCTTCTATGGCCAACTTGTTTCTGCTTTTCACTTGCATATCTTTCAGTTTGTGGGAAATCAGACATATATCATCGGCGAAGTTCAGATCCTCCAAGTCTTTTGTGTCAGTCCATTTTATGCCTGTTTCCTCATTGCCCGCTCTCTACCTGTCACATTATCTAATCTACTGCAATCATGAAAACCATTGATGTTTTTTGATGTGGTTTTGTTCTCTGAGCTGGATGGTTAATTTGCGAAGCTTTCATCACCCTACTGGGTGACATCTTCAGCGCATACTTCAATTTGAAGTGAGCTTTTAAATTTCTCCACGAGTTCATTAATCATCTCTCCTGGTGACCTTGGACGTGATTGGTTGTTTATGTGTGTTTTCACATCTTCTATGTTACTTGTATTGGAACTGACTGTTTCTTTGATTTGAACTTTGACCTTTTGTATGTGAAGTTTCTTTCTTATTGGTTGATAAATTTTGTCTATCTCGATGTGTCTATTGATTGATGATTCACTGGAATGCCAAGCTTCTAAAAATTCTCTAGCATTCTTGTTATTTCCTTTGTTCAATATTTGAACGTTGTCCCAGTCGAATTGATGTCCGTGGTTGTCTCTATGTAACATAAGTTAGCCGTTAAAAGACATGATATCCACTCCCTCATATCACTACATACAGACAACCACGGACATCAATTCGACTGGGACAACGTTCAAATATTGAACAAAGGAAATAACAAGAATGCTAGAGAATTTTTAGAAGCTTGGCATTCCAGTGAATCATCAATCAATAGACACATCGAGATAGACAAAATTTATCAACCAATAAGAAAGAAACTTCACATACAAAAGGTCAAAGTTCAAATCAAAGAAACAGTCAGTTCCAATACAAGTAACCTAGAAGATGTGAAAACACACATAAACAACCAATCACGTCCAAGGTCACCAGGAGAGATGACTAATGGACTCGTTGAGAAATTTAAAAGCTCACTTCAAATTGAAGTATGCGCTGAAGATGTCACCCAGTAGGGTGATGAAAGCTTCGCAAATTAACCATCCAGCTCAGAGAACAAAACCACATCAAAATCATCCACCTGAGCTACAAATCTTCTCTATCATATCATTGATGTTAGTAGACAGCCTTGTCTCACTCCCGTCGTCACCTCGAAGGCTTCCGTAAGTTTCCTGTTGTGGATTACTTAGCACGCAGCATTGTTGTATAACTGTTGGATGAGATGTATAATTGTCGATGAGACCCCGTAGTAGCGAAGTAGTTCCCAAATGACCTCTCGATCGACGCTGTCTGTCGAAGGCCTTTTCAAAGTCGATGAAGTTGAGTGAGGTGGAGAGGTGACTGCCATTCCAAGCTTTGTTCAATGATGATCCATAGAGTGGCGATTTGATCAATACATGACTTGTCTCTCCTGAATCCAGCCTGTTCCGGTCGAAGCTTTTCATCCATGTTGGCGTGTTTGATTCTCTCCAGGGTGATGCGACTTAGTATCTTGCTTGGAATGGACAGAAGCATAATTCCACGCCAGTTATTGCATTGACTCAAGTCTCCTTTCTTTGGTAGTTTGAATAAGTATCCTTTCTTCCAATCCTCAGGTACTTTGCCCTCTTTCCACACCTTCTCCAGCAGTGGCGTCATCAAGTCCGCTGTTGTCTCTGGGTCTATTTTCAAGGCCTCTGCTGGGATTCCATCTGGTCCTGCTGCTTTCCCTGCTTTTAGCATCTTCATTGCATTCAGGACTTATGATTTCGTCGGCGGGGGGTTGATGTTCACTGGTAGTTCTGCTTCCGTTGTTGGTATTGTTGGGTGTGTTGTAGGTGGCGGACGATTTAGAAGTCTTTTGAAGTGTTCAGCCCAGTGCTTTCTCTGTTCCACCTCTTTGGTGATTGACTTTCCATTGTCGTCCTTTATTGGCTTAATCTGTGTCGAACTTTTGCCCGATGGGTGCCTAGTTGTTTGGTAGAGTGTGGCGAGGTCTCCTTTGCCTGAACTGCAGCTTGTTCTGCTTCACTTCCCATGGCTTCATAATATTTTCTATTGGCTTTCCTGGTACTATTCTTTACTCTTTTGTTCAGCTTATTGCAGCTTGCATTCAGCTCCTGTTTTTGTTGCTCGTCGGTGCACTGGATAATCTTTTGTTTCACTACTCTTCTCTCTTCTATTAGTTTCCAAGTGTCAGCAGTGAGCCACTGTTTGTCCTGCTTCCTCTTTCTGCTTAGAACTTCCATGCAGGTTTGTTTCCACACCGTTTTCAAGTTGTCCCAGTGCTTTTCGACGCTGACCTTTTCGCTGGTGTTGATTTGTGTCTTGGCTCTTTCCCTTATGCTTGCAATGAAGATGTCCTTTGTAGCCTGGTCCTTCAGTTTTTGAGTGTTGAACTTGGCTTGTGGTCTATCTGCAGATCCTCCTTCTCTGAAAGCTTTTAATTTGATTTGGATTGTCCCTTGCATGAGATAGTGGTGTGAGCCAACGTCTGCTCCTCTTCTTAATTTGTGTCAAGTAGGCTGCGCCTCCACTTCCTTGAGCAGATTGAGATGAAGTCAATTTGGTTTTTGGTTTGCCCGTCTGGTGACACCCATGTAGCCTTGTGGATATCTTTGTGCTTGTATACACTGCCACCAATCACTAGTTCGTTGAAGGCGCAGAAGTCGGCGAAGAGTTCTCCATTTTCATTCATTTCTCCGAGAGCTTCTCTACCCATGATGAGTTCCCTTCTTGTGTTGTCTGGTCCCAGTTTGGCGTTCATGTCTCCCATTAGTATTTTAATGTCGCCAGCTGGAGTATTGTCCATTGTTGCCTGTAGTTGTCTGTAGAATTCTTCTTTCTTTTCGAGGTCTGCGTTGTTTGTGGGTGCATAACATTGTATGATTGACACTTTCCTTCCTTTGGAGTTGAATCTGGCGGTCATTATCCTGGACGAGATCGCCTCCCAGTGCATCAGGGCTTTCGTTGCCGTTGGTGACATCATGATAGCCACGCCCTCGGTGTGCGTGTGGTTATCTTCTGGGTGACCGGAGTAGATCACTGACTCACCCGTTGACAATTTGGTGTGTCCATTCCCGTTCCATCTACTTTCACATATTCCCAGTACTTGGATTCCGTATCTTTTCATCTCGTTTGCGATCTGGGCAGCTTTTCCAATCTCGTACATGGTGTGGACGTTCCATGTCCCCACACAGACTTTTTCTCTTGGCGCAAAGAGATTCTTCGTGCCGAATTTACTGTAGCAACTTTGTTTACAGGGTGGGTTTGCTAGCCTCACGCCTGAGAAAGGAATTGTTACATTAAGATAAAGTCTAGAGAGAAGCGACCTTGTGGGTTGCTTCCCTTAAAATCGGAAAACAACGGGCAAACAATCAGAACAACACCAGCAAAAGGAAAATAATTCACACCAAAAAGGGCAAAAAGCGACTACAATAATACAATGCAACAACATGCAATACAGTTAAGCACAGTTAACTAAAATGATATCAAAACGATAGACTCACTGACTTGGACTAACTTGAACATATAAATCCAACAATATATACAATTATAGATATGTTTGTGTTAAAAGGTCACAAAATGTCAAGAAATACTTTGTTATAAGTATAAGTATTCAGGGATATTAAATCAACAGGTTCAGTGTTCGAAAGTAGACAGATTGTAATAAATTCCAGAACTTCGTAGTGAGATACAACAAAGAAATGAGAGTTTTATATATATCAGCGAAAACGTAATGCAGTAATCGAAAAGCGCGCCGTAACGTTCTATAAGCATACACACAGTGGATTATCATTTATTGATGATATGGTGATCATAGTCAGTCGGGAAATAAGCCAATCACAATTGGCCTGCCTAAAATAACGCCCACAACCTTTTTATTGATTACGATTATACAGTAATTGACACATCCTTGATGATATTTCTAAGCATACCTTATTGTTTATGCTGTGACTGATGCCGAAATACACTTTTCGGCTGACGTTGTTGTGCACTCCCTGATGAGGTCACTGGTGTCCACTACTGAGGAGTTCGAAAGTAGGACTGTCAAGGAACCTAATCCTAAGTTCCTATTGTAACAACAGAAGACAAGGGTTAAGCAACAGGTCGTTTATTTGCGAAATCAACAGATGTTTATAGATTTTCATGTACATTATTATAGATTACTTTAGGCAAACAAACACAGTCTTCTGATCGGTGGTTTCTTCCTGAACGTTAATCTTTCATCTCTTTGTGGCCATTTCATGAAGTTCAGATTATCTATCTGCAAATTGTATCCCCCCACGCAAAGTCTGCTGTGATTAGTTGTTGAATCAGTCTTTGTTCTAATTTTCTCACCACAAACATTGGGGACATAAACAGTTACGTAAATTGCTGTCTACCCATTTTGGCTGGCAGCCAGCTCTTACCACACTATTATCTCCGAAGACGCTCGAACCGACAATTACTGAGTACAATATTGAACTTAATTCCAAAAACACAAGAGCCTGTAATAAGTTGTATTGTTCGGCAGTCAATACTCTTCTGAGGTCTATAAACAAATATTTTACAAGGAATATACTGTACTTTTATTCATATTCCTTCGTCTTCTTCCAACTTGTACACGATTGAATCATTGGCGCCTTTGAGTTGGCCGCCATTGGCGACCAAGGCCAACAAACCAACGTTCAATGTTCACATTCATTTACAAGGATCAAACGGCTGTCCATTACTCCTTGCTGATTTTCAACGCATACCCTAACTTATTGATATCAATCCCTGATGAGACGTGAAACAGATCAAAATCTCTACTACGAACTAACTCTGGGAAATTATTCTTTGTTATCATCACCATAGTGACAGAACACGTGTGCGTTCAAACGAGATTTATTTTCATCCAGCAGTAGTGGTGCTTATATATAAACGCCACACACACACACACACACATACACACGTGCACACACCCACATACGTATACATACAAAGAAGAAGTAACAAAGTTAGCTGACGTAGGTATGCACAACGAGTAAATTTAATCAACTGTGTTATCCCTTTATTATTATTATTATTATGACTATGCATTCATCTATTCAAAATATCAAAATAAAATCATCGGTGCATTTTGTATTAATCTCATTCCTTTCCTATTTTGCTGGGTCACACACACATACACACGTACATACATTTATGTATAGTTAGTGATGGATAGACAGACAATCTTCACCCATGTCTGTCTACCTATCTCATTTCTCCTATTGGAAGTTGATACAACCCAAGTGATTAACGCACACAAATTGTTTGCATGTGCGTGTGTATGTATCCAGTGTGCGTAGTGTTTGCCAGTAGATATATATAAACAAACATACATCTCGTGCGTACAATCATGTCAGCTAATAATAATAATAATGATAATAATAACGGACACACTTTTATTATACATAAGCAGACACACTAACACACACACACGGATGTGCATGCCTGTATGCTGTCTTATCTACACGGAAAATGATGTGCACATTTAAACACCAAATTATTTAGAGGATAAATAAAAATAATAAAAGTAGTGAGTAGTGTAGTAGTGCGAAGCAAATAATTCAAATGAAAAATGTTGAGTAGCAGTATTCAATTACTTTAAATCAGCTTACTTGAATTTTTGTACACTAGTATGAGTGTGTGTATGTGCGTGTGCGTGCGAGTGAGTGAGTACCTCCAAGAGTAAATGGATGCATGCATGCATGCATGCACGTGTGCTGTATGGTTGTACCTATGTGACGACTAACCATGCAAATATCAAAACAGTTTTATGATCGTCTACATTTTTATAGAAAATTTTAGGGAAATATTACTTTCATCCAAGAAATCACAAATTTGATCACAAAAATTTCATTTATTCCTACAGATAGAAGAAGAACTTTGAGCTAATTTCTTTTTTATTCAATATTTGCAAATATAATAGCTATAAATGATTCGATAAAACAAATTCGGAAGTAATTTCATCACAATTTGACATTGAAACTAAACCCGTACTTGATTAATGAAGAATATTCATTCCATGTCTATCATCAATTGTTATTATTTGTATTACATAATCAAGTGTTTAATTTCTGCACTACTTCTTTCGATCATCACAGCAGATGACAGCTATAACAACAATAACCAGTGTATTGTCACTGAAGAAATACTCATCAGTACGTTTGTATGTGATTTAAATTTTCTATTTGAAAAGTACGCGCCAAAAAATACATCAAGTCATTTAAACAATCCGATTGTAGTGTTGAATATATTGAATGAAAATCAACATTTTCAAATTATTGATCAGTATAAATTAGTCACAAAAGGACGTATTGATAGAGAACAGTATGTGTATGAAAAGTTATGTCAAAATGTAAATATTAATAATGATAATAATAACAATAACAACGGTGATAATTCATTTAAGGATTATTCATTTACTGAAGGTAAGTTGATGCATAATAGTCCGGTATTTTGTTATGGTTGCATTTTCTAAACTGATTGATTTAATTTTGAAGTTCTCATTGACCTTCTAGACAACACCTTTTATGAATAATAATAATAATAATAATCTACTTTATTCCAAAAACAGTACTTATAATAGAGAATGGAATTCTCAGCATGCTACAGTATTGCATCTGATTTACTCAAAATATAAATAAAATTAAAAGAAAATTAGCCAGAGAAATTTGTCCACATTTACAGTATAAAGTCAAAAATATTCGAAGAACGAACTGAGAAAATTAAACATAATAATATTAATAGCAGTGAGTTTGTTTCAAACAGCATTGTCGATTCATTTTGGAAATTTTAGCATGTTATAGATTATTGAATCTAATGTTCTCTTGATGCAGTATGCTGAGGGGAAATGCAAAATTAACAGTTATCCACACAGCTTAAATGATGTTCACACTTATGAAAAATAAATAAATAAAAACAAAAACTTGAGAGGATTATAAATATAAGAAATAAAATAACAATAAAGTTCGGTACTGTAAGGGTGGAAGAAATGGTTTATTTAATAGTGCAAAGAAGGTTAGTTAGTTCATGCCTAACACTATTTTCATCACATAAAGTAGGCATTGCCGAATATGGTATAGTGGAATTTTATATACTTAGACGTACGTGCATAAAGTCTTTTGATGAAAAGACTTCTTGTTTTACCTGAGGAGACACAAGGTTGGAGCTGAGGGTTGAGTGGGTGCTCACAGCCTGACGAAATTCCTTTAGCAAATTTGTTGCACGAAGTCATTGATGTTTCAACGATATGGCCCAATGGGATACCACTCGTCCTACTGACCGACAGTCTTCAGAGTTCTACAAAGTATGACATAGTCTTTCTTAAGCAATCCAGGAAAGAATAGACAAGGGTGAACAGTAAAGAAGAATAGGTAAAATACGCGAGTTGACAAACTGTAAGTGGAGGGGTTGGATCATATAACTGTATATCCTAACCCTCTCGATTGTGACTGGCGGTTAATTTGCATCAGTGTTGTTCGTGTTTTTTTTTACTTTGATTTGACATTTCTTGTCATGAGGCTTATTCTTTACTAGTTCGTCTATTCGATCTATGGTAATGTGTTTTTCAATCGATGAATATCAGGCTTCTACGAAGTCTCTAGTGTTTTCGGTGTTTCTATAGTCTAAAAAATTTCTTTAAGTATTGGTTTTTGTAGGGATTTTGTTTAATTGGTTGGAGAATTTCATCACGAGTTAACATAAATTAGAGAACCATTAGAAAACCTGGGAGTACTGGAAAGCTGCTTCATCCTACTTTGGGACTCGTCAGCAGCACGCACACTTTCCCTATATTTTCCCCAGTCTACTGGTATGTTAAGTTGCCTGCATGAAACTTTTAATGGCTAGTTTATTCTCCTGGACCTGGGGTTTAGGGTGACACCCATCCTGGTTAATCGAGTGTTATTTATAATTCATGCAATTTATTTTGTAAATGATGTTGATCTGATCTTCCTTTACTCTCCGATCTTTTGATCCATATTTCATGGAATGATGTCATTATGTTGGTTTGTGTATGACATCTATTCGAAAAAATGGTTTTAGTATTCTCGATGTTATCTTAGAAATATTCTTCATATTTGGTGGAATGAATTTTATTGTGGTTTCTGAGGGTAAATTTTCACTGGTGTGTGTGTGTGTGTGCGTTTCGGCACGTATTTATCGGCTGTACATTTGTGTTTACAGTATTACTATACTTACGTGTTATGCTTTGCATTACGTCAAGACTGAAATAGGGACTTCGAGTTGGACGCAGATGTGCTGATCACGACTATAGCTTAAATAGGTCAACAACATTATGCGGCACCTACCTGTTTCACAGGCTTGCATCACGACGTCAGCCGAAAAGTATATTTTTACACAAATAGTGTAAGATTCAAAATGTCATCACAGATGTTCAAATTAGTCTGTAATCATGATCAATAAAACAGTGGGCGTTATTTTATGCAGGTCGAATTCTGATTGGTTCATTTCCAGAGTGGACATCGACCGCCAAGTCAATGCCATACGAAGTGGTGCTCAGGTAGGCTACACTCCACCTAGCACACAAAGGTAGGGAAAGGAGAGAAACAAAGAATTATTTGAATAAAGCAAGAACAAAAGGAATGGTTTATGCAGAATAAGACTATGCTACCACCAGTGCTTATTTCACTGACTTCTCATCGGCTGCTTACAGTCTAAATAAATTATTGTTAAGTTCATGTAGAGAGACAATTTTAACATACTCACCCACATAGAGTTCATTTTTAAACAAAAATCAACCAATCAATATATGCATACAATGCTAATAATAACAGTAATAATAAGCACTTTATTCCATACAATAATGGTCACACACAGTGGAAACTTTCGACATTACGTAATCAGGTGAAAGATAGGGTGAAAATATCAATTGATAACACAATTTTTGCGTTAAAAAAGAATCGGTTATCAATCTTTCTTTGCTCTGTCTGGTAAATCAATATTTTCACCCTGTCTTTCACCTGATTGCGTAATGTCGAAAGTTTCCATTGTGTATGATCATTATTGTATGGAATAAAGTGCTTATTATTACTGTTATTATTAGCATTGTATGCATATATTGATTGGTTGATTTTTGTTTAAAAATGAACTCTATGTGGGTGAGTATGTTAAAATTGTCACTCTACATGAACTTAACAATAATTTATTTAGACTGTAAGCAGCCGATGAGAAGTCAGTGAAATAAGCACTGGTGGTAGCATAGTCTTATTCTGCATAAACCATTCCTTTTGTTCTTGCTTTATTCAAATAATTCTTTGTTTCTCTCCTTTCCCTACCTTTGTGTGCTAGGTGGAGTGTAGCCTACCTGAGCACCACTTCGTATGGCGTTGACTTGGCGGTCGATGTTCACTCTGGAAATGAACCAATCAGAATTCGACCTGCATAAAATAACGCCCACAAATAATCTCCCGCCGTCGTTTCTCAGCATCTCCAAATACCGGAAACCCAGGTAGTCTACACCTTCTAAACTGTCTGCTTTAAACCAACTATCGTGGATTTTTTGCAGGTTTTAGTTCGACATGCCTTTAACTTCTTTCCAACCAAATCCTATGTCATCTAACACTGCTTATCGAGGAAGGCAGTGACTCGGCATACACAAAACACTTGATTTGATACAGCTACACAACCTGACGCATGGTTCGTCAAAATTATTGATTACTGAGTGAAAGGGAGATAATGAGAGAGTTAATTCTTTTATGAACCACAAGAGTTTCATTCACTTCGTGTACAAATATTTTTGACTAACTCTTTAAAAAAGTATAATTTTAAGTTACCAATTATAACAATATGTTATGCAACAAGCAGATATGAAAGTTCTTAAATATTTGCTAGCGAGATCTGCTAATCTGCTGTTCACTTGTAAACTCAATTCAGCGTTATCTAGCTTTCGGATTTCTTTTCACCGACTGACACTGGTCCGTTGATATATGCTATGAGGAAATCAAGAAAACGAGTATATTTGCATTAAACCACAAACTACTTATTCCATGATATAAGTAGTCATATACTACTTACATCCTCTTATATCTTGAGTACTTTGGGTGAGGTGTGTGCTACTGACAAGATTTGTAAGTAGTGTATAGATACAGACATAAATATGCATATCAACTGTAAGAATATCGAATAGCAGAGAGATAGATCGGATGGCAAAGAGGAGAGATGAATGAACGATGCTTATGAAACAAGATATGTGAAACATGAGAGAATGACAAAGAAGCACAATACAGAAGACAAGATTAGCACAACACCGAAGATATATGCAAGTTATTATTTTAATCTTAGTTTTTTCCTTTACATTCCCAGTGGAACATTGAGCTTCAAGCTAGAGAGCCTCTCAAAGTTTCGGTAGTAGTGGTGTTTATTTTTACGGGATGGGGTTGCTAGCCTCATGCCTAGCCTTCCCTTTTTACCAGTCTTATTGGCGAAGTAAAAGAGCACGTAGGCAGGGGATCGAATCCTAAGCCACCTGCATGGTTGGCTAGCATTCTGTCGCTGTGCCACCGATGCAACACGTGCAAATTGTGATTCTAAAATACGGTTGACTTATTTTGCCAATATCTGCACATCAGGTTGCTGATAAATAATTACCACTGTCAAATATTTTTTAATGGTTCTTTTTCCGATGCCGGTTCATGGCGTCCTTCCCCCCCCAAACTTTGATACTGGTTTTCTAAATGCATTTGGAAAATAAGTATTGTTAAACTCGATAATTAGCGTCAAAATAGAAAAGGCTTGTGAATACTAGTAGTGATACTGCTTTAGCTATCTATCTAAAATATAAGGGTTCGAAATTGTAGTCTAATTGATTCAAAGGTGACATGAAAGTCTAAGAGAACACTGACATTTCAGGCCCTTTTTATAAACCTTTATGATGGATAACATTTCTCACTTAGGCAGCCAGTAGTACTGATTTCGTATCATTAGTGGGAAATGCATATCACACCCTGTTGATGAATACAAATTCCAGTCTACTGAAACTTCCTATTGATTTGTTTACAACTTCTCAAGTTTAAACACACAGCATACATTGATGTCAAATCATTCTGTTTAATGAATGCATTAAAAGCCTGTCTAACAGACTCTTTTCAGCTAAATCATTGATGTGGCCGTCAATACAAATATTTGATTTTCTAGACTACAGTTCTAATCACCATTCACAATGACAACCACCACAACATGATGCCAATGACAGGTGACCCTAGAAAGGGAGGGGACGAACCGTTGAAAAGGCAGCTTTGACCGCCTCGGATCAACAGTTCAGACTAGAAGTCCTGATAATATCATGTTATATATATACATATGTAGAGAGAGAGATTTAAACAGATAGAAATCAATCAACAGACTAAATTTCGATCCATTACTACTTAGCAGGCATTATTTAAAAAAGTGAAATCAACTTATATACGAAATATAGCTCTTCGTGTCAACACGGAATTAAGGGCAACGCAAGAGGTACATAAGAATAATACTCAATTAGACCATCATCAGTATTTTGCATTGGTGGTACATTGGTAAGATACTGGCCGAAAACCCTCAAGTGGTCCCGGGTTCGATTTCAGACCGGTGCTTTCCTCAACCTGGAGTATTTTACTAGCCACTAGTAAGCCCAGAAAAGAGGAAGCCCTAGGTGTGAAGGGTCTGCAACCCCACTTCGTAAAAACAATAACCTTCCTACTGAAACTTCAAGATTTCAGGCCGAAATCCACAAATTTCACTTGGGATTTCACTGGTCCATGAAACAGATCTGTATACAGTATATGTTGAAAGTGATCAAAAAATTGGCCAAATGCAATTAAATTTTTTCCTGTAAAAATTAGCGTGCTTAAGGCAAGCCAGTTTCCTCTCCCAGGAATTAAACTTAAAAACTCCTGCCCATTTAAGATCATTCCATTCAAAGAATGTATATGATTACCACAAAGTTTCAGTTCATTTCACTAGATAATGGTCTGAGCCGACATCTGCTCCCCTTCCCAACTTTGTGTCTAGCAGACTGCATCTTTACTTTCTTGAGCAAGATTGATATGAAGTCTACCTGGTTTCAGTGTGTAGGTCAGGTGAAATCCATGCCGCCTTGTGTATACCCGTTTGTTTCGACCCACTACCTCCAACCACTAAATCACTGAAGACGCAGAAGTCTGCGAAGGGTTCTCAGTTTTCAGTTATTTCGCTGACAGCTTCCTGATCCAGTATGGGTTCTTCTCCTGTACTATTTGCTCCCACTTAAGTTTCCATTCATATCACCCATTAGGATTTCTATGTCTCCATTTGG
This sequence comes from Trichobilharzia regenti, assembly GCA_944472135.2. NCBI lineage: Eukaryota > Metazoa > Platyhelminthes > Trematoda > Strigeidida > Schistosomatidae > Trichobilharzia > Trichobilharzia regenti. The sequence goes on from OX235267.1 coordinate 43,932,914, forward strand.
TGTCTTGCGCATTACTATTTGCAGTTCGTTGTAGACTTGTAGCATTTTATGATTGTAACTTTCCTTCCATTTTGAGTTGAATCTTTCTGTTGTTATCCTGGATCAGATTGTTTCCCACTGCATAAGATCTTCGGATGCTTCTAATGATATCATGATAGCTATTCACCCTTTTGCAACTTGCGCAGCTTTCATAGCCTCGTACATTATACGAACATTTGGCATTCTAATGCTTATTTTGGCCTTCATTGAAAGAAAAAAAATATCGATTGAGTGGCTTTTTGAAAGCTCCAACCAATTCATGTGATTCTCTCTTCCCGATTCCCGAGGAGAATAACTTTATTTTTTATATTTCTATGTGCTTTGAAGTTTCTGTAGTGACTGGATTGATTTTCCCGGATCAGGGAGGTAGCTCCACACCCAACCTTCTATAGGTTGAGGACCAACTAGAAAACTAGGCAACGTTAGTTGGGCGTCTGAGGGTGAGATGGAGAAGACCTTGCGATGAGGCGATAGCCAAAGACAACTGTAGAGGACAGGTTGAGATGAAGATGTGCTACTGAAGCTGTGGGTTCCACTCGGAACCCAATGTAACAGAAGTAGTAAAACAAAACTACTAGCCTCATCGCGTTGTTGATAGCCCTTGAAATACTAAATTCCTGAAATATAGGATTTCACATAATTAGAAAGTTAGATCAGTATGCAAGATTTTGTTAACTCTGCACTAAGTACCGACCGATGAAGAGTCCGAGAAATGACGAGGTTTATTCATCACTCCAGGGTTAAGTTTTTAAGAGTTAGTTTGTAGGAACTTGATTTGTTTCCAGTATGACCACAGACTGACATCAGTTAGAGAACCATTGGAAAACTAGCAGGCAGCACTAGACAGCTGTTTTTTCTATATTGGTATTGACTGGCAGTACGAAACTATCACTAGGGTTCGAGATTGGGGCCTACCTGTGGCAAGGAAAGCTCATACATCATTCACCTACTTCGACCCTATCCAGTCGCCCATGAATTCTAACTTCTGCCAATTCATGATTTTAGCGCGACCAGCAGCCAATGTCATCGGCGAATATTTGACCTCTTTGCCGTCCGGGTGGACCCCACTGGTCACGACTCCTGACTAGAACTCAAGGAAACTTCATCCGCAATCCAGTAGTCACTATCGAGTGTTAGATTTTCAAGACTAGGTGCGTAGTAATGATGAATCCCGAACTGCGACGAAACAGCTATCCTGTATTTCCCACTGGTTTTCAATACTTCTCTCATCGATATCAGTCGGTCGTCAAAATCGAAACTCTTTTTATGAGGATTTCACCAAAACATATTATTGAACAGCTCAGTTACACTAGAAAGACAATAATATCTTATCTTCTAGACTTTGGAATCATGCTACCTTATTGATTTCCATAGATATCTTTGTTATAAAAGTCGAATGAAAGCCTTGTATATGAATTCACGCATGTATATATGTATGTATACATTGGTATACTATTTTTAGAGTTCCGTTCACCTTCACGTAAAGGAAACATGCTACATAATAATCATACTAATAATAGTAAAGAATTAAAGTTGATGATTTTTTTTAGTTGCGGTGAAAAGTAATTGTAATTCAAAGTGAGCAGAAAGTATTGTAACTTGTTTCTGCTCAACTGACTAAAGAAAATTAGATTCGAAATATATATATTACTTATATTCTAATTTTAAGTAGACATTTTTTAGTGATTTATTTTCGCGCCAAAAAGTATTTATTCACATTTCAATGCGGTGCTTCGTGTTTACTATTTATTTACTACTCCCTTGGATTCCGAGTGGAACATGGGGCTTCAATAGAACATCTGCAGTTTCTCCTGTTCACTGGAGCCCTCTCCAATTGACCTGACGATTACCAGCAGTAATCATTCGTCTTCTCTTTACATGATCTTCTCCATGTCACTCTCGAAGCAACGGTCAACTCGTCGTTTCCCATTCGGGTTTCAGTCAAACGACTGAGTGATGCGCGATGCCACTCAATGGCCTCCTCAGTCTGTGTCCGATCCATATCTGTTTCTTTCGATACATTTTTTGAGTAATAGAATCTTGGTTGGTTCGTTTGCAAAGTTTCTTGTTGTTAATTCTTTCTTAACAGCCATCCAGTCTTCACTATGCCACCCACGAAGGCATCTGTTGATAAAAGTGTTTAGTAGCCTGTTGGAAGTGGTTTTCCTGACGCGTTTGCCAAATTTCTCAGACCTAGAGAAGGACTGACTGACTTAACATTGATGCTGAAAATCAAAATTTTCTTCTGCATGGTGAGTGCAGGAGATTTCAGAGTGATGAATAAGGTGTGCCTTGCCTTTCCGATTCTGGTTTTAACATGTTCATCTGTACTGCACGTAGCCGATAGGATGCTATCCAGATAAGCGAAGGAAGTAACCTCTTTCACATTTCTTCCATTGACGGTGATTAGTGATTCTCTGTGTTCATTTGGTGTCGTCTTTTGGCTGCCAGCCTTTTCTGCCATTTGGATGATTTTCGCCTGTAGGTAACAGAACCATTGAAAGCCAAGAAGGCGTACTAGATAGCTGTACTGTTCTCCTTTGGGACTATTCAGGAGCTCAACCCTGTTCATGATGGGGTTAGAACCTGGAACCTTCAGGTTATAAGGTGTGCCCGTTGGCCATGTGTAGCCACTGAGACAGAATCTAAAAGCTCACGAAGTCCAGCATCTGCCAACTTAATATGCATATTTTTATATATGGCACAACCGTAGCGACTAAAACCTACTCTTTGTGGTCTGAACTCAGAAGACCGATCTTTGCGTCCTACTGTATAGTGAACCAAAGCTTTCTTGAGTCAGACGCAGTCAAGAAATTCTTCGAAGACAGAAAAACAACGGTTGTTCGGCATAAAGTCTGTGGTTCTCAACACTACCGTTAGGTAGCTATACATGCCGGATAACTTTCTACATACAGAAGAAGTATTTAGAATCAATTAGGAATCAAACAGCAACAATTACCCCCAGAAATTCGAAGGTGAGAATCACCCTGACTCACTCAGACAAAATGGCATTTTAAAGCAACACTATATCAGTATGTTGAATAGCCATACAGAGAAACAGTGGAATTAGAGATTAAACGGGGACAAAGACAAATACCAACGATCAGGTGAGCAAATGACGTGCAAATGTCAGAACGATGACATACAGTGTGGAAGGAAAAAGGGTCATAATTACAAAGTTAGTTAAAATATCTAAATAATTATGGATACTGAACAAAGAGTACTCTTTTCGATAAATCCTTCTTCATCCGGCTCTACAGTTATGTATACACATTATAGCGAATAAATGAATTAGTGTTATGAACAACATTAATGTTTAAACATTAAATGTTTCATGCTCGGGAACATCTCCCACTATGGCTAAGTAAAGGTGTAGTTAAAACCATTAACAGTTCGATATTGGACCATCTGAAGCCAGCCAGCGTGGAAGAATCCTTCTCCACAATCATCTACCGGGTGCCTAATAAATTGTCAAAATCACCGAAGCACCGCATGCTCCAAACAGCAGAGGCTATTGCAATTCGCCTCAAGTAATTAGTGCTCTGTGCTCAAAAGAAGCAAGTCCAGCCAGCCACTACTACTGCCCTGGCTGGCCTTCAGTAGAGACTAGAAATTCAAGAATTTGTAATAATATCTTTCCTACTTTTTCTGACATTCAGCTTATTTTATGTTGATGCTGTTGATCTGTAATCTATCAATGTTATTTAAACACCATTAATTTTGTTCATCACACTAATTCGATCATTCACTATAATATGTAGATATAACTGTAGAGCCTGATGAAGAACAGGTTATCGAGAAGACTTCTCTTTGTTCAGTATCGATTCTTTTGAAAATTTTAATGGGCATTTTTAATCAATTATGAATATTTCAATTAGATCGTTAGGGAGGGATTTTCCAAGCAATAATTCGGTTATAGCAACCACCAGTCAAAATCGTCCATGAGTATTTATCCTCGTACACTACTTGGTGGTGACCAGGTTGGTCACATCTGACTGAACCTTCAGTTCCTAGCTTTGATCCCCACCCGGATCATAGGTATCTACTGCCGAAAAATCCATAAACTAGGAGAGAAACAATTGTCCAATATCCTTTGCTGAACCATTCGTGATAGGAGACAGGACAAACAGTGGCTCACTACGGACACTTGGAAACTAATAGAAGAGAGAAGGACAGTGAAACAAAAGATTATCCAGTGCACCGACGAGGAACAAAAACAGGAGCTGAATGCAAGCTACAATACACTGAACAAAAGAGTGAAGAAGAGTGCCAGGGAAGACAAAAGAAAATATTATGAAACCATGGGAAGTGAAGCAGAACAAGCTGCAGTTCAGACAAATGAGACCTCGCCACACTCTACCAAACAACTAGGCGTCTATCGGGCAAAAGTTCGACACAGATTAAGCCGGTAAAGGACGACAATGGAAAGTCAATCACCAAAGAGGTGGAACAGAGAAAACACTGTGCTGAACACTTCAAAAGACTTCTAAATCGTCCACCACCTACAACGCGCCCAACAATACCAACAACGGAAGCAGAACTACTAGTGAACATCAACCCTCCGCCGACGAAATCATAAGTCCTGAATGCAATGAAGATGCTAAAAGCTGGGAAAGCAGCAGGACCAGATGGAATCCCAGCAGAAGCTTTGAAAATGGACCCAGAGACAACAGCGGACTTGATGACGCCACTGCTGGAGAAGGTATGGAAAGAGGGCAAAGTATCCGGGGATTGGAAGAACGGATACTTATTCAAACTACCAAAGAAAGGAGACTTAAGTCAATGCAAAATCCGGTGCGGAATTATGCTTCTGTCCATTCCAAGCAAGATACTAAATCGCATCATCCTGGATAGAATCAAACACGCCAACATGGATGAAAAGCTTCGACCGGAACAGGCTGGATTCAGGAGAGACAAGTCATGTATTGATCAAATCGCCACTCTATGGATCATCATTGAACAAAGCTTGGAATGGGAGTCACCTCTCCACCTCACTCAACTTCATCGACTTTGAAAAGGCCTTCGACAGCACAGCGTCGATCGAGAGGTCATTTGGAAACTACTTCGCTACTACGGGGTCCCATCGACAATTACACATCTCATCCAACAGTTATACAACAATGCTGCATGCTAAGTAGTCCACAACAGGAAACTTACGAAATCCTTCGAGGTGACGACGGGAGTGAGACAAGGCTGTCTACTAACATCAATGATTTTCATGATTGCAGTAGATTGGATAAAGTGACAAACAACGGGCCAGGCAGTGAGGAAACAGGCATAAAATGGACTCACACAAAATACTTGGAGGATATGGACTTCGCCGATTATATATGTCTGACAGAAGAAGCATCAAAGATAGAACTTCCTTCAGGTGAACATAGAGAAAACAGAGGTGATGAAGATTCCTGGCCAACACCACCAGCAGCAACAACAACAGACGACAGTCAGCCTGCATAAATGGGAGGAACCTCAAAGAAACAACCTCCTTCACCTATCTGGGAAGCATCGTTTCAACTAAAGGCAGACGGAACGGACGAGGATATGAAAGCAAGAATCGGAAAAGCAAGACAAGCTTTCATTACTCTCAAGTCTGTGTGGAAGTCAACAGCACTCAGCATGAAAATCTGAAAGTCGTGACATCACTAGAGAAGCCATTGCTCGAGTGGAACCCAAAAGGTAAGCGATGAGTTGGTCGCCAGTGCAAGGGTGACTTGGAGGAGGTCATGCAAGGAGGAGATGAAAGCATGTGGGCAGACTTGGAGCGGAGTGAAAAAGTTGACAGAAAACAGAAGGCAATGGAGACGCGTAGCTGAATGTCAGATCATCTATATGGTAAGTGTATCCGCCTACAGAAAGTCTTTGTTCTTATTTTTCTCACGACCAATATTGACGTAAATTACTGTCCACCAATTTTGACTAACAGCCAGCTCTCACCACAATAGTAGTAACCCACAAAAGAAAGTCTGTGCAGACATTGTTTAAAAAAGTTCAAACAAACTGTAGCACTCCAAGGTTGAAAAGAATGGAAGGAAAACACCTACTAAGTGTCTTCAAAAAGAATGGATATCTCCCTCACCATAATTTCATCAAAAGTGTTTAATATCGAGTCATAACACCAACGAGAAACCATCATCAAAGACCACAAGAAAATTCATCCCACCACATATAAAAATATCTTTGAAATAATAGCTAGAATACTGAAACCGTTTGAAATATATAGATATAGCACACAAACCAGCCTGCCAGCACAATCACTTCATTCGATATTGTGTAAACCGAAAGACCCATCCAAGAGAAAAAGAAGAAGATAAAATTACCACTATTTATGAGATAAATTGTATGAACTGTAGCACACACTATATCGGTCAACAAAGTGGGCATCCTCTTCGCATCAGAATCCAAAAACACAAATTAGATGTAAATAGACATGACACATGCATATTCTTTCATATCAATGCATGTAAATAATTCTGCACATCAGTTTGATAACTGGGATAATATCGAATTTTTAAACAGAGGAAACACCAAACAGTAATGCGAGAGAATTCCTAGAATCCTGGTACTCAAGCGAATCAGTGATTAACAAACATGTTAATATAGACCAAATTTACCAACTAATAAAAAGTAAATCACGTGATGGGAAAGTTCAAAATCCGAGTGAATAAAACTGATCAATCAATACAGATGTAAATCGACTACCAGTGAGGAAGATGGTTTCCAGGGGATTCAATTACATCATTCATGAGGAATTTAAATGAGTTCATTTTATACTAAAACCTGTACTGAGTATGATGCCTAGAAGGATAACGAAAGCGTTGCAATTAAATCAACCAGCTCCTCGGAAGACACAACTAATTCAACAAAAACTTTTAGCCTAACTCCTACATATGCTATGTATTAGCGTGTGTGTGTGTGTGTCTGAGTGTCTGTGTTTTTGTATTTACAATCACAATCACTGATTACTTCGATTCCAATATATTCCACCCATAATAATGATAACATTTACTTTTATTTTAACAATTCACCGCCTGTTTATTGTCTGATAATGTGCATGGATTTATGACTTTATTGTAGTCTGATGAAAACGTTAGTCAGACAACAATTCATTTAAGTGTTTCTTGTTTTCAAGGGAAGTGTATACATGTACATATATATACATCCAGTTTTCTCCTAAACAATATTTACCAACCATCGCCGCCTAAATTATCATAACAGGATTTCATCATGAGCTGACATTGGTTGGAGAACCATTGGAAAACGTGGTCACGCCAGACCTGAGGGAGGACAAATACTCGCCACTGATGACAGTCGCTAGTGGTCGCGCTATGTCATGAATTAGCTGACAGAACTTAGAATTCATAGACTGGCCATTGGATCGGATCCCAGTGGCTGGCTTAATGGTCTACGTGGTCGCTAACCTTGTAACCAGAAAGTCCTGGGATCGAACCCCCGCAGTGGGTGCGTACTGATGAAGAGTCACAAACTAGGCTGACAAAACTGCTGTCCAGTACTCCAGTGCTGGTTTCCCAATGGTTCTCTAACCAATGTCAGCTCATGATGAAATCCTGTAACCAGTCAAATTAAATCTCTACAAACCAATACTTGAAGATTAACATAACAGTTTTCCGACCCAAAAAATAACTCGATTAGTCTTATCACTTGCATTATATGTTGATAACCTGCTGTCTAGCTGAGCAGCTAGTGGAGTTCTGAGAATTACTCATAGTTGACTGTAGTTCAGTGATCACCTAGTTAGCAGTTGAGCATTATTAATCAGCTGGTGTTTTGTTTAGTCCCTCACGTTCTGCTTGGAACACATGTTTTTGAAGCGCCAACATTTTTGATTTTATTTTACAGGATTGGGTTGCCAGTCTCACGCTTAGCCTTTCCTGTTTACTGAGCTCACTACCGGCTTAGAGAAGTTTACGAGTGTGTCAGCAGCGGGTCGAATCCCGGGAAGCTCAACTACCCTTATAGAAGCATTCTGTCCTCCAGAAACCTTTCAAATTCGACATCACATTTCAGTTTAGTCTAGAAACAAAGTGACCTTCGTGTAAACAGCCTTCATAACACTTAAATTAAATTCGCAGTTTGCGGTTTTACACAGTTCGAGGAGGCGAAATTTTTATTTCATAGTTTTCTGTGAGCTAGTTGTGACTTGATTGAAAGGCTTTTATTGTCATTCTGCACAACATTTTCAGCTCAATTGATATAACAATAGAAATTGTACACTGTGGTAGAGTATAATTCCATTATGGGTAGAATTTATTTTGATAAAATCACACAGTGTGTTATACACTAATATTAACTGATGATGACGTTTCGAGCACAATTTATCATCGCTACTCATAATCATATCAAAGCACTCCTCACACAATATACTCACTTCGTTCACATAATTCCATTATTTTCCATCGCTTTATTCGATTGGTAGTAGTATTTTCCATATTTCTGGTTTGAGTAGTGATGAGTCATTCCTATTGCACGGGTTGGGTGTGTAGACTCGATGAACGAGACAGGATTCAGTAACCAATCTCTCTCTCTCTCACCACCTACCTATTTGACGTTTTATAATTTTGACTCTGTTCCACCCTACTGTGTGGTTGTGTGTTAATGCATGCAATGCATTTACTGAGCTTTCACATAATGTTTCACAATTTTAAAAAAGGAGCATATCACCTCTAGCTTCTTCACATAAATAAACTCATTAGTAGAGGAAATAACTATGTTAGATTGTAAGACAAAACGAATAGAAGAAGGTAAACTACACACTAGCGTTCACAGGAAACTAAGGCATTCTGCTAATAGATATTTAGACTTTAATTCACCTCATCCGTTGACTGTCAACACTGGCTTAGTTATATGTCTAACAAACTGAACACCAGCACTAAGTAGTACAAGAAAAGACCTAAATGATGAAATAAAACAGAAGAAGCGTTAGTATCAAATAATTATCTTATAAAATTCATTAGAATGATCAAAAAAGTTCAAAGGCAAAATAAAAATAATAGGGAAACGAATAGTTATAATATAAATAAGAGAGAATATAAGTCATCCACTGGTATTACATATAAGGAGGGGACATCTGAGACCCTACGAAGGATTCTCAGTAAAGCAGGAATTAGGGGTGAGATTTAAACCAAGTAATCAGCTCTGTCAGAGATAAACCTTGTCGGCTTAAGAACCCCCCCCCCTCCCGCGATAGATCCAATTAGGAATAATAATATAATTTACCAAATACCATGTAATGACTGTGAGGTTGAACCAGTTGATCAGGGTCAAATAGATTACTGGAACATGAAAATTTATCTAGACCTAGAATAATTGGCCCTGCTAAGTTAAATAACCTGGGAAAATGCTCAGCCATTGCAGTGCATTCACTTGCATGTAATCACAAAATAGACTGGGTGGGACAGGGTGACAGTATTAAAAAGTAATATAGTTATGTGGAGAGATAGGTAGAGATTAATCATCGAAGCTTTCTTTATCGATCCATCACCGAACACGTGCCATCGGAATGACGCAAAGCATCACCTATACCGGAGGCAGGGAAAGTGACAAAAAAACAATAAAGGGAAGTTGCACAAACAAAAAGAGAGATAAGAAATATTTAAGACAAATTGTGAAAATGTGTGACTAAAATTGAGATAACGATTACGGGTGGCAATCAGTTATGCTCCAAAACTCTGTCATCCAGTCGTTAGTACTGCATTGTTGACTGTATGATTACTAAAATAACCTTATCTAATATGGAGCATATTTCCAGGCCAAGAATCAAACAAACGAACGGATAAAAAGAATACCAATGGCATCACTCATATCAGGATTAATGGGTGGAGCTGTTATGCAACGATTATAATTGATAGCCCTAACCATAAATTAAAACAAAAATCCTAGTACTACGTGTCAGTGATACATTCGTGATAATTGGAAGACACACACACACACAAACGAATCAACAGCATATCTGAAGACATTCAATTCACAAGAGAATAAGAATCAGACGAAAAAATTCCACTCTTTGGATGTCTTAATCAAGAGAACTAACACAGACAGTCGGGAAATACAGGTATACAGGCAGTCAGTCAACACATGCCGAAAAAACACTCAACTATAAAAGCAATAATTCAATAACTCACCAAAGAAACTATGTACAGACATTGTTTAAAAGAGTTGGAACACGAACTGTAGTACTCCAGTGCTGAAGAGTGACAAGGATTAAAAAGAAGTAACTATTAACTGTCTTCAAGAAGAATGAGTATGCGTAAGATTTCACTAAAAAATGTTGACGTTCCTTCTCTATACTGTAGTGCTACAGAGGGTTTGAACTCTATATTATTTTCGTCACTTTCATTGCAAGTCTTAGTTATTCTATGCTTCTTCATAATTTTCTGAATAAATTCTGGTTGATGGTTATTCCCTAGTTACTGGTTACTACTGGTGAATAACTAATAAATAAAATTATCCAATATGTAATCGGATTCTACCAGAGTGGCCAAGTTCTACACTAACCTTATTGGAAATTTACTGCATGACGTAATTCTGTGAGTACTGTCCAAGATGAACACTTTATTTCTGTATATTACGGAATGTACACATTGTATCATAGGAATTATTAAAAAGACGGTTTCAGCGAAGAAAATTTGCTTTTCGACGAAGTCATAAACTAGGCTGTACATTGGTGTATTTATAACAATTATTGGATGGGGGAGTTCCAGAATAATTTCTGATCAAGGGTCAGATTAATAAAGTTACAATTGGGAATTAAAATGCCATAATAAACAAGGGCGGCAGATAAAACTCAAACAGAGTAGCATCATAATTATTGGAAAGATTTACATATTGTGCAGTTGGGGGTTAGAAATGCATAAATAACAAAAATAGACAGAATGTTTGGATGAAAAATCTAGTGGGATCATAACTAATGTGACGAACAATTGTTTATGCAATCAGGGATTAAATACGTAGAAATAGTAAAATGACAAAATAGATAGGAAGTTTGGATAAGAAAGGCAATGAGATGGTCACTATTAGAAGGATTACCTGTTTATGATGACGATGGTAGGGACCAGAGTTGGAGGCATTTCATTTGGATACATAGCATGGGTTTGATCTTTTGGATGACTAGTGCCTCGGCTATGCCCAGATGTCTTGGTTTTACCTCCTTTGATGGGTTTGATCGAATATTGTATATGATTTTAAAGGATTTTTCGAATGGCGATGAATGTCCTGAATTGACCAGATGTTCTGTGACTGGGTTGTATACACGTTTTCGTTCTACTTTTACTAGGCAGGCTGGATAGTGTTCACGGGCGCGCTTTTCAAGTAGGCGCATGGTACGGTTGATGTACTCAACTCCGCGTGAGCAATTAAACTTGTATACACACGTTAAAGTGGCCCAATGCTACGGCTTGTCTTTTGCTCTCTGGCTAAACAGTTTCTTGCAGATTAACATCAGTCGTAGGCTTGCGCCGAAATATGTTTTTCTCAGCGATCCGGAGAGGCTTTTACCAAGAATTTCTGCTTCACTCTCACCTTCGAATTCTGGACTAAGCAGAAGTATCATCCGCGGGACGGATTGAACTTGTTCAGAAGTCTTCTCTGATTTTAGATTCTTGTCTACGAACCTTGGTGGAAAAGCATTTTCTATCAGGGTTCCTCTGCGATTACACAGTTCTTTGTCAATCACTTCCTCACTGCATATCTTCCGAATCCTCAAGGAAACAGAATGAAACGTTAATCAATACTTATTGCTTAGTTTATTTTACTAGTTTTCGACGAATTAAAGTGTACACTTTCCCTTGATAACCGATATTATTCAAAAGGCAATATCCGGTGGGCTACAAATGGCAATGCAAAAGAAAAGCACAAGCATTAATGCAGTATTTCTCGCTAGCCAGCCGCACACTGTTGAAGCCATTCTAACACTAGACCCTCATTTGGTCCATTTGTTTACATACAAATGATTTCCGTTTTGAAACAGAAGACAAGTCCTACTGTACAGGCGGTTTAAGAAATAAATACAAAACAACTATCTCTTCTGTCTGGCCTGTTTTTGATGTGTATTCCAGATATGTCAACAGTAGTAATATTCAAGTATTGATTTGTAGGGATTCGACTGATTGGTTACAGGATTTCATCATGAGCTTACGCTGGTTACAGAACCATTGGAAAACCAGAACTGGAGTACTGGACAGCAGTTTTGTCAGCCTAGTTTGTGACTCTTCATCAGTACGGACCCACTGCGGGGGTTCGATCCCAGGACTTTCTGGTTACAAGGTTAGCGAGCACGTAGACCATTAAGCCAGCCACTGGGACCCAGTCCACAAGACTAGCCTATGAATTCCAACTTCTGGTAGCCAATTCATGATATAACGCGACCACTAGCGAATGTCACTGGTGGCGAGTTTTAGTCCTCACACTACTGGTCATGCCTTCTCACCAGAACCCCAGGTAACCACCCATCTGAATAGGGCAAGTCGCTAGTGAGCATCTCATCGATATTCAAGTGTTGGTTTGTAGGGATTTTGATTAATTGGTTACAGAATTTCTAACCAATGTAAGCTAAAGAATGAAATCCAGTAGTAATACTGTTAAAAAAATTGAAAAAAAAACACAGTGATAGACGGAGAGCAGAGAAAAACAACAACAACAGCCACATCTGATTATCTGTCTACATTCTATTTCGAATCCTTTAAAAGTTTCAATTGTGAGAAAGAAAGTTAAATAAATAAATATACATATGCCACCATCTATCTCTACATCTAGCTAGATAATAATGATATGTAGATATCATGTTAAATGGGTATGTTCACGCTCCACGTCTCAATCTGCTTCTTTGATTTTCATAGTATTGTAGTATTTATTTATTTGTCTACGAATTCTAATATACAAGTGCGTATACCTCATGGGTGTAGGTGTGTGTCTGTAAAGGAAGGCAGCGAAGAGCATTTGATAACACACACACACACACGCATACAGACACTCCTACGTACGCACATATGTCCACCCACTCACTCTTACAAACGCTAACGTAATAATATTTAACACATGCAAAATATTAATTAATCATAAGTTTTTTAAAAAAAAACAGGTCATATGGTGTGTTATTAAATAATGCAAGAGTATAGAGATTTATGGTATGTGTATATGACACTTTTGTGTGTGATACCACCTTAAAATGTTGATGATTATTAACAGTATTATTGCTATTACTACTACTATTATTGCTGTTATTATTTGGCATGTGGATTCCAAATGGAATGGCTTCAGCTCTGTCCTATACACAGTCACCTTCTAGATGGCTAAACGATTTCTCATAAACTTCAAATTTCATCCTAACATGATCTACTTCGACATGTTATGTGGTAGTTTGAATATTATTATTGTTATACTATTATTCCCTTGGGTTCCGAGTGGATCACGGGGCTTCAACTATACATCCCCATTTTGTCCTGTTCTCCGCTATCGTCTTCATCTGCGCCGCGACTGACCATATTCTCTCATCTGCTCCAAAGTGAACAATCTTCTCCATATCGTCCTCATTGCTTCCCAGTCTTCTGCAGTTCGTTGGTTTTCGACTGCCTCTAAATCTTCGACTTTGTGTGAGTAACATTCAACATAAATCATCCACACGCGAAATCCAGATATTCTAGAGTTTCTTTATCGGTCCAAAATGTCACTCAACAGTCTCCTCACAGTGTGTCTAATTCACCTCCATTTCCTTCGGCATATTTAGTGGGAAGTAGATTACTGGTCGTCTGTCAAAGTTCTTCGCTTCCCGACTGGCTACTAGATATTCAGTATTGAGCTAGCAAGGTAACTAGCTGTTGTTGTGAAGTGGCAAACGCTGGACACCGGTAAATACTCCCATTTTCCCGAAGAAATCAAAAGGTGATGCTTTGATCACTACACTCTCTTCCTGACCTAAAGTATGATTGTTTCTTGAAAGGTTTGTTCCTTCTGAGTACCGTTCTGTCTAAGTGTGATTACTGAACCTATGATTTTAGATACTATGTTAGTAAAGCTAATCCCTCAATGATTTTCACTGGAAGACTTCTTCGCCATTTTTACAGAATGGGATAACCAATGACTTACACCATTCCAACGAGACTATCTTTGATTCTCAGACGTTACCTAACATCTTAGTTAAACCATACAACAAAGGTTCATTACCTCTACCCTTAAGTAACTTTGGAGTCATTCCAAGAAGTTATGCTTATTTACTTCGCTTTAGACTAGACAAAGAATTTTTAACATATTTATTTGTTGAAGCTTCTGTGGCGATTTGGTTGTTTTACGGTGGTGGAGTTGCTAGCACCACGCCCCAACCCTCCCTCTCTATCCGGGCTTGGGATCGGCTAGAAAACTAGCAAGCTAGTAATTTGGCGACGCGAAGAACCTAGAAGACCTGGATTTCGCGCGTGGATGATTTATGCTTTATATCACACAAAATCGAAGACTTACAAGCGAAAACCGAAAAACTGGTAGAAGAAGCACCTGGCGAAGACAGGACCCCAGGTAAACATAGACAAGACGGAGGTTATGAAAATAACCAAACAACAACAACAGCAGCAACATCCAGCGTCAATCACCATCAACGGGAGGAATTTGGAAGAGGTTACTTCATTCACTTCACTTATCTAGGGAGCATTTTCTCAACTACAGGAAGTCGGAATGGACGAGGATGTCAAATCGAGTGAGAATCGGGAAGGCGAGCGAGAAACACATTCACTCATCAACCTAAAACCAATCTGGAAATCTTCGTCACTCAGCCAGCATCAACAACAAAAGTCGGTAGGATTTTCAATACAAACGTCAAGTCAGTCAGTTCTTCTATACGGATGGATCAGAAACTTGGCGAGCGGGTCACAAAGAATATCTCGAACAGCCTGTTGCAGACCTTCATCAACCAACAACTGTCTTCGCTGGATCTATACTGAAGATCAGATCAGATGGCCGGGCCGGAAAGAATCAGGCCATTTCTCGAGTGGAACCCGAAAGGGAAGCGGCGTGTGTGATGCCCAAGGGTGATATGGAGGAGATCGTGTGAACAGGATGTGAGACAGTGTGAATTCACATGAATGCAGGTGAAAAGTACAGAAGAAGGAAGACAGAAGTGACAAGTGGAGACGTGCAGTTGAAGCCCTATGTTCCACTAGGAACCCAAGGGAGCAATAATAATAATAATAATAGACTAGAGAAAGCTTTTGTAACCTCAGTTAAAGTTGAAGATCCCATGTCCATATCTCACAGAGATAGATGTCGTATGCTGAACAAAATGAGCATGAATATAGACCAATTGGGCTCCTTCTTAGAGTATTCTGTCTAGCGTTCCACTTGTTCATACTGAAAGGTAGTGAAATTGTTTCGCTTATCGTTGCACGTTTTTACAATCGGTTTTCCTAATTAATCTAATCAGTTGTACTATGAAATCAGATCTAGCTGATAATCATGTCTCGATTTTATGCCGATTACTAATCAATTTCAAGACGAATTTCATAAGGTGAAAAGACTATTTAAAACAAAGAGGTTGATCTAGCTATCATGTGATATCAGTCAGACTTTTTTAACGTTAATGAATACTTCATTATGCTTCATCATTCAATAAAAGCGTATTTCCTCCCTACTGAATAGTGTAACTTATATTTTCCATTCAATATTCACTAAGTCTCAACAAACTTCCCGCCACCTAAAAACCACCCGTTGTTTTAATCCATTCACAAAAAATAACCTTCAACAGGATATTCATTAAAAATGATATTTCACTCCTTAATGAATAGTTTGTTAATTTAATTGTAAAAAAATACTATCATTATTATTACATTACTATAACTGTTATCATTATTAGAAAAAAAATCATAATTCACATTTCATGCATGAATTCATTTTAAATGACCGCCAATTAAAAATCGATAGATGGCGTATTAATTAATTTAAGCGAGAAATTATGTAGCATGTTGTTTATATGCCAGATTAAATTTAATTATATCCTAGGTTCAGTCTCTCTTCTTCTCCAGTTTTGCTGTCGGTTAGTCAACTAGTCGAGGTTTTGAAATGCGTTGGCGGGAAATCAAACCCATAACCACCCGCGTTGTTGTTGGTCAGCATTCTATCACTGAACTATCAACTCTGATTTACCAAGAATTGATAGAGCTGTCTTAAGATTATTACTTGATTTCGTCATACTGAGTAATGGTAATGGGTTCGACTTTTAGCCTGTCAGATATGATCTAAATGCCTATTAGGGTAACAGCGGGTTTATTTTACCAAATGGCTTACAGGCTAGAAGGAGACAGCTCCTCAGTACTCATTGATTTTCAGCACTTCTGCAGTTTATTTCCATTCATCAATAAAAATAATCACCTTACTATCTGCGATAGATAATAACAATAGCTTTATTCTGGACATTTTTTATATGATGTGAAGAAGTTCAGCAGAACAATGTTCTCTCTCCCTCCAGGAGCTTCAAGTAAAATAGCAATTGACAGTAGGTCTAATGGCACGATACAGTTCAATTTGAAGTACAAATCAATTCAATATGGTATTTCTCCCTTATGTTCTCCAAAAATACACATCTTAGTTGAATACCAAGGAACGTTCAAAGTTACATTTTGAGAATAAAGGACACAATCCAAGAACTCAGTTATCTCATGTACTGAGATACGTTTCCACTCACGATTCTGCTTTTTCCCAAGTTCAGTAGGAATTTGAGAATCAGCAGGCTGTAAACATTTTGATACTCATCAGGGAAAACAATGGCATTACAGGTTGTGTTTTAACAGATTAAAACAAAGTGAACATGAGAAATTAAATGCAATATGCAAGAATGAAATTTTTGGTAGCGCAAGTTTTCAAGCAGACCGTCTATTATTTAGTTGTCGTATCAGCCACAAAATAGGAGTATTTCGCTTTTACAGTTTTGACCAATGTCATTTAAAGCCAGTTTAACTTAATTCTGTCAAATACACTGAAAAAGCATCTTGGATATATAATAATAATAATTTGATTTATTCAAAAACAGTACTTGCGATACAGAATGGAATTCTCAGCATTTCACTACAATATTGCACATCCAGTTTGTACATTAACAATTATTAAAATTCTACATAGATTAAGAGTAATCTCAGTCAGTTTTAACAACAACATATTGGCATGTCGGTAGCAAAGCCAAAATTGAACAGAATGTTTGAAGGTGTTAGAAAAGTAGATGCTAGAATATTTACTGGCGTAAGCGGTAACAAAAAGGTCAAGATATACAGAGTGTGAAAGAACGAAGAAGAATGTTTTAAGTAGAGTTTGTAAGGAAGAGAGAAACAAAAGAGAAAGTAACAAAATAGAGAGAAAAGGAAAAGAAAGAAAGAAAACGTTCTACCTATAAATGATATGAGTTGGAAAGATGAGATCCACTCGTTCTACTGACTGTTTAATAAGTGGTAGGTATCACGCCTAGTGCTTTCTTTATCGCACAGAACACGAGCTAAGTATGGCAAGGTTGAGTTTTTGTACTTACTAGTGCGAGCATATAGTTTTCTTTAGAGGCTTCTGCTTTTGCCTGATGAGATACAAGGGGAGAGTTGTGAATGAAGAGGGTGGTGGTGTGAGTTAGATAAAACGGATTTAGCCCATTTTTCACATGAGTCCAAGTGCCTGTCAACCAGAATATTAACAAGCTGGTTAAGTGGCACGTAGCTTACCCTGCTGACAACCTTTAACATCCTACGTAATAAGGTATAGTCTTTCTTCAGTAGCCATGGAGAAACTAAGGGGAAACAATGGAGAATAATAGGCAGAATACGGAAGTTAACAAATTGTAGGAGTAAGGGTCGGGTTATGTCAGAATGTCTTAACTTCTTGATGTATAAGGTAAGACGGAATATTTTCTTAGAAATCATCAAGATATGAAAAGACCAGGAAAGATCAGAAGATAGAATGATGCCAAGATATTTAATTCCCGACTTGGTCTCTATTTCAGTGCCATCTATGTTGCACACCTCGTGAGTGCTAACCAGTTTGTTTAGGTCAGATCTATGCCTAAAGGTGAAATTGACTGCTTGACATTTGGAGGGATTTAATGTTAGACCGTTTTCCTTGGACCACACTGCCTGATTTCTGATAAAAAGCCACTTAATTTGGAGCATTCCTTTTGACACTTGACAGGCAAATATATAGCCAGGTCGTAAGCATATTTGACAAAATTATTGTCATTTGAAGATGGTAAGTTATGCAGAAAGAAAGAAAGAAAAGAGAAGTGGGGAGAGTACAGTACCTTGAGGGACACCAGCTTCAGTGAGCACAGCATATGAGGATTTACCTTTGTATACAGTGTATACTGCATTCTGTTTGAGAAATAGGAGTGCAACCACTTAGTGACCCAGGACTCAGTTTGTGACATAGAGAGCTTATTTAGCAAAAGACATCTAGGTACACAGTCGAAAGCAGAAGTGAAGTCGAGAAATGTGCAGCGGAAGTATTTGGCACCTTTATGTAATGATACAATACTATTGTGTATGACGGTCGCAGCGTCTAAAGTGCTCCTACCCTGTCTATAGGCACATTGTTCGTGGTCTTCAAAGCTTTTTGAGGGAGGGTTCAAGTTTAAGAAGTACTAGTTTTTCCACAAGCTTTAGAAACGGGGAAGTGATGGCAATGGGTCTGAACTTTACGCTCTTGCTATTGATAGGTTTAGGGACAGGGACTATTTTAATGTCTTTCCATGCAACAGGTGCATATTAATGTATATGGGTGCAGATATATGTGAAATCTTACGTTCTAACTGTGATAGTTGGATAAGTGAACGCTACTGAGCTTTTGCTGATCATTCCTATTTGAATCCAACTGCATATTTTATTTCAGAGATAGATCATTTCCAGACCGATTATTATTAGCAATATCTTCTGAGGATGTAAATGAATTCGTGTTTGAAGGTTTTAAGCAGACCGGAGATTTACAAATAGTCTCTTTGGTGCAAGTACAGGTTATAGATGCACCTAATGTATGGATGCCTGAATGGGCGTTGAATGAAAGACAAAATGAAGATCTGGGTCACGAACGGTTTCCAACTAGTGGCCTCCTCTTTAGCAGCTGCTTTTGCGAATACTGTTGAAACTGCAGTGAAGTGAATACTTGATTATCGGAGTTAATTACCCCAAATTTTTTTCAGCATCATTCAACATCTGTATGATGATGATGATGATGCATGATGACGTGTCAATTGATTCACAACGGAAAACTCATCAAAACCTTTAAAGTAGAGACAAGAGTAAAATAATTCTGACTAAATCCACTCACGATGGTATTTCAAGTTTCGGTGGACTATATCATGTGACACGATGTTCGTAGGGACAGAGAGGATAGAAATATATTAAGCCAACAACACGAATCTAGAAACTCTGAACTTTGCAGATGATTTCTGTCAAATAAATTCGAAGAAAATCAACCAGGAATCCTAGTTTGACACTCTTCATCAGAACTCACCTTCCACTGTTCGAATCCATGACGTTATAATTACTAGTGAAGCTTGAAGGGCATTCACCCACTGGAACTTGACTTAATGGCTCATGAGTCGTTACTCCTACTAATTGGTAATTTATTACCACACCGGTAAGGTACTGCTGAACAGCTTCAAGCTGGGATATATTGGTTGTCCAGTTCTTCCTATTGGCTTTACAAACGTTCCTTAAATGACATCAGCTGGTAATCAAACTTGAATCAACCGGTAGTGCTTGCTTGCCAACCAGATAGATCGAATCGGTGTAAATATCAGATAGTCGTTTTAGTTCTCTGAAACAAGTAAAACTGAGTACACTACTAATGAGCTCGACTATAAACGAGTGAAGCCAGAATCCAGTGTTTAGATCGCTCCGACAATCTGACTAGTCAGCAAACACTACTGGTTGATTCGAGTGGTATGAAGCTATTCAATCAAGTCAATCAATAA
Source organism: Trichobilharzia regenti (assembly GCA_944472135.2). Lineage (NCBI taxonomy): Eukaryota > Metazoa > Platyhelminthes > Trematoda > Strigeidida > Schistosomatidae > Trichobilharzia > Trichobilharzia regenti. The sequence goes on from OX235267.1 coordinate 43,952,892, forward strand.
ATCGTATGAAGTGTCACGCATTCATGCTTCGGAAATTCATTTTTATAATCAAAAAGGCCTTAGGAAAGTGCCTAAATGACTCAAAGCTCATTATCATAACCTTACTCCATTTAATTTATAAATTTAGATGAAATCTGTCATCCGTGGGGATTAAAGTACACAATTTTTATTGCCAATTTATCTTTGAGCGTCTATTTGTCTGCCTGTCAGTCTGTCTTCAAATATCTCATTGTAGAAAGCAAAACCTGAAGTGTCAGAGTGAGTAGACAGTATAGTATACATAAAATTCAGTTGAGACAATTAACCATGAATCAATCAATACTTAGTTAGCTAAGACTCAACTCAAATATATATATACAAACCCACACACACACACACACGGCCACACAAGCGTACAACAACAAACAACAGTCTTACACACAAGGCAGTTAGTTCATTAACAGTCCTCAAAGATATCATCAATAGTTTTTCTCTTCTTCTTCCTCAATTAAATTAATTTATTCATTAATTAATTAATTAATCTTAAAAAGCATTTGTCTCAAAAAAATTTTGGCTTTTCAAATTGATTTCTAATAAAAAGCAATAACTCGATAGTAGTTTTAGTTACTTACGCCAAGATATATCAGACGGGAAAGAAAACACATCACTAAGCATATTAAAAACAAGATCACATAGGTGTTTCTGTTACTGCAGTTACTGAGATTTGAAGACGCTTTACATTGATTAATCAAGGTTGCAGATACGCCTTGCTGACGAGTCAGTGTCGACTAGCGCGAAACCTAGGTCATGCAAGGCTTCTGGCTGCTGATTTCCTCCAACTATGTAATAACATCCAATCGATGTACACCGTGATAGCGAGCCATCTAACATGGTGGCCACATTGCGAACCTGACTGCGCTAAACAGCAAGGAATAGATACACCACACTAGTTACTAGTGTCCAATCAAAGATGTTGTATATCACTGATTGATTGGGACGAGTAGTTGGACAACATTCACGTCAACCAGTAGCGCTTGTGCTAATCGACGAGAATGGTGCGACTTGAACACGGAATGGACATTTCGCTCATTTCAGGCCAAGCTCATCAATGGTATACCTGGTTTCACCCAGCTTAAAGACCCGAATCAGATGAAACTACCTGATTTCGGACTGGTCACCTGGGTGAACTGGTGACACCATAAATCAGTTTCTCGAACCAAATTATTCAGATTACGTAATATGCTCCTCTTGACTACCATTTATCGTAAGCATATTTGCATGGAACCATGTACTACTTATTGATCAAGATGACTAGTTGTATACCCCTTATGTCACCAAGTAGTGCTTTCAAGCCACATCGAAGTTATCTGACTGGCTAACTAGCATAACTTGTTGACGTAAGTGATATATGACTACTCGGATCAGTTAATCAGTAGTACATAGATTAATATGCAGTTATGCTTACTGTCTTGATCATTGTATCAAGCAGATCACATATATTTTGATCCGAATAATTTCGGTTTCCAAAATGAAACTGCACGGTGAAATTTCGTCTCCTCGAATTCTGTGAATTGGAAATCATGAGTTTGTGCGTCGGCGGCACAGCAGTAGAATGCTCACCAACGACTCAGATGACTCGGGATTCGATCCCCGGCCACAGACGCACTCCTTTATCTCACTATGTAGACAGTAATAAGACTGGTAAAGAAGAAAGGTTGACCATGAGGCAAGCAACCCCATCCCGTAAAAATAACCGCCACTGCAGCTAAAACTTCAAAGCTCTAGCCTGAAGCCCCCTGTGTTTCACTGGGAACGTAAAAGAATTAAAAAAGGGCGTTAGGTTCCTTACTAAGCATCTTTATGTAAGGCTGATATCTGTCCAAACATCCACTCACCAACTTACCCACATACACACACAAACAACCTCAGGGTCAGCTCTGTCACTTATGTAATACTTGTAATTAGTAAAGTAACTGTGGTTACGTGAAAATATGAATGACTCTTCATACTTTAATCTAATGACTGGTCATTACCATCTTCACTAGTGGATTCCAAGCTAGTAGAACTCCCAAGAATGTACATGCTGAACAAAATCGTGGAGGCCTTAAGGATGTAGATTTTTCCATTTGATGTCAGTTGGTGATAAAACTAAATTTAGAGATAAAAAGACAAAATACATTCTAAAACGCTCCCCACCGATCAAATGAAAATCCCAGAATTATTATTAATTCATGTGTAAAACTTGGGTATTGTGATAGATCTAACACTGAAGTAGTACTATTGCTTGCCAGATGACGTTTCGAACACAATTGACTGTTGTTCATAATCACATCAGTAGTTATAACTTCCCAATAGAGAAGCTTCCATTGATAATCTTGCAAACGTGACTGATAGAATTCAGTCTGCAACAAATAAAGCACTAGACACATTATACTAGTTACCGACTAACGTACAATCAAAATATCCAATACAGTCATTTCTACAGGAGGAGATCAATCGCGACCCCGAATAGCTCAGCAGTAATATCCCTTACTTCAGCACTTGGAGACGCGGGTTCGAATCTCAGAGAGGAGACGAGTTCGTACGAGGTTGTACATAATCCTTGATGACCTAATTCAGGTAGGGCATCCTTCTAATTGCCTCCACACCATCTAATATCAACCTTCAAGTCTATATGGTCATTCAGTTTTCGTGTGTGTTTTTATGGAAAAACCGTTTTTGTAATATAAAGAAAGAAACTGTGAAGACGTAGGTGCTATTGTAAATAATGTTTTTTTAACAAGAATTCTAAATCCCCTGTAGGTTATTTAAAATCCTTTGTTCATTGTTCCGCTTGAGTAAGTATTGAGTCGGGTCTGTTGCGTAAGCAGGTAAACACCCATTTTAATATAACTTCACTTTAACTTCTAAAATTTTAAACTAGCTAGTCGAAAACCCGATATTTATTAAATTGGAAATGCTGTCTTACTCAACATCTAGAGAATATTGATATTATTTAAGTATTAAACGCGAAATTCACTCATAGTTCTTCTAAGCATTTACCGTTAGTTAGTTTCAGTTTTATGACCATTTTTAGTCCGGTATGTACTTAGTAGTCATCATAAATGACTGTCAATTGTACAGGAAAAGTCGGCAAGAAGCTGTGTTGTACCAGTTAGTTCTCATTTTTCAACAATTCTTAAGAACAGGGTTTAGGAATGCGAGAAGTTTAGCCTTCTAAAGCATTTTTATGCTCCGCAGGAGCATTTGAATTAATGCATACATCCAGAAGTGACTGGCGTATGTAACTTTGTCTCCCAATTTCGGAATTCAAGCCGGTTGCGTGAAAAATCTTGAAGGAAAAACAGATGGACTGGACAAACACTGAGGAGACTGTAGAGTGATGTCACGCACCAGGGTCTTGCGTGAGACCTCATCTGGGATAATATATGTGGAGAACCGCTGCTGGTGTCTTATATTCCTCTCGGAAACCAAGAGAATTACAATAACAATGATAATAATAATCTAATTGCATTTGAAAAAAAGATTAGTTCTATTATCGCTTTTTCATCATTTAACCGACAAACTGAGTGACGAAGCGGCAAAGATAGGACTTCAAATGATGAGCATTAGAAAGATGGAGGTGATGAAGATACCCGCCAACCAACAGCAACAAAAACAACAACAACAACAACCAGGACCAGTCACCATCGACGAGAGAAACTTGAAAAAGGGGCCACTTCCGCAACTTAGCCAACCAGCGAGCAAAGTTTCAACCACAGACAGTCGGAGAGGATGAAGATTTCAAATCTAGCCAGCCAGCCAGAAGCAGGAGGGCAAGATACGCCTTCATCAAATTGATGAAACCAGTTTGGAAATTTCCTACTTCACTCAGCCAGCCAGTATAAGCAACAAGATTCGAATTCTATCCAACGCAAATGTGAAGTCAGTCGGTCAGTTAGCTCTTCTATGTGGGTCAGAAGTATGCACTGAGCATTTGTCACGAAAAGGATTTTCAACACGCTAGTGCAAACTTTTATCAACAGCTGCCACGTTCGCTAGCTAGCTAGCTCCATACTGAAGATGAGATGGTCAACCGGATTACTAGGCAAAACAAATTAGCAATAAGGAACTCTAGGTGTGAACAAACGACCCAACAGCCTATTGCTTAACAGATATGTAGGTGAAAATGGAGAAGGGGGAACGGGTATACGTTGAGGAGACCATCGAATGACATCGCGTGTAATGCAGGCCATCACTCGAGTGGGTCATCGGTGCGAGGATGACATGGAGGAGATCATGTAAGTTGGTGGAGGAGATTAGAGATTATGCTCAATCGTGAACACAGCTGAAGAGGACAGCATAGAATCGGACAGAGTGTATATGTATTGTTTAAGCCTTATATTCCACTTGGAGCCCAAGGGAAAAGCAATAATAATTTTCATCATGAGCTGACATTAGTTAGAGAACCATTGGAAAACCTGGGAGTACTATACAGCTGTTTCGTCCAACTAGTTCGGGACTCTTCAGCAGTACGCACCCACCGGGATTCGAACCCAGGACTTTCAGGTTACAAGGCGAGCTCGTATACCATTAAGCCACTGGGACCCGATTCAATGGTCCTTGAATTCTAACTTCTGCCAATTCACGACATAGCGCAACCGCTAGCCAATGTCTTCAGCGAGTATTTGTCCTCACACCCGACCTGCTGCACCCTACTGGTCACGACTTCCCACTGGAACCCGGGTAACTACCTACCTGAATAGGGCCAGTCGGCAGTGAGCATTTCATTGATATTCAAGTGATGGTTTGTAGGGATTTGATTGGTAACCGGAAGGTCCTGGGTTCGAATCCCGGTGGGTGCGTACTGCTGAAGATTCCCGAACTAGTTGGACGAAACAGCTGTATAGTACTCCCAGGTTTTCCAATGGTTCTCTAACCAATGTCAGCTCATGATGAAATCCTGAAACCAATCAAATCCCTACAAACCATCACTTGAATAATAATTTTGTATGATTATGACGCAAGTTTTGTCATGCTACTGAGTAAATTACTATAAAACAGAAAAAAATAAATCATCCTGTCCTCAACATATATTTTGTCATCAAATTGCCTGTCTCCTTGTTTTCATAAATTCCACTAGGGAATAATTAATTATATTATTGGGAAATTATTTTGTTTTATTTTAATTATTGATGTTCTCTACAACCTGCTAAATGGATGTTGCGAAAAGGTGGGGAAATGACAGGAGCTGTGTCTCAAGGGGTAGAAACACCTAGACACACACATACACACGCGCAAATAAAAGAATTTCGACAATATATAGATTATTGTCATTATTATTCTTCTGGGTTCTAAGCGGGATATAGGACTTAAACAGCGCATCTACATTTTGCCCTATTCTGTCTCTGCAGTCCTTATCAGATGACAACCTAACCGTCCAGAAGCATTCTTCTCCCCCACCCTCACACAATCTCTCTCATATCACCATTGAAACAAAGTGAAATTCATAATTTCCCATTCGGCTTCCACTCAAGATTATGCCTGGCGTCTGATGCCAACCCACAGTTTCCTTAGAGTTTGCCTGAACCATTTCTTTTGGTTGAACAATGATTTTTGGCAGGCTCATTTCCAGAAATTCTTGTTGCCGATTCTTCGAGGTTGGCCATCCGATCTTAAGTATGAAGCCAGCGAAGCGGCAGATGTCAGCGAACGTTTGATGTAACCTATTCGAAATGCTTTCTCTGACGCTGGTGCCAACGTTCTGATCCATGTAAAGGAAGTGACTGATTTAGCACTGGTGTTGAAAACCTGAATCTTGTCCTTTATGCTCAGTACAAAAGATTTACAAACTGATCCCAGAGTGATGAATTTCTGTCATGTTCGTCTGATTCTGGTTTCGACATTCTTATCCGTGCCAACCACGTGTAGTTGAAACGATGCTTCCTAGCTAGAAAAGTGAGGGAAGTGACCTCTTTTTAAAGTCCCTCCTTTTGATGATGACTGTTCCTTGTTGTTGATGTCACTGTTGGTTGGTGGGTATCTTCATCACCTCCGTCGTTTCTAATGTTTATCATTTGAAGTCCTATCTTTACTGCTTCTTCCGCCAGTTTGCTGTGCGTCGATGGCACAGCGGTTATGACGCTCGCCGATCATGCACGTGGTCAGGGGTTTGATTCTCTGCCAACACATACCTGATATCTATGGTTGGCCTGCAATATTTGGGCTACTGATATCACATGCTTAAAATTCCATACTTTTACCAAAAATACGGTGTGGAATCAAGCTCCAATAAAAAATTTATCCTGTGGGTCTTCGAATATATGCGGTATTCGACATAAATCATTCGCGAGATCCAGAACTTCTGAAGTCTTCTTGTCAGTCCAACGTATTCCTGTCTTCTCACTCCCACTCACAGTCTTCTGTATAATCTATTATTATTATTGTTCCCTTGGGTTCCTAGTTGAACATATGGCTTCAACTGCACGTCTCCACTTGCCACTTCTGTCTTCCTTCTGCTGTACTTTTCACCTGCATCCATGTTAGTTAGTCCATACTGATTCAACTCCTCTTCACACTATCTCCTCCATGTCACCCTTGCACCGACGTCCCACTCGCCGCTTCCCTTTTGGCCTGGTTCTACTCGAGGAATGGCCTGACGCGCGCGCGATGTCACCCAGTGGCGGCCTCCTCAGCGAGTGTCCAATCCATCTCCACTTTCTCCTGCATATTTGTTGGTTGGCGATTGGTTCTTGTTTTGTTTGTTCCCATAGTTTCTTCTTGGTGATTCTTTTCAGCCCGGCCATCTGATCTTCAGTAAAGAGCAAAGACAGTTGTTGATAAAGGTCTGCAACAGGCTGTTGGTGGAAATATTCTTTGTGACCCGCTCGCCAAGTTTCTGATCCGTATAGAAGAATTGACTAAACTGTATAATCTATTCGACCACAATCAGGAGTATCATCGACGGTGGTAGACAGTCTTGTCTGGCACCTGTGTACACTGAGTTTTCTGTTGTAAATCACTTGACAAGCAACATTGTCATATAGCTGTTGAATTAGGTTGATGAAGATTTGGGTCACTACACTCCAAATTACTTTGCGGTGAGTACTATCGAAGGCCTTTTCAAAGTCGATGAAGTTGAGATAGATGGAGACTGTATATCTTAAGTAAGCCATTATACTCCATGTAGTAATAATATTAATATTAATAGTAATAATAATAATAATGCGGGTAAACAAAATGATAGAATACATTGAATCACTGATTATCCATCGAGTTTTTCGCCTTTTCACACAAATAAAAATAAGCGCATTACAAATGAAAAAAATAAACGAAACAAAACAAAGAAGGGAAGACCCAAAAATGAAATCAATCAAAATGCGCTGATTAATCACTCCTCATTTATTCTTTTATTCACTCATTCATTCATTCATTCAGTCACTCAATCATCAAACAGTGGTATTCATTTTTTTCACCCACCCACCCCACTACTTATTCATTCATTTACTTATTTATTTATTCCTATTACCAATCAATCATTTAATTAATTAATTAATTACTTAATGAATATTTCAGTATTCTAATTCAAATAGCAATAATAACATTAATAATAATAATAACAATACTAATGTCAATAATAGAAGGAGTAATGTGTCTGTCACTTACTTGTAACAACCGCATATAAATACCATAACGAATGTGATACTAATCGTAATATTAATAATGAACAAGAGAGCGATTGAATTTTCATCAAAAGAGCATATATGAATAAGGGTAGTAATATGTTATTAATATCACTATTATTATTTGGCTGCCTAATGTCACACAAACTTGGAGGCTTAAAGGTGAAAACTAACAAAATGGCTGAAGAAGCAGACGGCTGGAGACAGGACTTCAACTGGACGTAAAGAAGACGGGGGTGATGAGGTAAACAAGGGCAATAAGCACTAACCATTATCAGTGAAAACAATATTTGAAAGAGGTCACTTATTGTTGGAGGCAATCTGAAGGAAGCCTTACCTGACCTAGGTTTCGTGCTAGCTGGCACTCGTCAGCCAAATTGACTGATAGAATTTAGTCTGCACCAAACAAAAAACTAGAAGCATGATACCAGTTAGTGTCCGATCAAGGTATCCAATACAGTCAGTCCCAGAGGAGGTCAATCGCGAGCCCAAATAGCTCAGTGGTAATGCCTCTGACCTCAGCACTGGGTGACGCAGGTTCTAATCTCAAAAGGGGCATGAGTTCCTTCAAGGTAATCTCAGATACGCCTTGGTGACTAGTGAGTGTCAACTAGCACAAAACCTAGGTTAGGTAGGGCTTCCTTCCGATTCCCTCAAACCATCGAAAGCCAACAATTCACAGTGTACCATGGTGGCGAGCCATCTAGCCAATCAAAAAAGTCACTTATTTCACAGTAGTGGCACAGTGGTTAGAACTCTCGCCGACCATGCACATGGTCCGAGGTTCGATCTGCTACCGAGGTACACCTGATATCTATGGTCGACCTGCGAAATTTGGGCTATCGATATCACATGCTGAAATTTCCACACTAGTACCAAAAATACAGTATGGAATCAAGCTGTAATCAAAAATAAAAAAAATATAGGAAGAATCGTTTCAGTTACAGGTTACAACACCAATGAGTGCGTCAAAATCAGGATCAAAGAGCAAAGGTAGAATTTCCTCTCTTTGAAATGAATGTAGAAGACATCTTCTGCACTCACCATCAACAACAAAATTAATTCGGATTTTCAACACTAATGTTAAGTTATAAATTATTTAAAATAATCCCAGCGGGTTTAAGAAAAAATGAAAACAAGATCTGTGTTCTGAACGTTTCGCTGTGTAAGCCATAGCTTTTTCAGCAGAATTAGATAACAAAATCCCATTTCTAGATGTCTGAATCAAGAGAACCAACACAGGAAATTTTAAAAACACAAGTATATAGAAAATCAACGCACACACACACAAATCAAATACTCAACTATACTAGCAATAATCCAATTACTCACTCACAAAAGAAACTGTGTGCAGACATTGTTTAAAAGAGTTCAAACACACACTGTAGCACTCCAGAGTTGAAAAGAATGGAAGAGAAATACCTGCAAACCGTCTTCAAAAAGAATAGTTGCCTACAAAATTTCATCAAAAGGTGTTTAAAATCGAATCAAAAACACCTACAAGGAACCATCATCAAAGACCACAAGAAAATTCATCCTACCATACATGAGAAATATCTTTGAAATAACGGCTAAAATACTGAAACCGCTTGATCTAGATATAGCACACAAACCAGTCAAATCGCTTAATTCGATATTATGCAGATCAAAAGATCCAACAGAAAAAGGAGATAAATCTAATACCATTTACAAAATAAATTGTATGAACTGTAATCAACATTACATTGGCCAGAGTGGGCGTCCCCTTTGAATTAGAATCCAAGAACACAAATCAGCCGTGAAAAGACACGATATATATTCCTGTTTCATATCAATGCATATAGACAATTATGGACATCAGTTTGATGATATGGATAATATCGAAATCTTAGAGAGAGGAAACACCAAAAGTGCCAGGGAATCAGTTGACCAGAAAGTTTAAAATCCAAGTCAATAGAAAATGGTCAATACATATGTAAAGATCGTTATCGGGAGACGCAATTATATCATTCATAAAGAAATTTAAATCATTTCACTTTATGCTGAATATTGCTCTGAAGGGGGACGACGAAAGCTCCGCAACTAAACCAACCAACCAACCAGCTCAGAGAACACTATTAACTGCAGAATTATTCCTACCTCATTAATCATCCAGGAAATTAGTAACATCCACGGTCTGGAAACTTATAATGGTAAGTTAGCTGTTTCTTCCATATAAATCAAATCGCTTGTCATGTTCTTCAGGAAAAGCATTTGAAACAAGCTACAGCAGATACTTGTCAACAGCTGTCCCCTTCTCTGACTTCATACTGAAGATCGGATAGCCAGCCAAAAAGAATTGTCAACAAGAAATTCTGGAATTGAATTCATCAAGAGATATGCCGAAGAAAATGGAGATGTGTTGGATAGACACTAAGGAGACTGTCAGGTGATATCGTGCAAGAGGCCATTACTCAAGTAGACCAGAATGGGATACGACGAGCTGGGTGTCATTTCGATGGTGACATGGAGAATATCGTGCGAGGAATAGCAGGAGGAGATGGCAGTCTTTTGGCGATCACAACCAAATAGGGTAATGCTAGCATGGGTATTTTTGTAACCCAGTAGAATGTTACACCTCATTATTATTATATTATTATTATGTCCTTTAATTCCTAGAGGAACATAGGGCTCCAGCTGAGCGTCTCCATTGCTTTCTGTTTTCTGCCAGCTTTTTCACTCCGCTCAAAGTCTGCCCACATGCTTTCAACTCCTCTTCACATGAACTCCTCCAAATCACCCTCACGGTGACGACCAACTCGCCGCTTCCCTTTTTTCATCGAGGTCGGCTTGTTTGATTCTATCCAGGAAGATGTGGTTTAGTATTTTGCTTGGGATGGATAGGAGAATAATTCCGCGCCAGTTTTTACATTGACTTAAGTCTCCTTTATTTGTTAGTTTGAATAAGTATCCTTTCTTCCAATCCTCGGGTACTTTGCCCTCTTTCCACACCTTCTCCAGCAGTGGCGTCATCAGGTCCGCTGTTGTCTCTGGGTCTATTTTCAAAGCTTCTGCTGGGATTCCATCTGGTCCTGCTGCTTTCCCTGCTTTTATCATCTTCATTGCATTCAGGACTTATGATTTCGTCGGCTGGCGATCAATGTTCACTGGTAGTTCTGCTTCCGTTATTGGTATTGTTTGGCGCGTTGTAGGTGGCGGACGATTTAGAAGTCTTTTGAAGTGTTCAGCCCAGTGTTTTCTCTGTTCCACCTCTCTGGTGATTGACTTTCCATTGTCGTACTTTGTTGGCTTAATCTGTGTCGAACTTTTGCCCGATAGGTGCCTAGTTGTTTGTTAGAGTGTGGCGAGGTCTCCTTTGTCTGAACTGCAGCTTGTTCTGCTTCGTTTGCCATGGTTTCATAATATTTTCTTTTGTCTTCCCTGATACTCTTCTTTACTCTTTTGTTCAGCTTATTGCAGCCTGCATTCAACTCCTGTTTTTGTTGCTCGTCGGTGCACTGGATAATCTTTTGTTTCACTACCCTTCTCTCTTCTATTAGTTTCCAAGTGTCCGTAGTGAGCCACTGTTTGTCCTGCTTCCTCTTTCTGCCTAGAACTTCCATGCAGGTTTGACTCCACACCATTTTCAAGTTGTCCCGTTACACCTCATTGAACACAAAATTTTATTAAATGTCATTTCGCTGAAATGTGAATACAAAAAAAACAACAAACAAATTCCTAATCTAAAAAGAAACAAACAAAAATCTGAACAATTTTGTTTTAAGTAAAATTTTAATTGAAAAAAGGCAGAAAGTAGAAGAAGAATAAATAAAGAAACTGTCAAACAAACAATCTGATAAACAATCACACCAAGAAGTAACAATGACACAGGAGGCATGAATTTCATTTAGAAGTGAGCGCGAACGAAACGAAGAAGATGATGATGGTAACTGAATATGCGTCAAATAAAACACGGGGAGGAAGAGAGACACACACACACACACAGAAAGTCTGTGAGCGTGAAACGAAGAGAGAGGGGGGAGAATTCTTTCGATTCCACACCCCTACCACCATCTCCACACACACACACACTGTCACATCTTACGATGTACTACTACCCACTTCACTTTGATTCTTTTTAAGTCATCTCAATGCTAAAAGCAACAGCTTTTGTTAACGTGTATCAAAGTCTATTTTTCTCTGGAAGAGTCGGTATTATTTGTTGACCTATTTGCTTCACTTTTCAATTTATTGACTGATTGATTGTCTGGTGGGTAAGATTCCTGGCTCCCACTCAAGAGGCTTGAGTTCACCTCCTGTCGAGTGGGGTGGAGGAGGTTGGTCGGCGGTCTTTTCAAATCACTGGGCTACCAAAATTTTCTTCTGATCAAAATGCGTTGTGTTTAATCCGTTACATATTGTTTTAATGATCTAATTGCTACAGCGCGTCACAGTTTATACCCATGCACAATTTCAAAAATAAGTTTCTACCTGCTAGTAGGAATTTTTCGAAGGAAATGGAGAAGTACGATTGTGAAATTTTACTGGAACAAGCATCAGGCAGAACAATATTTACTTCAGACGATATAATATTATTGATTATTATTATTTTTTTTTTGAGGAATATGAACAAGGAGTAAATGTCTTGCAATGAATTTCGCTGAAAACTCTGCATTGGGAATAAATGCATTTATCATAATGAAGCTATTTAGTTGATTTATGCTACCCATAGTCACTTTTTTTTAGCTTTTACACTGCTTGCCTCCAACCCAATGTCATGCATTCATTCCACCGTAACCATCATCCACCTTGTTTTTGTCTTCTCAGTCAGTTTATCTCACTTTACGCCTTCCCTCTACGCCTACTTACTCATTGTTTTTGCCCACGGGCACTTTATTTAGTGGGGAGAAAGTAGCTGGCAGACACAAAGAGGTGAAACAAAGGATACTGAAGAAAAACAGAAAAAGACAGACAGATGATCGAAAGGTGAAGTAGAGAACTACTCGGCACAGTTATTCTTAAACTGCATTTATTTACCAAATAAAAATTATCATTATTCTTGTTTCCTTGGATTCCTAGTGTAACATAGGGCTTCAACGGCGCATACCCATTTCATCCTGTTCTCTCTCTCTCTCTCTCTGCAGCCCTCTTTATCTTTATCCACAGTTACCCACAAGCTCTCCTCTCCTCTTAACAGGATCTTCTCCATGTCACCCTCAAATCCACAAAGGATTCGTCGTTTCCCAGCTCTTATAGCTTAGTTTAAACTGCCTTCATCGCTGATGAGTTCGGCAGAAGACGAGCAAAACGGCCGTCTAATGTATAGTTCACTTCGATCTAGCTGGCTAGCAGACACTAATGGTTGATATGAGTGGCATTCAACTACTCGTTTCAATGAATAAGTAGTATGTAGTGTTACCCAAATATATTTTGAATAACCTCACTGAGATTTTTTTTAAAAGTTTATCTAGGCCAACACTAAGACGAATTCTAAGGATGGTTCACTTGAGAATGACTGTGTATCTAATCCCTAGTGTTGATGCTGACTGAATTCTATTATTCATGTTTTTGTATTGTGATTACCACTCTAGTTGACACATTATTCTAGTGAACTTTAAAATGATGTTAGGTGGTTTAAGGAAATCGGCAGGAAGCCCAGTTACATGTAGGTTTCCCTGTTTATTCTTAGTCATCTGCGTAATGCATTTGTAATCTAGATGGAACTTACTTTTCATCAGATATTTGAGCCTAGGTGCAATCAATTTTAATGGCGACCCAATTAAATCGGTGAGCTACCTAGATTTTCTACCTATCATAGTGTATCATGTTTACTAGGTTTTATATCGTTTTAAGTAAGTCGGAATTCATACCCGCGCACAATTTCAAATCAGTTTCTACCTACCGGTAGGCATTTTTTGAAGAAAATGGAGGAAGAACTTGATGAAGTAGTGTTGAAGTGGTAGTATGAAGAAGTACTGGATGGAATAATACTGTTTCAGATGATATTTCATTGATTAACTGAAGGTTCTGTACAATAAGTAAATACCTCGCAATGAAAGTCACTGGAAACTCTATATTGTTTTGAAAAGCATTTTTTTAAGAATAAATCTGTCATCATTATAACCATAAAGCGTAGGTCCATTGCCATCTGCCGATTGCCTTCAACCAATTAAAACTCGCCTCGCTCTCTCTCTCTCTCTCCACTAGTTTTAGTGAACTGCTTTCTTTTAGCCCGCAGATTATCGCTAATTCATGCTTAAATAACCCCTAAACTTTTGATTTTCATTTGCCATTCGATGAATAGCATAATAGAGGAAAATAAGTAAAGAATCCTATTCTTCATCGCTTGGCTTAAATTCAAGTTGCTGGTTATTTGGTATGCTCAGGAAAACAATGTTTTTCCGAGTCTCATAGGACCTCTATTACTTGTTCGGAAAGAAATTGGCTTCACTCTTCTTACTTATTCTGTCTTATGGATAGTTCTTCTCTGTAATCCACTTATGGTGCGTCGGTGGCACAGCGGTAGAATTCTCACCAACCACGCATGTGGTCCGGGGTTCAGTCACCAGCCGACGTACTCTTTTGCCTCGCTAAGCCAGTAATAAGACTGGCAAAGAGGGAAGGCTGGGCATGAGGCTAGCAGTCCTATCCCGAAAAAAATAACCACCACTGCTCCCGACACTTCAAAGCTGTAGCTTGAAGCTCCCCCCCCCATGTTCCACTGGGAACGCAAAGGAATAAAATAAAAAAAGTGAAATGTAATCCACTTAAACTTATCAATTTCATATTAAACTGGTTTTTTTCAGTCAACGGTATGATGTGATAGCCAAAAAGTAATATTGTGTGAGCATATAGTTCGTGTGTGTGTGTGGATGTATTCATCACTAGTCAATATCATGGGGTATAACAGCACTGTAGAGATACATCGTCGTAATTTGGGGCTGATTAGTAGCATGTAACCATGGTCATGTAATAATTGAAATCCTGGACACGATATCTAATGTGTTCAGCTTGATGAATTTCTATAATTTTTGAGTCAGCTTTCAACTTTGATAGTTCTCAAAGTACTGAACATCACTAATGATTCAAAGCCTATGGATTCATTTTTGGTGTTACTTTATAGGTATTGGTTAATGTCAGTTGTTAGATTTTTGTCAAGAACCTTCATCAGTTGAACAGATCATTGAAAATGAGGGAGTAGTATACATTTGTTTCGTTCCATTTCTAGGCTCTTCATTAGTGCACACACCCAATAATTCACTGGGATCGAACCTAGGACCTTCAAGTTACAAGAGTGAGCTTGCTTACCATTCAGCCTCATAGGCCGGAGCTGAATGACCCCTGGATTCTAAATTTAATGAACTCTTAATATAACGCTGTCTTCAATAATGCCTTCAGTAAAAGCATTGTTGACCCCACTGATCTCGACTTCTCACTGCACTTTTAAGAAATTCATCTGGCGACTGATATTCAGAAAATCCGACAACTGATTTTAATCCACGATTCCCAGAAATCGTATAGTTTGAATATTAGCCAATAAATGGAATTCACACTATGCTCATACTTCTTATTTAGATGAAGTTTGCCGCATTTTAATTACTTCAGTAGAGCTGGTACTGATATGGTGTTAGTCATCTGTTGTGAAATGGATGTCCTTTATCACTGTGTATAAGAAAATCCAAAGTGTATTTCCCTTAAATATAATTGATCCTGAGTTAATGTGTGCATTGCGTCAACGTAACTTTCATAGAACTGAAAATTAAAAGATTTGAAATGGGTGCAGTTTAGTATGCAACACCTGTATAATATATGAATTTAAAAAATTAAATTTGATACCTACTGTCATTGAGGTGCAAGAAGACAGCCATACGTTAGTCCGACAAGGAAACTGTAGAAAATCTAGACTTCCTGGGAGATTTACGTTTAATGTCACAAAAAAACTTAGAAGACTTACAGGCAAAAACCCCGTCACTTTGTCAGAAGAAGCTCGGGAAACGTGACTTCATATAAACGTAGAGAAGAAAGAAGGGATTAGGATAGCCAACCAACGAGTAACAACAATAAGCACCAATCACTATCAACAGAATGAATTTGAAAGAGGTTACTTCCTTCACATGTATCTAGTAGGCATCGTTTCAACTACAGGCAGACATCACGGATCAATATGTCAAAGCCAGCATGATTTCAAATTTTCAAAACCAATTTTAGATCAATCATCTCTTCTATGTGGATCAGAAACTTGGAACTGACATCACAAAAAGCAAACTTTTATCAACAACTGCCCCCTACAATATCTTCATACTGAAGACCAGATGGCAAACCAGAAACGGTTAGCAAGAAGGAACTCTAAAAGGAAATGATTCAACCACGAACCTTTTACCCTACAAATGTGCTGAAGATAATATAAATGGATACGATACACGATGAGAACACCATTAGGGAGACATCAAGCTACAGATGCTGGAGTGAAACTTGACTGGGAAACGAAAAACTGGGCGTCGCTTCTGAGACGAAATGGAGGAGATTGTTGAGAAGGAGAAGAAGAAGAAGGCTTATGGACAATCCGCGAATCCGCCAAAGTAGATTGAATAGAACAAGATGAAGTAAAGATGCACTACTGGAGGCATATATTCCACTTGGGACCTAAAGGAATAATAATAATAGTAAAAATATTAGTCCTCAGTCATCGACCCTATGAATCTGAAAGGAACACTGGAGGTATATCAACAACCGTCCAGAGTAATCTGATCAGTCGTTAACTATATTCACTAATCTATCCTAAACGATCAAAATTAAAATATATTTAGGAGATACAAAACTTTCCAAGGGTTGGTTTGTAGGGACTAAATTTATTTTTTTTTCCAAATTTGACCACGGATTGATATCAGTTAGAGAACCATTGAAAACAAACCATAGAGTACTGTCAGATAGCTGTTTCATCCTAGTTTTTTAGGAATTGTCGGCAGTACGCATCCACCACCAGGGTTCGAACCCAGAACATCCCAGTTCCAAGGCAAGCTGGTTTGTATGCCATTCAGCCACTGGGACCAGATTCAATAGCCCATGATGACAGCTACTAATTTGCTACTGGACTTAGTTTACTGGAGTTCTAGTCAGAAGACGTGACCATCAAGGTTCATCCTGTCGAGAGTGAGGATAGATTTCCCCCCTGATGAAATTGGTTGGTCGTCGCACTAAATGCATCACGATTTGGTAGAAGTTAAAATTTATGAGCTGGCCATTGATACAGGTCCCAGTGGCTGAATGGTTAACGAACGAACCAGCTTTCCTAGTAACCGGAAAGTCCTGGGTTCGAACCCTGGTGGTGAGTGCGTACTGTCGGCAATTCTCAAAAAACTAGGATGAAACAGCTGTCTGGCAGTACTCCTTGCTGGTTTTCAATGGTTCTATAACTGATATCAATCCATTGTCAAACTCGTTAAAAGGATACAAAACGGTTAAGTAATGACAGTTTAAAAAATATTGAAAACTGAATACTGATCCTCTCGATTTCTTTATTTCCATTAGAAAACTGTTACAATTTTGAAAAAGTTATCAAAATCTTCTTAAATATTCGCTTTCAGTAAGACAAAAGATGAGAATTCGAAGACATTAACCATTTAACAAACAGCATATATACATATATATGTATATTCACACCTGTACACAAAGTGATAATTTGATATGTATTTGCGCGCCGGCGCGAAAATGCGTCCCCACATTTCTGTACACACAAAGTAGTAAATCTATGTAGAAATGAAACTAAAATAATAACAATAATAATAACAACTTTTCACATGAATTGTTTTTATATAATAGAGAAAAAGAAGGGGTAGGTAGGAAGAATACTACAAAGCTTCAGCATAAATAGATAGTGAAATGCTTCTAATAGTAACAATTGTCCTCGGAAGATAGGGTGAGAGACATAGAGAGAGAGAGAGGGATAAATAGACAACAACTAAAAGAAGACAGATAATGAACACAGTGATGTGTAACGGAATTAATACTTACTCTTTTTTTGCTCTTGTTTGTATTCGAAATACTATATACACGAGTGAATGATTTGCGTGTGTGTGTGTGTGTATGTGTGTATTTGTGCTTGTCAGTTGTATGAATTCTGAAAGTAACAGTTGTAAGAAAGATACATTTCGAATGATTACGAAAGTAATCAGATTACATTCAATAAGATGATTACTTTGTGGATATTAGTAGTAATGGTAATAATAATAATAATTCATAGTGGGACAGTTAATACTCATTCAGCTCGTGTTTTATAAAAAGGCTGTCTGGGATCGACTTATTACTATTATTATTCCCTTGTATTCCGAGTGGAACTTACAGACTCAAAAGCATGTCGCCATTTTGTCCCGTTGTCTCTCTCTCTCTTTCTCTCGGTCTAAAGTCTTCTCCTCCGTGTCACTCTAGAAGCGGTGGTCAATTCTGCGTTTCCCATACGGGTCCCATTTGAACGATGACCGGACTTGCAATGTCACCTAACGATCTCCTCAGGGTGTGACCCATCCACCTCTACTATCTTCGTCATACTAATTGGCTATTATGTTCCTGGTTGGTGTGTTGCACTGCAAGAGTCCCTTGTTGCGAATCTTATTGAGCGAAAGGAGTTTTTGACTAACATCTAAGGCAGACAGTTGGGAGTAATATTCATAATGTTGGAAGCCCAGATCTTTTCCCTTGTACTGAGTTCAGAAGATTTCCAGACTGATTTCAGAGTGATGAAGGTTTGTCTCGCCTGACTGACCGTGGATTCCATATCCTCATACGTGTCATCTGCCAGTAGTTGGAACAGTGAATCCTAGATAAGTGAAGGAAGTGACGTGTTTCGAAGTCCTTCCGTAGATAGAGATTAGTGCTAATTGTTGTGGTTGGTTGATTGGTTATCTTCATTACTTCCATCTTTTGTATGTTCACTTGAAATCCTGTCTTTGGTGTCAACCATCCTCTCCTTCCAACATATTGTTTTTGCCTGTGGACCTTTGAATGTATGTAATACTAGACCTAAACTGTCTATCAAGTCCATATCTTTTACAGTCTTCTTATCAGTTCGAGATATTCCTGTCATCTGGCTGCTCACATTCATCTTTATAATCCAGTCACAAGGTTGAAGTATATTAAATTCTATTAGGAGGTCAATCGGTGTGCCACTGACTCATTTCGTTACTATTATAGTCGACAGATATTTGAACTCAAGTGGGAAATGGGCTAAATTCACACTAGCTGACCTTCAACACCCTCTTCATTCACATCTCTCCCCTCACATCTCATCAGGTAAGACTGGGAATCATTAAAGAAGATTATACGCTTGAACAACTAAGTGCAAGAACTCAACGATACCATATTTGACTCGTGTGCTGTGTAACAGAGATGCTGGTAATCATGAAACTTCTAGCTTACTATGTAATTAGCAATATAAATGGCTCTTTGGTTTTCTCCTGTTTGTAATTTATGGTGACACTGTTTCTATTATCTTATAATTTTAGTTATTATTAATATCATTGGATACATTTTGTGCATTCTTGAATTTATTGTTACGACAAATGCCATGAATTTGTCATTATCATTTGTGGTTATCTATACCCTGTGCGTCAGTGGTGCTGTGATAGAATGTTCGCTAACCAAGCCTCACGTGGTCTGGAGTTCGATCTCCGACCCTGACCCACTACCCCGTAATCCTCTCTAAGCTGGTAATAAGACCGGTAAAAAGGAAAGGTTGAGCATGAGGTTAACAACCTCACGCTGTAAAGAAAGGAATGATACCATTGCTTACGAAAATTTCAAAGCTCTAGCTTGAAGCTCCCTATGTTCCACTAGGGACGTAAAGGAAAGAAATAACCAGTAATATTTTTATACAATTGGTGGATGGTGGCTAGCAGTGGAATCCAGGATGCGCATTTCGTCCCATTTGGGACTCGTCAGCTGGATGTACCTGCATTTCTCAGTGAGTGATGACGTTCCCACCGAGGCTCGGACCCAGTGCCAAGCACTTCGGTCCAATTAATCGACGGGAAAATCAAAAATTCAATTCAATAATTAATATGACCCGTTGCACAAGAGGTGGCTCTCGTGGCCCAAGTGGTCTAGTGGATAACGCTTTGGCGTTCGAAACTATGGGTACTGGGTTCGAGCCTCGGTGGGAACATCATCACTCACTGAGAAATGCAGGTACATCCTGCTGACGAGTCTCAAATAGGACGAAATGCGCATCCTGGATTCCACTGCTAGCCACCATCCACCAATTTTATACAAATCAAATCCCCAGACATCGTCGAAGCACCTGCACAAGAAGCCGACATGTCAACCTGAGACCGAGCACTTCGGTCCAATCAATCGACGGGAAAATCAAAAATTCAATTCAACAGTAATATTTTGGTTCTTGTCAGATAAATTAGATGCATTATGGATAAGATTTCATTTTGATAAAATCACACACACACACACAGTGTTGTTATACAGTAATATTTACTGATGCTACAACGTCTCAAGCACACATTCTTTGATTCATAATCGTATCAAGGCACTACTCACAAAACCTTCTTGCTTCGTTTATATACATTAGTGAAAATTGATGATTAGACATTCGATTGAATAAAATCAATATAAGGCAAAGTACATTCGGAATGACTGATCCCATGAAGATAAGTAATTTAGAAAAATACTCAGTAATAGCACTGCATGCATGAACACACAACCACACAATAAGGTGGGAGAAGGTTAAAATTCTAAAAAGTAATATAGGTAGATAGAAGCAGAGGTTGATTATCGAATCCTGGTTCATCGAGTCTACACCCAACACATTCAACAGAAGTGACTCAACGCAAATACCAGACATATGGAAGATATTATTACCACCAGTCAGTCAAATCAGAGGAGGATAAAATGTAATCTTAAAATGTATTCCATCAATTCACATTATAATATTCTAACAAGTTATTTATTTTTTTATTTTACTATAAAAACACTCATCTTATTTCCCATCTGACTGTATTTGATTGATGACACTCATATTATTTCTGAATGTACTTTATTTGATATTGATTTTATCCAAATTTCTAATCATCAATTTTTAAGTCTTGCCTTGTTGGGATTTGATTTGATTGGTTACACGATTTTATCATGAGCTGACCTTAGTTAGAGAACCATTGGAAAACCTGCCAGGGAGTAGTGAACAGCAGTTTCGTCAGCCTAGTTCAGGACTCTTCAACAGTACGCACCCACTGCCGGAGTTCGAACCCAGGACCATGTGGTTACAAGGCTAGTGAGCTCGTATACCATTAAGCCAGCCACTGGGACCCGATCCAACGGCCAGCCCATGAATTCCAACTTCTGGCAGCCAATTCATGATATATATCACGACCACTAGAGAATGTCATCGGCTGCAGCTATTTATCCTCACACCCGACCTGCTACACCCTACTGGTCACGACTTCTCACTACCTACCTGAATAGAGCCAGTCGCCAGTGAGCATCTCATTGATATTCAAGTGTTGGTTTGTAGGGATTTGATTGATTGGTTACAGGATTTCATCATGAGCTGTCGTGAATTGGCAGGAGTTAGAATTCATGAACTGGCCATTGGATCGGGTCCCACTGGCTGGCTTAATGGTATACGAGCTCGCTAGCCTTGTAATCACAAGATCCTGGGTTCGAACCATGGCGGTGGGTGTGTAATAATGAAGAGTCCCAAACTAGGCTGACGAAACTGCTGCTCAATACTCCCTGACAGGTTTTTCAATGGTTCTCTAACTAATGTCAGCTTATGATGAAATCCTGTAACTATCAATTTTCACTCATGTATATAAATGAAGCAAGAAAGTTGAGTGAGTAGTGCCTTGATATGATTATGAGTAGCAATGATAATTTGTACTCGAAACGTTGTAGGATTAGTAAATATTACTGTATAACAACATTGTGTGATTTTATCAAAATGAAATTTTATCCATAATGAAGTTATACTCTACCACCACAATGCCCAAATTTTATACTTCTTTCAACAAGTTAGACGCAATTTTGTCTCAAATGCCGAGAATTTCACACTACTTCAGAAGCACCACTTTGGAACAAAGCAAGTCATTGTTATTATTAAATAACCTATATATATATATATGTGTCTATATACCTTATTTTGGTAAAGTATTCAGAGAAGCTTCAGTAAAGCCACTCTAGGATACTTCTGCTTTGTACTTCTTCAGTGGATGCTCTTTCGGTGTTGGTTGTTGTTGTTGTCGGATTCTCTAAGTTAGATTACTTAACACGAAGGCTTTGAATTCCCCATGTATATACCATCTGTATGGCTAACTTCAATATAAAGTTACTTTATATGATTCCTTATGGTCCAGTCAGTCAGTCAGTCAGTGAAATTGTCTCATCACCAACATGTTATTTCTGTATGACGTGTACTTTAACGGATGCCCTTCTAATATTTTTGGCGTCGTAGTTATCAGGAAGTATATAGTAAGTAGGATAATACAAAAACTAACTTGTGTTTGTTTATTTATTTGCTTGTCTGTTTTGTTTGAAAGCTTCCCCACCCCACCCCCCCAGCAAAAACTGTTGCAATTTTTATTATTTCAGATTTATTTTATATAAATACATACATAATGAAGAAAGTATGTTATGATTGACAAAGTTTTCCTCGACTCAGTAACACAAAACAACAGACATACTACATAATAGTAATAAAAACTACAGAACTGACTCTTTCTGTGGTTTAAAACAGTCTGCTTTAAGATTCGACGGCGCCAACACACAGAACAAAAATGTGAAGAAAACCAGTCAGTCCATTAAAATTTTGTTCTAATGGGAATATATTTATTATATATATATATATAATAAGTATATATACAACATATGATTTCTGAAACATGATATGAAGTAAATTGGGATGGGGAGTGAGGTGGGAATATGAGAAAACAAGGGCGATATTACCTGAGTGTGGTTAAGAGTACATTCCTGTCAGTAGGTCGAAACAGCAGAAGGGGGATTTACTTCCCCTTCACTGATATCTCCATCCCTACACACACATACATGCAAACACACGAACAGGAACCCGTCGTCTTCATGTTAAGCAGTACTACACAACGAAGACGACATGAGCTAAAGACAACTTTTAAATGTTTCTCTCATAAAAGACAGTTGGCTTTAAAGATATCATGCAATAATTTTTTTTTAACAGAAGTTCCTGGGGTATTTCAAATTAAATATGTAAATAGATTTTTGAGTAGGTATCATTTCTGTTACATTAAAAGCTTTTACTATTGCTAATTACACTTACTCCACAGAAGAAATGAAAATACTTGTCATTTTGTAAGAGTAGAGGTCGAAAGGCTCGGTACTAAGGTATTTGTAAATAGCAAAAATATGTACACATTATCTTCAACTCACTGTTTGAATAGATCCCCCTTGTCGGGCTACTTCTGGCCTTCCTTGATATTGTATTTTTTGTGCTCCTTTATGCTCCCATGTATCTCCACAACGCTGTGGAGATACGATATATTATCGTTTTAGGCTCTTCATAGAACATAGGGCTTCAATAGCACATCTACACTTCACCATGTTCTCTGAAGTCCTTCCTCTCCATTCGGCCCAACGACTGCCCATGAACTTTCATTTATTCTTCACACAGTCACCTTCATGTCACCTTCGTATTCTCTTCCGACTCGGTGTTTCGCAGTCGTGTTATTCTTCAGGAAGTGGTGTGGCACGTGATGTGATACACTGGTCTCCTCAGCGTGTTTCCAATCCATCTCCATTTCCTTTGATGTATCTTTTGAGCAGTAGGTTCTTGGTTAGTTCGCTTCTAGAGTTCCTTGTTGTTTATGCTTTCTGGCTGGCTACCTGATCTTCAGTATTTAGTGAAAGCAATTTTTGATAAAAGTCTTTAGCAATCTGTTTGAAATGCTTTTTGTGACAGATATGACAAATCTTTGAACCATATAGATGGACTGACTAGACGTCACTGTTAAAAATCTGAATCTTATTCCTTATGCTGATTAGGTGTTGTAGGTTTCCACACTGATTTCTGATTACTGAAGGTAGTATATCTTGCCTTGCTGTTTCTAGCTTCTACATTTAGATTCGTATCGTCTGCTTGTAGTTGAAACGATGGAGCCAAGGGCGGTAGGCGAAAAATGTATTACATATTATTACTGTCTCCTATAGTTTCTAGAAGAACATAGGGCTTCAGCCGCACGTCTTCATTGCGTTCGGTTCTCCATCAGCGTTTTCACCTGACTCTACATCTGCCCACATGCTTTCATCTCCTCTTCACATGACCTCATCCTCCTTGTCACCATCGCACTGACGCATAATGGTATACGAGCTCGCCTTGTAGCCAGAAAATCATGGGTTCAAACCCCGGTGGGTGCGTACTGCTGAAGAGTCCCAAATTAGGCTGACGAAACTACTGTCCAGTACTCCCAGGTTTTTCAATGGTTCTCTAACTAATGTCAGCTCAAGATGAAATTCTGAAACCAATCAAATCCCTACAAATCAACACTTGAATCTTCATATATATATATATATATATATATATATTCTGCATTAATACACAAGTTTTCTTAAAGACGTCATGACTTAGATTATCTAGGATAATGTCGTTACGTCCGCTGTTGATATTATTATTCCCTGGGGTTCCTAGTGGAACATAGGGCTTCAGCAACACATCTTCACTTTGTCCTATCTTCCGCCGTCCTCTTTAGCTTGGATAACGATTGCTCACAATCTCTCATCTCCTCCTCACACGATCTCTTCCATGTCACTCTCGCATGGACGACTTCCTGGTCGCTTCCCATTGAGATTCTACTCGAGCGATGGCCTGCAGTGCACGCGATGTAATTTGATGATCTTCTCAATGTATGCCCAATCCACCTCCACTTTCTCCTACATATTCGTTGAGTGATAGGTTGTTGGTTGGTTTGTTCCTAGCCAGAGTTTCTTGTTATTAATTCTTCCTGGCCAGCCATTTGATCTCGGATCTGTAGCCAGCCAGCGAAGGTGGTAGTTGCTGATGAAAGTCTGTAATCTGCTAGAAATCGTTTTCCTTACACGCAGTGCAAGTTTTTGACCCATATGGAAGGATCAACTTGACAGTGGTGTTGAAAATCCGAATATTGTTCCTTATTCTGAGTGAAGTGCAAAAGATTTCCAAATCAGTTTCAGGTTGATGAAGACGTACCTTGCCTTTCTGATTCTGAATCTGACATCTTCATCCATTCCGCCTGTGGTTGAAACGATGCTTCCTAGATAAGTGAAGGAAGTAACCCCCTGTTAAACGTCTCCCATTGACGGTGATTAGTTCTGGTTGTTGTTGTTGCTGCTGTTTGTTGTTTATCTTCATCACCTCCGTCTTTTCTATGTTCACCATTGGTCCTGTCTTCCCTGCTAGCCTATTCAGCCAGTTAGTTTGTTTTTGCGTGTAAATCTTCGATTTTGTGTGATATTAGACATATATCATCTGAGAAATCCAGATATTCTAGAGTCTTCTTATTGGTCATCCAGCGTATTCCTGTCTCCTCGTTCCCTGCGCATATTCTGACACATAATCCAGTCCACCACAATTAAGAATATCATCAGTGATAAAAGACAGCCCTGTCTTACTGCTGTATTCACTTTGAACGCCTTAATGAGTTTCCCGTTGTGGATCACCTGTCACGTGGCAGGCATTGTAATATAGGCAGCTGCTGAATGAGGTTGATAAAGACTTAGTCACTGCACGCCATGGTGCTGAAGTAGTTTCCAAATTATTTCTCGGTCAACACCGCTGTTGACACGATATATGGTAATTACGCCCGTGATTACATGCACGGCTATCTACAGTTCTGGTTTGTATACTTTTTGACAGAGATTAACTTTATTAAGTATGCTGAAGTATAATTTTATAACTCGGCTTCTAGTAAAAACAAATTTTTAAAAAAGTAAATATTTGTTTGTGTGGCTTTTGGTTAGAATGTTTGTAAACCATGACGGAACTCCTGGTTCGATAAACGTCTGATGTACTCCCGAATGTTGCCTAGTTTACTAACCATCAATAAACCCGGAAAAGAGGGAAGCTTGGGTGTGAAGTTAGCGAAACAACTCCATCAGTACTGAAACTTCAAAGTTCAAGGCTTGCAGCCCTCTTTCTGTTCCACTCGGGGCACAAGGGAATGAAAAAAGGATAAGAGGTATTCCTAGATAATCACAATTGAACACTCACACACTGCAAAAATACCGAATATAATGTTCTGAGCATTCTCTTACTTGCGGTTTGTTCTGCTCCAGTTCATAGTATGTCGTAGGATTATTTTTTGTCCTCTCTGGCACTCTACTTCACCTCTGTATCACTGCGGTGTACAGTGAACTCAGGGCCCAGCTCATTGTCCGTCTCTGCACTGGTTCACCTTCTGTTTCGCCACCCCTCTTTCCTATATTGGCTTTAGTTTATCGGTAGAGAGTCTTTCTTTGTCCTGCCTTTTCCTTCTTCCTAAAACGGCTTTACAGGTTCCCTCGATGATGACATGTTGGGTGTGCAACTTTTCTCCGATGTCTTCATTGAAGATGTTATATGTTGTCTTGTTCTTCAGTTTCTTGATGTTGAGCTTGTATTGTGGTCCAAATATAGTAGTTTTGGAGGTCTTCAGTTTGACCCTGAAGTTTGTTTGAGCCATATGATGGTCTGGACATGCATATACTCCTCTTCGCGATTTTTTTTATCCTGTAGGCGGCGTCTCCTCTTTCTTGAGATTGAGATGAAGTCTGTTTGATTTTTGATGTTCCCATCTAGTGGAACGGATGTCTCTTTGTGTACATTGTTGTACCTGTACATGCTGCTTTCAACCCCGAAGTCATTCACAGAAATCTATGAAGAGTTCTCCGTTACCGTTTATTTCACCAAAGGCAACTCGATCCAGTAGAAGTTCTGTTCCTATGCTGTTTGCTCCTAGTTTGGCTTACATTCATATCACCCTTCAGGATTTTAATGTCTACATTTGGTGTCTTGTTCATTACTATTTGCTATTGAACATAGGATTCTTCCTTCTTCGCTCGTTCTGAGTTATTTGTAAAATCTTAGCGTTGGATAACTGTAACTTCTCTACCTTTTGAGTTGAATCTAGCTGTCATTATCCTGAAGGGGATCAGTTCCGACTGTATAATAGCTTCGCATGATAGCCACTTGCTCACTGTGCTCAGGCTTGTTGTCTAGATGACCTCAGTGGATTGTTGACTATCCACTTAATAATTTGGGTGGTCCGCGTCTATTCCGCCTTCTCTCAGAGATTCTTAGCATTTCTCATTTCTTTTGCAATCTAAGCACCCTTTTCAGTTTTGAATATTATGTGGACACTTCATATTCCCATGCTTATTTTGGCTTTCATCGAAATAAGATACATCGGTTGCATAGCTTCCCAATGGCTTTTACCAGTCCTTGTTCATTCTACTTATTCAATCTTTTTCCTGCGGGCTGAAATTTACGTAGCTCCTGAGTCGATTTTCCGGGGTCGGCTGATTAACCCCACACGCAACCTTCCCTTTTTTTCCGGGTTTATGATTGGCTAGTAAACCAGTGATAGATTTAAGCAATATATACATGCATGGAGCAAATAAAACGAAACAATTTAGTTTATCTAATACCCTGCCTGCAATGATTGTTAGGTCAAACACATAGGTAAAAGTAGAAGAACAGGGGTAATTAGACTAGCGGAGCATAAATACCTAGATTAATTGACTCGAATAAGATAAGAAATCCAGAGAATAGTTCCGCTATACCACTCACTACATGCAGTTACACACAATCATACAATAGGATGGATGGGATAAGATGACGGCTTTAAAATCTAATGTAACAGGGTGAAGGGAACAGGATTGATAACCGGAGCTTTGTTTATCGAATCAACTGCAAACAGGTGTAATAAGAAATGATTCAACAGCTGTCCCAGATATCTGGAAAATTCTACTACCCCAATGACGACAAATAGGAGAGAACAAATAAAACAATAAAACTCAAGTTTCAAAATCGTGTGATTACAATTGACATGATTATGAACAGTAATAGATTGTGTTCGAAACCTCGTCATCCAGTAAATAATACTGTTTCTTCACTGTGTGATATATCTAATATACAAACTAATATGGAAGTACATACACACACGCCAATATACTCATGATAAGGATTAGAAATCAAAGTTTATGCCATTAACAGCACTACTTTCATTGACTGAAATCTGCTAACCAAGTATTCTTCACTTAAAAATAGGAAACTTTAAAAAAAAGAGTCTTAATTGACATTCTGCTACATTAATAATTTAAGTGTTCCCATTCTAATAATAGTGATAATAATAGTTGGAGAGAACAGTTTAGTGTTAGTAAATATCTTCAGTTATTTCTCAACAGGTTTTGCACAATTACATAACAGAAATAAAGCTGCTCAGCATGAGCTACTTTTGATACCATTTTGGTTAATGGGATTGAAGTTCAGGAGTATCAGTTAATCGATACTAATCAAGTATTGGTTTACAGGGATTTGGTAGATTGGTTACACGATTTCATCATGAGAGGACATTGTTTAGAGAACCATTGGAAAACCAGCTGGGAGTACTGGACAGCTGTTTCGCCAGCCTTGTTTGGGACTCTTCACAGTAATCGACCACCACGAAAGGTCGAACTCAAGACCTTCTGGTTACAAGGCTAGCGAGCTCGTAGACCATTAAGCCAGCCACCGGGACCCAATCCGATGGCCAGTCCATGAATTCTAACTTCTGCAAATTCACGATATAGAACAAGCGCTAGCCAATGTCTTTGGCGAGTATTTGTCCTCACACCCGACCTGCTGTACCCTACTGGTCACGATTTCTCACTGGAACCCCAGGTAACTACCTACCTGAGTATCTCATTGATATTCAAGTATTGGTTTGTAGGGATAATGATGAAATGCTGTAACCAATCCACCAAATCCCTACAAACCAATACTTGAATATCAATGAGATACTCAGGTAGGTAGTTACCTGGGGTTCCAGTGAGAAATCGTGACCAGTAGTGTACAGCAGGTCGGGTGTGAGGACGAATACTTGCCACCGATGACACTGGATAGTGGTTACGCTATACTGTGGATTGGCAGAATTTGGAATTCATGGTGGATTGGATTGGATCCCAGTGATTGAATTCTCTACGAGCTCGCCTTGTAACCTGAATGTCCTGAGTTCGACCCTCCATGGTGGTTGATTACTGTGAAGAGTCTCAAACGAGGACGAAACTGCTGTCCAGTACTCCGGTGCTGGCTTTCCAATGGTTCTCTAACCAATGTCAGCTCATGATGAAATCCTGTAAACGCATAATAATCAAGATGACTAATTTATAAATAAGAATAAACTTATCCATAAGGCGATAACTGGCGTATGTTGACCAGCAGTGGAATCCAGAACAACCCTCATGTTGACCTGTTTGTGACCTATCAGCTACTGGATGTGTCGGCATTTCTCAGTGAGTCATGATTTCATGAGTGAGACTCAAGCCCAGTATCCATCGTTTCAAATGCCACGATAGCCAACTATTGTTCAAATACATTTCGATTTTCTTCTGTTGATTGATTTAACCGAAGCCTTCGGCCTCTGTTGGTATGTTGGCTCCTTGGGCGGGCACTTTGGCAATGTCTCACTAGCAGTGGGATGCAGAATGCATATTTCGTTACTATAACTTTCGGAAATTCAGTACAGTATATAACTCAAGGAGCTCATCGTTGTAACTGTATGAAGAGACTGTGTAAACTTATAGAGACTAGATGAAAGGATAATTTTTTTGTCATAGTGATTAGACAATGGAGTATTCGATTTAATGAGTAAATAGGGAAACTGAGATTAAAATATGCAATTATGACACACTACAATCATCACAATAAAGATAAAAATGACAGTACAGTTATCCGGTGTCACCTGGAAATAAAACCATCTCACTCTGGGGTGGGGGTGAGGGAAGGTCATGGCAGACAGATAAAAAGTACCTAGACAAACTTTCTCTTAAGACAAAGATTAAGTGAAAAACACTCCTAATAGTACGGTATAGCTGTTTCTTCCTAGTTTTGGACAGTTCACTGTATGCACCTACTTCATGGTTTAGAACACAGCACCTTCTGGTTAGAAGGCGAGCTTGTAGACCATTTATTAGCCACTGGGATCCGATCCAATGGCCAATGAATTCTAACTTCTGCCAATTCACGACATAGCATGATAGCTAGGTGATGTCTTCAATGAATGTTTGTCCTCACACACGACCTGTTCCAGACTACTGGTCACGACTTCCCACTGAAACTCAGGTAACTACCTACCTGAATAGGGCCAGTCGCTAGTGAGCATCTCATAGATATTCAAGTATTGGTTTATCGGGATTTGATTGCTGTTTACATTATTTCACCATGCGCTGATGTTGGTTAGAAACAACTGGCCAGTACTCTAAGGTTTTTCAATGGTTATGTAACCCATGTCAGCAGCTCATGATGAAATCCTGTTACCAATTAATTAAATTCCTACAAATCAATACTTGAACTTTTGATAGTAACTGCTTCAACTACGTTTAGTAAACGAAGGTGTGAAAACTCAGAGAGTTAAGGTGGCATTTTGTATAGAATGGATTCGAATTATACAACTACTGGTCAGCTTAAAAAAACATAGTGTTTGGGCAAAGAATGTTCCGCCAATTATTTTTCTGAAGAAAATAAAAGACAAATTCAGTGAAGAAAATTTTCGTTATCCACGAAATCATCTTCACAGGCTGTACAGTCGTATTTTACATTTACCGAAAATATATAGTAGTCTACTATCGAGTAATTAGGGGGAGGTGACATAATTGATATAATTACCCAGAAGTGGCTTTAGGAGTAAAAAGAAAAGTTGTGAATTACATAAGTACTCAATGGCACAAAGCGAAAAGGTGTTAGAAATTTGACAAGGTTAAACTTCTAATTGAAAGGGAAGAAATTACTTTTTTTTATTATTTATTTATTTCTGATTACAGCTTGATTCCACACTGTATTTTTGGTACAAGTATGGAATTTTCAGCATGTGATATCGGTAGCCCAAATTTTGCAGGCCGACCATAGATATCAAGTGTGTGTCGGTAGAGGATCGAACTCCGGACCATGGGCATGATTAGCAAGAGTCCTAACCGCTCTGCCACTGACGCACATGTAGTTGAGTGTCCATTTAACAAGTGTGAAGAGGGTGAGAAAATGTAAAAAAGGAACATATGAAAGTGATAATAGTGTGAATTAATTATTGAAGTAAAAGCAAACCAAGAGTCAAATTATTAAGTAAAAAATTACGGGGAACGACTAATGAAGAGGTTAAAACCATGGCAGAATAAGAGACTGGACAAACGTTTTCTGTATACAGAGTTCAGGGTTGTATTGATGAATTGTCAAAGCCTCCGGTATATACAAATACCGAAATCTAACACCCTTTGTACCACCTGGCTTCATCGTGTAGCCGATCTTGAAAGACAACTGTGGTGGAGCTACATGGCTTGAGTTCATCTATTGCTCATTAATCGAGCTAGCAACTGTTTTGCGTTTGGAAAGTGTGCTCATTTTGCAGCCGATATAACTAGCTTCACACGAGCAGGTGAATTTAAGAACATACACTGAAGTGTCTCAGAGCGGTAGTTTATCCTTCACACATATATTGATCATTTGTCGGCTGTTAAACGGATCTAAAGCTGAGCCAACAAGAGGGCTTTTCCTTTTAGACGATTCTTCAGGATCTCAGCTGCGGTGTCAACTTAAAACTCAACGTTTATAAATAGCAGTTTCTTCGGCACCTTCTGGGTTCTTTCAGGTTTTTGCCTTACTTTCATGTTTCTCTCGATTAATCTTGAAGAATATCCATTTTCTATGAGAAGTCATTTGAGTCTCTCTAGCTGCATGAAAATTCCGTGTTGATTTCTTATAGACTGATCTCTAAAAAGAACCGTCAGGTCTCCCTTTTGGTAAAACATCCAAAAAATGAAATTCCGAGTTCATTTCTGATTCAAACGTGAACTGGATAACATGGTCGCAGTTGTTGAATTTGGCAGTTATCACTTCAGTATTGGCATTCTCGTCAGATTTGATAGAAGTAACATCCATATATCTTTGATACACATGACAGCCATAGATAAAGGGTCGTAACATACTATTCTTTAGACTTACCAAGAAACAATCTACAAGTAAAGGACCCAATGCTGACCCCATTGCCACTTCATCTCTTTGTCTATAGAGCGTGTTGTTGAACTTGGAATGGACATTGAAAGGGCATTTTTCTGAGTTTCTATGCCACTAATTCGCTGGGTATATCTGCCAGTCATCGCTTGCAATAAATTCAGATTTAAGCAGAAAATACCTTAGGTTCCTTAATAGTACGATTCAACTTCATACTGTCTGCATTATGAGTGCTAATGACGTCAGTTACCAACCTAAACTAAGAGTGATA
The DNA here is from genome assembly GCA_944472135.2 of Trichobilharzia regenti. Lineage (NCBI taxonomy): Eukaryota > Metazoa > Platyhelminthes > Trematoda > Strigeidida > Schistosomatidae > Trichobilharzia > Trichobilharzia regenti. Next base: position 43,984,939 of record OX235267.1, read on the forward strand.
AAAAGGTAGGAGTTTGAATCCATAAGTCAGTAACTGAAAGCTGAAAATTAGTCTAAGTCTCACCAGTGACCGACAACAGGAAGTAGTTCTTCGGATTTCTAGAGAAAACTTTTGGCCAGTAGGTTCCATGAGGTCGGATTTAAAGGTTTAAATACACTACAATAACACTGGCTGGCTATGGCACTAAAAAAAAGCGAATGGAAAAAAGCTAGAATTGATGGGCCATGAGAATCCATCCCAGTAGCTGAATGGACAACAACCAGCTTGCCTTGTAACCTAAAGCTACTGGGTTCTGTCCCTAATACGGGGGGGGGTATCCGGATGAAGAGTTCCAGACAAGGACAAAACAGACAAATATCTCTCTTTAACTGACATCAATTCATGATCAAACTTGGAAGAAGAATCAAATAAAGGCATTTAAAATAAAAAAAATATTAAAAATTGTTTGACTAACACTCAACATTTTGACAAGTCATACTGACTCCTATGTAAAAAATAACCTACATTTATCTGTCTTTCTATGCTATTGGACACATTGAACACTACACTTAGAAATGTAAATCAGAATATATATTATCATCATTTTTTGCTAACTTCACAAGTGAAGTTGTATTATTACTATTATTATTTTTTATTGAAAAATCATATTAAATATGTCTATATATATATAAATATTTGATACAAAATGATGAATTTCATAATGCTGATAGTTTCAATCGCATTGTTGCTAGTTGAGTGCCTTTTTTCAAATGAGACGTATGATAAACAAACAGCTGCACTCCTACACCCCTCCCCCCCCTTTACCCCCCCTTACCCCCCCCTCTCACATATACACTCACAAACTCAGATACAAAGTTAAAAAAAGAAGCTCCAACTGACTGTCAACAGTTTTCACTTCATTGGCGCCAATTATGACATATACCTGTAACCGTGTGCGTGTGCGTGTGTGTGTGCACGCGCGCGTAGGAGTGTACGCGTATCATAAACAAACCAACCGTAAAGATCAACATTCTGTCAAGTTCCATCTCAGACTTCTTTTTTCCAGCCAGACTAGATTAACTGTCTGACATAGAATTGAATAACTGACTAACTGTATGACTGAATGAGTGATTGATTTATCGCTGAGTCTAATAATAGTAATGACTTTAATAATAATAATAATAATAGTATTAATATTTAATGTCATTGTTTGTCGACAGATAAAACTGCTATGTATAAATAAGTATTTGATTGTAGAATGCCACTCAGTGTTGTCTCACCTCACCGTCCATTGGAACACCCACCCCACCTCCGCACACCGCCTAAACGTCCTGTCGAAGTTTAATGCCTGAATTATTCAACCGAACTTGATGCATTATGCTGAGTATTTAATTACTCAAGTCTTCTTCATATCATAGTAATAATAATAGTAGTATTAATAATAGCTTTATTCAGAATAGTACTTATATAATGTACAGAATTTTCAGTAAAGTTAATTGCATAATATTTTCTCAACGTTCAGGATCTTCAGGTACACACTGTAATTGACAGTAGATCGTGTGACACAATTCTATCTGATCTGAAGGGCAGACCAATCCCCATTATGACATCTCTTCTTTTACTTCTTCGTGAAATACACGTAGACATTTTGTTAAATGGCATTTTGTGAGCGATGAACACCACTCAGGAACGATCGTCTCATGTATTGATTGGGATAGGCTAACATAAAAAGATAACACTTCCTCTCATGTTTAGTAGAAACCTGAGAATCAACCGTTTTTGTAAACATTTTAAATACTCGTGAGAGTAGAAAATGCTATTAGAGGTCAATTTTTGTTAGATTAAAACAAAATGAATTATAGAAATTATGTGAAATATTTAATGATGGGGTGTTTTTGGCAGCTTAAGCTTTAAATAAACCGCCATAATCATAATGTGATTCTCATATTATCAGTAAATTATTATTATTATTTATTTTATTCCTTAACGCTCCCAGTGGGATATATATGGCTTCAAGCTAGAGGCTTGAAGTTTCCGTAGCAGCGGTGTTTATTTTTGCGGGATGGAGTTGCTTGCCTCATGCCCGACATTCCCTGTCTACCAGTCTTATTGCTGGTTTAGTGAGGTAAAGGAGTACATCAGTCGGGGATCAAACCCCGAACCACCCGCGTGGTTGGCCAGTATTCTAAGGCTGTGCCAGCGACGCATTATCAGTTATAGAGGGATCAAATTTAAATGTTACTTTGTACAGTAAATTCAGAGGAATTGAGAAATTCTCAGTCATTCGTCTGCTTCATATCTCTTTTAAGTTATTTCTTGATAAAAAACTGTATGGACTTGTAGATGACCATGCCGATCATGCGAGCTGTTTGCCTGTCAGCCGTCAGCAGTGAATGATTTCACTCATCGCTACACACTCTGAGGCAGTATAAGGAGTTGTATTAACACAATAGAAAAGCAAATTCTACAACCACAAGAATATATTACTCGTTACATAATAATTTAAAAGAATTAGTTCCTTTATTAATACATGATGTTATTGGGAGACGGAGGTTATCTGAAAAATGTGGTGTGATGTATTTGGGCAATACATTTCGAATAGTTTGATTGCACACTGATTTGCTTGTAAAATTAAATTATGTGAAAAATGAAGTCGTGATAAGGGATCAAAGACCGTGGCAGGGTAGTGGGTGCTCACTGATGTAGAGTTTTAGAGTAGCGCAAAACAGTTGTCTAATGTAATCCCTGATTTTTAGTGATCTCTATAACTGATCAATGGAATCCACCATGTCAGGGTAGAGTGAGTGCTCATCGAAGACAGTGGTGAGGGATTTAGAGGTGACTAATTTCCAGCCCATATAATTGAATGGTCTACGAGCTTAGTGTAGTGACCTGAAGATCTTGGGTTCGATCCCTTGTTGGGTCGTAGACGCACACTGTTAAGAAGTTCCAAATTATGACGAAACAGCTGTCTAGTACTCCATAGTTTTCACTGGTTCTCTAACTGATTTGCCAGTTCTTGATCAAACTTGATGTCACTTAAGCTGATTTCTGCGAATGTAGACTAAAACAGGTCTTTTTATTTCCTTTTATGATGTGACACTGTCGATTAAAAATACATTTTTTGCCATTGTCTCACCACAAAAGTGTGATTATTTAAAGATTCATGTCTCCGCGGTGAAATTTATTTTACTCTCTTGCGTTCTGAGTGTGACATATGGCTCCAAGCTTGACCTCTGAATCTTCAGTAACATTTATGTTTCTTACATCGTGAGATACTAGCCTCACACCCAACTCTTCCCTCTTTGCCAGCTGAGGGAGGTTAAGCCGTTAGCCTGCCGAGAATCAAACCTCCAACCACGTCCATGGTCAGTGACTATTTCATCTCTGAACCAGCTATTCACTGTGAAAAAATCATATTAAAAGACAAGACGCGGTTTTCATTAGCATCGATTCCCAAGTGGATCATTTAACTTCAGACTTTTCAAACTTTCAGTAGCGATGGCGAGGCTGCTAACCTAACCTCCAAGCTTACCTCTTTTCCAGGTCAACTACAGCCCAGTGAACTACATGACCTTCAAGAATACATCAGTTGGGGATCGAACACATGCGTCGCGCGTCATTGGCAACCCCAGTGAATCCATAACATAAAGAATAATAATAATATCTCGAAAATTAATCTGATGCTCGCTAGCGATAGGCCGCAGGAAAAAGTTGACTAGAGTTCTAATGAAACGTCATGAACACTGGGGTCCATATCATTTGGGAGTGAGGGCGAATACTCGTCAACGATGACACTTTCTAGTAGTCGAATTGAAATCACGAAGTGATAGAAGTTAGAATTTATAGGTTGGCCATTGGTTCGTCTCCCAGTAGATAAATGGTCTACAAGCTTGACTTGTAACCAGAATATCTTGGCTTCGGTCCCCGGAGGGGTCCTAAACTAGGACGAAACAGTTGTCCAGTACTCCGTGTTGGTTTTCTTTACTTCCCGCTGACTGATTTCAATCCGTCGTCAAACTCGAAACAAATCAAATCCCACTACAAACCAACTCTTCAAAATAATCAAGTTTGTTTACAAAACCTAGGAAGCCAGAAACTCAAGGTCACATAGATCTGATTAAAACGAAGTAACTTCACGTTTATTCAAAATCAGCGAATAGTTTTGTCAAATAATTCATCAATGAAATAAAAATAGGAATAACAAAAGTTCACGGAAATACAATTAAACTTTTCTTTTTCCATTTATCTATCTATCTATCAGAAAAATAAGTCTGGAATCTCGTCTTTTATTTAAGATAAATTTAACTTCTTTCATTTGTTTATTTTTCTCCTAATCCTAATGAGATGAATTCGCCTTGCCTCAAAATAAATTTCATTTCTCTAATTATCATCATCATCACCATCATCAGTAGTGGTAGTAAAAGAGTGATAAAATAAAAACTTTTTGTATTTGAATTTCTCACCATCATTAAGTCACAGTATTTAGAGAAGTACAAAGAAATTTAAATAAAGATTGTGAATAGAAGTGTTTCATCCTAGTTTGGAACTCTTCAGCATTGTGAATTTATGAATTTACAATTGAAGATAAGTTTATAACTTTTACAAGTTTGACCAGGGATTGATATCAGTTAGAGAACGATTGAAAACCAGCACGGAGTACTGGACAGCTAGTTGTTTCATCCTTGTTTGAGACACGTCAGCAGTGTGCAACCATCGATAGGGTTTGAACCCAGGAACATCCAGTTATAAGACAAGCCGCTGGGAAATGATTCAACGACCGGTGAGATTTTTCCAGTCGGGAGTGAAGATCAAGTCCCTGAGGATGATAATGGTTGGTGGTCACGCTAAAATCACGAACTGGTAGAGGTTACAATTCATGGACTGGTCATTGAATTGGCTTCCAGTGACTGATTGGTATACGAGCTTGTCTTATAACCGAAAGATCAGGGGTTAGAACTCTAGTGATTGTGTACTGCCAGTGAGTCCTAGACTAGAATAAAATTGCTGTCCAGTACTCCCTGGTGGTTTTCAATGGTTCTCGAACTGATATCAATCCGTGGTCAAACTCGTAAAAAAATAAATCTAATCCTTACAAATCAGTTCTTGAAAGTCAGAATTTTTACGTCTATTGATTAGTCAGGTTGTCATATAGAACACGGGTCAAATAAGGAAGGTGTTGTGAGAGCATATATTCCTTTATGGCGACTTCTAGTCCTACCTGACGAAATTTAAGGGAGTAGGAGACTTTGAGGCGCGCGCTACTAATAACGCTTATCAGTAGTAATATATGTAAAGAGATGTTCATCGGCCAGTATGAAAAACATCAAATAACAGGGAGACACATTTGATGTCAGAGAAAGCAAATGATACGGAGTTGTGGAGATACGTTGGAGACATGAAAGGAACCCAAAGAAACATAATATGAATGAAGGCCAGAAGTAGCACAATACGGAATATCTTTGCAAATGGTGCTTTGCAGATAAGATGTATATAATTTGGCTACATAGATACGTCATATTCAAAATAAATATTCCATTGCCAAGTTTCGTGTCATTTACCGCTATAGCCTATGAATAAAGGATGTTGAGAGTCAGTCAGGATGGATCTAACCCACTTCTGTCATTAGTTCAGCTGTCTGTCGACTAAGATACTAACGAGCTGGCTTAGTAGTACATGAGTCGCTCTACTAATGACTTTGAATATCCTTCAAAATATGACTTAGTTGTTTTCAATAATCCAGGTCAGATTTGGGGGTGCCGTTAGGAGCAACAGGTAAAATGCAAGGTTTAACCAACATTAAGTGTATTTTGATTGTACACTAGTAACTAGTGTGGTGTGTCTAGTCCTTGCTGTTTGGTGCAGACTGAATTCTATCAGTCAGTCAGGTTTGCAATGTGGCCACCATTCTAGGCAGCTTGCCATCACGGTGCACATTGATTTGATGATACTAGATAGTTGGAGACAAACCTATAGGAGGTCAGTTGCGAGCCCGAATAGCTCAGTGGTAACGTCTCTGACAGCAGCACTGGGTGACGCGGGTTAGAATCTCAGAAGGGATTTGAGTTTCTTCAAGGTTGCAGATACGCCTTGCTGATGAGTGCCAACGAGCACGAAACTTAGGTTGAAGGCTTCCTTTGGCCGATTGCCTACAACTTTCTAATATCGTGAGAACTGTAAGTGTAGAGATGTAGAAATTGAGTGATTGTAGATTATCTTAAAGTCTTAAAGTAAAAGTTAAAAAGGAAAATTTCCTTAGAAATTGACAAGATATGGGATGATCAAGAAAGGCTAGTGGAAAGAATTATTACAAGGTACTTAATGCCTGGCTTAGTTTCTATCTCAATTCTTACTGGGCTACAAGCAGCATGTGAATGAACAAGTTCGTGTAGATCGTGTACGTGAAGTTAGCTATCTGACACTTGGATGGGTTTGACACCAGATCACTTAGCTTGGACTACTGTCTGATTGTATTACAAAAAGCTATGAAGTTTGGAACGGCATCTCTTCTGAAGTAAACACTCAACCATAGCAGCCTAGCCCACCTTCACTACAATATCTTATATCTTTCCACTAAGCAGTCGATAGCAGCAACTACTGAGGGACTTTTTATTCAAAATTAAACAATAAGTTCTCCTGTACTCCTTCAATTTTAATTAAGGTTTCATTCAACATCAGAAGATAGATAATAGTGATAATAATAATGTAGAAAAAATCCCCATTTAGACATTTAGAAAACAGAAAGACTGAGCGAAGAAATATTTACTTTTCACTTAGATCCTCGCTGATGTTGTCACCGAGGAACTGCAGTTTTATGAACATTGGTTTTTTCGGAACTGTTGCCATACTGACTCTCCTAGGTGCTGAATTCATATTTTTCTCAATGAACTTATCTGGATAGCCATTTTTTCTAAATAATTCTCTAATAATCTTAAGCTCCTAATTAATTTAATTAATTAATTTAATTTTTGATTACAGCTTGATTCCACATTGTACTTTCGGTACAAGTGTGGAATTTTCAGCATGGATATCGGTAGCCCAAAATTCGCAGGCCGACCATAGATATCAGATGTGCGTCGGCGTGGGCTCGAACCCCGGACCAAGTACATGGTCGGCGAGAGTCCTAACCACTGTGCCACCGACTCACAGTTGTCTGAACAGATCCACCTATCTCTATGAACCAGACACCTTACTAGGTTACGTTTTTATTTCAAAGGTACGAAACTCAAAAAGTGAGTGCACTGACCTGTTGGTGTAGGTTTTTGTACACACTCCTTCTTAGTGTGCCATCTTCTTTCCTTGCCATAAAGACATCTAGGAATGAGATACTGTCATTACTTTCTTTCTCTATGGTAAAGTTTATTGCTGCATGTGCATCATTAAACTTGTCGAGGATGTTCACTGCATCATTCTCGTCTTGCATAACCAGAAGTGTATCATGCATATATCGACAGTAGAAATCCAAATCATTAATTACTCCTTTCAGTGGTCCATTCTCTAACTTAGCGAGGAAAAAATCAGCTAGGATTGGACCTAATGGGGAACCCATAGCTACACCATCAATTTGTCTGTAATATTCCATATTGAATAAGAAATGAACATTCATTGTACATCTTAATAATAATGGTTGATCTTCTTATGGCAACCTGACTACATGACCAGCTAACTGACATATGAAGGGGAGAATAACTTATCGAGGAGTAGCTTGCATATGTACAATTCTTTCGATAAGTAGTGATTACATCTAGGCTACTGTGAAGGTTTCTTATCCATTTCATGAAGATTCTTAGTAACTTCATGAATACCAACTGGTTTCAATGTACGATATATAGTGCGACTGCCAGTCAGTATAAAGTTAACACTCTCTTAACACCTCTTTCTCCAGGATCAGTCTGCTTATACCTCAGAGGTTATCGGTCCACAATCAAAAACAGCTATCTGTCGTTGAAAGTTACTCCATCACATTTTAACCAGAAAAAGAAAGAAACTCTTCTATCTGTTGGGTTCAAATACTCAAAGGTGGGTGCATACTTTCAAAGAGTCCCAAACTAGGGCGAAACAGCTCTCCATTAATCCCTGATTTTCAATATCTCTCTAACGGATATCCATCCGTGGTCAAACTTGGAACAAATCAAATCCATATCAGCAAACTCATGCAGAATAATCTGATAATGAGTTAGAGAACCACTGGAAAACCTGGGAGTACTGGACAGCTGTTTCGTCCTAGTTTCGAACTCTTCAGCAGTGCGCACCCACCGGGATTCTAACCCAGGACCTTCCGGTTACAAGGCGAGCTCGTATACCATTAATCCCGGTGGGTGCGTACTGATGAAGAGTCCGAAACTAGGACGAAACAGCTGTCCAGTACTCCCTGCAGGTTTTCCAGTGGTTCTCTAACTGATGTCAGCTCATGATTAAATCCTCCATGCAATCAAACAAAATCCCTACAAAACCAATACTTGAAAATCTGATAATGGCTGATGAGTGCCTGTACGACGAAGGTGACTGAACAAATCCTCACCGATGACATTGCCCGGTAGCCGCACCAAAATCACGAATTTGTGGAAGTAGAATTCTATAGGTCAGTAAAATGTTTTTCAGTAGCTGAATGGTCTACGAGCTCTGCTTGTAACTGGGATATCCTTGATTCAAACCCCGGTGGTGGATGCTCACGGTCGATGAGCCCCAAGCTAGGAAGAAGTAGCTAGCTGTTTAGTACTTAGTGCTGGTTTACAATAGTTCTTTAACTGGTCAAATTTGACAACCAAAAAAATCAAATTCCTACAAAATAATATATTAGATAACTACACTGCTCGTAAGAATGGATTCGATTCATTTGTAAATGAATAAGGTCAATTAATTATCCTATTCACTTCATTAATCATGACACAGTGATGGTCGATCGAGGTGGTGTGAGGGGACTTGACTATTCTTATCGCATTCGACCACTTCCTGTCTCTTTCTGTCTCTCTCTCTCTCTCGCTATCATTCTACCATTCACTCACTCACTCATTCATTCATTCAGTGCCTTCATTCAACTTCTCTGGGTCAAATGACGTTTATTTTAATTAAAAAGTTTCTTTTTGTATTTTTCAATAATGGATAAATAAATACAAGAAATAAATAAACAGAAACAAACACTTTGGCTTAATGTGTGAAGTTCGAATAGTAATGAATCGCTCTCATCTCAGTACCTGTATGTGTGTGTGTATGAATGTTGCGGTGTTCTTTTTTGAGTAGTACCATTATTTTTGCCTATATGCATGAATGAACGTATATAAAATGATGATGATGATGACGATGATGAGTAGTATTCGAATTCTTTCCAGATTATTACTATTATTATTAAGAACAAAAATAGGTTTTCCCATCTAAGCAGTGAAGCAGAAAGGAAATAGGATTTTGTCTATTTACGGCATTGTGAATTACTGAATGAAGTGTATGTTAATGTTAAAAAAGACAGCATTGAAGACATCTCATACACAGATGAGTAGTTTGTTGAAAGGTTTATATATATATATATATGATTATACACTAGACATTAAGTAAGTAATATCATGCCTCTAGCCCTTTGTTTAATGGAGATTGAATTCTATCATCAGCCATCTTTGCAATGTGGACACCATGCTGCGTGACTCGCCATCACACCATACGCTTACCTGTTTTTATTACATTGTTGGAGGCAATAAGAAGGAACCTCATCACCTGAGTTTCTTGAGGGTTAGCACTCACCAGTCGGCAAGGCATATCTTCAATTTTGAATGAATTCATTCCCATTCTGGGATTTGAACCCAGGCCATCTTGTGGTGCGATTAGAGATGGTACCACTGAGGTATTCCGGCTGGCGATTATATGTATGTACATATATGTTATTCTTTGCTTCAACTGCACGTCTCCACTTGCCACTTCTGTCTTCCTTCTGCTGTACTTTTCACCTGCATCCATGTTAGTCCATACTCTTTCAACTCCTCTTCACACAATCTCCTCCATTTCACCCTTGCACCGACGTCCCACTTGCCGCTTCCCTTTCGGCCTGGTTCCACTCGAGCAATGGCCTGACGCGCTCGCGATGTCACCCAGTGGCGGCCTCCTCAGCCACGAGTGTCCAATACATCTCCACTCGATCTCCTGTATATTTGTTGGGCGGCGTTTAGTTCTTGTTTTGTTTGTTTCTTCCATAGTTTGTTGTTGGTGATTCTTTCCGGCTCGGCCAGGCCATCTGATCTTCAGTATAGAGCGAAGGCAGTTGTTGATAAAGGTAACGTCTGCAACAGGCTGTTGGTGGAAATATTATTTGTGACCCGCCCGCCAAGTTTCTCATCCGTATAGAAGAACTGACTGACTTGACGTTTGTATTGAAAATCCTACCGAATTTTGTTGTTGATGCTGGCTGAGTGACGAAGATTTCCAGATTGGTTTCAGGTTGGTTAATGAATATGTTTCTCGCCTTCCCGATTCTCGCTCTATTTGACATCCTCGTCCGTTCCGACTGCTTGTAGTTGAGACAATGCTCCCTAGATAAGTGAATGAAGTAACCTATGCGACTGTATTGGATACTTTGATTGGACACTAACTATTAACTAGTTTAATGCGTCCGGTCCTTTAGATGTTGCAGACTGAATTCTGTCAGTCAAGTTTACAATGCCAAATAGCAAATAGCACGAAACCTACGTCCAAGGCTTCCTGTTAGATACCTCCAGCCATCTAATAACAATAATTCATAGTACACTGTGATGGCAATCCATCTATTGGCATGGTGGTGACGCTGCAAACTTGGTTGATAGAATTCACTCTGCAAAAAGGACTAGACACATTACACTAGTTACTGACTAGTGTGCAATCAAACAGGATAATTCATTGAAATAATAGAAAAGATTTGTAACTCAGGTGGAGCTCAGAGAACACTATCAATTCCAAAAGGATAATTCATTGTTTACCTGTTTACATACCAAACACTCTTTGTCACGTAATCAGTCTTTTGAAGTCTAAGACTCCATAACAGATTAACTGGTTGATCCGCATTGCAGAAGAGTCTCCTGAGAAGACTAATTATCTGCTAAGTGTTCATTGATTTTATGTCATTATTTGGCTGACCCTGAAGCAAAATGGGACCTTTGTATTATCATACTTTGTCTAATTTTTATGCGACTAAGTGTCAATTAAATAAAGATCTGGACTACACTCTGTTTGATGTTATTTACTAAGTTGAATGTACGTGTGGACACACATACATAAGGACTCGTCGATCTCTGCAAAAACGGGTTTCAGAGCATATTGCGTCAGTGATACAGCGGTTAGGACTGTCGCCGACCATGCACATGGTCCGGGGTTCGATTTCCTGCCGACGCACACCTGATATCTATGGTCGACCTGCGAAATTTGGGCTACCGATATCACAAGCTGAAAATTCCATACTTGTACCAAAAATACAGTGTGGTTTCAAGCTATAATCAAAAAATATATAAAATAAGTGGCTCCAGAAACAAATGGAATCTTCAGAACCCATTAGTGGTGAGAACAGGAGACCTAGCTCTTTAATTGCGAAACATATTATAGAGACAAGATATAAAATTGATGTTAACACATCTTTTAAACCTATCTATAAAACGTATTTGGGGCGTATCCTAAAATTTGTGGAATTCCTAGCAATTAGGGAGTTTAAACCACCTTTATGCGTTTAAAAACAATTCGTCATCACATTCAACCTTCGTTGATAAATTTTGTTTTGATATCATAGTAGATGTACTATTACCTCTGCTACTTGGTTTAGTGATCTTCTTTGTTATTTTGACATTCAATATACCCTTTTAACTCGATCCAAGTCTATTTTCTCACCTCTTACCTCTTTAATTATTTCATATATATTCCTATGAAAAGTCCGTGTGTGATCAGATTGTTCGAAATGCATTACACGATTCAGACAAATTACGTCATCTTATTGCTTTATCTATATTTCTATTTCATTAAATTTCCCTTCGGTTATAATATACTCCTGTGTAGAAGAGAGTGCATTAGTGGTTTAGTGGTAGGATGGATAGTGTATAACAACTAACTGTTTCTCCAACCCGCTGTGCACGTGTTTTATGTGATGAAAATAGTGTCAGACAAGAATTAACTAACCTTTTTTCATCTAGTAAATAAATAATTTCCTCCATCCATCCTTACATACCTTCAAGTTTTACTTTTATTATTTCTACTATATTTTTGGTCCTGTTGCTTCTTTGTTTTACTCTCATAATTGCAAACACCAACTTATCTCTATGACTGCTGTAATCATTGTTTTTCCCCTCACCATATCGTGTAAAGAGAACATTATATTCAATATTTTTAAACATGTTAGGATTCTATACCACATTGCCAATATTGTGTGAAACAAGCCCACGGCAATTTTCACTTGTATTATTATTATTACCCTACCTGTTATCATTATTATTGTTATTTCCATTTTATATGCTGCATGTTTTTGACACTACCTCTATTGTAAACGTGGAAAATTTTCTGTATGATTAATTTTTATTTATAATTTGAGGAAATTAGATGCAATATTGTGATTAATGCTGAAAATTCCACTTTGTATCACAAGTACTGTTTTTGGAATAAAGTAAATCATTATTCTTAAGCGGGAACACACAACGATGTGAGATGGAAAGTATATTTCAGTATCAGCCATAGTATATTTTACGCAGTAATTTATGATTCAAAATATCACCAAGGTTATGTCAATTAGCCTGTAATCATAATCAATAAAATAGTGGGGGCTATTTCACTCAGGTTAATTCTGATTGGTTAGTTTTTAGAATGGACATCGATCACTTACGTGGGTCAGTTCTGATTGGTTTATTTCCAAACTGGACATCGATCAAATACCTACAAGCCAATACTTGGCTAATCTATTGTTTATCTGTCTGCATATCACACAACCTAACATTGAAACCCCAGTTTTCACAAAGTATTCATAGTGTTCTCTATGTCTGTCTTGCTAACTTATTCTTCTTTGCTCCTCCTGTTTGAGTAAATTTCCCGAGGATTTCGAAATATATACTACATACAAGTGGCTATCGCAATAAAATGGACCTTAGAATGTTATTGTCATCATATCAGTTTAATTCTCAAATAATAATTTCGCTGTTAAACCGTACAATGAACATTGTTAAGTGAAATGCACATGAGAATAAAATCATACATCTAAACCTTCCAACAACACAATTTTTCTCATTATCTTTCATACTACTTATATCCAACTTTTCTTAAATGAATATCAGAAGAAATAAGCACACGCGTGGGTGAAAGAAACCTTGTAGACAACTTAATAATGAATTTTCCACACATACAAACACATCGTTATAACTATGCTGAAATAGTAATCAACATTAATGCTCTGTCAATTCTGTTGTTGTTATTGATTTTTCAAACTTTTATACAGCCGGAAGTATGGCTTACTTCACCTTTGCACCAGTTTCTCCCCCACCCCCCTTAGTTATGTTATTGGTCACTGTCAGCTCTCCTGCTTTCTATACCTCTGTGTATTAATTACCATGACCAACTAACTAATCGACAACTATAGCCACCTTTATTCAATTTACGCGGAAATATCGGACACATTGAATAGATTCAAATTCTACATGAATTCATTCAGTGTATGGATAACATTGTTTTACTTTATCTACTTTCTTTTTTTGTATGGCTGATTAAATATTTATGCATGAAAGGAGTATGCTGAATGAATGAATGAGTAGTCATCGTTCTTACTAATTAGTGTTCGATTATAATAAAGTAATGCTTTGAAATGATTGATGTAGTTGTTAAAGAAAGAAGAAAAAACCAAATAATGAAACATATACTTGTACAATTTTTTGGTGCGTTAATGATTCAATGGTAAAATACTGATCACTTAACCACCGCCGAAGAACTCCAACACCTTACTTGGTTCACTAGACAGTTCTAGGTCCAGGAAACAAGGAAGGTTGGGTATGTAGTGGACCCATTTCTACACGCACTAGAGATACACAATATCAAACCAAACCGAAGATATTACTAATATTTATTATTGTTACCATGGGTGTGCAGTGGAATATAAAGCTTTAGGAACACATCTTTATTTCACCTTATTCTCTAAAGTCCCTGTAGACTCTCATCGCCTGCTCACACTGTCATCTGAATGTCACCAGAGAAGTGATATCCAGTTGATCGTTTCTTATTCAGGTTCCACTTAAGGTGATAGCCTAGTCAGCTATGTCAACCAACGGTCTTCTCAGTATCTGTCCGATCCATCCTCATCTTCTTCTACACATCTGTCGAACGAAGGGATCTGACTAGTTCACTCTCTGAGTTTTTGTTGCTAATTATGTCTAGCCAGTCATTTGAACTTCAGTATAAAGTTGCCATTGAAGGCAGCTGTTGATACAAGTCTCCGGTAGCCTGTTGAAAATGCTTCTCGAGACGAACACAACAAGTGTCTCACTCATGTTGGAGATAAAAGTGTGTCTTGTCTTTCAGATTCCGGTTTTAACATCTTCATCCGTTCCATGTGTAGTTGAAACGATACTGCCCAGCGTGACAAGTGAAGGAGGTGACCCATTTCAAATTTATTCAGTTAATAGTTATCGGTGCTATCTGTAGTTTTTCCTGTTGGTTGGTTGGTCATCTTCATCACCTCTGTCTTGTCTCTGTTCATTTGGAGTCCTGTCTTTGATGGGTATTTGATCAAATGAAGATACTCAGATACTACCCTTAGTTCAGTGTTGATATGAAGAGGTATTTATATTTAATAATAATAACAATAATTGTAAAGCTTTATTTAAGACAGTATGTGAATATACGGTACAACAATTTTCAGCGTATTCAGTTCCAAAGTACTTTTTTCTTCACACAGGACTCACATGTAAAGTAATAATCTGAAGTACATCTTCATTTCGTTGAAGAATTGTACAGCGTTTACTTAGAAGCAAGGTAAATCATCGCGCAAGTTTATGTATAGGTCATTTTGATATAACTGGACGATTAAAACGATGATAAATCCAGATGAAATCAAGCACTTTGGAGGAAAGTAATTTCGGTAGCCCAATGGTTTAAGCAGGCCGCCACATAAGTTGACCCTATCTTTCCCGAAATACTGCCTCCTAAGTGATAGCGGATCGATATTTGATTTGTTGATTGATTGCATCCTTCTAAATCTCTCTGCATATTGTATATATAGGTTATTATTATCTCTACTAGTTTGAACTGATTTGGGCTAGTTAAAGGTCTCTCCAAAGGTTCGTCTTCTGTTGTATTTCGAGAGCGGAGACAATGCTTTTTATGTCGTGTTTGACGTTGTAACTGTAAATATCGATCAATACAGTGTTTTTCAAGTATTGGTTTGTAGGGATTTGGTTGATTGGTTACAGGATTTCATCATAAGCTGACATTGGTTAGAGAACCACTGGCTCACTGGCGACTGGCCTTATTCAGATAGGTAGTTACCTGGGGTTCCAGTGAGAAATCGTGACCAGTAAGGTACAGCAGGTCGGGTGTGAGGACAAATACTCGCCGAAGACATTGGCTAGCGGTTGCGCTATATCGTGAATTGGCAGAAGTTAGAATTCATGGGCCGGCCATTGGATCAGGTCCCAGTCGCTGGCTTAATGGTATGCGAGCTCTCCTTGTAACCAGAAGGTCGTGGGTTCGAATCCCTGTGATGGGCGCATACTGGTGAAGAGTCCCAAACTAGGCTGACGAAACAGCTGTCCAGTACTCGTAGCTGGTTTTCCAATGGTTCTCTAACCAATGTCAGCAGCTCATGATGAAATCCTGTAACCAACTTACAGGGTTTTAATTATCACCATTGTATGTTCAACGATAACAAGAACAGGAAAAAGAAGAGGAACAAAAACAACAAAAACCAGTCACAGGCGTCTCAGTTCAATCGCTTTTGATACTGTAGTAACTTTAGGATAATTTTTTTTCCGATTTCCTAATTTGTAAATTATCAGGACTGGAATGAGGTCTCACCTTTTTTCACCTTTGAAAACTCAAATTATTCAGATGATAATGATACCGTTTGCTTGATGACATAAATGACAACTGGGAAAGTCTTTAAATAATTCATCAAGATGTTGGATTTCCGTGTGTACAATAGTAAAGTGGAATGTTGTAATTGATGACATAATCAGTGATTAATTTAATTGACTGCAATTACACTTCGAGGTGCCGAAGTCTAGTTTCTTCCCTTTGTTTCAAATCTACCATACGATCATTGTTACAACAAGACATATATGCTTACAATATTGTTGTTTTCAATTAGATCTTCCTCAGGCTTTACTCTAATTTTTACATAGATTTATATATTTGCGAGTTTCACCACGGATGATATCCAGCGAGTACTGGACACCTGTTTGAGAACCAGCGGCAGTATCAACCCACCACCAGGGTTCGAACTCAGGACCTTCCGGTTGTAAGGCAAACTGGCTCGTATACCATTCAGCCACTGGGACCCCATTCAATGGCCAACCCATAAATTCTAACTTCTACCAATTCGTGATGCATTTAGAGAGACTGGCACCAACCAATTTCATCGGCGGGAACTTCATTCTCACACTTGACTGCCTGGCCCTCACTGGTCATGACTTCTCACTAGAACTAACTCCAGAAAACTCCGTCCTGTAGCCAGTCAGTCACTAGCGAGCATCAGATTAATTTTCAACAGTTGGTTTGTTAGGATTGAATCTGTGGTCAAACTCGTAAAGAGGAAATCTAATCCTTACAAACCAACTCTCGAAATAGATTTATATTTAAATGTCTTAACCAATCACGGTGAGTTTGTAGATTAAATAATAATAAAAATGTGGTAAATGTTTTAAACGTCATTAATAACGATGATTATAATGATAACAAAATAATAATGATAATAAGGTTTATGCAGGTGGCGATAAGAATAACAAAGGTATTAATATGTATATGTGGACAACTCAATAAATAAATTAGGTCAAATCTTAAAAATTTATGTAATACTAGAGGTAAAGTGGACAGATTATCAGAATTTAAATAAATATCATAAAAGTACAGAAGAAATGGAAAACAAGAAAGGCTGGGAGGGTTTTGATTAGAATTCACCCAGGCTAATAAGCAAGGAGTGACAAAGGTAGAACAAACTTCTTTTGTTGTATGCAAAGGCACTGGGATTCTCCTCTCGAATTAATTCCCACAGATTCGGCGATGTGTAAAAGTCGGTTTCGAATTCCGTTCGAAAGACTCAATGGAATGCGATAGATAACTTTGAAGGCAGTATTTTTGTCCACTTGGTAACCACTGGCAATCAAATGAGACAAAATAGAACTTCTTATAGATTTTATTTGCCCTTTTCCGAACCATGAAGGAAGATGCTCATCAATGCGTTTGTTATGCTATCTGGTTGGTTACCTTATATAGCTCTCTCCAAAGGTGCAAGTACATTTGTAGATACATATCGAGGTGGCACAGCTAGGTAGCTTGTCTTTCTCTTGAGCAATCATAATTGGTCGGGTAGAAAATCAAAAGAACAAAGGGTGGTGGCAGTATAAGTCCGTTTTATCGCTCTCGATAGTCTCTGATGTAAGACTTCACTAGCCACATCCCCATTAAACTGCAATTTCATGAATAGTTGTTTCTTTTTATCTGTTGTCAATTTTTCTTTATTGTACCTGGTGTTCACGTGTCTCACTAATAATCTACTAGGATAACCCATTTGCACCAGTGTATTTTGGATGTATCCCAACTCATTTTCTAGGAAGTCGTCTTTACAGATATGTATTTCTCCAATCGTGAGGTATCTGACCAAATTGATTTTGTATCGGATTAGTACAAAACTGAGGAAATGTGTATATTGTCCTACATATGTAGGCTTTCTATAGACATCTCTCTTGAGTGAACCATCCTCTCTTCTGCTCAAATGGACATCAAGGAAGTGCAGTCCACCACCATGTTCTTCTTCGAAAGTGAAGATGAGTGATGGATGTGCATCATTAAATTTTATTAACATTTCATTCTTGTCAGCTTTCAAATCAAGAATAATAAACGCATCATCAACATAGCGAAAATAAGAATCCGTTTTATCTATTCCCTGTTTCAATGGACCATTTTCAAGCTTAGCAGGAAAGAAATCTGCCAAAATTGGACCGTCGATTTGTCTGTAGTAAAAGGTTGTTCAATGTGAAGTGTACGCGCATAGTACAACTTAAAAGCAAATCTTTCAAACTAATAACTGGAATTCCGATGTAGAACTATTTTTCTAGTATATGTTCGTTATGGAACAATCATTATTGTTTGCATGTCAGTCAAAATAACTAAAGCAAAATCACAAAAAGAAACACTCTACATTCATTCTTTACGATAAGGTATTAAACTAAACTTAATTATTGATTTGATTCGACCATAAATCATTTCCAATCGAATGGTTGCAGACAGTTTCAAGCCATATGGATGGTATTGTTGAAGATTTCTGACGCGATATGTCTAGATGGGTAAAGTTAAGATGATACTATATATATATATATATACCTCTTCGGTCTCCAAGCTTTTAGCTGTGATTTATCTGCCTTTATACGGTAGAATAGTGCGTCCATAGTTTAGCGGTAAATTACACGTTAACCGCCTCCCCATGTGATCCCCAGTGGATAAACTCTTAAAAACTTTGCTTAGCCGCTAGTCAGCCCAGGGAAAAAAGAAGGTTGAGTGGGCATGAGACCGACAACCTCATCCCTTAAAAAATATACACCAATGATAAGGAATCTTCGAAGCTACAACTTGAGGCCTTATGCTCCACTAAGGACAGAAGCATAAACAAGAAAAACAAGTAAAAAAACAAAAATCAAGTTAGTAGAAATCAAAAAGATTGTTACCGTGACAGCAGCATGAGAGGTTGAATAATTTCCTTTTCTATGCATAGCTCCGGTTTCTCTACCCTTAGAACTCTTACATGAATCGATAATTTCCTTCGTTTCTAAGAGCATCCTGATTACAGCCCACGGATTAAATTATTCATCCTATTACGTAACTCTAATGCAATCACTCAACTCCTATCGTTTTTTCTATTCATTCACGTTCCCAGTGGAGCATATGGTGCCTTCAAGCTAAAGGCCTGAAGTTTCACTAGCAGTCGTATTTATTTTTTACGGAATGCGGTTGCTAGCCTCATGCCCAAACTTCCCTCTTTACCAGTCTTATTACTGGCTTAGCTAGGTAAAGGAGTGGGTCGGCTGAAAACTGAACACCATGGACCACCTGCGTGGTTGGCGAGCATTCTACGGCTGTGCCACCTACTCCTACCATTACCTTGACTAATATTAACAACTGTCAGCTGACATTGGTTAGAGAACCATTGGAAAACCTGCCAGGGAGTACTGGACAGCTGTTTCGTCCAGGTCCTGAGTTCGAACCCCGTGGGTGCTTACTGATGAAGAGATCCAAACTAGGACGAAACAGTTGTCCAGTACTCCCAAGTTTTCAAGTGGTTCTCTAACCAATGTCAGCTCATGATGAAATCCTGTAACCAATCAAATCCCTACAAACCAACACTTAATTGACAGCTGTGTTTTGTGACAACTCATCACTTTTGCGACTACCGCATTTGCGTGAAAAAGAGATTGCTCATGAATATGATTGTACAGTTAAAGAAGGCGATGAATTCCCCGAAAAGATCATCTTCGTTGAATTGTCTTTTATTTTTCATTAATCACTAAATGGAAACTATTCATAAAAACCATCACTTCGCAGAGATTAGAATTCATGAGACACTGAGTCCTGTCCGACTGAGTGTATGGTCAACACATTCCCCTTGTAACCTGAACGCGGTGATTTCGTTCTACGCTGGGGTCATGAGCTCGTACTGCCGAAGATTTCGAAACCAGTATGCAAAAGATATCTACTGCTTTATGGTTTTCAAGGGTTCTATAACTTGAAGCCAATCGAATCCCTGTAAAAGAACACTTGAAAATACGAATTCTGTTGTATAGGCACTTAGTAACTATTAGTAATATTTGTTTACTCATACTGATCCCTTAATTGATAAAATCTCGCTTTTCTCTCCCTCTCTCTCTCCCTCTCTTCCTACTGTTAGATCTTATTGATGATGATCCATCATTGGTCGACTGTACAATTATCTTAGAATTTGCATTGATTAGTCGAAATCGTACATTTAAACCAATTCTGATTAATCTACCAGTGAAAATTCAAGATATCAATGATAATATCCCACGTTTTGATCAATATACAAGTGGACTAAGACTTGAAGTCAGCGAAGATATTTCATCAACAATCAGCAAATACTACACAATACCATCATTAGTGTATCTGCCTACCCTACTATCATCTATATCCCATTCATCGTCGACATCATCGCCAACAGGCTACTGGAAAGGCAATTCATTTCATGCTACTGAAAGTGCTTTGTTACATCAGAATAAAAAGCGTGAATTAGCTGTCCTTCCGCTGGCTAAAGATGTTGACTATGGAGTGAATGGTACTGTCGCCTACAGGTTAGAGGTGAGTGATACATTCTGCTGTTATCATTACTATTATAGTTTTAGATTACATCATATAACAATTCTTTATCTTGTAATATTAATATTAAGTGTGTATTTTGCAGGAATCTGATGGGTTACAGGTTTTATCACTAATTGACATCAGTTAGAGAACTATTGGAAAGTCTAAGAGTATTCGACAGCTGTTTCGTTTTAGTTTCAGACTCATCATCAGTAAGCACCCACCGTCAGGGTTTGAACCCACAATCTACCGATTAAAAGTGTAGCCCTTAGACCACTGAGATACTGAGATCCGACTCAAAGACCAGCCCATGAGTTCTAACTTCTACCGATAAGTGATTTTAGCGCAACTACCAACCAGTGTCATCGGCGAGTATTTGTTCTCACTGGCGACTTGATGAATCCCACTGGTCACAAATGCTCACTAGAACTTCAGACAACTTTTCGTCCTGTAGGCAGTCACTAGCGAGAATCAAATTATTTTTTCAAAATTTAATCTGTAGAGATTTGATTTGTTTAAAGTTTGATTACAGATCAATGTCATTTAGAGAGCAAGCTTTTCATAATAAATCTGATGATGATGATGATAATAATAATCTACTTTATTCCAAAATACAGTACTTATAATACAGACTGGAATTCTCATCATTTGTCACAATACCTTGCATCTGATTCACTCAAAATATAAATAAAATTAAAAGTATTAAAACAAAATTTAACCAGAGGAATTTGTCCACATTTACGGTATAAAGTCAAAAATATTCGAAGTACGAATTGAGAATACTAAATATAATAGTAATATTAATAACAGTGAGTTTATTTCAAACATTATTGTCGATTCATTTTTGGAAATTTTAGCATGTTATAGACTATTGAATCTAACGCCCTGTTGATACAGTATGGTGAGGGGAAATACAAAATTAACAGTTATGACACATTCAGCCACTGGGACCCGATTCAACGGCCGCCAGCCCATGAATTCTAACTTTTACCAATTCGTGATGTATTTAGTGCTACTGGCACCAACCAACTTCATCGGCAGGGAATCCATCCTCACTGCCGATTGGATGGACCTCACTGGTCAGGACTTTTCACTAGAATTCCAGGAAACCCCATCCTGTAGCCAGTCAGTCACTAGCGAGCAGCAGATTAATTTTCTATAGTTTGGTTTGTAAGGGTTAGTTAAGTTTTTTCCGAGTTGATTAGGGATTGATATCAGTTAGAGAACCATTGAAAACCAGCACTGGAGTAATGAACAGCTGCTGTTTCATCCTAGTTTTCTGAGAATCATCGGGAGTACTCACCCTTTGGGGTTCGAAACCAGGAAGTTAGAATTCATGAGCCATGGAATCGGATCACAGTGGCTGGCTGAATGGTATACGACCTTGCGTTGTAACCGGAAGGTCCTGGGTTCAAACCCCAGTGGGTACGTACTGCCAGTGGTTCCCAAACTAGGATGAAGCAGCTGTTCAGTACTCCCTGGTTTTCAATGGTTCTCTAACTGATATCAATTCGTGATCAACTCGTTAAAACAAAACTAACCCTTACAAACCAAACATAAGAAAGTTATAACATATTTTATACGTTAGTCACACTTATGAAAACGTAAACAAATAAAAACAAAAAAATTGATAGGATTATAAATAAAAGAAGTACAATAACAATAAAGGTTGATGTTGTAATGGTGGAAGAAAATGGTTTATTTAGTAGTGCAAAAAAGGTCAATTAGTTAGTTAGTTCATGCCTAACACTATTTTCATCACATAAAGTACCTCCTAAATATGGTATAGTGGAATGATTGAGTACAGAACGAAGCTGTCTGGAGTTTTGCTGAGAATTTGTGACCACTGCAGTCCATTCGACCGGGAATTAAGACAAATACCCGCCAATGACAGTGACTAATATCCGTGCTAAAATTACTTCTTGTTAAAAGTTAGATTTCATGGTCTGGTCATTCAGTAGGGTTCCAGTGACTGAATGGTCTACAGGCTTGCTATGTAACTAGGAGGTCCTGGTGGTTGTGTGCTGATGATGAGTCTTAAGCTGGAACGAAACAGCCGTCAAGTACATTTGTAAAAAATTATATTTGTAAAGCCTCAACGAGATTGAAATGAGTAATTCCAACGTGTCGTTCGGCAATCTAGTCCGAACTTCTTCAGGGAAATTAATCGAAATTAACATAACACAGGTTTATATGTATAAAAGGAACATCTCTTGGTTTTTTAAAATCTTTGTCCAATCAAGTGCTGAAAATTCCACACTGTATCACTAGTACTGTTTGTGGAATAAAGCAAATTATTATTAAAGTATCAACAAGTATAATAAACAAAATGGTATGAGCTGTGATCAAAATTTGACCTCGGACTTACAAATATTGGTCGACTTTTGTTAAACACTTTAAACAGAGTGTGTTTGTGTGTGTGTGGGTAAACAGTTGTAAAACAATGTCTTAACGTTTCCATAAGAAGATAGTGACAGTCGGGAACTTTGACCAAGTATTATAAATTAGTGATACAAATCCATTTTTTATTTATTAATCAGGATTTCCTATGCATCAGCTAACATCACACCTTCATGTTATTTTGCAATCGAATTAAATTTTTTTTTAAAGTATGTAATTGGTACAATCATCGTGTTTTCATTCTCCGTTGTCTGCAACTGAATGCATATCCTAAATTCGTAGCTGTCCAGTCACCTGACAACTCCAGTAGGTCTAATGAAGCAGCTCAATCTTCAGAAAGAAGACAAAGTAATATGTTCGACAGGGTGCTTCAACTAAACTCTAGTCCTAAACAACATAATTTTGAAAATACGTCTAATCATAAAATTCTAGATATTAAGAGTATGAACAGACACAAAGGTGTGATGTTAGCTGACACATAGGAAATCCTGATTAATAAATAAGAATGGATATGTATCACTAACTAGTAATACTTGGTCAAAGTTCCCGACTGTCTTTTTCTACTTATCGAGACGTTATGACATTGTTTTACAAATGTTTATCCGCATACATACACACTGTATTTAAAGTGTTTAACAAAGGTAGATCAATATTTGTAAGTCTGAGGTCGAATTTTGATCACAACTCATACCATTTTGTTTATTATACTTGTTTTATGACTCATGATTGGACAAAGATCTAAAAAAACAAGAGATGTTCCTTTTTGTACATATAAACCTGTGTTATGTTAATTTCGATTAATTTCCCTGAAGAAGTTCGGATGAGATTGCCGAATGACACGTTGGAATTACTCATTTCAATTTCGTTGTGGCTTTACAAATGTAATTTTTTACAAATATCTACTTCTCACTCAGCGCCCAAATATTTTAGAACTATTCTGTCGAATTTTGACGACAGTTCATTTGAAGCTGTCAAGTACACCTAGACCTTCCAATAATTCTCTAACTAACATCAATCCGTGATCAGTCGTGAAATAAATCAATACCCTGGGAACTAATTCTTTAAAACAAGAAACTTGATAATTGTAACTCTTAAGTGGAAGCGGTCAGACAAGCTACATTTAAAGCAATCAGTACCAGGTGTAAGTATCAGTCGGAACACGTACCCTGTGATGTAGTTACATCCAGTTAGTGAATTTTCATACAGAACAGAAAGTGCCACTTTCATTCCACTGTTATAATACAAGTACATACATATCTGCCTCAAATAATCTGTTTACCAGTTAATAACTAATTATACGTACTTTATATAAATATAAATTCAGTGACGTAGAACGCAGTGTGAATTGTATTCAGAGTGTTGACAAGTGAAATGAGTGTATGCAGTAACTGACCACTAACTGACAATAAATCACTGAGTAGTGAAAAGAAGATAAAAATCATTGAAATGCAAAATCAACGACAACAATAGCAACAACAAAAACAACAACGACAAAGACTTGTTTATCAATAGACTACATAAAGAATTTCTATTCTCTCTTTGCTATCTAGACATTTCAATAATAAATTAGGCTGATGGTTAGAATAAATCACAGGCACTACTTACCTTTTGAAGGTTTCACAGCCAAGACTAGAAAATGATGAAATCACAATAGAGGGAACAGACAGACACCATCTTACTAGTAATAATAATAATAGCTTTATTCTGAAGTGTTTATGTAACGTTAAGAATTTTCAGAGAAAATTATTGCATAATAGTTTCTCTTTGTCCAGGATCTCCATATGAAATGGTAATGAGGATAGTGTGACACAGTGCTCTCTGACCTGAAACGAGAACCATTCGCACATGTGACATATCTTCTTTGCCTCCTTCAAGAAATGCACAACAGGAGGAAATCAAAAAACTGGCTGAAGAAACAGACAGACAAGACAGAACTCTCCAGGTGATGAACATAGATAAAACGGAGGTGATGAAGACAACCAACTGACTAACCAAAAGCGACAGTAACAACACCAACAACGAGCACCAATCACCATCAACGAGAGAGAGAGAGAGAGATTTGACAGAAGTTAATTCCCTCACTTATCCAGCTATGGAGAATCGTTTCAAGCACAGGCATTCGGACAACACGGATGAAGATATCAAAGCCAGCTAGTCAGCCATTGAGAATCAGAAAGGCAAGAGACGCCTTCGTCAACCCGATGAAACCAGTTTGGAAATCTTCTGCTTTACTCAGCCAGCCAGCCAGCCAGCATTAACAACAAGATCCGGATTGTGTTCAACACGAATGTGAAGTCAATCAGTCAGTTTGTTCTTCACTACGGGTCAGAAACTTGCACTGCTCTCATGTGAAGAAAAGCATTTTTAACAGGCCAGTGCAGATCATTGTCAGCAGCTGCCCTTCTTCACTGGCTGGTCGGCCAGAGACAATTAGCCACAAGAAACTCTGATTGTGAACAAACGAATCAGGAGCCAACTGCTCAATAAATATGTAAGAGAAAATGGAGATGGATAGATGGAGCATACGTTGAGGAGACCGTAGAATGACATGGCGCACAATGCAGGCCATCACTCGGGTGGAATCCCAACCGGAAATAACGAGTAGGTCATCAGCGCGAAGGTAACATCGAGGAGATCGTCTGGGGAGGACGGGTAGATTAGAGATGATGGGCAATCGTGGACCCAGGTGAAGAGGATAGCAGAGAATAGAGGAAATTATACATGTGTTGTTTAAGCCCTATATTCGACTAGAAACCAAAGGGAATAATAATAATAATATTAATAATTGAAGACTACAGGTAGTTTTATTTCTCTGGCAATGGCAATCTGTGCTAAAAATCTCGGGGTCAGTTATCTCATGTGTTGCAATACGTTGCCACCCAACAGTTATTCCTTTTCTCAGGTTTAGTAGAAACTTGCAAATTCACAGGTTGTAAACAGTTTAATTGCTTACGAGAGTAAGAAGTACCATTAGAGTTTATATTTTAATAGATTCAAACAAAGTGAAGACGAGGAACCATATGCAGTATATAATGATGGGGTATTTCGGTAGTCCAGATTTCAAACAGGCCGCCTTTTTTCAGACAATTCTTCCCACGGAGAGTTTTGAACAAATCAAGCGTAACAAACACGACAGGATAATATAAGCTGATTTTAGTTTTTTATCACTCGGATTCTTTTCATTTGTTTGCTACAACCTTCAGTAGCACATTGTCACACCATTCTGTTCGCTACAGTCCCTTTCAGAAGCCCCAACGACTGCCCATTAGCTTCCATTATCCCCTCACGCAGCCCCCTCCATTTCATCCTAAAAGCGACACCCAACTTCTTGTCTCCCTTCTTGAATCAGCTCTAGGGCTTGGCGCATGACATCATTCAACGACCTTCTTGGAGTATGTCCAATTTATCCCCACTTCTTTCCACATATTTGTTAGAAGGCATGTTTTACCTGCTTCGTCGCTTGAAAGAATGCCATGTTGGTTGTCCTCCATATTGATGAAAGTTCATAGTATCCTGTTCTAAACGCTTTTGGCAATATGCTAAGCCCCTAAAGTATGTAGAAGCACTGATTAGTTTTACATCAGTTTTGAAAATCCACACCTTGTTCCGTATGCTAAGTGCAGTAGATTTCCGCTGTTTTTCCCGTTTTCAGTAACTTTTGACATCCAAAACACCGGACGTTTTCGTTAGCTCGTTATTCTTCACTGACATTTTCTGTGTCTGTTGGTGGTATTTCTGAATCATTTGTGGGTGGTAGTCTCAGTTTAAGAGTTATTTGGAGTAAGTGATCAGCTTTTTTTTCCTCTTTTATCCTGTTCGTATCACTAGATTTCCTTCGCTATCTTTCATTGCATTGACTATGTAAAAGACAATTACATCTTTGTATATGGTGATCATAGAAAATAAAGTTATACAATTGTCATTGTTATATTGTTGATGGTAGTCTGAAAGAAACCCATGACCTAGGCTTCGTCCTTGTTGACACTCACCAGTAGATAAGGCATACTTTCCAGCTACTGGAAGAACTCATGTCCCTTCTCTTGGGTTCGAACCCATATCACTCAGTACTGCAGTTAAGGACATTACTGTAACGACAGAAGACAAGGGCTAGTCAACAGATTGTTTATTGAGAAAATCAACAGATATTTATAGATTTTTATGTTCATTGTTATTAGCGATGTTAGCAGAGAAGCAATGTCTTCTGACTGGTTGTTTTCTTGCTGAAGGTTATTCTATAATGCTTGTGATTGTTGCTTACAAGGTTATCCATATATCTGCGAATCGTATTCGCACACGCTAAGCCTGCTGTGATTGTTGTTTGAGTTAGGCTTTGTTCTTGCTTTTTTTTTATCATGACTTCGATTCGGGACGTAAACACCGACGTCAATTGTTGTCTACAATTTTGTCTTGCAGACAGCTCTCACCACATCACCAATGAGCTATTCGAGCTGACGACTGACTTCCTGTATGAATTCAGAGGGAAATTTGATTGAACATTAGGTAAAAACTCGTGTCTTCTGTTACTTAGCCCGAATGGCTTATTGCTGACATCTCTCATTGCACCACTGGGTGACACGGATTTGAATCTCAGAAGAGATAGGATTCCTTTCATAACTATACTACGTCTTGCTGACGTGCACTGAAAAGCACGAAACTTAGGTTTGCCATGGCTCTCATCCAACTACCTCTAACCATATAATAACAACCATCCTGGGTGCATCGTGATGATGAGCCACTCAGCATGATGGCTACATTGCAAACTTGACTGATAGGATTTAGCTTGCGCCAAACGCATTAGATTAGTTACTACCTTAACTCCAATCAAATTTATGCAATCTCACTATGCTACCTGTTCTTTAGTACCTTCCGTTTTACCTATTTTTTAACCTCACTCTCTTCATTTAAATATCATTCACCTTACTGTTATCGTGAGCATAAGCTGTTTTCTATAGTCAAGCAACCTGTTATACTGGCGTATAATTTCTCCTAAAACTGTGTTAAATTTTCGAAATTGCGTGCTTCATCCTATTAATAACCAGTCCTTTTAACACTTAATAATTCAACTAGTTATATCATTCCAGTCTTGTATTGCTTAAAGGCCTCATCGAAAAGTCGTTTTCAACTTTCATAAAGTATATTCACTCCTTATTTTAATTGAATTTGAGATTTTCCCGTCCATTGATTGATTGGACCGAAGTGCTCGGTCTTAGGTTGACATGTCGGCTTCTTGTGCAGATGCTTCGACGATGTCTGGGTATTTAGTTAGTATTTAATTGGTGGATGGTGACTAGCAGTGGAATCTAGGATGCGTATTTCGTCCTATTTGGGACTCGTCATCTGGATTGAAGCGTCTAAACAAGAAGCCGACATATCAACCTGAGACCGAGCACTTCGGTCCAATCAATCAATGGACAGGAAAATCTCAAACTCAATTAAAAATTAGCATGACCCGTTGCACAAGAGGTGGCTCTCGTGGCCCAAGTGGTCTAGTGGATAACGCTTTGGCGTTTGAAACTATGGACATTGGGTTTGAGCCTCGGTGGTGGGAACATCATCACTTACTGAGAAATGCAGGTACATCCAGCTGACGACTCCCATATAGGATGAAATACACTTTATCCCAGATTCCACTGCTAGTCACCATCCACCAATTATATATTCACACCTGGTTTTGTAATTTTTGCTCCCATCTATTTGGGTTCTGAGTGGAACATGCGGCCTCAGTCTTTAAGCTGTGAAGTTTCAGCAGAAAGATGGTGTTGCTATTTTTATAGGGTGGGCGTCCAATTTCCTCTCTTTTCCGGGTTTAGGATCTACTAATTAAACAAGTGAGGTTAACGACAGTGCATCTGTCAGCTGGGAATCGAGGTCGGACCATATGGGTAGGTAGGTGAGAGTCCTAGTATCGAAATGCCGTTACACTGTAATTTATATATTTTGATATTTGTTAGTCTGTCGGCAATTGAAAACAACGCACACAAAATAATAGAACTTTTTATATCCTTCTTTGTCCGAATAACAATAATACTAATAGGCAGTTATAATAACAATACTCCTACTTGACATCTCACCTACAACTAATTTATCTTTTTACGAGTTGATCACGGATTGATATCAGTTAGAGAACCATTGAAAACCAGGGAGTACTGGACAGCTGCTGTTTCATCCTAGTTTTGGGAATCATCGGCAGTACGCACCCACTGGGTTTCGAACCCAGGACCTTCCGGTTACAAGGCAAGCTCGTATACCATTCAGCCACTGGGTATACGAGCTTGCCTTGTAACCGGAAGGTCCTGGGTTCGAAACCCAGTGGGTGCGTACTGCCGATGATTCCCAAAACTAGGATGAAACAGCAGCTGTCCAGTACTCCCTGGTTTTCAATGGTTCTCTAACTGATATCAATCCGTGATCAACTCGTAAAAAACATAACTAATCCTTACAAACCAAAACTATAGAAAGTTAATTTATCTTTGTTCAGTCAGACTGCTGTTAGACTAACAGTACAATGGCACGTGTCAAGTAGATAATAATAAAAAGATGACTAATCGTAATCTGATTGGTTGTTCAAGGCTACAAATAAAAAATATTGATTAATACTCATTCGAAGATAGATAGATATTCTGCTTAGTGTAGAAGCATACCAGTTCAACCAAAAGAAATGAATGCACTTTTTGCAAATACACATAGTTATTTTATTCTGGTTAAACATTTCGCCTACTGAATTAAAATATTTCACTTTTCTCTTACGCGCAAACGTCAGAGAATCCCATCAAGAAGTATTTGCCCTCACACCTAACTTATTGAACATTATTGGAATGGAAGATTGAATTCTGTCCCAGTGGCTGGTTGATAACCTTAAGGTCGTGAGTTCGATCCTCACCGAAAGGTCCGTGTGTTTCCTATTGAGGAGTACTAAATTCGGAGGGGATTTTCATTGGTTCTCTGACTGATGTTTCGGTTTCTGGACTAACTTAAAATCAGTTGGCTTTCAACAAACCAACATATGAACTTAACGAAAAATATCAAATAAAGTTAGTCTAAAGTGAATGATTATGTCAATAAACCTAATTCATAGGCCTCATTTTGACCTTTAGGGTTCCTTGATCGTATGGCTAGATATCACCATCGTTACTGTCCTGAATAAATTTGCCTACTGTTTGATAACCCTGAAATCTATGACATGAGTCACATGCTATTTAGAAATCGTCAGTTACATATGAAACTGCCTCCATCAGGACTCGAACCAGGCGTTATCCACTAGGGATAATAATAATAATCACTTTATTCCACAACAATAACAGTTTACAGCATGGATACAAGTACAACCAGCTTATAAGTCTCCTCAAGGATGAGATGTGAGTCCTAGATTCCAGTGTTAGTCACCAAAAGACCAATAACTTCGAGATAAAACTGTTTATTTAAGAAGTGAACATCATATTTAAACAAATTAAACCAGTAGGGTTCAGCAGGTCGGGTGTGAGGACAAATACTCGCTGAAGACATTGGCTTGCGGTTGCGCTATATCGTGAATTGGCAGAAGTTAGAATTCATGGGCCGGCCATTGGATCTGGTCCCAGTGGCTTAATGGTATACGATCTCGGCTTGTAATCAGAAGGCCCTGGGTTCGAGTCCCGATGGGTGCGTACTGGTGAAGAGTCCAAAACTAGGCTGACGAAACAGCTGTCCAGTACTCCCTGCAGGTTTTCCAATAGATCTCTAACTAATGTCAGCTCATGATGAAATCCTATAAACCATTTCAGTCATTTTTTTAATCAATAATTACCTAATATAAAAAGGTGGAAACACTTGATAGATTAAATAATGATCAAATAAGTATCCTTTCTAGGCACATTTAAACAAGGATAGTTACGGCCAATGCCAGTTGGTTGTAGTCTGAACACAGGAAGCCGACTTCTGTGTCTTACTGTGTGGCTGAGAAAACTTCCATGAGACACGCACACAGTCTAAAACTCTCTTAAGACAGCCAACAATAATGACCCAGAAAAAATCATCATTACCTCTTCAATGCTAATGGGCAGCCATACAGGCTAGATAAATCTCTAGAGTACAAAAAAAAGTAGAACTGTAGAACAAAAATACTAACCAAATTTCAACCGTATAAAGTACTTTAGAATCAACAATCTCAACAATGTGCCATCAGCAAACGTCACTCATCTACAATACCCCCGGAGAGTCCATGGTGAGGATAACCTTGATTCACTCAAAAAAAGTTACATCGTATAACAACACATGCTATCAATGTTTCGCAAAAACCAAAAAGCGAAACACTATAATTAGGGGTTGAACAAGAATAAAGACAAATAATAAGGATCAAGTCAGCATATAATATGCAAAGGTCAGATGAATGATAAACAATTTAGAAGAAAGATGGATAATAACTCCAAATTTAGTTGAGACATTCATCTGCTCATCTTGAGCATGACTGACTGCCTGACTGGTTTCAACATAGAACTTTGCAGCTGTTTGAGTCACCACACTTCACTTAGCACACAAAGCAAGAGAAGAAAGTAAAAAGAAACGGATAACAGAGACAGTAAGCAGAGATACGAGGTAAAAGGAATAGTAATATCGAAGAACAATATGGTTTTATTGGGTATTATAAGTCATAAGGAGTGGATGCACCTGCACCAGCCAACGAGAACGATCACTTTGAGCCATATTTGCAATTTTATTCAGCTGTCGTTGGTTCTCACCATATCGAGAATCCCAACCAGTCTGTAAGTCTACACCTCCCTACGTGGTTGGCTTAAACTAACTGTTGTGGATTTCAAATGAATTGTAGTCAGAATTTGACAGAATATTTCTAAAATATTTGGGCGCTGAGTCAGAAGTAGATATTTGTAAAAAATTATATTTGTAAAATCTCAGCGAGATTGAAATGAGTAATTCCAACGTGTCGTTCGGCAATCTCGTCCGAACTTCTTCAGGGAAATTAATCAAAATTTTGATCACAACTCACACAAATGTTGTGGATTTCAATGACTGCTGAAGCCATGTTTTGGTTTGACCACCAGTGACTCTTTTCCAACATGACTCTACGTCAGCTAACATTGCCTTTCGTCAGGGAAGGCGATGGCTAGGCAAACGTAACACAAGTCCTAACCATCTCAATCAGTGTACCTTCACAGACTCGTCTACTGATTTTCCCTCCTTAGCTAGCACTTGATGCCTAACCTCAGTATTACACACGGGAGATAGAACGCAGGCACCTATCTGTGGTCAAAGACAGCTAGTCAGCATTTTAGTGTCTCCCACTCTCAACGGCCTTATCTCACAGTCAGCAATAAAGGAGGACATAGCGGACTGCTGAGCAGTACACACGTCCTTTGTTCGATAGCCGGATATCACGTCTACGCCAGAGACGGAGTAAACTGGCATATGCCAAAAGAGCCTTCTGTATCCATTCTGAGATTTCTTCAGCGATCAACCGGCTGGTATTGGCTTATGCAACTTCCCAAATGTCTCTACCACTTCATTCCCTGTTTCTAAGCTAGGCGTCAATGTAATCCAGTCCTGTAGCATCATCTTACATTTGGTGGGAGTGAATTGCATGCCAGACATTCACAGATTGCAGGTCTAGATGTTCAGAAGACTCTGCATTTTTTCTGCTCCTTCACCTGAAAGGACTATGTCACCTGGATATTTTAAGTCAACGAGATTTTTCCCTCCCTGGTAACAAGGCAACCCAGAAGTCGCTGGAGTCAGCAGTTAGGGTTAATTTCATTAGTATATCTATGATGAAATCAATTAGAAATGGAGACTTTTAAGATAGAGGTGAAGATATAACAGCAACTAAGCTGCATCAACCCATTTGATCGGTTATCTATCTGTCACTGTGTTAACTTGATCAAGATTAGCCAGTTGCAATACTTCCAGGATGTACATTTTCATTCGACCTACAAATATCATTTATAATCCATAATTCTGAAGTACTTGTAGGGGAAAATCCTGCAAACTGCTTTTCTTCAATATGCATAACGTACAATTCATCTTTTAAAACAATGACTTTCTTCTCCACACCCTTCCACACACACACCCTCCACTTCCTTTGTGAAATCTGAGAACCCTTTATTTCAAGAAGAAACATTTAAAAAACAACAAACAAATAAATATATGTTTAACTACTTGACAAAGTTGAATGTAATATTTAAAAAAAAACAATTTAGATGCTGAAAGAAAGACAAGATCTAAAAAACACATTTTAATGTAAAAATGTAAATTTAAACTAACCGCCAACACATTCACCTGCTTATCAAACAAGTTATCCACCATTTTACCTGCTTCCCGCCACTTCTGCGTTCAATTATTATTTAGATTTAATTATCAATGATGAGAATATTAGATTAAATATTGCTTCAAAAAAGAAGAAGAAAAAGTAAACAGATAAATAGATAAAGAAATAAATTAGTTTATAGATGAGAAATCGCTTCATTTTATCTTGATACTTCAGAGTTCTTAGTCTTTTTTGGGATACTTTTTTTTCGACGACAACAACAACAAAAAGAAACATTTCCTCTAATCAGTTTGTTACATTCAGAATAAATTGACTTAAATTATCCACCATTTTTATTCACGGAAACTTTACAAATTCAAATTTACTGGTTTAAAATTGGTATTTGGTAGATATAGTCATGTTGCTACAGATATCTACATCGCAACCTGGTTATAGGTGGTATTATTGGACTGTTTGAGCTAGAACTACACGTCTGCGATAGTTTTTTTTCTCTTTAAAATAGTTGGGTACTACTGTTATGATGTTACCAATTTTATACTTCGCAGTAGTAATGAGAATGAAATGGGGATGCCGAATCGAACACACACTCACTGATCTAGAACACGCCGACATTGTTATACTACAGCTGACTGTTTCTCAGCCCAATGTGCTTAAGTGACAACGCACAACGACATGAGTATATTTTAATATCAGCCAGAGTATATTTTACGCAATAAATGTGTGATATAAAATATCATCAAGGATATTTCAATTACATGGAGGATTTCACCATGAGCTGATAACATTTGGAGGACCACTGGAAAACCTGAGAGTACTGGACAGCTGTTTCGTCCTAGTTTGAGACTCTTCAGCAGTACGCACCCACCGACAGGGTTTGAACCCAGAACCTTCTGGTTACAAGGCGAGCTAGCTCGTAGACCATTAAGCCAGCCATTGAACTCGATCCAATGGTTCTTGAATTCTAACTTCTGCCAATTCGTGACATAGCACGACCATTTCGCAATGTCTTCTTCGATGAGTTACTGCCTCATCTTCAACCTACTGTACCCTACTGGTCACGGCTTCCCACTAGAACCTCAGGTTGACTGCCTGAACAGGGCCAGTCACTAGTGAGCTGAAGAGTCCCAAACTAGGACGAAACAGCTGTCCAGTCCTCCATTTTTTCGTCTCCTATAGTTCTCAAACTGATATCAGTTCATGATCCAACTTGAAACACAGTGGTAGAATTTAAGTTGATTTCATATAGCACACAGTGACTGAAACAGTGTTAATGAGAGGATAACGTTTTGTGCACAATTTATTGCTGCTCATAATCATATTAACGCATT
This sequence comes from Trichobilharzia regenti, assembly GCA_944472135.2. Taxonomy (NCBI): domain Eukaryota; kingdom Metazoa; phylum Platyhelminthes; class Trematoda; order Strigeidida; family Schistosomatidae; genus Trichobilharzia; species Trichobilharzia regenti. The sequence continues at coordinate 44,019,397 of OX235267.1, forward strand.
AATCACAAGACTTGATAACTTGCTTTATATAGTCCTATTCCCTGTCGTTTTTTACTGCAGTTTTTCACATATTCAGTATATGCATTTTGTAATTCCAACTGCACGCGTTTGGTGTTGATCTAATGAACGCATATTCGATGATCAGTCTGTATTTCCGCCGAATTACAACATAAATCCTCAATTATTATTATTTCATTGGGTTCTGAGTGGAATATAGGGCTTAAACAACACACCTCCACTTTGTTCTATTTTCTGCTAACTTCTTCACTTGTGTCCACAATTGCCCATAATCTCTAAACTCCTCCTTCAACTCGCACCATCTCCTCCATGTCATCTTCACACCGACGAACCAGTAATCGCTTCGCATTGAGATTCACTTGGGCTATGGTCTGCCTGCATTCCGCGCGATGTCATTCGACAGCCTTCTGAACGTAGGCCCGATAAATTCACCTCCATTTTCTCCTACATATTCGTTGAGTGATCGGCTCTCGCTTATTGGTTTGTTCTCAACCAGAGCTTCGTGTTGCTAGTTCTTTCTAACTGGCGGGTCAGCCAGTCGGCCATTTGATCTTCAGTATGGATCCAGCCAACAAAAGTGGCAGCTGTTGATAAGAGTCTGCAACGGGCTGTCGGGAATGCTTCTCGTGATGCCCATGCAGTGCAAGTTTCTGACCCATACAGAAAATGCAACTGGCTGGCTTCACATTTGTGTTGAATAGAATCTGAATCTAGTTGCTTATGCTGGTTGGCTGAGTGAAACGGAAGATTTCCGAACTGGTGTCACGTTGATAGAGGCGTATGTTGCCTTTCCGATTCTGGCTGGCTGACTAGCTTTGACAACTTTATTCATGCTGTCCGACTGCCTGTGTTTGAAACCGTACCGCATAGGTGAATGAAGTAAACTTTGTCAAATCTCTCCGGTTGATGGCGATTGGTGATGGTTGTTGTTGTCGCTGTTGGTTGGTTGGCTGGTTGGTTGGTTATCTTCATTACCTCCGTCTTCTATATGTTCATCACCTTGAGTCCTGTCTTCGCTTCCAGCTTGATTCTTTAGCCAGTTTGTTGGTTTCCGCCTGCCTCTAAATCTTCAAGTTTTTATGACATTAGACATAAATCATCCACACGGGAAATCCAGATTTTCCAGCATCGTCTTATCGGTAGTGCAGCGTACTCCTGTCCCCTGGCTCCCAACAGTTTGACGCATGATCCAGTCCACCACGATTAAAAATATCACCATAGGTGATAATAGGCAGCCAGAATTTTCTTACCCCTGTATTCACTTTAAAGATAGACTTCGCTGAGTTTCCCGTTGTTGATAACCTGACTCGTGTCATTGTCATATGTCCAACTGTTGAATGAAGTTGATAAAGACTTAAGGTACGCCGTAGTGTTGAAGTAGTTTCCAAATTACGTCTTGATCAACGCTGTCTGCCAATGACTGCCATTCTATGCCTTGTTCTGTGATGACGATTCGCAGAATTGCAATTTAATCAGCACATGATTTGCATTTAGTGAATCTATACTATTGTGTGAATGCATTGTAATGACCAGTCTTTTTTCAGATTTTCAACTATTGGTTTGTAGGGATTTGGTTGATTGGTTACAGGATTTCATCATGAGCTGACATTGGTTAGAGAACCATTGGAAAACCTGAGAAAAAACGGGACAGCTGTTTCGTCTTAGTTTGGGGCTCTTCAGCAGTATGCACCCACCGAAGTTCAGATTATTCCACGCTGATCACCTAGTGTAATCTATGTAACTGACTTCATAGTCATTAAACAAAATTTAGTGAATTATATTAATTTTCTTTACTGAATCTATTGGATTTTTCAAGCCGATAAAGTTCATCTTCGTGTGAGTTGGTTGGTTGAAAATCCCGACCAAATTCCAGCCTTCTTAAGAACCCTATGCATACTATTATTATTACTACTAGTCCTTTGAGTTCCGAGTGTAACAGTGTACGGCTTCAACAGCACATCTCCGTTGCATCCTGTTCTCTCTATGATGCTCTGTATAGGTGGCTATACAACTGCCTATAGGTTCTAGTCCCTCCTCCTCCTCCTAACATTATTTCTTCCATGTCAGTCTCAAAGCGACGCCCAGTTATTCGTTCCCCATTCATTTTCGATTCACTTAATGATCTCCTCAACATGTTTCCTATCCATCTCTATTTTCTTCGACATATTTGTCCAACAAGTAGCTTTTGATTGGTCCAGAGTTGACTTCCAGTGTTTCTTGTTGCCACTTCTTTCTAACCAGCCATCTGATCCTCAGTATGAAGCCAGAAAGGGAAGCAACCGTTGATAAAAGTTTCCAGTAAGCTGTTGGAAATGTATTTTTGTGACCCGCGCAACAAATTTCTCAGACATAAAGAAGAAATCAAATAATATTAGTGTCACAAAATTGGAATCTCAATCTCTGTTCTGAGTTCAGAAGATTTCCAAACTGATTTCTTAGTGATGAAGGTGTCCGTCTTGACTTTTTAATTCTGGCTTTCACATACTCCTCCGTGCTACCTATAGCTAAATCAATGCAGCCCAGATATGTGGGGGGGGGGAGTAGTGACTTCTTTCAGATTTATTGCGTTAGTAATGGTTGGTGTTTGTTGATGTTGTTGTTTAGTTGATTATCTTCATCACATCCGTCTTCCCTATGTTTAGTTGAAGTCCTGACTTTACTGCCAACCTCTTCTTCCAACTTGTTGCTTGTCACCTACAAGTTTTCGAATGTGTGTGTGTGACATTAGACGTGAATTGTCGGCGAAGTTCAGATCTTCTAGAGTCTTCTCACTCGCCACAGTCTCCAGCACGATACAGTCCATCACAATCAGAAATAGGATAGGGTGATAGCATTCAGCCTTGTCTTACTTCTGTCTTCTTCACTTCAAAGCCTTCTCTGGGTTTCCTCTTTGTGAATCACCTAACATTTAGTATCGTCATAGAGCTGCTGTTGAACTCATACACGCTGATAACCTCACCTAATTTATTCACCCGTCTTAAGCCTAGAAAAGAGTGGAAGTTAGGCATGAGCATGACGACCCTGTTGGGAAAAAATCAATCCAATCGCCACTTCAAATCTTTAGGGCATAGCAAAAATATAGTATGTTCAATAATTAACTAAAATTAAGTATTTTAAACCTAGAGGTTGGCGCTATATATATATTGCCTTGTATGCATTTAACGCCCTATATTTAAAAAACCCCATTTATTTATTTTAAACAAAGTAAATTCCGGTGAACAGTAAGTAGATTTATTCAATTTCAACAATGAAAAATGGCGTCCCAATTGTACAATTTAAAGAAAGCTGATATTAAATTTTATATCCTTTTCTATCTATTCGTGTTTTCACTTGAATAATAATAATAATAATGATTATAATAGTATTAGTAATAATAATAACAATACTAATATTAATAATCATATTAATAACGGTAATAGTCTGGTTTAAACATTGTTGTTTATTTCTCTTTGAAAACAATTAAAGCGAAGATAATAAACAATAATAATAATGATAACAATAGTAGATTTTTCAAGTGGAATTGTGTTTTGTTTGTAATCTTTCTCGTCTTGCCTATTATCTATTGCAAAAACAAATATATACGCCCATATATATATATATATATATATATATATATATATATATATGTAAACCAATTGACGTATATCTCTAGGTATTGGTTCATAAGAATCTGATTGATATCCGCTTTGTTGACGATCAGTTAGACAGCCAGCTATTGGAAAGCCAGAGGGGAGTCCTGAACAGGTGTCTCGCACTAGTTTTGAACTTTTCAGCTGTACACACCCACCACCAGGGTTCGAGCTCAGGATCTTCTGGTTACAGGTCAACTTCACTACTGGGACAAGATGTGATGTGGCCCATAGATTCTAGCTTTCGACAAATTCGTGATTATGAAACCGTAATACTTCCAGCTAATGTCATTGGCAAGTAACTGATTTCTCACATCAGTTGGTTGGTCGAGCGAGTTATGACTTCTCACTAGAACTCAGAATAACTCTCGGTGTATACAGCGAGTCAGTGAGTGTGTTTCAGACCAATTTTGGAGTGTTTACTTGCTGGTATTCGATAAGTAACAGATTTGTCCACTAAATGACATTAGTTAGGAAATCATTTGGAAATCAGGCAGTACTTGACCGATGTTATGTCGTAGTATGGAACTTTTCAGCAGTAATCAGTTACCGGAGTTCGTATCCAGGACCTTGCGGTTACAAGGTAAACTATTAGATCATCCAACAACTGGGATAGTGATTGGATTCCTTTCCAGGGTATGGAAGATTATAAATTTCACCTTGTAATCTGGAGATAATATTTGTGACTTGCTATAGGATGGAGTTTCCTGGAGTGAGTTCTAGTAAGAAGTCGTGACCAGTGAGGTCCAATTAGACGTCACGTGTGTGGATGGATGTCCCACCAACGACAATGGCTGGGGTCGCGCTAAATCATGAATTAGTATAAGTTAGAATTCATGAGCCATTAAATCGGGTCACAGTGGCTGGCTGAATGGTATACGAGCTTACCATGTAACTGGAAGGTCCTGGGTTCGAACCCCACTGTGATGGGTGCGTACTGGCGATGATTCCCGAACTAGGATGAAACAGCAGCTGTCCAGTACACCCTGGTTTTCAATGGTTCTCTAACTGATATCAATCCGTGATCAACTCGTAAAAACATAACTAATCCTTAGAAACCAAACTATAGAAGATCTGAAGATCGTTATTTCTATTCCTCTCGACGGGTTGATGAAAAGTTCCAAATTAAGACAAAGCAACTGTTCAATACTTCTTGATTCCCAGTGGTTCTGTAATTTATGTGTCAGTTGTTTCTTCTAAAATACTCTGATGATAATCACCTTTACAAAATGCTTATTATTCAGTCACCCAAGTATTTCCTCCAAAAGGATTCATAAAAGTCATCTAGTAAGAGAGAAAACAAATAATAAAAGTTTGTTAATAACTAGGTGAAGATGCCGAATTTATTCTCTCTCTATATATGTGTACGGTCTTCCTTAGTTTGAATGTGTGTCATGAATACATAACACGAGAGAATTAATTAATTACTTTATTCAATATTCCATTGACTTTTAATAAATGTCATTGATTTAGTGTGAAGAAAACAAGCAAATAAAGAAACATGAGTGTTTAGGATTAAAACAGAAAGTAAATATTGAAGGATAAACTAACCATTAATTGTACAATCTTGAATAGATACCTATAAAAAATAGTTGGGATCTCTAAGCATATCCTAAGTCGAAGGTGATAGGGATGGTGATGGGGAATACGCTGAGAAGATAGACTTTTAAATGATACTAGATACCAAGTTGTGATCTGCAAGCTGCGCACATTCTCGATTCAAGGGAGAGAAGCAAGCTGTATAAGAATGGGAATAAGAGCAGGGAGGAACTTCGAAGACGATATGCCAATCAGTTGGTAGTAGTTGGATTCCGAAAAGCCAAGAAAGATGAACAACTTCAGAAGGGCCACAAAATCCTCACAGCTGAGTTTGATGAAATCACTACGTTGAAAGAAAAACAGCTTGATACTTCTAAGCTTGGTTTCAACGACGATGTTATTCGAGATATCCAATCAGATGATCAATTCGTGAGGGCTAGGGCAGTCCATCTTTACAGAAAATCTCTGTCAATAACGAAAGATCCTCCAATTGAAGAATTTTGCAAGAGAGGAGTTATCAGTATTCCCATTTCACTGTTGAGCTCTACACATGATGATCTTGTTTATGAGGCAGCCTGAGCACTGATGAATGTTGCTTCTGGAGCTAGTCGGCACACGAATTCTCTGGTTGACTGTGGTGCAGCTTCGGAGCTAATACGGCTTATTAGTCATCCTGCCATCTGTATAGCAGAGCAAAGTGTGTGAGCTCTTGGAAATATTGCGGCTGATAGGGTGAGTGCGTCGGTAGCACAGCGGTTAGGGCGCTCGCCGATCATGCACACGGTCCGGGGTTCGATCCCCGGCCACGGACGCACTCCTTTACCTCACCAAGACAATAATAAGACTGGTAAAGAGGAAAGGCTAAGCATGAGGCTAGCAACCCCATCCTGTAAAAATAAACACCACTGGTACAGAAACTTCAAGCCTCTAGCTTGAAGCCCTACGTTCCACCAGGGGAGTGAATGAAAAAAGACACCAGGTTGTCAAGTGGAGTCTCAACAGGCAATAACGAGGTGGGCATGGCTTCAAGGACGACCTATAGAGGATTAGGTGATGAGGAGTTGAAGGAAGAGGAGGAGGAGGAGAAGAAGAAGAAGGAGGGGAAAGCTTCTGGGCAGTGTTCCACTCTGAAGGCAAAGAGTAAAAATAGTAATAATAATAATTCATCAAATCTTCTTCAGACTTCATTAATTTGTCAACTCCTACTACTGAAATACATGTTGAAAGGTTTTTTATTATTAAAATAAAACATAAAACAATTGAATCAATTAGCTAATTACAAAAAAAAATAGAAAATGTTTCACAATAATTTAAACAGATACATATAAGGGATAAGGGGATTAACTTATCACAGGACGACTTTTTGACTCTCTCTATATATATAATACAGTTATTATTCCTTTGGGTTCCGAGTGAAATATAACGTTTCAACGACACATCGCCACTTCCTCTCGTTTCCTTGCTGCAGTCCTGCTTAGTTGTCTCAAAGACTGTCTATAATCTATCATCTCTGGCTCACACGATCTCCTTCATGTCACCCTCTAAGCGACTCCGAACTCGTGATTTCGGATTCGGATTCAACAATGACCTGACATTTGGTGTCACTCAGTGGTCTCCTCAGATATTTTTAGTAAAAACGAAAAAGAATTGAGCAAAGAATATCCTTTTCGATAATTTCATCTTATGGCTCTACGATTATATATATATATATATATATATATATATATATATATATATATATATATATATATCGGAAAAGCAAGACAAGCTTTCATTACTCTCAAACCTGTGTGGAGGTCAACAGCAATCAGCATCAAAAATAAGATCCGAATTTTCAACTCCAATGTAAAGTCAGTGCTACTATACGGATCAGAGACTTGGCGAGTCATAAAGAGCATCTCAAACAAACTTCAAACCTTCATTAACAACTGTCTCCGCTCAATACTCAAGATCAGATGGCCAGAAAAGATCAGCAACAGGGATCTCTGGCAATGGGCGAACCAATCAGGAACCGATTGTGAAACAAATAGGCAGGAAGAAATGGAGATGGATTGGCTGGCCGTACTCTGAGGAAACCATCAAGTGAGTGACATCACTAGACAAGCCAACGCTCGATTGGAACCCGAAAGGGAAGCGGCGAGTTGGTCGTCAGTGCAAGGGTGACTTGGAGGAGGTCATGTGAAGAGGAGATGAAAGCATGTAGACAGACCTGGAGCGGGGTGAAAAAGTTGTCAGAAAACCGAAGTCAATGGAGGTGCTCAGGTGAAGCCCTATGTTCCTCTAGGAACTAAAGGATACAATAATAATAATATAATAATATATATAACAATAATGGCGATTTTTAAATCCTATCGATTTTTTTGTGTAAGATCGATGGAATCGCAGTTCAGGAAAGATGTTTGAGTTATCATAAGCATAAAAATGTAATAACAAACAGAGTATCAAATGAAACTAAGGAATTTTCCACAACAAATCGACGACGACTTAAACCTTAATGACCTGGGAGGTGATAACAGTGTCTGAACCAACTTCTTCTGGATACATCAGTTAGGTATTTTTTATTTTGGATCTAAATGGTCTTAGCAATATGTAGTAGACGAACTCTTAAGATAAAGCTAAGAATATTTGGCATGTATTAGATGACTTTGAAAGCCTCTTTAACATCAATCTTGTGCTCTGTATCCACAATATGAGATAGAATAGTGCTATGAATGGATTTTGTTTGTCCTCAACTTAACCACTCAGGATAATGTTCGGAAATTCGATGAGAAACACACCTAATTGTACGGTCTATTTATTGACTCCACAGGAACAGTCAAATTAATAGATACACACAGAAGAGACGAAGTTAGGCAGTTTATCTTTCGCATCCGTGCCATCTTTTCCGTAGTTGAAAAGGGGGTGCCACCCAGATAAGTGATAAAGATGACTTCTTTTCAACTTCTTCCATTGCTTTGATTAGTACTTGCTGTTGTTGTTCTTGGTTGGGTGGTTGATTGTCTTCATCATCTCTGTCTTCTCTGTGTTCACACTGAAGTTGACCAAATTATTCATATTAAATACTGAATAATTATTTCAAGGTTATTCAAACTAATTATTGATTGTACCTGTCGTACTATATCTACGATCAAATCCCTTTTAAATTCATCATTAATCAAAACTAATTGCAATATCGCGATGTAAACTTCTTCGCAGACCGACATCTGTTACAGGATTACTGGATATCAAGAACAACTAGAAAGCAGCTTAGTCCCAGTTTGGGAATTTTTAGGTTACGAAGCCAGCCCGTTCACCATTTAACCACTGGGTTGGAATTCATCAGTCAGGGGATTCTAACTTCTGTCAGTTCACGATGTGGCGCTATCGTCAACCAATAGCATTTGTTCCACCCTAACATGGTCGACTTCATCAGTTAAAACTTCTAAGTTTATTGACGGAATCTTTACTGAAAGTAATCGAAATCCCCAGATAACCTGATTTCTGAGCAACTACAATGTATCAGTATACATTATTACATGAATAGACACAAAAAGTGTTTACCCTTTTCCTTTCTCAGCTGTTTCATAGAACTTCTTTCATAGGTAAAAATGGTTTTCGGGTGTTCTCTAACCGATGCCAATCCGTGGTCCAACTCGAAAAACCAATTTAATCCTTATAAAAACAACTCTTGAAAATTAATCTGAGGCTCCCTAGTAATTTGCCAGAGGACGAAGTATCCTGGAGTTCTAGTGAGAAGTCATGACCAGTTAGGTCTATCCAGTCGGCAGTGAGAATAGATTTCCCACGCGACGACGTTGCTTGGTGGTCGCGCCAGAAGCTCACGCATTAGTAGAAGTTATAATTCATGGGCTGGCCATTGAATCAGGTCCCAGTAGATAAATAGTCTACGACCTTGCCTTATAACCAGAAGCTTCTGGGTCTGAATCCATGTAGTGGGTGCCTACTGTCGCCGTGTCTTAAACTAGGATGAAACAGCAGCTGTCCAGTACTCCCTGGTTTTCAGTGGTTCTCTAACTGATATCAATCCATGGTCAAACTGAAAAAATGGGAAAATTCAGTGAATTTATCCTTACTTTTCTTAAACACTGAAGTCACCTTAATTCATCATGCATTAAAGTAATATCACTTCATTGACATACGACTAATTTAGGTAGGCTTACGGACACTTCAACTTCTAAATCCAGTAAGTAACCAATCAAATCCCTGCAAACAAATACTTGATTTAATTAATCTAATTCTTACTAGCAACTCACTCCACACAGGAATCTATTCGAAGTTCTAATGGGAAATTGTAAACAGCTGAGTCCAGCAAGTCAGATAAAAGAAGAGTTGGCGGTCGCGCTATATTTATATCGCGAATCAGCAAATATCAGAATCTATGAGGCGTTGGATTTCAGTCCAAATTAATCACCAGTCATTGAATTTGGCCTTCTAACCTAAAAATCCTAGTTTTAATCCATGATAGTAAGTGTCGTGGATGCATACTACTGATGGAAAGAGTCCCAAACTAGGACGAAACAGCTGTCCAATACGCTCTGTCGATTTTCACAGTGATTCCGTAACTGACATTAAAATTCGTGATCAAATTTGAAACAGATCAAGTTCCCCCCCCCCTACCAAAAAAACTAATTCACAACTGAATTCGACATATTTTTTCGCAATGTCTCGTCTCGGTTATAAGAATTGTCCACTGTCCCTATTAAGCACTTAACAGTGATTCCACATACATTGTCCCTTATATTATTATTATTGTTATTATTACTGCATACGTATGATTCATCCACCTGTTTTCACCTGTTCAACAAAATTTGTATTAATACTTTTTATAAATACTGTTCCATACATATTTCATTAATTTAACAATCAAAACTTTTTGCATTATTATCAAAACATTTATATAATACTTGTTTGTATTGGGAGATCTCAGCTGGTAGGAAGGAAGTGTCAGGTACCTCATGAATGTAGCCTTTGCAGATGGTATTCGTTTGTGTCTAGAAATTTGTAAAACTGACTAAATAAACAAAGAATATTCAGATTTTCGATAAACCTCCACTTCGTCAGGTTCTACAAGTTATGAAACCGTGATAATTCGAGAAATATTGTTATCAGTTAGAGAACCATTGGAAAACCAACAGATAGTACTGGACAGCCAGCTGTTTCATCCAACTAGTTTGGGACTCTTCAGTAGTATGCAGCCGCTATGCTCCTAACCCAGGACCTCTTGGTGACAACACAAGTTTTGTAGACCGTTAAGCCACTAGGAACCAATCCAGTGGTCACGTTATGTCATGAATTGGCAGGTGCTAGAATTCATGGGCCATTGGTTGAATGGAGTCCCCGTGGCTGAACTATTTACGAGCTCGCTAGCCTTGTAACCAGAAAGTCCTGGGTTTGGACCCCGGTGGGTGCGTACTGATGAAGAGTCCCAAACCGTGACGAAACAGCTAGTTGTCCAGTACTCCCAGGTTTTCGAATGGTTATCTGACCGATGTCAGCTGATTGATGATTTCCTCCAACCAATCAAACAAAGAAACACCTTACAAAATCAATACTTGGAAAAAATTGTTCCTATTAACAACATCAATGTTGTTTTAAATTACGTTGAATCAATAGTTCGTATCAGTTGATTACATTTAAAAAGCATAAGAAAGAGAAACAGAGATAATATGAATCAATATAACGTTAACATGATTGAATGTCAGATAATTCAAAGGAAGTAACACATGAGTTATGGATTTATAGGCAAGAAAGAAGGCTGGAGTACCACTAGTGACTGACTGGACTTGTGTTTTGCTTACAAAGAACTCCAGATAAGTCAAGTAAATTTCATTGGCCAATGCTTTTTGGAGTATTCACTATCCTCATCACCTTCAGTACTTTATTTCATACCCGATGGATTGTGACAGAAAAAGACTGTTCAGTGCTAGCCATCTTTATGGCTTTTTTAGACCAACCAGGTGATCCAGTAGAGAACTTGATAGTTTTCACAACACCTCCGTTTAACCGCACTGGCAAGTGTTCTTGAGCATAACAAATTAAGCAACTAACGGCCAATATAACTGGTTTCACAGCGATAGCTGTCTCTTTGTGAACAAGTCAGTAAATATTAAGGTGGTGGGAGGAAGGATCATAGGAATTGGTTACTTGTCGAAAATGCTTGTATCCCATTCTGGACAGATGACCACTTTTGGTAGCTTTAAAATCCCCACACCCGCTCATCCACATTAAGTGTAATACAAGAAGAAGCTTTCAGTTAATATGGTTAATGTGAACTGGGCGTTTGGTTTGATATTTATGAAACTTGTGATATCTGTCAAAAACTGATGATTTGAATTGCTGAAAGGGATTCATTGGATCGTATGAAACTACATACTACTGATAGACTGTGATGGATAGTGGTTTACTGATCACATTGACCAGTAATGACTGTTTGCCAGGCATATCTAAGACACTCTAAACACCGGACGGCCATTTCTCCCGTTTGGGACCAAGGTCAACAATGGTGTTAGTATTAAACTATAAGTTTCATTTATCCGGTTTTTAAAGTGAATCTGAGGCTGAAGCTTCTGGGCCCAGAAATAGTGCCCTCTAGCTGGATTGTTGACAGGTCGGTGTTCCAAAGACTGAATACAAGTTTTTTTCTGGATTCACTATAATTAGTCCCCTTCAAACTCTTCAGTACACCTGATTGTAACTTCTTTGACATAATTTTCAAATGACTGATGTAGTTCTTGATGTAAAGCATAGACTGATTGAACTCATAAGTTGATGTAATGAAGTTATATATATCCAAACCAAGTTCACTTTTAACGGTTTGAAAAAATTTGGGCATTGTGTATATGATATTCATTATAATAGAGGTTTTTTGTATTTCCCAATGAATGAAAAAACAAAACGAGATTGTTTTTACTCGTTTTGTTTTTTCATTCATTGGGAAATACAAAAAACCTCTATTATAATGATGTAATGAAGGTTTATGACATGCAATTCAGGTCCTGGTTCTTTATGACAATTTCATCTGTGTACAGCATTAACTTACTCTTTTGTATAATTTATTTTGCTAAAGTTTCACAGTATTATACTGTAATATTTACTGATGATATTGTGAGAACAATTTATTTCTCATAATCATATCAAGGCACTCCTCATACAACTTTCTAACTTCGTTTATATAATTCCATTATTTTTTATCTCTTGGCTGGATTGGTAGTAGTATTTTCCATATTTCTGATATGAATGATAAGTCATTCCATTGCACGTGTTCGGTGGTGTAGATTCTGTGAACAAAGATTCAATAATCACCCTCTCTCTCTCTCCGCTTATTTGTTTTTCTTTTTTTTCTTTCCTTCACGTTCCCCAATGGAACATAGGGCCTCAAGCTGGTGGCTTGAAGTTTCTGTAGCAGTGTTTATTTATTTTACAGGATGGGGTTGCTAGCCTCATGCTCAACGTTTCCTCTTTACCAGAATTATTTCTGGCTGAGCGAGGTGAAGGAGTGCGTCCAGTGGCCAGGGATAGAACCCCGAACCATGTGCATGGTCGCCAAGCGTCCTAACCACTATGCCACCGACACACCTACACTTATTTATATATATATATATATTACCTTCATAGAATTTCAAACTTCTCCCACCCTATTGTGTGGTTGTATGTTAATGCAAGGAGTGCAATCGCTGAGTTTTTTTTTCAAATTACTTATCTTCATACGATCAATTATTCTCACCTTAGCTAGACTCTTATGTTCTGATAATCTCACTACTTCTGATCTACTAGTTTGACCTATGTAGTTGACTTAACTCATAGTCATTGCAAGGTATTTTGTAAATTATATTATTTTGTCTGTCTAATTGGGTCTACCGCATCCTTTAGCCTACAGAGCTTGTCCTACCTGAGTGAGTGTATAGATTTGAATGCCACCCTAATTCCTCCTTTTTTTGAGAATCCTACATAGGAAATGCCTCGGATTGCCCCCAGTTTATATGACATAATTGTAGATGCCCTGTATTCGCTCTAATTTATGTTGTCATTATTAGTTTCACCATCATTTTTATTTTACTTTTTACCTTTTCTGATCTTCCTAATGAATTTTATAGGGTAGTTATTCAACATCAGCGCTTCTTCTATCTGCTTTATTTCATCATTTAGGTCCTTTCTTGTACTACTTAGTGCTACTGTTCGGTTTGTTAGACACTCAACTAAGCCTGTGTTCACAGACAGATAACGGATGCGATGAATTAAAGTCTAAATAGCTAAATTCTTATGAACGCTAGTGTGTAGTTTACCTTCTATTCGTTTTATTTTACAATCTAACATAGCTAATTCCCCTTGTTTATTTTCTGATTCAGGCGTGAATTTTATTCCCTCTACTAGCGAATTTATATGTGTCAAGAAGCTAGAGGTGATATGTTCTGTTTTTAACACTGTGAGTGAAAGTGTCTTCCACATATCTCCACTATATAATCTGTGGAGTAGGATTAAATGTATTAAGAACAATATTTTTGCAGTTGTCCATAAATATATTCGCTACAATAGAGGATATTAATGATCTGATTGCTACACCTTTTGTTTGTCTATAAATTTTGCCCTGGAATTTAAAGATGGTAGATGTGAGGCATAACTGAATTCTTAAAATAATTTCCTCAGTGGCTAGCTTCGTCCTACGACTAAGTTCGGGATTAGAAGTTAACTCCCTTTTAACTGCTTCTACACCCATATTGATTAGCATATTAGTATAAAGACTAGTTATACCAAAACTAACCATTTTTTTTCATTGTTCTCTAATTGCTCGAAACGTCATCAGTAAATATTACTGCATAACTCTGTGAGAACTTATCAGAATAAATTTTACCCTCAATCGAATTATACTCTACCACAGTGCACAAGTGTTTCTAATTCTTATATCAGTAATTAGTAATGAACCATTCAATAAGGAAAATCATATCATAGTTATACATTCTTATCCACTCATTAAATTTCGCCTAGGTCAGAAGAGGAGAATAAATTGTTCTGATTGGTTGTTGGTGGTGATTGTTCCAACCAAGGTTAAACGCTGGGACAAAAAAATTGTCCAATAAGATTATTTCATTTTCTTAAAATGGAGCTATTGACTTAAAATGCTGATTTCATTTTCTGATAGCGTCCTATCTCAATTTGCATCACTTCACACACTAGTAGTACTACTACTTATAGTCGATTTAAGTAGACAGAAATTCAGTTTTTCACCGTTATTCAATTTTTAGGCCAGAATAGAAGAAAAGTCGTTCGTTGAGAGTCTCTCTCAATGAAATAATCCAAAACAATGCACAGTAACTTATTTACTGTAAACAGGATAATAGTAATAATAACAGTTGAAAACGAATAATTTGCATCTACTTATATTCTTATTTCAGCTGTAGTACGAAGAAAGTGTGTTAATGATAATAATAATAAGCATAACTTCCATGTTCCCAGTGTGTGTGTGTGTGTGTGTGTGCGTGTTTGTGGATGTATATTTCAAGATAAGAGGATTAATTATTATTATCTATCTGTACATCCATTAAATGAACTGTGCACTCATGTGTAATGCATGATAGTAATGCCGAATGCGTATAGCCACCACCTTCACCTTCACACACACACACACACACTATATATATATATATATATATATATATATAACACTCTAGATAAGGGCTAACTCAAAGCTACTCGTGGCTGAGCTAAGCTGATCTACTGAAAGAGGAAAGAAGCCATAGAAAAAGGCCACATTCCCCTAACATCCTTTCCCCACCACACCCCACCTGCCAGTAGGAATAACGAATAATTAATTAGGCAGTTTTGTTGATGGAAGCAAAATCGAATAAAAGATAATTCTATGCAATTACAGTATATACAGCCAATTTATTGGATTCAACTTTAAAAAATAAATAGGAAAATCAGAGGGTGGAGGTGCGGTGTGTATGTGTGGAAAAATGATAATAATTACAAATCTGAGTGGTGTGTATTTGTGTGTGTGTGTTAGCTCATGTTTGCTCATTTAACGGCAACAAGGTTAGAAAGGAGATGTTGCTGTTGGTGAGTGTTGGCGATATATATGGATGGATAGATGGAGTGTGGAGGTGGCGTGAGTCGGACATGGGAAGGTGTGCAGTTGTGTGGAGTGGGGCAGTTAGGTGAGATGAGGTGAGATAGATGATGATAGAATAGATAGATGTATATATATATATATATATATATATATATATATATATATATATATATATATAATTTCTCGAGACAAATCCATTCAATCATTATTCATCACACTCTAATTATTCAAATGGATAATAAGCTTACAAAAAGAGATAAATTTGAGCAGTGCACAAGAGAATAGTGTAAATAGGAGTATTATGCGTCCTAGGGTAAAAAAAGAGCGATAAATTATTATTGAATTTATCACACTCCTGACAGTTTGTACACTTATCACAATGATGTTATCTTTTCTAATTTCAATGTTAATGTATATATGTATATATATGTAGGTATAGTTATCAGCGTATTCGCTATACATTATTTGAACTAAATAATGTAAAAATAAAAATGTCTAGTTATTTTCTAGCTGTTGTTGTTTCAATCAAAAGACGAGTGAAAAATACAATAATAATAATAGTCATAGTAATAATAGCTGTTGGTATTGTTGTTAACATAATAGTAGGCTATTTGACATTTTCATTCTTTGTAAATAATATCTATTGTTACAGTATTTATCCTATTATTATTATTATAATAACTGTAAATGGATGTAACTAAAAGCTTTTAAGTGTATAATAAATGTAAATCGAATAGTATTCAACTAAATACAGAAATATGTATATATGCATATATAGTATATATATATAATCCCTGATAATAACAGCAGTAGTAGGTAGTAATTTGTTTATCTATTCATTGCATTGCCTATTTTGAGGGGTATTGATTTTATTGACTCTTTCTGCATACAGCCATGTTAGTCTTGCTTATAATTCTAATAAAAATCAATCAATTTAAAAGTTTAGCTGCATGTGCTAGACTTGTCAAATATGCGTATATGCACACTTCTACTTCTTTGACCAGTTTGTCAGTTTTCAACAAACTACACGCAGTTATAACGGATGAGGATGTCAAATTGAGAATCGAGAATCGGGAAGGCAAGCGAGAAACACATTCATCAACCAACCTGAAACCAATCTGGAAATCTTCGTCACTCAGCTAGCATCAAGAACAAAATTCGGTCGGATTTTCAATACAAACAACGTCAAGTCAATCAGCTCTTCTATACGGATCAGAAACTTGGCGGGTGGGTCACAAAGAATATTTCCACCAACAGCCTGTTGCAGACCTTCATCAACCAACAACTGTCTTCGCTGGATCTATACTGAAGATCAGATGGCCGGGCCGAGCCGGAAAGAATCACCAACATGAACTAATGGCTGGGAACAAACAAGACAAGAAGCAATCGCCAACTAACAAATATGCAGGAGAAAGTGGAGATGGATTGGACACTCGTGACTAAGGAGGCCGCCACTGGGTGACATCGCGAACGCGTCAGACCATCGCTCGAGTTGAACCAGGCCGAAAAAGAAGCGGCGAGTGAGACGTCGGTGTGAGGGTGACATGGAGGAGATCGTGTGAAGAGAGAGGAGTTGAAAGAGTATGGACTAACATGGATGCAGGTGAAAAGTACGGCAGAAGGAAGAGAGAAGTGGCAAGTGGAGACATGCAGTTGAAGGCCTATGTTCCACTCGGAACCCAAAAGAATAATAACAATAACTTAATTAAATTATTATTATTATTGTTCTCTTGGAATCCGAGTAGAGAATAGGGCTTAAATAACACATCACCACTTTCTTCTATTCTCTGCTTTCCTCTTCAGCTGGTCAGGCTCACGATTGTACATAATCTCTAATCTAGTCTTCCAGCTGACACGATCTCCACTGACCACCCACTCTCCACTTCCCAGTTCGACTCTACTAGGGCAGTGGCCTGCATTCCGCGCGATTTTACTTGACGGCCTCCACAACCTATGCCCGATCCACCCATCTCCATTTTTGGCTATATATTTGTTGAGTAATTGGCTCTTGATTGGTCAGTTCCCACCCAGAATTTCTTGTTACTAATTCCTTCTGACCGTTTGATTTTCAGAATGCAGCCAGTCAGAGAAGGGGGCATCCGTTGATAAAAGTCTGCGATAGGCTGTTTGAAATCCTTTTAGTGATATAAACGCAGTTCAAGTTTCTGACTCATATAGAAGAACTGACTGACTGACTGACTAACTTCACATTTGTGTTGAATAGAATCCGAATCTTTTTGTATATGCTGACTAACTGAGTGAAGCAAAAGACTTCCAAACTGGTCTGATGTTGATGAAGGCGTGTCTTGCCTGCACGATTCTGGATGATTTTGACATATATATATATATATATATAAGCTTGATTCCACACCGTATTTATGGTACAAGTATGGAATTTTTGGCATGTGATATCGCTAGCTCAATTTCGCAGACCGACGATTGATATCGGGTTTGCGTCGGCAGGGGATGGAACCCCGGACCCTGTGCATGGTCGGCGAGAGTCCGAACCGCTATGCCACCGATGCACATATATATATATATATGTTTCTTAGGCGGCCTATTTAAAACTTGGGCTACCAAAAACCACCGTCATTAAATATATCGCATACAATTTCTCTTCTTCAGTTTGTTTTAATCTACTAAAATATGACCTCCTGATGGTATTATCTACTCTCACAAGTATTTGAAATATTTACAACCTATTGATTCGTCATATTTCGACTAAACATGACATGAAGCGAACCTGTGGATGTCAACGAATCTCAATACATGAAATAACTGTTCCAGAGTTATGTTCCTGAATCTCAGCAATGTACTCTGGAACTTTCTATAATTGACTTTTAACCAAATGTCGTGCATTTCTCGAAGAAGGCAAAGAAGGAATATCACATAAGCGATTGGTTTTCGTTTCAGATCAGACAGCGTTGTGTCACTGAATTTACTGCCCTGGACAAAGATAAACCTGGTAATAAATTCCCTTGAAAATTTTGCACATTATATAGATACTATTTAGAATATTGCCATTATATATATATATATAGAGAGAGAGAGAGAGATGTCATAAATGGGTGCGTTAATCTTATTATTATTCCCTTAGGTTCTTAGTGGAACATGAACCTTCAACATTACATCTCCATTTCATCCTCTTCTCTGTAGTCGCTCTTAGCTAACCTTACGATTGCCCATAAGCTTTAGTGTCCTCCTCACACGATTTCCACAATGTTCCTGTGGAGCTAAGCCCAACATTCATCGTTTTGCATTCAGGTTGCAATGAAGAGATGACCTGGCGTGCAATGTCACTCAGTGGCCTCCCCGATTTATGACGATTTATCCACATTTCCTTCTACAAATTTGTTGAGCAATAAGTTCTTGGTTGGTACATTGTCTACCAGAGGCAGTTCCTTGCTGCTGATTTTTTTTCTGGCCGATTATCTTATCTTTAGTATGGAGGTAGTGAGGGCTGTTGTTGATGAATCCTCGCAATAGCCTGTAACAAGCCTCTGAACAATCCAGAAGCTCTGATTCACTCACTTGACATTAGTTTCGGAAATCCCAATCTTGTTCTACACGCTGATTATAGAAGATATCCCCAATGATTTTCGAATAATCAAAATCTATCCTGGTCTGTTGGTCATGGATTTCATATTTCTATTCGTATCTCCAGCCAGTATTTTGAAAGATGTTGCCTAGATAGGTGGAATTAAGTTCCCTTAGGTTTTTCCTATTGATTATTGATTAGTGCTTGCTGTTACTCGTTATCTTCATCGCCTCTCTCTTCTGTGTGTTCACTTGAAATCCTGTCTTCACCGCTTGCTTGCTTCATCTTCTTCTTCTTTCTGGTTTTCGCCTTTAAATCTTCGAATTTATGTGATATTAGACATAAATCATTCGAAAAGAAGTCTCCTTGTCAGTATCAGCTTCGAAACATCATACAAAACATTCTATGTCATCATGCTCAACTTTTGTCTCATCAAAAGAATACACACATTGTTTCACCGACTTCCAGAAGGCATTCTCCAGCCAATGTTACTCCATCTCTAGGATTCCAGAAAGAAACTAAGTTTCTTGTAGTTAGTTCCTTTTTTAATAATTTTTCTTTGCGTCAAAGTTTCTGTAGCCATTGGATTGGTTTTCACGGATAGGTTGGCTGGCCCGACGTCCAACCTTCTCTCTTCCTAAACAGTTGGTTTATAAGGGTTAATTTTACTTTTTACGAGTTGATCAGGGATTGATATCAGTTAGAGGACCATTGAAAACCAGCCACAGGGAGTACTGCCAGAGAGCTGTTTCATCAGCCTAGTTTGGGTATCATCGGCAGTACGCACCCCTCCCCACTGGGGTTCGAACCCAGGACCATTCAGTTAAAAGGCAGGCTGGCTCGTAAACCATTCACCCATTGGAACTCTCTTTTTTCCGCGCAGAGGTCCTCTAGTGATGTAGTCAACTAGGTGAAGTGAAACAGGTGCATATAGTGTTATCTAATTCAAGTTATGATTGGTTAATTATTATTATTTCTTTTCATTTCTAGAGGAACATAGGGCTTCAGCTGCGCGTCTCCATTGCCCTCGGTTTTCTGCCAACGTTTTCACCCCGCTCCAAGTCTGCCCACATGTCTCCATCTCCTCTTCACATGACCTCCTCCAAGTCACCCTTGCACTGACGACCAACTCGCCGCTTCCCTTTTGGGTTCCACTCGCGCGATGGCTTGTCTAGTGATGTCACTTGATGGTTCCCTCAGAGTATGGCCAGCCAATCCATCTCCATTTCTTCCTGCCTACTTGTTTCAGAATCGATTCCTGGTTGGTTTGATCATTGCCAGAGATGCTTGTTTTCTCAGAGTATGGCTAATCCATCTCCATTTATTCCTGCATATTTGTTGCACAATTAGTTCCTGGTTGGTTGGTTCGCTCCCAGAGATCCATTCCTGTTGGTGATCTTCTCTGGCCATCTGATCTTTAACAGCATTGGACGATTACAGCTGTTGATGAAGGTCTGTAGTTTATTCAGACTGACCTTCGTGCAGCGCTAACCAAGTCTATGATACGTATAGTAGCACTGACTTCACACTGGAGTTGAAAATCCGGATCTCATTTTTATTTTCATGCTGAGTGCTGTTCATCTCCACACAAACTTGAGAGTAATGAAAGCTACCCTTGCTTTCCCGATCCTCGCTGCTTTGATGTCGTCATCACTTCAGTCCGCCTGTAGTTGAAATGATGCTTCCCAAGTAGATAAAGGAGGCTGCTGCTTTTAGATTTCTCCCATTTATGCTGGCTGATTGTTGTCTGTTGTTGATGTTGTTACCGTCGGCCAGGAATCTTTCCCACATCTGTTTTCTCTACGTTCACCTGAAGTCCTATCTTTTCTGGATGCTTCTTCTATGGCCAACTTGTTGGTTTTTCACATGCATATCTTCCAGTTTGTAGTAAATCAGACATACATCACATCGACGAAGTTTGTTTTTTGTGTGAGTTCATTTTATGCTTGTATCCTCATTGCCTGGCCCGTTGTATATGGCATTATCCAATCATATGTAGTGTGATCTGACTAATTTGGTTCCCAAAGGAAACTGGGGTTGAAATTTCAACCCCCTCGAATTGTGCACATTCCAAATACCAACCAGCATAAAAATGCTGAATCTGAGTATTATTTCTAGTTCCCAAAATATCAGAATATATAAGAAAAATTTATTTGTTCTACCTATCAGTTACCTCTGATTCATCACATCTAAGCCTATCAATCTATCTATCAATTTGTCTATCTATCTTCCTTGATGTCATGCACAGTCATATATTTGACCTACATCACGTCAGTATAATAAATGTCCAGTTTTGTTATTTGTATGTATTCATGCGCACCGCATTCATGCATATCCGCACACACACACGCACACATACAAGTACACAGCAATAAATTGAGAACGATAAATGTCAGCACTTTCAATAGTTTGTTATTCTTTCAAGTAATGGAAGTACGTTTATCTTTTATGACTGACAAACTACTACTACTACTACTAATGTCCTAAAAGAGAAACATCGAATTTTCTCAGAAAGAAAAACAAGTAGAAAGCATTTCATTGTTATTACTGATTTGTTTATGATTTACTTTCGAGTTAGTCTTTTCTAGTAATCATCCAAACTACCTCCTTCCTTCCTTCGTTTCTTCAAGTTATTGTCATAAAATGGTGTAATGTAGTTGTATAAATTAATGGATACTAATTAACCATCCCAAGCAAAATACTAAGTCGCATCATCCTGAAGAGAATCAAACAAGCCAACCTGGATGAAAAACGTCGACCGGAACAAGCTGGATTCAGGAGAAACAAGTCATGTATTGATCAAATCGCCACTCTACGGATCATCATTGAACAAAGCTTGGAATGGTAGTCACCTTTCTATCTCAACTTCATCGACTTTGAAAAGGCTTTCGATAGCGCAGCGTCGATCGAGAGGTGATTTGGCAACTAATTCGCTACTCCTGTGGGGTGCTATCGACAATTATACATCTCATCCAACAGTTGTACGACAATGCTGCATGCCAAGTAATCCACAACGGGAAACTTACGGAAGCCTTCGAAGTGAGGACGGCAGTGAGGCAAGGCTGTCTACTATCATCAATGATCTTCCTGATTGCAGTAGATTGGATAATGCCATATACAACGGGCCAGGCAATGAGGATACAAGCATAAAATGAACTCACACAAAAAACAAACTTCGTCGATGTGATGTATGTCTGATTTACTACAAACTGGAAGATATGCATGTGAAAAACCAACAAGTTGGCCATAGAAGAAGCATCCAGAAAAGATAGGACTTCAGGTGAACGTAGAGAAAACAGATGTGGGAAAGATTCCTGGCCGACGGTAACAACATCAACAACAGACAACAATCAGCCAGCATAAATGGGAGAAATCTAAAAGCAGCAGCCTCCTTTATCTACTTGGGAAGCATCATTTCAACTACAGGCGGACTGAAGTGATGACGACATCAAAGCAGCGAGGATCGGGAAAGCAAGGGTAGCTTTCATTACTCTCAAGTTTGTGTGGAGATGAACAGCACTCAGCATGAAAAGAAAAAAATTAATTCGAGATTTTCAACTCCAGTGTGAAGTCAGTGCTACTATAAGGATCAGGGAATTGGCCAGCGCGTCATGAAGAGCATCTCAGACAAACTTCAGACCTTCATCAACAGCTGTAATCGTCCAATGCTGTTAAAGATCAGATGGCCAGAGAAGATCACCAACAGGAATGGATCTCTGGGAGCGAACCAACCAACCAGGAACTAATTGTGCAACAAATATGCAGGAATAAATGGAGATGGATTAGCCATACTCTGAGAAAACAAACCATCATCAAGTGACATCATACGCAAGGACATCTCTTATGTGGAACCCGAATGGGAAGCGGCGAGTTGGTTTTCAGTGCGAGGGTGACATGGAGGAGGAGGTCATGTGAAGAGGAGATGAAAGCATGTGGGTAGACGTGGAGCCGGGTGAAAACATTGACGGAGAACCGAACACTATGGAGACGTGTGGTTGAAGCCCTATGTTCCTCTAGGAACTAAAGGAAACAATAATAATACCTATTGATTTAAACACCGGACCCCGTTTACCCTCTTTTAGGGACCTAACATTTTGCAAACTACAAATCATAAACTTGACTTATGCGAATGCCATTTCGTCTAAGTAGCCAGTTGACCGGGAACTGGATGGTTGGAACTGGATTCAGATCTTTAAGCTGAGTCAAACCGGGTAAATCTCTGATGAGCTCAACCCCGAACGGGCGAAAAGGTTATTCGGTCTTTAGATCTGGTACACAACTACCCATCTCAATTAGTCAGTAGTATATAGTTTTATAATAATAATAATATTATTGATTACTTTCTAGGTCTCAGTTAATTCGGTATTCTATTTTTGAGTATCTCTTTTGATTGGCTGTTTAAAATCTTCACTCAGAAATGAGGGTATGAATTTAATTTAATGAATCAAACTATATTAGTTATTCAGCTAATTTCATAATGATAAGTCTCGACCGTTGTAGACAAACATGTGAAGCTCCACCGCTGTACGTCGGTGGCACAGCGGTTAGGACGCTCGCCGACCACGCACATGGTCTGGTGTCCGATCCCCTGCAGACGCACACCTGATATCAATGGTCGACCTGCTAAATTTGGGCTGCCTATATCACATGCTGAAAATTTCATACTTGTACCAGAAATACAGTGTGGAATCCAGCTTTAATAATAATTATTATATATCTATTGTTTATTTAAGAGATTATGCAGTCTAATTCAAATCCCCGATGAAGGTTTATCGATTTAATCTATAGTTAGATTGTCAGACTAGCAAAATAGCCAATGGTACTATGTTCAGTGTTGAAGAAACCTACTATTAATTTTTCAGTTAGTTACTCTAAGCAGTGAACGCAATACAATCCCTTCTTTTTATTTCTTTGCGTTGCCAGTTACACGTAGGGCTTGAAGATCTGCTGATCTCTCCTGGTCGTCTCATATCCTGATGATTTCTAAGAAAATATTCCATCTTACCTTCTACATCAAGAACTTAAGACATTCTCGGATAACCCAATCCTTACTCTTACGATTCGTTAACCCTTACATCCTGCCTTTTATCCTCTATTGTTCCCCTTATTTTTTCAAGGGATACTGAAGAAAGATTATACCTTATTACGCAGGATGTTAAGGGTTGTCAGCAGGGAAAGCAATGTGCCACTTAACCAGCTTGGTAATACTCTGGTTGACAGGCACATGGACTCATGTGAAAAATGGGCTAAATCCATTCTATCTAATTTACATCACCCTCTTCATTCACAACTCTCCCCATGTATCTCTTCAGGCAAAACCAGAAGCCCATAAAGAAAACTATATGCTCGCACTAGCAGGTACAAAAACTCGACCATACCCTACTTAGCTGGTGTTCTGTGTGATAAAGAAAACATTAGGCGTGATACATATAACTTATTAAATAGTCAGTAGAACAAGTGGATCTCATCTTTCCAACTCATATCATTTACAGGTACAACGTTTTCTTTCTTTCTTTTCCTTTTCTCTCTATTTTGTTACGTTCTCTTTTGTTTCTCTCTTCCTTACAAACTCTACTTAAAACATTCTTCTTTGTTCTTTCACACTCTGTATACCTTGACCTTTTTGTTACCGCTTACGCCAGTAAATATGCTAGTAGTATCTACTTTTCTAACACCTTCAAACATTCTGTTCAAATTTCGGCTTTGCTACGTATATGCTAATATGTTGTTGTCAAAACTAACTGAGACTACCCATAATTTATGTAGAATTTTAATAATTGTTAATGTACAAACTGGATGCGCAATACTGTAGTGAAATGCTGAGAATTCCATTCTGTATCACAAGTACTGTTTTGGAATAAAGCAAATTATTATTATCATTATTGAAGTTTCAGTGAAGGTGAAATTGTTGTTTTTTACGGAGGTGGGTGGGTGTATGCTTCTTTGCTAACCCTAATCTCAATCTCCCCCGTCTAGCGGGCTTGTTACTAACCAATATGAGGGCATGTGGCGTGGTTGGCGAGTGTTCTACCACTGTGAACCACCAACGCACAATACAAATCCTACAGTAGGTCACTTGTAACCTGAAAAGCTTAGACTGAGGTGATGTAAAAGGTCTGTAACTCAGGTGTTTAACCCAGCATGAAATCAGTGCTGGATACGCTACACAGAAAGACCACTGGAAGCTACTCAGTTCATCACTCAAGGTCAGAGAACATAACTACATAGCAACCTACAGGGATGATCTAATTTCACATTTGTAGTGAAGAAGAATTGATCCGCACAACATTAGAACATACACGGCTTGTTGTCAATAATCAATAACAAACGCAAAATAGCAGATTAAACATTGTTTCCTGTTAACACTTTGAATCTACAACTTTTACTGATATTTGGTCAAGGTAGGCAAAATTTCCATTCCATGTAATGAAGAACACCTCAGGTTACATTGGCAGAAGTTAGAATTCAGGGACCATTGGGTCAGGTTCCAGTGGCTTAATGGTATACGAGCTCGCCTTGTAACCGGAAGATCCTGGGTTCGAGCCCCTGTGGTGGGTGCGTACTGCTGAAGAGTCACAAACTAGGCTGACGAAACAGCTGTCCAGTACTCCCAGCTGGTTTTCCAATGGTTCTCTAACCAATGTCAGCTCATGATGAAATCCTGAAACCAATCAAATCCCTACAAACCATCACCAGAACACCCCAGTCGGCAAAAGAGATCGCGTTTTGTAACTTTACTTCAAAGCTATACAACGGTTTACAATGTAGACTGACAACAAAGGTCAAAGGTTATTGTCAGTTAGTAACAAAGTAAACCAAATTGTATGAGTAGTAACTAAGTTTGATAAATTAAGAATGGTTTCACATAGTCAATAGGTTTGAAAACTAATCAGCTGTTTAGTGAATACTCGTCTGGAAATAGCTGATAAGAGACAAGATTAAAAAAGATTGAAAATGAGGTGCAACAGCACATAAAACAGAGCTCATTATACAGTTAATCATATAAAAACAAAGATGGGGCAAAAAAACTGGTACTACGGCCATGGTATTAAAAGGGGCTGGATAAACCATTTCTGAATACAAAAGTTCAAGTTTCTCCTTAAGACTTACTAAGACTTCAGCTGCATGAAGAATATGTAGGCGAAATCCTTTCAAACTGCATTATGGATCAGATTTTATTTTGATAAATCACACAGTATTTCATCATGAGCTGACATTAGTTAGAGAACCATTGGAAAACCTGGAAGTACTGGACAACTAGCTGTTTCGTCCTAGTTTGGGACTCTTCAACAGTACGCACACACAGGGATTCTCTAACTAATGTCAGCTCATGATGAAATCCTGAAGCCAATCAAATCCCTACAAACCAATACTTGAAAATCACACAGTGTTGTACAGTAATATTAACTGATGACGTTTTGAGCACAAACTATTGCTCATTATCATATCAGGTTAGGTATGATTGATATAATTATGAGCAACAGTTTGTTCTCCAAACGTCATCAGTTAATATAACTGTAAAACACTGTGTGATTTTATCAAAATAAAATCTTATCTATAATGGAGTGATGCTCTACCACAGTGCCCAAGTTTTATACTCATATCCTTTCAAACTGCTTAGTCGTACCTTATATATATATAACTCTGAAAGTAGTCTCTGATGATGCTACACGACCAGGAGTAATAATCTTCTTCAGAATTGATCTGTTGACTATTCTACGTTCTCCATCTGACAACCATTTTGGTCAATAGTCATAAGCACGTCTAGACAATGTCCTTCTAATACAGTTTACGTGCTAAGCTTCACAGCAGCAAATGAATTGGTAAGCAAACATTGTGGTCGCCAACACAGGGATCTTGTCCGTTGATGTTTTGGTGAATAAGAGCATTTGTGGAGCACCATCAAATAGTAATGCTCTTCGAATTACTTCAGGAAAGCTCATTAATCGTAGCTTCCTTGAATTTCAGACTTACAATTAGTAGTCGTTTGGTTACAGGATTTCATCATGAGCTGACATTAGTTAGAGAACCACTGGAAAACCTGGGAGTACTGGACAACTAGCTGTTTCGTCCTAGTTTGGGACTCTTCAACAATACGCACCCACCACAGGGGCTCGAACCCAGGACCTTTTGGTTACAAGGCGAGCTCGTATACCATTAAGCCACTGGGACCCGATCTAATGGCCCATGAATTCTAACTTCTGCCAATTCACTACATAGCGCGACTGCTAGCCAATGTCTTCGGCGAGTATTTGTCCTCACAACCGACCTGCTGCACCCTACTGGTCCCAGTGGCTTAATGGTATACGAGCTCGCCTTGTAACCAAAAGGTCCTGGGTTCGAACCCCTGTGGTGGGTGCCTATTTCTGAAGAGTCCCAAACTAGGCTGACGAAACAGCTGTCCAGTACTCTCAGGTTTTCCAATGGTTCTCTAACTAATGTCAGCTCATGATGAATCCCTGTAACCAATCAAACAAATCTCTACAAACCAATATTTGAATACCAGTCGTTTGTTCGGTACATCCAGGTTTCTTGGGGTAATGGTCTTTTTTCTCTTTAGACGTTTTTCGATGAAGGAGGTCAGTTATCCATTTTTCATTAAAGTTTTCCAAAGGATTCCAATTCCTTATTCATAATTCGTCTTCAGTGCATGCATGTGATGGATTCACGTCGCAAGACAGACGTAGGGATTTCTTTTTCTCCTCATTAGGACAAAACTGTGCTACTTTATATTCTGTCCATTACAGTTAGGCTTGCGGTAGATTGATCTTTGTAGGCTTCTGTCTAGGGAACATTCGGCTTTAGCAACAGAATATTACATATATCTATTTGAATATTTTATTTTAACGTCATTTGATGGAAACCGAAATCACACGCCCAGTGATTGGTCAATGAATATAAACTGTAGATTTATAACCAGCGGTATGATTAGTGAAAAATATACCTCAGCTTCTGCATCTTGTCTTCTGTTGGTGCAAAGATATCATCCATATACCGCCTGTAGACTTCGAGGAAGAGGATGAGGAGGATATTTGTCTCAAGAGATGTCATAAAGCAACAGGTGAGCAATGGACCAAGTGGAGGAGCTATTGCTACTTCATCTTTCTGTCGATCACAAGACTAATCTCATTGAATGTCTGCATTTTTTGTAACTTGACTACAAATTAAGCGGTCTCGCCATTTTACTTAATTACAGCAGACAAACAACAAGCATAATGTTGACATTTACATTAAATCTTTAATTAGTAAGCAAGAAAATCAATAATAATAATAATAAATCAATAATACAAAATACTTTTTTATGATTAGTTAACTAGTTAGTTAGTCAGTTTATGGAAGTAGATAGAAAAATTAGATTACGAAAGATTACATATATTATATGTATAATACGAGTTGACTAATAATGCAGTATGGCTATTGTGTTTGAATGCCAAGTTTCTGTGCGTCTGTGTGTGTGTGTCTGTGTGTGCATATGTGTGTACTGTTGTAAGGATGTTAGATTTTATGTGGTGAACAGAATTCAATGGAAGTAACAAAAGAGTTTATGTATAGCTACGACGACTGAGACCAAAACTGGGCAGTTGTTTCTGAAGAAAAAAATAAACAAATTCGAAAATCACCATTATTCTTCTTCTTATTATTATTATTATTAGTAGTAGTAGTAGTAGTATTGCTCTCTTGGGTTCCTAATGGAACATAGGGCTTCAACTGCATGTCTCCACTTGCCACTTGTCTCTCTTCCTTCTGCTGTACTTTTCACCCCCATCCATGTTAGTCCATACTCTTTCAACTCCTCTTCACACGATCTCCTCCATGTCACCCTTACACCGACGTCCCACTCGCCGATTCTCTTTCGGCCTGGTTCCAATCGAGCAATGGCCTGACGCGCTCGCGATGTCACCCAGTGGCGGCCTCCTCAGCCACGAGTGTCCAATCCATCTCCACTTTCTCCTGCATATTTGTTGGGTGGCGATTGCTTCTTGTTTTGTTTGTTCCCAGCCATAAGTTCATGTTGGTGATTCTTTCCGGCTCGGCCCGGCCATCTATTCTTCAGTATAGAGCGAAGGCAGTTGTTGATAAAGGTAACTTCTGCAACAGGCTGTTGGTGGAAATATTCTTTGTGACCCACCCGCCAAGTTTCTCATCCGTATAGAAGAGCTGACTGACTTGACGTTGTTTGTACTGAAAATCCAACCGAATTTTGTTGTTGATGCTGGCTGAGTGACGAAGATTTCCAGATTGGTTTCAGGTTGGTTGATGAATGTGTTTCTCGCTTGCCTTCCCGATTCTCGATTCTCAATTTGACATCCTCGCCCGTTCTGACTGTCTGTAGTTGAGAAAATGCTCCCTAGATAAGTGAGTGAATGAAGTAACCTCTTTCAAATCCCTCCCGTTGATGGTGATTGACGTTGGATGTTGTTGCTGTTGTTGGTTGGTTATTTTCATAACCTCCGTCTTGTCTATGTTCACCTGGAGTCCTGTCTTCGCCGGCTGCTTCTTCGACCAGTTTGTCGGTTTTCGCTTTTAAGTCTTCGATTTTGTGTGACATCAAGCATAAATCAGCGCCGCGCGAAATCCAGGTCTTCTAGGTTCTTCACGTCGGTCCAGGATATCCCCGTCTTCTCGTTTACCACACTGCCTGACGCATAATCCAATCCACCACAATCAGGAATATCGTTGGTGATAATAAGCAAGCACCCTTGTCTGACTCCTGTGTTTACTCTAAACGCCTCACTGATTTTTCCGTTGTGGATCACTTAACATGTGCCGCCGTTGTCGTACAGCTGTTGAATAAGGTTGATGTCATATTAAAAAAAGACATTCAGCGAAGAGTTACACTTTTCAGCGATATCATTCTTAAGCTGTGAAATCTCATATATATATATATATATATATATCACCGCCAATGGCATTCTCTACTCTCGTAAGCATCTAAAGTGTCTACAACCTGCTAATTTGAAAATCTCTCTACTAAACTTGAGAGAAAGCAAACTCCTGGATGGTAACGTATTCCAGTGCATCAGACAACTTTCCGTGAGGTTTTTAGCACAGACCCCCACTGCCTGAGAAGTAGAACTACCTGCAGTCTTCAGTTACTGTGATTATTATCCCCTTAGGTTCCAAGTGCACAGCGGTAGAGTTCTCGCTAACCACACCTCATTGGGTTCAGGATTCGATCCCCGGCCTGTGCACTCTCCTTTACCTCGCTAATCCAGTAATAAGACTAGTAAAGAGGGAAGGGTGGACACAAGTCTAGCAACCCCATATCGTAAAAATAAGCACTGCTGCTACTGAAACTTAAAAGATCTAGCCTGGAACCCTATTTTCCACTGGACATATATAGAGGAATAAAATAAAAATTAAGAAATAGGTCCTAAGTGGAATATAGCGTTTAAACAACACACCTCCACTTTGTTCTATTCTCTGCTGACTTATTCAGCTGACCAAACCGACGATCACCCACAATTTATAATCTACTCTCACTCTCAAAACGATCTTCAACATGTCCTCCTCGTATTGACGACCAACTTGTCACTTCCCATTTGGATTCCACTCGAGATATGGTGTCTGTTGAGTGCAATGTCATTCGACAGTCTCCTAAGCGTATATTCGATCCATCTCCATCTCCATTTACCCCTACATATTTTTAATCAATTGGCTCTTAGCTGGTTTATTCCCGGCCAGACATTTCCTACTGAACTTGAGAAAAAACCTAATCATGAGTGACAACATATTCCAATATATATATATATAAGATAACTGTAGGTGAGTTATATCTTTGGGTCTGAAAATGTAATCCTAGACTTTATTTAATCGGCTGTCAACCATTAAATGTTGTGCATTTCTCCAAGGCGACAGAAAAAAATAGATATCGTGATGGATTAGTCTGCGCTTTAGGTCAGACAGAGCTACGAGACATGGTCTACTGTCGATTTATAC
Source organism: Trichobilharzia regenti (assembly GCA_944472135.2). Classification (NCBI taxonomy): domain Eukaryota; kingdom Metazoa; phylum Platyhelminthes; class Trematoda; order Strigeidida; family Schistosomatidae; genus Trichobilharzia; species Trichobilharzia regenti. The sequence continues at coordinate 44,050,127 of OX235267.1, forward strand.
TCATTTGAAGATCCTGAACTAAGAGTAAACTGACGTAGTAGACTCCACTGAAAATGCTGTACATTATATAATTACTGTCCGGAACAAAGCTATTATTACTATAGATAACGATATACTTGTGAATTAATCCCCCCCTCTCCCCCTTTTTTCTTTCCTTTCTTTTTCTTCTCAGGGTCCAGATGCTGAATACTTTGAACTGGTAAATCATACTGTCGAACCATCGAGAACAGGTCACAGTTCACTACATTCAACACCAAGAAATATCAAATCACTGCATTTAATAAGTCATTTGACCTTAGATCGTGAACATAAGTCAGAATATCGATTAATTCTACTAGCCTACGATCAATCAGAACAATTTCAAAATCGTCATACATCACAATTACCTATAAGTATTCAGCTAAAAGAAGTGAATGAATATCCTCCAATATTTAATTTAGGTATAAATATAACAACACTACAATATGGATTCAATGATCAATTCACATTGAATAGTGATACAAAATATATTGGACATTCAAATCGATTTCATCCACAAGTTCAAATTAAATCGTTTTCATATCATTATTCAGAAGTTGAGAATGGTGCGCAAGGAGGAGGGGCAACATCAGGAGGAGTTGGAGGAGGACAAGTGGCAAGCAGTGTTCAGTTATCTGATATAAATTATTTAATCCTTGGAATACCAGAAGATATTAATGTTGGCAGTCGAATATATTGTGTACAAGCGATAGATATTGATTCAATTGATTTTTCAACTTTCACCAGCAAAAATACTAATCAATATCCTTATCAATATCAGCATTATCAGGAGCAGCACCATCAATCAATAAAACATTATCCACACAATACTGTACATTATTTTATAGCTCAAGAAACTGATCTTGTTGTAAAGCATTATTTTCGTCTTGGTAAAGAAGACGGTTGGATAACGCTGATTCACCAGTTGGATTATGAAACTAGCCGACATGCTTATATTCTGCCTATAGTGGCTGTCGACTTTGGTCGTCCACAGTTGAGTAGTACCCTGACGCTTACAATACAAGTTGTCGATGTGAATGATGAGGCGCCGAGTATAAGTATACGTGGAATTGAACCGACTAATCTTGCCAATCGTTATTATCATCAGTTGCAGAAACAACAAAGTACACTATTAGATAATTTTAGTCCTGGACGATTTCAGATATTGAATGTTAGAGAGAATTCACCAGCGGGAACTTTCATTGCAAAGGTAAGACACCTATCTACAGTTTGAACTTAAATTATGTGCTTACTTACTAAGCGGTAGTTCGTCATAAAGAAGCTATACAAGGCAATCCTATTTTTATCCAACTGTCAGTTTATTATTATTCCCTCGGATTCCGAGTGGAACGTAGGGTTTCAGCAGAACGTCTCCATTTCACCCTGCTTATTCCTCCAATTCACCACTGGTCCAACGCTCAACTCGTTGTTTTTTATTTGGGTCCCACTAGAGAGATGGCCTGCACGTGATATCATGCAGCGATCTCCTTAGTGTGTGTGTGTGTGTGTGACTAATCCATCTACATTTTCTACATTTTTCGAACAACAAGCTGTTGATTAGTTCGTCCCCTCAGGGTTTCTTGTTACTGACTCTTTATGCCCAACACATGACCTTCAGCACACAGCTACAGAATTCAGCAGTTAATAAGAATCCTCAGTGATCTATTAAAAGTGCTTCTGGTGACATGTGAGCCAAGAGGAACTGACTGACTTCAAAGGTGTTGTTGAAAATTTAAATTTTGTACTTTGTGTGGAATGCTTTTGATTTCCAAACTGATTCCACAGTGATGAAGGTCTGTCTTACCTTTCGAATTTTAGATCTTCTAAAATTTTGTAGGCCCTAAGCGCGTCAGTTCTCTCAACATTAGGTAGTTGCACTAGCAGCCTACTGGTACGACCGAATTCGGGACTCACAAATCACACTACTCCACAGTTTCCACTTGGAAACTTGAAATATTCAGATCATACTATATGATCTGCTTGGTGCTACAGTTGGCAAACAAGAAACTAGATGGTGTAGCATGATTGTACATACAATCTGTTCCCTGAAATCGGTCGAGTCGATTACACCGGCGATGAGCTGCATAGCAAACCAGCGGAACGGCAGTCCGGTGTCAAATATCACTTCGACTTGACCGAGGAAAAAAACACTACTGGTCAATGAGAGTAGTAATTTCCTACTTCTCGTATCAATCAATAGTACGTTCCTTGAGACGAAGCGTTAGTGTACTATAGTTTACCAGAAAAAGTTTCGAAATCAGTTCAGGAACCCTAATCAGTGCAGGTTGTTGCACATAATATCAAGTTGTGTGAAAAGCCAGTTGAGTAATGGTAGCTGGTTAACTATTTCGACGTAATTTTGGTGGATGGTGATTAGCAGTGGGATCCAGAATGCACATTTTGTCCTATCTAGGAGTCGTCATCTGTCAGATGTACCTGCATTTCCTAGTGAGTGATGATGTTCCGACTGAGGTTCAAACCCAGTACCCATCGTTTCAAACTCCAAAGCAGAGGTGGAACGTTTAGTTCCAGTCAGTCAACGGGAAAATCAAAAGTGAATCTAAAAAAATAAAATAACTGACAGCCGTTGCACAAGAGATGGTCCTCGTGGCTTAAATGGTCCAGTGGGTAACGCTTTGGTGTTTTAAACAATGGGTAGTGATGGGTTCGAGCCTCAGTCGAATCACCATTACTCATAAGTGGAATGTAATTATATCTCGTTCACCAGCCCGAAGTAGGAAGAATTGCGCATCCCACGTCGTTGAAGCATCCACACAAGAAGCCGAACATTTCGGTTCAACCAATCAGAAGGAAAATGGGAATCGGATCATGGATGTAGGTTATTGTAAATAATTCAGTGTGCAGCTTATCGTTGTTGTGATATTCTCTCTGTTTTCCTTCGTTATGTCGAAAATAAACAAATGCGGACCTGATTCTGATCTCCGAGATTTCTTTTGCTTTTTGTTTCAGTCGACTCTTCTTACGCCTTTTGAGATCAACGTTTTCAAGAGTAATTTGATAGGGATTTGATCTGTCTCAGCTTTGACCATGGAGTACCGGATGACTGTCTCATCGACACTTCAGGATGTTCAGTAGCCCTCACCCCCACACCCCAGGGATCGAAGCCGGGACCTTCAGGTTACGAAGTCAGGCAAACTGGTGATTTATCAACTTGGACCGGAATTCTGTGAACCGCGAATTCTGACTTCTATCAATTCACGATACAGGTAGTGCAACAGTCAATGTCTCTACACGGGACCTCATGGAACCCAGTCGGTCATGACTTCTCACTAGAATTTTAACCATCTTTATCCTGTAACCAGTCACCAAAGATCATCAGAAGTTGCAATTCACAGGCCATTGGATTCCATCTCAGTGACCGAATGCTCAACAAGCTCGCCTTGTAACATGAAGGTCATGGATTCGATCCTTTTAGCTGGGGTCATGTGTGCGTACGGATGAAGAGTCCTGAATGGGGATGAAACATCACTTATATGTGATTATTCAACCGGTATGCAGCCTTGATAAACGCTTCCTGTAAGTCCAGTTGAAACAGCACTGTAAATAAGTAAGTTTTTTGCCTGTATTGATGACACACATCGATGCCTTTGGGACTCACAGCTAATCTACTCATCACTATTTCAGTAGTGTAATATTCTATGCTTAATTTTCTCTCTATATTGTCCTGCAGGTGTCGGCCAGAGATCGTGATACTGGGACTGCAGGAGAAGTTGAATGTTATTTAAGTGAAGTAGAGAACTTCAACAGGAAGCCTTTAGGTATCGATCTAGCATTCATCTTAGAAAAATCCAGTGGCTTGCACAACATAGGAGTACATTCAACTGAAGACAAGACAATCCCTACGACAGCCGCTATTGTATCAAATAACAATAACGAACAAACCGCCCAATCGGCATACACCTCACAAACATCAGCAGCAGCATTAAATGTACTGGGACGTCATGATACTGAATACATATTAATGACACGAGAAAGTTTAGATCGTGAACTGAAAAGTACCTATTTTATTTATTTAACTTGTCATGATCAAGTTGATAAGTTCGATAGCTCATCAATATTCGCAAGCAGTCAGTCTCTACCAACACCAACTTCCTTAAAACGTCTTTCATCAACAAAATTGCTGAAAATCAATATTTTAGATGAAAATGATAATGGACCACAATTTGACAGATTACGATATGAAGTGAAAATTCTTGAAAACTCCGTTGAGAATACAGAATTAATTAAATTGAATGCTATCGATAAAGATGAGGAGAATCATATAGCTTATCGATTTGCTCAATCAACCGATCAATTTATACAAAATTATACTGATATGGTCTTGAATTTAATTCAAAAATATTTTAAACTAGAAAGCAAATCTGGATCAATTAAAACAACAAGTACACCATTGGATAGAGAGGCTAGAGATACATTTTTAATCCCTGTGATAGCCTATGATGAAGAATATCCGAGTAGGACATCGCATGCATGGATCAGTGTTCAGGTAGGCGATGTCAATGACAATACACCGGTACTGACAGGAAATACAACATTTTGGATCGATGAAGAAGGCACAACGATAGACCATTTGACCACTAGTGGTAGCAGTGGTGGTAGTTCTACAATCCCCTCCAAACACTATCAGGGTAGTTATCAAATATTTGTAGGACGTCTGACCGGTGAAGATCAGGATATTGGTGAAAATGGTCAAATTAACTTTAAACTAGGGATAAACAATTCGAATGGTCTGCATAATCGACCGAAATGGATCCTGCGTTCGGATGGTATGCTTTTCGTCCAATCGACGAAAATCCATAACACTGCTGCCGCTGATAATAGGGGTGATGACATTCCTAGTTATTTTTTAGATCGTGAAACAACTCCAGTCTATGAAATTCCAATAATCGTGAGTGATTTAGGCAAAAATCCTACACGATCGTCGACAGCTACAGTTACTGTCAGTCTGAGAGATATTAATGACAATTCACCTCGATTTTTAAAACCTTCATTGCATAATTTAAATATGAGCTCAAATTCAAATTTTATTGGTAAAAACACCAGTCAATCATTGCTAAGCATTCCTAAAGGTTTAATATCTAATATACCAAGTGAACGAATCAATATTCTTCGCGTGGATAATTCAAATCCTGGTGCATTGATTTATACAGTACAGGCTATTGATCCAGATGAAGGGGATAATGGTAAAGTTGTTTATAAACTTGATGTTTATAAAGGCTACTGGCAGTTAACGCACAATTCGAATCAATTAATCAATAAACTTGATAGAATTAATCAATCATCAAGTGATTATTTTATTATACATCAAAATTCAGGTGAAATACGTCTCAATAAGGCAATCAATGTAGATAATTTACAAAAGCTACCAGAATGTTTGATTATATTCGCGGAAGACTGTGGAATTCCACCGAGAAGAAATTATGCCTTTTTATTTATTGATATTACTACTCATGAAGAAGGAGAAGAAGGAGGACCAGGAGGCGAAGGGATAAAACAGACGAAATTAAACAGTCAATCAATCAATAATAATAATACAGGGGATAATTTAAACTCACTTGATCGATTCATCAATATCAGCCATTCTAATAATAAAGAATATAAAGATAAGTTAAACAGGATTCATTTTAGTAATAACTTACAGTCAAAATTATTGACAGTTGACGGTATCCACATGTATCCTCATTCGAATTCATTGTCGTCTACCTCTAAAATGAAATATACTCAGTCAGCCAATACAATACAGTCATCCTCGTCATCCTCACCCTCCTCCCTGTTTTCCAAGTCAAATGATCTCAGTGTTAACAATGATGACAGCGTCGATGGAGTAATATCAAATTTTCAAATTTTAATGAATAATGGTGAATCAGAACCAGTGAGTACATATCATACAAGTGCTGAAATGATTACAGGTTTAGGTATTGGACTGGTGATTATCATTCTAGTTTGTTTGCTACTCCTAGTAACTTATGCTATCCATGGAACACAAAATATTCGACTGACAAGGGGTCCTACGCAGACAACGCGGACAAAAGTTAACGGTACTCTAGGGAAACAGTATAGAAATGTTCAGTTGAAAGGTGTAACAAGTAAGTAACTGATTTTTTTAAGGTCAGATTGTATACATAAACTTCTGTTGCTCTAAGGTAATCTTTCCTGCACTGTTCCACTTCGTATTACTTACAAATTGTAGGACATCTGCATGAGAACTTCAAGATTTCGTCACAAAAATCAAAGTTATTTCGAAAGGGATAAAGTGCCAGGCAGTGGGGTTATGTCATAAGTTTAAATTTTTCCAACTCAATGGTTGAATTTAAAATTTGCCCATTCTTGGTTCCACAGCTGATGATGTCATCGATGCACACTCCTGAATAGTTCCAGGGTTACAATAAGAAGGTTTTCCAGTGTTCTTCAGTGTATTTGAGTGATATTCTGGCTGATTCTGATCTGTCACAAACTCCACCTAAAATTAAATAAATAAAATCCAAACAGGTTCCACAGTCTGAATAAGAATTACAGGTTTTACCACAAGCTGACAACAATTAGAAAACCTTGGGAAACCATCGAGTACTGGACAGCTGTTTTGTCCTAGTTGCACACTCTTGAGCAGTACCCACACACCTGAGTTCGAACCCACGACCTTTAGGTTACAAGGTGAGCTTATTGACCATTAACTAACTGCCAGTCGCTAATACGCATCAGATCTATTTCCATATGTAAGTTTGCAGGAATTTGATTGGTTGAATGTTTTTTGACCAAGAGTTGATCCCCATTCCACCAGTTAATGTAACAGAATCAATTGATTTCTGGGAATAAAGTTTGACCAAAGGCCATGGATCTGTAATTAAATATATTCCTTTATTTATTATAAATATCATGCAAAGCGAAATAGTATTCTTATTTCCTGGATAACCTGTTCATATGGTGGTCTATTTTCAGTCTGAAATGAACCAATAAGAATTCAGCCCACGCAAAATATGATCAATATCCAGTCTGGAAATAAACCAGTCAAAACTGGCCAACGTAAAATAACGCCCACTAACTGACTGACATAACCTTGGTAATATTTTGAATCACACAATAATAGTTGTAAAATATACTTTATGGCTAACATCTTGTGTGTTCCCGTTTAAGCACTGCGGGTTGCGGGCAACAGGTAGTTGTCGTATAATGTTGTTGGCGCAGGCAAGCAGTATTCGAGATCAGCTCATCTGTTTCCAACCATGTGTCCCTATTTCAATCTCGACATATTACAAAAAATAACACCTATCGGACACAATTAACTGTTTATAATTATAAAATAATTGTAAATGTACGACTTCAGAACTCCAATTTTATAGTCCTCCTTCTTCTTTTTCCTTCCCAGTTTTCCCCAAGGGTAGAAGAATTTCCCAGGTAACTGAAACAGGTGTTAAGTCATTCCTGTTACATGTATTCCTAGTTGATTTTACCTTAGGGGGATTTCCAAACTCGTAACTCACTAAAAAAGCGGTAATCCTTATGTGAGTATTATACGGTCGTCAATTTCACCTCGTGGATAAGCCTGAATGATAATTGGAAATTCTGTGTATTTTATTGTGTTGTATGTTGTCATTATTCGCTTAGTTTCCGGGTGGAATGTTCGGCTTCAACTGCATATCTCAACTCCATTCTAATCTATGTAGTACTTTTTGGCGGACTCCAAGACTCTCCATAAGCTCTCATTTCTCCTTCTTCCCCACACGATCTCCTCCATGTCGCCCTAGAAACTACACTCAACTCGTCGTTTCTTATTCGTGTTCCCCTCTAGGGCCCTTTCCAGCGTTTGATGCCATCAAACAGTCTCATCAGCGTTTATCTAATCCACCACCACCTACTTCAACATGTATACATTTAGGGCGATTTCTCGCAAATATTTCCATATCTTTCGGAAATCCACTATCTCCTGCTACACGTGCTCATACACACAAGACACAAAGAGGAAGAAAGATTGCTTTCACACCTGCGAAAATATATTGAGTCTTTAAAATATAGCGAAAATATTCATTCAGACATCTATAAAACGCAAAATAATTGAGCGAAGAATATCCTTCTCGATGATTTCCTCTTCTGGCTCTACAATTATATGCATATGTTTATACACAGAGAATATTCTAGATTATTAGTCAATAACAATATTAGTGTGAATTTCTCCCGAAAGAAATCCGAAACAATAATCCAAACTATAGATTTAACCACACGTAGAGTGACGCGTAAAGTCCAAAATACAGGATATTCTGCAATACGGTACTTTATTACATAAAAATAGATATATAATATACAAACCTCAAAATGTGAGGTGTCTGTGGCTAAATGCCGTCAAATGCACAACCACTGTGCAGTCAATAAGTAAAAACAGCAATGCTGTGTCAAGGTCGATCCGCGTGTTGGCTCAAACGGCCAGCGAATGCCAAGCAAAGAATGAACAAATATGAACAAACAACTTTCAATAGTAAAGCATACACTATAGGGTAAATTCAGCAAGTAATGTTTAAGGAGAAGAAAAATAAGAACTATACATTAATAGAATGATAATAGAACAAGTAATTTAACTGCAGTTGTAAACAAATGTAATTGTTATAAGTTAACATAAAAAAATCATACTACTTACTAATGGCAAGTAGTATAATGTTGAACAAAGGAAAGATTGAGAATGAACAGGTAGGAAAAGAATTAACAATTAGTGTTTTTTAAATAATATCGATTTGTAAAGTAAGATCAATGCAATTACAGTTTATTAAAGATGCTTTAATAATAATTAATAATCTTTCCTCCACGTTCCCAGTGGAACATATGGCTTCAAGATAGTGGCTTGAAGTTTCTGTAGCAGTGTCTATTTTTACAGGATGAGGTTGCTAGCCTCATGCACAACCTTTCCTCTTTACCATCATTATTTCTGGCATAGCGAAGTAAAGGAGTGCTTTTTGATGTGGTTTTGTTCTCTGAGCTGGATGGTTAGTTTGCGAAGCTTTCATCACCTTACTGGGTGACATCTTCAGCGCATACTTCAATTTGAAGTGAGCTTTTAGATTTCTCCACGAGTTTATTAATCATCTCTCCTGGTGACCTTGGACGTGATTGGTTGTTTGTGTGTGTTTTCACACCTTCTAGGTTACTTGTATTGGAACCGGTTGTTTCTTTGACTTGAACTTTGACCCTTTGTGTGTGAAGTTTCTTTCTTATTGGTTGATAAATTTTGTCTATCTCGATGTGTCTATTGATTGATGATCCACTGGAATGCCAAGCTTCTAAAAATTCTCTAGCATTCTTGTTATTTCCTTTGTCTAATATTTGAACGTTGTCCCAGTCGAATTGTCCGAAAGAAGACAAAACCAACATCATCTACAAAATAAACTGTAACAACTGCGAAAAACACTACATCGGCCAAAGTGGACGTCCCCTTCGTCTTCGTATCCACGAACATAAGCTAGCCGTCAAAAGACATGATATCCACTCCCTCATTTCACTACACACAGACAACTACGGACATCAATTCGACTGGGACAACGTTCAAATGTTAGACAAAGGAAATAACAAGAATGCTAGAGAATTTTTAGAAACTTGGCATTCCAGTGGATCATCAATCAATAGACACATCGAGATAGACAAAATTTATCAACCAATAAGAAAGAAACTTCACACACAAAGGGTCAAAGTTCAAGTCAAAGAAACAACCGGTTCCAATACAAGTAACCTAGAAGGTGTGAAAACACACACAAACAACCAATCACGTCCAAGGTCACCAGGAGAGATGATTAATAAACTCGTGGAGAAATCTAAAAGCTCACTTCAAATTGAAGTATGCGCTGAAGATGTCACCCAGTAAGGTGATGAAAGCTTCGCAAACTAACCATCCAGCTCAGAGAACAAAACCACATCAAAAAAATCATCCACCTGAGCTACAAATCTTCTCTATCATATGTAAAGGAGTGCGTCGGCCGGGGTTTAAACCTCGGACAATGTGCATGGTCGGCGAGCGTCCCAACCGCTATGCCACCAACGAACGCCCACAAGTAGTAATAATAAAAAATATATTAGCAAATAGAATATCAAATAAAACTAAGGAAAATTTCACAAAAAATTGGAACCTAGATGGTCAAGGTAAGGACAATGTCTGAACTGGCTTCTTTTGGACACATAAATTAAGCGTCTTAATGTGGATCTCAACAGCCAGTCTCAGCGATATTTAGTAGTCGAACTCAAGGCGAAGTTAAGATTAGTTGGTTGGTATACGGTAAATGACATTGAAAGCCGCGTCGTTAACATCAGTCTTGTGTTCTGTATCCACAAGATGAGATAGAATAGCGCCACGAATAGATTTTGTTTGTCTTTGCTTAGTCACGCAGGGTGATGTTCGGAAATCCGATGAGAAACAGGCGTAATTGTACGGCCTGTGTAACTGGCTGCACAGGGGCAGTCAAATTGGTTTAAAATATGTGAATTTAATAGCTAAATAATAACACTGATAATAGCTTTATTCTGCAGAGTGTTTATATATACAATGTACAGAACTTTCAGCGGAAATTATTCCATGATGGTTTCTTTTTGTCCAGGATCGTCAAGTAAAATACCAACTGACTGTAAACCACATGACCGTCTGACCTGTAGAGAAAACCAATCCCTCATGACATTTTTTCTTTGCCACCTGCGAGAAATGCACAACATTTGGTGGTGTTTAAAAGCCAATTAAACTAAGTGCAGGATTACGTCTATTGACCCAAGGAAATAATAAAAACAGCTGTAAAATTGAAGACTACAGGTGGTTAGTTTTATTTCTCACGCAGTGGTAGTTTGTTATTGGATGGTTTGAGGCAGTCGACCGAAGGAAGCCTTAGACCTGAGTTTCGTGTTAGTTGTCACTCACCAATCAGTAAGGCGTATCTGAATACCTGAGGGAACTCAAGTCCCTTCTGAGATTCGAATCCGCGTCACCCAGTGCCGCCCGCAGTCACAGACGTTACCACTGAGCTATTCGGGCTCGGGATTGACCTCCTGTAGGACTGTGTCGGGTAATTTTTGATTGGAAACCAGTCAGTAACTAGTGTAATATGTGTGTATCTAGTCCTATCTTTGGTGCAGACTGAATTCTGTCAGTCAAATTTGCAATATGGCCACCATGCCACCAGGTGGCTCGCCATCACGGTACACTCAGGATTTTTGTTATTGAACAGGTAGCTAGATCAGTGATAACGTCTCTGACAGCAGGCGGCACTGAGTGACACGGGTTTGAATCTCGGAAGGGACATGAGTTTCTTCAAGATCGCAGGTGCGCCTTGCTGACAGGTGACAACAAGCACGAAACCTAGGTCCAAGGCTTCCTTTGGCCGATTGCCTCCAACCATCAAATAACAACAATCCTGAGTGCACCATGATGGTGAGCCACTTGGTGGCGTGCTGGCCACATTGCAAACTTGACTGACTGATAGAATTCAGTTTGCACCAAACTAAGGACTGAACACATGACACTAGTAAGTATCCAATCAAAAGTGGTAGTTTGTCCTGAAAATCTCATGGAAATTTATCACTTGAAATTTATCACGTGTATTCGAATACTATATCAGTCATGTTTTCACCTTTTCTCAAGTTTGGTAGAAACTTATGAATCACTAGGCTTCAGAAATTTTAATTACTCGCCAGAGTAGAAAACACCATTAGAACGCCAAGCGAAACTTAAAGCACCAGTAAGTACCAATGGAGTGTGACCGCACCAATGACCTCAAAACACTCAGTGAGCAAGTTCGTGAAACCTAGCAAAAAAAACTGTAATCATGAATAAAATATGCTTAATGAAGTGTTCTGTTATTAAATGGGATATCTGGAAAGTCGGATTTCTTGTAACGACAGAAGACAAGGGCCAGACAACAGATCGTTTATTGAGGAAAACAACAGATATCCATATATTTTTATGTACATTATTATATGTTATTGTTAGCAGAGAAACAGCGTCTTCTGATTGGTTGTTTTCTCGCTGAAAGTTATCCTGTCATCTGTTTGTGGCTGTTTCTTTGAAGGTCAGACCATATATCTGCGAATCGCATCCTCCCACGCAAAGTCTGCTGTTAGCGGTTGTTGAGTTAGTCTTTGTTCTTGTGTTTTTTTCTCATGACCCCCATTTGGGGCGTAAACGTTGATGTGAATTGCTGTCTACCAATTCTGGCTAGCTGACAGCTCTCACCACATAGTGAAAGATTAAGTTTTATTTCTAGGCTAAGGACGGAGACATTAAGTTGGTTGGTTCGAGTTAGTTTGGGGATATTTTCACGTTAGGCTTAGAAAAAAGATTAAGGTTTTTGTTAGGGTTAGAAGACTAGATGATTTAACATGCACAGAAAGTGGTTAAATTACACTCTGGATACTCTAATCAAAAATTGAGCGATATTTTTGTCACACGTCAGCGAAAGGTATTCTGTATAACAGTCACATGCCTTTTAATCCATTATTTTCATGAACATATGTGTATTTTATACGCAAAACTCTCCTTCACTATGTGGTTGGTGCGATCAAGGTCATCTGTCCATTGGTACTTCCCGGTGCTTAAAGCTTAACTTTACCCATTAGAGATGATATTTTAACAGATTAAAACCAAGTGAAGAAAGAAAATTATGTATGCAATATAAAATGACGAGGATATCAAAACAACGATCGGAAAAGCAAGACAAGCTTTCAAGTCTGCGTGGAGGTCAACGGCCCCACTCAGCATCCAAAATAAGATCCGAATTTTCAACTCCAAAGTGAAGTCAGTGCTACTATACGGATCAGAGACTTGGCCTGCGCGTCACGAAGGTCACTTAGAACAAACTACAGACCTTCATCAACAGCTGTCTTCGCTCAATAACACTCAAGATCAAATGGCCGGCTAGAAACGATCAGCAACGATCATCCAACCCAGCAGAAACCAATTGTGCAACAAATAGGCAGGAAGAAATGGAGATTGACTGGCCATACTCTGAGGAAGCCATCAAAAGGCATCACTAGACAAGCCTTCGAGTAGAACCCGAAAGAGAAGTGACCAGTTGGTTGTCCAGGCGTGATTCGAAGGAGGTCGTGTGAAGAGGAGATGACAGCATGTTAGCAGACTTGGAGCGGGGTGAAAGAGTTGGCAGAGAACCGAACGCAATGGAGACACGCGGTTGAAGCCTTATGTTCCTCTAGGAATTAAAGGAAACAATCATAATATAAAATGATGAAGTATTTTGATAGCCCAGGTTTCAAATAGGCCGCCTTTAAATGTGGAATGATTTTCAAGTTATTTAAAATTCAATTTATGCTCTGTTTACTTTGAAAAAATTTTTTATTTTAGATACAGATGGTACTGACCAGAAAAAGTGCATTGATCAACGAAGGAAATGGAAACAGCTGTGTAGTGCTATGCGTTTCTCAGTTAATTCTAACGCATCAATGGTAGGTTATTTTAAGTATGTGTGTGTGTGTGTGTTTATTGGTGAATATATTTCAGTGGTTCAGTGGTCGAACACCCTCCAACTACACCATACACATAGTTTGGCTTTCGTTTACTCCCCCCCCCCGCCTACTGAATGAACTTCTTAAACTCTCCTACTTACTAGTAAGCGTCATAACAAAGGGAAGGTTGAGCGTGATGATGCTAGCGACCTCTAATTGAATAATTGATTGGTTTCAAAACAGTACTTTGCAAAGAAGTGCACAGGTTCGACTTGCTACACTCCACTTACCACCCAAAGGAAGACAAAAGAGAGGCTGACAAAGAGAGATATGATAAGCGGAACTGTGAAGGAGAAAGACTCGTCACTTGGACAAACAAAGAGTGAATTCATCTCCGCCATTGAAAACGATTTTCAGCCATATCACCAATTATCTCGAGCCATTGGTTTTTAGAATCCAGAGGACCTCAATCAGGCAGTGTATACTTCCTGTATATGACTCGAGCCAAATGCCAAAAACTTCAAGAACCAATTCCAAATTTTTGTGTGGCCATCACCACCAACTCTTTCCTAACCTGATTCTATGTCAGCTAAAACTGTCAGTCGTCGAGGAAAACGATGGCTAGGCGTGCATTACACTCTTCGTAGTAATCTAAATCGATGTGGTTGAAATAATTTGAATTAATATATTTCTTCGCTCAATCCTTCTGTTTTCTAAATGATCATTTTTACTGACTTGGAATCTGAACTTTCTTGTCACGTGATTTACTTTTTATTAACTGGTAAATTTGGTCTATATTCATATATGTTTGTTAATTGCTGACTCACTTGAGTACCAGGCTTCTAGGAATTCCCTGGCACTTTTGGCGTTTAATCTGTCTAAAATTTCTACACCATCCCAATCATAAAATTGGTGTCCATAATTATCCACATGCCTTGATTGATATGTATAGGCTATTGTGTAGCTTAATAGGCAGATTGTAAGTAAGTAGTGAATAGGGGAAATTTCAGTTATTGTGTTACGCGAAAAGAGAGATGGCTTACTTATACGTCATCAATTGGTAGTTGATATCATTTTTCTTGATTATGTAAGTCTATAAGTAATAATTTCAATAGTAACTAGTTTCGAAATTATAGAGAAGATTTGTAGCTCAGGTGGATGGATGATTTGCAAACTAATAGTGTTCTCTGAGCTGGTTGGTTGAGTTGTGGAGCTTTCGTCGGCCCCCTGCTGGACAACATCCCCCTTCAGCGCAATATTTAGTATAAAGTGAAATGATTTAAATTTTTCATGAATGAAAACAAGATTTTGAGCGAACAATTGTGGTTTCGATAACTTCTTCTTCAGGCTCTACAGTTATAAATCCATGAATAATGGAGTACATATAGCCAATAAAGGCAAATGAAAATAATATCAGAAACTGTATTGGGGTGCATGCGTAAGTTGAGGTGATAGTCCATTAGTTAACATGGTCAATTTTAAATGTGTATAGGGTGTACAGCCAGAAAAAATGTGAAGTGTGAATAAACAATTGGGTGATATAGTGCTGTTTTATAGTCAACAGAATACAGGTATCCTTGGGGTGAGAGAAATGCGGTAACTAAAAAATACATACAAACACACATTAACAAAGGAGGCATTGAATATGAGGGCTGATTGATAATGTCTAATGATAAAATAAAGAGGCTAAATTGTAGATTGCAATAAGATGCTACAGAATTGGTGGGCTTAGTATAAAATCATAAAGGTTGACAAAAAGTTAGGGTAACAATGAGGTGAAATAAACTGGGTGGAGAAATGGATAATAAAGACATGATATCACAAAATAATAATAATGATAATGATAGTACGAAAAAATTATGATCCTGAAGACCTTATAGTGGGTCAGGGTAGACAGGGAGAGAGAGTGAATAAGTTTTTTCTGTACCCATAGGCCTGGTCTCTCTCTATTAATCTCTAAAGCCTCAGCTATGGCTAGGAGGCGTAATCGTGTGTCTTCGGGGAGATTGTTCGGTACTCGATACACAACTGTAAATGACTCATCTACTTTGATACTGTGTTCACTATCCACTAGATGAGACAGAATTGCACTATTTAATGATTTGGTTGCTCTTTTCCCGAGCCAAACAGGAATATGTTCACGAGTGCGTAAAGATAAATTCCTTTGGGTACGACCTATATAACTAGCTCCACAGGAGCAGTTGAATTTATATACACACATTGATGTCACCATTTTGGGCAATCTATCTTTAATGCACAGTGTCAATATCGGTTTGGTTGAGAAAGTGAATGATATAATTGCGTCTCCCGTTAATCATCTTTACATATGTATTGATCATTTTCTACTGACTTGGATTTGAAACTTTCTGATCACCTGATTTACTTTTTATTGGTTGGCATATTTTGTCTATATTAACGTGTTTGTTAATCGCTGGCTGATTCGTTTGAATACTAGGCTTCTAGGAATTCTCTGACAGCACTTTTGGTGTTTCCTCTGTCTAAGATTTCGACATTATCCCAATCAGAGTGATGTCCATAATTATCTACATGCCTTGATTGATATGAAAGAATACATATCGTGTCTTTTCGCGGGTGATTTGTGTTCCTGGATTCTGATTCGAAGGGGACGCCCACTCTGGCTGATGTAATGTCTGTTACAATTCATACAATTTATTTTGTAAATGGTATTAGATTTATCTCCTTTTTCTGTTGAATGTGTCTTTCGGTTTGCATAATATCGAATTAAGCGATTTGACTGGCTTGTGTGCTATATCTGTATCAAACGGTTTCAGTATTCTAGCTGTTATTTCAGCGATATTTCTCATGTATGGTAGGATGAATTTTCTTGTGGTCTTTGATGATGGTTCCTTGTTGGTGTTTTGATTCAATTTTAAAGACACTCACACAGTTTCTTTTGTGAGTAATTGGGTTATTGTTAGGATAGTTGAGTATTTGATCTGTTTGTGTGCGTTGATTTTCTATTTACTTGTGTTTCTAAATTTCCTGAATTGGTTCTCCCGATTAAGACATCTAAAAATGAGATTTTGCTGTCTAATTCTTCTTCTCTCGTGGTGAATTCGACATCTTCAGATATGTTATTTATTAATTTATGGGTATATTCCAAATCATTTCTTTTGATTACTACAAATGTGAATCAACTTAACGTACCCAGAGTTTTGGTCTAATTATAGGTAGAGCTATTAATTGTAATATTTGCATAACAGCCTCAGGTATTAATCCTGATATGGGCGATGATCCCATTGGTGTTCCTTTTATTTGTTCAAATATTTGAATTGTGAATTGGAAGTATGTTTTAAGGCATAATTCTATGAGTTGTGTCCAAGTTGAGCATTGCGTTTTTATGCGTTTTCATCGCTATAGAGTAATTGTCGCATATAAGAATAAAACTTGTGCACTATGGTAGAGTATAATTCCATTATGGTTAAAATTTATTTTGATAAAGTCTCACAGTGTTATATGGTAATAACAATAATAATTTGCTTTATTCCAAAACAATAATTGCGATACAGAATGGAATTCTCAGCATTTTACTACAGTATTCCGCATCCAGCTAGTACATTATCAATAAATAAAATTCTACATAGATTAAGGATAGTCTCAGTCAGTTTTGACAACAACATATTGGCATGTCGGTAGCAAAACCAAAAGTGAACAGAGTGTTTGGAGGTGTTAGAAAAGTAGATGCTGGCATATTTACTGACGTAGGCAGAAGAAAGAAACAAAGCAGCACATAACAGAAAAAAAGAAAGAGTAGAGAGAGAAAAGTAAAAGAAAGAAAGAAAACTTTGTCCCTATATATGATATGAGTTGGAAAGACGAGGTCCAGTCGTTCTACTGACTATTTAATAATAAGTTATAAGTTTCACGCCTAATGCTTTCTTTATCGCACAGAACACCAGCTAAGTAGGGTATGGTTCAGGTTTTGTACTTGCTAGTGCGAGCATATAGTTTTCTTTATGGGCTTCTGGTTTTGCCTGATGAGATACGAGGGGAAAGTTGTATATGAAGAGGGTGATGTGAGATAGACAAAATGGATTTAGCACATTTTTCACATGAGTCCATGTGCTTGTCGACCAGAATATTAACAAGCTGGTTAAGTGGCACGTTGCTTACCCTGCTGACAACCTTTAACATCCTGCGTAATAAGGTATAATCTTTCTTCAGTAGCCAGCCCGGGAAAAACTAAGGGGAACAATAGAGAATAATAGGCAGGATGCAAGAGTTAACGAATTGTAGGAGTAAGGGTTGGGTTATACCAGAATGTCTTAACTTCTTGATGTAGAAGGTAAGACGAATGTTTTCTTAGAAATCATCAAGATATGAGAAGACCAGGAAAGATCAGCAGACTGAATGACGCCTAGGTATTTAATTTCAGACTTGGTTTCTATTTCACTGCCATCTATATTTACTGATGACGTTTCGAGCACATTTTATTGCTCCTAATCATATTAAAGATCGACTCTTAAAAATCCGATGGTTTATGAATCTTGCTTCTGTTTGACATAGTCGTGTTAGTTTGTTGATAAGCTTCCTAGCAGGAAGACCATGTGTATCACTGGTGATATGAGAGGAAAACTTGTGCACTGTGATAGAGTATAATTCCTTGATATATACCTTGATGTGATTATGAGCAGTAATAATTTGTGCTCGAAAAAATGGCCGCATCAGTAAATATTACTGTATAACAACGTTGTTAGACTTTATCAAAATAAAATCTTATCCGTAATGGAATTAATTGTTGCATAGTTTCTTTTGTTAGTTTTGTATACTTATTTAACCTGGATAATACTAGAAGTGAAGATGTGGTTTATACACAGATGACAAGGGATACAATCATAAAACTGCTTCACTTCAACTTTAAAAAATACAGATACTCATAAACAAGTTTATGCATATCAAGTGGCAAAAGCATAATCCAGACGTGTTTTTTTTGTTGTTTAATTTCCTTCATTTATGTGCATATTTCAGAATAATGAAAAGATACCAGAAGATATTGTTGAAACAATGAACCCGTCAAAAGTGTACATATTTAATCAGAATAAAAGTAAGCCTACTCATTTCACTTTGTATTAGTAGCGTTTTTCTAATCTCATTGTCTTTAGACACGATTAGTTAAATTAGATCATTTGTAAATAAACAGCTTTGGAATTCCCGTTTCATAGCTTTCATTATCCATTCCTGCTAGTCGTAGGGGCAGTAGAATCATACAGATGTCTAGCGAAGGTGTAGAAACATTCCTATTACACGCATTTTCAGTTGATTCAATAAATAAAGCTTCATTACCAGTTGTCTTCACTCAATACTCAAGATCAGATGGCCAGAAACGATCAGCAACAGGGATCTCTGGCAATGAGCGAACCAATCAGGAACCTATTGTGAAACAAATAGGCAGGAAGAAATGGAGATGGATTGGCTGGCCATACTCTGAGGAAACCATCAAGTGACATCACTAGACAGGCCATCGCTGGAGTGGAACCCGAAAGGCAAGCGACGAGTTGGTCGTCAGTGCAAGGGTGACTTGGAGGAGGTCATGTGAGGAAGAGATCAAAGCATTCATCCTGTGACATTAGATTTTATAACCGTCATCCTATCCCATCCAGCCTATTGTATGGTTGTACTTGGCTGCATGCAATGCTATGGCTGAAGCATTCTGTAGATTTCTTATCTTATTCGGGTCATCTAATCTAGGTATTTATGCTTGGCTAGTCTGACTGACTGACCCCGTTCTACTACTGTGACTTATGTATTTGACCTGACAGTCATTGCAGACACGGTATTAGATAAATCAAATTGTTTTGGTTTATTGACTCCACATGATCTTTCAACTAACCGACAAAGTTTGTTTCTGATTGAGTTTGTGGTTGGTTTGAATGCCAGCCACTTTTATTCCTGCCTTGTTAAGAATTCAGCGTAAGGTTTCCGAGGTTCCTTCTTTGTATGGAATTACTACTGATGATTTAGATTCATTATCGTTGGTGTTGTCATTATCTTGCACATGTTTGACATGCATGTCATCATTAATATTATTATTATTATCATTATTATTACCACTACCACTACTATTAATATTAATTTTATTTTTACATTTCCCTACATATTTCCTGACTAATTCATCAGGGTAATTATTAAGTTTCAAATCTTCTCTTATATGCTTATATTAATGATGACATGCATGTCAGACATGTGCAAGATAATGACAACACTAACGATAATGAATCTAAATCATAAGTAGTAATTCCATACAAAGAAGGAACCTCGGAAACCTTACGCTGAATTCTTAACAAGGCAGGAATAAAAGTGGCTGGCATTCAAACCCGCAAACTCTATTAGAAACAAGCTTTGTCGGTTAAAGAATACTCTGGAGCCTTAAAAACAAAAAAATTTAGTTTATCTAATACCCTGTCTGCAATGATTGCCACGTGAAATACATTGGTCGAAGTAGTAGAACGGGGTCGGTCAGTCAGACTAGCCGAACATAAAAACCTAGCAAAATCTAGGTTAGTTGACCGAAATAAGATAAGAAATCTAGAGAATAGTTCGGCTATACCACTCACTACATGCAATTACACACAACAATACAACAAAAGCTTTGTTTCTCGAATCAACTGCAAATCAACACGTGTAATAGGAATGATTCAACACCTGTCCAGATAGACATCTGGAAAATTCGACTACCCCAATGATGACAAATAGGAGAGAACAAGTAAAACTATAAAACTCAAGTTTCGAAGTCGTGTGATCATAATTGACTGCATGATTATGAACAATAAATTTTGTTCGAAACGTCATCCAGTAAATAATACTGTTTCTTTTTGTGTGATTATGCATCTAAAAAACAAACTAATATAAAATTACTTACTACCACAGTGCCCAAGTTTTACATACATATTTCTATAGTAAATTTTGTCTACATTTCTTGCAAAGTCATCGCGTTTTTGCCGGCTTAACTCGCCTTTCTCTTTTACCCTTTTTCACATTATTCTAGATACACCGTATGAGGTGCACAGTGCGGCAATGCATATTCCATCATCAAATATCTGGGAAAGTTATCACAGTGATTACAATGCTACAGATCCACTGAAGAAATTCATTCATGAGAAAATGTTTGCCTATCCAAATCAAACAATTCAGCCTAAGGGGAGTGTTTATTATACTCAGTTGAACAAGTTCTCACCTGTCATCAACTCTGTTGAAATGGGATCATTATCTGGACAGAGTTGTAGCAATGCTTCCAGTGATCCTGTTAATAACGGTGACCAGACGCATAATAATACTCTTATGCGAACTACTGCTATCGTTGATGATAGTAATGATAATAGTAATAATAATAATAATAACAAACTCCTGCTGACAAATATTCCAGATCATGAGACAACAGCTAACCAGACGACTGATTCGAAGTCTAATCATCCAGCACGTAATTATGCTGTCTGTGCTAATGGTATCATCTCTGTATCCGATTATATGACGCTTAGTCTACACGACACACATAATCATCAATGCACTACTAAGAATATGACACCGACTAATTGTCATTTTCTAATGAACGCCATAAATTTCGATCAGTTAAACAATAATAATGGTAACAATAATCAATTGACACGAAATTCCTCACCTTACATTGATCATAAACACCAACATTCTCATGTACCGTTAATCAATACAGTTTGCCAACAGAATCATCAACACCACTATCCGCATAGTTGTACACCACCTGGTCAACGCTGTCAAACAATGTCGACAATGAGTAGAAAGTCACCAAATTTATTGAAACATTGTACATTACATACACCAGTAGTCGATTATACTACTAATAGCAAAACTGAAATAATAAGTAGTATAAAGGGTAGAACACAAATAAAAACATCAATGAATGAACCTAATAATAATGATAATAATAATAAGGAAGGAGAGGAGAATGAAAATGACGGCGGATGTATTCCTCATGCGGAAGAGGAGGAGGAACACAACGAAGAGTGTTTTAAAACTTCTGCTCTAAAATCTGGCAGTTTTGTATAGCTGTTAAATTACCTCAGTGTTATAATTATAATTAACACTATTATTATTATTATTATTTTATCCTCTATGTAAACAATTTCAAATCTATTTCTTTTATTTCCCGAGTAGTATTCACTAGCATATATATAGCCTACATGGTAAAGGTAGGGGAGAGAAGGTGTGTGCATTTGAGGGCTTTTTTTCAAAATGACAATGATAACAATAATTCGCTTTATGTATACTAATTGACGCCATGTCTTATTTATGGATGTGTGTGTGTGCTGTGTTTATGTGAACGTTTGTCTGAAGTGCAAGAGTTGTACTTTTTTCAAAATTTTGATATTTTTCGTCAAGTTCACTTCTTCTTCTTCGTCTTCTTGTTTCAAGCCAGTTAACAGAATCGTCGTGTATTTATACATACGTATGAGAGACTCCAAGCGAAAGCGAGGTGGATCTTACGATTAGTTGTATAACTTTCTCTATTGAATTCTGTTCATTCGGTTTGAATGCAAGTTTGTCAAATTTGCACGTGTAGCTTTTAATTTCTATAAAACGCCAAATAATACAATATACAACAATTTACCAATCAAGTGGCACTGATATGTTTGTTAACAATAATTAGTCAGTGTCAAAATGTCAATGGGGTGGTAATTAACGAAGAAAAAAAATTAATATGTGTAATTAAAAGGTGGAAATGGTTACAACACGTGGATCGCATAATGCATAATTTAGGAAAAATGAAGAGCAATTAAGGAATAAGCGTGTGCACAGGTTGATTGCGTAACAGATTGTTAAAGAAAATAAAACAATTTGGACAATGACAATTTGTAAATAAAGTTGAAGTGGTCATAAGAATAAAATAATTTTTAATTTTTACAAGGATAACACGTAATTAAAGATGAAGTAGTCAGAAAAATAAAATAATTTGGACAATTATAGTTTTTATAGGTTTTTAAAAAGAAAAATATTTTAGGGGGAGGGGGATGAAGTAGTCCGGTTTATACAATCATGTAACGATGGCCAAGGTAAGGAAAGTGGCTGTACAAATTTCTTCTGAACACACACAGGTTTGGCTTCTTCAGGTGGATTCCTATTGCTTCAGCTGTATGTAGAAGACGAACACGAAAAGCAAAATTAAGATTAGTAGGAATGCGATAAATAATTTTAAATGCCGTATTAACGTCAACCTTATGCTCACTATCTACAAGGTGGGCTAAAATAGAGCTACGAATAGCTCTTGTTTGTCCCTTGCTTAACCATGCCGGATGATGTTCGGAAATACGATGGTGAACCTGGCTAATTGTTCGTCCGATGTAACTGGCTCGGCAGCTGCAGTCAAACTGGTAGATACATAGATATAAATAGAATACTCTAGATTAGTAGTTAATAACAATATTAGTGTTTTTCAAATAATATCGATTTGTAAAGTAAGATCACAATGGAATTACAGTTCCTTAAAGATGCTTAAATTATAATAATAATAATGAAGATATAGCAGTAAATAGAATATCAGCAAAAATTAGGAGAATTTCACAAAAATTGAGGATCATTCGAAACTAGATGACCAAGGTAAGGATAATGTCTGAACCAGCTTCATTTGGACGTTTAGAGGTTGAGAGATATTAAAAGGTTTGACGTGATATCTCGTTCAACAACTTCTAATTAATTTATTCTCGCGTACCAAAGACAAAGCAAAAGCCAATAATTGGTCGTCCAAACGAAGAGATGTATTTAGGAACCAAAACCAGCCGTTAGACGAACGCTTAGCTAGCTAGTGATCGTGCACGTGACACGACGAGGTACCAAATGGCGGGGATGCTTGACCGGAAGCCTTCAGCTAAACAAGTCGACTTAAACAGTGGTGGTCAGCATCCAATGAGTGATTGCTGTGGTCAATAATTTTGGGGAATTATTTACCGCTACAGCTCACTCCCCCCTAGTGGGGTCGTGAGGACCCTAAGACAGAACCAGCCGGAAGTAAAAAAAACTCGATGGTTCCCTTTCGGGTGAAAAAAATCTTCCGAGCGGCTTGGTCTTATGCCTACTGGTTTGTCTGCCTATGCTAATGGGGTGTTTGTACATAGCTTCCTGGTGTTGTTCGTTGGATTCCGTGCTTCGTTTGTTTCCCGTCCAGTGCCCGTCGCACCTGGAAAAGAAAACAAGAACGCTAAGAACCATGTCGAGGAAAATGTACGAAATGACCTTTTTGGTTAAAAAAAATTATGTGCATTTACTATACAGTAAAATAATGCTAAGTTCAGAACATCGAAAAAAAATACATCTAATTAATTTTTTTGTGTATGTTACATGAACTGTTGAGAAAAAACATTTTTTTGTTTTCGGTGGTACTGTATATAAAAAAAATTTTTACGTCAAAAAAAAATAGTTAGTACCACGAACGAGTGAGTTGCGTGAATCACACGACTTCGTTAAGTCAAATAAGTGTGCAGATATTCTGGGAACCTTACGGTGCGTCCAGAACGGTTTTTCTTAGGAGGCTCAACCTTAGTAGCCAGTGGGCGAATGCCCTTGCAGTCAATAGTGTGACCCAGGAAGTCGAGTGAGTCAACACCGATTTGACACTTTTGAATATTAATGGTAACACCATGTTGGCGTAACCTGTCAAATGCCAAGTCCAAGTGCCTAAGGTGAGTTTCCTTGTCTGGACTGGCAATGAGGCAGTCGTCTAAGTATGCGTATACAAAGTCGAGACCGCGAAATACTTCGTCAATGAAGCGTTGGAATGTTTGGGCTGCATTCCGAAGACCGAATGGCATACGTAGAAATTCAAAAAGTCCGAAAGGCGTAATGATAGCCGTTTTCGGGATATCTTCTGTTGCCATCGGGATTTGGTTATACGCTTTAACCAAGTCGATTTTGGAGAATATAGTCGCGCCGGATAAGGTTGCCGTCAAGTCGTGTATATGAGGCAACGGGTAGCAATCAGGGGTTGTTTTGGCATTCACTCGCCGGTAATCACCGGTGGGTCGCCAATCGTTGCTATCCTTTTTCGGAACCATATGAAGTGGGGATGCCCATGGGCTATTCGAAGGTCGAATGATGCCAAGGCTAAGCATATGGTCAAATTCATTCCTGGCGATTCTCAGTTTGTCAGGAGCTAATCGTCGTGCTTTAGATGTCA
This sequence comes from Trichobilharzia regenti, assembly GCA_944472135.2. Taxonomy (NCBI): domain Eukaryota; kingdom Metazoa; phylum Platyhelminthes; class Trematoda; order Strigeidida; family Schistosomatidae; genus Trichobilharzia; species Trichobilharzia regenti. Next base: position 44,074,743 of record OX235267.1, read on the forward strand.
CAGGTTGTCCTGTGGTAATGATGTGGTGCATAACATTGCTGGTTATGCACGGTAGGTCGTTCGACGGGCAGTTAAGTTCCGGATACTTGTCAACGATAGGTTGAAAAGTTGGATCAAGAATTGCCTTTATCTTAACGGGTGACAAGCTAGGGCCTATGTAGGTGATGCCTTTGATAGACAGACTAGTAGTATTGTCAATCAGTCGTTTTCGGCGGACGTCTACGAGTAAATCATGATGATTAAGTAGGTCCGTGCCAATGATGGGCATTGTAACGTCAGCGAGAAGGAAAATCCACCGAATAGGTTTGCGTAAACCTACGTTCAGATAGACGTATTTCCTACCAAAGGTTGCGATTGGTTTTCCATTTGCAGCCTGTAAGTTGAAGGTAGGTTCCTTCTGTCGATCTGCTGCTGTAGCAGGAAGGACGCTGACTTCGGCGCCTGTGTCGACTAAGTATCGAGTCTGGCTTATCACATCATGGATGTAAAGTAGGCGGCTAGTGCCACCGGCGACGGTTGCCGCTAACGCGTGCCGGCGGGATAGTTTCCCGCAGACTTTGAGACATTTCCGAAGTTACAAGGCTTACGGCAACACTTCGCTTCTTGGCCATAGGTGTTGTGGTACCAGCACCAGTCAGGGTTTTTCAGTGAACGTGGTTTGGACTTAGATCGACCACGCGAGTTCCTGCGTTGAGGAGATTTAGGACGACGGTTGGAGGATTTAGAATGCGTGTTTGACCTAAACATCTGCTGAAGGGAGTTGCATAACTCTGTCATTGCAGGATCCTCACTCGAAGTCTGCTTAGTCATTGAGCATATTTCGGGGACAGACCGTTTAGTTATTTCTAGGATCTTATCTGCAGTAATAGCTAAGTTCTCTATTACAGTACCCTCAAGTGTCACAAGTACGGTCTGTACAGATTGTGGCAACTTGGTTAAGAAGAGTTCTCTAAACAGTCCTTCGTCGAACTGACTTTGGCCGACGACTTGTTTCATTCTTGTCAGCATGCTCACGGCTGACTGATCTCCTAACTCGATGTTGCGAAATAATTCATCTAGACGTTGTCTGTCCGTGAGAGCGTTTCTCCTGAGGAGGGATGCTTTCAGCAACTCGTACGAGTTACTTACCTCGGGACTCAACATCTGTGATGTTACGTACTTGCTGAATTCCCGCGGTAGGGCGTGAATAACTGCAAGTAACTGTGAACGTTGATCAGTTATCCCATGCTCACAAAAATCTGCTTCAGCTAGCAGAAACCACGTTTCAGCATTATCTGGCCAGTATGGTACGAGCTGAATGGTTTTAGGAGTTGAGCGGATACGGATGACCTTGGGACTAAGATCACTCATGACGAAAATTATATCGAATAATATATGGTACAAGAACAAATACAAAATGGAACGAACTCACCGGGATTATCTGAGTAATTATCGTAGATGAAGTTCGCGGTTGGGCTCACCAGTTTAGTGGTTGAGAGATATTAAAGGTTTGACGTGATATCTCGTTCAACAACTTCTAATTAATTTATTCTCGCGTACCAAAGACAAAGCAAAAGCCAATAATTGGTCGTCCAAACGAAGAGATGTATTTAGGAACCAAAACCAGCCGTTAGACGAACGCTTAGCTAGCTAGTGATCGTGCACGTGACACGACGAGGTACCAAATGGCGGGGATGCTTGACCGGAAGCCTTCAGCTAAACAAGTCGACTTAAACAGTGGTGGTCAGCATCCAATGAGTGATTGCTGTGGTCAATAATTTTGGGGAATTATTTACCGCTACAGACGCATAAATTAGGCTTCGTGATATGGATCCCAACGGCCAGTCTCGGCGATATGTAGTAGTCGAACTCTTAAGGCGAGGTTAAGATTAGTTGGTTGATATGCAGTAAATGACTCTGACAGCATGGTTAACATCAGTCTTGTGTTCTGTATCCACAAGATGAGATAGAATAGCTCTAGAAATGGATTTTGTTTGTCCTTTACTTAACCACTTTGCAAGGTGATATTCGGAAATCCGACGAGAAACAGGCCTAATTGTGCGGCCTATGTAACTGGCTCCAGTCAAGATGGTAGATACACATAGAAGAGGTGAAATTAAGCAGTTTATCTTTTACTCCTGAACGCAAAAGAGGAGTGGTCTTGAAGACACAGCGTAATTCAGCAGCAGGGAATGCTCTTTCTACTACATTTCTAAGGCCTTGTGTTAGTATCTCGCTGATGTTATCTCCAAGGAAGTGCATTTGTAAGAATAAGGCCTTTTTAGGAACTGTTGGTACCTTGGGCTGCTTTGATTTTAGATTCATATTCTTATCGATGAACTTTCTTACATAACTGCTTTCACTCAGTAACCGTTTCATATTATTAAGTTCTTCATCAAGACATTCATCCGAGCACGCAGCTCTTGCTCTGTGAACAAAGCACTTTATCAGATTTTTTTTGTATTTCAAGGGCACGAAGCTATGACGCGTTGATGTAGGCTTTCTAAATATACCTCGTTAATATTCAAGTATTGGTTAATTGGTTACAGCAATTCATCATGAGCTGAAATTAACTAGAGAACCATTGGAAAACCTGAGAGTACTGGACAGCTGTTTCGTCCTAGTCTAGGAAGCTTCATCAGTACGCACCCACCGGGATTTGTTCATGATAACCACTCCTGAGCCCTTTTCCGATCTTGTAATTATCATGTTATCATTTTTACGGAGAATATCCAGAGTTTCTCTATGTTTTTTGGGTCTTTGAAAGATGTTATTGATGAACTTGAATTCTATTGTCGGTACATAGATGATACATTTTTGATTTTTGAAAAATGAAGAGGAAACAAAGAGCATCTTGGATAAATTTAACAAGATTATTCTTTGCTCAATTATTTTGTTGGGTTCCTTTATTTTTATATTGATTCAGGGTGGTGGGTGGGAGGCGGTGACAGTGAGTGGTTGGCTTAGCTCTACAGTCATATTTGCTTTGTTATTATTACTAATATTATTATTCTCTTGGGTTCCGAGTGGAATGAAGCACTAAAACAGTACATTTCCATCCCATCCTGTTCATTCCCTCTCTTTAGTTCTGTTTAGCCCGCATTACAACTGCCCATAAGCTTCCAACACCTCACACTTTGAGATGTGCTACTGATAAGATTTATCAGTAGTATACAAAGAGATGTTCACCGGAATAAAAGTATCAAATAACGGAGAGACAGATTTGGCGTCAAGCAGAACAAATGAATCAGTGTTGCGGAAAAATACGGGAGGCAAGTAAAGAAGACAAAGAAACAACACAATACGAAGGGCAGAAGTGGCACAACATGGGAGATCCGTGCAGATGACGATTTTCATATGAGGTGTACATAATTCCACTATGTGGAGATGCCACTATGGCTAATTAAAGGTGTAGTGAAAATCATTATTAGGTCGATATTGGCCCATGTAGCGCAAACCGGCCGGCCACAAAACCAGCCAGTGTGAAAGAATCCTTCTCCACAATCATCTACCGGGTACCTAATAAATTGTCAAAATCATCGAAGCACTGTATACTTCAAACAGCAGAGGCTATTGCAATTCGCCTCAAAAAACCAGTGCCCTGTATTCAAAAGAAGCAAGTTCAGCCCCTACTATTGCCCTGGCTGGCCTTCAGTAGAGACTATAAATTCATGAATTTGTAATATACTATCTTTCCTAATTTTTCTGACATTTACTTTATTGTTACGTTGGTGCTATTGAGCTGTAATCTATTGATATTAATGATTCGATGTTATTTAAACAACATTAATGTTGTTCATAACACTAATTCATTCATTCACTATAATGTATGTATATATAACTGTAGAGCCTGATGATGAAGGGGTTATCGAAAAGAGTACTCTTTGTTCAGTATCCATTCTGTTGAAAAATTTTAATAGGCATTTTTAATCAGATGTCAAACTCCAAATAAACATTCCGTTACAATGCGATCCCTCTCTATACTACCCACGAAGTTAACCTCGAGTCGTCGTTATTCATTCCGGTTCCAGTCTCCCACCTGGTGTGTAATGCCATTCGATGGTCTCCTCAACAAGTGTTAGATCTATCTCCATTTTCTTCAGCATATTAGTTAGACGACAGGTTCTTCTTTAGTTCACCGACTGCCAGAATTTCTCTGTTGCTAACCTTTTCTAGCTGGCCGTCTGATCTTCAGTGATGAGTTAGTGAAGACAGCGCTATTGATAAAAATCTGCGATCTGCTGGAGATGCTTTTCATAACTCTCGAACCAAATCTCTGAATTACACGGAAGAACTGACTCAACATTAATTCTGACGATCCAAATCTTGCTGAATATGCTGAGCGCTGGAAAATCCAGACTGATTTAGGACTAATGAAGGTGTCTTGTAAGTGGTAGCCTCCTTTAAATTTCTCCCACGATGGTGATCGGTGCTTGTTACCAATGCTTAGGTACCTACATCATTTATATTTTGTCTATGTAAACCCAAAGTCCTGTTTTCGCTGCCAGTCAGCCTCTTCTACCAATTTGTTGGCTTTCGCCTATAAATCTTCAAGTTTGTGTGGTATCAGACCTTCAAAATCGGAAATATCATCGATGAGAACAGGAAGCCTTATCACACTATTTCCTGTCTTCAACTCGAATTCCCCATTGAGCTTCCAATTACCAGATAACTACTGAATCTAAAATTCTCATAAATTTTATTATTATTATTATTATTATTATTATTATTATTATTAGCATTAAACAAGGTACAGAGACAAAATCCTCCGAACACAAACAACTTTTGTCTTTTAGTTTGCCAAAGTCAATGATCTACTATCCAAGTAATGGAGAAAGTTTGCATCTTGGCAGAATGTATTTGAGATATTATTACGTTCAGCATTTACATTCTGAAGCTGTCAGCCTTCTTTCTAAACAACACCTTCAACGACAAGTTCAATATAAAGTAGACTTTAGAAATTCTCTATATGTGAAATATCAACCTTTTCTAGCCTAGAAAAAAGGTTCTTATCACTAAAATTACCAACGAGTTCCATCTCTACAAGAGATACACTGATGATACTTTTATTATTTGTGATGACAATTCGGAGCTTGAAAACCTACTCTAAACCATTAATACTACCCAGCTAAACATCGACTTCACTCTTAGAGTTAAACCTGACTCAATATTCCATTTTTTCGGTGTTCAACTATACAGAAATGGCGATAACACCCTGAAGAGATCGGTATACGAAAAGCCAACATGGAATGGATATTCTCTCTTTTCTCGAGGATCCAGAAAGTATGTATGGAAGAATCTATTGAAGAAGAACTGCGAAATCTCTGAGAAATTTTGGTTTCACATCCAGATTCATAGATTAGAATCTAAAATCAAAGAAAACTTCTGAATAGGTTCGAATTGCCCCCAAAAAGATGCTGACGCTTAATTTGAAATTTAAAAGTAATACCGAAGTAGAAGTTCGCTGTAAATGGCTGTCGAAATCTTTCAGTAAAGTTTATTTCGCCACCAGCTTAAGAGTGACATTCTCTTTCAAAAGACTATTCAGCCAGTAAGTGAAAGACAAGCTGTTTCATTAGGTCACTTCAAAATGCATACAGCAGTTCACTTGCTCTTATGAAGCTGAGCCCATTGGCTATGCCGTGCATCCGCTTGTGAAACGCACTCGGGAATACTATGTAGCCTCGATAGCAAAGGAAGATCGCAAATGTGTCTATAGTTCGGTAAAAGAACATTTGGTGAACTCACAGCATTGAGATCCGTTTGAAAAGTTCTTTAAACTCACATACGAGATCTTCTAATGTCCCTCAAAGAGAGTGAGATCAAAGTATTCGGTTGAGCATAACTGAGGCACTGGAGATACAAATGTTCACTCCCACTCTATGTGTGATGACAACTGGCTGGAAGCCAGAATTGTAGACAGCAAATTACGTCAACGTTATGTCCCGAATCGGGGCCTTGAATAAAACTATAACTCAACAACCAATCACAACAGAATTAATGTGTGCAAACATGATTCGCAGATATATGGCTCAGCTTTCTGAGAAACAGTCACAAGCAGTACAGAATAGGGTTTCAGCAAGAAAACAACCAATGATAAGACGTTGCTTCTCCGCTAACAATAATGTACATAAAAACCTATAAATATCTCTTGACTTTCTCAATAAACGATCTATTGACTGGCCCTTGTCTTATGTCGTTAAATATGTATTCAAGAAAAAATACGTCCAACCATTGTCACTATGATGGCGTACATAAAGGGTCAATTCTCTCAATATCGATTGTACTGTTACCCGTCTTATCCAATCTTCCCGTTTATTTCTGTTATATTTACGTTGTTTTTAATTCCCAGTAGCACAAAAAGTCAACTTTCTCAGTAATTATGATTCTACTATGATCTGATCTGATCTTCCTGGTTATTATTACATTTTGATCCTCATTTAGAATTTTATTAATTCAACCCTTGACCAGAAATGGTTCGTGGAACTTTTTCACCCATTTACTATAAATAAATGAATGTACAGCTATCTAGTTGATGAATTTGTCGAAAAGAAAATGTTATTCTCTGTAACAGTCCTTTTAACATTTCCTATAACCGTGATTGGTTACATCCACAGATTATCTTGGGACTGTATTCGCGTGTCTTAATTTTGATCGTACTTATTGACGTGACATGTTTGATCTTTTGATCTTGTGACAGTAAGTAAACCAAATTAGAACTAAAAATGCATAGTCCAAAATACGAAATATATATGTGGTGATCGATGCCATTGAGCTGAATTGTATGCCTAGCTAACTGGAGATTGTAAATAAACATTCGGAGGTAACACGGTACTTCACCGAAAGGCATGGGTGCTTGACAACCTAACTCTAGTTTAACTAGTTTACTTCAACACACACTGATGGTCAGTACTTAATGCTAAAGCGATAGGTTAATATTTGTATGGAACTATTTATAGATGCCACCTATCTGGAAAACATCGTTTCAACTACAGGCGGAACTGATGAGGATGCCATCAAAGCGAGCATCGGGAAACCCAAACAAGCGTTCATTACTCTCAAATCTATGTGGAGGTCAACAGCACTGAACATGAATAATAAGATCCAGATTTTCAACACCAATGTAAGGTCAGTGCTGCAATACGGATAAGAGAGTTGGTACCGTGTCACGAGGGGCATTTCGAACAGACTAAATATCTTCATCAACAGCTGTCTTTTCTCAATACTCAAGGATAGATGGTCAGAAAAGATCAGCAAGAGGGATCTCTGGGGATGTACGAGCCAGGAACCAATTTTGCAAGAAATAAGCAGGAAGAAATGGAGGTGGATTGGCCATACTCTGAGAAAACAAACCACCATGAAGTGACATCACTCGACAGGCCATCGCTCAAGTGGAACCCAAGTAAGAAGCGGCGAGTTAGCTGGTCGTCAGTGACATGGAGGAGGTCGTGTGTCTTGATGGAAAACCGAACGCAATGGAGACGTGCGGCTGAAGCCCTTTGTTCTTTCAGGAACTTAAAGAGACAAAAATAATATTGGTAATTTACAAATGCCAGTTGCACTTTCATTCAAGGTATCCAGTCCACTAGACTCAAGTTATCGATTTTCCTGAACTTGTCACCGTTGCAGAAAACTTATCACTGCCTCAGAATACCATATGTGGTAACCAACTCAAAAACACCAGAGTACAGACTGGTGATTCGAGAAGTGTTTATTTCTACACCGACAAAGTCTATGAATAAACATCATCACAAACAATAATACCTGGGACTATTTTTCTACAGTCTTATACCAAGCAGAATACGATTAGGCCGCTGTCTTGACTGTCGCCTCCTGCTAAAATGGAGTGCAATTGAATAAATAAACCATATATTGCTCATTCTATATTCACCAACACTGAAAGAAGTAATCAAGATAACTATGAGCTGACTATCATGTGAGTTGATAGGTTCGACTATGAACCAGTAAAGCGAATGTTTAGTGCATGGAAAATCCCCATGTTGACATCAAAACAAGTGATTCAGCGAAGAATCTCTTTTCGGAGGACTTATCATCAAGCTGTACAGCAGCATATATATATAATGTGAATTATGACAAAATAGTAGGCCGTGTTATTTTATTCCTTTACGTTCCCCAGTGGAACATAGGTCTTCAAGCTAGACGTTTATATTTTCAGTAACAGTTGTATTTATTTTCACGGGGTGGGGTTGCTAGCCCTTTGCCCAACCTTCCCTCTTAATATAATAATATAATATAACCAGTCTTATTATTGCCTGTGGAGTACGTAATACTATGATTGTACACTTTTTGCTAGTTGTAGAAATTAGAGACATTGTACATGATTTTTGTTTAAAACGATTCTTGTTAAAATACATATAACTTCCGTGTACAATTGGAAATACACTAGACTGCTGGGAACTTCGCCTTCTCTCTGGCCGCTACTGCTTACTTGCTCCACTCACACCGTGTTGTATACTTTGGATTTATTGTAGGAGTCCACTATCCTCATCCGAAGACAACTCTACAACCGGTCCACAGTATCTTCCGGCAGACGCGATTCCAACAGTTAACGTTCCCGTGGATTATATAATTAATTTGTAGGGGACTATTGGGAGAGCTAATTAACATTACAAATATGCAAAATAAAATCCAAGTTAATGAGATGATAGGGTAAATATATATTATCAAAAAATACAGTAATGCGTTATATTAATGAAAAGGTTACTTGGTTGTAATGTATAAGTCCTCTGCTACAAATTATTTATATAATCCATGGGAACGTTAACTGTTGGAATCGCGTCTGCTGGAAGATGCTGTGGACCGGTTGTAGAGTAGCGGCCAGAGAGAAGGCGAAGTTCCCAGCAGTCTAGTGTATTTCCAATTGTACACGGAAGTTATATGTATTTTAACAAGAATCGTTTTAAACAAAAATCATGTACAATGTCTCTAATTTCTACAACTAACAAAAAGTGTACAATCATAGTGTTACATACTCCACATGTCTTAGTGCGTCTGTGCCTGGGGATCAAACCCCTAGCCACCTGCGTGTTTGGCGGGCATTTTGCCACTGTGTCACCGACGCACTCTTCTGTAGGTTATGTACTTTATAAAATAGTCCATAAAATGTATAAATCTCAGAGGAGTGTGGAAATAATAAAACTGGTTAGCAATCGAAACATTACAGAACAAGGTGAGAATTATGAAAGGGCAATATTGTAAAAGTTATATTGAAATATATAAGGGTGGCAAGTAACATACCGGAAGTTGTTCAAAGTTTTTGATATAGTTGTGATCTCTGAGCTGGATGGTTTATTAGCGAAGCTTTCATTGCCCTTCTAGGCAACATCTTCAGCGCGCATACTTCAATTTGGCGTGGCTTTTTAGATTTCTCCACGAGTTTATAAGTTATCTCTCTTGGTGTGTGTATGTGACCTTGAACGTCGTGACTGGCTGTTTCCATGTGTTTGACACCCTCTAGGTTACTTGTATTGGTTGAATCTGATTGTTTCCTTGACCTGAGGTTCGACCTTTTGTGTGTGAGATTTACTTCTTATCGACTGGCAAGTTTTTTCTATGTCATTGTGTCTATTGTTTGCACTGATTAAGGCACTCTACTCGTACTCATACAGCCAGGTGAGGGCTTACGGCGAGCTGCCATCTGAACTGGTGACGACTAGCGGTGTCCGTCAAGGATGCCCATTATCTCCTTTTCTATTCAACTTCATCATAGATATGTTAATGGACTTAACCCTAGGTGACTTCAGCGACTCAGGGATTGACTTGCTACCAGGGAATAATCTAGTTGACTTGGAATATGCAGACGATATAGTCCTTCTAGGCGAAGACGCTGACAAAATGCAGAGTCTTCTAAACACCTTGAGCCGCAATCTACGAATGTTTGGCATGCGATTCGCTCCCGCCAAATGCAAGATGATGTTACAGGACTGGAGTACATCGACGCCTAGTTTAAAAATAGGAAGTGAAGTGGTAGAGAACGTTGACCGCTTCACTTATTTGGGAAGTACCATCAGCCAGTACCAACGGGTTTATCTCTGACGAAATCTCAGCAAGAATACAGGGGGCTCGTTTCGCATTTGTTAGTTTACGCCGTCTCTGGCGTAGACGAGATATTCGACCATCGACCAAAGGGCGGGTGTACTGCTCATCAGTCCGCTCCGTCCTCCTTTATGGCCAGCTGTGAGACCTGGTCACTGAGAGTGGAAGACATGAAAAGATTAGCTAGCTGTATTGGATCATAGGTGCCTGCGCTCTATTTCCCGTGTGAAGTGGCATAATAAGGTGGTGAGCAATATTGAGGTTAGGCATCGGTTGAGTGCTAGGTAAACAGGGGAAATCAATCGACGAAGTCGTGAAGTTACAAAGACTGAGATGGTTAGGACATGTGTTACGTATGCCAAGCCATCGCCTCCCTCGACGAGCAATGTTAGCGGATATAGGGTCAGGCTGGAAAAAAGCTAGCGGCGGTCAAACAAAAACTTGGCACCAGTCAATGAAATCCATAAAACAGTTGGTCTAAGCCATGTAGGAAGGTGTAGACTTCCAGGCTGGAGTCCTCGGGACGGTGACAATCTATGGTTGGAAACAATTGGTGACATGGCTCAAAATCGTTCTCAATGGCTGGCTGGCTCAGATGCATCCACTCCTTGTGACTTATGATTGCAAATTAAAAACTGTTTTGTTCTTCGTTATTACTCCTCCTTTGTCTCACACCTCTGCTTACAGTCTCTATTATGCTTTTCTTGTACTTTCTTCTCTTGCTTCGCGTGCTACACGGAGTGTGGCGACTTGAACTTCCGCACATTTGTGCAAAGTTCTACGTCGAAAACAGACAGACAGACGGAGTTGTCCCAGTCGAAATGATGTATGTGGTTGTCTGTATCCAGCGACATAGAGGAGCGTATGTTATGTTTTTTGACAGCTAGTTCATGTTCATGGATACGAAGACGAATGGGGGGGGTCCGCTTTGGCCAGTATAATGTTTTTCGCAGTTATTACAATTTATTTTGTAGATAATGTTGGTTTAATCTTCCTTTGTTGTTGAGTCTTTCGGTTGACATATAGCCAGCCGAGTGAAGGGTTTTGTTGGTTTGTGTGCGACCTCAATTCCTAAAGGTTTGAAGAGTCTTGCAGTGATTTCTGAGATGTCCTTTACAAATGGTAGGGCGATTTTTTTTGTGCTTTCCTTGGAGGCCTTTGATTTAATAGGTTGGCTTGGAAGTATACATCTTTTAATGAAACTCTGTGGATATCCATTATTTTGGAAGACGTCTATGAGATATTTTCCTTCAGTTTTCCTTAGGGTGGAAGTGCTGCACTGAGTCCTGGCTGATCCTGTCGAATAGTGTTTGTATACGATTCCTTTTGTGTGTTATTTGATTGTTGCTGTTGTAATTCAGTATTTGGTCCGTGTGAGTTGATTTCCTATACGCTTAAGTTTCTAATTCCCCCATGGTGATTCGATTGACTAAGACGTCCAAAAATGGGATTTCGCTGTCTGATTCCTCTACTCTTGTGAATCTGATGTCGTTGAAGACGTTGTTTATTAAGTTGTGAGTTTTGTCTAATTCGTTTCTTTTGATTATTATAAATGTGTCGTCGACGTAACGTATCCAAATTTTGGGTTTGTTCTTTGGTAGGATTATGTTTTCGAGCCTTTCCATCACTGCTTCTGCAATCAAATCTGTTATTAGCGATCCCATGGGTGTTCCTTCAACTTGTTCATATATTTGGCCGTTGAATTGAAAGTACGCTGTTAGGCATAGGTTTATGTATTCCATCCAACTTATGTGTTACATTTTTGATTGTTGTGGGAGGTGTTCATCATTGCTGAGTAATTACTCCATGGTCTGTTTTGCTATTTTCTGTCCATTTGAGGTATATAATGCTGTGACGTCAAAGGATATCATTATTTCTTGGTCATCTATATTTGGATGCCTCTGATTTTCTCTAGAAATTCGATAGCAGAATTCATAGATTGATAACAAGATTACGTTAGGGTATTTCAATCTTCTGTATTATTCTTTGGATAAATTGTATGTTGGAGTTCCTGGGAGTGACAGTTGTGATAGTAGGGTAATGAAAGCTTCTCAAATTTAACTCTCCAGCTCAGAGAACACAACCACATGAAAAACATCCACCTGAGCTAGAAATCACCTACCTCCATCATATCTACATGACACCTTGTTTATTCTTTTCAAAACCATACGCTTTCTTAATGATCCCAATTTGTTTCGTATTCTAAAATATCCACTTTGATGAAACTAGTTACTTGATGTCTTAGCATTACATACTTCAATTAGTCCAAAACTAGTAACAGAAACTATGCAACAATTACTCTATAGCGATGAAAACGCATAAAAACGCAATGCTCAACTTGCACAGAACTCATAGAATTATGTCTTACAACATACTTCCAATTCACAATTCAAATATTTGAACAAATAAAAGGAACACCAATGGGATCATCGCCCATATCAGGATTAATACCTGAGGCCGTTATGCAAATATTACAATTAATAGCTCTACCTATAATTAGACCAAAACTCTGGGTACGTTAAGTTGATTCACATTTGTAATAATCAAAAGAAATGATTTGGAATATACCCATAAATTAATAAACAACATATCTGGAGACGTCGAATTCACCACGAGAGAAGAAGAATTAGACAGCGAAATCTCATTTTTAGATGTCTTAATCAGGAGAACCAACACAGGAAGTTTAGAAACACAAGTAAATAGAAAATCAACGCACACACACACACACAGATCAAATACTCAACTATCCTAGCAATAACCCAATTACTCACTCACAAAAGAAACTGTGTGCAGATATTGTTTAAAAGAATTCAAACACACACTGTAGCACTCCAGAGTTGAAAAGAATGGAAGAAAATCGCCTACAAACGGTCTTCAAAAAGAATGGTTATCCACAAAATTTCATCAAAAAGTGTTCAAAGTCGAATCAAAACACCTACAAGGAACCATCATCAAAGACCACAAGAAAATTCATCCTACCATACATGAGAAATATCGCTGAAATAACAGCTGGAATACTGAAACCGTTTGATGTAGAAATAGCACACAAGCCAGTCAAATCGCTTAATTCGATATTATGCAAACCGAAAGACACATTCAACAGAAAAAGGAGATAAATCTAATACCATTTACAAAATAAATTGTATGAATTGTAACAGGCATTACATCAGCCAGAGTGGGCGTCCCCTTCGAATCAGAATCCAGGAACACAAATCACCCGCGAAAAGACACGATATGTATTCTTTCATATCAATCAAGGCATGTAGATAATTATGGACATCACTCTGATTGGGATAATGTCGAAATCTTAGACAGAGGAAACAGCAAAAGTGCTGTCAGAGAATTCCTAGAAGCCTGGTATTCAAACGAATCAGCCAGCGATTAACAAACACGTTAATATAGACAAAATATACCAACCAATTAAAAGTAAATCAGGTGATCAGAAAGTTTCAAATCCAAGTCAGTGGAAAATGATCAATACATATGTAAAGATGGTTAACGGGAGACGCAATTATATCATTCACTTTCTCAACCAAACCGATATTGACACTGTGCATTAAAGATAGATTGCCCAAAATGGCGACATCAATATGTGTATATAAATTCAACTGCTCCTGTGGAGCTGGTTATATAGGTCGTACCCAAAGGAATTTATCTTTACGCACTCGTGAACATATTCCTGTTTGGCTCGGGAAAAGAGCAACCAAATTATTAAATAGGGCAATTCTGTCTCATCTAGTGGATAGTGAACACAGCATCAAAGTAGATGAGTCATTTACAGTTGTGTATCGAGTACCGAACAATCTCCCCGAAGACACACGATTACGCCTCCTAGCCATAGCTGAGGCTTTAGAGATTAATAGAGAGAGACCAGGCCTATGGGTACAGAAAAAACTTATTCACTCTCTCTCTGTCTACCCTGACCCACTATAAGGTCCTTAGGATCATAATTTTTTCGTACTATTATTATCATTATTATTATTTTGTGATATCATGTCTTTATTATCCATTTCTCCACCCAGTTTATTTCACCTCATTGTTACCCTAACTTTTTGTCAACCTTTATGATTTTATACTAAGCCTACCAATTCTGTAGCATCTTATTGCAATCTACAATTTAGCCTCTTTATTTTATCATTAGACATTATCAATCAGCCCTCACATTCAATGCCTCCTTTGTTAATGTGTGTTTGTATGTATTTTTTGGTTACCGCATTTCTCTCACCCCAAGGATACCCGTATTCTGTTGACTATAAAACAGCACTATATCACCCAATTGTTTATTCACACTTCACATTTTTTCTGGCTGTACACCCTATACACATTTAAAATTGACTATGTTAACTAATGGACTATCACCTCAACTTACACATGCACCCCAATACAGTTTCTGATATTATTTTCATTTGCCTTAATTGGCTATATGTACTCTATTATTCATGGATTTATAACTGTAGAGCCTGAAGAAGAAGTTATCGAAACCACAATTGTTCGCTCAAAATCTTGTTTTCATTCATGGAAAATTTAAATCATTTCACTTTATACTAAATATTGCGCTGAAGGGGGATGTTGTCCAGCAGGGGGCCGACGAAAGCTCCACAACTCAACCAACCAGCTCAGAGAACACTATTAGTTTGCAAATCATCCATCCACCTGAGCTACAAATCTTCTCTATAATTTCGAGACTAGTTACTATTGAAATTATTACTTATAGACTTACATAATCAAGAAAAATGATATCAACTACCAATTGATGACGTATAAGTAAGCCATCTCTCTTTTCGCGTAACACAATAACTGAAATTTCCCCTATTCACTACTTACTTACAATCTGCCTATTAAGCTACACAATAGCCTATACAAGTGAAAGTAAATTTCAAGGCATAAAAGTCTAAAAAAAGAGGAGAACTCGTAAAGTAGTCTCTTCTTCTTATATTGACTGCCTGACTGCCAGACTGACTCAGTGAAATAAAATTTAATTAGGTTGATAATACCTACCAAACACCCCCGCCCTTATCTATCATTTCTCCTCCTTCGTCGTCTTTACTATGCCGGTGAGGTAAAAACTTATTTTGGGTTAGCTTTCCTCTCTCCCTCTCTCTCTCTTTTCTAGTTTTGAAACCCTCAAGGGGAATCTTCGTTATCAAATGAAGGAAGAGAATTGACGGGGGGTGGTTAACTGGTTAATTGGCATGGAAAAAACTTTTCGCCAGATAACTACACTTCACCTCTGTGTGATGATTCTGATGATCACGATGAGACAAGAGGTGGAAGAAACGACACTTGTTGGCTAAGATGGAGTAGTCCACTTGTAAATATATATATACATATAGGTGGATGTAGAGCTGAATGCGTTCACCTGTCCTCTCCTCTCCTGTCCTTTCTTGTCACTAAAAGTTGAAACAATCAAATTTACGATTAAATCAGAAAAATTGTTGATCATTTTTTAATTGAATGGTGAAAAAGGATACAAGGGTTATGGAGTACAGATTTATAATTTAAGCAATTGATTAATGAGAACAAAGAGTATTTAGATTCCATTATAGAGATAAGATTTTATTTTGATAAATTGTCACACAGGGTTGTTAGACAGTAATATTAACTGATGACCAAGTTTCGAGAGCAAATTATTACTGTTCATAATCATATCAAGGCACTACTCACACAACGTTTTCCTTCATTTATATACATGTGTTGAATCGACTAGATATTGGAATAAAAATCAATATGAGATAATGTACATACAGAAATAATAATATGAGTGTTATTGATCAACTACAATCAGATGGGAAATAAGACGAGTGTTTTTATAGTCATAATAAATTACCTGTTGGAATGTTGTGATGTGTTTGAATTGAAATAGAATTTTGAGATTATTTATTATCCTCCTCTGATTTGACTGAATGGCGGTAATAATATCTTCCATATTTCTGGTATTTGCGTTGAGTCATTTCTGTTGCATGTGTTGGGTGTAGACTCAATGAACCAGGTTTCAGTAATCAATCTCTCTCTCCACCTACATAGGTTACTTCTTAGAATCTCAACCCCCTCCCACCCTATTGTGTGGTTGCATGTTAGTGCAAGTAGTGCAGTTGCTGAGCTTTTTTCTAAATTACTTATCTTCTCGAGGTCAATCATTCTTACCTTAGCTATATTCTTATGTTCCGACAATCTGACTACCCCTGACCTACTAGTTTCACCTATGTAGTTGACCTCACAGTCATTGCAGGGTATTTTAATTGGGTCCACCGAGTCTTTTAGCCTGTAGAGATTGTCTCTGAGTGAGTTTGTAGGTTTAAATGCCACTCTAATTCCTGCTTTATTTAGAATCCTATGTAGGGTCTCAAATGTCCCCTCCTTATATGGTATAACAGTAGATGACTTATATTCTCTCTTATTTATATTATTATTACTAGTTTCACAATAATTTTTGATTTGCTTTTGGCATTTTTCGATCTTCCAAATGAATTTTAAAGGATAGTTATTCAACACCAACGCCTCTTCTGTCTGTTATATTTCATCATTTAGGTCTTCTCTTGTGCTACTCAGTGTTACTGCTCAGTTTGTTAAACACTTAACTAAGCCTGCCTTCATATACAGGTAACGGATGAGATGAATTTAGACTTTTGATAAACTCTACTTCATCAGGTTTCACATTTATGTGACCACAATAATTAAAAGATACATTGTCATAAACAACATCACTGTTGTTTTTAACTACACTGAGTTTGTGCGTTCCATACCAAGTCAGAGTAGGAATAGTGGCTGACTGAGACTGTTTTTCTTGCTTACAGAACTCCGGATGATTTAAGCGAATTGCAGCTACCGCCTCTTCTGTTTACAGTATTCGGTATAGAGAGGCCTTCGATAAATTATTCGATACCCAATAGAAGATGATCATAGAGAAAGACTCTTCAATGCATGCTAGCCGGCTTTGTGGCCTATATGAACGAAGTGTTGATGGCTTTAACAAAACGCCTTTATTTAGCCTCATTGGTAGGTGTGTTTCCCAGCACGAATGATTAAGTTTCTAGGCAGATACTGACGGCAAATATAGCTGTCTCTCTAGAAGAGCAGCTGAATCAATAGATACAAGAAGTGGTGGCTAGCCTATGTACTTTTGTAACGGTATCTCTGTACTGGCAAGTGATGTACACCTTATCTTCAATGCACCAGTTGCACAGATCTTCCATGTTGTGTTACTTCTGGCCTTCCTTCATACTGTGTTTCTTTCATGTCTCCCATGTATCTCCACATTGCTGTATCATTTGCTTTCTCTGACATCGAATCTATCTCCTTGCTATTTCATGTTTTTATGCCAGTCGGTGCATCGGTGGCACAGTGGTTAGGACTCTCGCCGACCATGCACATGGTCCGAGGTTCGATCCCCTGCCGACGGACACCTGATATCTATGGTCGGCCTGCAAAATTTGGGCTACCGATATCCATGCTGAAAATTCCATACTTGTACCGAAAATACGTGTGGAATCAAGCTGTAATCAAAAAAATACACATGCTACTGATAAATACTATCAGTGGCACACTCTACACCTTGTTTTTCACTTGAGGTATCGCGACTGGTTGTGTGGAAAATATCAGTTGCAGGTTACCGTCAGCAGTGAACGTTCTTTGAATCGATTTTTTCAGCTTTTTGTTGGTTATTATTTCACTTGTTATGTGTGTCACCTTTGAGTTGTAGTCGTATATAAAGAGAGAGACAGAGAGGCTTCTTAATAACAGATACAGACGAATTCTTTTGTACTCTCTCTTGGTCATGTATTGAGTGATGAAGTTTTCAGGGCAGTTGTTTTCAATTAACGTGTCTTGAGTACGTGGAATCTTACCGGATTTCATCATGAGCTGACATTAGTTAGAGAACCATTGGAAAACCTCCCAGGGAGTACTGGACAGCAGTTCCGTCAGCCTAGTTCGTGACTCTTCAGCAGTACGCACCCACCGACAAGTTTCGAACCAAGGACTACAAGGCGAGCTGGTAGACCAATAAGCCACTGGGACCCGATCCAATGCCCGTCAATTCACGAGATAGCGCAACTGCTAGCCAATGTCTTCGGTGAGTATTTCTCCTCACACCCGACATGCTGCACCCTACTGGTTACGACTTCCCACTGGAACCCCAGGTGACTACCTACCTGAATAGGGCCAGTCGCTAGTGAGTATCTCATTGATATTCAAGTACTGGTTTGTAGGGATTTGGTTGATTGGTTACAGGATACCAATCAACCAAATCCCTACAAATCAATATTTGAACTTGGAATGTTAATCTAAGCAATAATGTAATATAAAGCCTTTTTTGACTTTATTTGGCTTAACTTACAATTCACTGATAAATAATTCTTGAAAATTAAATCGATGCTCTCTAGTGACTCGTCAGAGGTTGAAGTTTCATGGAGCTAGTTCTAGTGAGAAGTGCTGACTAATGGATTTCATTCGGTTAGGGAGTGGATAGAAATACTCGCCACGGATGACACTAGCTACTGTTGGTGGCGCTAAAAAATCGCCATTGCGTAGAAGTTGGAATCCATGGACTGGCCACTGGATTGGGTCCCAGTGACTGAATGTTCTACGAGCTTGATTTACAACTGGAAGGTCCTGGGCTCGGGCTCCAGTTGGTGTGTGAACTTGCGAAGAGTCCCAGACTAGGACGAAACAGCTGTTCAGCCCTCCATCTGCCGTTTTACAACGATTCTGTAGCTTATATAGATCAGTAGTCCAATTTGAAAAAAAATTTAATGTGATGCTCACTAGCAACTGTCCCTATTCAGACAGTTAACCTGGGGTTCTAGTGGGAAGCCGTAACCAGTGGGGTACGGCAGGTTGAAGGTGAGGCAGTAACTCATCGAAGAAGATGTTGTGCGAAGTGATCGCGCTATGTCATGACTTGGCAGAATTTAGAATTCATGCGCCAGCCATTGGATCGGGTCCCAGTGGATTAATCGTCTACGAGCTCGCCTTGTAACCAGAAGGTCCTAGATCAGAATCCTAGCGATAGGTATGTACTGGTGAAGAGTCTCAAATTAGAAAGAAACAGCTTTCCTATACTCCCAGGTTCTCTAAATGACGTCATTTCATCGTGAAACCCTTCAACCAATCAAATGTCATCCCTCCAAAAACGAAAACTTACAGATTTCATGTTTATTTAATCACTCTGCAGTAAGCTTTAACCGGTTCCACAATTGTCCATAGGCTCTATTCTCCTCTTCCTTACACGATCCTCTTTCTGTCACCCTCGAACCCTGACCCAACCCATCGTTTTCCACTCAAGTTTCACTCGAGCAATAGCCTGGCTCATGATATCACCAAAAGGTCAGACGACTAAATACAACAACAACAACAAACAGTTCAATGATACTATATTTGGCAGACATTTTATTCGACGTGAAAAGTGTTCAACACGAAACCACCAACTTACTAACAATAAAACAGGAAAAGAAAAACACTGAATGACACTTTCCCTTTTTCCAATCATTTGTAATATTGGATTTCATTATATATTCCCAGTATGAAAAATTCCCATGTGTTTTATTAATTTTTAATTTTAATTTTACATTTATTTATATAGATTTTATTGACACTATGGTTAGGTGGAAATGTCTGTTTCTTCCACCTTCATGTGTGTAATATAAAGCGAAAATTAGATCCAATATTGTATTATTTGCTGAGAATTCCACACTATATCAAATGTATGATGTATTGTTAGGAATAAAGTCACTGAAGAGACATTTGATGAAGAAGAAGAAGAAAGACAGTTGACACAAACTCTGATTGATGACAGTTATCCAGACAACTTCATCAGGAGATGTAAAGTAGTCAGTGGAACACCAAGACCCATTCTCCAACTCACCGTTAAGAAAGACGTGTACATCAAGCTACCCTACATTATGGGTGATCATAGCAACTTGATAATTAGACAAAGATTGAACGCTGCTGTGGCTAAAAAGACTTTTTATGCAGTTAAGATCATAATAATTGAGAATGTGAAGCCAATATATCCATCCATCTAAACCCTTTGAACATGCGAAAAATGATATCACATCCCAATGTATTTACTAATTTGAATGTACGTGTGTACACACTTACATAAAGAGGACTCATCGATCTCTGTAAGTAAGAGTTGGGTTCAGAGCATATTCCTAAGTGGCTTCAGAAGCAAATGGAATCCCCAGATCCGATTAATGATGAGAACAGGAGGCCTAGCTCCTCTACTGCGAAACATATCATAGAGACAGGACATAGAATTGACGTTAACACATCTTTTAAACCTATCTATAAAACGTGTTTGTGGTGTACCCTAAAGTTTATAGAAGGCCTAGCAATTAGAAAGTTTAAATCACCTTTATGCGCTCAAAGCAACAATTCGTCATCACATTAAGCCTTCCTTGGTAAACATTGTTTTCATACTATAGCATAACTGATGTACTATTGCCTTTGTTATTTGGTTTAGTAATCTTCATTGTTATTTTAACCTTCAATATGTCCTTTTAACTTGACCTAAATTTATTTTTTCACCTCTTAACTCTTTATTAATTTCATACATATTCATTCTTATAACAAGTCCGTGGGTGGTAGATCAGATTCTTCGAAATGTGTTGTGCGCGAATACACATTCCACGATTCAGACAAACTACGTCTTTTTATTGCTTTGTTTGAACTTATAGACGGAATTAATTGTTTTAAAAAAGCCATTAGTATTATTCTGATGGAGTAATTGTTTGGAAAATCCCTCGTCAAACAATCCAATTACAATATCTGTATTTCAGAATTTCATCATGAGCTGACATTAGTTAGAGAATCATTGGAAAACCTGGGAGTACTGGACAGCTGTTTCGTCACCCTAGTTTGGGACTCTTAGGAAGTACGCACCCACCGGGATTCGAACCCAGGACCTTCCGGTTACAAGGCGAGCTCGTATACCATTAAGCCACTGGGACGCGATCCAATGGTCCTTGAATTCTAACTTCTGCCAATTCACGACATAGCGCTACCGCTAGCCAATGTCTTCGGCGAGTATTTGTCCTCACACCCGACCGGCTGCACCCTACTGGTCACGACTTCCCACTGGAACCCAGGTAACTACCTACCTGAATAGGGCCAGTCACCAGTGAGCATCTCATTGGTATTCAAGTGATGGTTTGTAGGGAATCCCGGTGGGTGCGTACTGCTGAAGAATCCCAAACTAGGACGAAACAGCTGTCCAGTACTCCCAGGTTTTCCAGTGGTTCTCTAACTAATATCAGCTCATGATGAAATTCTGAAACCAATCAAATCCCTACAAACCATCACTTGAATATCTGTATTTATTTGGATTTCTCAACTAACTCTGGAATTCAAGTATTGGATTTTAGGGATTTGGTTGATTGGTTACAGCAGATTTCATTATGAACTGACATTGGTTAGAGAACCATTGGAAAACCTGCCAGGGATTACTGGACAGCTATTTCGTTCAACTAGTTTGGGACTCTTCACCACCGCGCACCCATCAACGGGGTTCGAACCCAGGACCTTCTGGTTACAGTGCGACCTCGTAGACCGTTAAGCCAGCCACCGGGACCCGATACAGTGACCCCGGTGGGTGCATACTGCCGAAGAGTCCCAAACTAGGGCTTCCAGTACACCCAGGTTTTCAAATCATTCTTTAACCAATGTCAGCTCATGATGAAATCCTGTAACTTTGGAATTATTACGCGTTTCTCTTCTAGACTGTTTAGCATTCTCCTGACATTTGCATATCGTATGCTGACTTGATCCTTATCATCATTTGTCTTTATTCCAGTTCAATCTCTAATTTCAGTGTAATGCATTGATAATATGTTGTTTCACGGTGTGATTTTGTTCGATTGAATCAGAGTCACTTCTGACCATGAACTGTCTTTGGGAATTATTTGTTGGGTGATTCTTGCTATGGACTGAGGTCTGATTCCACGCTGTTGAAAATATTCTACTTGATTCTCAGTTACTGCTTATAGTGTTGACTAATTTGGTTTGACTAATATATTGTTCTACAGTACTTGTTTTGTACCTTAGAGATTTATCTAGCTTGAATAGCTAGCTGCCTGACGACACTTTTGAGGTGTGAATGTAATAAGAAGAACAAAGTTCACCGAAGGGTCCGTTTACGTCGGCGAATTCAATCACATTTATATGTAATTATTTATGTGTGTGTGTGTGTGTAAACATCAGGATTGTCATACAAAAAATGGAAATTACTTAGGGTTATTGTTTACGACATTAAAGTGTTCCACAAATGTGATGAATAATCAAAATTGTAACTACTTGGGGGGGGGGGGGTGAAGACTGGTACGTATTGACAAGGGTTGCGTAATATGAAAGATACCCAGAAAAATAGATAAATACATAAAGCTGAAAATCAGCAAAGAACAACCCGTATATCTGTGCCGAAGAAGATGATATACATGAATATGGTTTTCAAAGGCGACCTTCTGGTTGACATACTAAAGAGGAGAATATTTAACACCCTGAAAAGTAGATTCCCCGATGCTACATTACGACTGTTATTCTTAAGCCGCCCATTGTTCTTCAGCAACTTCAAAGATAAGCCATCACATTTGATCACTCCTCTGTGTACATGTACCAGTTTACTTGTTCATGTAGAGTGAGATATGTAGGTCATTCAATGCATGTTTCATCTGGAAGAGTCAAAGGTTACGAAAAGGTAACAGTGGATCAATCAGGAGTGCTATAATTGAACATATATTCAACAATGACCATTCAAAATATTGAGAGAATTCATTCATATTCATCTACAAAGTTAAAAGAAGCTTCCCAAAACGGCAGGTAAGCTTCCGAATACTTTACATTGCCGATGCCTTAGAGATCCGGATGGAAAACCGTGATTTATGCACACAGAAGAAGCTTCTCCACCACCTCCTTCTACCTTGCTTATAATTCAAGGTTCTAATACTTGATTAACAATGATATTTTGAATTTTTGAATGACTTTTTTGTAACGTCTTTTTCTTAACCAACCTTTTATTTACTCTTTCTACCTAATACACAATTTATTTGGGACACTTGTCTCAATGCTCTTTAGAACAACATATTTAAGCGAACAGTGATATTGTGGTTTCAATTAGATCTCATCAGGCTTAGCTCTAATATATATATAATTTTACGAATAAAATTCAAATATAAACCAAACATGGTGTTTTGTCTATACGATAATAAGATGGTAAATATAAATTGTGGAATTAATCATAATAGTAATAATAATAATGGTTTTATCAATAATAAGGATGAAAAAGTTAAGGCAATCTATGATCACACGAATAATGAAAAACGGCATGATTAAACAAACAATTGTTCAGGTGGAAGTAGTTTATATAGGCTAGTAAAAACAAATGAACCGATTAAGTAATGCCAGACTGATTGTGAGGGAAGTAAATGAGACACGTTTTTAATGAAGATGTTATAAGATTAAGGGATGATAAGAAAGGGGTTGAAAATATAAATAAGGGGTGGTGTAGAAGTCATTAGTTGGTTATGTCTTAATAGGCCAAGGGAGGGATAATGGCTGTACAAACTTCTTTTGAATGCACAATTTAGGTTTGATAGCTCGAATGCCTATCGCCTCAGCAGTAGACGAATACGAAGTCTACTGGAAAGAATCGGTGGGATACGATAAATTACTTTGAAAGCTTTCGTTTTATCCACTACATGACCACTATCAATTAAATGTGACAAAAATGAGCTACGGATTGTTTTTTTCTGTCGTTTGCCAAACCACGATGGGAGATGTTCACTAACACATTGGCTAAGCTGTCTAGTAGTGCGCCCAACATAACTGTCATCGCAGGTGCAACTGAATTGATAAATGCACATAGATGTGGCAAAAATATCTACCTTGTCCTTCGTTTGTGTCCCAATCATTCGTTGGCTAGAGAATGACAAACATAAGCATGCTGCGTAAAATGTTCTCCGTATACTCGTAGAAAGTCTATGGGACAAAATCTCCAACTATCTAATAGAAACTTTTTACGGGCAGTCAGAGTTTCAGGTTTTTTCTCCGATGTTTTCATGTTTCTTTATGAAACTACTCGGATAGCCTATCTCCGTCAAGGAATCGTGAATATATTCAAATTCCTTTTGTAAGAGGTCATCCGTACATATCTTTCTTGCTCTGCTCGTAAGACCTTTAACAACATTTCTTTTATATTGAACAGGCACGTAACTAAGCAAGTGTGTGTATTACCCTGTTAATGTGCTTTTTGTATACACATATCTCCCAAGTGACCCATCTTCATCACTTCATCAATGCTCTTTCACTAACATCCTACTTTTCTGGGTGTCTTTCATATTACACAACCCTTGTCAGTACTTACCAACTTCACCAACCCTAATTACAGTGTGATTATTGATCACATTTTTGAAACATTTTGATGACGTAAGCAATAACCCTCAATATTTTTTAAAGTTTTTTTGACAATCCTAATGTACACACACACACACAAAATAGTTATATATGAATGCCACTGTAAGGCTGAGTGAATGAATTCGCCGGCGAAAAGAGACTCTTCGCTGCAAGTTTCGTCCCTACTTTTTAGGCAATGTTGAGTTTTTGATTCTATTATCAATGGGAATAACCATATAAATACGGGCGGATAACCATCTTTTTGCTGTTTTTGGAGAGTTCTGTGACTGTGAGCGTTTCGATGGAGTTTTAGTCAGCTATACAGAAGGACACAGAGATCGGTTTCCTGCATTCAGACTACAACGAGTCAGTTTTTGGCCATTACAATTATCATATTGCAAATCCCAATTTTCCGCAAGACAAAAATATGCGCATACATATATCAAAGTGTATACATTGAAGCACTTCCGTATTGGACGGCTTCATTGTATAAAGATCAAAAAGTACTATACTATTCTGTAGAAAATAGCGACAAGCATTTGAAATTTCATTTATAAAATTTATACTACTGACTATCCGGACAAGTAGATGACCAACTATTCGCAAAAATACATTTTGTTAGAAGTACATTCCGAAGTATTATGAGAGCAACATTGGTTATTGTCCTATAACAAGTTCGTATCCAGAACTCCAGTTCTACATAGTATCACTTCCGGCTTCAAAAATTGTAATCCTACAGTCTATGATTTCATCACTCAGATACCTGATGGCTTTCCAGATTCGACATATGTAGGTCGTACACGAAACTTTTTGCAGATTGATATATTACAGATAACATAACGTACAAATCTCGTCTCCTAGCTGTTTGATCAAATAAATTATGAACAGTGTTTATAAATATGTGAAGTCAAATGAAATCATACTGATATGGCAGGATTTGAATCTCTTCGTGTATTCTCATAGAGGACATAACTTTTCAAGCCAACAGAATCAACTTTTTAGTGGCCTTGAGTATTCAAATATTGAACGAAACATTTCCATATTGAGTCACAAGAAAAAAGAGACACAAAGAGAGGAGAAAATTTCTTTTCCGACGAACCATTTTCAAGAGCTGTACAATAGACCCCATATTTAATAAAGAATTCGTAAGACTAATCAGATACTCGTAAAACATAACTAATCCTTACAAACCAAAACTATAGAAAGTTAATCTGATGCTCGCTAGTGACTTGCTACAGGTTGGAGTTTCCTGAGTTCTAGTGAGAAGTCGTGACCAGTGAGGTCCAATTAGATGTCACGTGTGTGGATGGATGTCCCACCAACGACAATGGTTGGGGTCGCGCTAAATCACGAATTGGTAGAAGTTAGAATTCACGAGCCATTGAATCGGGTCCCAGTGGCTGAATGGTATACGAGCTTGCCTTGTAACCGGAAGGTCCTGGGTTCGAAACCCAGTGGGTGCGTACTGCCGATGATTCCCAAACTAGGATGAAACAGCAGCTGTCCAGTACTCCCTGGTTTTCAATGGTTCTCTAACTGATATCAATCCGTGATCAACTCGTAAAACATAACTAATCCTTACAAACCAAAACTATAGAAAGTTAATCTGATGCTCGCTAGTGACTTGCTACAGGTTGGAGTTTCCTGAGTTCTAGTGAGAAGTCGTGACCAGTGAGGTCCAATTAGATGTCACGTGTGTGGATGGATGTCCCACCAACGACAATGGTTGGGGTCGCGCTAAATCACGAATTGGTAGAAGTTAGAATTCACGAGCCATTGAATCGGGTCCCAGTGGCTGAATGGTATACGAGCTTGCCTTGTAACCGGAAGGTCCTGGGTTCGAAACCCAGTGGGTGCGTACTGCCGATGATTCCCAAACTAGGATGAAACAGCAGCTGTCCAGTACTCCCTGGTTTTCAATGGTTCTCTAACTGATATCAATCCGTGATCAACTCGTAAAACATAACTAATCCTTACAAACCAAAACTATAGAAAGTTAATCAGATACTGCTAAATTTATTCTAGGAAATGTATTACATAATGTACGGTGTAACCTAGGGGCGGGATAACTAATTGAAAACTAGAAAAAGGGGACACAAGTTGGGATGACACAATAAGTATGGAAATTAACTAACCAATATACCTGTATAAATTAGAAAAAAAACTTGTGGAAAGAAGCTAAAGTGTTCATATAAAATCTGTATAAAAATGCAATGTCATTAACAAAAAATAATAGAGTGATTAAAAAATAATAATAGGAATAATTAACTGACATGATAAAATAAAGCAGAGTTATGGCAGTAACATTGCTTTGACTTTTATAAGGTGACTGAATGTGTATGTAGTGCTTCCGAAAGCAGACGTCTGGTTTCAAACCTCCAATAGCCAGTGATTCGGCTATGTATAGATGGTGTATTCAAAGTCCTATCGTGTGATATTACGGAGCTCCTCGCAGCAGCGTGAGGCAATCATGTGAGGGTGCCTGCTGTTCATATTTCTCAAGGTGTTGGTTAACTAAACTACTTATATTATTCTACTCCTCTCTGGCTCGATAAACTCAACAGTGTTCTAGAATACGTTTCTCGGCTTCACGTTGCGTACGGAAGATATACTTCGCTCCACAGGAACAAGTAAATTGGTGAAATTACAAAAGAATGAATACTGAACAAACAGTACTCTTTTCGATAAATTCATCATCAGCCTCTACATTTATACATACATTATAGTGAGTGAATGAATTAGTGTTATGAACAACATTAATGCTGTTGAAATAACATCAAATCAATAATACTGATAAAATAAGCTGAATGTTAGAAGAATTAGGAAGGATAATATTACAAATTAATTAGTTTATAGTTTCTACTGAACCCTGGCCAGGGCAGTAGTAGAGGCTGGTTGAGCTTGCTTCTTTTTCACACAAAGCACTGGTTGTTTGAGGCGAATTGCAATAGCCTCTGCTGTTTGGAGCATGCGGTGCTCCGATGTTTTTTTGGCAATTTATTTGGCACCCGGTAGATGATTGTGGAGAAGGATTCATCTACACTGGCTTTGAGGCCAGTTTGCACCAGATGTTCCACTATCGAGCTGTTAATAGTTTTCACTACACCTTTACTTAGCCATGCTGGGAGATGTTCTCGAGTGAGCACGAAAAATCAAGTTCCTAGAGCAACAACGGCCAATATAACTCGCCCCACCACAGGAGGGCAGTTGAATTGGTAGATACAATTTGAAGTGGCTAGTCTAGTCTAGGTAACTTCATCTTTCAGTCGAGGTAGCACCAACGGTTGTGTAGAGAGAATAATACGTGTAGTTCGCCGCCAGCATTAAAAGTTCTTTGAACTGATTTTCTTAATCTCCTCGTAATTATCTCACTTGATATATATATGGCCCATGATTTGTAGTCGTATATTATAAAGAGGCTTTTGCGTTGCTTTTTCTTTTTCTGTACAGTTTTAGCTGCTGATGGTTCCTATTACAAGTATACATTTACAGCGAATGGTACTGTAACACGTGTAACATTTGTGAATTTTCTAGACTTCTACGATGATGAAACAGATTTCTAAGCCTCTTTGATGATACAAAGCTTATATTGGTCTGTCTGTCTGTCTGTCTGTTGCCCTCTTCTACACTCCCTCATTGATTGACTGACTGACCACCCCACTTACTTATTTTTGCCCCTTTTCTTTTGTGGCCAACTGACGAGATATGATATAAAATATGCTGTGTTATGTGTGTATGCGCTGTCATTCAAATTAAGCACCTATTTTGTGTAGGCGTATTGCTGATATAGACTAACAACTTAGATATATATATCTATTTTTGGATTCTACTGAAATTTGATGTGAATAGTCTGATGACACCTAATGTCAATCCTTTATCAGCTGATAATGATGATGAACAACTACCTGTTAACCAGTTAGAATGTCACCAACCTCATCGTGATGCCTCAGTCTTCAGCTTTGTTTTCTTTTTTTTTATTATTTGGTTATGCTTTTCATCTTTTCTGATATCACATGTACGTATATGTGTGTGCGTGTCTGTCTGTATGTATGTGTGTACGTGCTTGTGTGCTTTGTCATTGATTCTACTTTCTCCTTCTCCTCTAATGACCCAATGTGATTAAAAATGATGAACTGGAAAATGAGATTTAGCCTCCTTGTTTTGTTTCGCCTTTATTTTTTTGCTGTTTTTGACTTTTTTTCGGTGATGTTTCCCTTCTTTTGTATCACTTTCTTAGTTGTCTACTGATTGTGATTGATTTTATCAATAATCTATGGTCAAAAATGGTATTATTATGATTATCATTATTATTATGTAATATGTACACATGCACATGGTCTGGGGTTCGATCCTCGGTCAGTGTGTACACCTGATATCAATGGTCGACCTGCTAAATTTGGGCTACCGATATCGCATGCTGAAAATTCCATACTTGTATCAAAAATACTGTGTGGAGTCAAGCTATAATAAAAATTAAAAAATTTAAAATTCAAGTGCTGGTTTGTAGGGCTTTGATTGGTTACAGGATTTCATCATGAGAACCATTGTAAAACCAGTTGAGAGTACTGGACAGCTGTTTCGTCAGCCTAGTTTGGGACTCTTCAGCAGTACGCACCCACCGGGATTCGAACCAAGGACCTTCTGGTTACAAGGCTAGCGAGCTCGTAGACCATTAAGCCACTGGGACCCGATCCAATGGCCAGCCCATGAATTCTAACTTCTGCCAATTCACGACATGGCGCGACCACTAGCCCATGTCTTCGGCGAGTATTTGTCCTCACACCTTACCTGCTGCACCCTACTGGTCACGACTTCCCACTGGAACCCAGGTAACTACCTACCTGAATAGGGCAAGTCGCTAGGAGCATCTCATTGATATTCAAAATTTAAATTTAAAAAAATTGAGTTTAAAAAAATTTCTTTTTTAGGGTTCTAACAATTTTTACACACGCAATTCTGTTGTATCTACTGATCAAAAAGTTATAACTCCTAATCTGATGTCAAATAAAGCCTTAAAATTATCACCAACAACCTCTGAGACTAAACAACCACGTATAACAGGGATTATTTCTACAATCCCAATAAGTCAACAACAACAACAGCAACGAAAAACTTCTACTATTCATCGATTATTATCTTCCGGTGTAGAAGATGAATCTGCTCAAGCTGCAGCTCAACTTCTGGCCAGTGGAGCTACTGACAATACTTCAGACAATAATCTAGACCCTGGTCTTCTTGGAACAGCTACTGATATTAATCAGGATACTACAAGCGTAGATATCAAGCATATCCCAGAACAACTGGTAGATGATTATATTGTTAACAATGCTACAATCTCTATAACAACAACAACAAATACAACAGATTCAACGCATAGTACAACATCTATTCCATGGTCATTGTCTTCTGCTTCTGGTGCTGGCGGTGTTGGTGGCGGCGGTAGTACAACTAATCTACCCAATTACTTTCCTACACGTCATGATTCCATTGCTATATTCTTTCGACAATTATATCAAGTAGCTAGTTTACGATTAAGAGATTTATGCGAACGTTTAAATCTTACACGTGAACTTATGGCAAAAATTTGGACTTGTGTAGAGCAAGTTATCGTGCATGAAACTGAACTGCTCAGAGATCGATGTTTAGATCAGATTATAATGTGTTGTTTATATGGGATATGCAAGATTGTTCTTTATCGACCATTGACATTTGTTGATATAGTTCATGTAAGTGATTACTAACACTAGATGATGTTTTTCTCTTTTTTTTAAATATTTTTCATTAATTACAATTATCAAAAGAATGGATACTGAACAAAGAATACGCTTTTCGATAACTTCATCATCAGACTCTACAGTTATATATACATTATAGTGAATGAATGAATCAGTGTTATGAACAACATTAATGCTGTTTAAGTAACATCGGATCAATAATAATATCACTAGATTACAGCTCAATAGCTTCAACATAACAATAAACTGAATGTCAGAAAAATTAGGAAATATAACATTACAAATTCATGGATTTATAGTCTCTACTGAAGGCCAGCCAGGGCAGTAGTAGGCGCTGGACTTGCTTCTTTTGAACACAGAGCACTGGTTGTGTGAGGTGAATTGCAACAGCCTCTGCTGTTTGGAGCATGTAGTGCTTCGGTGATTTTGACAATTTACTTAAGTACCCGGTAGATTACAGAGAAGGATTCTTCCACGCTGACTTTGTGGCCCGTTTGTACCAGATAGTCCAATATCGAACTGTTGATGGTTTTAACTACACCTTTACTTAGCCATACTTAAAGATGTCCCTGAGCGAGCACGAAAAATCAAGTTCCTAGAGCAACGGCCAATATAACTCTCTCCATCACAAGCGCAGTTGAATTGGTAGATACAATTTGAAGTGGCTAGCTAGTCTAGGTACTTCATCTTTCAGTCGAGATAGCACCATCGGTCGTGTAGTGAATAATACGTGTAGTTAGCCAGCATTAAAAGTTCTCTGAACTGATTTTCTTAATCTCCTCGCAATTATCTCGCTTGGTATATCGCCCTTGAATTGTAGTCGTATATAAAGAGGCTTCTTGTTTACAGTTAGTGAGTAGTCCTTTTCACCTTTCTTTGTCATGTGTTTCGGGATAGCCATTTTCGATCAAAGTATCATATACAATGCTTAATTCGTCTTCAATTACTTCTTCTGAGCATATAACTCTAACTCTGTGGCTGAGGGTCTTCACTAAATTTCTTTTATACTTTGTAGGAGCGAAGCTGTGAAAATGTGTATATTGTCCTGTCCAAGTGCTTTTTCTATGCAAATTTCTTTTTATGCTACCATCTGGTTTTCTTGTAAGTGGGACATCCAGGAAGGCAATTCTGTCTAGGGATTCCTCTTCGCATGTGAATTTCATAGCCGAATGTACTTCATTGAATTCAGTAATTATTGTACTCCTGTCAGAACCATTATCAAAAAGAATAAAGGTATCGTCCATATATCGGCAATAAAATGACAGCCTATTGATAAGGTTGTTCAGAGGTCCATTTTCTAGCTTACTTAGAAAGAAATCAGCTAGAATGGGACCCACTGGGGAGCCCATCGCCACCCCGTCCACCTGTCAGTAAAGCATGCCGTTAAATTTGAAATTTACATTCATGGTACATCTTAATATCAATTCTTTTAGGATCTCAGTATGTATGCCAATGTTTATCAACTGCTTGTCCACTTGTTCACCAATGTAATTAACTGTTTCTATAAAAGGTACATTTGTGAATAATGATGTTATGTCCAGAGATACCATGGTTTTGCCCTTGATGTTAATATCTTTTATTTTGTCTACGAATTCAAATACATCTTTGACGCCATATTTCACTATCTTCTCATGTAAACGTTTGAGAATATTTACTAACCATCTAGCTAGAGTTGATATCAGTAAAAAGTTTGAGCATTGTGGATTAGATCAAATAAAGTATAATTATATTTCAATAGTTTACACACAATGATAAGTATTGATATTGGTAATCTTGCTCGAAATATTACCAATAATAAAACTTATCACTGTGTGTAAACTATTGAAATATAATTATACTTTATTTAATCTAGCTAGAGCATGGTAGGGCGAATTCCGCATATCAAGTATTGGTCTTAATGGTACCCCTGGTTTATGCACATTAGGTAGGCCATACAATCTTGACGTATATGTGCCCGTTGGTGTGATTTCTTCATGTAAACTTTCAGAAAATATCTACTCCTCCCTTAGTTTCTTCAAACGTCTGGTTAATTCATTCGCTATTTTGTTATTGAAATCTTGCTTCTGTGTGTCCTTCAATATATCATTAATCTCTATAATGTAATCACTTCTATCAAAGATGACTACTCCTGATCTATTATCAGGTTTTGTGATTATCAGTCTCCCATCATTATTCAGTTTTTTATCAGTTCTTCTCTGTGCTCCTTTGTCAAGAAACTTTACTGTCGCATTTAAGGTTTTTCTACTGATAACAACAATCCACTAGACTGGATTTGAAGCGTTCTAGTTCAAAGGCGGATGATGGAAATAAATCCCTTGTTTGACTAAATAGGTTTTCAAATTCCATATCAGTACCTAAGTGATTCACTCGTTTTGGTCTATCACAAAATCGAAGGTCAAGGGAAAGTACTTCAAGTTGCACCTTACTTAATTCAACACTACTATAATTGTAGATGTACTTTTTAGGAAATTTACCACCCTCTGGCTTCCTTTCAAGTCCTTTCATAAGCTCTATCTGCTTCTTCTGTGCCCTTCGTTCACTAACTTGAGTAACGTATTTCATAAAAGGCGTTCTAAGATCTTCTGGTAGTTAGTTCATCTACCGCATATTGCCTGCGAGCGATATTCATTTCATGCTCTTGTATGAATGTAGATGATAAAGAGTCTGTTTAGTTTAGTGCATATCGTTTCAGCGTCTTCCCATTGGGATGAACTCTGCTTCGACGTAGAGACTTTTAATAAACTTTAGGATAGTGATTTGACTCAATGCAATTGTTAATGAATCCCAATGTAGCCTTTGTTTCATTGAGCTTAGCGTTATACTTAAGGTACTCATTGAGAACCTTCAACACCACAGGTGGCTTACAACTGCGCTTGTGGAGACAATTATATTGGCCTTTGCTCTAGGAACTTGATTTTTCGTGCTCACTCGAGAACATCTCCCAGCATGGCTAAGTAAAGGTGTAGTGAAAACTATTAACAGCTCGATAGTGGAACATCTGGTGCAAACTGGCCTCAAAGCCAGTGTAGATGAATCCTTCTCCACAATCATCTACCGGGTGCCAAATAAATTGCCAAAAAAACATCGGAGCACCGCATGCTCCAAACAGCAGAGGCTATTGCAATTCGCCTCAAACAACCAGTGCTCTGTGTGAAAAAGAAGCAAGCTCAACCAGCCTCTACTACTGCCCTGGCCAGGGTTCAGTAGAAACTATAAACTCATGAATTTGTAATATTATCCTTCCTAATTCTTCTAATATTCAGCTTATTTTATCAGTATTATTGATTTGATGTTATTTAAACATTAATGTTGTTCATAACACTGATTCATTCACTCACTATAATGTATGGGTAAATGTTGAGGCTGATGATGAATTTATCGAAAAGAGTACTGTTTGTTCAGTATTCATTCTTTTGAAAATTTCAATAGGCATTTTTAACCAGTTAAAATTGGTAATTATCTACCGAAGTGGCCAAAAGCGGAATCTCATCCCTAAGGCTTGAATAGGTTAACTGTCTGGTGGAAAATTTTATTCGCGAGGCGGCTGATTGAAATGTCTTCTTTAGACATTTAGAATGGTCGTTTCTAAGAATTCCTGTATAAACGTGACCTTTGGAGAGAATTTTCTTAGGAACAGTTGCAAATTTTGGCGACGTAGGTTTTTCTTTCATGTTTATGTTAACAAATCTAGAGGAGGGAAATAAAAGCCGATGGGCAACTGTGGAACCAACTAAACGGGACTACAGAGTACTGGGTGGGATGCAGACATACTGTTGAAGCTCAACATTCTTCCGCGAAATCAACTGATTAATAATAATAGAATACAACACAATAAAATACACAGAACTTTTAATTATCTTTCAAGCTACCATTTGGTAATAAAGCTGACTGCATAATACTTACTTATGGATTTCCAATTACTGCAGAGTTAAAAGATCCGAAATTCACCGATGTACACACACCTACAGTACTTTAACACATAACAATGGATAATTGATCAGTCAGTCCCTGTCACCGCAATCCTGAGAAGACATAGATGGGAATAAGAACTAGGCACCAAGAGAAATTCTCTCTCTGGGAAAATGTTGGCCGTTTCATTTTTATCCTTGTTATTTAATAATTCCCATTGTAGCATTAAGAACACAATATTCAACGAAGAGACTCTTTTCAACGAATTTATTATCAAGCTGTACAACCGTATATATATATATATATGGTTTTTTAAGAAATTATATCCAGTGAGGGAATTAGGTTAAAGGTGTGAATACATGAAATAATAATAGTAGTATGAAATGCAATTAAAATATTTGTGATTATAATCATGGTTTAATGTCAAGTGGCAAAATAATTAATGTCATATATGTAGAATAATACATAATGTGTATAGATTTTGGAAAGAGGTACATAATTATGAGACGAATATAAAATGTTACATAACATGATATGAAATTTGATAAGACAGAATTCAATATTGTAAAAATAAAAATGAATAATTTTGGGTTTAAAAGTGACAAGTAGGTCAAGTGGAAAAGATTCTGAGTGAGAGTCGTAATAATAGTAATAATAATAATAGAAGTAATAAGGGAAGGGTACATAGAATAACTAAATAAACAAAATATATAAAAATATTTCTATCCCTTTATGGCCAAGACAGAAGTAGGGGTTGTACGTACTTCTTTTGTACACAAAGGTCCTGCTGGCTTAAAGTCATGAATTGCCAAGGCCTCAGCTGTCTTTAGAAGTCTGTAACGAAGAAAACGCGGGAAGTTAGCATGGATTCCATATATGATCTTGAAATCATGGTCATGGTTGACCGAGTGACAGAAATCAATCAGGTGTTCCAGAATAGAGCTTCGCACACACTTCCTTTCTTCTTTGTAAAATCATGCTACTGGAATATGTTCTCGTATGCATGAGTGGAAAGCGTTCTCTGACTACGGCCAATGTACCTTGCTCCACAAGAGCAGGTGAACTGATAGATGCACATGGAGATGGTCAGACGGGGGAGCTTATCTTTTACAGAGGCAGAGAATGATTTGCTGCTCGTGAACGTCATATGTAATTTTGCTGCAAAGAACGTCTTACAGACTGACTTAGAGAGACGATTTTTGAGCATATCTGAAGCTTGATCACCTTTCAATTCCAAATTCATGAATAAGGTTTTCTTCGGAACTGAGTCAGTGACCAGATTCGACCGCTTATCTTTGATGTTGCTGTCAATAAATCGGTTAGGGCAACCATTTTCTGTGATTGTGGCTTTTAAGAAATCAAGTTCTGAGTCAATGCAATCGGAACTACAAATTTCCCTCATGACTTTAAGCCAAATCTTTGTGTACAAAAGAAGTACGTACAATCCCTTTATTTATTTTGTTTATTTAGTTATTCTATGTACCCTTCTCTTATTACTTCTATTATTATTATTATTATTATTATTACGACTCTCACTCAGAATCTTTTCCACTTGACCTACCTGTCACTTTAAACCCAAAATAATTAATTTTTATTTTTACAATATTGAATTCTGTCTTATCAAATTTCATAGCATGTTATGTAACATTTTATATTCGTCTCATAATTATGTACCTCTTTCCAAAATCTATACACATTATGTATTATTCTACATATATGACATTAATTATTTTGCCACTTGACATTAAACCATGATTATAATCACAAATATTTTAATTGCATTTCATACTACTATTATTATTTCATGTATTCACACCTTTGACCTAATTCCCTCACTGGATATATATATATATATATATATATATATATATATATATAT
Organism: Trichobilharzia regenti; assembly: GCA_944472135.2. Lineage (NCBI taxonomy): Eukaryota > Metazoa > Platyhelminthes > Trematoda > Strigeidida > Schistosomatidae > Trichobilharzia > Trichobilharzia regenti. The sequence goes on from OX235267.1 coordinate 44,110,686, forward strand.
ATATATATATATATATATACGATTGTACAGCTTGATAATAAATTCGTTGAAAAGGGTCTCTTGGCTGAATCCTTGTAATTTCCTAGATACTTCCGGCTAATTGCCAATGCTTCGTTTATGTGTCTTACTTCCTAAGGCAGAATGAACTAGGAGTACATGCAACAGGAATGACTCAACACCCTATTTCAGACATCTGGATAATTGCACTACCTCATACATTTGCTTCTCTTGATAAATTTCGATAAAGAAAGGAAGACGAAATTTGCAGTATAAAATGATATCGTCATCAATCTATTTCACAGGTTCTGATCAGCTGCAGACTACCTGAAATTACAATGGTTATATAGATGATAATAACATACTTTAATGTTTCAGTGCTAATAATAGAGAAGAGATACTATACAGTTGACGCATTCAAAATGTAAGCATTGAAATTTTTAGTTTAAGTTTTCATCATCAATTTATACGCTTTCAAAGTTGAAAAGAGGGGGCAGGAGTAAGACAGAAAACAGAACAGTGTTAGCTTGTAGCTTGTTCACATAGCAACTCAGAAAACCAAAGGGGTTACAGTTTACTAGATTAGGATTTGTTCAGTGAGTTGAGATCACTGAAGTAAATGACCAATTATTGTAATCAAAATCGAAATTCAGTCACCAAGGGAGTGAGAGGTTAATCACACTCTCTTTCTGTATACAAAAGTCTGGTTTAAATCGTTTGATTGCGATCGTTTCGGCAAATCGTACAAAAAATTTGCTGTTCTTTGTCTATTTAAAATTTGGAGGACTTAGAAATCTCTATGAGATGTCCGGTATCAACAATATGTTTGGTAATTACACTCTGGGAATATCTGCTTCCTTTCAGGCACAGGTTTTTGGGAATATGTTCAGAAAACCGGATAGAAGCCCTTCTTTCTGTCGTTCCAATGTACTTGCTCCCGCAAGTGCACGTGAATTCATAAACGCAGTTGGAGGTGACATCAGCAGGGTATTTATCCAGTTTTGAGTGGATTACAGAAGGAGTGGTGCTGTATACTGTTATGAATTTTGCTGCCGGGAAGCTTCCATTTATTGCACTTTCCAATCTTTTGTGACACTGCTTCTCCTTTGAATGGGAGATAAATAAACACTTTCCTCTTTTCTACATTTGGGCGGTTTTCTTTCTTGTCTTTTGGTCTGCTATACTTTTGTATAAACCCCTTTGGGTATCCATTTTCTCTTAGGCTTTTCTAGATAACTGGTGGTAGCGTATACAAACACAAAGATATCCACAAGGCTGCATGGGTGTCATCAGATGGACAAACCAAAAACCAAATTGACTTCATCTCAATCCGAAGGAAGTGGAGGCGCAGCCTACTGGACACAAAAACAAGAAGAGGAGCAGACGTTGGCTCAGACCACTATCTCGTACAAGGGACAATCCAAATCGAATTAAAAGTTTTCAGGGAAACAGGAGCTGCCAACAGACCACAAGTCAGGTTCAACACTCGAAAACTGAAGGACCAAGATACAAAGGACATCTTCATTGCAAGCACAAAGGATAAAGCTGAGACACAAATCAACACTAGCGAAGAGGTCGGCGTCGAAAAGCACTGGGACAGCTTGAAAACGGTGTGGAGTCAAACCTGCATGGAATTTCTAGGCGGAAAGAGGAAGCAGGACAAACAGTGGCTCACTGCAGACACTTGGAAACTAATAGAAGAGAGAAGGACAGTGAAACAAAAGATTATCCAGTGCACTGACGAGCAACAAAAACAGGAGCTGAATGCAAGCTACAATGCACTGAACAAAAGAGTGAAGAAGAGTGCCAGGGAAGACAAAAGAAAATATTATGAAGCCATGGAAAGTGAAGCAGAACAAGCTGCAGTTCAGGCAAAGGAGACCTCGCCACACTCTACCAAACAACTAGGCACCTATCGGGCAAAAGTTCGACACAGATTAAGCCAATAAAGGACGACAATGGAAAGTCAATCACCAAAGAGGTGGAACAGAGAAAACACTGGGCTGAACACTTCAAAAAACTTCTAAATCTGATCTTGAGTATTGAGCGAAGACAGCTATTGCTGCTACCTTGACGTGGTGGTCGGGCTTGAACACCGCAATGACCTAATCAAGCTATACTGGCTGAGACCTATGTCTCTTGAGGTTCTACCATGCCAGAAAGGTTGTTTGGATAGCGGTTAAACAAAAAGCAGCTACCCCATCCAATACCATGATTCAAACAAATTCACAAAATTTCATGCCGGATCGGCCGTGGCCCGGATTAACAACGACCGCGCTTCCTGCTGCCGTGTCACAGGGCAGGAGTGATAAGTATGCTACTGAGACACACCAAACAAAAGCAGACCACGTGTGACCGGCCTCAAGCAGTTGTCCCCTGGGCTCTGCGGTCACGCAATCAACTTCCACGGTGTGGGCAACCGGGAAGTAACAAACGCCCTCACAATCCGAAATGCACACAAAACCTCTCTAATCCTCACTTATCTTTGTCTCCATCTTCATCGCTATTACCTTGCCTTCCTCCCACTGATGCAACTCCTCTATTGGATGGCTCCTCACTCCCTCTTCACTCTGTGTCCACTAAAAACGACGGAAGCCAAAAAGCCACCACCGATAGTCTCCTAAAGCCACGCCACCAATTTCATATAGGAGCATTTAATGTTAGACGTGGCAACTCAAACTTCTGCACTTCGGTGCCAAGTTCTATGTTGAATCCAGACAGACAGACAGACAGACAGAGCTGTTGATGAAGGTCTGTAGTTTGTTTGAGGTGCTCTTTATGACGCACCAAGTCTCTGGTCCATATAGTTAGTAGCACTGATTTCACATCGTAGTTGAAAATCTGGATCTTATTCTCTTTTCCATGCTGAGTGCTGTTGACCTCCACACAGACTTAAGAGTAATGAAAGCTTGTCTTGCTTTTCCGATTCTAGCTTTGATATCCTCGTCCGCTCGCTTGTAGTTGAAACGATGCTTCTTAGGTAGGCAGGTGAAGGAGGTTGTTTCTTTCAGGTTCCTCCCACTTATGCTGGCTGATTGTTGTATGTTGTTGTTGTTGCTGTTGGCCAGGAATCTTCATCACCTCCGTTTTATCTATGTTCACCTGAAGTCCTATCTTCTTTGGATGCTTCTCCTATGGCCAACTTGTTGCTTTTCACTTGCATATCTTCCAGTTTGTGGGAAATCAGACATATATCATTGGCGAAGCCAGATTCTCCAAGTTTTTGTGTGAGTCCATTTTATGTATGTTTCCTCATTGCCCGTTGTCTGTCACATCACCCAATCTACTGCAGTCAGGAAAATCATTGGTGACAGTAGACAGCCTCGCCTCATTCCCGTCCTCACTTCGAAGGCTTCCGTAAGTTTCTCGTTGTGGATTACTTGGCATGCAGCATTGTCGTATAACTGTTGGATGAGATGTATAATTGTCGATGGCACCCCGTAGTAGCGAAGTAGTTGCAAAATGACCACTCGATCGACGCTGTCGAAGTCCTTTTCAAAGTCGATGAAGTTGAGATAGAGAGGTGACTGCCATTCCAGGCTCTTTTTAATGATGATCCATAGTGTGACGATCTGATCAGTGCATGACTTGTTTCTCCTGAATCCAGCTTGATCCGGTTGAAGTTTTTCATCCACAGCTTGTTTGATTTTCTCCAGGATGATGCGGCTTAGTATTTTGCTTGGGATGGACAGGAGCATGATGTCGCGCCAGTTCTTGCATTGACTTAAGTCTCCTTTCTTTGGCAGTTTGAATAAGTAGCCTTTCTTCCAATCCTCGGGTACCTTGCCCTCTTTCCACACCTTCTCCAGTAGTGGTGTCATCAGGTCCGCTGATGTCTCTGGGTCTATCTTCAGTGCTTCTACTGGGATTCCGTCTGGTCCTGCTGCTTTTCCAGTTTTTAGCATCGTGCACTCACAAAATCACTCGGCACCAAACCCAGAGAGATGAGACTTTAGATTCACGTAAGTGGGTTAGAAGAATTCAATGATTTGTAAGCTCATTTAAATTCTTGACATATAACTCCACTACCTGGTATTTTATGCTGCTTCTAAATAACTTTGGTTTTCGTGAAGAAATCTTGAAATCCTCTCTACCTTTTCAACCAACTATAAACTGTGATTGTGAAACCACAAGTAACTTTCAAAGCATGAACACGATCAGAAAAATATTTTTCCTGATTAAAAATGCCCATTAAAATTTTTCAAAAGAATGCTTACTGAACAAAGAATATTCAGGTTTTCGATAACCTACTCTGCATCATCGGGTTATACAGTTACATTTACATACGTAATAGTGAATAAATTAGTGTTATCAACGACATTAATGTTGTTTAAATAACATCGAATCAATAATAATAATATCAATCGATTACAGCATCAACAATAACCATACACTGAATATCAGACAGGTAAACTACGAAAAAAAATAATAATGATACAAAATGAGGAATTTATAATCTCCATTGAAGGTAGGCCAGGGCAGTAGTAGTGGCTGGCCGGACTTGCTTCTTCTGCACGCAGAGCACTGGTTGTTGAAGACGAATCACGATAGTCTCAGCTGTTTGCAGCATGTAAGAGCTGGATGTTTTTGGCAATTTATTTAGTACCCGGTAGATGATAGAGAAGGATTCTTCAATGCTGGCTTTGTGGCGGGCCGGTTTGGACCAGATGGTCAAAAATCGAACTGCTGTTGGTTTTTTTCATTTCTTCACGTTCCCAATGGAACATAGGGCTTCAAGCTAGAGATTTCAAGTTTCTGTAGCAGTGTTTATTTTTACAGGATGGGGTTGCTAGCCTCATGCCCAACCTTTCCTCTTTACCAGCTTTTTATTACTGGCTTAGCGGGATAAAAGAGTGTGTTGGCCGGAGATCGAACCCCGGACCACATGTGTGGTTGGCGAGCATTCCACCGCTGTGCCACCGACGCACGTTGATGGTACTTACTACACCTTTACTTAGCCATACTAGGAGATGTTCTCGAGCACGAAAAATCAAGTTCCTAGAGCAAAGACGATAGTTATCTAAATGCTACCGGATATGTGGAGAATGAGACAGATAGTCAAAGTGACGCATAATACTTTACCGCCTTCAGGGAAGCACAAAGTCAATGTGAGAGTAAATGAGTGAAATGCTCACATGAGTACATTCTAAATAACACCAGTAGAACATGGCTTTTCCGAAATAAAGATGTGTGCTGCTTTCGTAAGGACAGCTCATAGTTGGTGGTGGTTACATTAAATAAGCGATTCTGAAGTTTGACAGAATTTCTTTGAGAATGAGATAGACTATCACTTCCTAAGTAAAACCATCTTATACACTTACAAAATATTACGCATAGAATTTTTAGTGACTTGCATACAAACTATTGTTTGAATGAATGGTGTGGATTTTATGAACTGATTCTGTGTACTGGTTTGACCACCACTAATTCTTTTCTGACCTGATCTTATCTCAGATAACATTGCCTGTCGTCGAGGAAGCCGATAGTTAGGCATGTATCAGACATGTGCTATCCATCTCAACAGATCCACCTACACAACCTAATTGATGAATTTCCCCTCCTAACCTAACACTCTAAGCTTAACCTCGATATTGCTGACCCTATTATGTCCCCTAACGCAGGAGATAGAATGCAGATACCCATGGTCACAGATAGCCAGCCTTTTCATTCCTTCCACTTTCAACAGACATATCTCACAACTACGAAGCATGACGGAGCAAACTCTTGAGCACTACACCCGTCTTTTGATCAGTAGCCAGATATCACGGTTACGCTAGAGATGATGTAGGTTGGGAAATGCCATAGGAGCATTCTGTGTCCATGCTGAGATTTCGTCAAAGATCAACCCGCCGGCATTGGCTGATTCAACTTCCCAAATAAGTAAAGTGGTCAACATGCTCTACCAATTCATTTCTTATCTTCAAACTAGCAGTCGGTGCAATCCGGTCCTAGAGCATCAGCTTACCTTTGACAAGAGAGAATCGTAAGCCGAACATTCGAAGATTTCTGCCCTATATGTTCAGAAGACTTCATTTTAATCAGAGTCTTCACCTAGGGGGACAATATCATCCAAATACTCTACGTCAACAAAATTGTCCCCTCGTAACAAATCAGCCGGTCGGTGAAGTCGGTTGCGGTTAATTTCATTGGTACATCTGTGATGAAATTAAAAAGAAAAGGGGATGATAAGCATCCCTGACAAGCACCAATGGTTGTCATTACTCAAGATGACAACTCTCCCGAAGCCCTTATACGGCTACTTGAGTTCGAGTAGGGTGGGTTTAATTACTGCGATATACTTCCCCCGCACTCCCTCCAGGGCTACACATCTCTGTAGTACCTCTCGATTGATTAAGTCGAATTCCACCTTCAGGTCAAGAAATATGGCAATTATTGGACGCCCGTAAATATGCCTATGTTCTAGAATTTTTCGAAGGGTGAATACATGCTCAATAACCCACTCCCTGGTCTAAAGCCTGCCTGGTTTTCTCATATCTAACTTAGTAAGCGTTACATGGATAATTGCGATTAGACCAAGCAATTTACATTAAAATCAAGTTAGTAGCCAGTCCTCAGCTTTCATGATAGCGACTGATTTCTCCTTACTTATGAGCTATTCCTCCTAACATCGTCGTTTCACGGTCTTACGCTTTCGAATAGCTGACTGTATAATCAGTTCCTTCTCCCTCTCTCTGGGAGGGATAAGAGATAAATACTAACTGTCTACATTCACACACTGAGTGAAGGATGATGTTCCACAGTTCTTACGTAAAGAAGTAACTGAAGGCGATTTGAACTCGAAATTCTCAGTTGAAGATTCAGTACACCAACAAGGGACAATGGCTCTCAACTTTTCAGAAGTGCTAGCTTTTGATCTTAATAGAATAACTACATCACCACAATGTTGGTAGTCTGAAATATGAGAATAAAGGTCAGTATAGGTTGTTTCATTAAAGCGAGATATGTAGCCCTATAAGTGTGGGAATCAATTAGTCTCTATACTCTAGCTGAAACATCATTTACTTACGGGGGAGGGCCGTTTGCAACTATAGGTAACTCAGTCCTATTTAGGCGACCAACCCCTTCTGAACTTTTTACAAATCCAATATCGTTTTCCCTCGTAATGGAATGTTACTGAACGTGGGATTCCATACAGTTGGAAATGAGCTACATCTATTGTTTGGTGGCTAGTAATAATGCCTGACTGTCCAAACTTCGGTATGTGGAGAGGGTTCCCAACCTGGAAGTCGAGGGCTTGGATAAATAAGCGACAGCTTTACCTTTCCCTGGTATAACTGTCTAGAGTCCCCCAAGTTAGTTAAAAGGAGTGCCTACAATGGAAACCATGCTGTGACTATTATTCATTAAATATCTTTTGAGGCTAGGATGGGAACACCAGCTACAGTTATCCAGGCTTAAGGACAGAGGACTCGCCCGTATCTGTCTGTCTGTCTGTTTTCGACATAGAACTTTGCACCGATGTGCGGTGGTTCAATTCGCCACACTCCACTCCTTGGAGCACACAAAACAAGAGAAGAAATTAGAAGAAATGCATAATAGAGACAGTAAACAGAGGCGTGGGACAAAGGAATAGTAATAACGAAGAACAACATAGTTTTACTGGGAATCATAAGTCACAAGGAGTGGATGCATCTGCGCCAGCCATTGAGAACGATTTTGAGCCATCTCACCAAATGTTTCCAATCAGTCGTTTTTACCGTCCCGAGGACCCCAAGACCAGTCAGAAAGTCTACACCTTCCTACGCGGCTAAAACTAAATGTTGTGGATTTCATTGACTGGTTTCATATTTTGGTTTGACCGCCGCTAGCTCTCTTGCAGCCTGACCAATCCTATGTCAGCTAACTACCTATCTTAGAGGAAGGCGATGACTAGGCATACGTAACACATGTCCTAACCATCTCAGTTGATGTAATTTCACAGCCTCGTCGATTGATTTCTCCTCCTTGCCTACTTTCGGTTGAGACGAGTCAAAAAATCAAACTTTTCGGGAATAAAATCTGACAATTGAAATTCAGAATGTATCATAGCTATTTAGAGCCCAAACAGACAAAACAGATTTCCTAAGAAAGACCAAGAATAAGCCTGAAATTATATCACTCGGAGCTGCAACGTAAAACTGAATCCGCTTAAATTGACCTAATGGAGACGTACTTTCTTCTCTTGCTTCGCGTGCTACACGGAATGTGGCGACTTGAACTTCCGCACATTTGTGCAAAGTTCTATGTCGAAAACAGACAGACAGACAATGGAGACGTAGTGGCAATGAGAAGCGCAGGTGGATAACTCACGCAGCTGGAGGCATTTTGAACCCCAGAAGTTGCGTAAATTGACAAACATCGAACTTTTACTTATCCTTAGTAATCAGAGACCTCTCCAAATGAATGATAAGAGAACATTTTGGAGAAGAGCACTATCGGAAAACAGGTGAACAACCGAATGAAGTGGTAATCCTCTGTTACTGAAAGGCGATCACACATATCGTCTATAAGCACGCCGAGACGAGATTATTGCCATTCGGCGCGTTTATTATCTTGGACTGACGTTTATATGGCTTATACGCTAACCTTTTGACTGTTAACTTGGCACACACCTCATAATCGACCGAACCTAGACAATAAGAACACTAAATAACAAACCCCCACAATCCCTAAGGTTATTTCAGCAGCACTAAGGACATCTATTTTTAAGTTAGTATCGGTATATTTACAAGGAATTTGAATACTTCCTTAATAGGTGAAAATGTAAAAATAAAGTGATACTAATAAGAAATATAGAAGTCATGTGGATTAGATAAATTACAAGCAGTAAAAATCGCATCCCCTTGATGGGAAAACATGAAGTCACCTAAGACTCCGGTCTTTCTGGAGGGGGTCCACATGGTTGTAGCATCCTTTCAAGGAGATTATATCTTATCCTTGCTTTACATTCATTTTCACAAATAGCGAACATGTTCAACATGTCAAAATGTCCCAGATAAGAAGCACAACTATCCCTGTGTTGATTCGTCAACCACTCCCACTTCGTAGTATCTGCATGTCCCGTACCTTAAAAAATATCATAGGATTATGGCACCACGACATACCAACATATTTTGACTGTAAATGCTCTAGTTGAGTATGAATATTATAACGGTCACCCATAGTGCGAGAGAAACAGAAAACAATCACAGCTACCGCTTCACGAATGACCTTGGGTTGGATAATGATATCCAATGTTCTTAACGCAAGTCAAACTTATTTCTTTAGGAACGATTCCCGACGATAACTGAATCTTCCAAGTCTCTCTTTTATATATGAGTAGCCAACCTACTACTCGCTTGATACAACGGAGCATACCAATACACAATATCACTTTACGAGTTAGTTTAAACCGAATTGATTTCTTTGTACTCGCTTATTGGTTCTAAGGTAAAGGTTCCGGTCAGAGGCGAGCTACCAATACTCTTCTTACTTACCCTGTGAGGTAGTTCATGCCCAATTATGTTAAATACCTTCGCGAAGTAGAAGATTACACGGACTGCAACTTTCACATCCCAGCATGATTTCCAATAATTCGAGGCTGATAATAGATTTGTCACATAGCATGCGAAACCTGAAAGCATGTAGCGTTTCTTGGAGTATATTGGTCCTATAGAGGTGTTGCCTGACATTGTCCTCAGTCAGACTTTTCATTATCCCGGGTACCACTTGAAGTAGCGCAGCTGGTCTGTAACTCATGGCGCTTCACCGACCCCCAGCCTTGAAGATAGGATGAAGAATGGTCATCGTCCTCTCCTTCGGCAGTTTCCCTGAACTCTTGGAGTGTCACAGCAGGTCACATAAGGGCCTGCAGATAGATTTTCCACGTTAACAGGACAGGAACCGTTGGGCTGTAATTCATGACACTTGAGCAAGAACCTGAGTCATACTTGGGGTGGTGTTTTTGTTTCGGACATATATTTTGCGGTTCTAGAAGATGCAAGAAATCATTTCACTGTAGTAATGTCGGTGAAGTATTCTTTATTTGGTGCTCATTTTTCCAGTAGTGAAGTCTGTTCCATTTTTATGGCTGCCTTCTCTCTGATGACGCGAAATTATGCGAATTCCGCGCATGAGTGACATGCGGTAGGCAAATTATGGCGTAAAATTTTGATTTGACCATTCGTCTTAATACTAATTCAATTAAAATGTAGTTTAAAAAGAATTCAACAATCTGTTGCTTTAATTTCTCACTACCAATTCATATCGTATTTCTTATCAATAGCAAGCAATGTAAACACGACCATGACCTTGATAGTGGCATTTTTCGGGCGGTAAAAAAGATATTATTGTTAACATGTATGTCAATCACGTCTCATAAACCGTTAATGCCCAGCTCTCGCTACGCTCGGGCCCACGCTGTTCTTAGAAGATTTCTCAGAAACGCTTAGTTATAACGGACGCAAAAACCAAAACACCGATCTGCCGTTTGATATTTCTGTATTGTTACACCAACATATAAAAGGAATAAGCGAACTAAGCAAACTAAGGTCTGTAAACAAATATTACAATAATAAATCATTGTCATACTTCTGACGATGTTTCACTCTTCTTTCTGAACAGCGACCGATGAGACGATGACTGTCGTATTGATGCCTCCGCGAAAATTGGGGAAGTTGATTTTGAGCAAACAACCAAGAATTGATCGTTCAATCTTCAACTCCATTGACAATGTGTCACCAAATTCTCAGAAACTGCCAATGTCCAGCTCTTACTACGCTGAATCTCACGCTGTCCCTCGAAGACTTTCAGAAACATTTTGTAATAACCAACGCGAAAAATCAGAACATAGACTATAAAACTCGAGAATCCTTTATTCTCACGCCAATATGTAACATACAATAAGGTCAATACACACAAGGTTTCTGATAGCTTTTTATCTTCCTCTTAACAGCGAACGATGAGACGATCACTGCCGGATTGATGACATCCGCGAAAATTATGGAAGAGTTGGGTTTGAGCAAACGACCATGAATTGATCGTTCAATCTTCAACTCCATTGACACTCCCCGCCAAAATACGGATCCATCCCTTTTTTCCACCACGACCAATACACTTGACTTGGATGCCAGTGCGAGAACCTGGGCCACACGAACAAAGCTCGAATGGAAAACAAACAGCAAATCCAACACACCACAGGCATACCCACAACACAATCTCACACATCAATGACGACCTACACCTTCGAATTAAAGGCATCCTCTTGACATCTTGCAACACAATCGCCACATGCTAGAATGACTCTTGCATAACGCAACGTGACCATAGCATCACCTCATGATACACTTCACACATACTCTTATTTATTCACTACCAATTACCACTGCGATCGCTTGTCAGTCATTCTGCCTTAGTTCTAGGAACGGTGACGTATGTAAGCCCCAGTCGTCTACGCCCTTGCTCCCTGCGTGTGAGACCACAGCTGTCAATGGAGTTGAAGATTGAACGATCAATTCTTGGTTGTTTGCTCAAAATCAACTTCCCCAATTTTCGCGGAGGCATCAATACGACAGTCATCGTCTCATCGGTCGCTGTTCAGAAAGAAGAGTGAAACATCGTCAGAAGTATGACAATGATTTATTATTGTAATATTTGTTTACAGACCTTAGTTTGCTTAGTTCGCTTATTCCTTTTATATGTTGGTGTAACAATACAGAAATATCAAACGGCAGATCGGTGTTTTGGTTTTTGCGTCCGTTATAACTAAGCGTTTCTGAGAAATCTTCTAAGAACAGCGTGGGCCCGAGCGTAGCGAGAGCTGGGCATTAACGGTTTATGAGACGTGACTGACAACAGCCTAAATAGAAACATTCATTCTCAGTCATTGATTCCGCAGCTAATACTTATCTCCGTGTGCATGTCATTCTCAGAACAAGCCTAACCTCCCCAGCGTATACGACCCATCTGCTGTCCTTAACATCAATCAATTCATTCACGGATGTAGAGGACTAGAAACAACTTCAGAAGTAAGCACGACGAAAAATTTAACAAAATTATGCATAACAACAAGATATGAAAACAACAAGTAAACACAGTGAATCCCGAAAACGCCAATTCATATGACACACCACACATATATACAAACAGTACACATAACCTCACAGATCATATCTTGATGTAATTCCTTTGAAGAATTGCAGGACTTACAGCACTGCGCCTGCAACCCTTCTCAGATTAACGATTGTAAGTTGAAGAATGTCCGGACACAAACAAGATTAACCAACAATCACATTAATTGGAACACACACAATTATTTAACACAAACATATGTACAATCAATACATCACACGTTTTTGATTCTGCCTTGACGGACTACCCTTGAAGAACTGTAGGACTTACATCAGTACGCCTACATTCCTTCTCAGGTTGATGCTACAGGTGGAAGACGTCCGGACACAAACAAAATTGCCGACAGATTGACGAGAGATGATACCAATTCAGTACATACAACATGAACATATGTACAAAATGAATCTAAGCACGTTGGGCTGCTCGCCGATGAACTACCCTTTGAAGAATTGTAGGACTCACAACAACAGTACGCCTACAACTCTTATCAGGTTGACGCCCTAGGTCGGTAAATCGTCGTCGAGCTCATTTGGTGACCTCCTTCTATCATCTATATCCTCAACTCTGAACGGTGACACGCCCACGTCATTGTATCTAGCGGATTTTCCAACTATGCACAGAAATGATTGCACATAAGTGAAAAGGATGTTTTATACTATTGGGATTAATATTTATCAAGTGTATGTATAATCTCCAGTGTACAAGTTAAACATATTTTGCTGTCGATTATAAAATGTGACTGAATAATATGGTCCTATTTCTGTAACAATTTGATGATGCCTGTAAACTGGCGTCCCTCATGTACTGTATCATAAGAATAAATTTATTTATTTATCTTTGAATAGGTATGACCAACAAACACACGACGTATCTGACCAACCAAGCGTAGGTACAGAGTAATTTACACCAAAGATAATAACATTCAAATTCGAAATGCCTTTATTCATGCAAGTTAGTTTAACGATTGCACTCTCATACACAGTTGGCTTATCATCACTAGACTGACCATTGACTTTCGTCCTTTCAAACGAGGTGATACTAGCATAGTCAGAGCATAAGACACGTGAGTTCAAGGACATCCATTTCATTGTGGATGACAACACCAACGACGACTGAGTGATACGAGTTGATGAACTGAGTGGTGCATCAGAAGCTGTTGTTGTTCCGCTTTTAGAAGGCTGTCTAACTGCAAGATTACCACCACTGATGTCCTTTATTATTATTTAGCCTTAACATCTGTCGATAGGTTGGCTACACGCTTATCATTCACGCTGACGACCTCATGAATATCCATACTTTCTGCGACCGCATCTGCCTTTATTTCTACTTCACGTTCAAGTTGTACAGAACATTTGTTCAACTCAGCAGTAGTAGGCATCATGATCAACCAAAGGTAAAAGTGCACTATCATGATCATTATCACGAATACTCACTTTACCGTCGTTTATCTGGTCCACTTGATCATTTTCAAACTCTTTAATAACGGCAGTAGACAATCTGGGTTCCTCCTCATAAATCCTTAAAGGTTTTGTACCTTCACTCTGACTAGTAATACCTTGTAAATTTGTGGAGTCAGAACTAGACTCTAAACTGTAACTCTCTTCTCTTGCACAAACTGCGGTGTCGTCTGTGACACTCCATTCAACAATGGCTTACCAGCTGCAACTACAGGCTTCTTCATTGCACCATTATCATCACACAATTCGGAGTCAGATTTTGATGACATTGATTTCACATTTAGCTTACTAATAGACTTGCTCACCGATTCACAGTTCGCCTTCGTATGCACTTCTTGCAAACGTGTAAAACAACCGTGTTTGTCTCGCAACTTGTAACCTATCTGTTGAGGATGCCCCACGAAAGATGTTACACTCACTAAATCTATGTGGATTACTTAACAACATAAAGTCTTCTCGACATCCACTTCTCTGATACCCTTTCGTCATAAATGATTGCGTTTTGCACTCAGACTGCTCTATTCTAGGGGTGGGATCCAACATACTGGCAAACTTGCTCATAGGTTGATTGGCACTATCTTTTACCAGTTTCAGAATATCATCGGACTTTGGCTCAATACCTTCATCCTCTATACGAGAGCTTATCTTCACCCACTTCCTTTGCAGAGAGTGCATTGGAGTCATCTCGTAATTGACTACCATTACCTTTAACAGCCTCGAATAATTTCTTTACAATCATCGAAGGTCTTCAAAACCTTTGACGCAGGATTCGCATCGCCTCAGCGTATCCTTCGTTTGGCTTCATAAACTTACAGCACTACATAGCTCTTGCAGCAACTCCAGTGCAGTATCTCAATAAATACGTTAACTCCATTTCATGATTTAATAACAAACCACTCAACATGAATTCAAACTCCTTTACAAGCTGTGGATAGTCAGCTAAGTTTCCGTGGAAACACCAAGGTTCATATTTAGACATTTTTAAATTCCTATTATCCCCAGATGGCGAAACATGAACAGCCAACTCATCATGCTGAACGTCATACATATCATTACAATTAACAAGCAACTCAGCATTACTCACTTTCCTGCCTGCTTCCAAGACGCTTTGTCCCTTCTTTGACCCAGGCATCACTGAACATGACCGAAAATTCCAGAAAAGTTCCCGATAATACTCGTCCAGAGAAGAGGAGCGGACACGAGGAAAGACGAAGAGAAGCTGCCAGCCAAGTCTCAGAAACTGCCAATGTCCAGCTCTTACTACGCTGAATCTCACGCTGTCCCTCGAAGACTTTCAGAAACATTTTGTAATAACCAACGCGAAAAATCAGAACTTACTTACTTACTTTACTTCGGCTATCTCCTACGGGAGGATGAACCGGCTTCATGAACATCTCGAATGTTTGTATGAGAGTTGATGAAGTTTCATGGGAATTGGGTACGAGTGATGTCCCCAGCATCGCTCGGCCT
This sequence comes from Trichobilharzia regenti, assembly GCA_944472135.2. NCBI lineage: Eukaryota > Metazoa > Platyhelminthes > Trematoda > Strigeidida > Schistosomatidae > Trichobilharzia > Trichobilharzia regenti. Next base: position 44,125,718 of record OX235267.1, read on the forward strand.
TTTGTTTGAGAGTGCAGCTCTAGCCTTTACACAACCAAGTGTGACCTACAAGGCAGTAGGAGTGGAGTAGGGAGTCCACTATCCATTGGCAGCCGGTGACCGGAGTCCGGTTCATACGCCTTTTTGAATGGGGCCAGACATCCAGGGCATCCAATAAGCTCTTTGTCCATACGTCTGCCGGTGAACTCCGGTGAGCTTCATACGCCAGTCGTTGGAGGTTTGGAATCAGGGTTTAGCCATCTCCCCTAGACTGTCATCCAATGGACAGTCAACCCGGTGAAGAGCGCCGGGCATCCGCTTTTGCCCTCTCACTTCGGTGAAAAAGACCTCCGCCACGTGAAGGCAGTGAGTAGGACTTCCTCAGGAGAGGCTATGTAAGACGCACGGTCATATGGGAGCATTTCAAGAGGTGTGCGGAGGGGTGGCTAGCCCGCAGCGCAAGACACCCACCCCCGACCATCCTGAGGCTTTGGACTATAAAACTCGAGAATCCTTTATTCTCACGCCAATATGTAACATACAATAAGGTCAATACACACAAGGTTTCTGATAGCTTTTTATCTTCCTCTTAACAGCGAACGATGAGACGATCACTGCCGGATTGATGACATCCGCGAAAATTATGGAAGAGTTGGGTTTGAGCAAACGACCATGAATTGATCGTTCAATCTACAACTACATTGACAACATGCTTACTGTGTATGTATGATTTAAAATACTGGTATTGCTTGGAAACTGCAGTCCGTCATGTACAACCAAATGTATATCTACTGCTATATATAGAGGCCAAGGGAGGTCAGTAAAGTCTCCTCATTCACACAGAAATGAAAAATAAGGCGTAGAAGATAAACTTATTAACTGACGGTGGGTTGCTGTATGTGGGATTCTCACTGGTCAGCATTAGCGTTTCACATCCTTATCCTTATGACCGTTCTGTGTCTCTTCAACAAAATGCCACCGGCAAACCCACTGGCCATTTGCAACGTGACTCCTTTTCTTATCCTCTTATGATAGTACGGAATCATCCCTGTTACTGTTGTTCCACGTCATTACACCCAAACAGCCTAACTGCAACAATGTTTTCGTTCATATGTATCACCATTATATTCCTGTCATATGTTTTCCCTAAAAATTCTCCTGAAGTATTTTTGTCTCTGATATGTATCCACATATATATTTATGTGTGTGTATGTCAGCCAAGTCTCATAAACCGTTAATGCCCAGCTCTCGCTACGCTCGGGCCCACGCTGTTCTTAGAAGATTTCTCAGAAACGCTTAGTTATAACGGACGCAAAAACCAAAACACCGATCTGCCGTTTGATATTTCTGTATTGTTACACCAACATATAAAAGGAATAAGCGAACTAAGCAAACTAAGGTCTGTAAACAAATATTACAATAATAAATCATTGTAATACTTCTGACGATGTTTCACTCTTCTTTCTGAACAGCGACCGATGAGACGATGACTGTCGTATTGATGCCTCCGCGAAAATCGAGGAAGTTGATTTTGAGCAAACAACCAAGAATTGATCGTTCAATCTTCAACTCCATTGACACTCCCCGGCAAAAAAGGGATCCAACCCTTTTTTCCTTCACGACCAATGCACGTTGACTTGGATGCCATTGCGAGAACCTGGGTCACACGGACAGAGCTGAAATGGAAAACAAACAGAAAAGCCAACACACCACAAGCATACCCACAGCACAATCTCACACATCAATGACGACCTGCGCCTCCAGACAGAGACCTCCTCTTGACATCTTGCAACACAGTCTCCACTTGCTAGAATGACTCTTGCAGAATGCAAAGTGACCATGGCAGCACCTCACGATACTCTACGCACATCCTCTTATCTACTCATTACCAATTACCACTGAAATCGCTTGTCACTCATTCTGCCTCAGTTCTAGTAGCGGTGACGCATGCGAGCCTCAGTCGTTTACACTCTTTCTCCCCGGCGTGTCGGACCGCAGCTAACAATTATCTCCGTGTGCATTTCATTCTCAGCAATAGCCTAGCCTCCCCGGCGTATACGACCCATCTGCTGTCCTTAACATCAATCAATTCATTCATGGATGTAGAAGACTCGAAACAACTTCAGAAATAATCACGACGAAAATTTTAACAAAATTACGCAATAACAACAAGACACGAAAACAACAAGTAAACACAATGAATCCAAAAAACACCAATTGATATGACACACCACACGTATATACAAATAGTACAAACAACCTCGCCGATCATGTCTTGGTGGAATTCCTTTGAAGAATTGCAGGACTTACACCAGTACGCCTACAACCCTTCACAGGTTGACGATTGTAAGTTGTGGAATGTCCAGACACAAACAAGATTAACCAACAATTACATCAATTGGAACTCACACAACTATTTAACACAAACATATGTACAATCAACACATCAAATGTTGTGGATTCTGACACGACAAACTACCCTTGAAGAACTGTAGGACTTACAGCAGTACGCCTACATTCCTTCTCAGGTTGATGATCCAAGTGGAAGTCGTCCGGACACAAACAGAATTACCAACAGCTAGATGACAGATGATATCAATTCAGTATATACAATATGAACATATGTACAAAATCACACACCAAGCACATTGGACTGCTCATTGATGCGCTACCCTTTGAAGAATTGTAGGACTTACAGCAGTACGCCTACAACCCTTCTCAGGTTGACGCCCTAGGTTGGAAAATCGTCGCAGAGTTCATTTGCTAACTTCCTTCTATCAGCTATATCCTCAAATCTGAACGGCAACACGCCCATGTCATTGTATCGTAGAATATAGATGACCAACAAACACACGACATATCTCATCAACCAAGTATAGAAACAGAGTAATTTACACCAAAGATAATAACATTCAAATAGTAACTTGAAACTAGAAATGCCTTTATTCGTGCAAGTCAATTTAACAATAACTCTCTCCTTTACACTTGGCTTATCCACACTAAACTGACCATTGATATTCGTCCTTTCAAACGAACTGATACTACCATAGTCATTGCACAAGATACTTGAGTTGATGGGTGTCTGTTTCATTGTGGATGACAGCACCAACGATGACTGAGTGACACAAGGTGATGAACTTAGTGGTGGATCAGAAGCTGTTCTTGTTCGGCTCTCAGATAGTTGTCCAACTGCAAGATTACCACCACTGCTGTCTTTCACTACTAGTTCGGGTTTAGCACTATCATCTGATGATAGGTGGGCTACACGCTGATCAATTACACTGACTGTCTCACAAGTATGCACACCTTCTGGAACTGCATCTGCGTTCAATTCTACTTCACGTTGTAGTTGTACAGAACCTTTATTTAACTTAGCAGTAGTAGGCATATCCCTCATCTCATAATGATCAACCAAAGACAACTGTGAAGTATCATGATCATTATCACGAATATTCACTTTACCGTCAACTTCATCATTTTCAAACTCTTTAATAACAGAAGTAGACAATTTTGGTTCCTCCTCAAAATCATAAAAGGTTTTATAACTTCACTCTGACTAGTAATACCTTAACTTTTGGAGTCAGAACTCCACTCTGAAGCAGTAACTCTATTCTGTGACACTCTATTCAACAACGGCTTACCAGTTGCAACTACAGACTTCTTCACAACACCGTTATCGTCACACAATTCGGAGTCAGACCTGGAGTTTACATTTAGCTTATCACTGAACTTGCTCACTGGTTCACAGTTCACTTCTGTATGCACCTCTTGCACACGTGTAAAACAAAACCGTGTTTGTCTTGCATCTTGTAACTTATCTGTTGAGGATGTACTACGAAACCTGTTACACTCACTAGGTCTATATGCATTACTAGACATCATGGAGCTTCTCGATATCCACCTCTCTGAGGCTTATTCGTCATCAATGAGTGCGTTTTACCCTCAGACTGCTCTATTCTAGGGGTGAGATCTAACAGACTGGCGAACTTGCTCATAGATTGATTGACACTAGTATTTACCAGTTTCAGGATATCATCAAACTTTGGCTCGATACCCTCATCCTCCATACGGGAGCTTATCTTCACCCACTTCCTTTGCAGTCGAGTAGGTAGACGTCTTGCTATTACTTCTAGTATAAAACTCGAGTTGAGGTCACTCATGCGATTCATCGAAATCATTCCATTCTTGTAAATTAGCAAATTATCTAAAAACTCAGTGAGTGCCTGGGAGTCATCCTGTAATTGACCACCATTACCCTTAACAGCCTCGAATAATTTCCCTGCAATCATCGAAGGTCTTCCAAACCTTTGACGTAATATGCTCATAGCCTCATCGTAGCCCTCTTTTGGCTTCATAAACTTACAACACTGTATAGCTCTTGCAGCATCTCCAGTGCAATATCTCATCAAATACATTAACTTCAATTCATCATTTAATAAAAAACCACTCAACATGATCTCAAACTCCTTTACAAATTGTAAATAATCAGCCGGGTTTCCATCAAAACATCGTGGTTCAAATTTAGGGAGTTTGATGTTCCTATTATCCCTGAACGGCGAAACAGTAACATCAACCATGTCATGCTTAACATCAGACACATCGTTACAATTAACAGACAAGTCACCATGACTTACTTTCCTGTTTGCATCCAAGACACTCTGTCCCTTCTTTGACCCAGGCATTGTTGAACTTGACCCAATTCCAAAAAGTTCCAGATATTGCTTGTTCAAAGAGGACTTGACCGGCACCAGGAAAAATGAACGGCGACTATCCAAACTTTCACCAACTGTTTCAATCCGCCAGATCTGTTTCAATCGTCAGAAACTGTCAGCCAAGTCTCATAAACCGTTAATGCCCAGCTCTCGCTACGCTCGGGCCCACGCTGTTCTTAGAAGATTTCTCAGAAACGCTTAGTTATAACGGACGCAAAAACCAAAACACCGATCTGCCGTTTGATATTTCTGTATTGTTACACCAACATATAAAAGGAATAAGCGAACTAAGGTCTGTAAACAAATATTACAATAATAAATCGTTATGTTACTTCTGACGATGTTTCAATCTTCTTTCTGAACAGCGACCGATGAGACGATGACTGTCGTATTGATGCCTCCGCGAAAATCGAGGAAGTTGATTTTGAGCAAACAACCAAGAATTGATCGTTCAATCTTCAACTCCATTGACAGTGTATGTTGGTCTCTCTTTCTGTTTGCTCGCTTAATCTGTGACCATTTCACTTTGATGAACCTGTCTCCTTTAACAATGTATATTCCCCTTATATTATATATAATATGAGTGTTTGTTGACAGTCCGTTGCTTGGTGACATATATCCATATATGGTGGTTGTTGACATGTCTGCTATATTTTGCTATATATATTTCGTTCTCACAATTTCTGTGACTGACTTACACACTTTGGTGTGATACCACTTATTGCTTCTCCTTGTGTTTGGAAAATAGAAGTATCATCGCAAACCTAGTGGTCTTCTGATTTCCGCCTTCTTACATCAGGACTATTAAATTCTCGACCAGTCCATAACAATAATTTGTCGACGAGTACATAACAGTCTCAAATCTAAACGATTACATGTTCTATTAAAAATAAGCCATGTACGACGGGTCTATTCGTCTTCTTCAGTCAAGCATCTGTTATAACAATACGTTCATTCCTATCCATGCAGGAACACATCATCTGCACAACCATGGATAAGTTCTTATTTAAATCACATAAACTGGGTTAATGGTTAAATTTATGTGTGCAGTCCTTCTCGAATCTAGTTAGTTGGATTAATCCGCTAACCAGTCGGTCAATGTGGCACATCAAGATATATAAAGATATTGTCATCGCGCTAACAAAATACCAGGTCTGTGGTTGATGGATCACAAACCTCTGGGGAGAAATAAAGCTTTTATTGCATAGCTTTGCCTTGTACTGCATCCGACATATTTTCGATCTATGGTCAGACGGTGGGTTAATCTGAAGTGAGCATTCGCGCCTCATTTTTTTTCAGCATGATCACTGTGGGGTAGCATCGAGAGTGAACTGTACTTCATGCGGACGAGTATCGGGAATAGCCATGGGCATTTGTTTTACTGCATCTAATGGATGATAATTCTCCAAAAGTCGGCCGTTACTGCCAACTGTAGCTGCATGGTAGTATGTACTCGCAAGTTGGTTAAGGTGTGGAAAACTGTTCCTAAACCAGTTGTGTCTTCATTCTGGGTAATGAACGCTGCTCGTACAGGATGTTATTAAGGATCTTTATATGATTACCCGGTCGGGACTTTAGGAGTTTATGCTGGTTAGGACTTACAATATTGCTGCTAAGCATATTTGTGAGGAAGTTGCCTTCAATTAGTCTTTCCATGATCCCAGGTGCCAAACGTGCGAAATTAATCGACTCATAGTTGTTGACGTCTATTTTCAAGCTGCATTCGTGTTTACATTTAGTAAATTTTTTCCATCTATCCAGGTAGGTTTGAATTTCTAAGGTCATTGTGAAGTTTTCAAGCCGTAATATAGGAATTTCATGATCATCAGAGCTTTTGAGAGTTCTAATGGCCTGGTTGGTGTTAGCATACGTGAAGTCAACGGTACTAATCTGTTTTAGTGCGAGAAAATAGGGAAGCTGCATTATGTTATTAGGGAGTATACCAAGTAATGATACTGTAGGTTTAAGATAGCTGCAAATGCTTTGTTAAATGTTTCATACACGTCTGCAGGCTCATTGTATAGCCTAACTGTGTTGATGAGGAGAGAGATGCTATGCTCTTTACGATTCATTCGCTTCTTCCGGAATCCTGTGACAGCACACACTCTACTGGGACTGATTATTGAGGTGTGTACTTCAATCCTCATACGCAAGCCATAAGCTTGTGAGATGGAGCTAAAATTGTTAAGCATAGACCCCAGTTACCCACGTAACCGTAGCCTGCTGCTCACCAGGTACAGTGTACTCTCATTTGGCGGCATGAAAGTAGGTATCAGTTAGGAATGACAAGGTGGGTAAATTTGGATCAGGAATTATTAATTATATTCGCCCACAACTTGAATATTAGCCAACAGACGTGCCAACTTGTGACTTTCGTTTAACCCATATTTAATGTTCAGAAGCACAGCATTCTTAGATTGTCTCTCTGTCCTCATCTCTAAGTAGTAAGCTACCCTGCAGCCATTCCAGAAGCTATGAATTTCGTCTGACCAAAAGGCCGATTACGGAAGTCTTAACACAGCTGACATTTAGAATAACAAGGCTTCTAACATTATGGAACATGATGTAATCTTTGGTCTGTCAGATGACAGGGGCTAGGAATAATAATCCACGTCATTTACGCTTCAAAATAATACATTTAATCTGAAATAACATAACATTACTGTGAAATCTTATGACAAAATCAGACATAAATTTACTAAAAGAGGAATAATTCCGAATTGTGAAACGATATCAGCACCCAATACACGCCAAAATACGGCCAAATTTGAAATATCAACATGCGAAGACGTCTTCGTATCGAAGCATCAGATGTTTACACAAAATTGCAGTAATTAGCGGAAACGGTTTAAAATATGAACGATTAACATCAACAAATATATCCCGGAGTAAACATCGCACTATAGAAACGAACAGAGAGGAACCAAAAACTGGGAAAGAAATTTAAGTTAGGCATCCTATAAACCCAAAAAAGAGAAGAGCGTTAACAATACAAAATACAGAGCGAACATAAGAAACACAAAATACACAAAATAGATACGAAAGCACCTTAAAAAGAGAGAAAAACTAAGGCAAATCGATATATACCAGATGATAAAAATACAAACGAAAAGGGTACAGCGAAAATTAAAAATCAATCTGCAAACCAAATCTGCTCAGCCTACTGTTGAGATGCGACCACGTGGGCTCTGCACAGATTTACGGGGCATCATATAAATAAACTTGGTGTCCATTGTTGGATCTTTAAATACCACTTCACAATGGGCTGGACTTATTTATCACGTACTCTGGAAGTTCCGCTTGGAAATTTTTTTGCCAATAATTTTTAATAAAATTGTGTTATATGTTATCTAGATTGAGGGAAATTCCCACTTTTTGGCTGGTTATGTTGGTGTCCGCCTCATGTGATCTGACTGCGACACACTTTTAGCATATTGGTTGCAATGATTAGTGTTTCAGATGGAATGTATCAAAATGTCGGTGTAATGAGGGAGATAGGATAGTTAGAGGGTAATGCCATTTACACCACTCATTTACTCCATGTAGAAGCTGCATCTTTCGGCATGGTATCATTCAATGAAGACTTCATGTCTCAGGATATCAGTACAGCCTATTTTCGTGTGAAGAACAGTCTTTTTTGACAAAATAATTCTCTCAATACTTGGAAATCACCTGCAAATGTTATCAGAATCGTTGGTTGGAACCTAAGTTGTCATTTAGATGTGCTTTTCACTTTATCTGTGGTTGGACAGGAATTATGGTAAGTTGAAAGGTTATCTCTAAATGGATTTCATATATATTGGCACTGGTTGGTGCAATGTGCTATGGGTTATGTTAATTAAATGTACAAAAATATCTCAACTAAAATAATATTGGGCCATTGTCTACTTAGCTAATTGATAGGATAACAAACGAAGGTGGTTGTCACGATTATTGCAAGTACAGTGCAGTGGAGAAGGCAATTACTCGTTTAAGTTTCCTTGTTGTTCCAATTAATGCACTGAATCATTACACGGTATGATTATACGCATGAGTCGTGGTGATTACTAGAACTGAATCTATTCAGCTTTATTATCATTAATATGAATTTATTCTCTTTTACAATTTCCACTGGCTGTATACTTAATGCTACAATATTTTTGATCACCAATAGTGGAGATGAATTTCTCCTGAGATTTCCATTTAGACAAAGCAGTACAGATGCTCTATGACGATTGAATTTTCTAGTTTGCATTATATGACATTGTTATCCTCATCAACACAACTTACTTACTTACTTCGGCTATCTCCTACGGTAGGATGAGCCGGCTTCATGAAGCATGAAGTTTCATGGGAATTGGGTACGAGTGATGTCCCCAGCATCGCTCGGCCTTTTGTTTGAGAGTGCAGCTCTAGCCTTTACACAACCAAGTGTGACCTACAAGGCAGTAGGAGTGGAGTAGGGAGTCGGTCTGTGTACTTTACAATAGTTGAAGTGTTTCACTATGTTGTTAGCACTGTGCATAGCTGTCTAGAGTTGAGGCATGTTCAGCTTATATTTGATGCCTATAGTCTCCTGAATGTGAAAATGTGATTTCTGTAGGATTCACAAAACCTTGTGGACTAGACATTACTGAGATTGTGGATTAACTTCTAAGTTATACACTTGCAATACTTCATTTCATGTAAAAGTGTTTAGTGTGAAGTTGATCTGCAAGTAAGCTTGATGAGAGAATGACGCCTCAATAGTATGAATGTTTCGGAGATTGCCTTGAAATTTGCATATAGTCCTCAAATGCAGGAAAACATATGATGTATATTTATGTATACGGCGTCAACATAAATATCAGCTGTAGACTACAAATACATTTATCTCCCTGAGATAATACTTAGTTTTAACAGAATGATTGTATTCATATTGTATGCTAATATGTAGAATTATCTCTTGTTAACTTCATGTTATGCTAGTTCTAACATGTACTTCATTTTTTCCAGGTATACGGAGGTTGTCGAATATGAAATCAGCGGAAACATCATTCGGTCAAACTAACTTTATTACCCTTCATCAGAATTTTCTTTTGTAAATTAATCAAATGTTTAATATACTCTTGATTACTTCTTCCTGTAGACTTCTTCAATTCCTTGCTATACTATGTGCTTTTGTAATAAGTGAATTAGGAATAATAAACGCTAAGCTTAGTTAGTGGGATGGAGATTTACTGTAGTATTACGAGACTGTTACTTTAGTCATTAGTAGGATTTCGTGTCTGTTTCTACACAATAGCACATTGTAAAAGCTAAGTGGGATTTAGCAAGTTGAATAATAATTCTGTACTGTTTGATACCCTAAAGTCGCCTTATCTAGCCAGTTGCAAGTCTGTATACTGTTAAACGCCAAGTATGTGGTACAAGTAAATGTAGTAACTTAGGCTTGATATCTACTTCACTAATCTGTTAATATGCAGTGACATCATCAAATAGACTGTTCACTTGACAATCAGCTAAGAAACAATTTTTATTTATTTTAATATGCGGTTGATTCATAGGATGTTATCTAGTATCCATCATTTCTGTGATCAAAAACTGCGGTATTTGCATGTCTACTTTATAGATGTTAAATAACCTACGCCTGTATGCATCTAATTACCTCCAGTATTCCCTATTCATTTGGTGTGTGTAAACTAAACAAGTCTTTCATAAATTCTCCCATAAATGACAAACTTTCTAGTGTTACAAGGGAAAGTTACTCTTACTTAATCTTTAACCCTCACTCAGAGCCTTTAACGATCCCAAACAGTTCTCCTATAAACACAGTAGACGTACTTTAGATGCAGCTGCAGTCTTGCTTCACAACATTTTCTCCAGTATAGACAATGGGGCTAAATTCGCTGCACCTTCCTAGAATACACATCTGCTTTCGACTCACTACCTAGAGATATTCTGTTAGATAAGCTTGCTGAAACTCAAACTGAGTATTGGATTGTTAGATGGCTTCATTCTTATTTATCAGGGAGAAAGCAGTACACTGTAGGTCAGGGGGAAGTCGTCCATTACCAATTGTATTTTTGTTTGATGAACTTATTGTACGAAAAGAACTTTTTCAAACACGCGGACGATCTAACTACTTCAATGTCTGTTAACTGCCAGCTACACTGTACTAAGATGAACAGCTCTCTATTAGGAGTGGGAAAATGCTCTTAAACTAAATCCTTCGAAATGTCAGACTGTTATTTTCAGTTTCCGATGTAAACGAAAGTTAGTTGAAGGTGTTAATTCCTATGACCGTTGCAAAATTGATAATAGTGATATGGAAATGAAGTCTGACTTTAAGTATCTCGGACTGATTCATCGCAGCGTGTTGGCCCTAAATGTATGCCACATGCAGGCATAATGTTTATGAGCTAGGTATGCAAATCATGGTAGACGCTTGTACGGTACATTCATTATTTATAAAACTAACTCGCACGTAAGAACTATGGTTTGATCAGTTATACAACGTTTAATACATTTAGACACAATTAACCTACGATGCTTACTTCTATGACGCATTACCTAAAACTACATTAATATAGTTTCCGCTGAAGGTTATCTCCTATAGTTACCACCTTAGTGGGCAACTTAGCGTTATCTTTGAATAACGAAAATTCCGAGAACTTTCTTGGTAAAAAGATCGTCCCTTACTCGAAAAAATTAAATATACCCTAGTCTCCACAAAAACGTTCAGAGGTATTCATCCTATCACCGCAAACGACTCACTATTTGCAGCCATTTAAAAAGTAAAAATAAATTTACCGATGGCAGCGTGCTTATGATTTCTAGATATCATAATGTACCATGAGGAAAACGCTATATCCATGCGGTTATAAGTCAGATGCGCGAAATTAGTCAGAAACACAACAACCACGATTCTCAGTCACATAACATCTTACTTCGCTACCTAATCGTATAGTCGTATTAACGGATGTTTCGCCGAAGAAAAGAAGACTACTGGTTCAAGGATAATTTATTTAGTTTTTTTTAAGATCGTGAACATCTGTGTCTATAGTCACGGAAGAATCACAACTTCGAGGAAACCACCAATCGTAGACTACAACCCGAAACGTTATTCTTCCTAATTAATGTCTTACCTTTAACTGGGATTGTTTGTACACTCACCAGATCACCGTATTTTATCCGCTTTGAAAACCGTTTTGCAACCCATCGAATGGATGTTAACACTGGCTCTATTACGGGTAGTCCTAGTTCATTTATTGCGATCTAGTACATCAAGCAATAATAAGCATAAGTAACACTTACCCTTAAGGATTCCAGGTTCTTTTAGTTCCCCCAAAATATACACAAGCACAACAGATTCATACTTTTCATGCGGCTCAACCTTATTTGGCTTAGATTCTCTCACAATATATTTTTTTAAATGATAGCAGACACACGGATGGTATATTCACATTCTCAAAAAGCTTCAAAGCTTTTTCAACTTCAACCCAGGTTCTAAATTCTCTGGGTTTAATTTGTTCTTCGAAAACCTTGCTAATACCAACTCTGATGGTGCTCTCTTCAACAGATTCACTCGCAGATTGTTGTATGCTGCAAACATGAACGAAAAAGACACTCTTTTTCCAGATTTCTACATGTTATGCAAGTAACTGAGCCAACAATAGTAACGGCAACCAACTAATGGACTGGAAACAACTGCTTCTGACAGCCAAACATCTTCATGTGCACAATTTCAAAACCCTCTACACAGTACTAATTCATTAACAGCTGAAAACCAACTAAAACACTGAAAGCCGCATGAATGCAAGGTATGAAAACAATTACACCGAAATGAATGCACTGGCCTGGTAGTGAAAACTTTCGAAACCAAAGAAATAATTCATTTTAACAGCAACGGAAACAAAAAATGAGGTGAAACGCAACATTTGTGAACGATACGCAACAAGATAAGTCGTGTATAACGGCAGGATAAACGGAACAACAAACGCGTAAACGAACAGCTACGGAACTGCGATCCAACATGGCCGACTAAAATGGACGAAAATGACCTTCGAGCGTCTCACTCCACCAATGACCTTGATAAGTTACGGATAATTTCAGCCTCACAATGTCCCATCTCATTTATTTTCTAATAACGTCTTTACTCGATCCTCATTCTATTCCATTAGACCTAACTTTTAAAGCTCTATATGAATGCGATTAGACTCATCCTATTCCTATTCTCTGTAGGGTACGGTTGTGCACCAAATGCACAAAAAGGTATAGAATAAAAACCGGCATGAGGATAAATGTATCAAAACCAAAAGTGGACATCATGATAGTAAGGCATATATGGGTAGCATTATACATTCCGAATGAACGTTGCCAGTCTGGGGAGTTTCATTTATAAATGCATTTATTAATGATACTCACACTGACCTATTTCATTACACTTTAATGATTCACCTTAGCACTTTACTTCTCTAAAACAGATTTCAATCCCTTGTAAACGTTGTACTTACCTCAGTATTGGTTGGTTATTCTATGCCTACAACCACGGGTTGAAAACGAAACGAAGTCGATTTTCCCGTGAAACCTGGAGGACAACTGTACAATTGAATAAGTATACAGCCTGGTTCACACAATGAGTGTATTTATATATATATGTATCAAATGATTAGCCGTTGAAACATTATTTACTTGTAGAAATGTACGATTTGATATTATAACATACTTGATCGTGCCTGTAAAATTGGCATGCATTTTCATGTAAATTTATATGTTTATAGGAAAATATACATTACTATTATACAGAAATTTCAAAACACTGATTAAAATATAAAAAACATCAAAGATATATCAAAATATTTCCACAAGATAGGTAATGAACAAAACCTAAAACGAGTGAAGATGCTGGATAATAATCTAACCTAACAGACAGTATATAACAATATATTTTATTGTTGCAAAATTAACAGAGGATAGCAAAGGAGGAAAGAAAACAGCTATACGGAAACTCAAGTTACGTACAAAAAATTAAAGCTGCGTATATATCCTGATAGCTAACTACAGCTACAATTCAAAATAATAGTTATACAGGTACAAAATAGCTTTCAAATATATATATATATATATAGCCACGGAAACTGAAACACATATTGAAGTCAATTCCCAACGAATACAACGAACACGACACAAAATTATTTAATCAAATACGTAGCTATGCTTAGATATCGCTACTTAATAAGGTGACGGTTTATGCCAGTGGAAAAAAAACATGTGAATTACAGCGGTGAAAAGTCCATATATTACAGAATTTAACCGCCTTGTGTCACTAATAAGTCACTGTGATATCCTATCAGTTAACATCAGTATTCAAAGGGAACAAAATTCTATTAGCACACAAGGTTCATTAAGCCAGTTTTCAGTAAAGTCGGTGGCACAGTGGTTAGGACTCTCGCCGACCATGCACATGGTCCGGGGTTCGAGCCCACGCCGACGCACACCTGATATCTATCGTCGGTCTGCGAAATTTAGGCTACCGATATCCACGCTGAAAATTCCATACTTGTACCAAAAATACAGTGTGGAATCAAACTGTAATCCAAAGAAAAAATTCTTAAAGGATTTTGAACCGTTCCCTGAGGTAAACAAAACGTCCCACACTCAGTTTTTAATTACTACTCACTAATGTGAGCATTTTTTAAGTTTCATTAGGGATATTTTGATGCATCACTGATCACCTGTGACACCCTCGGAGGCGTTTCGTACATCAAGTAATGACTTTGGAATTGCTTGAGTCAATTTATTCCTCGTAATTTCAACCGACTGTTTCAGAGGACATCACCTTAGAGTTTTAGAAAGTGGCCAGATCACTTTCATCTGGGAGTCGTAATTGAGCAGAGAACCAGCAAGGCCCTTTGACGGAATACGTAGCTTAAGAATCACTTACTATTCTCTTTGAAGACCAAGCGGCCGAAGGCGACAAGTGAATAGGAACCCCAGTAGCGAAGTGGCCAAAAGGCATTTGCCCAAACATTGTGCCGGGGGAAGTCGAGAAATTGATGCACACTGAGAAGGCATTCAAATGACACCACATACCAGGCGACCATGTAGAACCTGAATGGGGAGCGACGGGTTGGGTTCCCGAGAGTGACATGGAGATTATGTGAAGGGGAAAAGAAAACTTGTGGGTAGCCGTGGTGTCAGTTGAAAGTGATAGTGGAGGACCAGGTGCGATGGAATGTTTGTTCCATTAGGAACGCGAGGAATGGATAGTAACATAGTAACACTATTAATAGCAGAGGTCTGTATACGCTTCTCAGTATGACCTATGCCCCCGGGAAATAAAAATAATTAAGGTTTCTGACTAACAACTTAAATCTATGAATTATATGAACCTATGAAAACCACAGAATGCCTTGGAAACAAGAACGTGGAGCACATACAGAGTGAGCAAACATTCAAAACACAAAGAGGTGAAAACAATACTCACCGAACGCTTTGTTCATTGAAAGCCAGTGCAGTGTCCTCAAATCTAGTGGTGTCATGCGGAGATCGCCAAAAAGCTCTTTTCTTAGGGTGGCAGAAAGACTCTAGTTCCACCACCTCTACAACAAGCACTATATTAGTACTCGGGAACCTTAGTTTACATCTGAAGCAATAAATGTGAAGATAATACTTTTATTGAGGCAACCTACCCATCGGATAGCAGAACAAAATCTGGTCTATTCATGTGAAACAATCCATCAATAAAAATTCCGTTTTTGCTGAGACACCTGAGATAGATATCTTTGTCTTTTCTATGTATTTCCAAATGTTTGCGAGATACGCATTCAGAATCGTTAAGACATACATCAACAGGAACATGACTTTTGCGACCAATTGTTATTAATGTCTTTTCAGAAACGACTGTACATGAAGGTCCTGTGATTTTTATGGATATTTTTCTAATGTCGATCATAAGTCTTTCTTCAGGCGTATACTACAAGGTTAACTCCATTGGCTTCAAAATACCCCTGGAAGTTGTAGGTCATTAACCAAGTGCTTCAGAAAGCTTAAACAAATTCACATTCATATTTTGAATCTGGAAGTAAGACAATTAGAAGACTCTGTTAGTTCTTTTCAGTGAACATATATATTTACACAGCTACTTCCTGGGGCACCAACTCAGGAAGCATGGACCATTTCTCCTGGATGTCACTCAATCACTAGACTAATATACCATCCAATATCCAATGTCGTTTTTACGAGCTAGTATAAACCAATTTGATATCTTTGTTCTCGCTTCTTGATTGTAAGGTATAGGTTCCTGATCTTCGGTAAACTTCTGAGTAACTTGTCCCGCCACTCGACTGTCGTAGCTTTGGTTGACTCCAAAGGGAGTAGTGCTGGGATTAATTATATGTGGTTTGTAGTATGAGGTATGTTAAGAGTGTTACTACTGTGATTGGAGTTGATCCTTTCGCCAGTTAGTCCTTCGGTATCGTCGACAAGAGAAAAGAGATAGTAATAATAATAGCAAAAATAATAGATATAATTAGTGAAGTTATTCAGACTAAGAGACAGAAACGAAAATAGGAAAGCGTAACAATAGTCAGCTCATTAAGTTTGAAGAATAATATATATATATATATATATATACCGGTAATAATAATAATAATAATAGTAATTGTAATATTAATAAGTTGTCAGGAGAGTAAGACGGGAGAGAATGTAAAGAAGTAAAACGACGAGTCTATATGTCTACCCCTGAATGGTGTATGAGATTTTAAGGAGATAGGCCATTTGGATGCAGTCCTTGTGTCGCTGCACGGTTGTCCAGCCTTCGCTTAAAGGCGTCCAAAGGCGGTGCCATAGCTACATCTGCCGGTAAGGAAATCCAGGGACGGCAAACCCGCAGTGAAAAGAAGTGGAAGCGCACCCCGGTCCTTGCCCTCTGGTGAGCTATCCTTCTGGGATTTCCACGTGGGAGCCTGTACCTACTCAATGGCAAAACACCTTTGTTTGGGTGATTCTGGTTATTTGTTATTTTGTAGGCAGTAATCAAATCCCCCCTAATCCGACGGTAGCTAAGTGTGAACAGGCCTAATATCATCAGCCTTTCATCATATGGTTTGTTTCGGAGACCAACCACTCCTTTTTTGCCCGTCGTTGGAATCTTTCCAAGAGGTTGGCGTCTCTTCTCAGCATTGGGGGTGCAATAATATTATGCACCTCAAGGTGTGGCCTGACGTATGTTTTGTACAACATTGGAAAGAGCTCAGGAGTGAGTGCACCTAACTGTCTATGCGTAAAGTGTATGACCACATATACCCTCGCTACACCCCCTTTGTAATTTACACTTGTGTCCATTTTTTCCGTTAGAACTAGACCTAAGTCGCGTTCCGACGTTGTGCAGGACAAGTTTTCATTTCACAGAGTGTAACTTTCATTCTGGAGTCTACAGGTGCGTAACTTCACTACTTTGCACTTTTTCAGGTTGAAAGTCATGCCACTGGCCACCGCCCAGTCTTCCAGAAGTTTTAGGTCTTCCTTTAGGCTGTCTGAGTCCTCCGGACACTTTATCGCCCTCCATATTTTTACGTCGTCAGCGTATAGGAGAGTCCGGCAGCTTAGACGGCGTGGTAGATCATTGATAAAAATCAAAAACATCAGTGGTCCTAGGATATAACCCTTAGACACTCCTGATGATGTTCTGTGCCAAGATGGTCAGACTCGGTTAACCTTAGTGCGAAATTGTCTGTCGGCTAGGTAGTCCTTTAACCATGACAGAAGTGGCTCACCTATGCCTGACTGGCCTGTTTTATGTGGGAGAAGGTCATGGTGAACAGTGCCAAAAAATAATAATATATCTTCTCATTTTTTACATGAGAGACGCCAGTTTACAGGTATCATCAATTCGATAAGTTACACATAAGATTAATAAGCATATTTAGTAAAGATAATATAATAAGGTACATTTTTTCCTAGCTATGTAGGATACACCAATTGTATAGGCATGTATAAATATTGTTTTAATAATAATATATTTCTCCCTGTTTATGCAGGAACATACCTTTTTTACAGGCATGGATAAGTTATTATATAAATTACACATAATTTGATGTATAATGGATTTACAGTTTGGTTGTTCTTTCTGGCATTAGAGTCAGTCGGAACAGTCTGCGATAAAGTCTGTTTGTGTAACACATAAAGAGATATACAAATATTGTCTTCGCTTTGGCAAAAAAACCCAGACATCAGATGAATGTAATACAGATATCTGGGAAAAATAAAGCTTGAAGTCAATTCTCCTATATAACTTTGTTGTGAACAACACCCTTGGCTTAAAGATTATTGATGTATTATGTTGAGATCAGTGATATATTTATTCCATTTTTCAGCAGTCTTATCGTAGTTTCATAACAGGAAAGAAATTTGATCGTGGAGGCGAAAACTAGATAAGGTCATGCTAATGCCTTATGAAAGACTAGGAAGACCACATGGACTGGTACATTCATATCCCAGCATGATGTCCAGTCGTCCCAAGCTGACAGTAGGTTAGTAACGCAGGATCTGCCTTTTCTGAAAACATTTTGGGCTTCATGTAGTATATTAGTCCTATCGAAATATTCCCTGATGTGGTCGTCAATAATACTTTCCAGTACTTTTGATACCACTGGGAGTAGAGCTACTGGTCTATAACTAGTAGCGTTTTGCCTGTCCCCACCTTTGAAGATTGGAGAAAGGATGGCTCATCATGACTGTCTCATTCTACTTATGCGTCCCCCGAGAAGTATTAAACTAGTTTTTCAAAACAGGGAGTATATAACGCCCAAAGTAACTGCTCAACAACTCGCAAGTCACCATCGGACCCCCACAGTACCTAACATGCAGTAAACAGCAGATATTCGACTACTGCAAAAACCCTAGTTCTAGTTCTAACGGAAAAAATGGACACAAGTGTAAATTACAAAGGGGGTGTAGCGAGGGTATATGTGGTCATACACTTTACGCATAGACAGTTAGGTGCACTCACTCCTGAGCTCTTTCCAATGTTGTACAAAACATACGTCAGGCCACACCTTGAGGTGCATAATATTATTGCACCCCCAATGCTGAGAAGAGACGCCAACCTCTTGGAAAGATTCCAACGACGGGCAAAAAAGGAGTGGTTGGTCTCCGAAACAAACCATATGATGAAAGGCTGATGATATTAGGCCTGTTCACACTTAGCTACCGTCGGATTAGGGGGGATTTGATTACTGCCTACAAAATAACAAATAACCAGAATCACCCAAACAAAGGTGTTTTGCCATTGAGTAGGTACAGGCTCCCACGTGGAAATCCCAGAAGGATAGCTCACCAGAGGGCAAGGACCGGGGTGCGCTTCCACTTCTTTTCACTGCGGGTTTGCCGTCCCTGGATTTCCTTACCGGCAGATGTAGCTATGGCACCGCCTTTGGACGCCTTTAAGCGAAGGCTGGACAACCGTGCAGCGACACAAGGACTGCATCCAAATGGCCTATCTCCTTAAAATCTCATACACCATTCAGGGGTAGACATATAGACTCGTCGTTTTACTTCTTTACATTCTCTCCCGTCTTACTCTCCTGACAACTTATTAATATTACAATTACTATTATTATTATTATTATTACCGGTATATATATATATATATATTATTCTTCAAACTTAATGAGCTGACTATTGTTACGCTTTCCTATTTTCGTTTCTGTCTCTTAGTCTGAATAACTTCACTAATTATATCTATTATTTTTGCTATTATTATTACTATCTCTTTTCTCTTGTCGACGATACCGAAGGACTAACTGGCGAAAGGATCAACTCCAATCACAGTAGTAACACTCTTAACATACCTCATACTACAAACCACATATAATTAATCCCAGCACTACTCCCTTTGGAGTCAACCAAAGCTACGACAGTCGAGTGGCGGGACAAGTTACTCAGAAGTTTACCGAAGATCAGGAACCTATACCTTACAATCAAGAAGCGAGAACAAAGATATCAAATTGGTTTATACTAGCTCGTAAAAACGACATTGGATATTGGATGGTATATTAGTCTAGTGATTGAGTGACATCCAGGAGAAATGGTCCATGCTTCCTGAGTTGGTGCCCCAGGAAGTAGCTGTGTAAATATATATGTTCACTGAAAAGAACTAACAGAGTCTTCTAATTGTCTTACTTCCAGATTCAAAATATGAATGTGAATTTGTTTAAGCTTTCTGAAGCACTTGGTTAATGACCTACAACTTCCAGGGGTATTTTGAAGCCAATGGAGTTAACCTTGTAGTATACGCCTGAAGAAAGACTTATGATCGACATTAGAAAAATATCCATAAAAATCACAGGACCTTCATGTACAGTCGTTTCTGAAAAGACATTAATAACAATTGGTCGCAAAAGTCATGTTCCTGTTGATGTATGTCTTAACGATTCTGAATGCGTATCTCGCAAACATTTGGAAATACATAGAAAAGACAAAGATATCTATCTCAGGTGTCTCAGCAAAAACGGAATTTTTATTGATGGATTGTTTCACATGAATAGACCAGATTTTGTTCTGCTATCCGATGGGTAGGTTGCCTCAATAAAAGTATTATCTTCACATTTATTGCTTCAGATGTAAACTAAGGTTCCCGAGTACTAATATAGTGCTTGTTGTAGAGGTGGTGGAACTAGAGTCTTTCTGCCACCCTAAGAAAAGAGCTTTTTGGCGATCTCCGCATGACACCACTAGACTTGGGGACACTGCACTGGCTTTCAATGAACAAAGCGTTCGGTGAGTATTGTTTTCACCTCTTTGTGTTTTGAATGTTTGCTCACTCTGTATGTGCTCCACGTTCTTGTTTCCAAGGCATTCTGTGGTTTTCATAGGTTCATATAATTCATAGATTTAAGTTGTTAGTCAGAAACCTTAATTATTTTTATTTCCCGGGGGCATAGGTCATACTGAGAAGCGTATACAGACCTCTGCTATTAATAGTGTTACTATGTTACTATCCATTCCTCGCGTTCCTAATGGAACAAACATTCCATCGCACCTGGTCCTCCACTATCACTTTCAACTGACACCACGGCTACCCACAAGCTTTCTTTTCCCCTTCACATAATCTCCATGTCACTCTCGGGAACCCAACCCGTCGCTCCCCATTCAGGTTCTACATGGTCGCCTGGTATGTGGTGTCATTTGAATGCCTTCTCAGTGTGCATCAATTTCTCGACTTCCCCCGGCACAATGTTTGGGCAAATGCCTTTTGGCCACTTCGCTACTGGGGTTCCTATCCACTTGTCGCCTTCGGCCGCTTGGTCTTCAAAGAGAATAGTAAGTGATTCTTAAGCTACGTATTCCGTCAAAGGGCCTTGCTGGTTCTCTGCTCAATTACGACTCCCAGATGAAAGTGATCTGGCCACTTTCTAAAACTCTAAGGTGATGTCCTCTGAAACAGTCGGTTGAAATTACGAGGAATAAATTGACTCAAGCAATTCCAAAGTCATTACTTGATGTACGAAACGCCTCCGAGGGTGTCACAGGTGATCAGTGATGCATCAAAATATCCCTAATGAAACTTAAAAAATGCTCACATTAGTGAGTAGTAATTAAAAACTGAGTGTGGGACGTTTTGTTTACCTCAGGGAACGGTTCAAAATCCTTTAAGAATTTTTTCTTTGGATTACAGTTTGATTCCACACTGTATTTTTGGTACAAGTATGGAATTTTCAGCGTGGATATCGGTAGCCTAAATTTCGCAGACCGACGATAGATATCAGGTGTGCGTCGGCGTGGGCTCGAACCCCGGACCATGTGCATGGTCGGCGAGAGTCCTAACCACTGTGCCACCGACTTTACTGAAAACTGGCTTAATGAACCTTGTGTGCTAATAGCATTTTGTTTCCTTTGAATACTGATGTTAACTGATAGGATATCACAGTGACTTATTAGTGACACAAGGCGGTTAAATTCTGTAATATATGAACTTTTCATCGCCGTAATTCACATGTTTGGCTTCCACTGGCATAAACCGTCACCTTATTAAGTAGCGATATCTAAGCATAGCTACGAATTTGAATAGATATCTTTGTATTGTTTCTGTTAGATTCCAATTTAATGGAATTCGGTGCGTCTCTCTTTTATGTTAGGTTAGCATCCTTCAACTGTACTCATAGTGATTTATATTCATTTCTCATTTTACTCGAATTTTCGAACATACGATCGATTTTATAAGTTATCATTTATTAATGTCTTTTTTTGAGTTTGAGTGTTTCTCAACATTAGTTGCACTCAGGCTGTTACGTGTTGCTTAGAAGTTTTTTGAATGCAGGCAGATGCTGTGTATTGCAGATTTCAATTTAATTGATATGTGTATTTTGTTGGAACTTGAGTGTTAGTTAGAAATTGGATTATTATTGGTAGCTATTGTCTATAGATTTTTCCTTCTGATTTAATTGTTCCTCCATTTTTCGCTCATTTTTCTGGTAGTTTCAATGTACAAAACTATGGTTTTTAACTTTTCTGCAAGATAAATGACTTCATAAATGTGTAAACGTGAAATTTTTACCGTAAAATACTATTCAGCACTTTGTTTCTTAAGGGCGCTTAATCGAATTACGTTTAGCTCAGTAATTTCCTACTTAGGCAAGGAGCTGACGTTACTGCAAGACAGTAATTATCTCAAAATTAGAGTACCACATAAAAATCAACTCAACTCCAGCACACACAATATAAAAAGCTTGCTGAATAATACATAAATTTATAATTCACCCAACAAAGAGACCAAATATAACAGGGTTGGTTTGTAAAAAGTAGGACTGATCAATGGATATCACAGTTGGTTTATGTTTGGCACAGTTAAGTGCTATCTATATAGCCTGTAAATTATTGTTATTATAAAAGACAGTAATACTTCGATCGTATTGCTGCATTTTTCTGTCAACTAAAAACTAAGAAGCCGTAGGAAGAATTCGCAACTCCAGCAAAGTGGATAGGAATTCGAATAAACCAGGCTTTTGGATACCAAACGGTGTTCACCAATACTTACACAAATTGAACTACACGACTGGATAATCACTTGCAATTCAGCGTACTAAGCAAAAAAGCATTCTCCTTTTTTGTGTATTATTCTGTTTGAAACTGGGCCAAAACTCATAACTCACTAGTTGAAATTGCTTGATTCAATGAACCAGAGGTTCCGAAACAACAAAATGACTCGTCAAAATTGAAATATGGTGTGTGTCAAGGAGGAATCATGCCATCTTAAGGATTTACACTTTCAGAGAATCAGGGTGTGATATAAGTGCATACTACTATCGCATTGTCAACATGTTTTGTGTGACGATAAAGTTGTACGGATCAGAACAATTTGCGAAAAAAAATGGTTGATGTATGTAGTCGAGTATATCTTCATCTAGAATTCAATTATTTATTGTAATTCCCTCTTCAGCCACTTCAAACTAGTTACTGGGATTGGTCATCACACTGGGGTATTAAGTTTTGAGCAAAGCTTTCGATTGTTTCATCCAGGCAAATCAAAGCTTGTTTTGGAAGAATTCATGGGTTCATATGTTTTACGAAGGGTTTTTCGTTTGCACAACTGAATATTTCTACGTCTCTGTTTGTTTTTCTTTCTTTCTATAACTTATATACGAATGGTTTAAGATACAACAAACATATCATTGTTTTTTGGCGTAGTTACAGAGCCAGAAATATGAATAGTGCATCTAGAAGACTCCTAATCACTGTTTCATGTCCACTACATCTGACAGAGTCACACATCTGCTGGTACTGTTTATGCTCATGAATTAATGACCATTTACATTATTGATAACTTAGTGCTGATCTGTGGTCGTTCTCTAGATCATATATTTGTGCTGTATTATTATTATTAGTAGTAGTATTATTATTCCCTCGGGTTCAGAGTACAACCTAGAGCTTCAACAGCACCTCTCTACTCTGTCTTAATCTTTGCGGTCCTCTTTAGCTGGCCCCAAGTCTCTTATCTCCTCCATGTTACCCTCATACCCAACCCAACTCATCGTTTCCTACTCGACTTCCACTCAAGTGATGGCCTACCACGCGGTGTCACATAACGTCCTCCTAAGAGTTTAGCCGACCCATTCCTGTTATTTCGTAAAATATTTGTTAAGCAGTAGTCACTTGATTAGTTCGTCTTCAGAGATTCCTGTTGCTAATTGTTTCTGGCTGATCATCTGATCTTCAGTATCGAGCGAATTGGGCAGTTCTTAATAAATGTCTGTAGTAGCTTCTTGTGACTCGTGTGCCATGCTTTCTGACTCATTTAGAAAAACTAACTGACTTAAGATTGATGTTGAAAATCTAGATTTTTCCTTTTTACTGAATGCAGATTTCCAAATTGATTTCAAAGTGATGCAGATCTGCCTTGCCTTTCCGATTCTGGCTTGTTTTGACATCCTCATCCGTGCCAACCACATGGATTTGCTACAATTCTGTCTAGATAAGTGAAAGAAGTGACCTCTTCCAAATTTATTCTGTTGGTAATGATTGGTGCTAGTTTTTTATTGTTAGTTGGTTGGTTGGCCATCTTCATCACCTCCATCTTCTCTATGTTCACCTGAAATTCTGTCTATGCTGCTTCTTCTGGCAACTTCCTGGTTTTCGCCTGTAAGCCTTCGAGTCTGTGTAACATTAGAAATAAATCATCCACGAAGTCCAGATCTCCCAACATAATAATTTGTTTTATTCCAGAAACAGTACTAGTGGTACAGTGTGGAATTTTCAGCACTTATCTACAATATTGCATCTAATTTCGTCAAACATTTAACAAGGAGTATTTCAAAAAATAAATATAAAAAACAACAACAAAAAAACCATAAAAAATGCGAAGAAAATACCAAGAAGTAGAAAGGAAAATAAACAACATGATAAATAATATCT
The DNA here is from genome assembly GCA_944472135.2 of Trichobilharzia regenti. NCBI lineage: Eukaryota > Metazoa > Platyhelminthes > Trematoda > Strigeidida > Schistosomatidae > Trichobilharzia > Trichobilharzia regenti. Next base: position 44,150,281 of record OX235267.1, read on the forward strand.
CAGTATCGGGTAGTGGAAGCTACGATATTTTTATGCGTGGTGAACAGTAACAGCTATAATCATACAAGAAGTTATGAAATGATATTAAGAATGTTTATCGCCAAGATGATCAGTTAATTTGATTGATGAACAACACTAAACAATCATAAAATAAACATTTCGGGGTTTTTATTGTCAGGTCTAATGCGGTGTTTATAGTGGTAGTGTGAGTAATCCTGCATGATACAAAACTTTTAAGATGGTGATAATGGCGTTCACAACCAAGATTATCAGTTAATATTGCGGAACAAAAAACAATCACAAAACTAATATTACATGATGGTTAATGATAGGACAATTTTGTAATACTCATAGTGATAATATAATCGGAACCAGTAGGATACACAAAAGAAGGAATAAAGTACAAGAAAGTAAGCCAATGTTAACAATTTAGGTAGCTAAGTATGTTTAAGAAGGTGTTCACTATAGAATACAAATAAGAGAGAAATAAAAGGGCCGAAATTATGTCATTAACAACAGAGCAAGTCATAGGTTTCGCGCTTAACATTGTCCCTGTCACTTAGAACACAGACCAAATATGGTATCGTTGATTTCGTGTATCTATTTTTTTTAAATTTTTATTTTTGATTACAGCTTGATTCCACGTCGTATTTTTGGTACAAGTATGGAATTTTCAGCATGGATATCGGTAGCCCAAATTTCGCAGGCCGAAGTGTGCGTCGGCGTGGGCTCGAACCCCGGACCATGTGCATGGTCGGCGAGAGTCCTAACCACTGTGCCACCGACGTACTTGGTTGTACGAGCATATATTATTTTGTACTGATTTCTGGTTCTACCTGATGAGATACAACAGGGAGAGAGTTGGGAATAGAGGGGGTGTTGGGAGTCGGAGAGTATGGTTTTTGTATTCTCTTTCCCCACGCACAGTATACCGCATTATCCGATCCACCATAATTGGAAGAGTTTTAGAAGCTGATCTAGGCATTTCAGTATATACCTACGAAGAGTTCAAAATTCTGTTTTTTTTTCTCGTACGGATTAATATTTGAGTTATGTGTGAAGTACAGTCAAAGTAGTCTTCATGACATATTACCGTCTTACTTCCAACAATGTTTTTATTGATTAAAAAAAGTATAGGATCCAATTCCAAACAATATCATTATTATTATTCATATACTAGTCATCAGTTTTATTGTTCCCTATTTTGTTCTCTCTTTTTTTCCACTCTATAGAAGAGTAACAGAAGCGCTTAATTCATCCTGTCTAGAATCCAAAGGATTTGAACGGAAACCTTTCAGTGAAGTGATCGATGTTTCATCTACTAGCGCTCTTCCTCCTGCTTCTGCTGCTGCTGCTGCTGTTGGAGAAGTAAACGATACTACTGCTACCACTACTACTACTACTACGAGTAATAAGGCAAAAATTAGTGAAGAAAACACCGTCCCAACTCTATATAATTACTCTCCATCTACACAGGAACACTACCGCAACACTTTCATGCCAACTAGTGTCCCAGCAGCGCCTATCGAACCTTTGTTTGTACAAACAGATGACGATGACAATGCTAGTATCCCAGTGATAAAAGCAGCTACAACAGTCTTACAGAATTTTATTCGAAATGATAGTCAATCCATTCTACCCTTTAGCATGGACGTTGATAGCATATTACAAAATGAAAATTCTGATCTAGCGACAAAAATGAACAGCATCGCTAGATTGTTCGCCTTCAATTCACTTGCCCAATTATCGGAGTTTGGTGCACACAAACAAAGTAGTACTCCATCATTTCCAAGCTTGATAAATTTCCCTTTCAGTCAACTGTGTGATCCCAGTTCCATTGAATCTAGTGAGTTTTTTTGTTGTTGCAATTTAATCATAATGATAATAATTTACTTGTTATGTAGCGTGGCGTGGAATTCTCAGCATTTATTACAATATTGCATCTAATTTGTTCAATGACAACAAAATACTTAATTGAAGTTTAGATTTTCCTGTCGATTGATTGGACTGAAGTGCTCGGTCTCAGGTTGGCATGTCGGCTTCTTGTGTCATTGGGTTCGAGCCTCGGTGGGAACATCATCGCTCACTGAGAAATGCAGGCACATCCATATGACGAGTCCCAAATAGGACGAAATGCGCATCCTGTCTGGATTACAGTGCTAGTCACCATCCACCAATTAGACAACAAAATATATTACAGGGTATAGGTAATCAAAATTGATAATAGCAACGTTTTGGCATAAGAAGTGACAATAAGTTCAAAAGTGTACAAAAAGTGTAAACTGAAAATAATATTAATATTAGTGAACAAAATTATAAAATAATTCAAATAGTCTCACCGCTAATTACAAATAGGACAAGGTGAAAGAGCCATTTGTTTTGCTAATTACATAGTAAGTTGTTATAAGTTTCACACTTTACACTTTCTCTATCACCTAGAACGCGGTCCACATAGGCTATCGTTGAGTTTTTATACTTAATTGTGTGAGCATACAATCCCTGATAATGACTTCCAGTCCTACCTGATGAAATGCAAGTGTGTGTGTGTGTGTGTGAGGGGGAAGTCATGAATTAAGAGGGTGTTATAAGAGTCAGACAATATAGATTTTTCACATGTGTCAGATGCCTGTCGACTACTGAATTAAAGAGCTGACTTAGTGACACACTACTTGCTTTACTGACAACCTCTGATACAAAGCATGAACTACAGTGTTAGCAGAATAAATTGGTATCATCTTTTATTTCGTTGCCTTCTCGTCAGCTGCTTACAGGGCAAAGACATTAATAAATATATCTACAGAAACAATTATAACATACTTCCACACAGAGTTCATTTTAAACAAAAATCAATCAATCAGTGTATGCACACAATTATATATATATATATATATATATATATATATATGTACAATTAAACACTATTCCGAACAATAGTGATCATACACAACGGAAACTTTCAACATTACATAATCACATGAAAGAGAGATGAACATGTACCAAAAAGTTTATGTCTAAAGGGACCAAATGCTTTAAACAGTGCCATCCCCAGGCATCTCGACACGGGTCATGAGGTGGACGTCTCAAAATCGTTCAAAATTATCAATTGGCAAAAAAGCTCAATTCTCCTCAAGTTTACTGAAGCCATTTCCATCAAGCGCCTGAAACCTGATTTATGCGTCCAGAAAGAAGCGGTTATTAGTCTTTCTTTGCCCTGGTAACTGGATATTTTTCATCTCTCTTTCATCTGAATGCGTAATGCCGAAAAGATTTCACTATTTCTGATCATTATTGTTCGGAATAGTGTTTAATATTACATATATGCATATTTTACTACTGTATGCATATATTGATCGATTAATTTTTGTTTAAAATGAACTCTGTGTAGAAGTATGTTAAAATTGTTGTTGTAGATATATTTAATAATGTCTTTGGTCTGTAAGCAGCTGACGAGAAGGCAACGAAATAAAAGATGGTACCACTTTATTCTGCTAAAACTGTAGTTCTTGCTTTCTTCAAATTCATTAAGGCGAATAAATGTAGGAAATCTCTGATACCCTTCGAAATATGATACAGTCGTTTTTAAGTAGCCTACGAAAGACTAACACGGGGTGGGGGGAGGGAGGCGATAAAGAACGATAGGTAAGATGCAAGAGTTAACAAACTGTAGAAGTAAAGGTTGAGTGATTCCTACCTGATTGTCTTAACCTCTTAATGTAGAAGGTTAGACGAAACATTTCTTCGAAATTGAAAAGATGTGGGATGACCAAGATAGGTCAGAGGAAGGAACTATTCCAAGGTATTTTATGCCTGACTTCCTCATCAAAGATTGACTTTCATTCTATTAATTCGTTGGTATTCTATTCCTTTTCAAGTTGGAATTTAATAGCATTTCATAGTATTCAAACTGTCATAAGGCAGTAACTTAAACTCAAAAACCTGACACATAATTTGCTCCCATCTGATCGAGTTGAAGAAGTATATAATTTTTTTTTACAAATGTCTGTCTACTTCTCACTCGGCGCTCAAATATTTTAGAACTATTCTGTCAAATCGTGACAACAGTTCATATGAAAGTTCCTTTTTGTTGCTTGTTGTCACTTTATATATATATATATATTCAAGATGATGCGTAGTTTGGAAGTACTGCCTCGTTATGACTTTGATGTAAGTGAAATTGTGTCGTTTTAACACGCCAATCAGATTTTGAGTCTTTTGCAAGGGACTTAATTACACCCTTCTGTTATAACGATGTACTCAGCTATACATTTTGGAATGTGCTTGCTGAGTGAATATCTGCGCTGTTTTACTTTTAAGATGCAAGATCTGATATGTATGCGTCTGTCTGTCTGGATTCAACATAGAACTTGACACCAAAGTGCAGCAGTTCGAGTTGCCACCTTCCAAATAGCACACAGAGGTAGGCAAAAAGATGAGTGAAGAGAATCAATACAGTCTGACAAGTATAAGAGTGAAACAGAATGGGTAATGGTAGAAAGGAAGAGGGAGTGAGGAGCCATCAAGTAGAGGAGTTGGCATCAGTGGGAGGAAGGCAAGGTAATAGAGATGAAGATGAAGACAAAGATAAGTGAGGATTAGAAAGGTTTTGTGTGCATTTCGGATTGTGAGGGCGTTTGTTACTTCCCGGCTGCCCACACCGTGGAAGTTGGTTGCGTGACCGCAGAGCCCAGGGGACAACTGCTTGAGGCCGGTCACACGCGGCCTGTTTTTGTTTGTTCTCTTTTGTTTGGTGTGCCTCAGTAGCATACTTATCACTCCTGCCCTGTGACACGGCAGCAGGAAGCGCGGTCGTTGTTAATCCGGGCCACGGCCGATCCGGCATGAAATTTTGTGAATTTGTTTGAATCATGGTATTGGATGGGGTAGACAATACTACATCAAAACTGCAGGTCACCAGTATCTCCACTAACACCAGTACTGTATGATCAAACCGCTAAGCCAAATATGTTCATAATAATAATAAATAATAATTTGTTTTATTCCAAAACAGTACTTGTGATACAGAATGGAATTCTCAGCATTTCACTACAGTATTGCATAGATCATGGGTAATCTCAGTTAGTTTTTGACAACAACATATTAGCATATCGTTAGCAAAGCCAAAAATTGAACAGAATGTTTGAAGGTGTTAGAAAAGTAGATGCTAGAATATATGTGTAAAACTTGGGCACTGTGGTATTAAGTAATTCCATATTAGTTTGATTATTAAATGTATCACACAGTGAAACAGTATTGTATACTGGATGACGTTTCGAACACAATCTAGTATTGTTCATAATCATATCAATTGTAATCACACGACTTCAAAACTTGAGTTTTATAGTTTTCTTTGTCTTCTCCTATTTGTCGTCGTAGGGGTAGTAGAATTTTCCATATACCTGGGACAGGTGTTGAATCATTCCTATTACCTGTATTTGCAGTTGATTCGATAAACAAAGCTTCTGTTTTCAATCTCTCCCTACACCCCGTTGTTACTATAGATTTTAAAACTGTCATCTTATTTGTCGGTTAAAGGGTCCTGTAGAGCCATTAAAACAAAACAATTTAGTTTATCTAATACCCTGCCTGCAATGATTGTCAGGTCAAATACATAGGTCAAACTAGTAGAACAGGGGCAGTCAGACTAACCGAACATAAAAACCTAGCTAAATCTAGATTGGTTGACCCGAATAAGATGAGAAATCTAGAGAGTAGTTCATCTATAGCACTCGCTATATGCAGTTACACACAACCATACAATAATATGAGATAGGATGACAGTTATAAAAGCTAATGTCACAGGGTAGAGAGAGAGATTGATAACAGAAGCTGTGTTTATCGAATCAACTGCAAATACAGGTAATAGGAATGGTTCAACACCTGGCCAAGAAGATATCTGGAAAATTCTACTACCCCTACGACGACAAATAGGAGAAGACAAAGAAAACTATAAAACTCAAGTTTTGAAGTCGTGTGATTACAATTGATATGATTATGAACAATACTAGATTGTGTTCGAAACGTCATCCAGTATACAATACTGTTTCACTGTGTGATACATTTAATAATCAAACTAATATGGAATTAGATGCTAGAATATTTACTGGCGTAAGCGGTAACAAATAGGTCGAGATATACAGAGTGTGAAAGAACGAAGAAGAATGTTCTAAGTAGAGTTTGTAGGGAAGAGAGAAACAAAACGGCACATAACAAAGACAAAAAAGAGAGAGGAAAGGAAAAGAAAGAAAGAAAACGCTGTACCTATAAATGATATGAGTTGGAAAGACGAGATCCAATTGTTCTACTGACTATTTAATAATAAGTTATAAGTTTCACGTCTAATGCCTTCTTTATCGCACAGAACACGAGCTAAGTTGGGTATGGTTGAGTTTTTGTACTTGCTAGTGCCAACATATAGTTTTCTATATAGGCTTCTGGTTTTGCCTGATGAGATACAAGGTTAGAGTTGTGAATGAAGAGGGTGGTGTGAGTTAGATAGAATGGATTTACCCCATTTCTCGCATGAGTCCAAGTGCCTGTCGCCTAGAATATTAACAAGCTGGTTAAGTGGCACGTAGCTTACCCTGCTGACAACCTTTAACATCCTGCGTAATAGGGCATAGTCTTTCTTCGGTAGCCCGGGAAAAACTAAGGGGGAACAATAGAGAATAATAGGCAGGATGCAAGAGTTAACGAATTGTAGGAGTAAGGGTTGGGTTATACCAGAATGTCTTAACTTCTTGATGTAGAAGGTAAGACGGATTAGGTTAGAAGTAGAGGTACAAGGAGTACTGTAGCTTCACATAATGAAATGATTCCGACATCATTTGTATAGGATGAGAAAACACATGCTTTGTGGGGGTGGGGGGAATTCAATCAATTCAAGACTAAGGTGAAAGAAAGGTCTTTGAATTTTTGAGGCTAAAAGATATTATCAACTTATGAATTGTGGGTGTGTAGGTCTTAGTTAAATAGAATAATACAGATTACAATCTTCAGGTCTTCAAAATGCTAGTGATTGACGACTCTTAATGATGTGGCTGTAAAGTAAACCAATATGGCAACTACTTACTAAGCTATAAATCAGGTCATGTAAACATAGAGACGACGTAGGTGATGAAAATAACCAACCAACTAACCAACCAATCAACAAAAATAACAAGTACCAACCGCTATCAACGGAATAAATTTGAACCAGGTCAATTCCTTTACTTATCTAACTACTCAGTATAGTTTCAACTACAGGGAGTTGGCACCTATGAGGATGTCGAAACAAGCTAGAATCAAAAGGGCAAGACAGACACCTTCATCACTTTCAAACCAGTTTGGGAATCTTCTGCACTCAAACATAAATAACAGAATCCGGATTCTCAGTAAAAATGTTAGATAACTTCTCCTATAAGGGTCAGAAGGCGTTTCTAACAGATTGCCGAAAACTTTACCAACAGCTGACGTCGTTGGCTCCATACGGAAGACCAGACGGCAAGTCACAAAGAATTAGCAACAGAACGAACTAACCAAGTAACTAATTGGTGGATGGTGGCTAGCAGTGGAATCCAGGATGCGCATTTCGTCCTATTTGGGACTCGTCAGCTGGATGTACCCGCATTTCTCAGTGAGTGATGACGTTCCCACCGAAGCTCGAACCCAGCACCCATAGTTTCAAACGCCAAAGCGTTAATATGGCCCGTTGCACAAGAGGTCCCAAATAGGACGAAATGCGCATCCTGGATTCCACTGCTAGCCACCATCCACCAATTGTATACTAATTAAATGCCCAGACATCGTCGAAGCATCTGCACAAGAAGCCGACATGTCAACCTGAGACCGAGCACTTCGGTCCAAACAATCGACGGGAAAATCAAAAATTCAATTCAATAATTAATATGACCCGTTGCACAGGAGGTGGCTCTCGTGGCCCAAATGGTCTAGTGGATAACGCTTTGGCGTTTGAAACTATGGGTACTGGGTTCGAGCTTCGGTGGGAACGTCATCACTCACTGAGAAATGCAGGTACATCCAGATGACGAGTCCCAAATAGGACGAAATGCGCATCCTTGATTCCACTGCTAGCCACCATCCACCAATTGTGTACTAATTAAATGCCCAGACATCGTCGAAGCATCTGCACAAGAAGCCGACATGTCAACCTGAGACCGAGCATTTCGGTCCAAACAATCGATGGGAAAATCAAAAATTCAATTCAATAACCAAGTAACTACTGTTCAACAAATATTGTGAAAAAATTGTAGATGGTTGAGAAACATTTTAGGGAGGCACCATTAGGAGACACCGCGCGCCAGGCCATCGCTTGATTGGAAGTCGAATGGGAAGCGACGAGTTGGGTTGGATCTGAAGGCGATATGGAGGAGATGACAGACTATGGGCAATCTTGGGACTAGCTACGGAGGACTGCAGCGATTAGGACAGAGTAGTTATGTGCTGTTAAAGCTTTATTTTCCACTAGGAACCTAAGGGAATAGTAACAATATTTAGGATTGATGAGCCATCTTGCTTTTGTAGAACGTTGAGGTCAACGGTGAATAAATTAACACGCATCTCAATCAAACCAGACCACGAAAACCTACAAAGTCATCAGATGGTCCACCTCTTGACTGACGACTTGTTGATTTTACCTCCTTTACGTAGTAGTCTGTTAATAGCTTCAGTATGGTTCACATGGTGATTCCGTAATAGGGGATCAAAACAAGTGACTCAACGAAGGGACTCTTTCCAGCGAATTTACTATCAAGTTATACAATCATATATATATATATAAGAGAGAGAGAGAGACTAAATAAATCGTACGCCTTTAGAAGACTTAAACAAACGTGTGAATACGCAATGGTGGTTGCTAATCACGAATTGGTAGAAGTTGGGCCATTGGATTGGGTCCCAGTGGTTTGATTGTCTACTAACTCATCTTGTACCGGAAAGGTCCTGGGATCGACCCCTAGTGATGGGTGACTACTGCTGGAGAGTCTAAAACTAGGACAAAACAGCTGTCCAGTACTTCCTGCAAGTTTTTCTATGGTTCTCTAACCAATGTCAACTCATGATGAAATCCCCTAACCAACCAATCAAATTCCCATAAACCAACAATTGAATAAATAGAATAGTTCATAGAATTGTATAGATGTTAGAAGAGTGTATAAAATCATAGGATTAGCACGTAAATGAAAAAAAAGCATTACGTTACATGATGATGATGATGATGATGAAATCTGATAAGATAGAATTTAACATTGTAAAATATTTTTGATTCATAATGACAAATGGGACAAGTGAAATAATACCGGAAACAGTTCAAAGTGATGAGAATAATAACAACTGTAATAATAATAATAATAATAATAATAATAATAATAATAATAATAATAATAATAATCGTAGTAGTGAGGGAAAGGCATATCGACTGACTAAATAAACAGAATGAAAAATAAATCAATAAATATTTATCCCTCTACGGCTAAGGTAAATTATCAAGACTGTACACACTTCTTTGGTTCACAGAGGCTTCACCTGAATTTATGAGTGACCCAAGGTCTCCACTGTCTTTATACGTTTATTGCGAAGAAAACGCATCTAGTTAGCATGAATTCAACAAATGATGTGAAAATCATTTTCAGGGTTGGTAGAGTGACAGAAATCAATCAAGTGTTCTAGAATGGGGCTTTGCACACCCTTCCCTTCTCCTCTGTAAAATCATGGTGTGAATATATTCTCGTATCCGTGTGGAAAGCATTCTCTGGCTACGGTCAGTGTACTCTATTCTGCAAGAGCAGGTGAACTGAGAGAGAACAACTTATAGTTGGTTAAAGTTATTTGTAGTTTTGCAGCAAAGAACACCATAATGACTGATTTAGAGACACAGTTTTTGAGCGTATCTGGAGTTTGTTCACCTTTGAATTCAGAATTCATGAAGATGATTTTTCTTTGGAACTGAGTCAGTGACCAGTTTGAACTGCTTATCTTCCGTGTTTCTGTCAATTAATCGGTTCGGATAAACGTTTTCTGCGAGCGCGACTTTTAGAAAGTCACATTCTCAGTCAAAGCAATCAGAACTACAAATGTTTCTTATCCTAAAACAGAGCAAATGACTTAAGTTCGTCTTACTGAAGATGGTTACCCAACTATAAGAATGCATAAGTTGTTCGTTCCATGTAAGTTTCCTGTGGACTGATATTTTGTGAGAGATCTCAAGATTTTTCATGCAACTTTCCCTTTTTGAACAAGTGGCAATACATAGTTACTGTTTCAACCTTTCGTGTGTGTGTCCTTGGTATCTAGGTCAAGAACTTGTTAAGTGAGTTGAGATAATCAAATTCTGTTAATTTTTGGCTACAGGATTGCATCATGAGATGACATTGGTTAGAAGACCATTTGAAAACCAGCTGGGAGTACCGCACAACTGTTTCATCCTAGTTTGGGACTCTTCATCAGTACACACCCATGCTCTTGGAGCATTCGATCACTGGGATTCGATCCAATGAGCCATGAATTCCAAATTCTACCAATCCACAGTATAGTGCAACCACTAGCCAGTGTCATCGGCGGCAAGCGTTCGTCCTCACACCCGACCTGCCGTACCCCACTGGTCACTAGAAACTAGGTAACTATCTACCTGAATTGGGGCCAGTCGCTAGTGCAAATCAGATTGATGTTCAAGTGTCGGTATTCAGGGATTTGATTTGATGATATTGTCTTATGGATGTTTTTTTTTCATTTTTCCGTCTTTGAATTTCAGATTACTGCTCATATGATCACAATATTTCAGAGCTAATGAAAAATCCTCTCGCACAACTGAAGTTGTCTGAAACTGCTGACGTATCATCAATAAAGTTGAACAATTTTGATAAAAGTGCAATAGGAACAGAAGATTTAGATGATACAACTACTACGGATTCAGGTATTGCTGCAGTCCACCATGATAGTCTTTCCTTTGGTGAAATACACAATGATAATAATAATAATAATAATAATAATAATAATAGTGATAACGGTGGGAATCAAGAGGCTGAATCCAATGTAAACAAGCTGGCTGCAAATTTAGCGTCAACAGCAACAATCGATCGAGGTTCAGCATTTCGTAAACCCCCATATTCATATGCTCAGCTAATTATACAAGCTATTGCGTCATCACCAAATCAACGGTTAACTTTAGCTGATATCTATGCACATATTTCACGAACATTTCCATACTATAAACCTCATGAAAAAGGTTGGCAGGTATGTGGCAGTTGTGTTTTTTGCTTCTTCTATTCAAAATATTTAAATTTCTGTTTTCAATTCACAAAAGTGAATAGATAGGGAGTGAAGTGGTAGAACGTGCTGTGACCACTTCACTTATCTAGGGGGGAGAAGTTGCATCAGCCAACTCCAGCGGGTTGATTGCTGCCGAAATCTCACTAAGGATACGGAAGGCTCATTTTGGTATATGTCAACTTACACCATCTCTGGCGCAGACGTGATATCCGTCTGTTTGTCGACCGGAGGACGTATCTACTGCTCAGCAGTTCGCACTGTCCTCCTTTATGGCTGTGAGACATGGTCATCGGAAGTGGAAGACATGAAAAGGTTGGCACAGCGGTTAGGACTCTCGCTGATCATGCACATGCTCCGGGGTTCGATCCTCTACCGACGCACACCTGATATCTATGGTAGGCCTGCAAAATTTGGGCTACCGATATCACCATACCTGTACCAAAAAATACGGTGTGGAATCAAGCTGTAATCAAAAATAAATTTAAAAATTATCAGTGTCTGCTTTCTGTCTCCCACGTTAGGTGGTAGAGAAGGGCGAGTAATATTGAGGTTAGATGTCGAGTGTTAGATAAGGATGAAAAATCATTCGATGAGGTTGTGAATTTGCATCGATTGATATGGTTAGGGCATGTGTTACGCAAGCCTAGCTATCGACCTCCTCGACCGGCGGGCAATGTTAACTGACAGGATGGATCAGGTTGGAAAAGAGAAGGCTAGTGACGGTCAAACGAAAACATGGCTTCATCAGTCAATGAAATCCATAACGGTTAGTTTAAGCCAGTCAGTCAGTCAGTCACGTAGGAAGGTGTAGACAACCTGACTGGTCCCGGGGTCCTCGGGATTCTAAGAACCAATGACGGCTGGAGACAATTACTGGAGTTGGTATGGCTCGAAATCGTTCTCTGTGATGACTGGCACAGATTCATTCACTCTTTGGGATTTATCATATCCAATAAAAACTATATTCTTCTTTCATAATACTATTCTTTTTCCCTCACTCACACTTCTGTTGGTTATCTCTCTCTCTCTGTCTCTCTTGAGTCTTTCTTTCTTTACTTACTGTCTTCTCTTGCCTTTGTATACTGGATGGAGTGTGGCAACTCGAACTGGTGCACATCAGTGCAAAGTTGTATGTTGCAACCAGTCAGTCAGTCAGCCAACTATACACTCGATGGCTTTAGGGACAGATAATCATGTGACCAAGAAGTATTCAATTAATCTAAAATATAGCAAAAATATTGATTCAGATATCTATATAACACAAAATAATTGAGCGAAGAGTATCCTTTTCGATAGTTTCCTCCTCTTCTGGCTCTACAATTATATATGCATGTTTATATACATAGAAGTGCTCCTGTGGAGGCAGTTAGTTGCATCGGATGTACAATTAGGCGAGTTTCTCTTCGAATTTCCGAACATCACCCTGAAAAGTGGTTAAACAAAGGACAAACAAATCGATTCGCAGCGCTATTCTATCTCACTCATCTTGTGGATACAGAACACAAGATTGACGTTAACCAGGCTTTCAGGGTCATTTACCGCATACCTACGAATCTCAATTTTGCCTTCAGAGTTCAACTACTAAATATTGCTGAGACTGGCTGGCCGTTGGGATCCATATTAACAAGCCTAAGTTGTGCATCCAAAAGAAGTTAGTTCAGACATATCCTTACCCGCTTGGTCATCCAGGTTTGAATGATCATGAATTTTTGTGGAATTTCCCTAATTTTAGTTGATATTTTATTCGCTATTATATCTTTATTATTATTATTATTTAAGCATCTTTAATGAAATGTAATTCAATTGATAATACTTAACAAATTATTATTATTTAAAAAAAACACTAATATTGTTATTGACTACTAATCTAGAATATTCTATGTATGTAAACATATGCATATAATTGTAGAGCCAGAAGAGGAAATTACCGAAAAGGATATTCTTTGCTCAATTATTTTGTGTTTTATAAATCTAAAATAACTAACTGACTGACTGAGTTTCAACGTTGAAGTTCAACTCGTCACACTCTACCTAGCACACACACACACACACCAATAAAGATAAACAACAAAAAGAGACGAAAGTTTAGAAGAAGGTATAATCAGCATAGAAGCTCATCATCACGGAAAGAATAATTCCATGAAGAAATATGAGCACTTAATGGATCTGAGAGCATACACAAACTGCATACATCTTTGTCATTGAGCTTCTAGTCATTGTTTCTCGCTTTGCACCTCGTGGACCCCCCACCTACCCCCCCAGGATATGTGACTCGAAGCAACAGTCAAAGACTTCATGAATTGATACCAGATTCTGCTTTCATTACCCCTAATCCTATGTCAATTAACCATGGCTCGTAAAGGAAGGCGGTGGCTTGGCATACTTGACATCTAGTAGTCTCCTAGCCATCTCAATCAATTCTCTAGCTCTTCGCAACACAATACCAATTCGATGTTTAATGTCATAATATATCCAGGAAGTAAACATCAAGACAAGGAGTTGAATGCAGGACAGTCTACACACCAGGATATTATGTCACTCAGCTTTGAGACTACATTGTATCGTTTGTATCTATTGATGTTAACCTAGAGGTTTGGGAGACAACAGATACGCATACATTTGCTACCGTACACAGACTAGTTCGTGTACAACGATCGAATACAGGAAAAAAGACGTCCAGAGAAGAGTCAATCTCTTCAGCGATATTATTCTCAAGCCGTACAATCGCATATATATGTATATATAATGTATAATTAGAAATGTCAATTTTAGACAACAATTTACGTAATATAAAGAGCGTTAATCTAGCAGAAACTAAAATAAAACAGGTAAATTGAATGATGTGATATAAGTGTGATAGGAGTGAGTAGGATTCAACTGAGGCAGAACAACGGTTAAGTTAACAACAGTGGTAATAAGGGGTAGAAATTTGGAAAAGGGAGTGTGGCGTTGGGGGGGGGGCAGGAGAGAAAATAATGAAACTAAGAAAGAGAAAAATTATCATCTATCTAGAGGAGCACGACTACATCTTCTATCAGTAGCTGAAGCGGTTGCAATCCGTACCAGAAGACTAACTATTTGTATACAGAAGAAGAAGTATGTGTTCAACCGCTATGTTTACCTTGGCCTACAATAAAGCCAACAAATCCTACATAAACATTAGCACTTTAAATTCCAATCATAATTTTCTTTTCTTCTATTGCTTTATTTCATTGATAAACGTTCATTTTCGACTTTCTATGATTTCATAACCTTTCGTATGATTTTATTACCTTAGATTTTAGTAGTGCTTTTCTAATTTGCTATCGTATTTGGCGTTCAAATATATCAGGTCCACTGTAGATTTAATGACTCGACAAACTTCTTTTGTATGCAAAGTTGGAGCTCTAACAACGTGAATAATCATTGCTTTTTCGAGTTGAAGAAGTTTGATTCGTGTTCATTTAGCGAAATTCCCACGTATTCTGTAGATGACTTTCAACTTGGTTTGTGAGTTAGTCTGGTTACAAGATAGAGCTGCAGGAGTGTGTGTGTGTGTGTGGGGGGGGTCATTTCTCTCCTTTATAAAACCAAGAGGGTAAACGTTCAGTAATACATTTGGACAGAGGACACTGAGTACAACAGATATACCTGGCTCTACATGAGTAGGTGAAATATAAGATAAACATTGATGAAGCCAGCAGTAGTAGCTTATCCTTCACGTTCATGCGAATCATTGGTTTTGTAGAGAAGGTTAGTTGGAGTTTAGCCGCAAAGAAGGCTTTCTCCAGTGAGCGGAACAGACGGTTCCTCAGAACCTCTGCCAATGAGCCTCCATTGAATTGTCGATTCAGATAGAGAAGTTTTTTTTAGGAGCAGAGAGAGAGTTTGGGCGGTTTTAGTGACTTACGCTTCATGGATAAGATGTGATGAAATGTTCGAGGTGGCCATATTCAAGCAGAATTCTTATCAGAGAGTTCAATGCCTCTTCCATTTACCATTCTAATAACACATCCTAGAAAATGTTCCTTTTGTTGCTAAGACAATTTACCACATAGGTGCGATTGAACAGTTTAATGAAGCCTTTGAATTCGGAAGTAAATGATGGAAGTACTTATCAACTGGCATGAAACCTGAGTCCACGGGTTTTTACTGAAGATAGGCGTATAACTATTAATACTGAAATAAACAGGAATGACTAAGAAATCTGTATCTTTTCAAAATGATTGACTGACTGACTGGTTTCAACATAGAACTTTGCACTGATGTGCACCAGTTCGAGTTGCCACACTCCATTCAGCACACAAAGGCAAGAGAAGACAGTAATTAAAGAAAGAAAGATTCAAGAGAGACAGAGAGAGAGAGAGATAATAAACAGAAGTGTGAGTGAGGGAAAAAGAATAGTATTATGAAAGAAGAATATAGTTTTTATTGGATATGATAAATCTCAAAGAGTGAATGAATCTGTGCCAGTCATCACAGAGAACGATTTCGAGCCATACCAACTCCAGTAATTGTCTCCAGCCGTCCTTGGTTCTTAGAATCCCGAGTAATCTAAGATCAGTCAGGTTGTCTACACTATCCTACGTGATTCCATATTAGTTTGTTTATTAGATGTATCACACAGTGAGTGAGACAGTATTATTTACTGGATGACAAGGTTTCGAACAAAATTTATTGTGGTTCATAATCATATCATCAACTATAATCACATGACTTCCAAACTTGAGTTTTATAGTCTTCTTTTTTCTCTCCTATTTGTCATCGTAGGGGTAGTAGAATTTTCCAGATATCTGGGTGGACAGGTGTTGAATCATTCCTATTACACGTGTTGATTTGCAGTTGATTCGATAAACAAAGCTTCCGTTGTTATCAATCTCTCCCTCCCTCCACCCTAGTGTGACATAAGATTTTAAAACTGTCATCTTATCTTATCCATCCTATTGTATGGTTGTGTGTAATTGCTTGTAGTGAGTGCTATAGATGAACCAGCTATTCTCCAGATTTCTTATCTTATTCGGGTCAACTAATCTGACTGCACCTGTTTTACTACTTTGACCCACGTACATAACCTAACAATCATTCCAGCAGGGTATTAGATTTACTAAATTATTTTGTTTCATTGGCTCCACAGGAGGTTGTTTCTAATTGAGTTTGTGGGTGGTTTGAATACGAGGCACTTTTATTCCTGCCTTGTTAAGAATTCTGCGTAAGGTGGTTTACGGGATTCCTTCCTTGTATGGAATTATTACTGACAATTTAGATTCCTTACTGTTGGTGTTGTCATTTATCTTGCGCATGTCTGACATGCATGTCGTCATTAATATTATTACTATTATCACTATCGCTACTATCATTATTTATTTTATTTTTACATTTCCCTACATACTTTCTGACTAATATATCAGGGTAATTATTAAGTTTCAAAGTTTTGCATAAAAACCTAGCAAAAATCTAGATTAGTTGACCCGAATAAGATAAGAAATCTGGAGAATAGCTGGTTCATCTATAGCACTCACTACAAGCAATTACACACAACCATACAATAGGATGGATAAGATAAGATGACAGTTTTAAAATCTTATGTCACACTAGGGTGGAGGGAGGGAGAGATTGATAACAACGGAAGCTTTGTTTATCGAATCAACTGCAAATCAACACGTGTAATAGGAATGATTCAACACCTGTCCACCCAGATATCTGGAAAATTCTACTACCCCTACGATGACAAATAGGAGAGAAAAAAGAAGACTATAAAACTCAAGTTTGGAAGTCATGTGATTATAGTTGATGATATGATTATGAACCACAATAAATTTTGTTCGAAACTCTGTCATCCAGTAAATAATACTGTCTCACTCACTGTATGATACATCTAATAAACAAATTAATATGGAATTATTTGCTACCACCACAGTGCCCAAGTTTTACACACATATTAACTTTCCTACGTGACTGACTGACTGATTGGCTGGCTGAAACTAACTGTTATAGATTTCATCGACTGATGAAGTCATGTTTTGGTTTGACCACCATCATCACGATCGCGTCTATACAACAAAGCAATGATTTCACCTTTTGTTGCGTGATAACTATCATTTATACACTTGTGTGTTATATAATCCGTCTACATATATGTTTATGTATGTACATACTTATGTATTTATGTATGTGTGTGTGTATTCAACCTATTCAATGTCTGAAGGTTTGTTTTATCAATAAATTCATCCCCAATGTTATTTATATAACACTGTCTACTCTAGTGAGTGAGTGATTGAGTGAGTGAGTTTATTAAATATCCATTTGTTCTATGTACTCCGGAAGTAGTGATTTCATGCTTTTGATTTCCACTTATACAAAGCACGCGCGAGAGAGACAGAGTGAGAGAGAGAGAGAGCACGAGAGCGCACGTGAGAGAGACAGTGAGGCAGTGAGAGAAAGGAATTTTTTCGCTTTTTTGTTTTGTATAGTTGTTCTAACTCCCTGATTATTAGGTTTACAATCTTTCCAACTAGTTTCCTTGTTATATATAATTAACATGTCCAATAAACCGTCCAATACCGTCTGATTGATTGATTAGAATTTGTGCTTTTAGTTTTAAGTAGTATAGAAACGTGTCATTGAAAGAGACGATTGTTTTTGATGTAAACTTAAAGATATGAGAGTTACAACACAAGGAAGTGCAAGAATGTAGAATGTAAATGTGAGAGTCTGTCTGTCTCTCTGGATTCAACATAGAACTTGGCACCGAAGTGCACCAGTTCGAGTTGCCACGTTCCAAATAGCACACAAAAGTAGACAAGAAGATGAGTGGAGAGAATCAATAGAGTTTGACAGGTATAAGAGTGAAACAGAATGGGTAATGGTAGAAATGAATATGAAAGATTACAGAGACTGAATACATCTGCGCCATTGACAACGATTTTGAGCCATGTCACCTATTGTCTCCAGCCATTGATTCCTAGAGTCCCGAGGGCCCCAACCCGGAAGTCTGCATCTCCCTACCTGACTCAGTTTAACTGTCGGGGATTTCATGGATTGATGAGGCCATGTTTTGGTTTGGCCACCACTTACTCTTTTCTAAGCTGCACCTATATCAGCTAGTAATGCCCGTCAAGGGAGGCGATGGTTAGGCATGCGCAGCACGTGACCTAGCCATCTCAGTCTATGTAACTTTATAGCCTCGTCGATTGATTTTCCCTTTTTGCCCAACACTACGCCTAACGTCAACATTACTTACCTTATAAAGCCACCTAACGTGAGACAGAGATCGCAGACATCTATGATCGAAAGCAGTCAACCTTTTCATGTCTTCAACGCGTATTGGCCATGTTTCAGAGTCACAGAGAAGGACGGAGCGAACTGCTGAGCAGTACACACGTCCCTTGGTTGATGGCCGGATGTCACGCCTACGCCAGAGATCGGTGGTTTTTTGGCTTCTGTCGTTTTTAGTGGACACAGAGTGAAGAGGGAGTGAGGAGCCATCAAGTAGAGGAGTTGTATCAGTGGGAGGAAGACAAGGCAATGGAGATGAAGACAAAGATAAGTGAGGATTAGGTTTTGTGTGCATTTCGGATTGTGAGGGCGTTTGTTACTTCCCGGCTGCCCACACCGTGGAAGTTGGTTGCGTGACCGCAGAGCCCAGGGGACAACTGCTTGAGGCCGGTCACACGCGGCCTGTTTTTGTTTGTTCTCTTTTGTTTGGTGTGTCTCAGCAGCATACTTATCACTCCTACCCTGTGACACGGCAGCAGGAAGCGCGGTCGTTGTTAATCCGGGCCACGGCCGATCCGGCATGATATTTTGTGAATTTGTTTGAATCATGGTACTGGATGGGGTAGCTGCTTTTTGTTTAACCGCTATCCAAACAACCTGCCTGGCATGGTAGAACCTCAAGAGATATAAGTCTCAGCCAGTATAGCTTGATTAGGTGATTGCGGTGTTCAAGCCCGACCACCACGTCAAGGTAGCAGCTTTCGGTCTGGATGTGAGAGTATATCGCAGTAATCAATACACACTCCACTCTACTGGAAGTCACCTAGAATTGTCATCTAAGGTAATGAAAACCAAATGGTGTCTGTCAGGATTGCGTACTAACTGACTTTAGTAACTTACTGGTTGACTTGTTATCAGGGAAGATTCTTGTGCGAGTTAGAATATACGGATGATATAATCCTCCTGGATGAAAACTCTGACAAAATATAGGGTCTTTTGAACACCTTGAGTAGAGATCTTAGCATGTTTGGCATGCGTTTTGCTCTTGTCAAATGTAGGACTGGACTAGGCTACATCGACTGGCAACTTGAAAGATAGTGAGTGAAATGGTAGAGCGTGTTGACCACTTCACTTATTTAGGGGGAAATTGTACCAAACCTAACGGGCTGATTTCTGACGAAATCTCATTACGGATACAGAAGACTTGTATGGCATTTGTCAACCTACATAATCTCTGGCGTAGATGTGATATTCGACTGGATATCGACCAAAGGACGTGTATACTGCCCAGCAGTTCTCTCCGGCCTCCTTTATGGTTGTGAGACATGGTCATAGAAATTGGAAAAGTTAGCCAGCTATCTCTCATCATAGATGTCTGCTTTCTATCTCCTATGTTAGGTGGTGTAATAGGGTGAGTAATATTGAGGTTAGGTGTCGAGTGTTAGCTAAGGAAGGTGAGATGGCTAGGACAAGTGTTAAGCGTGCTGAGTCGTCACCTTTCTTGACAGGGAATCTTAAATGACATTGCCCCAGAATGGAGAAGAGCTAGTGGTTGTCAAACCAAAATATGGCTTCATCAGTCCATGAAATCTCTAACAGTTATAGTTTGAGCCATGTAAGTTTCCTGGTTGGGGTTGTGGAGATTCTGAGGACCAACGGCTGGAGACAATTGGTGATATGTCTCGAAATCGTTCTCTGTAATGGCTGGCGCAGATTAATTCATTCTTTGTGATCTCCCATATCTATTAAATCTTCGTGTTTTTCCATGTCATACTATTCTTTCTCTCTCTCACACACACATTTCTGCTTATCATCGTTCCTTCAAAACTACTTTTTTTCAAATTTTCTCTTCCTTTGTGATGTACATGGAGTGTAGCAAGTCGAACTGCTGTAGTTCTGTACGAGGTTCTATGTTGTGAAACCAGTCAGTCAGAGAAGTGCATCGGTTCAATTGTTAAGCTTTACAAAAAATGATCCAGACTGATTGATTGACTGGCAGAGTTAAGGTATAGACTTACACAAGGGGGGTGTATATGTATAACTGTCAAGGAATTTACGCCATAATCACCAACCACTAACGTGGGCTAGGATTCTACCCATATCCGATGTATTCCTATACTTTGCTTAGTCTGTAGTAGACCCGGTGAATAGACGAGGTTGGGCGTGTGAGGCTAGTAACCATATCGCGTAAAACCAACATCATTACTACTGGAACTACAAAGCTTCAAAGTTTGAAGCCATTCTATGTTCCATTCAGAATACAATGGTGCGTACTGATGAAGTGCCCCAAACTAGGACGGAACAGCTGTCCAGTACTCCCTGCAGGTTTTCCAGTGGTTCTCTAACTGATGTCAGCTCATGGTGAAATCATCCATACAATGGAATAAAATGAAAATGAATGATTTGATCATCTTTATTTTCTTAGCTTACATTGCTTGTTTGATGAAAGAGATGGTGACTGGTAAACTGTGGTGCAACATGTGTTTAACCGCTTAGATTTATAAGAAGAAAAAAAATAACAACCTGATTGTGATTGACTTACATTTCAAGGAATTATGCTACTTACCTGTCTCATAGTGAATTGTTCATCGTACATCAATAGTCAGCGATTTCATATCATGTTAGATGGTTGGAGGCAATCAGCGGCAGGAAGCCTTGCCAGGCCTAGGTTTCGTGCTAGTTGACACTCACCCATTCAGTAAGGCGTATCTGCAATCAGCTTGAAGGAAGTCATGTCCCTTCTGAGATTCAAAGCCGTGTCATCCAGTGCCCCCTGCAGTCAGAGACGTTATCACTGAGCTGTTCGGGCTCGCAATTGATCTCCTGTACAACTGACTGTATTGGATATTTTTGATCGGACACTAGTCAGGAACTAGTGTAATATGTCTAGTCCTATCTGTGGTTCACAATGTGACCACCATTCTAGGTAGCTCACCATCACGGTGCACTAAACAAAAGGACTAGACGCATCACACTAGTTACTGACTAGTGTTCAATAAAAGTATCCAATGCAGTCCTACAGAAGGTCAATCATGAGGCCGAATAACTCAGTGGTAACGTCTCTTGCTGAAGCACTGAATGACACGGGTTTGGATCTCAGAAGGGACATAACTTCCTTCAAGGTTGTAGATATGCCTTACTGAATGGGTGAGTGCCAATTAACACGAAACCTAGGTCAGGCAAGGCTTCCTATGATCGATTGCCTCCAACCATCTAACATCAACAATTTCAAAGTTCACCGTGATGGTGAGTTACCTAGACTATTGGCCACAAAACACAAACCTAACTGATAGAATTTAGTCAGTCTGCATCAAAAACAAAGGACTGGTCACATGACATTCGTGTCCGATGAAAGATTTCATATCATGTTAGTGTCATGTCCTAAATGTGTGTCTTGCATAATGTTTCTATAATAATATCAGTTATCAGGTAGGTAACTATCGAAAATCTGGAAGACTTCCTATGAACTGTATCATTTTTTATCCCTTTGAGCTAGTAATGTCTAGTAATATGTGTACTTTCAGTACACAGTACTGGATAACACATTGATGGTTAGACAACATAGATAACGCAGCAATATAAACTATCATTTTATTCAGTGAGGTTAACGACCCTACCAGTGGAGATCAGTCCATACCTCACTACAGAAACTTCAACAAGGCGGTGGAAAAATATAAAAAACAATGAAAAACTTATTCTTCAAGTATTGGTTTATAGGGATTTAGTTGATTGTAACCAGAAGGTCCTAGGTTCGAACCCCACAGTGTGGGTGTGTACTTCTAAAGAGTTCCAAACTAGTTGGACGAAACAGCTATCTGACAGTACTCCACCTGCTGGTATTCCAATGGTTCTTTAACCAATGTCAGCAGCTCATGATGAAATCCTGTATATCCAAACTGTATATCCTGTATCCAATATTCTTCATTGCACTCGGAGAGATGAAATGATGCAGTCTTAATTAATTTCATCATCATCATCACCTGGCTTTACTGGGCTCAATACTGAAGATCCGAGGACCGGAGAAACAAAACAAAAAGAACTTCGACAACGAACGAACGAACCAACCAACCAAAAACCTATCACTCAATAAACATACAGCAGAAAATGTTTTGATGGATTTAAAATACTCTAAGATAACATTCATGTGCTCCAGGCCGTCCGGTAGAACGCGAATAGGAAACGATGAGTCGGGTGTCTCTTTGAGGATGACACGTAATATGATATGGTTGAAAAGTTACTTATGCCTTTGTAATGTTAACTGAAGTCAAAAATATGAGATTAAAAGGTTCTGAGACTAACCAGATCAATTATCTACAGCTAATGAATACGATCTATAAGTTGCGTAGGTGAGTGTACTCATCTGTGTCACTGAGGTCCTCAAGATGATGTTAAGCATCAATGCTTAGAGGAACATCTCACTAGGCCTATCCAAGAATTCGTTGGGAGTCGAGCAGATATTGCTATTTACATTTGTTATCATCGTTAGATTAGTTCCCTATATTATTAGTAGTAGTATTGTATCGGCAGAAGACAAGGGCCAGGCAACAGATCGTTTATATTAAGGAAATCAACACATATTTATAGATTTTTATGTACATTATTATAGATTATTTTTAGCAGAAAAACATAGTCTTCTGATTGATTGTTTCTCACTGAAAGTTAATCTTTCATCTCTGTGTGTCTGTTTCTTGAATGTCAGATCATCTATACGCTAACTGTATCCGCCTACGCAAAGTCTACTGTGACTGGTTGTTGAATCAGTCTTTTTGTTCTTATTTTTTCTCACCACCAATATTGGGGACGTAAATTACTGTCTACCAATTTTGGCTAGCAGCCAGCTCTCGCCACAGTATTACTCCCTTAGGTTCCGAGTGGAACATAAGACTTCAATAAAACGTCTGCATTTTATCCTGTTTACTGCAATTCTCTTCAGCTAACCCGACGATTACCCATAAGCTTTCATCCTCTCCATGTCACCCTCAGACCCAGCCCAACTCGTCGTTTCCCACTCTGGTCCCACTTGAGGGCTTGGCACGCGATGTGTCACCTAACGGTCTTCTCAGAGTGTGTCCGATCCATCTCCATCTTTTTTTGTTGATAAATTGTACAAACATTCCAATTCTCCATGTATATTTTTACTTTTATCGAAAGAAGATACATCGGCTGACTTACTGACTTCCAATAAGCTTCCAATAGCCCGCGCATCCTTTCGCCTCCTCAATTTCAACGAAGAATAGGCTTGTTTTTTTGTGTATGTGTGTGTGTATTTTTCTCTAGTGCTTCGAACTTACTGTAGCAACAGAATTGATTTCCCGGGGCAGGATCACTAGCCTCATACTCAAACTGCCCACTTCTCCCCGGGCTTAGCATACTAGGCGAGGTTAGGCGAGGTTCCCTATACGTCTCATGAAGGTAGATACTGATGAATTATTGAAACTTGAAGAACAATAATAATCTTGAGAAAAAAAACATGTGTAGGGGGTGGGATGGGGAGATTTCATACTCAGCAACTTTTTAGCCACAAGTTATTTTTTCTACGTCAGCCTAAGTCATTCTGTCTATCTGTCTGTCTGCCCTTCTCTCTCTCTCTCTTTCTCCTTCTCTGTCGTTTTTTCCATCCTTTTAATTATTCACACTCGCCTACACTTCATAAATTTTATGCATAAATGAATTCAAATACGACAGTCTGATTATTATGATTCTTTTTTCCTTCTTTCTTCCTTTCTTTTCATACTTCGATTATTTTGTCTTCTCCTGTTTTTGTTTGTCTTATCTGTCCTATTTACACATGCTGAATAGAATTTAAAAATTTAGTTCTCTGTATTTAACAACTGGCATTTTATTATTATTGCTCCCTTGAGTTCCTAGTGGGACATAGGGCTTCAACTGCACGTCTCCATTTGCTTCTGTCCTCTGCTGTACCTTTCACCTGTATCCATGTTAGTTAGTCCATACTGTTTCAACTCCTCTCTCTTCACACGATCTCCTCCATGTCACCCTTGCACCGACGTCTCACACGCCGCTTCCCTTTCGGGTTCCACTCAAGGGCTTGACGCGCGATGTCACGCAGTGGTGGCCTCCTCAGCGAGTGTCCAATCCATCCCAATTCACTTTCTTCTGCATATTTGTTGGGCGGCGATTGGTTCTTGTTTTGTTTCTTCCCATAGTTTCCCATAGTTGGTGACTCTTTCCGGCTCGACCATCTGATCTTCAGTATAGAGCGAAGGCAGTTGTTAATAAAGGTCTCCAACAGGCTGTTGGAAATATTCTTGGTGACCCTCCAAGATTCTGATCCGTATAGGAGAACTGACTGACTTTACGTTTGTATTGAAAATCCGAATTTTGTTGGTGATGCTGAGTGACGAAGATTTCCAGATTGGTTTCAGGTTGATGAATGTGTGCGTTCTCGCCTTCCCGATTCTCGCTCATTTTGACATCCTCATCCGTTCCTCCTGTAGTTGAGACATTTTAAGAGTTATGAATTCAAATGTATTGTAATGGATGGTGGAATGCACTTGTCCGTGTGTGTGTGTGTGTGTGTTGAATCAGATGCGTAGTTTACTTACTCACACACACACATCCCACTTCAGGCCTTTGAATGAGAAGCAACGGATTGGGTGGGCATGGTGGAGGAGATCATGTGAAAGCTTGTGGAAAGTTATGGAGTCAGTTGAGAAAAGGAGTATAGACTACCGTGTAGTCCTCTTTACCTAGCTCCCTCCAGGATTGCCTCCAGTAAGCTCTTGCCTCCTCATGACACTATCTGCCGCATGTCACCCTCAGGTTTCATTCACCTGAAGGCCTGTCTAGCACGTGGTGTCACTCTAACTGACTGGTTTCAGTATAGGAATTTCCAAATCAGCCCAACAGCTCGACTTGCCATACTCTGTTTAGCAGACAGAGAAAGATGAAAAGACAGGGAAAAACAGCAGATTCAAAAGCAGCAACAGCCATCGAGAACGTTTCGGAGCCATATCATCATCATCATTATTATTACCATCAGTGGTCTTCAGCTATTTGGTTCTTGGCATTCCGAGAATCTTAACCAGAAGGTCCTCCTTACAACTCCCTATATGATTGACTGGCTCAAATTAACTTTTAAAGATTGAATGGACTGTCTCGAGGTTTTGGTTTAATCACCACTAGCTAACTCTTTTCCAACCTGATCCTTTTTCAGCTAATATTCCCCGTCGAGGAAGACGCGTCACCTGCAAGTATTAACCCCAACATTCTACAGAGTGTAATAATCTATAATTGATATTAAGTGATTATAGTTTAATGCTGTGAACATTGTTTCCACACATAGTACACATATATCATATCTTGAAAAGTAATCTGATGGTCAGTAGTGACTGGCTACAAGACAGAGTTGTCTGGAGTTAGGTCACCCAGGTCGGGAGTGAGGAAAAATACTCGGTACCGATGATATTGACTGACGGTCGCGCTAAAATCACGAATTGGTAGAAGTTAGAATTCATAGAGAGCCCAGTGACGACTGAATAGTCCACAAGCCACGTACCACCAGCTCCAACGGGTTGATCTCTGACGAAATCTCAGCTGAGTACGGATACAGAGGGCTAGTTTCGCAATAGCCAGTTTACACCGTCTCTGGCGTAGACGTGATATCCGACTATCGACCAAAGGACGAGTGTACTGCTCATCAGTCCGCTCCGTCCTCCTTTATGGTTGTGAGACCTGGCCACTAAGAGTGGAAGACATGAAAAGATTAGCTGTCTTTGATCATAGGTGCCTGCGCTCTATCTCCCGTATGAAGTGGTAAGTATAATAGGGTGAGCAATATTGAGGTTAGGCATCGGTCCAGTGCTAAGTAAGGAGGGGAGATCAATCGACGAGGCTGTGAAATTATATCGACTAAGATGGTTATGACATGTGTTACGTATGCTTAGTCATCGCCTTCCTCGACCGATGGGCGATGTTAGCTGACATAGGGTCAGGCTGGAAAAGAGCTAGCGGCGGTCGAACCAGTGGAATCCACGACAGTTAGTTTAAGCCACGTAGGAAGGTGTAGACTTCTTGATTGGTTGGGGTCCTCGGGACGGTAAAAACCAATGAAGGCTGGAGACAATTGGTGATATGGCTCAAAATCGTTCTCAATGGCTGCTGCAGATGCATCAACTTCTTGTGACTTATGATTTCCAATGAAACTACATCGTTCTTCGTTACTACTATTCCTTTGTTTCGCGCCTCTCTAATATGCATTTCTTCTCTTCTTTGTGTGCTACAAGGAGTGGAGTTTGGCGACTTGAACTGCCACACATATGTGCAAAGTTCTGGGTCGAAAACAGACAGACAGTCCACGAACCTGACTTATAACCGGAAGGTCTCTTAGGTTCGAACCCTGGTGGTGGGGGTGTGTATTGTTGGGCAATCCCCAATCTAGGCTGATGAAGCAAGCTGGGTCGTCCAGCCCTCCCCCTACTGGTTTTCAATGGTTCTCTAACTGATATCAATCCCTGGTCAAATTTGAATCATATCTCTATTCTCAAATATTAATAATAATAATAACAATAATATTTTTCTTTTTCTTTTCCGCTTGTGTACGCTTTAATTCTACTCATCTTAATGAATGAATGAATGAATGAATGGAATTCAATTCTAATGTATACATACAATAACATGATAATTCTTATTATCATTATCAAAGAATTCAATACGTCATAATTTATCGCTAAATCGTTATTTTATACGTGTACCACGTTCACATTCTGAACCGGGTAAAGGTGCATTTTGGCAATTAGATCCATATTGTGAAGCATGTTTAATTAGTCAAGCATTTCGTAAACGTCGTCAAACATCATCAAAATCATCATCGTCATCAGCTGACTTGAATTTAACTAATCATTCAAATAATAATAATAACAACAATAACAACAGTATCAGTAATACAAACCAATATGATGACGATGATGATGGAGAAGAGGAGGGGGATGGTGAGGAGGCGGTAGAACCAGAAGAAGAAGCAGAAGAAGAAACCAATTATAGTCATAACAGTTGTCATGACAACGGTGACGGTGTGAACAACATTGATAATAATAATAATAATAGCAACAACAACAGAAACAGTTTTGATAACGATAGTTACCAGTTTCTATCTAGTAAAGAATCTCAAAATGATGATAATAATAATGATAATGGTAACGAAAATAAGAATAATCTATTTTGTAATACATTTATGAAAAATCCTTTCATCACTATCCCTTCATCGTCATGCTTATCATCACCATGTGCCTTTGTACAAAGTAATTATTGCTTACAACCACCGCCGCCGCCACTACCAGTACCACAATCGGAAGAACAATCTTCATTGAATACTGCTTTATGTGTATCTTCATGCATAACTCCCTCATCATCGTTGTCAACATCATCATCATCATCATCATCATCTCCGGTATTATTGGGTATTGATCATCAACGTCTTCAATGTATGCCTCCATCAATTATTAGAACATTACAACAACAACAACAGAATTCCCAGGAAGCATTATTATCCAGTTCAATTCCAATGGAAAATGAAGATTTATCATCATCTAATCATAATGATGGGTAAGTGTGTTACACACTTTTTTTCTTGATATATTTACGCATATATAGTGTGTGTTGGATGCTGTTTTTTCGAGCCCCCCCCCCGCCCCTCCACACTCCCACCTAGTAGACTGTAGAAGTAAAACTCTTTGTGTGTTTCGGGTGACTACACTTGGCGTTGAACGACTACTGTATAGTTGAACGGTCCTTCAAATCACAGAATATACACATTGGGTCATAGGAGTTATTAAAGAAGACAATTGCAGTGAAGAAAGAAAATTTTCTTTTCAACGAAGTCATCAACTAGACAGAGAGCTGTACATTCGTGTATTTATGATATAGAGTGGGTGGGAAGTTTCCAGAATGATTTCCCGTCAAAGGTCAAACTAATAGAATTACATTTAGGAGTTAAAATGCCATAGCAAACAGGCGGGGCGGATAAAATTGAAACAAAGTAGCACCATAATTATTGAGAAGATTTACATATTGTGCAATTAGGTGTTAGTAATGTAGAGATAACAAAATAATCAGGATGTTTGGATAAAAAAAACCAGTGGGATCATGACTAATGTGACGAATATAATTGTTTATGCAATCAGGGATTAAATATGTAGAAATAGTAAAAGGACAAAATAGACAGGAAGTTCGGATATGAAAATATGGTAGTGTAAACAGGGATTAAGAAAAACAGAAATAACATGAATAAACAGGAAGTTTGGATAAGAAAGGCGATGCGATGGTCATTACTAAGAGAATTACCTGTTTATCATGACCATGGTAGGGAGAAGGGTTGGACGTATTTCATTTGGATACATAGCGTGGGTTTGATCTTTTGGATAGCTAGTGCCTCGGCTATGCCCAGATATCTGAATTTTACTCTCTTTGATAGGTTTGATCGAATCTTGTATATTACTTTGAAGGATTTTTCGAAAGGCGTTGAATGTGCCGAACTGACCAGATGTTCTGTCACTGAACTATATACACGTTTTTGGTCTCCTTTCACTAGCCAGGCTGAATAGTGGTCACGAGCGTGTTTTTCAAGTCGGTGCATGGTACGGCCGATGTACTCAGCTCCACAAGAGCAAGTAAACTGGCATATGTACGTTGAGGTGGCCCAATGCGACGGCTTTATCTTTCGTGTTCTGGCTGAACAGTTTCTTGCACGAAAACGTCAGTCGTGGGCTCTCGGCGAAGTATGTTTTCCTCAGCGATTTGGAGAGGCGTTTACGAAGGATTTCTGCTTCAATATCACTTTTGAATTCTAGATTAAGCAGAAGTATTTTCTTTGGAACGGATTGAACTTGTTCGGAAGTCTTTTTTGATTTGAAGTTCTTGTCTATGAACCTAGGCGGGAAACCGTTTTCCATCAGGGTTTTTCGGAGATTACTCAGTTCTTTATCAACCACTTCCTCGTTGCATATCTTCCGAATCCTCGAGGAAAGAGCATATATCAGGTTCCTCTTTCTGTCTTGTATACCATTGGTTTGCTTTGTAGCTCTTACTCACTGAGTTTTAAGCGAGTAGGTAATAGTAGTAATAATATGAGTAGTCTTCATAGATTTTTGATTTTTCTAATGAATTTTATTTGGGATAAAATTTATTCCCAAGTATTTTTGATTGAACACTAGTCATTGACTAGGGGAATGTGTCTAGTCCTCTGTTTGATGCAGACTGAATTCTATCAGTCAAGCTTGCAATGTGGCCACTATGCCACTAGGTGGCTCGCCATCACGGTGCATTGTGAATTGTTGCTATCAAATAGTTGGAGGCAGTCAGCGGCAGGAAGCCTTGTTTGGCCTAGGTTTTGTGCTAGTTGCCACTCACCATTCAGTAAGGCGTATCTACAACCTCGAAGTTTTAGTGTTTGTAAAGATTTGATTGGTCCCTCCCCCTTAACTATGCATTGATATCCGTTGAAGAGAAGCATTGAAGACCAGAAAGTAGATAGATGAATTACTAAACAACTGTTTCGTCCTAGTTTGGGACAACTCTTCAGTACACAGTACACATCCATGACTGCACTAGGCATCCAATCCGATGGCCTATGAGTTCTAACTTTTATCGATTTTCAAATTTTTTTGGCGCCATCGGCAACCGCAGTTGTCACGGCATCTGATTTGGTCGACAAGATAGACTCCACTGGTCACAAATTCTCGATAATCGGTGGAAGTCATGCGTGCGCGAAACTGCTGTCCGGGCACTCCCTGCTGGTTTTCAACCGATAAAATTTATTCTTATCTTTTTAGGAGACTTTAGTTTTTACAAAATAATAAGCGCTTTATTTGAATGTAAACATCCTGCATTCTCCTCGAGTATCATGATACACACTATAACCAAGTAAGGATTCAAACTGTCTGACATAGACTACTTGGGTTTTTTTTCCAGACTAAGGAAGTCTTTTTGGGAAGTTAGTGTGATTGTGAATGAATGAATGAACAGATGAATCAGAGGCGAATGAAATCGAAACTTTATTGATAATTCGATGTAGTATAATCAATCGTTAAAGTATTTAAAAATTCTTTGGCAACAACGTTGATGACCTTTGCTTTGAATCCTAATGAAATTCACACTTTCACTCTAATATTCTATTATTACTCCGTGAATTGTAAATAGTTAAAATGAAGCATATTCGCTCTAAAGTTCAGCTGTATATACTTATTATAGAAATGGAAAGGTATGGAAGTTGATTTATTCTTAATGTACTTGCAACAGGAAGGATTAGTTAATGTTGCGTAACTTCAGAGCCCAAGAGGAGACAACTGCGTGAAACCACTCACACACACATGGCCTGTTTGAACTTGTTTTTAGAGTTAACAACTTACCACCTGTCATTGATAGTCGTAGAGTTGGTTACTCAGGATGTACAATTTCTAACCCCCCCTCCTCCTTACTGCATCTCTGGAATCATAGCATGCTAATTATCTAAGCGAAATAGGTTACTACTGTCACATCCTTCTTCGCCAGCAATACAACTTCGACCCTCACTCTGATGATGACTGCTATTATTCTAACCACTATCTGAACAACCTTTCTAGCGTGTAAAATCTTGATTCAGTATTTTGAGCTTTTGTACACCACATTTTCGCAGTCACAAATGATCTGAATGATATTATAAAGATCAGATTTTCCTGTGTTTGGGTATACAGCTATTTGATTAACTGCAGCTCTGATCAACGAATTGACGCTTCAGTTAGGGAAACATTGGAAACCACTCAGAAGTTTGAATAGACGGGATTGGCCATTGGATTCTGTCCTAGTGGCTGAATGATGTATAGAAGTTCAGGGTTCGGCCCTTAGCAGTAGAGTTATGGGTGTGTACGGTTGAGGAGTAGTCCCAGACATGGGCGAAACAACTGTCCAGCTCTGCCTCCACCTCTGCTTGCTGGTTTTCAATGATTCCCTTTCTCTCTCTCTCTCTATCTTTCTAAATGACGTGTCAATTCTTGAACAAAATTCAATCCTAAAGCAATCTTGTTTACATATCATTTGTGTGCATGTGTGCGTGTGTACTGATTATCTCCTTTTGAGGGTTTTGTCTTTTATCAAATATGTTTTGTTTTTTCTTGTGTGTTTTATAACTGTTTACACTTTTTTGTTGTTGTTGCTTTTTTTTCTCTCTCTCTCTCCTAACTATGGTCACGTATTCATTCATGTTTATTTATTTGTTCTTAGTTTTTATTTTTGTTTTACCGGGTGTGTGTGTGTGTGTGTGTATAGCTGATGATATAGGAGGATTAGGTTGGAAAAAAAGGGTTAAAAGTAGCCAAACTAAAACCTAGCACCAATCAATCAATCAATCAGTCAATCCGTAAAGTGTTTGATTCGTCGGTGTGAGTAATGTAGGCGGGTGCACAGATTGTCTAGTTGATATCCTCGAGACGTTGAGAAGTAATGGTTTGAGACTGTTGGTAATGACGATATGGCTTGAAACTGTTCGCAAACAACGTAAATACATTCACTCTATGTAATATCCTAGATCCATTAAGTCTCCATGTTTTTTCTATGTCAGTGGTTCGGCGATAGGATGAATCCACTCGGCGGCAACCATGCCTGACGTGGTCCTAGGTTCGATCCTTGACTGACGCAGTTCTTAGCCCCGCCTAGCCGCTAGTAGGTCTGATGGAAAGAGGAAAGGTTGTGTAAGGCGTTAGGTTAACAACTCCACCCCCGTAGAAAAGAATAACACCACTGCTACTGGGACTTCTAGACTCAAGAGGCTTGGAGTCACCCTATATTATCCCACTCGGAACGTAAAGGAATAAAATTAAAATCAATAATTCTTTCTCCAGCACCTTTCAGTTCATTATGGTTGTTTTGAATTTCATTTTTCTTCTCCACCCACCTTTGTGGAGGTACTTACATGGGGTGTGGTAACTTAATTCGGTAGACTTCTGTACAAAATTCTACACCCATTGTTATTATTTCTTTCCCTGCTTCCTGAATGGAACATAAGGCTTCAGGAACACATCTCCATTGTACTCTGTTCTCTGTCATCATCTGTTTTAACTGGCTCCACGATTTTACCTACAATGCTTTCATTTTACCCAACTTCCTCGTTTCTGCCCCCTCCTCCCCACCCCACCCCGTGTAACCGTAGGATGCCTGACTCGATGCGCACCATTTAGATCCCACTTGAGAGTCTAATGTGTCATATCAGCTGAAAGTCTTAGTATACTTCCCGTCTACCTCCATTTCCTTTTGTAATACCTAGTTGGCATTTTGGCTGCCTGTCAAAGTTCCTTGTCGCTTAAGTCTTTCTGGTTGGATTGTTTGATCTCCTCTAATGAATAATGAGTCTAGGCAGTATAAGTTATGGCTGTAGTAGTGAAAAATAACAATTGGCGCCACACTAGTAAATTTAACTGAGTAACTAAGTAGTAATATTATAAGCCTTATTGCACATGAAGTTGTGTGTGTGGTTCATTGATGGAGGCGCCTAACTTCCAACTAACTGGGTCAAGAGAGTTTCTATCTTGTTTCGCTTACTTAGGTTTGGGCAGCTAGATATATTAGTATCACTAACTTCACCTACAGTAGGTGTGGTTCGTTGCAAACTACATACATATGCAAGTGTAATTGTTAAGTAACCTGTTTCAATCATTAAACTGTGACTCTATATTCTAATTCTCTAAATTTGGCTTGTATTGCTTAAATGAGTAGTATAATGTCATCATTCTGTTTTAGAGTAGTAGTAATGATCATAACAATATATGGTATATTACCCAACAACTGCATTTTAATACGGTAAGCAATAGGCGCAAACATTAGTAACATGGAGAAAACATTTGAATTTAATCGACATATAAGAGGTCACGAACAGTGTCAATTTATCTGCACCATTGACAACGATTTCCAACCATATCAACAATTGTCTCCAGCCGTCGCTTCTTATAATCTTGAGAACGCCAACATCAGGCAGTCCGTCCTATACCTCTTTGGTTTGGCTAGCTCAAAGTATTTGTCAGGTTTTGATTTCATCACATCCAACTCTTTTCCAACTTGATCTCATGTTGGCGCGAACATTGTCGAGTAAGGTGGGTGATGGCTTGGCATGCATACCACATCTCTTAGCCATCTTATCAATCGCTCTGACCTCACAAGCTGATTGATTGACTTACTCTTCTTACCTAACATTCGACACATAAACTCAATATATTCTCACCATAATATACTACTTAACACGGGAGATTGAGTTGGTCCTATGATTTATGGCTCAGTGTGTTCACCTCCTTGTCTGTGTGTCTCTGTTTTCGACATAGAACTTTGCACCGATGTGCAGAAGTTCAAGTCGCTACACTCCACTCCTTGTAGCACACAAAGTAAGAGAAGAAAGTAGAAGAAATGCATAATAGAGACAGCAGACAGGGATATGAGACAAAAGGAATAGTAATAACGAAGAACAATATAGTTTCATTTGAAATTATAAGTCACAAGAAGTAGATGCATCTGAGTTGGCCACTGAGAACGATTTCGAGCCATATCACCAATTGTCTCCAGCCATTGATTTCCACCGTCCCGAAGGCCCCAACCAATCAGGAAGTCTACACCTTTCTACGTAACTGGCTGGCTTAAACTAACTGTTGCGGATTTCATTGACTGATGGAGACATGTTTTGGTTTGACCGCCGCTAGCTCCTCTCCAGCCTGGCCCTATGTCAGCTAACATTGCCTGTCGTCGAGGAAGGCGACAACTAGGCATACGTAACACATGTCCTAACCATCTCACTCGATGTAATTTCACAGCCTCCTTTATTTTCGTTTATTCTTTTTTCTTTACTAAAGGAGGAGCATTTCCTTCTTGTTGATTTATTCTCCAGCCTATCCTCCTCCACTCTCTCTGCGTTCTGCAGTCTAAATAATTCAGTTCATTCCCTGATCTTATTTCTTCGCTTTACTGTTATTATTGTATAGTTTTGGTTTGTAAGGGTTAGTTATGTTT
Source organism: Trichobilharzia regenti (assembly GCA_944472135.2). Classification (NCBI taxonomy): domain Eukaryota; kingdom Metazoa; phylum Platyhelminthes; class Trematoda; order Strigeidida; family Schistosomatidae; genus Trichobilharzia; species Trichobilharzia regenti. The sequence goes on from OX235267.1 coordinate 44,184,718, forward strand.
TTACGAGTTGATCACGGATTGATATCAGTTAGAGAACCATTGAAAATCAGAGAGTACTGGACAGCTGCTGTTTCATCAGCCTAGTTTGCGAATCATTGGCAGTACGCACCCACAGAGTGGGGTTCGAACCTAGGACCTTCCGGTCACAAGTCAAGCTGGCTCGTATACCATTCACCCAGCCACTGGGACCCGATTCAATGGCCAGCCCATGAATTCTAACTTCTACTAGTTCGTGATGTATTTAGCGCGACCTCAAACATTGTCGTTGGTGGGACATCCATCCTCACACGTGACATCTAACTGGATCTCACTGGTCACGACTTCTCACTAGAACTCACTCCAGGAAACTCCATTCTGTAGCAAGTCAGTCACTAGCGAGCATCAGATTAATTTTCTATAGTTTTGGTTTGTAAGGATTAGTTATGTTTTTACGAGTCGCGCTAAATCACGAATTGGTAGAAGTTAGAATTCATGGGCTGGCCATTGAATCGGGTCCCAGTGGCTGGCTGAATGGTATACGAGTTAGCTTGCCTTGTTATTATTGATCCGGATATTAGTATTAGTATTAGTAGTAGTAGTAGTAGTAGTAATTTTCAATCTATTGTTGGATACTTTCCTTATTTTCTTCTTTGTTTAACTGTTGTGGTGTGGTGTGGTGCTGTACTGTGCGGTGTAGTATGGTGTGGTATGGTTTATAGAGTGCCTTTACATTTAAAATCAGCTGATTGTGTTTATGTAGTATGTAGGATTGTTATTATTATTATTAGTAGTAGTAGTAGTATACTTACGTCATCATGTGACTATGATCTATCTATCTACCTATCTATGTACTCGTTGAACTCATTTTAATTCATTAGGCTTGATTGTTGTTTTTGGTGTACTGTGCTGTGCTGTATTGTATTACATATATATTAGTATTGAATGAATGAGTGAGTACACAGGTACACTTGTTTTGATATAATGGTCAATTTATTGTTCAACCAGTATTGGGGGTGGTGGCGGGGAGGAAAGCGGGTTGTTATTTATTCATTTGTATGTGTGCGTGTCTGCGTGTGTATGTGTGCGAGCACCCAAAAGGTTTCTTCGCATGCTTGCTTAAATTGTATTGCACTGCACTGAATTGCTCATGACTCTTTATGGGGATATACACACATATACATATACATACATATTTACCATGGGTAAATTGTTGTTACTGTTGTTGTATGTGTTTATGTCCTTGTTCTAGAACAGAGTTATTATTTTTTTTCAGTGTCTGTTTATTAGCATGTTTGTTGTGTGTGTGTGTGTGTGTGTGTGTGAGTGAGTGAGTGCACGTGGATTGTGCGCGTGTAGGTAGTTTTACAATAACGACTACGTATGTGTGTGTATGTGTGGTAACTCATATATGCACAATTCTGAATTACTTTTATGTATGCCTAGGCAAAATAACTGATTAAATACATGTTTATTTTATTTATTTTTATAGTATTTATTTATTTATTTTTGTTTGTTTGTTTAATTGTTTGAAATGAGATTTTGGTCTTGTTAAAGACAAAAAAATAGGAACACACTTTTATTATTTTCTCCTCTTTTTTCTTCAACAACGTGTTTTTTTTAAAAAAAATTTTGTTGTTCTTGTTGTGTTTTAAGTTTTCGTGAGTTTTTTTTGCATTAGATTTAAATATTTGATGACGAACTGGCGTCTCAGTTATTAAACTATAGAAACATAAAAAGGCGATTGATTCACAGTGATTCTCATGCCTATCAGAGGAGAGGCAATGAAGCTGAAACGAAGTTGTTCAGGGAATGAGGACAATTGATCGCCACTGATGACACACTACGTGTGCGTCGGTGGCACAGTGGTTAGGACTCTCGCCGACCATGCACATGGTCCTGGGTTCGAGCCCTCGCCGACGCACACCTGATATCTATGGTCGGCCTGCAAAATTTGGGCTACCGATATCCACGCTGAAAATTCCATACTTGTACCGAAAATACAGTGTGGAATCAAGCTGTAATCAAAAATAAAAAAAAAATAGCCGACTGTCGCTCTGCATATATGTATGTCACGAATTAGCAGGAGTTGGTCTACGAGCTTTACTTGTAATTGGTAGGTCTTAGGTTCGAACCCCGGTGAAGAGTTTCAAACTAGGACGAAACAGCTGGCTGTCTAGTACTCCATCTGCTAGTTTTGCAATGGTGTTCTCTAAATGATGTCAACTTGTGATTACATGGAGGGTTTCATCATGAACCGAACCCCGGTGGGTGCATACTGCTGAAGAGTCCCAAACTAGGACGAAACAGCTGTCCAGTACTCCCTGCAGGTTTTCCAGTGGTTCTCTAACTGATGCCAGCTCATGATTAAATCCTCCATACAATCAAACAAAATCTCTACAAAACCAATACTTGAAAATTAGTCTGATGCTCACCAGCGACTGGCCCTATTCAGGAAGTTAACCTGGGGTTCTAGTGGGAAGCCGTGACCAGTAGGGTACAGCAGGTTGAAGATGAGGCAGTAACTCGTCGAAGAAGACATTGCGAAGTGGTCGCGCTATGTCGTGAATTGGCAGAAGTTAGAATTCAAGAACCATTGGATCGGGTCCCAGTGGCTCAATGGTCTATGAGCTCGCCTTGTAACCAGAAGGTCCTTGGTTCGAATCCCGGTGGGTCCGTACTGCTGAAGAGTCCCAAAATAGGACGAAACATCTGTCCAGTACTCCCTGCAGGCTTTCCAATGGTTCTCTAACTGATGTCAGCTCATGATGAAATCCTCCATGCAATCAAACACAAAATCCCTACAAAACCAATGCTTGAAAACTTGTGATTAAACTTATAAAATGATGATCAAGTTTGTTATATAACTCAAATTGCTAAGATTTCTGTCTGATTTGTCTACCTATGAATGTGGAAGGGAGAGGGGTAAGGCGTATAATTGTCCACCCATTTTATTTGTTATCACAGGGGATTTACATAAACTGACTGGTTCGTTCCTAGGATTTTTGTGTCATAGATATAGCACTGAAATTGAAAGTAAATTGAATCTTAAATATATCTTTCCTCTGATCTTTCCTGATCTTCTCACAAATTGTGTTGTTATTCTCTAGAAAGATACTTCGTCTAACCTTCTATGGAAAAAGAAGTTAAGACAATCTGGTATAACTTAGTCTCTACTTTGTACAGTTTTGTTAGTTCTTGTATTTTATCTGATCTTTATTGCTCCCCACCTTAATCTTCACTGGGCTGATCTTAAAGAAAGACTTTGTTACATTGTGAAGGGCGAGGGGGTATCGCTAAACCAACTCGTTAATACTATCGTGTGGACAGCCACTGGGATACACGCAAAAATTGGCGAATATCATCTTATCGGACTCTGAGCATCCTCTCTCTGTCTCTCTCTGCAGAACTCTCTCCTTGTATCTCATCAGGTAGTTCCTATTATTCGCGAAGACGCTCCGATTATCGACTTTAACATCAAAACACCATTACTTGTAGTAACTTGTATTGTTCGGCAATTAAAATTAAAATTGATACAGAAATCTATAAACTTATGTTTTACAATGAATGTACTGTACTTCTATTCGTATTCTTTCGTCTTCTTCCAACTTGTACACGATTGAATCATTCGCGCCTTCGAGTTGCCCGCCAATGGCTACCAAGGCCAACGAACCAACTTTCAATGTTCACGTTCATTTACATAGGTAGAAGTAGAAGCAACTATGGTAGACTGCATGTTTGGACGATTAAGTATTAAAAAATCTACAATAATTTGTTTGGTATTCGTTTTATATGATGAAAAAAGAGCGTTCGGTGCGAAGCTAATAACTTATTGTGGAATAGTAATGCATTGTTGTCACTGCTTCTATTTCTATTGGACAGGAGACATGTCTTAGACTTGTTGTTAAGACTTGGATTTTCTAAACACCAGTAGTACATCCTAGTCTTATTATCTGTTAGCGAGACTTTATCTCTGTAGGTAGAAGATCTGTCAACCTTACCATTAACTAAACACTTTTACTTCAATCGGACACTAGTTGGTAACTAGGCAGTATCATGCGTCTAGTCCTTGGTTCAATGTGGCTACCATGTCGCTAGGTGGCTCGCTATTACGATGCACGCTTGATTGTGTTGTTATTAGATGGTTGCAGGCAGTCGGAAGGAAGCCTTGGACCTACGTTTTCTACTTGTTGGTACTCACTAGTTAGCAAGGCGTGTCTGCAATCTTGAAGGGACTCATATCTCTCCTGAGATTCGAACCCTTATCACCCAATGCTGTAGTCAGAGACGTTGTTACTGAGGTATTCAGGTTTGAATCTCGGAAGGGACATGACTTCCTTCCAAGGCTTCCTTCAGCCGATTGTTTTCAACTAACCAATAATCACTTTCATCCTCTTTGAATCAATCGTTTGTGTATTGTGAAGGTATTTATGTCATGAGTAGAAGCTGGATGTAGATGACAACGACCTGAGGCGTATAACAGAGACATGGAAGAGATGAGAGCTTGTACGCAATCGTTGACTCATTTAAAATAGACTACAGAGGACGAAGGCAAAATAGAGATGCCATGTTGAAGCCATATTATTCCACTCGAAACCCAAGGGTATAGTTGTAATGTTGTGGCGTATAGAGTATCAGATTAAGGCGAATTAATGAGCGATTCTGTAAGTAGAGTGAAATTAAAATAACCTCAATCAAAGTGTGAATATTATTCAGTTATTCAAGAATTCTGTAATTACGATTACTGTATATGTAGTCTTTCTAGTCGGCTTTCATATTATTATATTATTATTACTCCCTTGGGTTTTGAGTGGGACATAGGGGTTCAACAACACATCTTCGCTTTGTTCTATTTCCTGCCGTCCTTTTTAGCTGGGCCCACGATTGCTCATAATCTCTCATCTGTTCCTTAGATGATCTTCTCCGTGACACCCTCGTAGTGGCGACCCACTCGTTGCCTTCCCATTTTAATTCTACTAGAGGGCCTGGCGCGCAATGTCATTCGACAGTCTCCTCAATGTAAACCCTATCCATCTCGATTTTCTCCTACATATTTGTTGAGCGGTGATTGGGTGGGTTTGTTCCCAGTTAGAGTTTCTTGTTGCTAATTTTTTCCACCGGCCATTTGATTTTCAGTATGGAGCTAGCAAAGGGGGCAGGTGTTGATAAAAGTGTGCAACAGGCTGTTGGAAATCCTTTTCGTGACACGCAGTACAAGTTTCTGATCTGTATAGAAGAACTGACTGGCTAACTTCACAATTGTATTGAAAATTCGAATCCACCTGGTTCTTTATGCTGGCTGGTTGAGTAAAGCAGAAGATTTGCAAACTGGTTTTAGGTTTATGAAGGCGTATTTTGCCTTTCCGATTCTGGCTGGCTGACTGGCTTTGACGTCTTCATCCGTCCCACCTGTAGTTGAAACGATGCTTCCTAGATAAGTGAAGGAGGTAACCTCTGTTAAATCTCTCCCGTTAATGGTGGTTGGTTATATTTATCACCTGTGTCTTCTCTATGTTCACCTGCAGTCCTGTTTTCGCTAGCTGCCTGCTTCTTCAGCCAGTTTGTTCATTTTGCCTGTAAGTCTTCGAGTTTGTGTGATATTAGGCATATATCATCTGCAAAATCTAGATCTCATAGAGTCTTCTTATCGGTGGTCCAGAGTATTCATGTCTCCTCGCTCCCCACAATCTGATGGGTGGTCTCATAAGTTAACGAAAATTAGGAATTTAGTAGTTTCATTTAAATTCAATAAAACTTATTATTATCCTATACTTTTTATACGTTTTCTTGTCTCAATTGAATTCAGCTCAGTTCAAATCAACTCATATCTTGTTCTTCTTCTTCTTCTTCTTCGTTCCCTGACCCCTCCCCCCTTCAATCAATAGTGTCGTCACTCTTTATTCATTTCCTCTCCAATATTGATTATCTGTCTAAATACTGTCATTTTAGATGTTAGTAAGTGTCTAGGATAGTATTTTCTTCATTCTCTCTCTCCTCCTTCCTTTTCTTTTGTCTGTTTGATTTCTTGTCTATTAACTCTACTCTCTTTTTTGTTTTGTCTTGTTTTTTTGCATAACGAAAGACAGTTTAAGTAGTTAGTTCTTTTTTGTGTGCAGTGTTCTTTTTTGTTGTTGTGTGTGATGAACTAATATTTAATCTACGCAGATCTTCCTTCTTATCTAGTGAAAATTGAATGATTAGTTATTTATATCTTCAAGTATTGGTTTTGTAAGGATTTTGTGTTTGATTGCATGGAGGATTTTATGTGTACTGCGTACTGAAGAGTCCCGAAACTAGGACGAAACAGGTGTCCAGTACTCCTTGGTTTTCCAGTGTTTCTCTAACTAGTTATTTATGTGTCTAATTGTTCAATGGAGATATATGGCTTTCGATGGTTTGAATCAATTATCGCTTGAAACTTTCAGTCATAATGGGCTCCAGGTTCGAGTCTTACTCTGTACACTTACTTTAACCTGAATAAATGGATCCTGTCATCAACCATCGCGCACTACATATATGTATATATATCCTAGAATTCATGCAACATTAGACAGAAATCATTCGCAAAGTCCACATCTTCCAGAGTCTTCTTATCTGTCCAACATTTTCCTGGCCTCTCACTCCCTACGCACGACGTGGCGCACAGTCCACTCCAACAGTATTAGGAATATCATCAGTGATAGTAGTTAGCCTTGTCTCGCTACTGCATTCATTTAAAAGGCTTCACTGCATTTTCCGTTATGAATCACTCGACACGTGACACTACCATATAGGTAGCCATGAAGTAGTTTTCCCAATTACTTCATGGTCAACGTTGTCGAAGGCCTTTTCAAAGTCGATGTAGTTAAAGTAGAGATTTGTCTGTCATTCTATGCTTTGTTCGATGACAATGATGATGCGTAGCATTGCAATTTGATCAACACACGATTTACCCTTCCTCAATCCTGTTCGTTCCGGTTGGTCGAGTTCAGCATCCAGTGCACTTTGTATTCCTTCCAGGACAAAAGCGTGCCAGTTTTTGCAGAGGCGGCCTAAGCAACCCTTCTCAGATAGTTTCTCAAGGTAGTCTTTCTTTCAATCGCTAAGTATTTTTTCTTTTTTCCGAACCTTTTGCAATAGTGACATGAGCATATCCCACAGTGGTCTTTGTGTCTGTTTTCAGTGCTTCGGGGGAATTCCGTCTGGTCCTGCTCCCTTTCCGGGCTTCATTAGCTCGATTGCATTCAAGACGTCCTCTTTTATTGGAGGACTGGTGTTTACTGTCAGTTCTGTGCGTATTGTTGATGGTATTTCTAGCCAAGTTGCGGGTGATGGCCGGTGAAGGATTCCTCTGAAGTTATCATCCCACTGTTTCCTTTGTTCCTCCTGTCTGATAACTAGATCACCTTGATTATCTTTTATTGGTCTCATCTGCATTGATCTCATCCTGGATAGAAACCTGGTTATCTGCTATAACGTTCTGACGTCTTTTTTGCCTGCGACCTATATATATATATATGGCTTGTAGCATGGTATATGGGATATTTGTTCCGGTGTAACTGAATTCTGACATTTTAGTGCTTGAATAAAGTTGATTCATGCCTGCCGTGTTATTTCTGTTACTAATAGGCATGGTTGCAAATGTATTAGCAGTGACAGTGCTACTGACCTGCTTGGTCAATCATTTTCTAGGTTGTATAACGAACGACCCTGGCGTTTCCAATATCTCAGGCGATAGCTACTTGATGATCAGGCTCGCATTGTGTCGCAGTGACCCAACGAGGTATACTGGTTGGAACTAGAGTCCCTGTGGATCCTATAATGCCCCTCCCCCAAGAAAGATCATCCAGATAGCGGTTAGACCAATGGCAATTTTCATCATATTATAAGTGGTTAACTGTATGTTGGAGAGGACTCTGTGGAGAGGGATGTAACAGCAGTAAGGTGTTTGCGTTAAATGACCAGCATGCCAGCATTACTGTGTCCTCACTCTAGAGAGAGAGGAAGGATAAGAATGGTCGGCCGTGAAAATTGTACATCCCAACTTACCTTGTGACGATCTGTAGCCTGGGGTAAGATCTTAATACAGACGCAATACCAAAAAAGACCAATTCAAACCAGCCTTGTATGTGATAACCGACCTCAATCACTTGTCCCCATCCTAGGCTTTACGGTCAGGCAACATTAATACTTTCTATTCCAGGTTCTCTTAAAAAGTCGACCTCCACGTGAGCGTGGGGTTGGGGGCAGTTGGAGAGTAATGATCACCCAACACACTTCTGAAAGCACACAAATCTCTCCAGATGCCCCTATCCAATGTCATTTGAAACCATTTTTTAGTAATATAAGCACAAGGTTCTTTGCCCTCTATGAATTGTCTTTTTCTAACGCATGTTTAATCACTTTTTTTCCTTCACGTTCCCAGTGGAACATGAGGCTTCAAGCTAATGGCTTGAAGTTTCTGTAGCAGTGTTTATTTTTACAAGATGGGGTTGCTAACCTCATACCCAACCTTTACTCTTTATTTCTGGCTTAGCAAGGTAAAGTAGTGCGTCGGCCGGGGATCGAACCCCGGACCATGTGCATGGTTGGCGAGCGTCCTAACCGCTATGCCACCGACGGACAATTTAATCACTCCTACTCCTTACATAATATGGTTGAACAATGCAGGACATTCCCTTTAATATAGGAGAAAGTATATCGCTACACTAGTTCCTGTTAAATCATACAGTAGGGCGTATAGCATATTATGAATTGTTGGTTTGCAGGGATTTGATCGGCTACAGATTTGATCACGAGTTGACATCAGTTAGAGAACCACTGGAAAACCAACAGGGTGTACTGGACGGCCAATTGTTTCGTCCTAGTTTGCAACCCCTCATCAGTACACACCCACCGCCAGGGTTTGAACTTAGAACCTACCGTGAACAAGTTAAGCCCATAGACCGTATATGTATAGCGCAAAGGTAGATTGAAAGTGTACTGGGAATCTGACCTCAAAAATGATGGCAAACGCCACAATCATGGAAAGATTTACAGCCTTACAAGAAGTGTTAAATCAATAAATTCATGAAGTAGTTATTTGTACAAGAAATGTCATCCACCCTTTTTTTATTTTCCTTCATTGAATTCGTATTGGAACATACAGCTTCAAGCTTGAATCCTTAAAGTCTAAGTAGTCGTGGTGTTGTTTTTATTGGCTGTTTGAGTTGCCAGCCTCACGCCCAATCCCTCTCCCTCTTTACTAGACTTACTTTATTAGCTAAGCAAAGTGTAGGACTGCGTCTGTCGTCGACTGGGAGCCGAACCCCAAACCACATGGATAATTGGTGGGCTATAAGTGACACATCTTATCACCATGTGTGTTACCCTATTTTTCACTTGATTTCAATTTACATTTATAAAAGTAAAGCAAAGAGCTTATTAATTTAAACAAAATTTTTTTTGTTTGCTTGTCTTTTCGTACATTCATTCGTTTAAATTTTACTGCTGTCGTTGTCTTGCTTTTAGATTCACATGCTCATTTTTACGTCATACTGTCTGAATTCACTTTCCTACTACTTTTTTTCTCTTCTCTCCATACTCGCTTCCTATTGGTTAATTAAAATAAATGGGAAAAAAGTGCCTATTGTTTTTTGTCTTATTTCGGTAAGTTCACGCATGTATATTCATATAATCAATGTGAGTGGCTAGGGAAGGTGGTGGGGAGTAAAAACCTGAATCACTAGAGGATTGGAACTAGCATTCTCTGAAGAATGGCAAGTCCTTCAAAAGTTGGGCGTGAGAACAAATACCTACTGATGACAGAAGTTAGAATTGGTGGGTTGGTCATTAGATTCTGCCTTAGTAGCTGAATGGTTTACGCGAGTTTGCCTCCTTGTAATTTGTAGGTCCTGTGTTCGATTCCTGGCAGTGGTGTCATGGGTGTGTACTGCGTACTGATGAAGAGTAGTCCCAGGCAGTGATGTAACAGTTGTGCAGTACTCCACCTGATGGTTTTCAATTATCCTCTAAATGAAGTGTTAACGTGCCACCAAAGTGTCCACCAACTGACTTATGTGATCCAAATGTTAATGAGATCATTATTTCACTGTAATCAGTTGTTGTTGTTGTATGAATGAATGATCGGTTACTGTCCGTACGAAATCAGTAGACTTACTACTCGGTTAGGTGCTCCTGTCTTGTCAATATTAGATGTATCGAATTGCAAGGGGATTAAGAGCAGGTTGTTTGTTAATCGATGGTGAGACTATGTAACTTTTATTGATGTGTGTAATAAGTAATCTTTGAGAATGAAATGAAACTCTGGGGGATCACATAGCGAGATCAGGACAGACAGCCTCTGAATTATTGTTGCAGAGACCTACCATTCACCTTCGGTCACCAAACGTCATATCAACAGCCCTCTACGAATTAAAAACTATCATCTCAGGTAGTCTAATCATCAGTCTATGCATATGGGTGAATTCTTTGGGTTATATATCTATTTCATCTTCTGGGAAGCTAAACTTTAGACCCTCGAGGGGCAGGAACCTACCCACCAGTCACCTTGGGAAGAGTCATGGCTCTGAAACCCCTAAACCTAATCTATGCCTCACCTAGCCCTGATGTACTCCCTAGTTCTATTAACCTAACCCTAACTTGTTCCCTTAGCCTAAACATAACCTTAGTCTTTCCCTAAACTAAAACTAATTAGATATCCTGTTCGATTAACATCATATTTCATTCAACAATTTTCCAAATGAACCTGTTGTTATTTCAAATCTGATCATGAAACCATTGTAGAGAACTAGGATGCACTGGAAAACGGTTTTGTATCAGTTTGAGGCTCGCCAACAGTACTCACTCACCTTCCAGTTACAAAGTAAACTCGTAGACCATTCAGTTAATGGTATACAATCCAATTGCCAATGAATTCCAGCTTCTACAAATTCGTGATTTTAACACGACCACTAACCAGCGTCATTATCGGTGAGTATTTATCCTTACGCCAGACATATATAGTACTCCCGGTTGGTTTTCCAATGGTTCTCATAATCAAACTGGGAACAAATCGTATCCTCTACAAACTAACCCTAGAAAATAGTGTTATGTTTTTATTTACCTGAAATCATCGCTTTGCTTCAGACAGACTGAGCATTCTCAGATCACTGGTGTCTTGTACGTTCGTGTCTATATTGAGTGGTTAAAGTTTAACTATGTCCCATCTTTTCCTCTTTTTTTGGAAAATATATATAGTAGAAGTTATCTGCGTCGGTGCGCCGAAGCGGTAGAATGCTCGTCAACTACTCCTCATATGGTCCATGGCGTTCAATCCCCGGCCACAGACGCACTCTTTTGCCTCGCTAAGCCAGTAATAAGACTGATAAAAAGGGAAGGTTGGGTGTGTGAGGCTAGTAATCTGCATCCCGTAAAAATAAAAATAAAAAGGAACCACTGTTACCGAAACTTCAAGTCTCTAGCTTGAAGGCTACCCTATATTCTACTGGAAATGCAAAGGAATAAAACAAAAAAGAAGCTTTCTAGTATGTGAATTGACATTATTATTATTGCTCCCTTGGGTTCCTAGTGGAACATAGGGCTTCAACTGCACGTCTCCACTTGCCACTTCTGTCTTCCTTCTGCTGTACTTTTCACCTGCATCCATGTTAGTCCATACTGTTTCAACTCCTCTTCACACGATCTCCTCCATGTCACCCTTACACCGACGTCCCACTCACCGCTCCCCATTCTGTCGGGTTCCACTCGAGCAATGGCCTGACGTGCACGCCATGTCACCCAGCGGCCTCCTCAACCGCGAGTATCCAATCCACCTCCACTTTCTCCTGCATATTTCTTTGGCGGCGATTGGTTCTTTTTTTTGTTCTTTTGTTCCCATAGTTTCTTGTCGGTGATTCTTTCCGACCCGGCCATCTGATCTTCAGTTTAGATCCAGCGAAGACAGTTGTTGGTTGATGAAGGTCTGCAACAGGCTGTTTGAGATATTCTTTGTGAGCCGCCCGCCAAGTTTCTGATCCATCCGTATAGAAGAACTGACTGACTTTACGTTTGTATTGAAAATCCTACCGATTTTTGTTGTTGATGCTGGCTGAGTGACGAAGATTTCCAGATTGGTTTCAGTCAGGTTGATGATTGAATGTGTTTCTCGCTCGCCTTCCCGAATCTCGCTCGATTTGACATCCTCGTCCGTTCCGACTTCCTGTAGTTGAGACAATGCTCCCTAGATAAGTGAGTGAATGAAGTAACCTCTTACAAATCCCTCCCGTTGATGGTGATTGACTTATTGATTGAATTAAATTCAGTCTTTGATCACTTACGATAATCATTGTAGCATTAGCGGTCTGCTTGCTATTAGAACTTGCCTTATGACGTAACAATTTTTTTTAAAATGTGGACAATAGACAAATGAGAGATAAATGAGAATGAAGGAATGAATGAACGTGCCTCATATTATATATTAGAAATACTGAATATAATTAGTCAATTCATCAATGAATTAATTAATTAATGATAAAACAATATAAGTAATAATGAATTTAGTCCACTTTACTCTTTATTGTTCACTTTCCATTTGATTTCAATCAGTTAGCCAGTCGGTCTGTCTGTCTATCTGTATGTGACGTTTAATACACTCGTATGGTTATCGACGTTTTCCATTACTGTGTTTTATGTACTATATATATATATATATATCATACTTGCTACCTGAAAGATACTCTTTTCCTTCCTGTCGGAATCATGAATGCAGAGTCGCGATTGATTCACTAGTACAGACAAATATTAATATTTATGAGATCATTATTGTAGAACAAAAGTAATGCTCAACTGTAATAATTAGCTAATTAATTTGACTGGATTTTAGATTTTCCCGTCGATTGATTGAACCGAAGTGCTCAGTCTCAGGTTGACATGTCGATGGGAAAATCTAAAATTCAATTAATTAATTAATTAATATGATTCGTTGCACAAGAGATGTGGCTGGTTCTCGTGGCCTTCAGGGTGCTAACGGATATAACGCTTTGGCGTTTCAAACTATGGGCACTGGGTTCAAGCCTCGGTGGTGGGAACATCATCACCCACTGGGGGATGCAGGTACACCCAGCTGGCAGACGAGTCGCAGATAGGACGAAATGTGCATCCTGTCTGGATTCCACTACTGCTAGTCATCACCATCCACCAATTAAATTAGCTAATTAGTTCAAATGTGTATTGAGTTGGTTGTGTTCTCTGAGGAGTTAGTTGATTTAATTGTGAAGCCTTGGTAGTCAGTCCCACTTCCAGACAACACATCTTCAGCGAAGATTTTAGGATAAATAGCTGAAAACCTTCACTGAAGCGATGTTGTCTAGAAGTGAAACTCCGAGAGCTTCGCAATTAAATCAACCATCTCCTTAAAGAACACAACTAATTCAATATCTTTCACATGGAAAAAATCCCATATATAATGACTAATACTGATGAGACTAGGCATAGAGTGTGTGAGGTAAAGTAAGGAAAGAAAAGTAAATTAGTGAGTTGGCTAAAATACACGTGTTCATTTATGCCAAGCCATCATCTTCCTCCTCGGCAAATAATGTTAGCTGATGATAATGATGATGATATAACATGAAGTTGGTAAAAAGCGATTGGATGGTGAAATTAAAATCTGCTGTCAATATTTATCAAGTCTTTGACTGCTGGTTCAAGCGACAAAGGTGGGGGGAGGTATAGACTTTCTGATAGGGTTCCTAAGGATGCTAAGGTTGACTGATGATTGGCTACAATCAAGACATATGTATAGACGTACAGTACAGTAGTTCAAGTTGTTACACTCCATGTAGACCACACAAAGGGCGATAAAACAGACAGAAAAAGAGATTCGAATTGAACAATTTGTTTTTCTGTTTTTTATACGTTCCCTTTAGAACATAGGGGTCTTCAAGCTGGAGGCTTGAAGTTTCGGTAGCAATGATATTTGCTTGTTTTTACGGGATGGGGTTGCTAGCGTCATACCCAACCTTCTCTCTTTGCCGACCATACTATCGGCTTAGTGAGGTAAAGGAGTGCGTCTGTGTCAGGGGATCGAACGCCCTGGATGATCGCATGAGGCGTGGTTGGTGAGCAGTCTACCGGTCTGCTTAACAACGCAAAATGTGAGGGCGAAAAATTATATTAACATTGAAAAACATTAGAGTTTAATAGATAGACAGATATAGAACAGCGAATGTATCTTTATCTTCGAGAATGATTTCAAGCTGTATTACCAATGATCGATTACCAACCAGTTGGTTCATAGAATCTCAGTGATCCAACCAGAAAGTTTACACCTGCCTATATGACTAGCTAAAACTATAAATGTCAAAAAATTTTTATGAACTAATTCCAGGTTTTAGTTTGAGCACGTCAAAACTCTTTCTCAACTGAAGAGCCCTATGTCAGCTAACATTGCTCATTGTCTCAAGGCTAGCCGATGACTAAGGAGGCATGCGTAGCACATCTCTCCTAGCCAATCTCAATCGATGTAACTTCAAACCTATTGGAATGTAGGCATAAATTCTTAGCAGTTTACATATAAAACACCATTACCGACTGACTGACTGTCTGAATATTGTTTATAATATATTTATATTATAGGCGAAACAAGTCTACTATTTATTTATTTATTTTTTCGGAGAGTATAATGACAAGTTTATATTTGTATAAGTTTGTTTACATTTTTTGTCTGATCAACGTATTTTAGGTGAATATAGACATTTCAGTTTTTTTTTATTCTCATACACCTTGCTGTTGTTGTCGTTGTCATTCGATCTTTTTGTTTCAGTATTCTAAAAGTAAACAAATCATTGAGTGGTAGTAATCGGGGTGGGGGTGGGTGGGAAGCGAGTACCTAAATATGCATAAACTTTGGTTTGTCTCTCACTTCTGTATCTTAACTGAATAAAGGTTATGTGCGCATACCTATGCATACACTTATACCTACGCCTTCTTACGCAAACACTGTTCGCTTTATTTATCGGGCGTAATGTCTGACATTTTATAGAGATATATAGTTCCATCTTGTTCATCTTGTCGTCTGACGATGATAATAATAATAATAATAGGCTTAAGTGGTCATTAACATGCACACATAAATAAATAAACAAAGTTATAAAAATCGATAAACAACGTTACTGTACACTGTAATTCACTATTACTATAGGACAGTAATAAATACTGTGTCTCCAGTCTTGTATATGTATATATATGTATATTATTACTATTCCCTTGAGTTCCGTGTGGAATATACAGGGCTTTCAACAGTTCATCTGCATTTCAACCTGTTCTCTGAAGTCTTTTTGTTTTCTTAGCTGCCTCTACGATTGTCCCAAAAGCCTACACTTCTGTCAGATACACCCACACACACATCCACACGATCTCCTCTATACTACTGTCGAATCTACGCTACGCGCCTATTTGTCATTTCCTATTTGGGTGTGAAGTGGTATAGTAGGGTGAGCAATATTAAGGTTAGGCCATCAGTCAAGTGAGTGCTAGGTAAGGCGGGAGAGGAAATCAATCGACGAGGCTGTGAAGCCGTATCGACTGAGATGGTTAGGACATGTGTTACGCATGCCTAATCATCGATCGTCTTCCTTGACGACAGGCAATGTTAGCTGATATAGGGTCAGGTTGGAAAAGAGCCAGTGGTCGTGGTGGTCAAACCAAAACATGTCTTCATCAGTCAGTGAAATCCACAAGAGTTAGTTTAAGCTAGTCACTTACGAAGGTGTAGACTTCCTGATTGGTTGGGGTCCTCGGGAGGGTAAACACCAATGAAGGGTTGAGAAAATTGGTGATGTGGCTCAAAATCGTTCTCAGTGGCTAACTCAGATGCATCCACTCCTTGTGACTTTTAATTTCCAATGGAACTATATTGTTTGTTATTACTATTCCTTTATCTCACATCTCTGTTTACTGTCTCTGTTTTGCATTTTCACTTTTTCCTCTTGCTTTTTGTGCTACAAAAAGTGGAGTATGGAGACTTGAACTTCTGCACATTGGTGCAAAGTTCTATGTTGAAAAGGGACAGACAGACCTATTTAGGTTCCACTTGATAGCTTTCCTGATGGGTGATATTGCGCCAAGTCTTTGAACTATATAGAAGAACTGACTTGGCGTAGGCTGATGCAACTTCCCTGATAAATGAAGTGGTCAACACGCCCCATCAACCACTTCACCACCTTTTTTCAAGCTGAGAGTCAATGTTGTCCAGTCCTGAAATATCATCATCTTACATTTGACGGGGGAGGGGGGAACTGCATTACAAACATTCGTAGATTGTAGCTTAAGGTGTTCAAAAGACTCTCCTGTGTTTTGTCAACGTCTTCACCTCACTTAGAAGGATGATATCATCTGTGTATTCAAAGTCAACAAGATTATTCCTTCCGTGATGGTAACAAGTCAATCCCTGAGTCTCTGAAGTGAGTTTGAGGTTAAGCCCATTAGCACATATATCTGTGATTAAAGTGAATAGAAATGCGGAATGAAGTAAGTCATCTCTTTCAAGTAACTTCTCTTCCATTGATAATAATCGGTATTTATTTTCGTCGATTATTTTCATCATCTTAGTCTTCTCTATATTCACTTGATCTCCTGTCTTTGGTGAACCTTCTCCTTCTACCAGTTAGTTTGTCAGTTTTCACCTATAATTCTTTGAATGTCACATAAGTGACACTAAACATAAGTCATCCACGAAGTTCAGATCTTCTAGAGTTTTTTTTTATCGGCACAATAATATTCCTGTCTTCGCATGCCCCACAGCCGCATAATCCAGTCTAACAGAATTAGGAATATCATTGTGGGTGACAGCAGCGTGCCTTGTCTTACACCTGTATACACTTCAAAGGCTATATATATATATATATATATATATATATATATATATATATATATATATATATATATATATATATAGCTAAAGAAAACAGAATTCATTCAGAGTGATCTATCTATACACATTGAAGGAGGTAATCGAGGATGGCTTATTACATTCACCTATATATGTATAAACATCAATGCAACTGTTATTGTTATTAACTACCAACCTTGAATATTGTGTATATAAACATGTATATAATTGTAGAGCCAGAAGAGGAATTTATCGAAAAGAATATTCTTTGCTCGATTATTTTGTGTTTTATAGATATCTGAATGAATATTTTTGCTATATCAATGCAATTGACAAAAACAACTGATTTATAAATTCTCTTATCACATTTAAATACATGAGAAATGAGACTAAAATAGACAAATCAATAGAAAGCGCACTGTTAAATGACCTAGAATGATATGTAACTAAGTAAGTAAGTAAGCGAGGGAGTGATTGAGTCAGTAAGTGAGTGGGTAAGTAAGTGTACGTTAGACATTATAGAATTCAAATAATTTTCGAATGGGTTTCTTTTGAACAAACGCAGCAAACGAAAAAACAAACAAACAAGATGACATCAAAAATGCCAACGTTTTAAAAACGCTAATCTAGGCTATAATACTATACAATAATAAATAATTAGTAGGCAGCAAGTGCAGTGAAATTTTTAAAGTGATTTTCTTAAAAGATAAAATAGGCATATATATATATATATATACATATTTTCTATAGTTTGGTTTGTAAGGGTTATTATTATTTACTATTATTATTATATCCTTTAATTCCTATAGGGACATAGGGCTTCAGCTGCGCGTCTCCACTGCCTTCGGTTTTTTGACAACTTTTTCACCCCGCTCCAAGTCTGCCCACATGCTTTCATCTCCTCCTCACATGACCTCCTCCAAGTCACCCTTGCACTGACGATCAACTCGCCGCTTCCCTTTCGGCCTGGTTCCACTCGAGCGATGGCTTGTCTAGTGATATCACTTAATGGTTTCCTCAGTGTATGGCCAATCCAGTCCATCTCCATTTCTTCCTGCCTATTTGTTTCACAATCGGTTCCTGCTGGGTTGGTTCGCTCATTGCCAGAGATCCCTGTTGCTGATCTTTTCTGGTCATCTGATCTTGAGTATTGAGCGAAGAGAGCTGTTAATGAAGGTCTGAAGTTTGTTTGAGATGCTGTTTATGACGCGCCAAGTCTCTGATCCGAACGTATAGTAAGTAGCAATGACTTCATATAGGAGTTGAAAATCTGGATCTTATTTTTGATGCTGAGTGCTGTTGACCTCTACACAGACTTAAGAGTAATGAAAGCTTGTCTTGCTTTTCCGATTCTGGCTTTGATATCCTCGTCAGTTCCGTCGGCCTGTAGTTGAAACGATACTTCCCAGGTAGGTGAAGGCGGTTGTTTCTTTCAGGTTCTTCCCATTTATGCTGGCTGATTGTTGTCTGTTGTTGTTGTTGCTGTTGGTGTTGGCCAGGAATCTTCATCACCTCTGTTTTATCTATGTTCACCTGAGGTCCTATCTTTGATGCTTCTTCTGCCAGCTTGTTGCTTTTCACTTGCATATCTTTGTGGTTAGTTATGTTTTTACGAGTTGATCACGGATTGATATCAGTTACAGAACCATTGAAAACCAGCTTGGAGGACCGGAAAGCTGTTTCACCGGTCTAGTTTCAGAATCATCGGAATCAATGGTTCCCTAGTTGATATCAATCCGTGGTCAACTCGGAAAAAACATACCTAACCCTTACAAACCAAATTATAGAAAATTAATCTGATGCTCCCTAGTGACTGACATGCTACAGGATGGAGTGAGAAGTCGTGACCAGTGAGGTCCATCCAGATGTCACGTGTGAGGATGGATGTCCCACCGACGACATTGGTTGGGGTCAAGCTAAATCACGAATTGGTAGAAGTTATAATTCATGGGCTGGCCATTGAATAGGGTCCCAGTGTCTGGGTGAATGGTATACGAGCCAACTTGACTTGTGACCGGAAGGTCCTAGGTTCGAACCCCACTCTGTGGGTGCGTACTGCCAATGATTCGCAAACTAGGCTGATGAAACAGCTGTCTGGCAATACTCCCCGTGGCTGGTTTTTTAATGGTTTTCTAACTGATATCAATCCGTGATCAACTCGTAAAAATAAATATACATATGGCTATTTTATCTAAGAGAGACTGAAGAATGGCATGTTAATCACTTCAGTCATTCGGGAGTTCCTCGACAGCCCTAATGGACTGATTGATATTTGCCTGTAAACCTACATCAACTATGCTGTAAGCAATGATATCCAACTATCAATCAAATGGATGCGTGTATGTGTGTACTGTGCAAACAGCAGTCTACTCCATCCTTCTTTATGGTTATGAAACGTGACTCTGTTTGCCTTCTGCCTCCCAGGTTCAGTGGTATAATATGATGATCAATATTGAGGTTAGACGTGGAGTGATAGGTGGGGGAAGAGAATCTGGTTGATGAAGTTTTGAAGCTACATAGATTGATGAGATGGCTAGGAAATGTCTTATGCATTCCAAGCCGACGACTTCCTCGACAAGAAGGGTTGGCTAACATAGGATTGGGTTTGAAAAGAGCCAGAGGTTTGTCAAATAAAAACTAGCCATCGAGGCTTTGACAGCTGGTCAGAGCCACACACACACAGGTCCATATTGTCTGACTGTACTTTAGTAGACTCAATCGGTTTGTTCGAAATCTCTTATACAGAAGAAATTCGTCATGTGCCACCAAGCTTTTAGCCATACTTATATGGCATATGACATCACATGAATACTACCCAGACGGTAGTAATGAAGAGTGAGGATTTCGAATCCAAGATCCACTTGGTGAAATCTAAATGCTTGCACTAATAAACCATATTTCTACATTGCCGTAAACACAAGTTGTATTATAAAATACAGAATGGAAAATTTGTATTATTTCACCAAAACAGTACGCGTAAACACATAGCAAATATATATATTTAAATCATGTGAAACCAATAAATGTATTCGTTTGTTTTTAGAGTTGCATCAAAAATGATTTACGGATTTGCTTATCCCAAAATATCTCATCTCTTGACACGTTTCTTTCTTTGTTTATTTATTTTTTTGAAACCTTGATTATGTACTTTTACTTACTTCATAGGGTTACACAGTGTACAATGAGGTCATTTATGATTTGAAAAACGAATTGAAAGAAGTTAAAATTTGTAGGTTAACCGATTCCATCCCATTGGCTAAATGATCAACCAGTTGGCTTCACAACCTCTGTAGGCTCTAGGTTCGATCCCTACTGGAGTCGTGTGTGAGTAATGATAGAGAGTTCCGAATTAGGATGAAACAATTGGCCGTCCAGTACTCCCTGTTGATTTTCAATGGTGATTCTCTAATTGATGTCAATCTGAGATTAAACTTGTGTTAAAATTGATTTACAGACTCGCTTATTTTCAAGAGTTGGTTTGTGTAGGGATTTGATTTGTTTTTTCAACTTTTAACTACATATTGTTATCGGTTAGAGAACCATTGGAAACCGGTGGATGGGATACTGGACGGCCAATGGTTTCGTCAGTCTCGTTTGGGACTCATCGGGGGGTATGTACACACTCTACAAGGGTTCTAACCAAGGACCTTCCGGTTACAAGTCAAGCGCTTGTAGACAATTTAGCCACATGTACACATGTGACACATCTTCAAAATTAATCTGATACACGCTAGTAACTGGCTAGAGGACAAGGGTGACTGGAGTTAGTTCTAGTGAGAAGTCGTCACCATCGGGGTCGATCCAGTCAAGAGTGAGGACAAATACTGGCAGCAGATAACGCTAACTGGTGGTTGTGGTAACACGACAAATTGATAGAAGTTATGAATTCATAGAATTCATAAGTCGGGTCCTAATAATTAAATGATCTACAAGCTAGCTAATTGTGACCGGCAAGTACTGGATCCACCGAACCCTGAAGGTGAGTGGGTGGGTGGTTGGGTTCAAAACTAGGAGGAAACATCTGTCCATCATCGCTTTATGGTTTTCAGTGGTTGTTGAACTGATATCAATCCGTGGTGAAACTTAAGACTCATTTATCCCAAACATCCCATCTCTTGTTATGTTTGTTTGAAACCTGGATTATGCACTTTTATTTCACAAAAGGTTGTTATGTATAATGAGGTCATTTATTTCATTTTTATGATTTGAACAGTTTGCTGGTAAATTCAATGAACTGTACTTCAATTGATTTAGGCTGACATGAGTTCACTGTGTACATGTGTGTGGTTGTGTACTCTAAAGCCACAGACTTCACTCACTGTCAATGTTGACAGTTATAAATAGTTAGATAGATTACACTATTAAAAACAACACAAATATGTTATTAAAACAAAAAAAATAATAAGTTTATGGTTTCAAAAATAACGATGACCTCTGTGGTACACATCTTTAACAATAATAATAATAGCGATGAATAAAGTACAAAAAAATGCAAGTTATGAACTAACAAATACTATTTAATTTTCAAGTATTGGTTTTTGTAGGTTTTTATTGTCGTTGTTTAATTGGTTGGTTGGTTGGTTGGAGGATTTCATCATGAACTGACATCGGTTAGAGAACTATTAGAAAACCACCTGGGAGTACTCAACAGCCAGCTATTTCATCAGCCTGGTTTGGGACTTTTCATCAGTACGCACTCACCACCAGGAGGGGTTCGAGCCCGACACCTTCTGGTTACAAGGCCGATGCTCAACAGCCAAAAACAACAACAAGTACCAATTTCCATCAATGGGGGGATTTGAAGGTCACTTTCACTTATCTAGGCAACGTCATTCCAGCCGCAGCGAGCACGGATAAAGATATCGAAACGTAGATCAGAAGAACAAGACAAACCTATTTGGATCCGAAATCAGTGTAAAGATCTACTGTACCCAGAATATGGAACAAGACCTCACGAAATCTCAGCACAGATACTGAGGGCTAGTTTCGCATATGCCAGTTTAAGCCGTCTCTGGCTTAGTAGATGTGATATCCGACTATCAACCAAAGGGCGTGCTCATCAGTCCGCTCCATCCTCCTGAATGGCTAGCTGTGAGACCTGGCCACTGAGAGTGGAGGACATGAAAAGATTAGGTGTCTTTGATCATAGGTGCCAGCGTTCTATCTTCCATGTGATATGGTATAATAGGATGAGCAATATTGAGGTTAGGCGTCGAGTTCTAGGCAAGCAGGGGAAATCAATCGATGAGGCTGGGAAGCTACATCGACTGAGATGGTTAGGACATGTGTTACGTATGCCTAGTTATCACCTTCCTCGATGACAGGTGATGTTAGCTGATATAGTAGTCAATAACAATATTAGTGTTTTTTTTTAAAATAATATTGATTTGTTAAGTATTATCAATTGAATTACATTTCATTGAAGATGCTTAAATAATAATAATAATAAAGATATAATAGCGAATAAAATATCAACTAAAATTAGGGAAATTCCACAAAAATTCATGATCATTCAAACCTGGATGACCAAGCGGGTAAGGATAATGTCTGAACTAACTTCTTTTGGATGCACAACTTAGGCTTGTTAATATGGATCCCAACGGCCAGCCAGTCTCAGCAATATTTAGTAGTTGAACTCTGAAGGCAAAATTGAGATTCGTAGGTATGCGGTAAATGACCCTGAAGGCCTGGTTAACGTCAATCTTGTGTTCTGTATCCACAAGATGAGACAGAATAGCGCTTCGAATAGATTTTGTCTGTCCTCTGCTTAACCACTATGCAGGGTGATGTTCGGAAATCCGACGAGAATGGCACGTATGTAACTTACACACACACAGAGAAGATTCAGGTTTACTTTGATTGGATGCTAGCTAGTAACTAGCGTAATGTATGCCTAGTCCTTCGCTTGGTGTAAACTGAATTCTATCAGTCAAGTCTGCCATGGGGCCACGATGTCATCAGCTGGCTCATTATCACAATGCACTGTGAATTATCGGTATTAATTATATATATATATATATATATATATATATATATATATATATATATTCTATAGTTTGTTAATGTTAATTTCGATTAATTTCCCTGAAGAAGTTCGGACCAGATTTCCTAACGAAACGTTGGAATTACTCATTTCAATATCGCTGAGATTTTACAAATATAATTTTTTACAAATTCTATAGTTTGGTTTGTAAGGATTAGTTATGTTTTACGAGTTGACCACGGATCGATATCAGTTAGAGAACCATTGAAAACCAGAGAGTACTGGACAGCTGCTGTTTCATCAGCCTAGTTTGCGAATCATCGGTAGTACTCACCTACCACCAGGGTTCGAACCCAGGACCTTCCGGTTACAAGTCAAGCTGGCTCGTATACCATTCAGCCACTGGGACACGATTCAATGGCTCGTGAATTCTAACTTCTACCAATTCGTGATTTAGCACGACCCCAACCATTGTCGTTGGTGGGACATCCATCCTCACACGTGACATCTAATTGGACCTCACTGGTCACGACTTCTCACTAGAACTCAGGAAACTCCAACCTGTAGCAAGTCAGTCACTAGCGAGCATCAGATTAATTTTCTATAGTTTTGGTTTGTAAGGATTAGTTATGTTTTACGAGTTGATCACGGGTCGCGCTAAATCACGAATTGGCAGAAGTTAGGATTCACGAGCCATTGAATCGGGTCCCAGTGGCTGAATGGTATACGAGCTTGACTTGTAACCGGAAGGTCCTGGGTTCGAACCCTGGTGGTAGGTGAGTACTACCGATGATTCCCAAACTAGGATGAAACAGCAGCTGTCCAGTACCCCCTGGTTTTCAATGGTTCTCTAACTGATATCAATCCGTGGCTGGTATATGATAACAAGAACTCATATTGATGTCTTCTGATTTTTTAAGTGTTTTAAGGACGTTGTTTTAAATATTTCAAATGATAGGTAGATATTTTTTCGATTAGTATATAATACAAAGCATTTTCTCTAAATAATATCCGGCTCAATGATTAAGTATGCTTGTATTCTATATATACATTTTCTACTGGCGAGGAGTTTTATGTCAACATGCTGTTTAACTTTTACCTACTCTACTCCCTGTGTATCCTCTACAGATGATTAATTCGAGAAATCATTGACTGCCCTTTGCTTTTATCTATAGAGTGTATAAGAATTTATGAAGAGGTTTTCTTAAAAAAGTTAAAAAGATGATAAATGATTTCATTTCATCGTGTTTTTTTCCATTCTGTGTACAACATAGAACTATAAGTTGTTTTATGAAGTTTCCAGTAGCTGTTCAACTTTATGTTTTACGGGATACTGACCGTTGATGGCTTCATGCAGATGTCATTACGGGGGTTTAACAAGAGAAGATAAGAGACTTGGTAACTGACCTTATTATGAGAGAAAAACGCCATCTTATTTATTGGTTACAGGATTTCATCATGAGCTGACATTAGTTAGGGAATCATTGGAAAACTTGCTGGGAGTACTGGACAGCTGTTTCGTCAGCCTAGTTTGGGACGCACCCACCGACAGGGTTCGAACCCAGGACCTTCTGGTTCCAAGGCGAGGTGGGTGCGCACTGATGAAGAGTCCCCAACTAGGCTGACGAAACAGCTGTCCAGTACTCCCTGCAGGTTTTCCAGTGGTTCTCTAACCAATGTCAGCTCATGGTGAAATTCTGTAACCAAACCTACTTGAACCATCATATTTATATTTTCTTAGCCACATTCAGATTCGGCTAGATCAGAGGAGGAGGAGGAGGAGAATAAATTGTTCTGATTTTGGTCGGCGGTGATTAGTCCAAAGTGTTAGACAGGTTATCCAATGAGAGGTGGTTATTTCATGTCCACAGTATAAACGACTAAATCCACACCGATTTGAGGAGTAAAACATTTCCACATCTCCTGCAGCCATTGACTTAAAATGTTGATTTCATTTTTTTTTTTGGCTGCTTCTTATCATTCTGTATCACGCTACAGGCGATGGCTTGGTGGGTTTGTATACACATATATCAAAGAATCACTACACTAAGTCTTGATTACTGTTCACTTGTTGGCTTTATCGTCTATTGAAAACAAATACGTCAAGGTCATATTTGAAACTCATCGTATTCAATACAGAGCGAGTCACTCACTCCTTCACTTTGTACATGTTATATTTCGTGTACTAGGCTATTAATGTGTGAACTGGTTGATAATACACTATTTTTTTTGTTTCACCTCACATATAAGAAGAAAGTAGAAAAAGGTTTCATTCTGTAATAAATTCACTAAAAAGTTAGTTCTTCTCTCCATTCATTGCTCTTCCCAGGTGAAACCCTTAGGCCTTAGCGATAGTGTTGTTCATTTTTACTTTTTACGAGGTTGGGGTTGTCAGCCTTACAACCCTTCTCCCAATCTTCACTCTTTTCTTCGTCTGGTAAAAAGTACGCAACATTTAGGGTTGAATCTGTCTTCGGGGAATCGAATCCTGTTGGAAAGTAAATGGATGGTTGGTTAGCATTTAATCACTGCGCACCATTGACGAACATAAACAGGAAGGGGTAACTGGAAGATGAGTCCCAAACTGAGCTGACGAAACAACTGGCCATCCAGTACACTCCACCTACGGGTTTTCAAAGATTCTCTAACTGGTATAAATTCGTTCAAACAACCTTGAAACAAATCAAATCCCCTACAAAACACTTACAGTGGAAAATTAATCTAATGCTCACTAGTGTGATTGCCTACACAACGAAGTTGATTGGAGTTATTTCTAGTGTCTGTTTGTCTGTTTTCAACTTTGCACCGATGTGTAGCAGTTCAAGTTGCCACACTCCACTCAACACAGCAAGAGAAGAAAGTGGAAGAAATGCATAACAGAGACAATAGACAAGGATATGGAACAAAAGGAATAATAATAATAATATTGAAGAACAATATAGTTTCATTGGAAATTATAAGTCACAAGGAGTGGATGCATCTGCGTTAGCCATTGAGAACGATTTTGAGCCAGCCATATCACCAATTATCTCAGGCCATTTGTGTTTACCATCTCGAGTATCTCAGCAGGTAAGGAAGTCTACACCTTCCTACGTGGCTAGCTTAAACTAACTGTTGTGGATATCATTGACTGGAGCGATATTTTGGTATCACCACCGCTAACTCTTTTCTAATCTGACCCTATATCAGCTAACATTGCCTGTCGTCGGGGAAGGCAATGACTAGACATACATTACACATGTTCTAACCATCTCAATCGATATAGTTTCACAGTCTCGTCGATTGATTTCCTTTCCTTACCTAGCACTCAACGCCTAACCTCAGTAGTTCTAGTGAGAAGTCATCACCAGGGGGGTCCATCCAGTCAGTAGTGAGAACAAATACTCGCCACCGATGATACTGATTGGTGGTCTAGCTAAATTCACGAACTGGTAGAAGTTCGAATTCATAGACTGGTCTATTGGATCGAGTCCCAGTGACAGTGTGAATGGTCTACTAGCTTGACTTATAACCAGAAGGCCTTTGGGTCCGAACGCTGGCTGTGTGTATGTGTGTGCTCGCACTTCCGATGAGTCCAAAACTTTGACGAAACAGTTGACCATCCAATGACTCCTTGGTAGCTTCCAAATGGTCTCCTGACTGATATCGATACGTGGTCAAACCTGAACAAAACCAAACTCTTGGAAAGAAAGTAAACTCTAAATATGTGAAATAAAAGAAAAAGTTAATTGTCGGTTTGAATATGTCTGTGTGTGTGTGTGTGTTTGTCATGTATGCGAACAGATTTACTTGTTTTCTCTACCTCTACTATTACTACTACTAATACGTTGTTCTTGATGAAAAAGTGCATTTTCTTCTTGTTGTTGTTGTTGCCCTATATGCATACATTTGTGCTACCTATTGTACACTTATGTATGTACATCTCTATTTTGTGTCTGTGCGTGTGTGTGTCGCGCATTTATAGGTACTTCAATTACCTAATCAATACTTTTCTTTTTCTATATCTTTACTTTCAATACTGGTAGTTATTTGTTTATTATTTCGTAACCCCACCCCTCATCCCCCAGTATCTATTTGTTTATCTCTTCTTGTTGTTATTGTTATTGTTTTAATGGAGAAGCGCGCGAGAGAGAGAGAGAGAGACAGAAAGTGAGTGAGTGCGATACATTTTTGTTTTGTCGTCGTCTTTCTCCACCTCCCAGCCCCCCCTCCCTCACGCCACACCTCTTTCTGTTTAAAGTTTCTCTTTTTTAATTATTGCTTTCCTTTGCTCTTTTCCTTTTTCAAAATAATAATAATAACAATAACAATATTATTATTATTATTGCTGTTCTTGTTTAAGCCATCAGAGTAGGACGTGGTTGATATGTGATCTTGTTTTCCCCACTTTTTGTTATATTTAGGTGCCTTCAGTATCTATGCTTGTGTGTGTGTGTGTGTATGCGTGTGCGCGCGAGAGTGTGAATGAGAATGTGTCAGTTGATCATGTTCTCTGATTCCATTTCTGTATCTTCCAGGGTTTTTCTACAAGTATGTTTGTGTGTGTGTGTTTACTTGTGAGTGTGTATGTGTGTGCGCGTCGGTGTGGATGTTTGTACTTGTGTTGATTTAATTTAGGTCAGAGTTAAACAACAAAAAAACAAGATAGTTAGGTAATCTGTTTGTTTATTTTCTTTTTCGGTGCCACGTACACACACACACAATGTGGTTGTGTGTTGCTAGTGTTGTTTGGTTGTGTAAACAAAAAAATAGACTTTAACACAAAATGAAATGGTTTAAACCAGATTAAAGTTTTCACTTACCAACTTACTGTTGAAGACTATGAAATTCTTTTTGATTTTAGAATTCTAATGTTAGTCCGTATTTAATTCAACTTATCGAAGACATTGCTAAGTGGTTGGGCTATACTGGGAATTGGCAGAAGTTAGAATGCATAGACTAGCCATTGGATCTGGTCCTAGTGGCTGCTTAAAGGTCTACGAGCTCGCTAGCCTTGTAACCAGAAGGTGGTAGATTCGAAACCCTCTGATGGTGGGTGCGCACCGATGAAGAGTCCCAAACTAGTTGGACGAAACAGCTGTCTGGCAGTACTCCCTGTTGTTTCTCCAGTAATTCTCTAGCCGATATCAGCTCTTGACTTTAGAATTCTGAAGTCATGTTGATTGACTGTCCCATTATCTAAGCATCGGCACAAGGAGTTGATATGTCCACCTTGAGGTCTAGCAATTCGGTCCAGTCAATCAACAAACGGGAATGTCTAAATTCAATTGGATATTTACTAATACACCTGTTGCACAAGAAAGAGGTGGCTTTCGTCGCCCAAGTGGTCTAGTGGAGAACGCTTTGACGTCTAAAACTATGGTTATTGAGTTCAAGACTCAATGGGAACACTATCACTCACTGGAGGGATGCAGGTGCATCTAGAATTAGAGTCCTGAATAGGACGAAATACACATCCTAGATTCCATTCACTGCTAGTCACCGATCTATCAATTTATCTTAGTTTTTGTAGGGGGATTTGATTTGTTTCATGTCTCACTACAGATTGATATCAGTTAGAGAACAATTGAAAATCAGCAGCTGAAGTACTGGGTGGCCAACTGTTCTGTGAACCTATTTTTGGGAGTACCGACTTACCGTCAGGGTTCGAACCCAGGACCTTCTGTTTACAAAGAAAACTGATTTCTACCAATGCTTGATTTTAGCTCGACTACCAACCAGTGTCATCGGTGGAGAGCGTTTGTGATCACTGGTGACGACTCCTCACTAGAACTAACTCCAATCAAATTCGTTGTGTAGCCAGTCGCTAGAGAGCATCAGAATAATTTTCAAGTCTACTTGAAAGCCGCCAGATGGGATACTGATTGGTCCACTATTTCCTTCTGGTTTGAGATTCACTTACAAGACTGTCAGATGTAGACATTAAAGGTAAAATTGACATGAGATGACGTTGTACGTCAGTGGTCCAACCACAGAATGAATGCTTTCCAGCCATGCAGAAGAGGTCTAGAATCGATTCCCGGCAGACGGACGCATTCGCAAATTTTAGCGATTCTCAACTTTCAGACAATGAGTGCCGAGTCCAGTGGCCTCACCACCTGCTTCGAGTAGTATCATTAGACCTCACACACACACACAGACACACAAAACGTCTGTTTGCTTGTGCGTCATAGCCTAGTAATTGAAAAGTTTCGATCGGCATAACTGAGTTCTAACTAATTGTTAACATTCACCAGCGCATAGTGTATTGATAACATTGAGAAAACTTATGGTTCAACTTTTGTGTGAATGAATATGATTTTGGAAAATATGTGCTTTTGAATTCCAACTCGTATTTTTTTCTTATTTCTAACGGGTTTACCGTGCGTTGGATCATTCTGTAGTCGAATGCCTGCCGATCACAAATGTGGTCGTGTCTCGACTCCCTATCGACAGATGAACTCGTAAACCTCGCTTAGATGGTGGTAATCCCCTAGAAAAGAGTTTCAATATAGTCACTCTACCTCTTATAAAAGAACAGCTCTACCTCTACTGAAACTTCCAGAAAGCTTAAGGGCTTCTTAGTGAATTTATTACAGATTGAAACCTCTTTCTCTTATCTTCTTATATCTGAGCGACCAATTAGAGTATCATAAGTTCTCACATCATAGAGGAATGTTATATGTACTGATTTAGTGAGTGAGTGAGTCAGTTGCATTTTACTTATAATCCGATGGGTCCTTGATATATTTTTAGTATATGGTAAGGTTCGTTTTTGTACAAAAAAGTAGCAAACATACACTGCCTTCAGTAATTTTTTACTTTGTAAATGACTCCGAATATTGAGTCAATTGAGATGCTGTGATAGGTGGTCACAATTATGGTGCTTCTAATTGAGTCATTGTCGCCTCTTTTCAGCCATGCTGGGTAATTTTTCTGTAACACCTTTTGTGAAAGGATACGCTTAGAACGACTTATGTACACAGCTCCTGATTATTATTACTATTATTATTGTTCCCCTGGATTCCTAGTGGAACATAGGGCTTCAACTGCATGTCTCCACTTGCCACTTCTGTCTTCCTTCTGCTGTACTTTTCACCTGCATCCATGTTAGTTAGTCCATACTGTTTCAACTCCTTCCTCTTCACACGATCTCCTCCATGTCACCCTTGCACTGACGTCCCACTCGCCGCTTCCTATTCTGTCGGGTTCCACTCGAGCAATGGCCTGACGCGCGCGCGACGTCACCCAGCGGCCTCCTCAGCGAGTGTCCAATCCACCTCCACTTCCTCCTGCATATTTGTTGGTTGGCGATTGGTTCTTGTTTTGTTTGTTTGTTCCCATAGTTTCTTGTCGGTGATTCTTTCCGGCCCGGCCATCTGATCTGATCTTCAGTATAGATCCAGCGAAGACAGTTGTTGGTTGATAGAGGTCTGCAACAGGCTGTTTGAGATATTCTTTGTGACCCACCCGCCAAGTTTCTGATCCATCCGTATAGAAGAACTGACTGACTTTACGTTTGTATTGAAAATCCTACCGATTTTTGTTGTTGATCCTGGCTGAGTGACGAAGATTTCCAGATTGGTTTCAGTCAGGTTGATGATTGAATGTGTTTCTCGCTCGCCTTCCCGATTCTCGCTCGATTTGACATCCTCGTCCGTTCCTCCTGTAGTACACAGCTCCTGAGGAGCAGGCGAGTTTCATATATTCTCATTTGAGTGGTCATATGCGAGAGTTTGTCCTTCATGTGGCTTAGAAGTGGTGTAAAGGTATTCTTTAGGTAACTAGAGATCTTCCGCTAAATCTCTTTTGAAGTTCAGATGGCAATGAACTGGATTCTTCTCTTTTTTTTTAGAAATAAGAACTCTTCTTCTAAAACAGTCAGTGCCGCGAATTCTTCTGATATGCTGGGCGAGTAGACGATAAAGCTGACCAATGAACATTGGTGTAGTTGCATACATAGACGCCTCTCTCCTAACGATATCTGTTTCTAATGAGATTAACCTTCCACCTTTTCTCGTTCCCTTTGTGTTCCGAACGGAACACAGGGTGGTTTCAATCTTGAGCTTTGCAGTCTCAATAGCAGTTGTGTTATGCCCCTTTTTTACGAGGTGGAATTGCTAGCCTCACACCTGACCTGCCCTCTTTTCTGGACTTAATGCTAACTAGACTGAGGTTTAAAGAGGTTCGCCAGATAGAAATCGAACCTGAACCTCTCTCATAGCTGGCGACCACCTATCCACAAGATTCACACTTCATCCTATTTTTGGAACTCAATAACTGCATGTACGCGCATCCCTAGCGAGTTATCAAATTTCCCAATGAGATTCTAACCCAGGAGTCATTGTTTTAAATACCAAAACATCTTTCACCTTAATAATATAATGTATGCAATTAGGTTGATTCGATTTGGTAATGATTAAACAACATACAGCTTTATATTATATGACCCAAATAAAGATTAAAACTAGTAGAAATACATAATAATAATAATAATCACAATGTGTATGTTCAGTTATTTCAATATGTATTCATTAGATTTAAGTTGGGAAATTGATTGACTGCTGGATTGATCGATTAATTGATTGATTTCAAACTAGTTTTGATTAGAAATGAAGATGAGGAAAGACTACACAAATCAAATCTTGTTTTTATTGTTTCTTTCTGTCTCACCAGCTGGCATACACTCTCTTTTGGTGTTGAAGTCTAAAAACCATAAGATTCAGTCATTAGATTCTAAACCAGCGAGTCACTGGATGGTGTATTGTTCGTTGCAGACTGTTAGAAAGATTTGAGTTAGACGAATACGATCTAGTGCTGTTTTATGTTAATTCACCATCATCTTCCGCATCAAACAATGTTAGTCTGACATGGGATTATGTTAAGAAAGAGTTAGAAGTGGTTAAACAAAAATCATGCATCAATCCATGAAGTCTTCGACAATAAGTTTGAGCCAGTCATGTAGAGAAAGGTGTAGACTGCTTGCCCGGGATCCTTGAAATCCTAAGAATCAATATCTGAACCGAGGCTATTGGTGGTATGGATCAAAATTGTTCATGAATTGACATCAGTTAGAGAACCATTGGAAAATCAACAAGAAGTACTGAACAGCTGTTTCGTCCTAATGTGAGACTCTTCGTCAGCACACACCCCACCAGGCTCCAAGCCACTAGGTGGCTTGTCATCAAGGATACACTTTGAATCGTTGATAGTAGATGATGATTGGAGGCAATCGACCACAGGAAGCCTTACCTGACCTAGATTCTTTTGCTAGTTGGCACTAACCATTCAGCAAGGCGTATCTACAAGCTTGAGAGAACTCATGTGCCTTCTGAGATTAGAACCCACATCACCCAGTGCTTCAGTCAGAGATGTTACCACTGAGCTATTCAGACTCGTGATTGACCTACTGTAGGACCTCTGGTTGATTTAATTCTGAAGCTTTCATTATCATTCCGCACAACATCGCTTCAGTATAAGCTTTAATATGAATTCGACTTGTCTACGGATAGGGATGTTCATATTAAAGCTTTCTAGCTGCCATCTAAGGTGAGGTTAGACATCGAGTGTGTTAGGTAAGGAAGGAAAATCAATCGATAAGGTTGGGAGGCTATATCGATTGAGTTGGCTAGGACTTCTGTTGGTTGGTTGACATAGAGGATCACATTCGAAAGAAAGAGCTAGCAGTTGTCAAACGAAAATATGGAATCAGTGCATGAAATGTTTGACAGTTAGCTTGTGCCAGCCAACCAGCCACATTTTGGAGAGTTCTGGACTGTTTGATTGTAGTCCTCAGGATGGTAAGAACCAATGACTTGAGACTAATAGTGATATGGGTCAAAATCGTCGTTATCAATGACTACCGAAGATGCATTCACTCTTTTTTTTGTGATCTCCTACACACTCATCCATTAAAACCCGAATGATCTTTCCAGATTTAGTATTCTTTCTCTCTCTCTCTCTCTCTCACATTTCTGTTTATTTACCTTTCGTTTTCCTTCCTGTGGTAGCAAGTTTAACCAAGTTCACTTTTGTGCAAACATCCAGGTTGAAATTAGTCAGTCAACCTACTTAGAGAGCAAGACCAAATCAGAATTATACTCTGTCTACCACACACACACACACATTGGCTAAATTCTCTTCTTATCTGGTTACAGGATTTCATCATGAGCTGACATTGTTTAAAGAACCATTGGAAAAACAGCTGGGAGTACTGGACAGCTGTTTCGTCAGCCTAGTTAGGGACTCTTCATCAGTATGCACCCACCTCCAGGGTTTCGAACCCAGGACCTTCTAGTTGCAAGGCGAGCTAGATCGTAGACCATTAAGCCACTGGGACCCGGATCCAATGGTCGATGCATGAATTCTAACTTGTGCCAATTGACGATATAGAGCAACCGCTAGCCAATGTCTTCGGTGGCGAGTATTTGTCTTTACACCTGACCTG
Organism: Trichobilharzia regenti; assembly: GCA_944472135.2. Lineage (NCBI taxonomy): Eukaryota > Metazoa > Platyhelminthes > Trematoda > Strigeidida > Schistosomatidae > Trichobilharzia > Trichobilharzia regenti. The sequence goes on from OX235267.1 coordinate 44,217,949, forward strand.
CTGCACCCTACTGGACGAAACAGCTGTCTGGCAGTACTCCCTGACAGATTTTCCAATGGTTCTCTAACCAATGTCGGCTACTTATGATGATGAAATCCTGTAACCAATCAACCAAATCCCCTAAAAACCAATACTTGAATATCTCTTGTTATCTTTTTCTTGTTTCAATTGTACTCCAACTGAATATTGTTCATTTGCTTTCAGTTATAAATGTTCTGCTTATATATATATATATTAGTGTTACGATATTATCAATAGTATTAGTGATTAGTGTTCATTCATGTCCAGTAACAAGAGGACAGGAAATGTAGACCTGAAAATTCCAGTTGATTAATCTAATATTTATTGCTATCTGTGGAAAAAAAATAGGGTAAGAGGATTATTAAGAGAGTAGTGATTTCATCAACGATGATGAAAAAAAAAGATGTTCACAGACATACCCGTACACGGAGACAATTCTATCCACACACACACACACACACACACACAGTAGACAAATAATAGCTAATGTGACTACCAATCATACTGCGACTACTATTACTACTATAACTACTAGCACCGAGTACTGGTAATTTGTGGATTGCAGTTTTTGTGTACTCGTCTATCTCTGCTGTCAAATTTTTAGAGCAATTTATTTAGTCTCAGTGTGCTTTTAATGCACCTCCATGACCTCCGTGGTATACAGTCTGTTTACAATGCATATATGTCATCGAATTCAATTCCATTTAAAGTGAGGCCTCACTGAATCTTCCTACAAATTTTTTATTCTCCAGAGTATAAAAGATGTTGCTTCGGGGGTGGGGTGGGGTGGAGGGGGTGAACGAAGACTTTTTCTTCATGATGAAGACTGTTGAGCGAGCTATAGTCTGTCTGTCTGTCGGTTTTCAACATAGATTTATGCACCGATTTGCAGTAGTTCAAGTCGCCACACTCCACTCCTTGTAGCACACAAAGAAAGAGAAGAAAGTAGAAAAAATGCAAAATAGAGACAGTAAACAGGGATATGAGACAAAATGAATAGTAATATCGAAGAACCGTATAGTTTTATTGGGTATTATAAGTCACAAGGAGTGGATGCATCTGAGTTAGCCATTGAGAACGATTTTGAGCGATATCACCAATTATCTCAGGCCATTGGTGTTTACCGTCCCGAGGACCTCAACCAATCAGGAAGTCTACTCCTCCCAACGTGACTGGCTTAAACTAACTGTTGTGGATTTCATTGACTGATGAGGCCATGTTTTGGTTTGACCGCGGCTAGCTCTTTTCCAACCTGATCCATCTTAAGTCAGCTAGCATGTAACACATGTCCTAACCAACTCAATCACTGTCACTTCACAACCTCATAGTCGATTGATTTTCCCCTCCACCTTACCTAGCACTCACTCGACTGATGGCCTAACCTCAGTATTGCTCTCCCTGTTATACTACTTCACATGGGAGAGAGAACGCAGACACCTATGATCGAAGACATCTAGATTTTTCACGTTTACTGTTGTAAGTCCTGGACCCTAGAAGTAAAGATAGTCATGATAGAATGCATTAAGCTGTATGGGGAGATTTTGGTGGCTGGTGTAAGAGAATAACTGTTTGAAAAATCGCTCCATAACGATCTAATTACAATATCGATACTTATTATTTTAGACGTTTCAACTTACTTTGTAATTGTTGTTCTAACATTTGCATACCACACTGTTGACTTGATCCCTATTATCTGTCTTTATCACTGTTTAATCTCTAATTTTAATGGTTGGGACAGCTATACTGTAGAACTTAGAGATTGGTTTCCTGTGTTCAGAGTACAACGAGTTGGTTTTGCTTGTAAGAATTTTGTGAGAATTGATGATACTAACTAGTTGCCGTCTAGGCGGATATAAATAGGAAGGGTTTGGAAGTAGCCCCTGGGAGCCGGCATTAGCTGGAAGTCGGCAGTTAAGTCAGACTAATGAACTACATCTCTACTTTTTCTTGAAGTATCCTACAAGTGACCGAAGCATTGAGCGAAGACGGCTGTCTATGAAGGTGTGTAGTTTATTCGAAGTGCCCCTCATGACTCACTGCCCAAGTCTCTCATCCATACAGTAGCACTGATTGACTTCACATCGGAGTTGAAAATCCAGATCTTATTTTCATTTTCATGCTGAGCAATGCTGTTGACCTCCACAAAGACCTGAGAGAAATGAAAGCTTGTCTTGCTTTCCCGATGATGCTCGCTGCTTTGATATCCTCGTCAGTTCCGTCCGCCTGCAGTTGAAACGATGCTCGCTGGTTGTCTGGTTGGCTAGCTCGCTGGCTCACTTACTTGCTTCATATTTAAACACTATGTTACTTCATTTCAGTATGGTATAATAATAATAAAGATAATAATAGTAATAATAATAATAGTAACAATAAGGATGATAATATATATCACATTAGGAATTAGAGGGAATTAATTCACATTTTGGCAAATGTCCTTTTCACTACTATTATTACTCCTACTAACTACTACTAATACTTCTACTAATATTCTATTCTTTAAACCTGTAGTAAGTTATATAAAATAATAACGAATAGTTTTTTTTAATATTGTGTATTGATCTGTCTGGGGGATAGAGTTACGTCATTAGCATGCATGCATAGTATACAAGGCCAGGATTAAGAGAGAGAGAGAGACAGACAGACAGAGAGAAAAGACGCGTCTCTCTGAATTTATAAAAATATTAAGTAGCCATTTATCATAATAATGATAATAATAATAATAAGTAGTCGAAGAAGAATGAATAGTAGGAGGGGGAGGAGAAATAGTGAAGGTTACACGAAAAGCGTATGATATTTGTACATTATTATTATTATTATTATTATTATTATTATTATTATTATTATTATTACTCTAATGATGCACTTCTAATCCATTCTTCTATCGACCTGCAGTAATATATATATATATATATATATATATATATATATTGTTAGCATTATGTAGATTATAAGTGGAACTAACGAAAAATCATGACATTAAGATTAATCCCACATCACGATTTGCTGGTGATAGTACTGTTAGCAGTAGTTGGATAACGAAACTACGGAAATTTAATTTTCAAGGGATTTCGCTTGATTGCTTGCAGGACTTCATCATGTGAGCTGACATCAGTTAGAGTACCATTGAAAAACCTGGGAATACTGGATGGCTGTTTCGTCCCAGTTTGGGACTATTCAGCAGCACTCACCTACCATGGGGTTTCGAACCCAGGACCTCCTGGTTGTCAGGCTAGCGAGCTCATAGCCAATTAAACCACTAGGACCGCAATACTCCCAGTTGGTTTTCCAATGGTTCTCTAACTGATATCAGCCTATAATGAAATTCTCCACCCCGAAGAAATTTAATTATCTGAGGTATTTCACATGAGACAGGTTTCAATAGTTCCAATTAGAACTGAACTATTCTACAATGTCGTTTGTTTACGGAAATGCAAATGAATTGTAAACATACACCGAGTGTGACATCACGGCAGGCCAGGACCTCCAGTGATGGAGGATGACATGAAGAAGATTGTGTATGAATATAGAAGGGAAGGAAATGAAAGCTTCTCCAGCCAAAATAAAATAAAAGACACCAGAGAGAACAGGTTGAAACAGAGGTGGGCTTGAATGAAGCCTTCCCTATGGGTATTTCACTTGAAATCAAAGGAAATAACAGTTGCAGAAGACTGCCCCCCCCCTTAAATAGCTTTCTAGTACTCATGATGACATTCCAAGGAGGTCAGTCACACGACGTTTATTTAATTGTTATCATACTGTGACATTGAGAAAAAGCTTGATAATTATGAATAAGTCATGTAGTAAAAAAAAGCTTGTGCAATCAAGTTAAGGTGGCGGGATCTATGTTCAAATAATCCCCCTGATACTTGCATACTTTGGTATATACGTACATATTCTATTCCCTTGTTTTTCCCTTTTTTTCGTGTTTTCATTGGTATGGTGTTCCATTGAATTAGACACTCGACTCGATGCCAGTGAGTGAGTGGATAACGCACTCAGACGACACCTTTTCACCTTCCCTTGCTGAATGACTTAGTTTCAACATAGAGCTTTGTACAGAAGTGTAGCAGTTCAAGTTGTCATATTCTATCTACCCCACAAAGGTAACAAAGAGGGAGAAACAAAAGTAACATGAAGAAATGTGCTACTTTGACATAGTGGTACATATGGAAATGATCCAACGAGCCACATTGACTGGAATTGATATACCTGTAGGAAGGTCGTTTGGCTAGCGGTGAGACTAAAAGCAGTTTTCATTGTAATGTGATTGATTTACTGTATATGACGTATGTGGAGGAAGGGGTCTGTGGACACAGTCTTACTGCTGAAGAATAGGGCAGCAAGATAGCTATGCTGCCTCTCCTCTTTCAGTAATTAGGAGGGAGGGAGTCTAGAAGAGATAGACCCCGAAAATTATAAATCTCGGCTTACTTTATGGTGGTCCGCGCCTGACGGTCAGATCTTAATATAGACAAAACTCTAGAAGCCGCTTTAAACAGGCTGTGTGTGTGTGTGTGTGACTGATTTCAATCAGTTGTCCCCTTCTAGGCTTTACAGTTATGCAACACTAATTAATACACCTTTTAATTGGTGGATGGTGACTAGCAGTGGAATCCAGAATGCTTATTTCGTCGTATTTGGGACTTGTCAACTGGATGTACCTGCATTTCCCAGTGAGTGATGATGTTCCCACTGAGACTCGAACCCAGTGCCCATAGTTTCAAATGCCAAAGCGTTATCCACTAGACCACTTGGGTTACTGACCGAGCACTTCGGTCCAATTAATCGACGGGAAAATCTAAAATTCAATTAATGCTCCTTTTGTTTTGAAGTAGTTGAAGAAAAGAGATTGTCATCTGCGCGAAGGAGAAGGCATCCCCGGCTAGTCAGCATCATATCGGCTCGTGGATATATTGAATAACATCCATGTTAATTGTTTTATAGTTTTACTTCCACAGTGTATATAACATTCATTGTAGTGTATATATATATATATAGTCCGCTATTTTGTGTAATACAATTAAACTGAAATTAATAATAATAACAATATCTAATTATTGTTATTACTAAATGATAAGTATATTATTACTTTGATATGTTTATTATTACTGGAATTATTTATTTAATAGTAATAACAGTAATAATAATAATAATTCAGAGGTTAGTTACAGTTACATGGATGAAGTGGTGAATATATACATAAAGATGAATATACCTTTGATTATAGGATTTTATTATTATTATCACTCCAATACTACAGCAATATTATTTAATGAACTTTGCATGATAGACAGCTTACTGTATGTATATTATATCTGTACTAAATGCAATTTAACACTCATGTATTTATACTTAAGTATGCGTACTTATATATTCAAAGATTATACATAGAAATTCCCCATCAATTGAAATGAGTACAGATTAAGAGACGGAAAGCAGAAGTAGAAGAGGTGTGTGGGGGTGTGTGTCTGTGGGATGGGGGTGTTGTTGTTGTTGTTAAAGTCTACCATCACACTGCTGTAGTGATATACACTGATATTTCTATTTCAAGTATGATCACAGATTGTTATCATCGGTTAGAGAAGCATTGGAAGCCAGCAGGTGGAGTACTCGATGGCCTCAGATGTTTCGTCAGCCTAATTTGGGATTCATCGAAAGTACTCACCTGTCGCTAGAGTTCGAATCCTGGACCTTCCAGTTACAGGGAAAGCTCATAGTGTAACAGCTGGAGACAATCGGTGATATGGCTCAAAATCGTTCTCAATGTCTGGCGAAGATGCATCCACTCCTTGTGACTTATAATACCCAATGAAAGTATATTGTTCTTCATTATTACTATTCCTTTTGTCTCATATCCCTGTTTACTGTCTCTATTTTGCATTTTTTCTACTTTCTTCTCTTTCTTTGTGTGCTACAAGGAGTGGAGTGTGGCGACTTGAACTACTGCAAATCGGTGCATAAATCTATATTGAAAACAGACAAGTATAGTATAACAACAGAGGGTAAGACACAGAATCCAAGGCATATTTTTCATTGATCAAACCGCTATTTATGTCTCTACACTGTTTATATTTGTTAACCAATTAGTGAGCGTGTGATTTCGGTTTACATCAAACGATAAGAAATAGAATGTTCAAATACACACATAATATTCTGTTTCTAACGTCGAATTGAACTTTATGAATATGTGAGAATAATATCTCCTTGGAAGACACATTGTCTGTATCACACCACCACCACCACAATTGACTATTTATTCAGCCACTGGTAGATGACCCGACTTAATGGCCCGTGAATCTCAACTTCTACCACTACGCGAATTTAGAGTATTTTAGATACACAGTAGCGCGAGTATTGTTTGTCTCCACTACCCAACCGAGTGTACTCCACTGGCAGTAGACTTCTCACTAGAACTAACTACCTCTAATCAATTTCATCCTATATCCAATCACTAGCGATTATCCTTTTACGAGTTGATCACGGCTTGATATCAGTTAGAGAACCATTGAAAATCAGGGAGTACTGGACAGCTGCTGTTTCATCAGCCTAGTTTGCGAATCATTGGCAGTACGCACCCACCACCAGGGTTCAAACCCAGGACCTTCCGGTTACAAGTTAAGCTGGCTCGTATACCATTCAGTCAGCCACTGGGACCCACCCGATTCAATGGCCAACCAGTGCATGAATTCTAACTTCTACCAATTCGCGATTTAGCTTGACCCCAACCAATATCGTCGGTGGGACATCCATCCTCACACGTGACATCTGGATGGACCTCACTGGTCACAACTTCTCACTCCATCCTGTAGCAAGTCAGTCACTAGGGAGCATCAGATTAATTTTCTATAGTTTGGTTTGTAAGGGTTAGTTATGTTTTTTCCGAGTTGACCACGGATTGATATCAACTAGGGAACCATTGAAAACCAAGGAGTACTGGACAGCTGCTGTTTCATCGGCCTAGTTTTTGGAAATCATTGGAATCAATGGTTCTTTAGTTGATATCAATCTGTGATCAACTCGAAGAAAACATAACTAACCCTTACAAACCAAACTATAGAAAGCTAGCGATTATCTCAAGTTTGTTTGTTTTCCTCATAGATTGATGTTAGTTAAAGAACCACTGAAATTCACCAAGTATGGAGTACTAGACATCGAGCTATTCAGTCTTACTCCTGGTGGTGGTATTCGAACCCAAGACCTACCGGTTACCAGTAGTAATATGTTTGTAAACTATTCAATATTATAAGATACTAGAACAACAGAGAATGATGAAAATGCATGCCTATAGAGAGAGATGTTTACACATTTATGCATATATATATATATATATATATTCTCCTTCTTAAAGATTGTGTGCATACCTGGTAAATAAGTGTAAATCAGTGTAGCTATTATCCTTCTTTCTGTAATATTTTTTTGTTTTGTTCTTTACTTTTCTGTGTGTTTGTTTGTTCTTTTTAGTGTACCCTTGATGAAAGAATAAATACTCATGTTGATGTATATACAACACATAAAATGTTGATTTCATTATAAAGTGTGTGTATATTTGGGTATAATCAGGATTGGTGGTGTACAAAGAGAGAGAGAGAGATGTTAGAAAACCAGGTCAAATGTGTTTGTTTTGCCGGGGGGGGGGAGGGGTATGAATTTTACAAAATAACGAAATACCAACCTTAATGTGTGGTGCGGTGTGGTATGGTGTTCTATATCAGGAGGTATATGATGATTATAGTGGTGGCGATGATGATGATGACGATGGTTAACTGTTTATCGTTAATATTACTATTATTATTATTACTACTATTACCACTGATAGTACAACTAATGTTCTGTTATTGTTTTTATGATTATCGTTATTATTATTGTCCTCAGCTGACCTGCATACATATACACTGGTATCTCTGTTCACCCCATCTCTCTATGTCGCTTGCTCACTCTCTCTGAATGTTTCATTCCTTATATTTTTGTGTATAATATTATTAACATTTATATAAGGTAGGTAGGTGTATAAAGTATCCTTTCACAGGATAATATGATAATGATAATGGTTGTTGATCCCGTGTATTGTGTGTGAGTGTGTGTGCGCGTGCGGAGTACATATTTGTGTATATAGGTTTATACAATATTGCTTATATTATTTAGGTGTTTATATTTACTTGTTTATTTATTTCTCTATTTGTTTATGTGTTTTGCTTAGTAGTTTGTTATGCCCCTCTCTCTCTCTCTATTCAACCCCAATTGTGTTTATTTATTCTTATTTGTTCTTTAGTTTAGATAAGGTTTGCACTTTTAATTGAAACAACACAACACTACGATGATGATGTTGTTGATTTTATAATCATTCTGCTAGTAGTTTAGTTTATAGTCATTATTATTATTATTGTACTATTTGTGAGGGCATTAATAATAATAGTAGTAATAATAATAATTTTCAACTATTGGTTTTCTTTTTGTAGGGAATTTTGTTTGTTTGTTTGTTTGTTTGTTTGGAGGATTTCATCGGTTGGAGCTGAAATCGGTTAGAGAGAGAGAACTATTGGAAAACCAGGAGTAGAGTACTGTCAGACAACTGTTTCATCAGTACACACCCACCACTAGTGGGGTTCGAATCCAGCACCCTTTGGTTGTAAGGTTAGTGAGCCACTGGGACTCGATCCAATGCCTAGTCCATGAATTCTTCTAACTTCTGCCAATTTATGATGCATATATAGTGCGCGACCACTTCGTGCAATGCCTTCTTCGATGAGTATCACTGCATCACCTTCAACCTGCTGTACCTACCCTACTAGAATCCCAGGTCATTCCCAGTGACTGTTTAAGGGTCTACTAGCTCGCTAGCCTTGTAACCAGCGGGTTCTGGGTTCGAACCGTGTCAGTGGGTGGTGCGTACTGATGAGGAGTCCCAAACTAGGCTGACGAAACAGCCAGCTGTCCAGCACTCCCTGTTGGTTTTCCAGTGGCTCTCTAACCGATGTCAGCTCATGATGAAATCCTCCAACCAAGTAATTCTTAGTATTATTATTTGAATAAATGAGGAAACGTGACGTGATCTATTATGATAGTGATTATGATTATTATTCGTGGGTCGGTGGTGATGGTCATCACCCAAGGAATGTGGTGGGGTCTAGGTTCAATTGCCAGCTGGCTGACTAACTGACAGATTCACTTCTAGACCCCGTTTAACTTCTGTAGTCAGACAGAAAGTGGCAAGGTTAGGTATGAAAACTTGTTATATATACCCTAGTATTGTTGTTATTAATATTATTGTTCCCTTCGGTTCTGAATGCAACTTTTTCCTGTTTTCTGAGGTCCCCTTTAGTTGACCCCACGAATATTGCCCACAGTACATCTCCTCCTCCTCCTCATACGATCTCTTCTATGTCACCCACAAAGTGGCACTCCACTCGTCGTTTTCCATTCTGGCTTCAATTAAGTGGCACGGCCAGGAGCCCGATGTTACGTGATGGTCTCCTCATTGTGTGTGTGTGTGTGTGTGTCCAATCCAACTGCATTTTCTTCCACATATTTGCTGAGCATTCAGGTTCTTGATTAGTTTGTCTCGAGAGTTTCTTCTTGCTGATTCTTTCTGATCATCTGATCTTCAGCACGAAATCAGCGAAGGTGAAGGGAGGGGCACTTGTTTGCAAAAGTCGACAGTAGTAGGTTGTTGGAAATGCTTTTCGTGACACGTTCACCAAATTTCTAACCAATATAGAAGAACTGACTGACTTAACATTAGTGTTGGAAAGTTTGATCACGGATTGATAAAAGTTAGAGAGAATTATTGAAAGCCATCAGGTGAAGTGCTAGACAGATGTGTTCACCGGAAACCTGGACTCTTCAGAAGAACGCATCTGTAATTCCACCGCGAGGGGGGGGGTCCTTGATCATTCTGCCACTCAAATGGAATCGAATGACCATTGAATTTTAATTTCTGTGAATTCGAGATTTTCAGCGCTATCCTGCAAACTAACACTTGAGAATCAATCTAATGCTCACTAGTGACTGGCAACAGGATGGAGTTGCCTTGAGTTCTAGTGAGAAGTCTGGGACCAGTGGAGTCGACCAGGTCTGGTGTGAGAACAATAAGTCACCGAAGACATTGACTGGTGGTGGCAGCTCTAAAAATCTTGAATTCACTGAAGTTAGAATTCATAGGTCATTATATTCCATCTCAGTGACTGAGAGTGATCAATGACTTCTAGTGGTAACTAGAAGGTGCTGGGTTCGAATCTTAGTGAGTGAATACTCCTGATGAGTCCGAAACTAGAATAAAACAACTGGCTATCCAGTACTCCATCTGCTGGTTTTCCAATGGTTCTTTAGGCGATATCAATTCGTGATCAGACTTGATGAAATCAATTTAGTCTTGGTTGGTTTGCTACTTACCAGAGTTCATTGTTTTCCGTATCCTTTTTGGTTGGTCCTCTAATCTTCACTATCTAGCATAGGGTGCATGTGTTTGTTACTCATAGAAGTCTGCATCATCCCGGTGACGATTATACCACACCACATCTCTTTTGTTCTTTTTGCTAAGTACTGTACTCTCATAAACAACACTATAATCAGACAGTACTGTCTACTAACTGACTGAGCCGTGCGTTGGTGATTCACTAGTAGCATACTCACCAACCACACCTCACATAGTCTGGAGTTCGACCCCCTAGATGATGCACTTCTTAACCTCGCTTAGCTATTGGTATCAGTAGTAGTGTAGTGGGCCTGGTAAAGGGGGAAAGTTCAACTAACGTGAAGTTAGCAACCCTACCATGCAAATGTGAAACTTCAGAGCTCAATCTTAAAGCCTTATTTAACAAAAAAAAATTATTTAGAAAATCTGTACTGAACGATCTTACTACAACTGGATGATATCTAAACTAGGTTTTTGAAAAATAATTATTATTGGTCTTGGTTACTTGTTTAATCTTTAATTTTCACACTTCTCTTTTTATGTTTGCGATATGATTTTTTTTGGATGAATCAAGGTCATTTTTCTGACCTTGGACTGACGATAGAAACTGTTGGTGTGTGAGATTCTTGTGGACAGAATTTTTGATTTCACCTTGTTGGAATTATATTCTACTTGCTTTTAAGGTACTTCTCTTACAGTTGAATTCGGGTCATCCAGTTGTGTAATATTAGTACTTGGTTTGTACTTAGGATGTTCTGTTGACTGTACACAGCTGCTGTCTAAGGGGACTGTTGAGATGCCGTTTAAATTTTTGATGTTATTTTCGTTAAAGAATAGAACCCCACACATGATTGACTGACTGACTGCTTTCAATGTAAAACTTTGCACAGATGTGCAGTAGTGTTCGTGTTGTCATACTTCCTCCATGTATCACACAAAGCAAAAGAACAGAGTATAGGGGAGATTCAAAAGCGATACACAGAGAAATAATAAACAGAAGTTTGAGCGAGGAAAATAGAGTGGTAACATGCAAGAACAATAGAGTTTTTTATTGGATATTGATAAATCCCAAAGAGTGAATGTATCTGCACCAGCTATTGGGAACGGTGATTTCTATTCATACCATCTCCAGTAATTGTCTCCAGCCGTCATTGGTTCTTAGAATCCCGAGTACGCCAGGACCAGTCTGTCAGGAAAATTGAGAGAAGGTTGAGCGTAAGACTAGCAACCCCACCGCCTGTAAAAAAAAGAGGCGACACTACCACCAATGAAAATTCAAAAGACCGAAGCCTTATGTTCCACTCGTGATAAAAAGGAATGAAAAACAACTAGAGGAAGTCAGTCCCTTAACTTTCTATTTATTTAAGATACACTAACTTCATACAATATGGACACTGAACAGTGTAACACACAAAGCAGAATAGATGATAGTCTTCATTAAATTACATTCCTCATAATACGTGAACCAACGCCAAAGTGGATGGACTACAGAACAATTTTTCACATAGGCAGTCATCCTACAGAGTCTGTCTGTCTGGATTCAACATAGAACTTGGCACCGAAGTGCAGCAGTTCCAGTTGCCACGTTCCGAATAGCACACAAAGGTAGACAAGAAGATGAGTGAAGAGAATCAATAGAGTTTGACAAGTATAAGAGTGAAACAGAATGGGTAATGGTAGAAAGGAATATGAAAGATTACAGAGACTGAATACATCTGCGCTGGCCATTGACAACGATTTTGAGCCATGTCACCTATTGTCTCCACCCATTCCTAGATTCTTAGAGTCCCGAAGGCCCCAACCCGGAAGTCTGAATCTCCCTACCTGACCGACTCAGTTTAACTGTCAAGGATTTCATGGATTGATGAGGCCATGTTTTTGTTTGGCCACCACTGGCTCTTTTCCAACCTTCACCTATATCAGCTAGCAATGCCCGTCGGGGGAGGCGGTGGTTAGGCATGCGCAGCACGTGACCTAGCCATCTTAGTCTATGTAACTTTATAGCCTCGTCGATTGATTTTCCCTGTTTGCCCAACACTCTACGCCTAACGTCAACATTACTTACCTTGTGAAACCACCTAACGTGAGACAGAGATCGCAGACATCTATGATCGAAAGCAGTCAACCTTTTCATGTCTTCAACTCGTATTGGCCATGTTTCAGAGCCATAGAGAAGGACGGAGCGAACTGCTGAGCAGTACACACGTCCCTTGGTTGATGGCCGGATGTCACGCCTACGCCAGAGATGGTGTAAGTCAGCGAAAGCAGCTCGAGCTTTTCGGATCCGTGAGGAGATTTCGTCGCCAATCAGTCAGTTGATGCTGATACGACTTCTGAAATGTGTGAAGTGGTCAACATGTTCTATCACTTCACTCCCTATCACTAAGCTAGGAGTTGACGTAGTCCAGTCCTGTAGCAGCAGGACTGGACCACGTCAGGAAGTCTACACCTCTCTATGTGACTGGTTGGTTGGCTTAGACTAACTGTTATGGTTTCGTTGACTGATGAAGCCGTGTTTTGGTTTAATAATAATAATAGTAAAGCTTTATTTAAGACAGTATGCGAGTATACGGTACAAAAATTTTCAGCGTGTTCAGTTCCAAAGTACTTTTTTCTTCACACAGGATTCACATGTAAAGTAATAATCCTCATTTCGTTGAAGAATTGTACAGCGTTTACTTGGGAGCAAGTTAAATCATCGCGCAAGTTTATGTATAGGTCATTTGATATAACTGGAAGATTAAAACAACGATAAATCCAGATGAAATTAAGCATTTTGGGGGAAAGTAATTTCGGTAACCCAATGATTTAAGCAGGCCGCCTTTATTAACCACCATTAGCCTTCTCTTTTACACAACCGGATCCATCCTACGTCAGCTAACATTACCTATTGTTGACGAAGGCGATGGCTAGGCATGCGTAACACATTTACTGGCCATTCAAACCACTAAGAATTGTCTTATTTCTGCCTTTAGAGCGTTTTGTGACTGCGTGTGTCTCAAAGACTTTTTTTTTAATTAGTTATACAGTAGAATGCGAAAATCGGTCCCCTGCTTTCAAACTACGACGTGTCGACTATAGTCGGCACACCCTCTATCTTCTATTGGGAACGCAAAAGAATAAAAAATCAAAATAAACTGACTGTATGATCCAGATGCAACTGTGACTCTCTCACCATTTGTATTCACACTATTATTTTATACTTCAATATTCAAGTGATTACATAATTATAAGGTAAAAAAAAATTTAAAAAATTTCTCTTTTTATTCGGTATCATCTTCCTCCCAAAGTTTTCTTCTGTTGGCAAAACTCTGTGCGTGCGTGCGTGTGCTAGGGAGCACTCGTGTGAATTCGATTTCGTTCTCAGATTCTTTTCTCAGCCACCGTGGTTTCGTTTGTCTTTTGTGTTTTTCCATTACTTTCCCACTAGTTATTCTCTTCTTTTATCGTGTTTACCTATCGTGGAGGTAGTATGGTGTAAAGTGTGGCTTAAATGTAGTTCACCCAGTATATACCTAAATGTTTATATGCGTATGTATATAAACTCAAGATCAGCTGATCGGAATATATATTTATATGCATATATATCTTATGTTGTGCTATGTTATATTGCCATGCTATACTATATATAATATACGATTACAATCATGTGATAACGATTGTCATTCTACTATTAGGGTTTCTTTTTTTTCAAGTCGTTAGTTAGGTTTATACTTCATTTGTTTGTTAGTTGTGTGTGTGTGTGTGTGTGCACCTGTATGTGTACAATGTAGTGTCTTGTTTACTTACCCTATTTTTTCTCTTTTTCTAATTCTCCTCGTTGTTCTATTAACATTCTATTCTATTCTGGGCTGGGGATCTTTTCTGTTTACTTTCAGTCTCTTTTATTATGTAATCTGATGAGTACATACGCCCGCCCTCTCTCTCCCACACACACGTACACACACACCTCCACATACATCCACTCAGCTGGTTTATTATTGTTATTGTTGATGATGATCTTAATGATCTGATTGTTTAAGGTGTATTTGTTATTACCATTATTATTTATGTATAATTTGGTATACATTACATATGAGTGTACAATGTTAATTCATTATTGTTATTATTATTATTATTACCATTATTATTTGTAATACTTAAACTTCATTCTTCAACTAAATTCACTTGAACTGCTTACGATCATTATTATCGGCATTAGTATTATTCTTATTCTTATGTGAGTGTGTTTATGTCCTTGTTTGGAACACTGGCGTTTCTGAGTATTTGTGGAGAGGGAGGGGGGTGGTGATATGGTGTTTTTGGGTGCAATACAGTGCCAATAATGCACTTTTAATTTAAGCAGTCAGAATGAGTGCGTTGTTATTGTTGTTTTTTTACTACGCCCTAGGTTTTGTGTTTTTCCTCTTTCTATTTGTTGTTTTATTGTTTATTATCGTGTTGTGTGTGTGTGTGTGTATGTGTGCCTTCAATAATCTGATCTAAAGACATTTTTCCTTTTTCTTCTGTTTTTTTCTATTGTTGATTTTCTCTCTTTTGTGTTCTTGGTTCCAACATTGGGTATATAAATATTGATATTGTTAATTGTTGGTTGTGTGTTTTTTGGGGCACGGTATTTATTTGAGGGAATGTCTCTTTTCATGTGTGGGTGTGTGGGGTGGATGAAATGAGTTTGAGCCACTTAGGAAGGTGTATGTATATAAGCTGCCTAGTTAGAGCGCTCGGGATGTTAAGAATCACCAATGACTGGAGTCTTTTGGTGGTGATGCCAAGTAGTGTCTCCAACTTTGCTCTCATTTGATTTGTAGTGAAGGTATCCCTTATGGTTGTGTCCTTTAGTTTCTGAAATGTTGAACTTGAATTACAGCGGGTTGTTTCCAGTGGTTCTGAAGGATTTCAGGTTCACTTCGAAGGTTTCTTGAACTAGATGATGGTCTGACTTCGACTTTGTATCCAGCAGGGCTGGCTACGTCTCCACTTCCTTGAGCAACATTGAGGGGAAGTCTGTTTGTTTTGTGGTATATCCGTCAGGCGAAATCCATGTTCCCTTGTGTTCGTACACGCTGCCTCCAATCCCCAAGTCATTGAAAGCTTAGAAGTCTGAGAAGAGTTCTCCGTTCTCATTCATTGGTCGAGCCAGAGACCCTCGTTCTATGATGAGTTCTCTTCCTGTATTATCTGCTCCCAGCTAGCTCGGCTGGCATTCATATCGCCTATAAGGATTTTGATTTCGCCATTTGGGATGTTGTCCATTAATGTTAGTGGTTATCTGTAAAAATCCTCCTTCTTCTCTTGTTAAGCGTTGTTTGTAGAGAGAGTGGTAAGTTGAACTGGTGCAGCACTTCTGTGCAAAGTTCTATGTTGATACTCAGTCGGCCATTCAACCACTGGACGTTAAATGAACACTAACGAAAGGCGTCCATCTTCTCTAAACGATGTAAAAGCTACTGACAGTCTACCTTCACAAACGAAACCTTAATATTTAGAAAAAAATCTTACAATTAACTGGCCTCATTATTCCTGACTTCAAAAATGCTTAATCTCTATTAGTTTTGAAATCTCCTTCCTCCTGGCCAAGTTGCACATTGTCATATCTCTTTAACTTTCTACTGTATGTTAAAGGGCTAGGATACTGCCCGGACTTCAAGACTGAAGTACACACCCTCCGAGTCTTTGAATTGAAGTCTGGTTCACCACAAGGCTGTGAAACTGTCTTCCTGTGGTTTCTGTAGTGACCAAAACAGGTTAATACGTCTATGTACACAGCATAAGTTTGGAATCAGGGTTTCTCAACTCCTCTAGGTAGACAATGCATGTCCGCCACCAGTCCGGTTGTAAGTGCCAAATGTTCGAATTAGCCGTCTCACTTTCGTGAGGAACACCTTCGACGTGCAAGAAGGCAGTGAATAGGGCTCACCTGACAGAGGCTGTGAACACATGGTCATATATAAAAGCATTTCTAGAGGAAGACCGAAGTCTACCAACAACGTCGGATGTATCACTTCGTTTATCATTATGATTAATTATTCCCTTGGGTTCCAAGTGGAATATACGGCTTCAACAGAACATCTCCACATTATCCTGTTCTCTGCAGTCCTTTTTAGCTGCTTCCACGAATTCCCATAAACTTCCATCTCCTTCATGTCACTTTCAGACGCGCAACTGTCTGTTTCCCATTCGGATTCCACTCGAGGTTATGGCGGGCACGCGATGTTATTCGACGGTCTCCTCAGCATTTGTCCGATCCATCTTTATTTTCTTCGGTATACTTTTTTCGAGAAATAGGTTCTTGATTGGTTCGTCCCCAGGGTTTCTTGTTTCTAATTCTTTCTGAATGACCATTGGATCTTCAGTATGGAGGCAGCGAAGGGGGCAGTTGTTGATAAAAGTCTGCAGTAGCCTGTTTTGACGCGTTCTCCAAGTTTCCCACCCATATAGAAGGACTAGCTGATTTGACATTTGTGTTGAAAATCTGAATTTTGTTGTTTTTTGCGGGTGCAAAAGATTTCTAAATTGGTTTCACAGGGATGAAGACGTCTCTCTCAGCTAACATTGTACGTTGGTCGAGGAAGGCGATGACTAGGCATACGTAACACATTTCCTAACCATCTTAGTCGATGTAATTTCACAGCCTCGTTGATTGATTTCCCCTCCTTACCTGGCACTCGAAGCCTAACCTCAATATTGCTCACCTTATTATACCATTTCACAAGGGAGATAGAACGGAGGCACATATGATCAAAGACAGCTAGCCATGTCTTCCACTCTCAGTGGCCATGTCTCACTCGCAGAGCCATAAAGGAGGACGCAGCGGACTGCTTAGACAGCTGCATAAATATCACTTCTCATAGCCTGGTATATACATAAAACACCTGTTCTGACAACTGAATTCAGTTAATAGCATCTAACCGACGATGGCGATGACGACGACGTGTTTCATCGTTATCTCTTTCAATCTGATCTCATTAAAGGACAAGGAAAGATAATAATAATAAGATATTCACTACGACTAAATGCCAGAAAATATAATAACATTCATGAAAAAACAAAACAAACAACAAAAAAACAACTCTGTCCATCTAAACAAAATATTTCTTTCATTCTCCTTTTTTTCCCTCTCTATCTCTCTCTCCCTATTTTTCCAATGTAAATATACATCATTTTGACATGTATGTGATTCAAAGTTCCCTCCCCTCTTTTTATCTAAGCAAATAAACAAGTACAAACTTTATTATTATTGAACAATTGAACGTGTCTACTAGGATATTCAGTGTTTATTTAAATGATGATTTCTTTTTTGGGGGTTTGAAGAAAAAAGAAGTACTGGAAATAATAATCAATAAACTTTTAGGAATCAAATTTCTGTTTGTTTATTTATTTATCTATTGTGTTTCTTTTTCTCTATTGAAATACTTTTTTTTAGTTTAAATCTTGTTGTTCTAGATTACAGCTTAAAATGTCATTTGTGTTCCATATTCGAACACGGATTACTGGACGGTCAGCTGTTTTTGGTCCTAGTTCGGGACTACTTTTCATAATTACACCTCCCCATGACCGTGCTACCAGGGATCGAACTCAGGACTTGAGGATTGCGAGGTGTACTTGTTGACCATATAGCCATTGTGACTAAATCCAGTGGTCATTGAGACCCGTCCCAGTAGATTTGATTCTTTTCGGTGGAGGATAATGGGTTCGTACTGATGAAGAGTCGCAAACTAGAGTGAATGGCTCTGTCCAGTACTCCTTCCAGGATTTTAATGGTTCCCTAATTGTTATCAATCTACGACTAGACTTGAGACGAATCTAATCCCTACAGACATGCTTAAGACTGTTAGATGGTTGGATGTTAATCAGTAGGAAATCCTGTACTTGAGTGTTGTGCTTGTTGTAGTAGTCGTTAACAAGGCGCATCTGTAACCTTGGAGGAATTCATTTCCCCTCTACAGTAGCGCCAAGGACCAATCAGTATGTCCTTTGCAGTCCTACAGAAGGTCAATTGTAAACCTGAAACGCTCATTGGTGGTGACGTCTCTGACTGCAGCACTGGGCGACTCAGGTTCGAATCCCAGGGAGAGAGGATATGAGTTCCTTCAAGGTGTCTACAAGCATGAAATCTGAGTTCAGGTTTTCTTTCTAACTGCCCACAACCATCTAATAACATGAATGCAGAGTACACGCTGATGGCGAGCTTACAAGTGTCATGATGGTCACATTGGGAACTTGACCGAGAGAATTCACTCAGCACTAAACTAAGGCCTAGACACACGACAGTGGTTACTTCCTATGGATCACAGTCACAATGTACCTCAATGACTTTTAGTTAGTTTTAAGCCGTTTTATTGAGACTTTAAAGCTGCAATTTTTGCGATGTGTGTTTAGAGCTGAAAACCGTGTCTAACACCCAGGTTGTTTTATTATTATTGTTAAAACACGAAGAGATGCACCACACAAACTCTCATAGTCTGTACGAGGGCTTGGAGACTACTGGATCGTCCATGCAGACCGAAATAGTTGGTTGGTTGTCATAAAAAACACCCCCACACCCTGCTAGCCTTTAACTTTGAAATCTATTCCACAAAGTACTGGAACAGCGGCATCAGATAGGAGCTAAGTTCCCAAAACACGTGTTGTACGTCATTCGATCCATGTGGATTCTAAAACCCATACAAAAGCACAACATAGGTTTGAAGTTAGAGTTTTCCAGCGTCCCTTTAGGTAGGTAGACTTGCATGTCCACCAGCTAGTCACGCAGTTTGATTGCAAGCGCCAGAGGTTCGCATTCACCCTTTCTTTTTTGTCAGGAACACCCCTTAGTTGTACACTAGTTACGCAATATATCTATGGCCTTCATTTAGGCACTAGGCAATAATAGTTACTGTCATGTTTCTAGTCCTTGGTGGTGCTGCAGACCGGATTCTATCAGTCAGCCACGTTTGCAATGTGACCACCATGCTATTAGGTGGCTCACTATCACACAATGTACTGTCAATTATTGTCGCTATTCGTTAGTTAGAGGTAATCAGCTTCAGGGGAAGCCCACTGCCTAGACCACCTAGATTTCGTGTTTGTCAACCAATCACCAGCAGTCAGCAAGGCATGTATGTATCTGCCATCTGTAATGAAGTTCGAACCCCACGTCACCGAATGCTGCAGATATACACATGCCTTGCTGTCTGCTGATGAGTGCCAACAAAAGCACGAAATCTAGAGATTGTCAAGGCTTCCTGCTGATTGCCTCCAACCATTTAAATATATGCATACATACATATGACCTATTAACTAATTAATTAATTAATTAATTTAAGAAACCTTCTATCGAAATCTTGTTTACCTTTGCGCTTATCTAATACATGCGTGTAAAATAACTAGGCCTAAAAACACAACTATTACTTCATCCAGTATTTCTTTCTTTCTTTCTTGTTTTCCTTTCTCCTTTTGTATGAATACATAGAGAATATGAGTGGTGAAATTGACGGTGTACTGTGGTATGGCCTACTGTGGTTAGGGGTGCTGTGTGATGGTGCACTGCGGAGCAGGGCAGATTGGGGGAGAGGGCTGGGGATAAGACAGTGTAGTACTAGTAAATATCTAAAGAGAATAATAATAGTGGTAAATAGCAAAAGCAAAAACCAGTTGTCGGTATTTCCTGCTTATTCTTATTGTTTATTTGGTGGCTTTGTTGTTTTTGGCTTTATAGAGGTCAGCCAGTATAATAATACACATATTTATTCATTTGTAAAACCAACTTTTACTTTCCTTCTTCTTCTTTTTCTTCTCTCGACAACAACTCTTTTTTCTATTTTATTTATTTATTTATTTCCAGGTTTGTGTTGTTCTTTTAGTGTGCGTGTGTGTGTGTACGTGCGTTGACTAGATCAATCTTGTTGTTGATGTGGGTCATATTAACCATAATAGAGTAGTAATAATAATAATAACAATAATAATGGTCATGATTATTATGATGATGTGGAGAAGATGACCTTGTCCTTAATTTGTTCTTTTATCCATAGTATTATCATTATTATTGTTTTATTTATTTATTTGGCCTTTTGTTTGTTTATACGTCTACAATACATACATGCACAAATTACGTACAATATATCCTGATCTTTTTTTTGGCGTGTTTGTGCTGTGTGTGCGTGAGTGCTTGTCTCTGTGTGCGCTGACCTGATTTCGGAAATAAGTGTGTCCCTCTCCAATGTGTGCATATATATGTGTATATACACCCATATACGGCGTGCACACTTGCGCATGTATTTCTTAAAAGTTCGTTCACAATACATAACCTATATGAATGAGTTCTTGTCTCCCCCCACCACTCTTTTGTGTATATTATTTTTATTATTACCATTGTTATTGTTATCGTTATTTTGTTGTTGTAGTTGTTGTTGATGTTGATGATGTTGTTGAGGAGAGGACGAAGAAGATTTTTGTCCTATTTTATTTATTTATATATGAAAATGTCAATTGTTTTTCGTTTATTTTTTGTTTATTTTTGTGTTAAGGTGATTGTTTGTTTATCTGTTGTTGTCGTTTTTGCTTATTTTTTCTTTCAAAGTACATTCTATAGATAGGTTCAAAAGAACGTGTGTGTGTGTGTGCATGTGTGTGTAAACATCATTTGCATGTCCTGTCTCCTGTGTAATATGCTTTACAATAATAGAGGATCTAGGTCTCCTGTTCACAGTATTAATGGTTTCCGCGGGGGGGGGGATTCTCTTTGCTTCTGAAGCTGTTTTAGGAATATGCTCTGAACCTAGAGCCCTTACTTGTAGAGATCTATGAGTCCTCCTCTTGTGGCCACAGTGGGATGTGACAACATTTTTCACATGTTCTAAGGGCTTAGATGGATGTGTAGGCTTCACTTTCTCAATTATTATGATCTTAGCTGCATAAAAAGTCTTTTTAACCACAGCAACGTTCAATCTTTGTCTAGTTGTCAAGCTGCCATGATCACCCATATTGGATAGTTAGTTGTACTCCATCTTTCTTAGTGCGGTGAGTTGGAGAATGGGTCTTGGTGTTCCGCTGATTACTTTATATCTCCTGATGAACACTTGTCTGGATAATTGTTATCAACTAGAGTTTACGTCAATTTTCTTTCCTCCTCGTTGCATATTCGTTGGATTTTTTACTAAAGTGGCACCCCTTACTAAGGCTCTTTTATACCGAACACGACAGAAACTGTGATAATTAAGATATTGTCCTCTCCAGGTAGCTTTTCTATAAATAGATTGTTTTATCGATCTATTCATCCATTCTTTAAGACTGTAGAAAAATAAAGTCTCCAAGAAATGGTAATGTTTGGCCGTGAAGGAGGAGTGCCAAGAAAATGACATCCCAGTAATCAAAAGCACCCTATCCGAATTCACTGAGTCCTGGTTGACATGTTAACAGGATATAGTCTTGTTGAATTAGAGTATGCAGATGATATAGTCCTTCAAGGTGAAGACGCTGATTAATTTCAGAGTCTTCTGAAAATCTATTGCAGAAATCTTCGAATGTTTGGCATGGGGTTTTGCTCCTGTCAAATGTAAGGTGATGATGCTACAGGACTAGTCTCTACATCGACTCCTGACTTAAAGATAGGAATGGAGTGAAGTGGTAGAATGTGTTGACCACTTCACTTATTTGGGTGGTTGATATCTGACGAAATCTCATCATAGATACAAAAGGCTCGTCTGACGTTTGTTAACATACGCTATATCTCTGACATAGAGGTGATAACCGACTATTGACCAAAAGAGGTGTATACTGTGCACTAATTCCTCGTGTCCTCCTTTGTGTCTGTGGAACACGACCATTGAAAGTAGAAGATATGAAAAGGTTAGCTATCTTTGATCATAAATTGTCTTCGTTCTATCCCCCGTGTTAGGTGTTATAATAAGGTTATGCATCCCTAGCAATCTCCTGCTTTATACGATCAATGTTAACTGACATAGAATTATTCTGAAAAAGCGTTAGAAGTGGTCAAACCAAAAAATATGGAGTCACTTCACGAAATCTTCGACAATTAGTTTGAGCCGACTACATAGCAAGGTGTAGAATACCTGGTTGGGTTCCTCGAGATACTAAGAACCAATGGCTGGGGACAATTAGTGGTGGTATTTCTCGAAATCGCTGACATTTTTCTTTTTGATCTCTCATATTCAATAAAACCCTATTCTTTTTCCCTCACATTTCTGCTTATCGTCCTTTCGAGTCTCTTTTCTCTCTCTCTCTCTCTCTTGTTTTTTACATGAAGTGTGTGGGAAATTGAAGTGCAAAGTTCTATGTTGAAACCAGTCAGTCAGTCAGTCCATCATAAAACTAACTTTTCAGGAGCTGATTTTTAAGGATTTGATTTGTCTTTCAGGTTTGACTCTTATGTGATGCTTGAATAAAGCAAGAACAAAAACAGTGGTTTGTATAGAATAAAACGACGGTACCATCAGTGCTTATTTTATTGGCTTCCCATCACCTCAGCTGCTTACAGGCCAAAGTCATTATTATTAAGTTTATGTACAGAAACAATTTTAACATACGCGTTTAACGACAAAAGACAAGGGTCAGGCGACAGATCGTTTACTAAGAAAATCAACAGATATTTATGTATTTTTATGTACATTATTATTCGTTATTTTAGCAGCGAAACAGCGTCTTCTGATTGGTTGTTTCTCGCTGAAAGTTATTCTGTCATCTCTTTGTGTCTATTTCTTTGAAAGCCAAACCATGTATATATATCTGAGAATCGTATCCGCCCACGCAAAGTCTGCTGTTCTTGTTTTTTTTCCTCCTCATGACCAAGATTTGGAACGTAAACGTTGACGTAAATTGCTGTCCGCCAATGTTGGCTAGCAGACAGCTCTCACCACACGTGCACAGAGTTCATTTTTAAGCGAAAAAAATCAATATATGCATACAATGCTAATAATAATAGTAATTATTATTATAATAATCACTTTATTCCAAACAATAATGATCATACACAACAGAAATTTTCGGTATTACTTAATCAGACGAAAGAGAGGGTGTGAAAAAACCCCAATGTCTGAAACCTGATTTATGTGTGTGTGTGTGTGTGTTCAGAAAGAAGCAGTTATCAGTTTTTCTTTCCTTGTCCTGTCTGGTAACTAACTGGATGTTTTCACATTCTTTTTTTCGTTTGATTACGTAATGCCGAAAGTTTCCATTAGATATGATTATTATTGTCTGAAGTAAAGTATTTATTATTATTATTATTACTAGTATTTTATGCATATATTGATTTTTGATCTAGAAATGAACTGTCTGTGCAAGTATGTTAAAATTATTTCTGTACATAAACTTAATATTATCTTTTCTATGGGCTGTAAGCAGTTGAGCTCTGGTGAGTAGCCAACGAAATAAACAATGATGGTACCATCGTCTTATTCTGCACAAACCGCTGTTTTTGTTCTTGCTTTATTCAAATTCATTAGTGGGGAATAAATGTATGTGGTGATATTTCGTCTTTGGCCCCTTTGAGAGAAATGCACAACATTCGGTTGTTGAAAGCGCCAATTATAAACAAAAAGGTATAGGAGTACATTTTTTAACTGAAGGACATAATAATAACTGAATAATTTTGAAGGCTTCTCAGGTCTTTCTAGTTTTATTTCTCAGGCAGCGGTAGTTTGTACTAAAAATCCCACGGAAAGTTATCTCATGTATATTGGGGATACCTTGCTAAACAACAGTTTGGTTGATGTTTCTTTCAAGTTTAGTAGAAACTGGCGGACCAGGATGTTGTAGACATTTTAGATGTTAGTCTGGCTGTCAAACGTCGGGTATACAATGCTTCAGTGCGGGCTGTCTTGCTCTACACCAGGCCTGTGGAACCTGGCCTCTCCAAGCTGAGAATGTACGGCGACTCTGCGTTTTCGATCATCACTGCCTCTGCAGGATTGCTTGCCTTTATATGGATGGCATCATCGTGTGAGTAATTCTGAGGTTCGGCAACGTGTGTTTGAACACAGTGGAGATCGCCATTCTTTGAGTGTCGTCATCTGGAAACATCGGCTCCAGTGGCTTGGACATGTGCTGCGAATGTCATCCCAGAGGCTTCCGTACAGGTCTTTGTTCGCTAGCCAGCCCTGGGGCGGGATGGAAAAGGTGGAGAGGTGGTTAGTCCATGACGTGACATCGTGGGATGAAGGATCTTTGTGATAAATTAGCATCGGTTGTTGTGTCACGGCTCCCTGGTTGGGGTCCGAGAGATAGCTCGAAACGTTATCGGATATGGCTAAGAATCTTAATCAATGGCGAATGTGTTGCAATTTCCTTCTTTCTTTCCTTCCGATGATAGTTAACGAATACTGTTTGAACCTGTTAAGCATGACTGTTTTCCTTCCAGATGAAGTTCTTTATCCGTTCTCTACTTATATATACTTTTTTTAAACTGTTGATCTATGTTGTTTTATTATTATTGGTGCCACATTGTGCCAAGTTTTTTCTGCATTTAAATAAATGAAACATTTTAGACATTTGCGATAAAGAAAGCATTAGGCGTGAAACTTATAACTTATTATTAAATAGTCGGTAGAACATCTGGATGTTGTCTTTCCAACTCATATCATTTATAGGTACAGCGTTTTCTTTCTTTCTTTTCCTTTCCTCTCTCTTTTTTGTCTTTGTTATGTGCCGTTTTGTTTCTCTCTTCCTTACAAACTCTACTTCAAACATTCCTCTTCGTTCTTTCACACTTCGTATATCTCGACCTTTTTGTTACCGCTTACGCCAGTAAATATTCTAGCATCTACTTTTCTAACACCTTCAAACATTCTGTTCAATTTTTGGCTTTGCTACCGATATGCTAATATGTTGTTGTCAAAAACTAACTGAGATTACCCATAATCTATGCAATACTGTAGTGAAATGCTGAGAATTCCTTTTTGTATCACAAGTACTGTTTTGGAATAAAACAAATTATTATTATTATTATTTAAATACCCGAGAGAGTAGAAAACACCATTAGTGGTGATATTTCAATAGATTAAAACGAACTGAACACACGGGGGAGGAATTGTATGCGATATAATGATGAAGTACTTTGGTAGTCATGCGTCGGTAGCATAGCGGTTAGGACGCTCGCCAGTCATGCCGCATGTGGTCCGGGGTTCGATCCCCGGCCACTGGACGCACTCCTTTACCTCGCTAAGCCAGAAATAATGCTGGTAAAGAGGAAAGGTTGGGCATGAGACTATCAACCCCATCATGTAAAAAAATTAACACTGCTACAGAAACTTCAAGCCACTAGCTTGAAGCCCTATGTTCCACTGGGGAACGTGAAGGAAAAGGAAATTTTGGTAGTGTGTTAAGAAAGTTTTAAAAAGCCCGCCTTATCTAGCAGACTTATTGATATTCATTCCCTTTTCCGTTTCTTAATATTTATTTAGTGTATTTTTTGTGCTATTTTTATCAGACTACTTATTTTATCATTTTCTCTCTCTCTTTCTCTCTTTGATTGACCGACAGATTATCATCATCATCATCACAGCAACAATCTCGTTCCACTATACTGTCACGTGATAGAGATACAGCTGCACTGCTGACAAGTAATAATTCCAGTGTAAGCCGCCTACACTTCAAAAAACAATCATTGAATGGCACTGCATTGAATTCTTCGGATAATAAAATTTCACGTAGCTTAATGAAACTACCTGAAATCCCTTCAGATTTAAACAATAATAATAATAAAAATACACCAACAATCTTGTCTATGCCTAATTTCAACAACTGGGATTTTAAGAATTCTGATTGGTTGAAATTGTCTAGTGTTGCAAATACCTTGTTATCGGCGTCGTCTTCACCACCAACAGCAACAACAACAACACCAGCTACAATTAAGACACCACTTCAAGGATTATGGGAGTTATCAGAAGCAGAATTTCACAGAAAGAGTTTATCTTATGTAGCACAAATGATCAAAGCGAATAATCAGAATT
Organism: Trichobilharzia regenti; assembly: GCA_944472135.2. NCBI lineage: Eukaryota > Metazoa > Platyhelminthes > Trematoda > Strigeidida > Schistosomatidae > Trichobilharzia > Trichobilharzia regenti. Next base: position 44,244,325 of record OX235267.1, read on the forward strand.
TAAGTAATAGTAATAATGATAATAATAATCCTACAATGTCATTTATGAATAAAACTAAAACTGATTTAGAGGTAAGAGTTTATTTATTTAGTACTTTTTTCCTATACTTTTGCGTTTAATAGTTACTTCCAAGTATTGATTTGTAAGGATTTCATCAGGAGCTGACATCAGTTAGAGAACCATTGGAAAACCAACTGGGAGTACTACTGCCAGACAGCTGTTTCGTCAGCCTAGTTTGGGACTCTTCATCAGTACACACCCACCACCAGAGGGGTTCGAACCCAACACTTTCTGGTGACAAGACGAGAGAGCTTGCAGACCATTAAACAGCCACTGGGAGCCAATCCAATGGCCAGTCTATGAATTGCAACTTCTGTCAATTCATGATACATACGTAGCGCGACCAATTCGCTCAATATTTTCTTCAATGGGTTACTGCCTCACCTTCAACCTGCTGTACCCTACTGGTCACGTTTTCCTACTAGATTAGATAGGCAGATAGGGGATAAGCAGGAAGAAAGTCTAACGCGGGAACCTGTCGTCCAGTAAACACGCCAAAGGAGATAAAGATTGACTGGACACATACACACTGAGGAGAGACTGTTGAATGACATCATGCTGAAAACCCTCGAGTGGAACCGAATGGGAAACGACGATTTAAGCGTAGATCATCGCGTGACACAGAGGAGATGAGAGAGCTTATGGTCATCAGTCGTGGAGCCAGCTAAAGAGAACAGGATGAAATGGAAATGTGCTGTTGGAGCGTTATGTTCCACTCGGAATCCGAGGGAATAATTATGTATATATAATAGTGGGGATGTTTTAACCCTTCAATGTCTTCACGAAATGTCGAACAATTCTCGGGTGCTCCATCACCTGATTATTGCCTTGTCTATCATCATTGTGTATACCTGTCTCTTTTAGGTGTTGATTGGCATAGTAGTAGTAGTAGTAGTAAAGTAACAAAAAAAGGCAAGACACGGAAGCCAAGGTCTATTTTTCATTAATCAAACCGCTGTTTATGTACATACAGTTTGTATTCGTTAACCACCAATCACTGAGCGTGGGATTTTCGTTTACATCAAACGACATAAAATAGAATGTTCAAGTATACATAGTATTCTGTTGTTAACGCAATAATGAACTGTGAGAATAATATTCCATTGGAACACATTGTCTATATTCCACCACCGCGCTCGTCCCCCCGTCAAAGACTGTCGACTGAAGTCAGTTCAGTCTTCTTGGTGCTGGCGGCTTTATTCGCCTGTCCTTCTGTATCCACTTCTGGAGCTCGCTGATGTTCATCCGCTTCTCTTTGTTTGTATTACTGATTGCATATACGTGACGCCGTCTCACGGTGACCATGTATGGTCCTTCCCACTTTGGAAGCAGTTTGCATAACCCTGGCGCGTATTCACCGGTGTTTCGTTTCAACTATCCTATGCTGCCTTCGTTCGACCTACCAGCAGCGTTCCAAGTAACAGCCTCGTCACTGACGGATCTTGAACGCCACTCAACTGCGCAACAGCCTCGAAGTCCTGTCAGAAGATCCATATGTCTCCATCGAAAAAACTGCAGGACATAAGCTTCCCATTTTCTAGCAGGCAGAGACACCAAATGTAACAGCGGATGGCAAGATACGGAAGCCAAGGCATATTTTTCATTGATCAAACCGCTGTTTATATCTCTACAGTTTATGTTAGTTAACCAATTAACTGAGCACGTGATTTTCGTTTACATCAAACGACATGAAATAGATTGTTCAAATATATATCTAGTATTCTATTGTTAACGCAGTAATGAACTGTGAGAATAATATTCCGTTGGAAGACACCAGCACCCCAGTATTTGTAATAGCTCGAAATGATTCATCTGTAGGTTAATTTGCCTGTAGACAAATCCTTTCCAGATTACTGTTGTTTCACTTTTACCAACTTATTTAACTTATTCTTGTTTTAAATCTATATTTTTCCAGCATGAAAGTGACCACCATCATCCCCTGCCTAATGATAGTCCAACTGATTTAAGCACCGCCGTCGCCGACACCACCAATGCAACAGTAAACAACACCAGGAATACAATAGAATCTACACAAACTCGTAAACATCGATATTCATCCGATGAGCTGTTATTGACAAGAACAACATCAACAACACCATCACCTAGAACATCACTATTAAGTGCATCATTATCACCACCATTTTGGGCATCTAAATGTTCACGATCATTCGATGATAAACAACCACAACCACCACCCCAACAACACCAACAGCACTATGATGAAACCATAAAGAATCCTTTTTATACAACAAGTTCAGCTTTTTAAACACAAATGATGCAATCCTAGAGTTTATTAATATTATTACTAATATCCTTAACATTATGATTATTACTCTACCACTATTGTTCTTCTTCCCCACCCCCACCGTTTTGTCCCAATGGATGGATACACGCATACACGCACACATCTACATATGTTCATACTTGATACGATATTAATTGGCTTCTTTTAAAAAGAGAGGGACAATATGATGGTGATGATGTTGGTGAGAGACCACACAGATCAAATTATGTTTTGCTCAAATAGCTAACTAGCTAACTAACTATAAACGCTTCCTTTGACATACATACACACCCACACAACTTGATACATAAACGCACACATACGTGTGTGTATATATATATATGTATGTATGTATATGCTGCAGTGAAGCAAGCACCGCTATGAAGCACTAGAGTTACATATTACTATTATTATTATTACTACTATTTCTCCTATGTACAAGAACCGTGCATTATTATTATTATTACTACCATTATTTCTTCATTGAAAGAATAAAATATTTTATAGAAAATAAGGCTTTATTATTATTATTTACTAGCATTCTGCCTTTTATTTAAAAAAATTATATCTATATAAATATTTTACAGTATTATGAAGGATCAATAGATAGCGATGAAGATGATAATAATGGACAATGAATGATAAATGACGATTATTCATGCTAATTCATACATACATACAAAAGGCAAGAGGAGAAGAAAAAAAAAAGGAAGAGTGATAATTGGAATTGTGTCGTCGCCACTTTTCCTTTCTTTTTCATACAGGATTGAAATTTATACGTTTCGCTGTAAATCCACCTGGTCCAACAAGCGTTACTGTCCTTGGGGCCCCGGTTGCTGAGGTGACAGTAAATGCCGGTGTATTTGTAATAAATGCTGATGTGGGTGTACCACCACCACCGACACCAGTCGCAACAATACTACCAAGTGGACGTTTAAGACCCATTGTTAAATTAGCCATTGATGCACGACGTTCAGCTGAACTAATCATCAGGTTAACATCTTGTAAATCTTTACCAGTACTACGACCAATAGTGAATATGACTTTTTTCGGGGATAAATTCACTTGTTGTTTTACTGGACTGATAAAGATATTACGATTACTGGCTAAACGTCTAAGAAAAAAAATGCAAAGAATAAAAAAAAACGTGATCAGGAGTATTTTTATTTTAATCCAAATATATATATATAGAAAAAAATAGAACAGTTGCCAATTAATGTCTAGAAAGAGTGAGACGTGTCCTAAGCTGAGTAATCACTAATGACATAATCATTATAACCATTAGGTGAGGACGCTGAAAAAATGCAGAGTCTTCTAAACACATTGAGCTGCATGCGATTCGCTCCCACCAAATGTAAGATGATGCTACAGGACTGAACTACACTGACCCTCTATCTTCTATTGGGAACGCAAAAGAATAAAAAATCAAAATAAACTGACTGTATGATCCAGATGCAACTGTGACTCTCTCACCATTTGTATTCACACTATTATTTTATACTTCAATATTCAAGTGATTACATAATTATAAGGTAAAAAAAAATTTAAAAAATTTCTCTTTTTATTCGGTATCATCTTCCTCCCAAAGTTTTCTTCTGTTGGCAAAACTCTGTGCGTGCGTGCGTGTGCTAGGGAGCACTCGTGTGAATTCGATTTCGTTCTCAGATTCTTTTCTCAGCCACCGTGGTTTCGTTTGTCTTTTGTGTTTTTCCATTACTTTCCCACTAGTTATTCTCTTCTTTTATCGTGTTTACCTATCGTGGAGGTAGTATGGTGTAAAGTGTGGCTTAAATGTAGTTCACCCAGTATATACCTAAATGTTTATATGCGTATGTATATAAACTCAAGATCAGCTGATCGGAATATATATTTATATGCATATATATCTTATGTTGTGCTATGTTATATTGCCATGCTATACTATATATAATATACGATTACAATCATGTGATAACGATTGTCATTCTACTATTAGGGTTTCTTTTTTTTCAAGTCGTTAGTTAGGTTTATACTTCATTTGTTTGTTAGTTGTGTGTGTGTGTGTGTGCACCTGTATGTGTACAATGTAGTGTCTTGTTTACTTACCCTATTTTTTCTCTTTTTCTAATTCTCCTCGTTGTTCTATTAACATTCTATTCTATTCTGGGCTGGGGATCTTTTCTGTTTACTTTCAGTCTCTTTTATTATGTAATCTGATGAGTACATACGCCCGCCCTCTCTCTCCCACACACACGTACACACACACCTCCACATACATCCACTCAGCTGGTTTATTATTGTTATTGTTGATGATGATCTTAATGATCTGATTGTTTAAGGTGTATTTGTTATTACCATTATTATTTATGTATAATTTGGTATACATTACATATGAGTGTACAATGTTAATTCATTATTGTTATTATTATTATTATTACCATTATTATTTGTAATACTTAAACTTCATTCTTCAACTAAATTCACTTGAACTGCTTACGATCATTATTATCGGCATTAGTATTATTCTTATTCTTATGTGAGTGTGTTTATGTCCTTGTTCTGGAACACTGGCGTTTCTGAGTATTTGTGGAGAGGGAGGGGGGTGGTGATATGGTGTTTTTGGGTGCAATACAGTGCCAATAATGCACTTTTAATTTAAGCAGTCAGAATGAGTGCGTTGTTATTGTTGTTTTTTTACTACGCCCTAGGTTTTGTGTTTTTCCTCTTTCTATTTGTTGTTTTATTGTTTATTATCGTGTTGTGTGTGTGTGTGTATGTGTGCCTTCAATAATCTGATCTAAAGACATTCTTCCTTTTTCTTCTGTTTTTTTCTATTGTTGATTTTCTCTCTTTTGTGTTCTTGGTTCCAACATTGGGTATATAAATATTGATATTGTTAATTGTTGGTTGTGTGTTTTTTGGGGCACGGTATTTATTTGAGGGAATGTCTCTTTTCATGTGTGGGTGTGTGGGGTGGATGAAATGAGTTTGAGCCACTTAGGAAGGTGTATGTATATAAGCTGCCTAGTTAGAGCGCTCGGGATGTTAAGAATCACCAATGACTGGAGTCTTTTGGTGGTGATGCCAAGTAGTGTCTCCAACTTTGCTCTCATTTGATTTGTAGTGAAGGTATCCCTTATGGTTGTGTCCTTTAGTTTCTGAAATGTTGAACTTGAATTACAGCGGGTTGTTTCCAGTGGTTCTGAAGGATTTCAGGTTCACTTCGAAGGTTTCTTGAACTAGATGATGGTCTGACTTCGACTTTGTATCCAGCAGGGCTGGCTACGTCTCCACTTCCTTGAGCAACATTGAGGGGAAGTCTGTTTGTTTTGTGGTATATCCGTCAGGCGAAATCCATGTTCCCTTGTGTTCGTACACGCTGCCTCCAATCCCCAAGTCATTGAAAGCTTAGAAGTCTGAGAAGAGTTCTCCGTTCTCATTCATTGGTCGAGCCAGAGACCCTCGTTCTATGATGAGTTCTCTTCCTGTATTATCTGCTCCCAGCTAGCTCGGCTGGCATTCATATCGCCTATAAGGATTTTGATTTCGCCATTTGGGATGTTGTCCATTAATGTTAGTGGTTATCTGTAAAAATCCTCCTTCTTCTCTTGTTAAGCGTTGTTTGTAGAGAGAGTGGTAAGTTGAACTGGTGCAGCACTTCTGTGCAAAGTTCTATGTTGATACTCAGTCGGCCATTCAACCACTGGACGTTAAATGAACACTAATGAAAGGCGTCCATCTTCTCTAAACGATGTAAAAGCTACTGACAGTCTACCTTCACAAACGAAACCTTAATATTTAGAAAAAAATCTTACAATTAACTGGCCTCATTATTCCTGACTTCAAAAATGCTTAATCTCTATTAGTTTTGAAATCTCCTTCCTCCTGGCCAAGTTGCACATTGTCATATCTCTTTAACTTTCTACTGTATGTTAAAGGGCTAGGATACTGCCCGGACTTCAAGACTGAAGTACACACCCTCCGAGTCTTTGAATTGAAGTCTGGTTCACCACAAGGCTGTGAAACTGTCTTCCTGTGGTTTCTGTAGTGACCAAAACAGGTTAATACGTCTATGTACACAGCATAAGTTTGGAATCAGGGTTTCTCAACTCCTCTAGGTAGACAATGCATGTCCGCCACCAGTCCGGTTGTAAGTGCCAAATGTTCGAATTAGCCGTCTCACTTTCGTGAGGAACACCTTCGACGTGCAAGAAGGCAGTGAATAGGGCTCACCTGACAGAGGCTGTGAACACATGGTCATATATAAAAGCATTTCTAGAGGAAGACCGAAGTCTACCAACAACGTCGGATGTATCACTTCGTTTATCATTATGATTAATTATTCCCTTGGGTTCCAAGTGGAATATACGGCTTCAACAGAACATCTCCACATTATCCTGTTCTCTGCAGTCCTTTTTAGCTGCTTCCACGAATTCCCATAAACTTCCATCTCCTTCATGTCACTTTCAGACGCGCAACTGTCTGTTTCCCATTCGGATTCCACTCGAGGTTATGGCGGGCACGCGATGTTATTCGACGGTCTCCTCAGCATTTGTCCGATCCATCTTTATTTTCTTCGGTATACTTTTTTCGAGAAATAGGTTCTTGATTGGTTCGTCCCCAGGGTTTCTTGTTTCTAATTCTTTCTGAATGACCATTGGATCTTCAGTATGGAGGCAGCGAAGGGGGCAGTTGTTGATAAAAGTCTGCAGTAGCCTGTTTTGACGCGTTCTCCAAGTTTCCCACCCATATAGAAGGACTAGCTGATTTGACATTTGTGTTGAAAATCTGAATTTTGTTGTTTTTTGCGGGTGCAAAAGATTTCTAAATTGGTTTCACAGGGATGAAGACGTCTCTCTCAGCTAACATTGTACGTTGGTCGAGGAAGGCGATGACTAGGCATACGTAACACATTTCCTAACCATCTTAGTCGATGTAATTTCACAGCCTCGTTGATTGATTTCCCCTCCTTACCTGGCACTCGAAGCCTAACCTCAATATTGCTCACCTTATTATACCATTTCACAAGGGAGATAGAACGGAGGCACATATGATCAAAGACAGCTAGCCATGTCTTCCACTCTCAGTGGCCATGTCTCACTCGCAGAGCCATAAAGGAGGACGCAGCGGACTGCTTAGACAGCTGCATAAATATCACTTCTCATAGCCTGGTATATACATAAAACACCTGTTCTGACAACTGAATTCAGTTAATAGCATCTAACCGACGATGGCGATGACGACGACGTGTTTCATCGTTATCTCTTTCAATCTGATCTCATTAAAGGACAAGGAAAGATAATAATAATAAGATATTCACTACGACTAAATGCCAGAAAATATAATAACATTCATGAAAAAACAAAACAAACAACAAAAAAACAACTCTGTCCATCTAAACAAAATATTTCTTTCATTCTCCTTTTTTTCCCTCTCTATCTCTCTCTCCCTATTTTTCCAATGTAAATATACATCATTTTGACATGTATGTGATTCAAAGTTCCCTCCCCTCTTTTTATCTAAGCAAATAAACAAGTACAAACTTTATTATTATTGAACAATTGAACGTGTCTACTAGGATATTCAGTGTTTATTTAAATGATGATTTCTTTTTTGGGGGTTTGAAGAAAAAAGAAGTACTGGAAATAATAATCAATAAACTTTTAGGAATCAAATTTCTGTTTGTTTATTTATTTATCTATTGTGTTTCTTTTTCTCTATTGAAATACTTTTTTTTAGTTTAAATCTTGTTGTTCTAGATTACAGCTTAAAATGTCATTTGTGTTCCATATTCGAACACGGATTACTGGACGGTCAGCTGTTTTTGGTCCTAGTTCGGGACTACTTTTCATAATTACACCTCCCCATGACCGTGCTACCAGGGATCGAACTCAGGACTTGAGGATTGCGAGGTGTACTTGTTGACCATATAGCCATTGTGACTAAATCCAGTGGTCATTGAGACCCGTCCCAGTAGATTTGATTCTTTTCGGTGGAGGATAATGGGTTCGTACTGATGAAGAGTCGCAAACTAGAGTGAATGGCTCTGTCCAGTACTCCTTCCAGGATTTTAATGGTTCCCTAATTGTTATCAATCTACGACTAGACTTGAGACGAATCTAATCCCTACAGACATGCTTAAGACTGTTAGATGGTTGGATGTTAATCAGTAGGAAATCCTGTACTTGAGTGTTGTGCTTGTTGTAGTAGTCGTTAACAAGGCGCATCTGTAACCTTGGAGGAATTCATTTCCCCTCTACAGTAGCGCCAAGGACCAATCAGTATGTCCTTTGCAGTCCTACAGAAGGTCAATTGTAAACCTGAAACGCTCATTGGTGGTGACGTCTCTGACTGCAGCACTGGGCGACTCAGGTTCGAATCCCAGGGAGAGAGGATATGAGTTCCTTCAAGGTGTCTACAAGCATGAAATCTGAGTTCAGGTTTTCTTTCTAACTGCCCACAACCATCTAATAACATGAATGCAGAGTACACGCTGATGGCGAGCTTACAAGTGTCATGATGGTCACATTGGGAACTTGACCGAGAGAATTCACTCAGCACTAAACTAAGGCCTAGACACACGACAGTGGTTACTTCCTATGGATCACAGTCACAATGTACCTCAATGACTTTTAGTTAGTTTTAAGCCGTTTTATTGAGACTTTAAAGCTGCAATTTTTGCGATGTGTGTTTAGAGCTGAAAACCGTGTCTAACACCCAGGTTGTTTTATTATTATTGTTAAAACACGAAGAGATGCACCACACAAACTCTCATAGTCTGTACGAGGGCTTGGAGACTACTGGATCGTCCATGCAGACCGAAATAGTTGGTTGGTTGTCATAAAAAACACCCCCACACCCTGCTAGCCTTTAACTTTGAAATCTATTCCACAAAGTACTGGAACAGCGGCATCAGATAGGAGCTAAGTTCCCAAAACACGTGTTGTACGTCATTCGATCCATGTGGATTCTAAAACCCATACAAAAGCACAACATAGGTTTGAAGTTAGAGTTTTCCAGCGTCCCTTTAGGTAGGTAGACTTGCATGTCCACCAGCTAGTCACGCAGTTTGATTGCAAGCGCCAGAGGTTCGCATTCACCCTTTCTTTTTTGTCAGGAACACCCCTTAGTTGTACACTAGTTACGCAATATATCTATGGCCTTCATTTAGGCACTAGGCAATAATAGTTACTGTCATGTTTCTAGTCCTTGGTGGTGCTGCAGACCGGATTCTATCAGTCAGCCACGTTTGCAATGTGACCACCATGCTATTAGGTGGCTCACTATCACACAATGTACTGTCAATTATTGTCGCTATTCGTTAGTTAGAGGTAATCAGCTTCAGGGGAAGCCCACTGCCTAGACCACCTAGATTTCGTGTTTGTCAACCAATCACCAGCAGTCAGCAAGGCATGTATGTATCTGCCATCTGTAATGAAGTTCGAACCCCACGTCACCGAATGCTGCAGATATACACATGCCTTGCTGTCTGCTGATGAGTGCCAACAAAAGCACGAAATCTAGAGATTGTCAAGGCTTCCTGCTGATTGCCTCCAACCATTTAAATATATGCATACATACATATGACCTATTAACTAATTAATTAATTAATTAATTTAAGAAACCTTCTATCGAAATCTTGTTTACCTTTGCGCTTATCTAATACATGCGTGTAAAATAACTAGGCCTAAAAACACAACTATTACTTCATCCAGTATTTCTTTCTTTCTTTCTTGTTTTCCTTTCTCCTTTTGTATGAATACATAGAGAATATGAGTGGTGAAATTGACGGTGTACTGTGGTATGGCCTACTGTGGTTAGGGGTGCTGTGTGATGGTGCACTGCGGAGCAGGGCAGATTGGGGGAGAGGGCTGGGGATAAGACAGTGTAGTACTAGTAAATATCTAAAGAGAATAATAATAGTGGTAAATAGCAAAAGCAAAAACCAGTTGTCGGTATTTCCTGCTTATTCTTATTGTTTATTTGGTGGCTTTGTTGTTTTTGGCTTTATAGAGGTCAGCCAGTATAATAATACACATATTTATTCATTTGTAAAACCAACTTTTACTTTCCTTCTTCTTCTTTTTCTTCTCTCGACAACAACTCTTTTTTCTATTTTATTTATTTATTTATTTCCAGGTTTGTGTTGTTCTTTTAGTGTGCGTGTGTGTGTGTACGTGCGTTGACTAGATCAATCTTGTTGTTGATGTGGGTCATATTAACCATAATAGAGTAGTAATAATAATAATAACAATAATAATGGTCATGATTATTATGATGATGTGGAGAAGATGACCTTGTCCTTAATTTGTTCTTTTATCCATAGTATTATCATTATTATTGTTTTATTTATTTATTTGGCCTTTTGTTTGTTTATACGTCTACAATACATACATGCACAAATTACGTACAATATATCCTGATCTTTTTTTTGGCGTGTTTGTGCTGTGTGTGCGTGAGTGCTTGTCTCTGTGTGCGCTGACCTGATTTCGGAAATAAGTGTGTCCCTCTCCAATGTGTGCATATATATGTGTATATACACCCATATACGGCGTGCACACTTGCGCATGTATTTCTTAAAAGTTCGTTCACAATACATAACCTATATGAATGAGTTCTTGTCTCCCCCCACCACTCTTTTGTGTATATTATTTTTATTATTACCATTGTTATTGTTATCGTTATTTTGTTGTTGTAGTTGTTGTTGATGTTGATGATGTTGTTGAGGAGAGGACGAAGAAGATTTTTGTCCTATTTTATTTATTTATATATGAAAATGTCAATTGTTTTTCGTTTATTTTTTGTTTATTTTTGTGTTAAGGTGATTGTTTGTTTATCTGTTGTTGTCGTTTTTGCTTATTTTTTCTTTCAAAGTACATTCTATAGATAGGTTCAAAAGAACGTGTGTGTGTGTGTGCATGTGTGTGTAAACATCATTTGCATGTCCTGTCTCCTGTGTAATATGCTTTACAATAATAGAGGATCTAGGTCTCCTGTTCACAGTATTAATGGTTTCCGCGGGGGGGGGGATTCTCTTTGCTTCTGAAGCTGTTTTAGGAATATGCTCTGAACCTAGAGCCCTTACTTGTAGAGATCTATGAGTCCTCCTCTTGTGGCCACAGTGGGATGTGACAACATTTTTCACATGTTCTAAGGGCTTAGATGGATGTGTAGGCTTCACTTTCTCAATTATTATGATCTTAGCTGCATAAAAAGTCTTTTTAACCACAGCAACGTTCAATCTTTGTCTAGTTGTCAAGCTGCCATGATCACCCATATTGGATAGTTAGTTGTACTCCATCTTTCTTAGTGCGGTGAGTTGGAGAATGGGTCTTGGTGTTCCGCTGATTACTTTATATCTCCTGATGAACACTTGTCTGGATAATTGTTATCAACTAGAGTTTACGTCAATTTTCTTTCCTCCTCGTTGCATATTCGTTGGATTTTTTACTAAAGTGGCACCCCTTACTAAGGCTCTTTTATACCGAACACGACAGAAACTGTGATAATTAAGATATTGTCCTCTCCAGGTAGCTTTTCTATAAATAGATTGTTTTATCGATCTATTCATCCATTCTTTAAGACTGTAGAAAAATAAAGTCTCCAAGAAATGGTAATGTTTGGCCGTGAAGGAGGAGTGCCAAGAAAATGACATCCCAGTAATCAAAAGCACCCTATCCGAATTCACTGAGTCCTGGTTGACATGTTAACAGGATATAGTCTTGTTGAATTAGAGTATGCAGATGATATAGTCCTTCAAGGTGAAGACGCTGATTAATTTCAGAGTCTTCTGAAAATCTATTGCAGAAATCTTCGAATGTTTGGCATGGGGTTTTGCTCCTGTCAAATGTAAGGTGATGATGCTACAGGACTAGTCTCTACATCGACTCCTGACTTAAAGATAGGAATGGAGTGAAGTGGTAGAATGTGTTGACCACTTCACTTATTTGGGTGGTTGATATCTGACGAAATCTCATCATAGATACAAAAGGCTCGTCTGACGTTTGTTAACATACGCTATATCTCTGACATAGAGGTGATAACCGACTATTGACCAAAAGAGGTGTATACTGTGCACTAATTCCTCGTGTCCTCCTTTGTGTCTGTGGAACACGACCATTGAAAGTAGAAGATATGAAAAGGTTAGCTATCTTTGATCATAAATTGTCTTCGTTCTATCCCCCGTGTTAGGTGTTATAATAAGGTTATGCATCCCTAGCAATCTCCTGCTTTATACGATCAATGTTAACTGACATAGAATTATTCTGAAAAAGCGTTAGAAGTGGTCAAACCAAAAAATATGGAGTCACTTCACGAAATCTTCGACAATTAGTTTGAGCCGACTACATAGCAAGGTGTAGAATACCTGGTTGGGTTCCTCGAGATACTAAGAACCAATGGCTGGGGACAATTAGTGGTGGTATTTCTCGAAATCGCTGACATTTTTCTTTTTGATCTCTCATATTCAATAAAACCCTATTCTTTTTCCCTCACATTTCTGCTTATCGTCCTTTCGAGTCTCTTTTCTCTCTCTCTCTCTCTCTTGTTTTTTACATGAAGTGTGTGGGAAATTGAAGTGCAAAGTTCTATGTTGAAACCAGTCAGTCAGTCAGTCCATCATAAAACTAACTTTTCAGGAGCTGATTTTTAAGGATTTGATTTGTCTTTCAGGTTTGACTCTTATGTGATGCTTGAATAAAGCAAGAACAAAAACAGTGGTTTGTATAGAATAAAACGACGGTACCATCAGTGCTTATTTTATTGGCTTCCCATCACCTCAGCTGCTTACAGGCCAAAGTCATTATTATTAAGTTTATGTACAGAAACAATTTTAACATACGCGTTTAACGACAAAAGACAAGGGTCAGGCGACAGATCGTTTACTAAGAAAATCAACAGATATTTATGTATTTTTATGTACATTATTATTCGTTATTTTAGCAGCGAAACAGCGTCTTCTGATTGGTTGTTTCTCGCTGAAAGTTATTCTGTCATCTCTTTGTGTCTATTTCTTTGAAAGCCAAACCATGTATATATATCTGAGAATCGTATCCGCCCACGCAAAGTCTGCTGTTCTTGTTTTTTTTCCTCCTCATGACCAAGATTTGGAACGTAAACGTTGACGTAAATTGCTGTCCGCCAATGTTGGCTAGCAGACAGCTCTCACCACACGTGCACAGAGTTCATTTTTAAGCGAAAAAAATCAATATATGCATACAATGCTAATAATAATAGTAATTATTATTATAATAATCACTTTATTCCAAACAATAATGATCATACACAACAGAAATTTTCGGTATTACTTAATCAGACGAAAGAGAGGGTGTGAAAAAACCCCAATGTCTGAAACCTGATTTATGTGTGTGTGTGTGTGTGTTCAGAAAGAAGCAGTTATCAGTTTTTCTTTCCTTGTCCTGTCTGGTAACTAACTGGATGTTTTCACATTCTTTTTTTCGTTTGATTACGTAATGCCGAAAGTTTCCATTAGATATGATTATTATTGTCTGAAGTAAAGTATTTATTATTATTATTATTACTAGTATTTTATGCATATATTGATTTTTGATCTAGAAATGAACTGTCTGTGCAAGTATGTTAAAATTATTTCTGTACATAAACTTAATATTATCTTTTCTATGGGCTGTAAGCAGTTGAGCTCTGGTGAGTAGCCAACGAAATAAACAATGATGGTACCATCGTCTTATTCTGCACAAACCGCTGTTTTTGTTCTTGCTTTATTCAAATTCATTAGTGGGGAATAAATGTATGTGGTGATATTTCGTCTTTGGCCCCTTTGAGAGAAATGCACAACATTCGGTTGTTGAAAGCGCCAATTATAAACAAAAAGGTATAGGAGTACATTTTTTAACTGAAGGACATAATAATAACTGAATAATTTTGAAGGCTTCTCAGGTCTTTCTAGTTTTATTTCTCAGGCAGCGGTAGTTTGTACTAAAAATCCCACGGAAAGTTATCTCATGTATATTGGGGATACCTTGCTAAACAACAGTTTGGTTGATGTTTCTTTCAAGTTTAGTAGAAACTGGCGGACCAGGATGTTGTAGACATTTTAGATGTTAGTCTGGCTGTCAAACGTCGGGTATACAATGCTTCAGTGCGGGCTGTCTTGCTCTACACCAGGCCTGTGGAACCTGGCCTCTCCAAGCTGAGAATGTACGGCGACTCTGCGTTTTCGATCATCACTGCCTCTGCAGGATTGCTTGCCTTTATATGGATGGCATCATCGTGTGAGTAATTCTGAGGTTCGGCAACGTGTGTTTGAACACAGTGGAGATCGCCATTCTTTGAGTGTCGTCATCTGGAAACATCGGCTCCAGTGGCTTGGACATGTGCTGCGAATGTCATCCCAGAGGCTTCCGTACAGGTCTTTGTTCGCTAGCCAGCCCTGGGGCGGGATGGAAAAGGTGGAGAGGTGGTTAGTCCATGACGTGACATCGTGGGATGAAGGATCTTTGTGATAAATTAGCATCGGTTGTTGTGTCACGGCTCCCTGGTTGGGGTCCGAGAGATAGCTCGAAACGTTATCGGATATGGCTAAGAATCTTAATCAATGGCGAATGTGTTGCAATTTCCTTCTTTCTTTCCTTCCGATGATAGTTAACGAATACTGTTTGAACCTGTTAAGCATGACTGTTTTCCTTCCAGATGAAGTTCTTTATCCGTTCTCTACTTATATATACTTTTTTTAAACTGTTGATCTATGTTGTTTTATTATTATTGGTGCCACATTGTGCCAAGTTTTTTCTGCATTTAAATAAATGAAACATTTTAGACATTTGCGATAAAGAAAGCATTAGGCGTGAAACTTATAACTTATTATTAAATAGTCGGTAGAACATCTGGATGTTGTCTTTCCAACTCATATCATTTATAGGTACAGCGTTTTCTTTCTTTCTTTTCCTTTCCTCTCTCTTTTTTGTCTTTGTTATGTGCCGTTTTGTTTCTCTCTTCCTTACAAACTCTACTTCAAACATTCCTCTTCGTTCTTTCACACTTCGTATATCTCGACCTTTTTGTTACCGCTTACGCCAGTAAATATTCTAGCATCTACTTTTCTAACACCTTCAAACATTCTGTTCAATTTTTGGCTTTGCTACCGATATGCTAATATGTTGTTGTCAAAAACTAACTGAGATTACCCATAATCTATGCAATACTGTAGTGAAATGCTGAGAATTCCTTTTTGTATCACAAGTACTGTTTTGGAATAAAACAAATTATTATTATTATTATTTAAATACCCGAGAGAGTAGAAAACACCATTAGTGGTGATATTTCAATAGATTAAAACGAACTGAACACACGGGGGAGGAATTGTATGCGATATAATGATGAAGTACTTTGGTAGTCATGCGTCGGTAGCATAGCGGTTAGGACGCTCGCCAGTCATGCCGCATGTGGTCCGGGGTTCGATCCCCGGCCACTGGACGCACTCCTTTACCTCGCTAAGCCAGAAATAATGCTGGTAAAGAGGAAAGGTTGGGCATGAGACTATCAACCCCATCATGTAAAAAAATTAACACTGCTACAGAAACTTCAAGCCACTAGCTTGAAGCCCTATGTTCCACTGGGGAACGTGAAGGAAAAGGAAATTTTGGTAGTGTGTTAAGAAAGTTTTAAAAAGCCCGCCTTATCTAGCAGACTTATTGATATTCATTCCCTTTTCCGTTTCTTAATATTTATTTAGTGTATTTTTTGTGCTATTTTTATCAGACTACTTATTTTATCATTTTCTCTCTCTCTTTCTCTCTTTGATTGACCGACAGATTATCATCATCATCATCACAGCAACAATCTCGTTCCACTATACTGTCACGTGATAGAGATACAGCTGCACTGCTGACAAGTAATAATTCCAGTGTAAGCCGCCTACACTTCAAAAAACAATCATTGAATGGCACTGCATTGAATTCTTCGGATAATAAAATTTCACGTAGCTTAATGAAACTACCTGAAATCCCTTCAGATTTAAACAATAATAATAATAAAAATACACCAACAATCTTGTCTATGCCTAATTTCAACAACTGGGATTTTAAGAATTCTGATTGGTTGAAATTGTCTAGTGTTGCAAATACCTTGTTATCGGCGTCGTCTTCACCACCAACAGCAACAACAACAACACCAGCTACAATTAAGACACCACTTCAAGGATTATGGGAGTTATCAGAAGCAGAATTTCACAGAAAGAGTTTATCTTATGTAGCACAAATGATCAAAGCGAATAATCAGAATTTAAGTAATAGTAATAATGATAATAATAATCCTACAATGTCATTTATGAATAAAACTAAAACTGATTTAGAGGTAAGAGTTTATTTATTTAGTACTTTTTTCCTATACTTTTGCGTTTAATAGTTACTTCCAAGTATTGATTTGTAAGGATTTCATCAGGAGCTGACATCAGTTAGAGAACCATTGGAAAACCAACTGGGAGTACTACTGCCAGACAGCTGTTTCGTCAGCCTAGTTTGGGACTCTTCATCAGTACACACCCACCACCAGAGGGGTTCGAACCCAACACTTTCTGGTGACAAGACGAGAGAGCTTGCAGACCATTAAACAGCCACTGGGAGCCAATCCAATGGCCAGTCTATGAATTGCAACTTCTGTCAATTCATGATACATACGTAGCGCGACCAATTCGCTCAATATTTTCTTCAATGGGTTACTGCCTCACCTTCAACCTGCTGTACCCTACTGGTCACGTTTTCCTACTAGATTAGATAGGCAGATAGGGGATAAGCAGGAAGAAAGTCTAACGCGGGAACCTGTCGTCCAGTAAACACGCCAAAGGAGATAAAGATTGACTGGACACATACACACTGAGGAGAGACTGTTGAATGACATCATGCTGAAAACCCTCGAGTGGAACCGAATGGGAAACGACGATTTAAGCGTAGATCATCGCGTGACACAGAGGAGATGAGAGAGCTTATGGTCATCAGTCGTGGAGCCAGCTAAAGAGAACAGGATGAAATGGAAATGTGCTGTTGGAGCGTTATGTTCCACTCGGAATCCGAGGGAATAATTATGTATATATAATAGTGGGGATGTTTTAACCCTTCAATGTCTTCACGAAATGTCGAACAATTCTCGGGTGCTCCATCACCTGATTATTGCCTTGTCTATCATCATTGTGTATACCTGTCTCTTTTAGGTGTTGATTGGCATAGTAGTAGTAGTAGTAGTAGTAAAGTAACAAAAAAAGGCAAGACACGGAAGCCAAGGTCTATTTTTCATTAATCAAACCGCTGTTTATGTACATACAGTTTGTATTCGTTAACCACCAATCACTGAGCGTGGGATTTTCGTTTACATCAAACGACATAAAATAGAATGTTCAAGTATACATAGTATTCTGTTGTTAACGCAATAATGAACTGTGAGAATAATATTCCATTGGAACACATTGTCTATATTCCACCACCGCGCTCGTCCCCCCGTCAAAGACTGTCGACTGAAGTCAGTTCAGTCTTCTTGGTGCTGGCGGCTTTATTCGCCTGTCCTTCTGTATCCACTTCTGGAGCTCGCTGATGTTCATCCGCTTCTCTTTGTTTGTATTACTGATTGCATATACGTGACGCCGTCTCACGGTGACCATGTATGGTCCTTCCCACTTTGGAAGCAGTTTGCATAACCCTGGCGCGTATTCACCGGTGTTTCGTTTCAACTATCCTATGCTGCCTTCGTTCGACCTACCAGCAGCGTTCCAAGTAACAGCCTCGTCACTGACGGATCTTGAACGCCACTCAACTGCGCAACAGCCTCGAAGTCCTGTCAGAAGATCCATATGTCTCCATCGAAAAAACTGCAGGACATAAGCTTCCCATTTTCTAGCAGGCAGAGACACCAAATGTAACAGCGGATGGCAAGATACGGAAGCCAAGGCATATTTTTCATTGATCAAACCGCTGTTTATATCTCTACAGTTTATGTTAGTTAACCAATTAACTGAGCACGTGATTTTCGTTTACATCAAACGACATGAAATAGATTGTTCAAATATATATCTAGTATTCTATTGTTAACGCAGTAATGAACTGTGAGAATAATATTCCGTTGGAAGACACCAGCACCCCAGTATTTGTAATAGCTCGAAATGATTCATCTGTAGGTTAATTTGCCTGTAGACAAATCCTTTCCAGATTACTGTTGTTTCACTTTTACCAACTTATTTAACTTATTCTTGTTTTAAATCTATATTTTTCCAGCATGAAAGTGACCACCATCATCCCCTGCCTAATGATAGTCCAACTGATTTAAGCACCGCCGTCGCCGACACCACCAATGCAACAGTAAACAACACCAGGAATACAATAGAATCTACACAAACTCGTAAACATCGATATTCATCCGATGAGCTGTTATTGACAAGAACAACATCAACAACACCATCACCTAGAACATCACTATTAAGTGCATCATTATCACCACCATTTTGGGCATCTAAATGTTCACGATCATTCGATGATAAACAACCACAACCACCACCCCAACAACACCAACAGCACTATGATGAAACCATAAAGAATCCTTTTTATACAACAAGTTCAGCTTTTTAAACACAAATGATGCAATCCTAGAGTTTATTAATATTATTACTAATATCCTTAACATTATGATTATTACTCTACCACTATTGTTCTTCTTCCCCACCCCCACCGTTTTGTCCCAATGGATGGATACACGCATACACGCACACATCTACATATGTTCATACTTGATACGATATTAATTGGCTTCTTTTAAAAAGAGAGGGACAATATGATGGTGATGATGTTGGTGAGAGACCACACAGATCAAATTATGTTTTGCTCAAATAGCTAACTAGCTAACTAACTATAAACGCTTCCTTTGACATACATACACACCCACACAACTTGATACATAAACGCACACATACGTGTGTGTATATATATATATGTATGTATGTATATGCTGCAGTGAAGCAAGCACCGCTATGAAGCACTAGAGTTACATATTACTATTATTATTATTACTACTATTTCTCCTATGTACAAGAACCGTGCATTATTATTATTATTACTACCATTATTTCTTCATTGAAAGAATAAAATATTTTATAGAAAATAAGGCTTTATTATTATTATTTACTAGCATTCTGCCTTTTATTTAAAAAAATTATATCTATATAAATATTTTACAGTATTATGAAGGATCAATAGATAGCGATGAAGATGATAATAATGGACAATGAATGATAAATGACGATTATTCATGCTAATTCATACATACATACAAAAGGCAAGAGGAGAAGAAAAAAAAAAGGAAGAGTGATAATTGGAATTGTGTCGTCGCCACTTTTCCTTTCTTTTTCATACAGGATTGAAATTTATACGTTTCGCTGTAAATCCACCTGGTCCAACAAGCGTTACTGTCCTTGGGGCCCCGGTTGCTGAGGTGACAGTAAATGCCGGTGTATTTGTAATAAATGCTGATGTGGGTGTACCACCACCACCGACACCAGTCGCAACAATACTACCAAGTGGACGTTTAAGACCCATTGTTAAATTAGCCATTGATGCACGACGTTCAGCTGAACTAATCATCAGGTTAACATCTTGTAAATCTTTACCAGTACTACGACCAATAGTGAATATGACTTTTTTCGGGGATAAATTCACTTGTTGTTTTACTGGACTGATAAAGATATTACGATTACTGGCTAAACGTCTAAGAAAAAAAATGCAAAGAATAAAAAAAAACGTGATCAGGAGTATTTTTATTTTAATCCAAATATATATATATAGAAAAAAATAGAACAGTTGCCAATTAATGTCTAGAAAGAGTGAGACGTGTCCTAAGCTGAGTAATCACTAATGACATAATCATTATAACCATTAGGTGAGGACGCTGAAAAAATGCAGAGTCTTCTAAACACATTGAGCTGCATGCGATTCGCTCCCACCAAATGTAAGATGATGCTACAGGACTGAACTACACTGACTCCTAGTTTAGAAATAGGGAGTGAAGTGGTAGGGCACGTTGACCGCTTCACTTACTTGGGAAGTACCATCAGCCAATGCCAACAGGTTGATCTCCGATGAAATATCAACACGGGTACTGAAGGCTCGCTTAGCATATGCCAGTTTATTCCGTTTCCGGTATAGACGTGATATCTGGCTATCGACCAAAGGGCGGGTGTACTGCTCAGCAGTCCGCTCCGTCCTCCTTTACGGCTGCGAGTGAGACATGAAAAGTCAACCTAGCTGTCTTTGATCATAGGCGCCTGCGTTTTATCTCCCGTGTTGAGTGCTGTAATAAGGTGAGCAGTATTGAGGTTAGGCGTCGAAGGCTAGGTAAGGTGGATAAATCAATCGACGAGACTGTGAAGCTACATCGACTGAGATGGTTAGGACATGTGTTACGTATGCCCGACTAACCATCGCCTACTTCGACGGATGATGTTAGCTGACGTGGGATGGATCAGGCAGGAAAAGATCTACGGGCGGTCAAACCAAAACATGGCTTCATCAGTCAATGAAATCCACAAAAATTAGTTTCAGCTAGTCATATAGGAAGGTGTAGACTTCCTGTCTGGTTGGGGTCCTCAGAACGGTAAAAACCAATGACTGGAGACAATTGGTAATATGGCTCAAAATCGTCCTCAATGTGTAGCGCAGATGCATCCACTTCTTGTGACTTATAATACCCAAAGAAACTATATTGTTCTTCGTTATTACTATTCCTTTTGTCTCATATCCCGGTATACTGTCTCTAATATGCATTTCTTTTACTTTCTTCTCTTGCTTTGTGTGCTATATGGAGAGAGAGAGTGGCGACTTGAACTGCTGCACATCGGTGCAAGGTTCTATGTTGAAACCAGTCCAGTCAGTCATTAGAGTTCTAAATGAAACTTCAGGTATACTGACTCTCAACTATTAATTGAGTGATGACACTGTGTAAAAAAACTAAATAACTTTCGTACTTTGAAAGCTTGTACGTGTGCAATATGCATACAGTGACTGAAGGTATTCATGATTATCATCTACGCTGTACACACACACACACACACACAGTTATCCTCTGACTAATGAGTATTTTGAAAACTTTATTGTACGACACACACCTAATGAATGATTTCATAAAAGAACCTTGCACAGAAGTAAAACAGTTCGAGTTGGCGGGGCAAGGGAAGACAGAAAAACAGTGGGAAGTCGTGACCAGTAGGGTGCAGCGGGTCGAGTGTGAGGACAAATACTCGCCGAAGACATTGGCTAGCGGTCGCGCTATGTCGTGAATTGGCAGAAGTTAGAATTCATGGGCTGGCCATTGGATCGGGTCCCAGTGGCTTAATGGTCTACGAGCTCGCTAGCCTTGTAACCAGAAGGTCCTGGGTTCGAATCCCGGTGGGTGCGTACCGATGAAGAGTCCCAAACTAGGACGAAACAGCTGTCCAATACTCCTAGGTTTTCCAGTGGTTCTCTAACTGATGTCAGCTCATGATGAAATCTTATAATCAATCAACCAAATCCCTACAAACCAACACTTAAATAGAAAACAAACGAATTCAAAAAGAAAAACCCGATAATAAGCAGAAATGTGAGGGAGATGGAGAGAAATAGAAACATGAAAAAAACATTACAGAAAGGGTCATCAATGCACCTGCGTCATTAACAATGATTTCGAACAAAATATCACCAATTGTCTCCAGCTGTCATTGGATCTTAGAATCCCGAGGATCCCAACCAAGAACTGTACAGTTGTCTACATAATTGGCTGGCTCAAACTAACTGTTAGAGACTGCATGTGGACTGATTCCATGTTTCTGTTTGGCCATCACTAACTCTTCACCAAATTGACCCCTCATGTCAGTTACTACTGGCTGTTAAGGAAGGTGATGGCTCGGAAAGCGTAACATCTCCTAGCTTTCTAGTCGTCTATCCTGGGATCTAATTATAGTGCCATTTATCTCAGAGATTGTTTCTCTTATCATTTGCCTTTTGTCACCTGATAAGTCTAAATAGTTGTTTGGTGTTACCAATCGCCGATGCCTTTCCCATCTCCTTTGCTTCTTTCGCCCAGTGGCTGTCCGATTATTAACAGCTTTTACCAGCTGTGTCTACAGCTAACTGTATGTTGTGCCAGGCTTCTTCAGGAGTAGTCCTGCTGTCAACCCCAGGTACTCGTTTCGCTATTTCTTCCTTAGGTAGGGACTCAGAGTTTCAATCTAGTTGGAGACGTAACTGCTTCGCTGCCAACAATATCTTATGTCTGTTTAACCGTAAGCATAAACGTGTGCGAACCAGGGCGTGATCAGAGTCTACACATGTGTTTCAGAAGGAGCGACAGTCTTCTAATGACCCTCGCCAACCATACTTTATCGCTATGTGATCTATCTGAGTTCAGTGTTGATTTTGTGATGGAGGTCGCCAGGTTGCTCAGTGTCTAGGAACAGATGATTATCTGAGCAGAACTGTAGAAGACGATCACCGTTGTCGGTTCGT
Organism: Trichobilharzia regenti; assembly: GCA_944472135.2. Classification (NCBI taxonomy): domain Eukaryota; kingdom Metazoa; phylum Platyhelminthes; class Trematoda; order Strigeidida; family Schistosomatidae; genus Trichobilharzia; species Trichobilharzia regenti. The sequence goes on from OX235267.1 coordinate 44,267,143, forward strand.
CGGCAAGGAGGTTAAATCAATCGATGAGGCTGTGAAGTTACACCGATTAAAATGATTAAGACATGTGTTACGTATCCCTAGTTATCACCTTCCTTGACATTAAGCAATGTTAGCTGACAAAGGGTCAGGTTGGAAGAGAACCAGTGGTGGTAAACCAAAACATGACACCAGTCAATGAAATCCACAATTGTTAGTTTAAGCTAGTCACATAGGAAGGTGTAGACTTCCTGATTGGTTGGGGCACTCGGGACAGTGTGCGTCGGTGGCACAGTGGTTAGGACTCTCGCTGACCATGCACATGGTCCGAGGTTCGATCCCTGCCGACGCACACCTGATATCTATGGTCGGTCTGCAAAATTTGGGCTACCGATATCACATGCTGAAACTTCCACACTTGTACCAAAAATACAGTGTGGAATCAAGCTGTAAATAAAAAAAACCAATATTTGGAGACAATTGGTGATATGGCTCAAAATCGTTCGCAATAGCTAACTCAAATGCACCCACTCTTTGTGGCTTATAATACCCAATGAAACTATGTTGTTCTTCGTTATTACTATTCCTTTAGTCTCAAACCTCTGTTTACTGTCTCTATTATGCATTTCTTCTACTTTCTTCTTTTGCTTTGTGTGCTACATGGAGTATATATTACTCAACCTATTATCCCATCTAATAGGAGAGATAGAACACAAACGTCTATGATCAAGGAAAGTTAGTCTTTTTATATAGCTCCACTTTCATTGGCCATGTTTGTCTCACAACCATAAAAGAAAGACAGAGTGAAATGTTAAGCAGTACATACGATGACATATGAAAAATAAACGGATAGCCTTCATCAAGTAGGCTACAGTATCCGAAAGAGATGAAATTGTGCAACTGACAGCTTAAAAAACTTTGGTGAATTATGAAGTCTACCTAGCGATTAACACTACACCGCACACCTTTTTCCTAACGTCAGGGATGATGTTTCGCCTCCCTCAGTAATCATGACGACTGAATTCTATTTGACTTTATGGCAAAAGATCTTGATTTGGCTGTGTTCTCTCAAAGACCACAAAAAACTCATACTACCACATATATGAAGAATATCCCTGAAATAACGGCTAGAATACTAAGACCACTTGAAGTAGACATGACACACAAACTAAGACAATCACTTCATTCAGTATTGTCCAGACTAAAGAAACTAACATCGAAAGAAGATCAAATCAATACGGTATCTGCAGAATAACTTGCATAGACTGCGATAAATACTACATCGGTCAAAGTAGGAGACCCCTTTCGAATCAGAATCCAAAACCAACACACGATATATATATTTATCCTTTTATATTAATGAATACAAACACCATTTTTGATTGGGAGAATGTAGAAATTTAGAAACAGAAGAAACACCAAACAAGTGCCAGGGAATTTCTAGAAGCTCCTGGTATTCAGATCAATCAGCTATTAACAAACACATTACACTATGGATCAAATTTACCAGCTATAATAAAGAATAAGTGCTTCAGCATAACAAGAAAGTTCAAATCTGAAGTCAATAAACAAGAAATAATCAATATAAATTGACAATCAATCACAACAATAGTGGTTGTCAAGAGATACAGTTAAAGCATTCATGAAGAATTCAAAGAAGTTCATTTCATATTATGGCTTGGACAGAAGATATCGTCCAGAAAGACAATTAAAGCATCAAAATTCAGGACTCCAGGTGATGAAGATAACCAACCAACAATAACAACCAGCACAAATCAACCATCAACAGGAGAGATTTGACAGAGGCCAGGAAGCACAGTCTCAACCACAAGTAGGTACACGGAACGGATAAAGGTGTCAAAGCCAGCCAGAGTCGGGAAGGCAACATACACACCTTCATCAATCTGAAACGAGTTTGAAAATCTTCTACACTGCACTATAAACAGTATCAAAAACAAGATTCGGATTCTAATCAACACAAATGTCAAGCCAATCAGTCAGTAAGTGATTCATTCTATACGGGTCAAAAACTTGCACTGTTTCACGAAAAAGCATTTCCAAAAGCCTGTCGCAGACTTTTATTAACCGCTGCCACCTTCGCTGGGTCCATACTGCAGATCGAATAGCTAACTGGACAGAATTAATTAGCAAAGAGAAACTCTAGCTGGGAACAAACCAACAGGCGAGAACCGATTCTTCAACAAATATGTAGGAGAAAAATGAGATGGATGGATTGGGCGTACATTGAGGAGGCAGCTGAATGACATCGTGTGGAATGCAGGCCATCGCTCACGTGGAATCCGAATGAAAAGTGATGCGTGGGTGACATGGAGGAAAGATCATGTGGCAAGGAGAAGATGAAAGATTATGGGCAATCAATCGCGGATCCAGCTGAAGAGGGTAGTTGTTATGTACTCGTCGCCAGATTTTTGTTATGTACTGGTCGAGAAACGAATAGTCCTGACGCAAGAAGGCAGAAATCAGAAGACCACTAGGTTTGCGATGATACTTCTATTTTCCAAACACAAGGAGAAGCAATAAGTGGTATCACACCAAAAATAAGTGGACAGTCTTAACATGAATGGCTAATTATAATGAAGTATCGATCCATATATACATAGCAAAATATAGCAGACATGTCAACAACCACACATATAAAATGGATATATGTCACCAAGCAACGGACTGTCAACAAACACTCATATTATATATAATATAATATAAGGAGAATACACATTATTAAAGGAGACAAGTTCATACAAGTGAAATGGTCACAGACTAAGAGAGCAAACAGAAAGAGAGACAACAACATACACACACACATAAATATATATATGTGGATACATATCACCTCCCCTTTTGAGAAGATTGATGATTAGTAGGATGTTTTCCTGGGGGTTTATCTGGAACCTTTGAGCTTGTTGTTGACGTCTGTCGTTTCGTCTGCCTGTTGGGTTTGCGGCTTCGGCTTCGTCCGGAATTGTCTGACATTTTATGCTTCTTGACTGCATTGCATAGCGAATTTAGTGGGACATCAGCCAGATGCAAACGATCGAACCAATCAAGTCCCAAAAGATTTAAATCACTCTTGGTGACGTAGCAAATTCCTGTGAATTTGGTATTGCGGAAGGAAACAGAACATTTGAGTTCACCAATTAGTTTGAGGCGCCCACCACAGGCGCTGAGAGCAGTCTGAGAAGTATTTGCGATTGGTGGTCTGCCAATATTATTCCAAAGTTTCTCTGATATAACAGTAATATCAGAGGCGGTATCTAGCTGCAGACGTGTATCATGACCATTCATCTGCATACATGGTGTTGTGACTTGACAGGTTGCGAGTAGACTCAATGATATCCTTGGAGATTTAGGACCAACAGTTTGTCGAGCTTTCGCTGGATTTTGATATCTGGTTTTGCGTGGCTGACAAAAACCATTTTTATGACCGATGATTTTGCACTTGCTGCAACGATGATTTTTGTATGGGCAAGACTTTACAAAGTGCCACGCGCCACAATGCCAGCATGGTGATGGTGGGGTCTTCTTTGCAGTTATTTGAGAAGTTGGACGAGTATGTGTAGATTTCCGCGGGACATTAGAAGAAGGTGGGTCAGGACTGGATGATGAGAGATTTTTGCTCTTTCGTAATGCATGAATATCAGAGCTTCTCGAAGGTGTTGATTCGACCAGGTGTGTGTCTTTCTGCAAATTAATCAGCCGTTGATATTCATCAGCTATGTCATGTAATGTTAACTTGGGATTTTGTTCTAGCTGATTGAGCAGTCGAGTTCGGATATCTGTGAAACGAGGAGATTGAAGACTGCATATGAGAATCAAGGCTTTGAATTGATCATCTGTTAAGGACCTGAGTCGAAATCTCTCACATTCTCGGTTGACTGTGCCAACGTGAGTAAGAAAATCATCATTTTCATTCATTGTCAGCTTGAGGAAACGATAACGTATGCTGAATAATGAGGAGTGGTCTCCAAAATGTTCACGCAGCAGCTTTATTGTATCATCGAAACACTTGTCACGTGGTTTCTGGGGTAAAATTAGGTTGCAGTACCGTTCATATTCTGCGGGACCCAATTTACGTAACAACACTCGCACCTTCCAAGCATCGTCTTGTGAGGCGAGATCAACAGTGAATAAATCCTCATAACGTTGATACCATGTGTCAAAAGTGACATTAGCATCTGGATTATAATTGAACTGTGAAATACTATTCACAATTCCGTCGACAGATGGTAGCATGGTATGGTTCGGATTGCTTGAAGGTGAAGCTGGACCAGTCTGTTGGTTGACGAACATTTCCATTAATTTCATTTGTTGTTCAAATAGTAATACCAATTTAGAATGATCCATAGTTTTCCCCGTCGCCAAATTGTTATGTTGCTGCTGCTGAGTGGTTAATAGTAGTTTTCCCCGTCGCCAAATTATTGTTATGTACTGGTCGAGAATTTAATAGTCCTGACGCAAGAAGGCGGAAATCAGAAGACCACTAGGTTTGCGATGATACTTCTATTTTCCAAACACAAGGAGAAGCAATAAGTGGTATCACACCAAAAATAAGTAGTCACACAAATTGTGAGAGCGAAATATATATGAATGTCCAGACAAGGGTGTGAACAAATCAATGGACAGTCTTAACATGAATGGCTAATTATAATGAAGTATCGATCCATATATACATAGCAAAATATAGCAGACATGTCAACAACCACACATATAATATGGATATATGTCACCAAGCAACGGACTGTCAACAAACACTCATATTATATATAATATAAGGGGAATATACATTGTTAAAGGAGACAGGTTCATCAAAGTTAAATGGTCACAGACTAAGCGAGCAAACAGAAAGAGAGACCACCATACACATACACATATATATATATGGATACATATCAGTAGTAGAGAATAGAACGAAGCGGAGATGTGGTGTTCAGGCCCTATGATCCACTCAGAATCCAAGGGAGTAATAAGTAATAATAATATACATAATAAACCTTCGCAATTTAATCAACCAGTTCAGAGAACACAACCAAATCAAAATCGTCCACCACCTGAGTGTGCTACAAATTTTCTCCACGATAACATGACCCTACAGATATAAGTAAATATTTCTTATATCAAAATAATCTAAAATACGCCCCTGAAAATAATTAATAAATCATGGAAAAAAGGAAATAGAATGTACTTCGACTAACACACTCTCTCTGTTGGGTGAATTTCTCAATAACAATACAGTACTGTAGTGTTTTATACTACCTATTCATAAGTAAATAAAAGTAGTATATATGATGGTGCGCTCAAAGAAGCAATGTTAGTTTACGTGCTAATAGAAAAACACTGAATGATAAGAATGTACTAGGCTAGGGATATAATGATAAACAAAGGCAATAAATGACATTGACTTGTAAACTGTGAAACCAATCAATGTAGAAGTGTGTATTGGGTTTTCAGAAATATCCGTTGTCCTAATAATAAATACTAATACCATCTTCACTACAGACGCGGTAAGGTTGAGGATTTGAAAGCCACAGTTGGGATCGGAAAAACAAAGTGGACATTCATCTGTTCAGAAATTAGTTTGGAAATCTGCTGCACTCACCTACTAGAATTCCAGGAAACTCCATCCAGTAGCAAGTCAGTCACTAGCGAGCATCAGATTAATTTTCTACAGTTTGGTTTGTAAGGGTTAGTTATGTTTTCTCCGAGTTGGTCACAGATTGATATCAACTAGAGAACCATTGATTCCGATGATTCCCAAACTAGGCCAGCTTTCCGGTCCTCCAAGCCAGGTTTTCAATGGTTTTCTAACTGTTATCAGTCCGTGATCAACTCGTAACTAATAATTAACCAACTAACCCTTACAAACCAAACTATAGAAAATTAATCTGATGCTCGCTAGTGACTGACTTGCTACAGGATGCAGTTTCCTGGAGTGAGTTCTAGTGAAAAGTCGTGACCAGTGAGGTCCAAATTAGGTGTCACGTGTATGGATGGATGTCCCACCAACAACATTGGTTGGGGTCGCGCCAAATACATCACGACTTGGTAGAAGTTAGAATTCATGGTCTGGTCATTGAATGGGGTCCCAGTGGCTGAATGGTATACAAGCCAGCTTGCTTTGTAACCGGAAGGTCTTGCCTTTGAACCCTTGTGGTGGGTGAGTACTTCCGATGATTCCCAAACTTGGAAGATGTATGGTTCAGAGATTTAGGTCGTCACGAAAACGATTCCCAACAGGCCATCGGTGAGTTTCATCAACACTCGGCTTCGCTAGCTCTACACACACACACACACACACACACACACTGAAGATGAGATGATGGTCAAAAAATAAGCAGGAAGAAAATTTGGTGGTTAGAAGCTATCGTCTAATAAATACGCTGAAGGAAGATGTGAGGTTGACTGGCTAGACAAAAACCCTGAGAAGACAGTGACATCACAAATACCAAAGTCTGACTGTCGAGTGGAACCCCAAATGGGAAACGACGATATGCGCGTGGAGGAGGAGGAGGAAGAAATGGAAACATGTGGGGAATCATAGTCAGCTGACTGCATAGAGAGCAATCCAATATAGAAATGTGTTGCTGAATAAGTATGGTGAGATAATATCAGTGATACCCGTAAGTAATTTAACAAAGCGATGTCATCGTGTTTTTTTATATTGTTGCGACCGTTGCAGTGCTTCCTGATTTCAGTTCCTACAGAAATTCATTATTCACGATTAATTGTTGATTTCACCAGTCTTGGGGTTCAGACTGTAGTGCATATCCATACACACACCCTCCACATATATCAACAGTCAGCCATTACAATAATAACTGCAAATGTTAATAACTGAAGACATGTATAGAAAGCTTTTAACTTGACTGACTGGTTTCAACATAGAACTTTGCACATATGTGCAGTAGTTCGAGTTGGCACACTCTCCCTCCTTCTACCACACACAGCAAGAGAACAGAGTAAAGAGAGATCCAAAAGAGAGCCAGACAATAAACAGAAATATGAGGCGAAAAATAGTCTTATGGATGAACAATAGAACTTTATTGGATATTACAAATCACAAAGGGTGGGTGCACCTGAGCCATCATTGAGAACGTTTTTCAACCATATCATCAATTGTCTCCCGCCTTCATAGGTTTCTACCGTCTCGAGGACCCCAACCAATCAGGAAGTCTACACCTCCCTATGTGACTGACTGGTTGACTTAAACTGTTGTAGACTTCATTGACTGATGAAGCCGTATTTTTGTTTGACCAGCATGCGCTAGTCCTTTTCCAATCTGATCCATCCTTGTCAGCTAACATCGCCCATTGTCGAGGAAGGCGACGGATGGCTAGGCATATGTAACGCATGTCCTAACCATCTCATTCACTGTAACTTCATAATCTCGTCGTCGATTGATTCCGCCTCCCACCTACCTAGCACACTCCACCGATGCTTAACCTCAATATTGCTCACCTTGTTATGTCACTTAACATGGGAGATAGAACGCAGACATCTTCTATGGTCAAAGACAGCTAGCTAGCTAGCCCGCATTTTCATGTCTTCCTTTTAACCAGAAGTATTGTTATATTTTAAATGACTAAAGAGATGTCTGCAATCACCATCAACGGGAGGGATTTGAAAGAGGTTACTTCATTCACTCACTTATCTAGGGAGCATTGTCTCAACTACAGGCAGTCGGAACGGACGAGGATGTCAAATCGAGCGAGAATCGGGAAGGCGAGCGAGAAACACATTCAATCATCAACCTAAAACCAATCTGGAAATCTTCGTCACTCAGCCAGTATCAATAACAAAAGTCGGTAGGATTTTCAATACAAAAGTCAAGTGACTCAGCTCTTCTATACGGATCAGAAACTTGGCAGGCGGCTCACAAAGAATATTTCCAACAGCTTGTTGCAGACCTTCATCAACCAACAACTGTCTTCGCTGGATCTATACTGAAGACCAGATGGCCGGGTCGGAAAGAATCACCAACAAGAAACTATGGGAACAAACAGAACAAGAACCAATCGCCAACCAACAAATATGCAGGAGGAAGTGGAGATGGATTGGACACTCGCGTCTGAGGAGGCCGCTGGGTGACATCGCGCGCGCGTCAAGCCATTGCTCGGGTAGAACCCGACAGAATAGGAAGCGGCGAGTGGGACGTCGATGCAAGGGTGACATCGAGGAGATCGTGTGAAGAGGAGTTGAAACGGTATGGACTAAGATGGATGCAGGTGAAAAGTACAGCAGAAGACAGAAGTGGCAAGTGGAGACGTGCAGTTGAAGTCCTATGCTCCACTAGGAAACCAAGGGAACAATAATAATAAAGAGATGTCTCCAGCATCATATGAATTTCAATCGTGTCGATGACTTCCCATCGGGTTCCATGGTTATAATATGCATAAGAGATGAGGAGAAGGCGTTACTTATATCATTAGTATTTGTTAAATAACATCTAATCATTAAGGTCAGCTACCAAACATGTCTATGTGATAAAATATACACAAATACAAAGTTAAATTGAATGTCAGCATAAACTGTGAAAAATAAACAAGAGAATTAGTATTAGTGGGCAATGTTAGCTGACTAACATAGGATGGATCAGGTTGGAAAAGAGAAAGCTAGTGATGGTCAAACGAAAACATGGCTTCATCGATCAATGAAATCCACAATAGTTAGTTTAAACCAACCAGACACAGTCAAATAGGGAGGTGTAGACTTCCTGAGTGGTCTTGGGGTGGTCGGGAGGCTGAAAACCGATTACAACTGGAGACAATTGGTGATGAGGCTCAAAATTGTTTTCAATGGCCGACGAAGATGCATTCACTCTTTGTGATTTATAATATCCAATAAAACATTTCGATTTATTATCTCTCTGTCTTTCAAATCTCCTTTTACTCTCTTCTCTTGCTTTGTGTGGTATATGGAGGGAGAATGGTACATCTGCACATCTGTGCAAAGTTCTATGTTGAAATCCGACCAATAGCTGATACTACCTTCACGTGGTGATCAGGCCTGTTGAATATTGAAATAACCCAAAGAACTACATCAGTTGTTTGAAACTGATATTCATTTGCAGAGGTCCTACTATACCAGAAATGTTGTTGGAGTAACGATTAGGCTAAAAAGGCAGTTTCCATTATGCTACAAGTCTTTTGCACTAGTTTAGAGATCTATATGCTACGTTGTACGACTGACTAGTGATGATGAATAATAGGAAGGTGACAGCCTCCAGCTGCTGCTGCCTTACAGCTCTTGAGAGACCCCGAAAACTGCATAATCCCGACTTAACACTTAGCGACGGTAAGATCTTAAATACGGTCAGGTCACAACTGCGTATGTGTGTGTGTGTGACTGAGGTATCAAGCAGTTGTCCCCCATGGGTCATGAGAATGACAAGTAGAACTTAGTAGAATCGACTAAAATGCTTATTCAACTTACCTTGCTTGCATCATATCGCCTGATGTAGCTGCACCAGCATCAACTCTTAGATTGGCAGTTGCTGTAGAATTTGATGACGCTAAAATATTCATTTGTACAGGCATCGGTGATAAGGATGGATGAAGTGTCCATTGATTTAGGACAGAATTAGCATCATTTGATTGTGAATCACTACCGAATGATTGATTGGGTTGATGATGATGACTAGTATTAGTATTATTACTATTAGGATCCATTTCGTTATAGGTGGAGCGTACAGCTGCAGCTTTTTTAATAAACTCTTTCATTTGTTGTAAAAAAATGACATTGTAAAATTGTGATAGATCACCACGTTCTTCTGTATTTCCTCGACCATAAGATACACGATTTATGAGTACTCGCCGGTAGACATCCCGATAAGATTGAGGCTGTAATCTATAAACCTATTGAGAATAGAGTAGAGTAAAAATAGGAGAAAAAATAATGCGAAATTTGTTTCACATGATACTACTACTACTACTACTCATGTTTTAGTTAGCAGTATATAAGTCATACACTAAAGTTTTTGCTTGCCAAACGTTTTTACAGTGGGTGCGTATTGCCGATGATTCCCAAACTAGGCCGATGAAACAGCAGCTGTCCAGTACTCCTTGGTTTTCAATGGTTCTCTAACTGTTATCAGTCCGTGATCAACTCGTAACTAATAATTAACCAACTAACCCTTACAAACCAAACTATAGAAAATTAATCTGATGCTCGCTAGTGACTGACTTGCTACAGGATGCAGTTTCCTGGAGTGAGTTCTAGTGAAAAGTCGTGACCAGTGAGGTCCAAATTAGGTGTCACGTGTGTGGATGGATGTCCTACCAACAACACTGGTTGGGGTCGCGCTAAATACATCACGACTTGGTAGAAGTTAGAATTCATAGGCTGGTCATTGAATGGGGTCCCAGTGGCTGAATGGTATACGAGCCAGCTTGACTTGCAACCGGAAGGTTTTGGGTTTGAACCCTGGTGGTGGGTGAGTACTTCCGATGATTCGCAAACTAGGCTAATGAAACAGCAGCTGTCCAGTACTCCCTGATTTTCAGCGGTTCTCTAACTGATATCAATCCGTGATCAACTCGTAAAAATATAACTAACCCTTACAAACCAAACTATAGAAGATACAATAAAAATTTAGTATAATATATATCAACATCAAAGTTGAAAAAATTATAAACAGGCATTATTTTTATTACTTATCGTACCTATATCTATTATCATTAATTATATTGTTGTTCCCTCGGGTTCCGAGTGGAACACAAGGCTACAACAGCATATCTCCAATTTCTTCTATTTTCTACTTGACCTCTTCACCTGGGGGTCCACGTTTGCCCATATTCTGTGATCAGCTCTTCCTCACTTCACCAAAACTTCACCGAACCCACTCGTTATTTTTTATCCGGATTCCAAGCGATGTCATTCGACGCCCTACTCAACGAACGCCTGATCAGTCCACCTCAATTTTCTGCTACATATTTGTTGAGAAATCGGCTCTTGGTTGGTTTGTTCTCCTTCCTAACTCTTTCTGGCCAACCAGCCATTTAATCTTCAGTGTGGAGCCAGGGAAGTCAACAATAGCTTGTTGGAATGCTTTTTCGTGTCGCGCAGTGTAAGTTTCTGAGCCGTATATAGAAGAACTGGCTAACTTCACATTTGTGCCACGGAGCGCTGATTTCCAAACTGGTTTCAGGTTGATGAAGGCGTATCTTGCCTTCCCGACGATTCTTGCTGGCTGGCAGGCTTTGGCATTTTCATCCGTTTCGGCTGCATGTAGTTGAGACAATGCTTCCTAGATAAGTGAAGCCGATAAGTAACCTCTGTCAAATCTCTCCTGTTGATGGTGATTGCTGCTGGCTATCGTTATTGTTGGTTGGTTATCTTCATCACCTCCATCTTCTCTATGCTCACCTGGAGTCTTGTCTTCGCGGCTTCTTCAGACAATTTGTTGGTGAGTATACTGGCTTAATAAGCACTCGACGACTTTCAGCCACAGTAGTCGGTCCCAGGATTCGAATCCCTCTCCATGTATTTTTCAGCCTTAGACAACTCAGTTTTATCAACATTCCTCACACACACACACACACACACACACACACACACACACGACGACATGTGTGGCTCATAGCTTGGGATTTAAAAAAAATAGCCTGTTGCGGAAACTGAGTTTAAAATGACAAATATATTAATCCACCTTATGCATTTCGTAAACATAAACAAGAAAACCAGATGGTAGCATAAAAAGAAATCTACATAGAAAAAGCACTTGAACAGGACAATATACACGTTTTCACAGCTTCGTTCCTATCAAGTACAAAAGAAATTTAGTGAAGACCCTCAACCATAGATTTGGAGGTATATATGCTCAGAAGAAGTAATTGAAGATGAATTCAGCATTGTATAAGATACTTTGATCGAAAATAGATATCCCGAAAAAATTTTTTATCAAGAAACACACGACAAAGAAAGCTGAAAAGGACTACTCACTAACTGTAAACAAGAAGCCTCTTTATATACGACTACAATTCAAGGGCGATATACCAAGCGAGATAATTGCGAGGAGATTAAGAAAATCAGTTCAGAGAACTTTTAATGCTGGCCAACTACACGTATTATTCACTACACGACCGATGGTGCTATCTCGACTGAAAGATGAAGTACCTAGACTAGCTAGCCACTTCAAATTGTATCTACCAATTCAACTGCGCTTGTGATGGAGAGAGTTATATTGGCCGTTGCTCTAGGAACTTGATTTTTCGTGCTCGCTCAGGGACATCTTTAAGTATGGCTAAGTAAAGGTGTGGTTAAAACCATCAACAGTTCCATATTGGACCATCTGGTACAAACGGGCCACAAAGTCAGCGTGGAATAATCCTTCTCTGTAATCTACCGGGTACTTAAGTAAATTGTCAAAATCACCGAAGCACCACATGCTCCAAACAGCAAAGGCTGTTGCAGTTCACCTCACACAACCAGTGCTCTGTGTTCAAAAGAAGCAAGTCCAGCGCCTACTACTGCCCTGGCCGGCCTTCAGTAGAGATTATAAATTCATGAATTTGTAATATTATCTTTCCTAATTTTTCTGACATTCAGTTTATTGTTATGTTGAAGCTATTGAGCTGTAATCTAGTGATATTATTATTGATTCGATGTTACTTAAACAGCATTAATGTTGTTCATAACACTGATTCATTCATTCACTATGATGTGTATATATAACTGTAGAGTCTGATGATGAAGTTATCGAAAAGCGTATTCTTTGTTCAGTATCCATTCTTTTGATAATTGTAATTAATGAAAAATATTTAAAAAAAAAAGAGAAAAACATCATCTAGTGTTAGTAATCACTTACATGAACTATATCAACAAATGTTAATGGTCGATAAAGAACAATCTTGCATATCCCATATAAACAACACATTATAATCTGATCTAAACATCGATCTCTGAGCAGTTCAGTTTCATGCACGATAACCTGTTCTACACAAGTCCAAATTTTTGCCATAAGTTCACGTGTAAGATTTAAACGTTCGCATAAATCTCTTAATCGTAAACTAGCTACTTGATATAATTGTCGAAAGAATATAGCAATGGAATCATGACGTGTAGGAAAGTAATTGGGTAGACTAGTTGTACTACCGCCGCCACCAACACCGCCAGCACCAGAAGCAGAAGACAATGACCATGGAATAGATGTTGTACTATGCGTTGAATCTGTTGTATTTGTTGTTGTTGTTATAGAGATTGTAGCATTGTTAACAATATAATCATCTACCAGTTGTTCTGGGATATGCTTGATATCTACGCTTGTAGTATCCTGATTAATATCAGTAGCTGTTCCAAGAAGACTAGGGTCTAGATTATTGTCTGAAGTATTGTCAGTAGCTCCACTGGCCAGAAGTTGAGCTGCAGCTTGAGCAGATTCATCTTCTACACCGGAAGATAATAATCGATGAATAGTAGAAGTTTGTCGTTGCTGTTGTTGACTTATTGGGATTGTAGAAATAATCCCTGTTATACGTGGTTGTTTAGTCTCAGAGGTTGGTGGTGATAATTTTAAGGCTTTATTAGACATCAGATTAGGAGTTATAACTTTTTGATCAGTAGATACAACAGAATTGCGTGTGTAAAAATTGTTAGAACCCTAAAAAAGAAATTTTTTTAAACTCAATTTTTTTAAATTTAAATTTTAAATATCAATGAGATGTTCCTAGCGACTTGCCCTATTCAGGTAGGTAGTTACCTGGGTTCCAGTGGGAAGTCGTGACCAGTAGGGTGCAGCAGGTAAGGTGTGAGGACAAATACTCGCCGAAGACATGGGCTAGTGGTCGCGCCATGTCGTGAATTGGCAGAAGTTAGAATTCATGGGCTGGCCATTGGATCGGGTCCCAGTGGCTTAATGGTATACGAGCTCGCCTTATAACCAGAAGGTCCTTGGTTCGAATCCCGGTGGGTGCGTACTGCTGAAGAGTCCCAAACTAGGCTGACGAAACAGCTGTCCAGTACTCTCAACTGGTTTTACAATGGTTCTCATGATGAAATCCTGTAACCAATCAAATCCCTACAAACCAGCACTTGAATTTTAAATTTTTTAATTTTTATTATAGCTTGACTCCACACAGTATTTTTGATACAAGTATGGAATTTTCAGCATGCGATATCGGTAGCCCAAATTTAGCAGGTCGACCATTGATATCAGGTGTACACACTGACCGAGGATCGAACCCCAGGCCATGTGCATGGTAGGCGAATGTCCTTACCTGGTGTGTCAGCGACGCTGGTTACGCTTCAGTCGAGTGTTAAGGGCAAGGAGAGAAAATCAATCAACAAGGTTGCAAAGCAGCTGTGTCGATTGAGATGGCTAGGAAATGACATGTGGTATGCATGCCTGGCCATTATCTTCGTCTATGGGAAATGTGTACTCCAGAGGTATTTAAGTACGGTGGAAACAGTTTACTGTCTGCATTAACTGAGGTACTAGGCAGCGTCTGGGAATCAGAAGAAGTCCCGTCGGGTTGGTGTAAGTCACTGATTATCCCCATATACAAGAAGGGAGACAAGTCTTCCTGTGATAATCACAGAGGGATTAGCTTGACTAATATAGTATCTAAAGTTCTAGGTTCAATAATATTGCGTACACTACTAAGTGGTGCTCGGGAGGCACAAACACGAGAGAACCAGGCAGGCTTTAGACCAGGAAAAGGGTGTATTGATCATATCTTCACCCTCCTACAGATTCTAGAACATAGTCATTCCTACCGGCGTCCAACAATCATTATATTTCTTGACCTAAAGGCGTCATTCGTCGACCGAGAGGTTCTCTGGCGATGCTTGGCTGTAAAGGGAATGACGAGAAAATGCATTGCACTGATTAGAGCCCTCTACTCGTACTCATACAGCCAGGTGAGGGCTTACGATGAGTTGTCATCTGGAGTGGTGTCCGTCAAGGATGCACATTTCTATACAACTTTATCATAGATGTACTAATGGACCTAACCCTAAGTGACTTCAGCGACTCAGGGATTGACTTGCTACAACCAGGGAATAATCTCGTTGACTTAGAATATGCAGACGATATAGTCCTTCTAGGCGAAGACGCTGACAAAATGCAGTCTTCTGAACACCTTGAACAGCAATCTACGAATGTTTGGCATGCGATTCGCTCCCGCCAAATGTAAGTTGATGGTACAGGACTGCAATACACTGACTCCTAGATTAGAAATAGGGAGTGAAGTGGTAGAGCACGCTGACCACTTCACTTACTTGGGAAGTACCATCAGCCCCAATGGAATGATCTCTGACGAAATCTCAGCACGGATACAGAGGGCTAGTTTCATATATGCCAGTTTACGTCGTCTCTGCCTTAATAGACGTCATATCCGGCTATCGACCAAACGGCGGGTGCAATACTCAGGAGTCACTTCGCTCCGTCCTCCTTCATGGCTGTGAGACCTGGCCATTGAAAGCGGAAGACATGAAAAGATTAGCTGTCTTTGATGATAGGTGCCTGCGTTCTATCTTCCATGTGAAGTGGCATAATAAGGTGAGCAATACTGAGGTTAGGCGTCGAGTGCTAGGTAAGGAAGGGAAATCAATCGACGAGGCTGTGAAATTACATCGACTGAGATGGTTAGGACATGTATTACGCACGCATGCCTAGTCATCGCCTTCCTTGACAACGGGCAATGTTAGCTGACATAGGGGTAGGATGGAAAAGAGCTGGCGGAGGTCAAACCAAAACATGACCTCATCAGTCAATGAAATCTACAACAGTTTGTTTAAGCCAACTACGTAGGAAGGTGTAGACTTCCTGGTTGGGGTCCTCGGGACGGCAAAAACCAATGAACACTAGAGATAATTGGTGATATGGCTGGCTCAAAATCGTTCTCAATGGCTAACTCAGATGCATCCACTTCTTGTGACTTATAATTTCCAATGAAACTTTATTGTTCTTCAATATTATTATTATTATTCCTTTTGTTCCATATCCTTGTCTATTGTCTCTATTTTGCATTTCTTTTACTTTCTTCTCTTGCTTTGTGTGCTACATGAAGGGAGTGTGGCGACTTGAACAGCCGCACATCGGTGCAAAGTCCTATGTCGAAAACAGACAGACAGATAGATGGGAAATGTTAGAAGTTGACACAGGATTAGGATGGAAAAGAACTAGTTAGTGGTGGTCAGGGACTTCCAGATAGAAGGCCAGCATGTCCATGAATCCAGTTTTATGACCGTCATATATTAAGAATCACCGTTTCATACTAATGTGAGAAACATTTCATCATCTTACATTTGACAGGAGCGAACCACATGCTAAACAATCGAAGATTCCTGCTTAAGCTGTTCAAAAGACTGCATCTTCATCTAGGAAGACTACATCATACCCGCATAATCTGAGTCAAAGAGATTATACCCTGGTAACAAGTCAATCACTGAGTGACTGAGGTCAGTTACGGTTAAGTCGATTAGTAAGTACATCTATGATGAAACTAAATGGAAATGGGGAGAGTGGGCATTCTTGACGGACACTAATGGTTGCCGCCATTATTACGTCATATCACAACTTTCCATCGCCTTTTATTTTGGCTGCATGAGTTCGAATAGATTGCCTTAATCAGTTCAATTTATTTTCTCAGAATTCTCTTCGCGACCAAACACTGCCACTTTCATTCAGGTCAAGAAATATGACAATTATTGGTCGCCAGCAAGTGTTTCTATGTTCCAGAATCTGTCGAAGGGTGAAGATATGATGATCAATACAACCTATTCCTGGTCTAAATGTGTCACATTTTACCTGCCCACTCTCTGCTGAAAATGAGAAACTTAGAACATCAACAGATGCTAACAAAGTTACAAAACATGGAGGGGGATGCAAATTTACCCTGAATGGTTTAAGAAAATCTTCTGTATGTGCTATACATGATTCAATCCACAGGTCGTTGGCAGCCAAAACATCTAGATCTTCCTCGAGTATTATGTACTATTATGTACTGACAACGTGCATTTCACGTTTGAAGGTGATCATTTTCGACAAGTGGATGGTGTTGCTATGGGGAGTCCATTACGACTTTTGTTAGCGGACGTTTACATGTCTTATATTGAGAATTTGTCCCTTGATTTAATTTTTCTAGATTGCCCTTCTATAGGAGATATGTAGATATGATATGTAACGATCATGAAGATGCAAGTCGTCTATTAGATAGATTTAACTCTGTACAGAATCATATTAGTCTTACATGCGAGGAAGAAACTCGCAACCAGCTTGCATTTTTAGACATACTCTTTTGAGTCGAAGAGATGATGGTTCAATAAGACGGTCTATCTACAGAAAGCCCACTTGGACAGGGCAATACCTTAATTTTCACAGTTTCTGTCCATTACAGTAGAGAGGCTCGGTGAAATGTCTGTTTAAAAGGATTCAACGTATTTGCACGGCTGATGTTATAGGCAAAGAAAACGAAATATTAATGGATACTCTTGTTGAAAACGGATATCCTTTAAAACTTTTACACAGGTGTCGAAGTAAATTAGTCTTTAAAGCTAAAATCTATACCGCCTCTAAGTAAAAGGTTTTCATCAAATTATGGGGAAATAAACAGTAGGATTTTGAGACATAGGTTGAATTCGGTCATCCGTAGAACCTATTATACAGCCCAGCTTGTAACTATCGAAAAAGCTAGAAATATGCTTCACTGCAAACCTCAAAAGTGCACAAGTGATTATGTCACATCCCACACTATTCACCAATTTTCGCGTGTGTGTGTGGACACACATACATAGGAAGGAGTAAGCGCGCTTTTGCATGTGAGTGTGGGAGAGCATATCTCGAAATGGTTAGAAAGACAAATGAATTCTGGAAAATCGATAAACGCAGGTGGCAGACTACCAACTTCGTTTGTAGCTAAACATCTAATCGAGATGAACCATAAGATTGATGTTAACTCAGCCTTTAAGGTCATTTATAAAAACGGTCAAGGGTGCTTACTGAAATACGCTGAGGCTATAGCTATTCATAAACTTAAGCCCCCCCCCCCACGTAGCACCCGTTGCACAAGAGACGTGACTCTCATGGCCCAAGTGGTCTAGTGGATAACGCTTTGGCATTTGAAACTATGGGCACTGGGTTCGAGCCTCAGTAGGAACATCATCACTCACTGGGAAATGCAGGTACATCCAGCTGTGACGAGTCCCAAATAGGACAAAATGAGCATCCTGGATTCCACTGCTAGTCACCATCCACCAATTAAACAACCAGTTGTTTAAGATACATAAGAGAATCAACAAACCCCCATCTCATATTACCTTCAATTATGTCTGCCAATTTATATGCACACGCCAAAGCAAAGGGGTTGTTATTCGCATTTCTGAACACATACCAAAAAGAACAATCTGAGACTAAAAGGTCAACGAGAGCATTAAAGAGTGTGAGATTGCTCACCATCTATTGGACAGTGATTATAATGTGGACAATCTAAAGGCGTCCGATTGCAGAAGGCAATCGCCATCAAACGATTACACAGCCAAATATATATATGTACACAGAAGGAAGGTGCGGTGAATTTTGTACTGTCTTGATGATAGTAGAGAATACAAATTTTACTACATCTTTTGTCCTGTTTAGAAAACTTTATTTTCCGTTTAAACATGACTTACCCTTTCCCCTCCTCTTTGGTTGTTATTTTAGAAAAAAAAAACATTTTCTGTGGTTACGTAACCTAGTATACTTCTATAGTCTTTCTAGTTAAACTTTGTTTCTATCCACAAAAAATCTGTTGAATTCTGTCCGATAATTTCCAAGCGTAGTCTCGTTTAATTTGCCTATAAATAGTCAATCCTTTTCACTTTTAATTATTTAACAATTTTATACCATTCCTAAATAATGCTACTTTTTTAGTTCCTACCGATTACCCCTTGTCCTAGTGGAAGGAGTACTTTCAAACCTGTGCGTCGGTGGTGCAGTGGTTAGAACTCTCGCCGACCATGCACATGGTCCGAGGTTCGATCCCCTGTCGATGCACACCCGAATATCTATGGTCAGCCTGCAAAATTTGGGCTACCGATATCACATGCATGCTGAAAATTCTATACTTTTAACAAAAACACAGTATGGAATCAAGCTGTAATCAAAAAATTAAAAAATAAAATTATAAAAAAAATAAATAATTTATATTTCTTTTTGTATTGTTCAGGTTGTAGCTAACTGAGAAGAATCCTCAAAATAATTTTAAAAAATGAACTCATATTATCTCCTGGTACACATTTGTTGTTATTGCTTTGTTAAAGTTTATTAATCGGAAGAATTTTATGAAGTTTTTTAAACTAATCTTATTATTGGAATTGTGGTTCATTGGATTAGGGAATGACATCCTTAACAGGGGGTTACAGGTTCGAACACTTCCCCCCACCTGACCTGACCTGACCTGAGTAACTGACTGGTTTCAATGTAGGACTTTGCACAGATGTGCAGTAGTTCCAGTTGCCACACTCCCTCCATGCACCACACAAAGCAAGAGAACAGAGTAAAGAGATTCAAAAAAAGATAGATAATAAACAGAACTGTGAGTGAGGGGAAAAGAATAGTAATATGGAAGAACAAAAGAGTTTTATTGGATATTATAAATCGCAAACAGTGAATGCGTCTGCACCAGCCATCACAGAGAACGATCACTTTGAGCCATGCTACCAATAATTGTCTCCAGCCTTCATTGGCTTTTACCGTCTCGAGGACCCCGACTAATCATGACATCTACACCTTCCTACGTAACTAGCTTAAGCTAAATGTTGTGGATCTCATTGACTAATGAAGCCATGTTTCGTTTGACTTACCACTAACTCCCTCTTGTCTAACCTAATCCATCCTATGTCAGATAACATCACCCACTGTCAAGGAAGGCGATCGATGGCTAGGCATGCCTACGTGACACATGTCCTGACCATCTAAGTCACGGTAACTTCACAGCCTCATCGTCGATTAATTTCCCCTCTCACCTACCTATCACTAACTCGATCGATGCCTAACCTCAATATTGCTCACCCTATTAAACCAATTTCCATGGAAGATGGAACGCAGACACTTATGATCAAAGACAGATAGCGTACCTTTTCATGTCTTCCACTTTCAATGGCCATGTGTCGCACAGCCAGCCATAAAGGAGGACAGTGCGAACTGCCAAGCAGTACACACGTTCTTTTGTCGACAGCCGGATACCATGTCTACTAAGCCACAGATGGCGTAAGTTAGCGGGCATATGCCACACTAACCTTTTATATCCAGCGATCAACGCGCTGGGTCTGATGCAACCACCTAAATGAGTGAAGTGATGGTCAACACGACCCATAAACCACTTCACTCCCTTTTTTTCAAGCTAGGAGTCAATTTAAACCGATCCTGAAGTATCATCATCTTACGGGAGCGAATTGCATACCAAACATTCGAAGATTGCTGCTCGTCAAATTTTTCAGAAAACTCTGCATTTTGTCAGCCAGCGTCTTCACCTCACCTAGAAGGACTATATCATCTGCATATTCTAAGACAACGAGATTATTACCTGATGGTAACAAGTCAATCCCTGAGTCGTTGAAGTTTTTAAAAGTTTGATTTAAAAGTTCAATTAAATAGACTAATGGAAATACTAGTTTAATTAATTAATTAGTTATCTTACTTGATCAAGTTTTTCAGGTGGTATAACTTCTTCAATAGACGGAGCTCGACCTGTTGCCTTAAGTACAGACCATATCGGTGAAGTAGATCGCCAGGCATATGTGTCTAAAATATGCTCAACAACTTGATTCATATACTTTACAACATCTCGTGGCAGGTCCATATTACGAATGACAACTTCAATTACCTATATGACAAGAAAATGATGAGTAAGCAAATGATGAATTAACAAGAAGTTTTATATTTCTTCTTTCTCAGTAAAGATGCAAAAAGTCATCTAGTCGTCAGATGATGCGATTAGCATAACAATATATTTGTGAACTGATGAACCCAGTCGGTGAAAAAACACTTTGAGATGAATCTGTTATTTACGAGATGGAATTCTCGAGGTCCCAGTGAGGTCAACCAAGTCGTGTTTGAGGACAGACACTCACCGATGGGATTTATTGGTAGTGGTGCCTGACCTGCTTCTTAACCTAAATATTCTGGATTCCGTGTTTGCTGGGATTATTGGGTGCGTACTGCTGAACATTCCGGAGCCAGGACGAAACAACTGTCGAGTATTGTGGTAACAAAATGTTACTGTTTTTGTTGGCTGCTGTCTATCTTGACTACAATGCACCTCCAAACATCTGATCTCTAAGAAATATTCCCCACACTGAGACAACAACAACAACCTTTATTCTTCCCAATACATAGCATATACATCCGTTTACACATCAATGAACCCCGGCAGGTGCGTGCTGATGAAGAGTCCCAAACAAGGCCGAAACAGCTGTCCAGTACTCCCTGCAGGTTTTCCAGTGGTTTTCTAACTGATGTCAGCTCATGATGAAATCCTCCATGCAATCGAACAAAAACCCTACAAAATCAATACTTGAAAATTAGTCTGATGCTCACCAGTGACTGGCCCTATTCAGGAAGTTAACCTGGGGTTCTAGTGGGAAGCCATGACCAGTAGGGTACAGCAGGTTGAAGATGAGGCAGTAACTCCTCGAAGAAGACATTTCGAAATGGTCGCGCTATGTCGTGAACTGGCAGAAGTGGGAAATCATGAACTAATGGATCAAGCACTAGTGGGCGTGGGTTCGAACCTCAGTGTGTGCGTACTACTTAAAAATCCCAGTCTAAGATGAAACACCTGTTCAGCATTTCCCGCTGGCTTTCCAATGGTTTTCTGAGTGATGTCAGCTCATGATGAAATCCCCCATGCAATCAGAAAATTTAAATGATAAATAAATAATCGACCATATCCTTGCGGCTGCCAAGTTCTCAGTTTAGAGTCAAACCCAGCATACTTTGTAGGTCTGCGTAACCTCTGAGATTTTCATAGTACCGGCAATTGTGGTTCACGCCTAGTTTCTCCTCTGCACAGAAAACCCATGGGTAAACTCTCCTGAAACTGGTTGCTAGTATTAACAGAACCTTCTCGTTCCCTGAAGTGGTATGTATTTATGTATGTCTTGAATACAGCAGTCCTCTGCCGTTCACATTGTATGCTACTGTACACTTTTTCTCTTCGATTGCTTCTCTTATCCATTTAGGTGTAGTAGTTCGAAAACCACGAACCTAAACAGATTCACAGACAAAGAAATGTCGGAGTTTTGTCCCATGACGTTGATTGTATTCTCCTTTCATCTTCGTATTTCTTGATTTCTCCTTTTTACGTCTCGGAAGTAGATTATCGACAGCAAAATATGAATTTTACGCCTAAAGATATGTTCAGCAGGTGACAGTCCAGTCGTAGTCAATGGATTTGGTGTTGACGTTTGAAGAACTTGTTCTAACGTCCCTTCGTTCCAGAATGATTCGATTGAGTGTATCAACAAAACGTTCTGCTTGACCATTTGACTGTGGACGATACGGTGAACATCGGAGATGTTGAATGCTGTTTTATTGGCAGTACTTCTACAGCTGACTTTATGTAAACTGCATTCCATTAACGGCTAGACATCCACGGAAATTTAAACCATAAATAAATAATCAATATCCGATTAATTGCATCAATTATGACTTTATGGCTAACAATGATATGTCATCCGCCCTAACAAGTACTTCCTGGAGGTTTCATAATAGTTTTCTAACTGGTGTCACTTCATGAGATGTAACTTTAAACCAATCCAATCCCGGCAAACCATCACTTGAAAGTATATTCGCGTGCAATGCACTGGGTGATCCAGTCTCGAATCCTAGATGGGACAAAATCTCCTCCTAGATTGCAGATCCACCTTGCTGTGACGGATGCCAACAAGCACGAAATCTATGTGTCCAAGGCCCCCGGAGGCTGGTTCCCTCCAACAACTTAATAAGGACAATTCACAGAGTGTACCACGACCACATTGCAAACTTGACTGGTGGAATTCAGTCTGCACCAGACGAGGGACTACAAGCATATCCTGTTGATTTCTAAGCTAAATTTCTCGTTTGACTTATTACATAAAGAAGTTGAGACTGACTTTCTACTGGAATAACTCAATCAACCTCTTCTGTTACAATTCATCAATTCATGTATTCTGCCTATTCGTCTTCTTTGACCTTATTCTCTCCTGGATTTCTCGAAAAAGACTACATCCTACTACGTAGAACACTGAAGGCTGTAAGCGTAGGGTTAGTGGTGCGCTTTTGACCCAACTAACTGTCATTATTATCAATAGGCACTTCACTTCTTGTAAGCAGTCAGCTAAAGTTATCTTATCTGATACCAAACTTCCTCTTAATTCTCAACTTTCTCCTTGTGTCTCTCTTCGGGTAAGACCAGAATAGATTTCGTAAGGATTTATGCTTGTACAGCAAAATATAAAAATTCCACCATAACATGTTTGGCACAGTTTTTTTCGTGAAGAGACGAATAGCAGAAGACAACTTATAAACTTGTTAAATTTGTATGTGAACTGCAAAGTTTAACAAATATTATCATTATTAAATGCATTATATATTTGCAATTCATACCGTTCCGCAGACTTTCAGTTCTTGTGGCTTTATTAGTTTTCAATTTTGTGTACTTACACATTTCTAAAAAAGGAGATAAAATTGCTGCAATATGCATAAAAACGCTGAAATTCCATCCTGTATGATTGTTGTTTGGAATCAGTCTTGGTCTTATTATTGATCCCTTGGATTCCCAATGGAACATACGGCTTCAACAACACATCTCCACTTTGTTCTACTTTCTGCTGCCCCCTTTAGCTAGGTTCACAATTGCCCATAATTCCTCATCTCCTCGTCACACGAACTCATCCATGTCACTCTCCCACTGATGACCCATTCATCGCTTTACATTCGAGTTCCACTTGAGTGACGGCCTGCATAGAACGCGATGTCGATCGACGACCTTCTCAGTAGCGTGTACCCGATCCACCTCCACTTTCTCCCACATATTTGTTAGACAATAAGTTCTTGGTTAGTCTCTTCCGACAGTTCCTTGTTGCTAATTCTTTCTAACCGGCCAGCCATTTGATCTTCGGTATACTGTCAGACAAGGGGAAAGTTGGTGATAGAAGCCTGCAATCTGTTGGAAATGCGCCTTCCGTGATGCGCAGTGCAAGTCTCTGACGCAAACAGAATAACCGATTTAACTTGAAACCTCAACCCATCAGTTTGGAATGAAGTGATTACTATTATTATTGTAACGACAGAAGACAAGGGCCAGGCAATAAATCGTTTATTGAGGGAATCAAGGGATATTTATAGATTTCTATGTACAACATTATATATCCTTGTTAGTAAGGAAACAGCGTCTTCTGATTGGTTGTTTTCTCGCTGAAGGTTATTCTGTCATCTGCTTGTGACTATTTCTTCGAAGGTCTGACCGCATATCTGAGAATCGTATCCGCCAACGCAGTCTGCTGTTATTGGTTGTTGAGTTAGTCTTTGTTCTTGTTTTTCTTATGACCTCGATTCGGGACGTGTACTTTGACGTAAATTGTTGTCTACGATTTTGGCTAGGACACAGCTCTCAGCAAACTATGACTTTGGTTGCTACCTATCGTCCAATCAAGGTATTTATTACAGAACTACAGGAGGTCAATCGCAAGTCTGAACAGCTCAGTAGTAATGTCTCTAACTTTAAGGCTGGGTGGAATAGGTTCGAATCTCAAGAGGGACAACAAGAAACGCTTCAAGGTTGTAGATACTTCTAGCGAAGAAATGACAAAAAACACAACATCTAGGCCGTGAGCTATCTGCCAATTGTCTCCAACCATTTATCAATATTTATGCCCGATCAAATTTTTCACGATCCCAGTAGAACACAGGGCTTCAAGCTAGAGGCTTGAAGTTTCTGTAACAGTGTTTATTTATGTTTACAGGATGGGGCTGCTAGCCTCATGCTCAACCTTTCCGCTTTACCAGCTTTACTTCTGGCTTAACGAGGTAAAGGAGGAGTGCGTTCACTGGCCGGGAATCGAACCCCGGACAACATGGGGCATGGTCGGCGAGCGTCGTAACCACTGCGCCACCACCACCGACGCACATGCATATACACCTTAAAAATCCAAAAAAAACAATATTTGACACTCACCTTGAAGAAATGCAGTGAATCCAAATTTAAAGCTTGTAAAATCCAAGGGAAATGATGATTTGGTGGATCACAACTTAACAGAACCACTTCCATACAACAAATGAACAAAGCACGATGAAAAGTATCTTGTGATAACAGTGGTCCAAGGTCAGGACGTACACGACGTGTTTGATTTGAACTGCTACCACCTCCACTAGTGGTAGTAGTAGTAGTAGTACTGTTTGAAGAACTAGACAACGGAGTGACACTGTCTAGTCTTTTTTCAATCCTACGAATTTCATCCATTAAAATACGCTCCAAAGCCAGATAGTAAAGTGGATAGCATAATTGTAGGCGTTGTTGTGCAGCAGAAACAGCTAAACTAGTTGCTGTTGACGTCGGTGTTACTGTCACTCCACTACTACTAGTTGAAGTCTTCAATCCAGCATAGGCACGTTGAAATTGTCCACCCAGATCTTCAAGTCTTTGACGGATTACAGGAAGAGGTGATGGTGACGTTGAACAATGCGCTTTAATAAGATCAACTAAAGCTTCACTTGGCTCTTTATTTCGACCATTTAATAATATCTATGTAGGAAAGATAAAACACAAACATCATGATATATTTTTTAAAAAAAACTTAATATTGTGAAAGTTAGATAATTGGTTACGTATACCCACCTACCTAAAGTAAAACAGGACGCATACTGAATAATGAATAAATAAGCTATCTGTTAGACTGAGAAGTTTGTTAACACCCTGACAGCCCCATACAAAAACACGCGTCACGAAGAGTAAGGGCATACAACAAGCTATCAATATTGTCACCAACCAAATGTGGGGTTATAAAGGATTGCCCAACCTCTCCATTTCTTTTTAACTTTTCCATCAGTGATGTTCTAAAGTCAGCTCTGGAGGGCGTGTGTGGTGTGCATGTACTTCCTGGAGAAAGACTTTTCAACCTCGAGTATGCAGGGGATAGTATGCAGACTGCCTGAAACGCATTCACAGTCAGTTGGCAATCAGTGTCTATAACCCTGATTTGTGCTTTCTACCGTTAAAGTGCGAATTACTATTGCAAGATTCGCGTGAGGCTGTATCTGAACTCATACCTACAGATGAACTACTTGAAATTGTCGGTAAGTTCGTGTTTTAGTTAGCTACGTGAGTGATGGCGGACGAGATCTCTAGCCGTATAGTGAAAGGTAGAGTGACATACGCCAATTCGGGCCACCTCTGGCACTGTCGTGACGTCAACCTGACTGTCATAGGTCAGGTTTACAATGCTTCAGTGTGTAAAATCTTGCTCTAAATCTGTGAAAATTGACCTTTCCGAGCTGAGGATGTGGGGAAACTCTACTTATTCGACTATCGCTGTCTCCATAGAATTGCTTGCGTCCCATATAGAATTAATAAACAACTTGACTTGGAAGTTAGAAGAAAAAGAAAAACATCTGCAGTATACACACACACACACAGACACACATAAAACACTTAAAATATGCCAATGTGTATAACAAATAAACTAACTTGTAATTGATTGAGATTTTGACTTCTCGCCTCAGGATTGCTAAAATTAACACCTCCGTTAAGACGACTAATAGTTCCAGCATTGGTATTACCACGTCGTGTAGTTTCAGTAAAGCCACCAAAACCTGAATTACTGACCTCCTAATGAATAAGAAAAAAAGTTCAAGGCATTTTTGTTAAACAAAAGATCAAGAATGAAGTGAATAGTTATGTAAATAGCTGGCATATATTCATGGATTTTTGGGAAGAGAATACACTTAAGCCACTGAGGTCATCAGCAAAATGTTGGTAGAGCTATGTAGACGACACGTGAGTAATAATGAAAAAGAACGATGTTGAGAAATTCTTCTCACACATAAACAGATAATGAAATTGGGGAACTACCTGTGTTAGACTGCAAAGTACAAAGAATAACAGATGGTAGCATAAAACCGCCGCTATATAGAAAAACTACACATTCTCGCAGATTCCTTGATTATCACTCAGCTCATCTACTCACGCACGGTAAAATGAGGGTTAAGACAAGGTCTTGAAGACAGAATATGTAGACTTACAACAACATCAAACGACTAGTGAAAAGAAATAAATGTCTTATTCAGATTGTTACTCCACAACAACCACCCAAAAGAATTTATCAGAGATAATATAAAGAAAAGAAAAAGAGGAGTAAAACCAGAGAATAACAAGAAGGAGGTTGGTAGAAAAACACGATCACAATACCATACAGAAATAATACATCAGAGGCAATTTTGAAGAAACCACAAAATTCCTGTCTGTCTGTCTGGATTCAACATAGAACTTGGCACCGAAGTGCAGCAGTTCGAGTTGCCACGTTCCAAATAGCACACAGAGGTAGACAAGAAGATGAGTGAAGAGAATTAATAGAGTTTGACAAATATAAGAGTGAAACAGAATGGGTAATGGTAGAAAGGAATATGAAAGATTACAGAGATTGAATACATCTGCGCCATTGACAACGATTTTGAGCCATGTCACCTATTGTCTCCAGCCATTGATTCCTAGAGTCCCGAGGGCCCCAACCCGGGAGTCTGCATCTCCCTACCTGACTCAGTTTAACTGTCAAGGATTTCATGGATTGATGCCATGTTTTTGTTTGGCCACCACTGGCTCTTTTCCAACCTGAACCTATATCAGCTAACAATGCCCGTCGGGGGAGGCGGTGGTTAGGCATGCGCACCACGTGACCTAGCCATCTTAGTCTATGTAACTTTATAACCTCGTCGATTGATTTTCCCTCTTTGCCCAACACTCTACGCCTAACGTCAACATTACTTACCTTATTAAACCACCTAACGTGAGACAGAGATCGCAGACATCTATGATCGAAAGCAGTCAACCTTTTCATGTCTTCAACGCGTATTGGCCATGTTTCAGAGCCATAGAGAAGGACGGAGCGAACTGATGAGCAGTACACACGTCCCTTGGTTGATAACCGGATGTCACGCCTACGCCAGAGATGGTGTAAGTCAGCGAAAGCAGCTCGAGCTTTTCGGATCCGTGCTGAGATTTCATCGCCAATCAGTCCGTTGGTGCTAATACAACTTCCCAAGTAGGTGAAGTGGTCAACATGTTCTATCACTTCACTCCCTATCACTAAGTTAGGGGTTGACGTCGTCCAGTCCTGTAGCAGCATCTTACATTTTGCAGGGGCGAATCGCATGCCAAACATACGAAGATTGCTGCTCAAGGTGTTCAGAAGACTCTGCATTTTGTCAGCATCCTCCCCTAACAGGACTATGTCATCTGCATATTCTAAGTCCATTAGATTATTCCCTGGTAACAAGTCGATTCCTAAGTCACTACGTTCAGTTAAGGATACTTCCATTAGCATATCTATGATGAAGTTAAACAGAAATGGGGAAAGTGGACATCCCTGTCGGACACCACTGGTTGTTACCAATTCAGATGACAATTCCCCATAAGCCCTTACACGACTACGTGAGTTTGAATAGAGTGCCTTGATTAGTGCAATGTACTTTCTTGGCACTCCCTTCACAGTCAGACATTGCCATAGTACTTTTCGGTCCACGGAGTCGAAGGCCGCCTTCAAGTCAAGAAATATGACAATTGTTGGACGCCGAAAAGTGTGTCTATGTTCTAGAATCTGTCGAAGAGTGAAGATATGATCTATGCACCCTCTACCTGGTCTAAAGCCTGCTTGATTTTCCCTTGTCTGTTCCTCCCGAGTTCTGCTTAGTCTATGCATGATTACTGAGCCTAGGATTTTAGAGACTATGTTCGTTAGGCTGATCCCCCTATGATTATCACACGAGGACTTGTTTCCCTTCTTGAATATCGGTATAATGAGTGACTTACCCCAGTCTGATGGTACTGTCTCTGATTCCCAGACTTTGCCTAGTACCTCAGTTAATCTACAAACTAGTATGTCACCCCCATATTTAAACACCTCCGGAATAATTCCGTCGGGTCCTGCCGCTTTGCCTCGTTTCAAATTACTGATAGCTTTTGTAACCTCACCTACAGACGGCGGACCAGTGTCTATATCCCATTCGGGTACGTGGTGGATGGCGGGGAGGTTCAGTGTGGCTGTAGGCAAGTTAAATTGTTCCTCAAAGTGTTCTTTCCAGCGTTCAAGGCGTCTATCCTGAGAGCTAATTAAGGAGCCATTTTTCTCAGAAATAGTCTCACTTATGAATTGCCTTTTCCCGCCCGATTCTGTGATGAGTCTAAAGAGTTGCCTAGTGTTGCCTATCGCCAATGCTTTTTCCATCTCTTTCGCCTTTGTCACCCACCACTGTTCACGGTCTTTGCGGAGACTTTTAGTAAGTTTCCTTTTGTGCAGCTTTCGCTCCTCATTGAATTCGGAGCTCGCCGGAATAAGTCTTCTAGCATCTATCAGTTCGGATGAGGCAGTCGAAATCCAGTGGTTTTTACTCACCTTTGGATTTGTCTTATTCACAGCTTTTACAGCTGTATCTATAGCTGACTGAATATTCTTCCAGGCTTCTCCAGGGTGAGCACAGCTGTCGGATTCAGATATGCGTTTAGCTAGTTCTTCCTCAAATAGGGATTTAGTTTCCTGATCGAGCTGGGGGCGTAATGGTTTTACCGCCAGCTGTTTCCTACGTCCGTTCAGTCGTAAGCACACACGAGCCCGGACCAGTGCATGATCGGTATCTACACACGTGTTCCAGAAGGAGCGACAATCTCCTACCGACCCACGCCAACGATAGCTTATTGCTATGTGGTCTATTTGTGTCCAGCGTTGGTTTGATGATGGGGGTCGCCAGGTTAAACAGTGTCTCTCCTTGTGTTTAAAGTTAGTGCTTACAAGAAACAAATGATTATCTGAACAGAACTGTAGGAGACGGTCACCGTTGTCGGTTCGCTGGCACGGAACTCCATAGGTGCCACCGACATCCTTCTCAGATTGACACAATTTCCCTACTTGAGCGTTGAAGTCACCAGCTAGAACGACTATATCTGAGCGTTTAGCCTTTCTCACCAAACTAGACAGCTTTTGGTAGAACTCATCCTTCGTTTCATCCGAACTGCAGTCAGTGGGGGCGTAGGCGGAGATTACGAAAAGGCATCGGCGAGTAGTGCAGTCCTTTCTCCTTCTTACTGATCCGTTCAGACGGACAGCACACATTCGGCTATCTACTGGGATCCAGTCAAGCAATGTCTTTTCTGCCCTAGTACTCAGAGCTATCCCTACGCCAGCTAATCCCGTGAACTAGCTGTGGCATCTCCTGACACCCTCAAGGTGAATTTTGAAGATTCATCCTGTTGGCCAGGTGGGGTTAGGTGAATAACCACACTTGGGTCTTGTATGCGTGTTTCTGAAACACAACATACATCAATGGCTCGAGATGCCAGGGTCTTAGCTAGTGATGCTTGTTGTCCTATTTGGCAAAGTGTCCTTACATTAAATGCTCCTATATGAAATTGGTGGCGTGGCTTTAGGAGACTATCCGTGGTGGTTTTTTGGCTTTCGTCGTTTTTAGTGGACACAGAGTGAAGAGGGAGTGAGGAGCCATCAAGTAGAGGAGTTGCATCACTGGGGGAAGGTAAGGTAATAGAGATGAAGATGAAGACAAAGATAAGTGAGGATTAGAGAGGTTTTGTGTGCGTTTTGGATTGTGAGGGCGATTGTTACTTCCCGGCTGCCCACACCGTGGAAGTTGGTTGCGTGACCGCAGAGCCCAGGGGACAACTGCTTGTGGCCGGTCACACGCGGCCTGTTTTTGTTCGTTCTTCGTTGTTTTGTGTGCCTCAGTAGCATACTTATCACTCCCGCCCTGTGACACGGCAGCAGGAAGCGCGGTCGTTGTTAATCCGGGCCACGGCCGATCCGGCATGAAATTTTGTGAATTTGTTTGGATCATGGTATTGGATGAGGTAGCTGCTTTTTGTTTAACCGCTATCCAAACAACCTGCCTGGCATGGTAGAACCTCAAGAGACATAAGTCTCAGCCAGTATAGCTTGATTAGGTCATTGCGGTGTTCAAGCCCGACCACCACGTCAAGGTAGCAGCTTTCGGGATTCGTGTCAAGTTCAAACCAACGAATCTAATTAAAAATATGATAAATCAATTGAAAGATTCAATAAAAATGATGGATAAAAACAATGTAATTTACAAAATATCTTGTGTCACGTATCCGACTAAATATGTGGGTCAAACGTCCAGATCACTCAGAATAAGAGTGAATGAACTAACTAAAGGTCATCGGACAGGAACACAAGCCTACAACAATTTAGAGAAAATTATTCAATTCAATTTTAGATTTTCCCGTCGATTGATTGGACCGAAGTGCTCGGTCTTAAGGTTGACATGTCGGCTTCTTGTGCAGATGCTTCGACGATGTTTGGGCATCACTCACTGCGGAGTGCAAGCACATCCAGCTGTGACGAGTCCCAAATAGGACGAAATGCGCATCCTAGATTCCACTGCTAATCACCATCTACCAATTAATAGTAATAATTTGCTTTATTCCAGAAACAGTACTAGTAGTACGGTGTGGAATTTTCAGCACTAATCCACAATACTGCGTCTAATTTCATCGCACATTTAAAAGGAGTATTTCAAAAAATTAATATAAAAAACAACAAAAACGACGCAAAATAGCAAAAAACATGCGAAAAAATACCAAGAAGTAGAAAGGAAAATAAACAATAATAAATAATATCTCAGTATTGGGTAGTGGAAGCCATGATATGTTTATGCGTGATGAACAGTAAAACTATAATCATACAAGAAGTTATGAAATGATATTAAGAATGTTTATCGCCAAGATGATCAGTTAATTTGATTGATGAACAACACTAAACAATCATAAAATAAACATTTCAGGGTTCTTTTATTGTCAGCTCTAATGTGGTGTTTATAATGGTAGTGTGAGTAATCCTGCATAATACAAAACTTTTAAGATGGTAATAACGGCGTTCACAACCAAGGTTGTCAGTTAATATTGCCGAACAAAAAAAACAACCACAAAACTAATATTACATGATGGTTAATGATAGGACAATTTTGTAATACTCATAGTGATAATATAGTCGGGACCAGTAGATACACAAAAGAAGGAATAGAATAAAGTATAGAAAAGGTAAGCCAATGTTAACAATTCAGGTAGCTAAGTATGTTTAAGAAGGTGTTCACTATAGAATACAAATAAGAGAGAAATAAAAGAGCCTAAAATTATGTTATTAACAATAAAGCAAGTCATAGGTTTCGCGCTTAACATTATCTCTGTCACCTAGAACACGGGCCAAATATGGTATCGTTGAGTTCCTGTACTTGGTTGTACGAGCATATATTATTTTGTACTGATTTCTAGTTCTACCTGATGAAATGCAAGGAGAGAGTTGGGAGTAGAGGGGATGCTGGAGGTCGGACAGTATGGTTTTAGACCATTTTTCACATGTATTCAGATGCCTTTCTACTAATGTAGTGACGAGCTGACTGAGTTTTACACCACTAGTCCTACTAACTACCTTCAACATCCTTCTCAGGATGGCATAGTCCTTTTTCAGTAGCCCAGGAAAGATGAGGGGAAGTAAAGTGGAATAGGTAAGATACGAGAGTTGACAAATTGTGAAAGTAGAGGTTAGATGATTCCAGATAGTCTAAGTTTCTTAATGTAGTAGGTTAGACGGAACACTTTCTTCGAAATCGTTAGGATATAAGATGACCAAGTAAGGTCGGAAGATAGAACTAGTCCGAGGTATTTAGCATTAGACTTACTTTCAATTTTAGTCCCCTCGTTTATGCCTAAAGGAGAAGTCAATAGTCTGTCATTTTGAGGGGTTCAGCATGAGGCCATTTAGTTTTGACCACTAACTAATGTCCGACAGGAAGCTATTTAATCTGAAACAGCCTGACTGAGACTTAACGGGAAGCGAAACAGTAAGGTCATCTGCATATTTGATGAAGTTGATTTCGTCTCAAAGAGGTAAGTCATGTAAGAAGAAGGAAAAGAGAAACGGTTAATATGAGTCAACCAAAGTGAGTCGGTGGTTCAACGGTTGAGCGCTTGCTAACCCCACACGCGGTACCCATGTTCGATTCCCGCCTAACCCTTAAGCCTAGCCTAGTTTACTAGCTGATACATGTATATAAAACAGAGAAGCACTGACGCTGTACAACTACTACTCCATACAATTCTTTAGGAAGATCAAATAGCTCACACACTAAGAAAAGATAAAATACTACTGGAAGTAATAATCAGAACATAAACAGGAAATAATTTAAAGCACCTACAGTCTTACCACTTAAATATATAGAAGAGACATCTAAAACTCTAAGTCGGAGTTTTAATAAAGCTCGCTTAAGTATAAGCTCCGTATAGACCCAATTAAACGAAATAATTTAATCTACAAAATACCTTGAAATGACTCTGAGGTCAACTACACAGGTCAGACCAGTAGATCAGGGGAAGTCCGATTATTAGGACATAAGAATTAAGCGAAGTGAAGAATGATTGATCTCACGAAGAGGAACACAACAAGGAGGAAAACTCAGCACAACCACACAATCAAACATTTTAAAAAAAAGTGGGGTAGACCTATGGTTCTAAAAGTCATATGGGTAGGTAGGTAGGTAGATAGAGGGAGGGGTTGATCAGTGAATCTTTGTTCATTCAATCTACAGGTAACACATGCAACAGGAATAACTCAACGCCAATATATTAGGGATACCGAAAATATTAATACCAATGAAATGAAAAGGTATGAAATAATCACATTATTTAGACAATGTTTGAAAGTTGTGATCATGAGTAATAAACGTCATAGGTAAATAATGCTGTATCACTGTGTATCTATCAAATAAATACAGAATTCAGTTCCTGGAATAGAACTCTCATTTCCCAGGAAGGTGTAGACTTCCTGACTGGTAAACACCACTGGCGGCTGGAGACAATTGGTGATATGGCTCGAAACTGTTCTCACTGGCGCAGATGCATCCACTCCTTGCGACTTATAATTTCCAATGAAATTATATTGCTCTTCGTTATTACTATTCCTTTTGTCTCACATCGTTGTTTACTGTCTTCATTATGCATTTCTTCTGCTTTCTTCTCTTGCTTTGTATGCTCCAGGGAGTGGAGTGTGGCGACTTGAACTGCCGCACATATGTGCAAAGTTCTATGTTGAAAACAGACAGACAGACATTTCCCAGACTATGAGTCACACTTACTGTGTGAGCACTGGTGATAATTTCCAGTCACCCAGGCTGAAGTAGGTGGGGTGGGATTCGAACACAGGACTCTCTCCTGACTGAAAGTTGAGTGCCTCAATCAGTGAAACATATCCCCCTCTATAAAATACAGTTACAGGGGAATTATTAAAAGTCCTCTATAATATGCTCTGCAATATTTCTTGACAGAAATAAAATAAACGTTGCCATGATCATTAAGTGGTATTGGCAACCGATCGGTGCACATGAAAGTGACTGACTGCCTGGTTTTAACGTAGAACTTTGCACCGATGTACAGTAGTTTGAGTTGTCCCATTCCTCCCTTGTACCACAGAAACCAAGAGAAGAGAGTAAAGAGATTCAAAAGACAGATAAACAGAAGTGTGAGAAAAAAATATTAATATGGAAGAACAATAGAATTTTACTGGATATCATAAACCACAAAGAGTGAATGCATGTGCGCCAGCCATTGAGAACGATAGTGAGCCATATCAGCAATTGTCTTCAGCCGGTGGTTTTAACCATCCCAAGGACCTCAACCAGTCAGCAATTCTGCACCTCCCTACGTGACTAGCTTGAACTAACTGTTCTGGATTTCCCTGACTGATGAAGCTATGTTTTGGTTTAACCACCATTAGCTTTCCCTTTCCAACCTAATCCATCTTATGTCAGCTAACATCACTGATTGTCGAAGAAGGCGATGGCACGTGAAAGTATTCATCAAGATAGTATGTAAGTAAACATAACGATAAATAAATAAATAACAATAACTTTCTATGCAACATACATCACAAATATCTAGTATAAACTTTTAAACGCCAAGTATATTCATAGTTATTATTACATACAAAAATTAAATAAAGGAAGCAATCAAGAGGAACTTACAAGCATATATCTACGTGCAGATGGTGTTAAGCCTGCAGGCAAGTGAAATTCTGATTGTACACAACTTTCTCCAATTGATCCAATCTCTTCAGCTGCATTCGGATTCAGATAAATACGTTCATCAAAATCTCCAGTTCCAATAATGTATTCTTCATAATTATTATTTAAATTTTGTAGTGTTGCTTCGAAATTTTCCGGTTCCAATAAACTTCCAAGCACGGAAGGATGAATTTTTATTAACTCCTGTTAAAGCAGAAAAAGAAGAAAATCAGACAAATTATATTTGATGAAATATTCCTATTATGTTAGTATTATGATTATTGTTCCCTTGGGTTCCTAGTGGAACATACGGCTTCAACTGCACGTCTCCACTTGTCACTTCTGTCTTCCTTCTGCTGTACTTTTCACCTGCATCCATCTAAGTCCATACTGATTCAACTCCTCTTCACACGATCTCCTCCATGTCACCCTTGCACTGACGTCCCACTCGCCTCTTTCCTTTCGGGTTCCACTCGAGCAATGGCCTGACGCGCGCGCGATGTCACCCAGTGGCCTCCTCAACTGCGAGTGTCCAATCCATCTCCACTTTCTCCTGCATATTTGTTGGGCGACTGGTTCTTGTTTCGTTTCTTCCCATAGTTTCTTGTTGGTGATTATTTTCGACCCAGCCATCTGATTTTCAGTATTTGATTTTTAAATGGTTCTCTAACTGATATTACTCTATGGTCAAACTTGAAACAAATTAAATCCATACAAGCTAACTCTTAAAAATATATTTGTGTATAACGCCGGCATTAATATCCTATCTTGGTTAACCGCCTTTATTACCTTTTCTTTTCTAGCTTATTAGTTTTGACAATTTTTGGTAACACTATTGACATTCTTCTGTTACCCCCTAGCCAACCCACTTTGTTAGCTTCCATATTGATACACTGACGTCACGTGCGACCACTTAGACTGTGGAGCAGTTATATTAAGTTTTCTAAGCTGAAAGTGTTAGGCTGTGTGTTTCTTACTACACAGAACCATTACACTATACTCATATCTTAGAACAGACACCGAGGTTTGGAAGCACCATTCACTCTGATATCACTGCCATAAGATACACTTCATCATTTAATTTGAAAGTAGATTTAGCTGGAGAAAGCCATCAAACCAAGTGTACAAATACATTACCTTTTAATAATATAGAAATTCCACAGCTTCCATTGACCAAATTACTAAAAAGCAAGGACTATTAACAAGTAAACAAACTTTTTAGTTTATTCACTTTTTCCAACACCAAACGAGGACACGATATTTAATGGTATTGGGAAGAGTATTCTCTTAAATGGTAAATATGTACACGGATTCCACAACATAACTCTACTTAGCTTTAAATTTAAGGAGCATATTAGTCAACATGTTTAACTGTAAATACAAAGAATAAAATTATGCTCACTTTTTCGATTAATCGCGCCGTAAACATTCGGAAATAGTGCTGTTTCACAGTTTTACACTCGACATAATTAACATCGTTATCTTCACATATTGGACGTAGCATACAGGTCGGTTGATCATGAGGTGGACACCAGGTTTTGTTTTGAGCGACAGCATTTAAAAAATCCCGGGGTAAACCATTTTGATCCATATTAATTAAATCACGTCTTCTGGAAATCATAGTTACTCCTAATACCCAGTCCAAACAACAAGCCAATAAGTGATAGGAGTTGACCAAATCATCTGTGACTGCTGGAAAACTCGCTCGAGACTTTATGAATAACAGCCACGTCAATCGGAATAAATCTGAACCCGTAGGATGCACTGTGATGATAATAAAAAAGAGAGTTAATTCTTTGACTATTTTTTAAAGTTAGTAATCAGTTGTTTAACAACAAAATGGGGACTTAATATCTCCTGGAACAGACGCTTAAACCATGCGGCTTCAGGAAGAACTTCCAAATTAAACTTTATTGATTATGTGCTAGTGAAACATATATACGCTAACGTATATACATTATTACTTTTTTGCGAATTATTCCACAAATAGGGTTTGAATAATCACAGTAAAATTGCACACAAAAACAGCATTAGGAAACATTGATGTTGAATTTAGGATGAGTGGCTCTTACGTGCAGCAAGACTGAATTCAACCGTATATTCACTTAATTATTTTTCTTAAGATATTATCGGAAAGAAACTGTTAAACATGACATTTATAAACCCGATTCTAAGACATACTACTGTAATAACTAGATTTTCAAAATATGAATGGTGTATCCGAATAAATGTGCGTTTCCCGGTATAGTAAAACTGAACAGGCATGTACTAATACATATCCATCCTTTATTAAAGGATTTCTGATAACACCGATAAAATATACAAAATAGCTGGCTTACAACACATTTAAGAGAAGAAACTCGTTAAGTCTATATTTCACTGTCATTAAAGTGTACTGACAGCCCGGAGATCACACTTTGTGTAGAGGTCTACAGGTTTACGTTGATACACTCCATGAAGCATAAAAAGGAAGACAAACGAAATTCTAGAGAACCACAATAGGCAGGTGTGAAGACAGAATACTAACATGGACAAACATGAGGCTTTAAGGGATAGAGATCACAAAGAGTTAATGCACCTGTACCATTGACAATGATTTTGAGGTATGGACTGAGGCCAGGTTTTTTTTTTATAATAATAATCACTTTATTCCACAACAATAAAAATTTACAGCATGGAATTTTCAGCGTTTTGGTTTAACTTAACCCCTGAGCTCTCCTAAGCCAACCCTACTTCATATAACATTGCTGATTGAAAAAGATGGTTGCTTGACGTGCGCAAAACATATCCTATCCATTTCAATCGATATATCTACACACCATCGATTGATTTCCCTTCCTTATATGGCACCCTACATCTAATATCAATATTGCTTAGAACATGATGATGTATAACGCCTAATCTAGATTTTACTCCAAGGAATGCAAATTACTAACCAATCTGAAATTCTCGTTATGTATATATATATATATATATATATATATATATATATATATATACTCAGAACTTACACAAATAAAACTATATAATCAGATCATAACCTGCTCGGCAATGCTGAGACAAGATTGATTTAACTCGAACTCAAGGAAACAACACAGTTTATAACATTAACACACAAATAAATTCCTATCATATAACTTACTCTTGTGAGTAAAAAGAAAATCACTGAAAGTAAAAATTCTTACCTTGACTACTTTCATAATCCGTGTCGGAAAATAGGACACCAAATGACCGACCGAAATTGCGGAAAACTACGGACGAAACAGAAAATTGACGCTCCAGTAGTTCGAGACGGTCTCTCATCTCATCTGCCATATCAGTCATGTCAGCCCATTTCCTAACGCGATGAAAGAACTGGAAAATGTGTATACAGTGCAACATACTTGAACCATGCTCATTTTAGCCGTAGACAGCAAACGTGACAATGAAACGTAGGCGTTTTCAACATTCCCTGACATTCCATCTAATGTGGAGCGTCGACAGCATTCGTATAATGAGCATACTAGCCACTGGATTTGATCGCCATCAATTGAGTAATTTGCCCAGACATCTAATTGCAACTAAAATGGTCATATCAAACTTACCTTTGTACTTTTCCCAGGCTTCTTCTCTAATGTTTCCATCTATGCATAAATCTTGACATAGGTCTTCAAATCTCTTCTCAACTGGCTCTTCATAGTCATATTCCATAATATGAATATATTAAATCAAATTAAACACAACTCCCGAATATGTAGGTCATTAGATTCAACCTCCAATGCTTCATGTTCGTCCTCATGACTAAAAAACAAAGTAACAGGTATTCAGTGATTTCAAAACTGACAGTTTTAAGTACTCGTAATTGAATTCTTTATGCTTTTTGCGAATATATAGACTCGCTGCTTTGCAGTTAATAGTTCAACCCCACTCTACCGCGCGAACTTTGAAAAGGGAGTGCATTTTACACGCCCTGGTTTTAGTTTTGGCTTTTGTTGTGTTATGCGCTCCAAAAGTCTACAGATTAACTTTAAATCAGTTTACTCTGATCGAAATTCGTTCACGTTTTAGTTTTGAGTCTATTCAATTATAGGAAGTTGTGTTCTTATAACTTAATATTACGCGGCTGAGTCAGACAAAGGAAAGGTTGAAACCTCTCTGAATACTTCTGTGATGTCCACTCGTCTGACAGTGCCACCCAGGGATGTGGCGAGGTCACTGCCACCGCCACTCAGATGCCCTCAATTGTGGTAGAGCACACAAAGGTCCTCAAACTACTGTCTAAGCTGAAGGCAGGTAAATCACCTGGGCCGGATGGACTTCACCCTAAACTGTTAATTTCCCTGGCGGATATTATATATATTCTGCTTATGGAAATTTCCCAAATGTCTCTGACCCAGGCTAAACTACCCAGGGACTGGAAGGATGCCATTATAATCCCTATCTTGAAAGAGGGGGATAAGTAACTGGTATCTAACTACAGGCCGGTACGTCTGACATGCATTATTGCAAAGGTATTGGAAACTATTATAAGGGATCAGCTATTAGCCTTTGTTGAAACACATGGCTTGTTGGCTGTAGAACAGCATGGATTCCGACCAGGACGGTCCTGCCTGACAAACCTACTATTGGCTAGGGAAGTCCGGGTTGAAGCCAGAGATAAAAACCATCTGTTGGACATGGTTTTTATTGATCTTAGCAAGGCATTCGACAAAGTATCCCACTTAGGTTCCCTCAGTAAACTTAAAAGTTTCGGACTAGACCAATGCCTATGTGAGTGGTTTACAGATTACCTAATGTATTAGGCCCTTTGCTATTCCTGTTATACGTCAACGAATTACCAGGGATTCTTACTTCATCTTTATTAGTATTTGCAGACAATATTAAGATATGGAAAACTGCAAATAATAACGAGAATAGGTTGGTCCTACAAACTGAGTGGTCAAGCCTATGGAGTTTGGAAATGAATGCTAGGAAAAGCGCGGTAATGCACTTAGGTCAGAAGTCTAATACGTAGTACTCTCAAGGGGACGCAGAACTACCTGATGTTAACGAACAGAAGGACCTAGGAATCATTATCAGCAATGATTTGAAAACAACTGCAGATTGCAATGCAACTGCAGCTTAGGCTTTTCGAATGCTATGGGCACTTCGGAGGGCCCTCAAACAATTAGACGAGGGCATGTTCCAAATACTCTACCCAACATATGTCAGGCCTCATCTAGAATACTTCATACAAGCGACAAGTCAATGCTTCAAAAAGGAGACACATATTCTGGAAAGAGTACAGAGAGTAGGAACAAAATTAGTTAGTGGTATCTCACACCTTCCTTATGATAAGAGGATGGAGCATTTAAATCTGTTCCCGTTATCATACAGAAGGAAGAGAGGCGACTTAATTTCAGCATACTGTACACTTGAGGGTGATTTAGGAACTGACCTTTCTAACGTTTTCTCCCTTCCTAGGATACATTTACGGGGTCACCGGAAAAAGTTGCTCAAACCGAGTATGATTAAAATACGTGCAGAATTTAGAATTCCTCACAGAGTGACAACGACTGGAACTCCTTACCTGATTCAGTAGTATCAGATCCATCGGTGAACGCTTTCAAAGAGAAGTTATATCTCTGCAGAGATATATTTTGCAAGGACTAACATAGGCCACAAGAGCCTTCTATCTTCATCATCTAAATCTGAATAATGTATACCTATTTTTGTGCACTCATTGGCTTATTATCCCTGATTTATAAGGGTTATACATGTAGTCATATTTAAATTGTTTTTCCCCAATTCGCTCTAAAAAGCCTGCCGATCAAAAGAAACCTCTGTGGAAGGGTTATGTACCGATTCCAGATGTATGAGGGTACGCAGTGTGATAACTGCAAGAGATGGTTTCACAGCATGTGCACAAACCTAACTCCTGCAGTATACAAACGCTGCTGCCAACCTCTAGCAAACTGGTTGTGCAATGACTGCTGTAGTACGACTGAATTTCGTAATACAGAAGCCACTGCCACTCTAAGTGGGGCTCTAAAGCTCATGGACTGCAAGGGTCTTCCACCACAGGAGAAGACATACTATTGCTCAGACACTGATGACGTGACTAGCATCATCGATAAAACAGTACATGTTCCCGATGCGTCTCTGTCAATGAGTGTCCTTCAGCACAGAAGAGCACCCAACATATTCCGGACACCCACGCTGCCCCCACGATACTGGATAAGCCCGCCAGTGACAGTAACGGAAAGACTATCACGAAGAAGAGGTGTACCAGGGGTCGAAAACCTGCAACTAAAGTCTCCCAGGGACTGGTAGATGAAGCCTCATCCACACCGGTGATTAGCAGGTAGATAAAACCTACTAAGATTAGCGAGGAGGACGCCAATGAATGGCGTAATTTAGTCTCGGGCGTTGATAAAGCATATCCCCTATTTGAAGTGGCGCCTTTGGCTTAACCTTGACGGCATTTGCGCGGCTTCGTTGATTCGAGTTGGAGCTAGTCGTCCAGCAAACGCAGTAGACGCGATTTCGGTGCTTATTTTGCTCTTGTTGGATGAATTTATATGAAAATTATTGTTCGATATTGTTCTCGAGCATTTACTTATTGCTTGTGTGACAGGACGCTTAAATACATGGTTCATGCAGTGATTTTTGGCATGCCGAGTAAGCTTCGCGTACATTTCAACGACTGTCATTCGATAAATTTCTTTGCAGATTGGCGGAAACTTGTACTCGGTCTCAAATTTCCCTATCAGCATTTGTGCAGTACCTTTTACTGCTACAGGAACCGAGGAATATGGTTGATATCAAATTTAGCATCCTTCCGCACTTTTGTGTGGTGTTGATAGCTGAAAGTCAATGGAATGCATAGATACAAGCGAAAGTCAGTGTTCACAAATGGGAAGAACCTGTAATATGTTTTACGATCACTTACAACATTCAGTGTTTTCTGCCAAAATTTTTAAATGATTTAAATGCACACGGCAACATTTGAGTAATTTGGTGGATTTCAATACCATCCTCGTGATCAGGTGCGTAAAGACATCAGTGGTGTGCGTCACTTTGTCCTATTAGTGAGTTTGGTTTCATAAACTTCCGATTTCTGTTATTGTCCTGACGCCACATTATTCGCGCTTGTTCGAAGTTAATTCACAAAATTATTTTAAAACCACGTAGAAGTAGTGTCCGACATCTCTTAAAGCTATGGACGTAAGGTTTAGAAGTGGTTGCTGTATCCATTTAGGGAAGGCTCATCGACTTCTGCAAGTAAGGGCTACGCATCATATTCCTAAATGCCTCCAGAAGCAACAGAATCTTCAGAAGTTATTAATGGGGTCCCAGCTCCTCTATTTCGAAACATATTATAGGGACAGGACATAAAACTGACGTTTGCACATTTTTTAAACCTATCTGTAAAACGTGTTTGGATTGCATCCTAAAGTTTGTGGAAGCCGAAGTTTGATTAGGAAGTTTAAACCACTTTTGTGAATTCCAAGACTATTCGTCATCACACGAAACCTTCTTTGTTAAACTTCGTTTTGATACTATTCAGGGTAGATGTACTAGTACCTCTGATATTTGGTTTAGTGATCTTCATTGTTATTTTGACCTCCAATATGTGGTTTTAATTCCACCTAAATTTATTTTCTAGACTTTTAACTGTATTAATCTCATATGTATTCCTATAACAAGTCCATGCGTGACCACA
Organism: Trichobilharzia regenti; assembly: GCA_944472135.2. Lineage (NCBI taxonomy): Eukaryota > Metazoa > Platyhelminthes > Trematoda > Strigeidida > Schistosomatidae > Trichobilharzia > Trichobilharzia regenti. The sequence goes on from OX235267.1 coordinate 44,310,066, forward strand.
TTGTCCAAAATGTGTTGCACAAATACAACACTACACGACTCAGACAAATTACGTCTTCTTATTACTTCGTCTAAATATTCACTTGTGTCAAAAATAGTGACTGATGTAATTGCACATCGATATAAACTTTCATTAATTCTTACTGTGCTATCTCGTTAATATTATATTGGTAGTCATATTCATGTATACATCCTGTGAACCCTTGTTTTCTTTTTTAGATAATCTGTAGTCCCAGTGACCTTGTGGGATTCGTTGCTGAAGAGAGTGGTTTCCAGTACCGTTGATTTTGTATTTTGTGTCGAATCACTAATAAATGTGTTCTCTACACCTCAAATAGACATTCTACTTGTTAATAGTCACTACTAACTTTATAGAATGTTGTGAGCTACAGAGTTATGGGGTTAGAGTCATGTGTTGTATTGAGTAGCGCGTTTAGAAGATACGTCCGCCCCTGAGGAATATTGTCGTCAGTATGGAGTACATTCTCGGGATAAATCTGTTAGCAGTAATTATTATCAGTACCTATATTTCGTATGGATGGTATATAACGAAACGTACTAATTCAGTAGTCAAAGGTTAGAAATATCCGTTAAAATTGAAACAGGTGCTCATGTAAGGGAAAACTGATTAATCGAAATTTGAAACATCACGTAAGTGATAAAGTTTATAGCATCGTTTACATGCGAATAGTTAAGCTTATTTATTTAGAAATGATGGTAACTAGTTGATGGTTTAAGAGATGTTGTGTTTGATAGGAAATGGATGGGACATTGTAACTGAAAAACAGTGTAAGTGGATAAGCAACATCAGCTGGCCAGTATACACATATTTTGAAGTAAAACACGATCGGGTAAAGTATTTCGAAGAGAGGAGTAGAGCAGTCTTCTGGAACTATTAATTTAGTGAGCAATTAAATTTGTCTTTGAATTAAGACTGAAAGTAAGCGGCATATTGGTAAGCTAAACGATTACCATTATTCGGTTTCGTTAGAATAAGTATCCGAGTACTGTTTCACTCATCATTCTGTCTTTTGAATAACTTAGTAACATGGCGTTTACTTTCGGATCCAAATTACTAAGTAAAGGTTAATATCCCTAGGATTAAATTGTCGCCAAAGTAAGTAAATATGTTCATTTCTAGAAAATACTAAGGTTTGGAGTTGTTTTTTACTACCACAACACCAGGTGACTCACCAATTAGTCACAAAGTAAAACTAGATCTGTCAAAGAGAGTCCGCTCCTGACTTCTAGGTTTCGTGAAGGTAGAACTATATACATAGGTTAATAGGATTAGACGCATGATGTCAATTCGAAACTAGGTAATTACGTTTCGCAGCTACAGAAAACACCACGTTACAATCTATTCCTTTAATCTTGTCAATCAATGTGACATCAATTAAGACTAGAGAAGGAACACCACTGGTTTTCACAAAATCCATTTGTGTTCCCTAATATAATGTACATTCCGTAATTATAGGCAAACTAGGAAACGCACCAAGTCATCACATATACGAACAATAATTAATTTAAAGGAATGCCTACTCGATATGGTCCAGAGTTCATGTGAAGTGACACATGCCTACATCTGAAAGTGCATGTGTAAGGTATCGCATCTCGTCAGCCTTTCGTCTAAGTGACTCAATGGGTCGCCTCCATATTTAACAAATGCTCAGTCCATGAATTCTACTTGTACCTGTAAAACACAAAGAATACCCTGCTGGGATATGGTGCTGTGTTACACTAGAGTCCCTCAGTTTACAGGTAAATCACACTTAATATCAGTATTGCGGCTTTTAGTTGAAAAAGTCATTCGACTGTGTCACAGATGCTTTTGGCTGGATTCCTCAGTACCAAGTATTATTCCCTATGAGAGTGCATTGAAGAAACCCTGCAGGGTGATATTGAAGCTTCGCCGAAAATTGAATAGAAGCATTTCAGTCATACAAGATGTATGCAGTAAAGAATACATTATTAACTCATTGCGCTCACTCCTACATTACCCTATAAAATTCTCTAGTTTGGAAATGAAACATGCACATATATATTGTGTCGTTAACTTCAGATACACACTAATATCTAAATTTCATACGCTTTCTGTCTCACTACTCCATGTAATAATAGTTTGATTGTTATTTCCGAATGCAGTAATAAGTATTTCATGGGCCACGAGTAGCACTTGGTATCCAGCAGAGGTATGGGCACTTAGTGATTGTAATTTAGAGAACTGATACGACAAGGTTAGCTTTTTTCTAATATATACCCAACTATCAACACAATGAAAAGATAATGACGAATTGTTATCACAAGCATTCTATTTACTATGGAGGGAATGTTATTACAAGCTAACTTCACAGTAACATGTACAAGTCTTGCATGTCATTGCATCAGTAATATTAGCACACTAATTGTATTACGGCCAAGTGTAAATGATTTAAAGGCATCGTAACAATAACTTTGCGGGAGGTAGGTGTATTGAAAGACTGCTTGCAGACACTATGTATGACGACATCTAGTAGAATGTCTACGGAGGCTGACAACCTGCAATGAGGAAGACAAAAAGGAAACAATTAGGAGACACATAAGATAAGTATTTTTGACATAAGTATAAAATTTGGGCACTGTGGTAGAGTATAACTCCATTATGGATACGATTTTATTTTGATAAATCACACAGTGTTGTACAGCAATATTACTTGGTGGCGTTTTGAGCACAAACTATTGCTCATGATCATATCAAGTCAGTCACACAACTGTTTGCCTCATTCATATACATGAGTATTTTAGTTAGGCGTACTACAGGGATAGAAGGTCACTCATCTCATTCACTTCTATTCACATTATTTCTTACGTCCGAGTTACTGACTTTTGGTTTATGTTTTCCTCTTAGGTGCACTTTATCTGGACAGTTTAAGGAATCGGGAAACGCACAGAGTACTTAGGAAACGGCATGAATAATTGTTTAGGCTAATTAACACTAGGTAGTTGTGACACTGCGCATCTGCAGTGACAAAGCTGACTGACTGAGTTTTAACATGGAAATGAGCACAGAAGTGTAGCAGTTCGATTTGTGACGTTCCACACTTGAAAAATATTATATTTAGTTGGTAATAAGCAAAACATATTTCATCAGATGTGTTTCAACTTCGCATTTGGGCTACACGATAAAATTAACTAACTAATGAGATATAACGGGACAGAGTGTGAGAGTTATCTCGGGTAAGAGGAGAAATTATTGTAAGATCACTTTTTTCAGTTAGACAAGAACTAAATGAAAAAATACGATTACCATTTGCTGACATTTTGCCTATTTTTATCCACGTTTTAGCATTTCATTATACCTGGACTATAGACCATTCTGACAGACTGACTTTCAACATAGAAGCTTGCACACAAGTGCACCCGCTTAAGTTAGCACATTCCATGTATTACACAAAGGTAGAAGAAAAAAGAAATTAAATGTCACTATAATGTGCATAAATGTGATGAAAAACAAACAGTCATATGGAAAAAGTATAAGGGTTGCTCAGATATGTGAGATTACATAGAGTGAATGCATCTGTGTCATTAACAACGTTTGGAATCACATTTCTACTTAACACTAAGCTTAACCCCAATATTACTCACCATATTAGACTACTTAACACAGAAGAAATGGTACAGACACTACGATCGAAAACCAGTAGTCTTTTCATATCTTCCAGTTTCAATGGTCACTTATCGCAGCCTAAGTGGACAATACCATCAGCATACACTAAGTTGACAAGACTGTTCCCTGGTAAGGGCCTAAAGCGAGTAACAGACAATTTTGTTAATACATTTATGATGAAATTGAACTAAAATAAGGACGACAGTTGTAGAAATGAGCCTTGTACTACATCCTTCTTTGAAATATCAGTTCCTTCATAGTTTAGTTTCAGTAATAAGTGAATGGAATGCAGTCTACAGATTCATGAAATTCGCATACTGACGTACTACTTTCCTAGAATCCTAGTTGATGTCTCCTCAGGAAAGTGGGAAATGAGCATTCCACTTGCGTAAACTCAATAGGCTGTGAACTGCTGACAATGAAAACGACAACAATTTTTGGTATTACTTAATTCCAAAAACGATCACATAATCTTTTATTCCGACTTCTGGTTCCATCAGATGAAATTAAAGGGAATAGCTGAGAATAGAGGGGATGTTGAGGGTTAGACAGTATAGATTTAGACTATTTCTCACATGAGTTTAGATGTCTTGTAACTAATGCATTAACGAGTTGACTAAATGGTACACCACTTGCCCTAATGACGACCTTAATACCTTGCACAATACGACATAGTCGTTTTTGAGTAATTCAGGAAAGAATAAGGGGGAGCAGTAAAGACCAATGCAAGAGTTAACAAGTTGTAGAAAGAGAGGTTGAATGATTCCTGACTGTCTTGAATACATAACATGGTAAGCTAGACTGAAGGTTTTCTTAGAAATCGACAAGATGTAGAATGACCGAGAAAGACCAGAGGATAGATTTACCCCAAGGTATTTTCTGTTAGACTTAGTTTCTGTTTCAGTGCCCTCTTTGATACAAACATCTTGTGAACGACACAGTTCTTGCAGTTCACGCTTATGAGTGAGGGGAAAGTTAACTGCCTGACATTTTGAGGGATTTAACGCAAGACCACGTACCTTAGACTACAGACAGGAACCAGTTAAGTTTGCTGCAGTCACATTGTAACATGACACGAAGTGAGACGGTCAGATCACCAGTGTATTTGACGAAGTTGCTCTGATTAGAAGGAGAAAAGTCATGTAAGACGAGAGAGAAAAAAGAAAAGGAGTGATAAAAATAGCCCGAGGAACACCAGCTTCAGCAAGCGAGGCGGAAGATTTACCCTAATATACAGTATGCTGCATTCCATTTGAGAAATGATAATGCAACCAATCAACTGCCCAGGACCCAAGTTTGCACGATCGAAACCTTATTCAACTAAAGTCATCTAGGCGCTGAGTCAACAACAACGGCGAATGCTGAATGAACGAAAGCTAAGCACAAAAGTGACAAAGCACAAATCCAGTTGCAAAGTAGGAGACGAGTCCCGGGTGGAAGAAGAGATTACTGAAAGGTATCTATTTTTCATTTGGCGAAGAACAAGATTAAGAACTACACTTATCATTTGTTGAAATTTTGGAGATCATTTATCAATGTTTCGCATTTAGTTATGCCCAGACTGTGTCATTCTGACTAGCTTTCAGTATGAGTTTGCAGAGAAGTCCACCTGTTTAATTTACCACATTTCATGTAGCACACAAAGGTAGAGACATAAAACTAAATGGAAGTTTAACGAGCGAAAATGTGAGGGAGAATAAATAGTGACAAGGAAAAACATGAGTTGAATAAATACGTAAGATTACACAGAGTGAATGCAGGTGTACCAGTGCCAAAGATTTGCAGTCACATCTCCGGTAGTTCTTCAAGCTGACTGTCAACAATTTTATGAACCAATATCACTTTTTCATTTGACCGACCCAAACACATTTTAAACCTTAACATGTGCTGGCTAGCATTGTCCCTGGAGAAAGGCGATGGCTTTGTATGCCATCACGTGTTCTAGCCATCTCAACCTATTCAGCTTCCCTACCTTGAAGACTAACCCTCCCCACCTAAACATTTATGCGTAACCTCAACAGCACTCGCCATATTACACTGCTTTACTCATGAGATAGAACGCGGACACCTATAATCAAATACCGGTATTATTTTCATATTTTACAGCATCAGAGGTTACTTCTCATAGTCTAGGTGGACAATATCATCAGTAAACTGTGAGTTGATGAGACTATTCCCTGATAAGTCTCTAAAGTCAATTACAGATTATTCTACTAATATATGTGTGATTGAATTGAACTGATATAAGGATGACAGTTTAAGAATTCAGCCTTGTATTACATCCCACTCGGAAATGTGTTTTCTCGGATAATTCGCAAACAGTATTCAGTGAATAAAAAACATTCTGTTGGCTTAATGAAACTCGTAAACTGACGCACTACTTTTGCAGGCACTATAGTATTTCCTCAATAAAGTGAGAATTGAATATTTCGGCTGCATAAAACGAGTAAGTAGTATCCTGGGAATACCAATGACTACAACAAGTCTAGGAGTTATGCACTACAACTTTTACTTTACTGAATACACCAGCAGACTTTACATAAACACTTGACAGATCAAATTTATGCAGGAAGTCAGTAAGATTTAGTAAACTAAAAGTGCTTTCGGTTTCCACAGGAGTTCTCCGTGCCGAATTTATTCCTTCAAGGGCCTACAGAGATTAATTCTTCAATTAAATACCACTGACGTGGAAGAAATTCCATTCTTCATTACTACACTTAATGAAAAGACTCATGTTTTTTATTTTAAAAACAGGAGCATTCGTAATGTTTTACTTTATGTAAATGCAGTTACATACAGTTGCACTAAGAACTCAACGCAGCTCGATACACAATAGTATATATACAAATAAACTGAAAAATAATGTCCTCCTTACCTTCTGAACAACTTGTCCTTATTCCAGGATTATAATTTTTTCACCTATGAGCCTGAGTTACGTCTACGAAATAGCAATATTACATCAGTTAAATCTTCCCCCAAAACCAAGGCCACTTGAAACCAATAGCAACATAGCAACAAGCGTCATTGAGGGGATATGCAATAAAGTCGCTCCCCAGCACACCGTGTCAAAAGACAGTCTGTGGTCCTAGAATTAAGCGAACAACGTCGAAACGGTGAAAAGAAGCTTAAGATTAAGATTTTTCAGGCTGTCAAAATTCTCAGTTTAATGATCCCTAAACCTCTGTGGGTAGGCCGCGGAAGCACCAAACTTATTTGACAGCGCTACACAAACGCCTGCAGCCTGCTGAACAAACGAGCTGAGCTGGTTAATATGACAGACTCCGGAAACCCGGATCTAATTATCATCACAGAGACATGACTCACACCCGATATCACTAACAACGAAGTTAACCTGCCAAACTTCGAAGTGCACAGGGTGGACCGACTAAACTGCAAAGGAGGTGGCATAGTCATCTACCTCAAGAAATGCTTAACCGTGCGTAGCATCGGAGCACTCTCTCACGAAAGTAAATCGTGAGAACTTCTACGCTGCAGACTTAAATGCATCGATCTCATTGCTATGTACCACAGTCCTGAATGCGGTGCAGATGACTTCATAATAATGAAGCTAGGCTCCTGGACTTCAAAATGTCGAAGTCTCGTAGTCGACGACTTCAACGCGCCAACAGTTGACTGAACGAGCTTTACAACTCCACCTTCAGTCAACTCCTTTGATCAGAAACTGCTGGAATCTAGTATATCGCTAGCCCTAGTTCAACATGTCATTAAGACCACGTGCTATGACTCACAGCACTCCTCCTCAACTCTGAACCTAGCGTTCTCCCACGGTGAGCGTGTGGATCTCCGGCAAAATCTTCTTCCTTCAGGAAGAAGTGAGCATGCTGTGCTCACTTTCAAGTTCACAGCAACAGAAGTCGATTTTACCGCGCAACCTGGAGGACAACTATACGGCCTGGTTCAGACAATGAGTGTATATATATATGTGAATCAAAAATTTGGCTGTTGAAACATTATTAACTTGTAGACAATCTACGATTTCAGATTATATCATACTTGATCGTGCCTGTAAAAATGGCACGCATTTTCATGTAAATTTATATGTTTATATGAAAATATACATTATTATTATGAAAGCTGATATAAATGCGATCGTCTCTGTGCTATACGTCATTTTCAACTTTCATTGGAGGGTCCGGAATTTATAATTTTCACTGACCACAGACCTCTGAAGTACTCTCTGAACTCAACTTCAGATAAGTGTTCACCTAGAGAATCAAGACAACTGAAGTACGTTTCACAGTTTACATCGTATACTCGCCATGTATCAGGAGTGAACAACACTGTGGCAGATGCCTTGTCGCTCATTTGTTCCCTCACCCAAATAGACGGCATAGACCTTCTGAAACGGGCTCGTCTTCCAAAAGAAGATTCCGAGCTTCAACATGAGTTGCCAAAAACAAGTAGCTGAGAAACCCTTAAGTATAGGATGAGGTACTATTCTATGAGACGTTTCCACGAGTACTCCTTGCCCCATTGTGCGTAAAAGCTATCGCCGTAACGCCTTCAATACGTTGCATGGTATATCCCACCGAGGTACTCCAACTAACGTCAAGCTCGTAACTAGTCGGGTTTGTTGGCTTGGTATCAATAAGAAAGTAAGGGAGTGGACACACAAGTGCTTAGCTTGCCAAAAGTGCGAGGTAGTGAGACACACCAAAAGCCCTCTTGGTACCTTTCTTATCCCTGACTCTCGTTTCGAACACGCTCATATATATTTGGTTGAACCCCCTCTAGAATTTCATGGATATACGTATATCTTAACCTGCATCGACCGTTTCACACGATGGTCTGAAGCAGTACCCATCAAGGATGTATCTGCTGAAACAGCCGCACCCACCTTTGTCGAGCGATGGACCTCAAACTTCAGATGCCCATCCTCCATGACAACTGATCACGGGCAACAATTCGAAAGCGGCTCACTCTTCGCCTTGACTGAAATTATTGGTTGCTTGAGTCTTAGAAAAACAGCCCACCATCCTCAAGCTAATGATATGGTAGAGCGTCTACACAGACAGCTGAAGGCTTGGTTATCAGCTGCAAGCAGTGCATATTGGGCTGAACCACTACCGTTAGTTCTCCTAGGGATACGAAACGCCTTGAAAACTGATGCTGGTTGTACTAGCGCAGAGCTGGTGTATGGTAAAACACTACAACCGCCTGATGAGTTTGTTTCTTCCTCTGGCTTCCCACCACCGGTAGATCGCGCCTCATACGTTGGCAGGCTTACAAACGCAATGCGTTCAGTTAAACCTGCTCCCCTTCGCCCACAGTCCATAGACGTCTTTGTTCATCCGTGTCTGAAAAATTCTTCATATGTATTTGTTCATCGTGACTCTGTGCGTCGCACTCTGGAAACCCCATACGACGGACCATACAAAGTCATCAAACTTATGAATAAATTCTTTGTCTTAGACAAAAAAGTCCGTGAAAACACCGTCTGAAACCGGCCTACTTAAAAGGCAATCCTACTAGCCTAGAATAGAACATACTCAATAATCCACAAGTCACCGAATATCAGTTGGTCCTCAAATAAATCATTAGCATGGCGAAAGCCACCGAACCTTCTGTCGAATCTTCGAAGAAAACGCCTTCTGGACGAAAAGTGAGATTCCCAGAATATCTCCACACTTATATCACGTAACTAAATGGTGCGATTCACCCAACCCTTATTCGTTTGCGGTATTTATAATTTTTTCTTTCAGATACACCAATGTTTTTGTATTGCATCCCGCAACACAAGTAAAGTGCTTTTCTATAAACGTACATGTTACATGGGTTAAAAAATTAGATATATATTTTTTCGATGTTTTATTTTTCACATAATTTTAATCTATGGTAGATGCATAATATTTTTCAAATGTTGCTACTAGTACATCTTCGTCAACAAAATTCTTAGCATTTTGTTTTCCTTTCCAGGTGCGACGGGCACTGGACAAGAAGAAAACGAAGCACGAGAGCTAACCGGTAAACATCAACGAAGCGATGTAAAAACACCCTGTCAGCCAAGTCTTATAAACTGTCAATGTCCAGCTCTTACTACGCTGGACTTGACGCTGTCCCTCGAAGACTTTCAGAAACACTTTGTATTATCCAACGCGAAAACCAAAACACTCATTGGTGACCACAGCTAAAAATTATCTCCGTGTGCATGTCATTCTCAGCACTAGCATCTCCGGCGCATAAGACCCATCCGCTGTCTTATACGTCAATCAATTCATTCATGAATGTAGAAGGCTAGAAACAATTTCAGAAGTAAGCACGACGAACAATTTAACAAAATTATGCGATAACAAGATACGGAAACAACAAGTAAACACAATGAATACAGACACAAATTGATATGACACACCACACATATACACAAACAGTGCACATAACCTCACAGATCATGTCATGGTGTAATTCCCTTGGAGAATCGCAGGACTTACACCAGTACGCCTGCAAACCTTCTCAGGTTAACGATTGTAAGCTGAAGAATGTCCAGACACATACAAGATTAACCAAAAATCACAATAATTGGAACCCACCCAATTATTTAACACAAACATGTGTACAATCAATACATCAAATGTTATGGATTCTGCCATGACGAAGTACCCTTGAAAAACTGTAGGACTTACAGAAGTACGCCTACATTCCTTCTCAGGTTGATGATACAAGTGGAAGTCGTCCGGACACAAACAGAATTACCAACAGCTAGATGACAGATGATACCAATTCAGTATATACAACATGAACATATGTACAAAATCACACAACAATCACGTTGGGCTGCTCATTGATGCGCTACCCGTTGAAGAATTGTAGAACTTACAGCAGTACGCCTACAACCCTTCTCAGGTTGACGCCTTAGGTTGGAAAATCGTTGCAGAGTTCAACATTACTGTATAACACTGTGAGACTTTATCAAAACAAAATTTACCCATAATGGAATTACACCCTATCGCAGTGCACATGTTTTATTCTTATATCAACTTAGAATGTTGTCTAACTGCAAGATAACCCCCACTGCTGTCTTTTATTATTAGTTCCAGTTTAGCATTAACATCTGTTGATAGGTGGGCTACACGCTGATCAATTACACTGACGATCTCATGAGTATCCATACCTTCTGCAGCTGCATCTGCCTTGAATTTTACTTCACGTTCAAGTTGCACAGAATCTTTGTTCAACTCAGCAGTAGTAGGCATTCCACTCATCTCATCACGATTGGCCAAAGACTAATCTGCACTATCATGACCATTATCACAAATATTCAATTTACCGTCAAGTTCATCATTTTCAAACTCTTTAATAACAGCAGTAGACAATTTTGGTTCCTCCTCACAAATCATTAAAGGCTTTATATCTTCACTCTGACTAGTAATACCTTGTTAATTTGTGGAGTCAGAACTGGACTCTGAAACTGTAACTCTCTTCTCCGACACAAACTGCGGTGTCGTCTGTGACACTCCATTCATCAATGGCTTACCAGTTGCAACTACAGGCTTCTTCACTGAACCACTATCGTCACACAATTCGTAGTCAGAACTTGATTTCACATTTAGCTTACTACTAAACTTGCTCACTGATTCACAGTTCACCTTTGTACGCACTTCTTGTAAACAGTGTAAAACACAACCGTGTTTGTCTCGCAACTTGTAACATATCTGTTGGGGATGTCCCACAAAAGCTGTTACGCTCGCTAACTTTATATGGATTACTAGACACCATAAAGCTTTCTCGATATCCACTTCTCTGAGACCCCTCAGTCATAATTGACTGCGGTTTACTCTCAGACTGCTCTTTTCTAGGGGTGGGATGCAATATACTGGCAAACTTGCTCATAGCTTGATTGGCACTATCTTTTACCAGCTTCAGAATATCATCGAACTTTGGCTCAATACCTTCATCCTCTATAAGAGAGCTTATCTTCACCCACTTCCTTTGCAGTCGAGTATGTAGGCGTCTAATTATTACCTCTAGGATGGAACTTGAATTCAGACCACTCATGCAATTTATCGAAATCAACGTATTCTTGTAAGTCATCAGATTATTCAGATACTCAGGGAGTGCATTGGAGTCATCTCGTAATTGACTACCATTATCTTTAACAGCCTCGAATACGTTCCTTACAATCATCGAAGGTCTTCCGAATCTTTGACGCAGTATACTCCTAGCTTCAGAGTATCTTTCGTCAGGGGGCATGAACTTACAGCACTGTATAGCTCTTGAAGCAACTTTAGTGCTGTACCTCAACAAATACATCAACTTCATTTCATCATTTAACAAAAAACCACTCAACATAATTTCAGACTGCTTTACAAACTGTAAATATTCAGTTGGGTTTCTGTCGGAAAAACGAGGTTCGAATTTAGGCCTATTACTTCTAGAATGCGAAACATGAACAACAGACTCATCATGCCGAGCATCATACATATCATTACAAGTAACAGACAAGTCAATATGACTTACTTTCCTACTCGCTTCCAAGACGCTGTGTCCCTTCTTTGACCCAGGCGTCATTGAAATTGATCGAATTCCAGAAAATTTCCAGATAATACTTGTCCAAAGAAGACTTGTGGGCACCGGGAAAGACAAACGAAAACTATCCAAAACTAACAGAAACTGTCAGTCAAATGTCACAAACTGTCAATGTCCAGGTCTTACTACGCTGGACCTCACGCTGTCCCTCGAAGACTTTCAGAAACGCTTTGTTTTATCCAATGCGAAAACCAGAACACAGATTGGCGACTCAAGAATCCCTTATTCTTACGCCAACATATAACCAACAATAAGGTTATTATACACAAGGTCTGAGAATAAGTGTTATAACAATAAATCATGATAATACTTCTGATAGTTTTTCTTGTATTCCTCTGAACAGCAAACGATGAGACGATGACTGCGCTATCGATGACTCCCGTGAAAAATATAGAGTTGGGTTTGAGCAAACAACCATGAATTGATCGTTCATTCTTCAACTACACTGACACACCCTATTAGCATAGGTAGACGACCTGCAGGCACCACATCAAGCCACTCGGAATTATTTTTTCATCGACGGGAAAACAAACGGCTTTTTCACTTCGGGCCGGTTTTGTCTTAGGGTGCTAACAACCCCAGTAGGTGGGGAGTGAGCTGTAGTGGTAAACAACTCCCCGAAACTGTTGGCCACAGCACTCATCACTGAATATTAGGTGATGACCCCCACTGTTTTGGTCAACTTGTTTAGCTGAACGCTTCCGATCAAGAATCCACTCCATTCGTTACTCCATCGTGTCGAGTCTGCGCACGACCCCTAGCTTAACATATTTATTTTGGCATATTAAAGAAAAATCTCCATTCGCTACAGCGAATGTATTCAAGTTGAGTACACACAAGAAAATTAGACACAATAATACAAAAATATCAATAGAAAAATAAGTACAATATAATGATTCCTAAACGACATAACTAACCTTCATGAAGATAAATAAATATGTTAACGTAAATTAGTCAATTAAGCTATCAAAAAAATAAGTGTAGAAAAATTAGCACAGCAACCCATATTGAACCCAATGATGTGTTCTTTTTCTGCAGCACTGTCAGTTAGAAGTGTTTGTACATACATGTGTAATTGTGAGTGATTATTTATGTCATACGTTGATGTGAGATATTTGTGACTGGTGTAAAAGTAGGATTTTAATAATTTATGTTTATAGAATCATTAAATGTAATACAAGTCTCTATTAATTTTGAGCATGTGAATGTTGCTTGCACACTCTATCGCGGAAGGTTCAACGTTTGCGTTACATTTTTACGTGATTCGTTGCATAAAATTTATCTTGTTGTAATAATTGCATAAGTACTATACTACTTCCATACTTGTAACCATTAACTCCCATTTCTAATAGTTATGGTTAATCAAAGTAAAAAGCAACGAACCCAATCCCCTGTAAAACTGGTGCCTAATTTAACGTCCTTGATTGCTACATTAAACAACACCCCCCCTACAAACGGCTATAGTGAGTCACATAACTCACTTGTATGCCGTAAGCGTCGAGCTGAAACTGAGGATAAAACTGTACTGACAGCTAGTATTAGCACTACTCCTAAAAATTCAGTACCCTCTGCTCATACAGAACTCCTCCCTTCACCTTATGTGCTTATCGAAAAACTCCAGCCATCAAGCTCTTTTTCAGTACTATCTTCAGAAATAGAACTTCTAAAGTTGTCTATAGGAGAACTTAAGGCTGAGTTAAGGGAAATAAAAAACAGTAAGTCAGTAAATGCTGGAAACATCGAAACCAATACCGAGATATCCAAATTATCAGATCAGATCAGCGATATCAGATCGCAGGTCTGTGAACTGACACCTCTAACTATCCTCATGAAAACTGTAAACCTTAACAAGCTTGACACAGAATCGGTAACTAAGGTAGATAACCTCATTAACTTTGTTACCACAGAAGTAACAAAACGACTCGACGCAAAACTGAGTGCTATTGTCTACAACGTTCCGGACAATGAGGCACTAAAAAAGGTACAGCGCATCTTACTTAGTGAAGCGAAAATGCCTAACTCCAAGACTAAGTGCTGTAGGCTGAAGAAGAGTCAACATGAAAAGTGTTGTCCTATTCGTTTTCAGTTCGAAACACCGGCAGAGACCAGAAAATTCATCCACTCCCAACACACCCTATCGCAAGCCAGAAACTACAAACATATAAAGGTCGGGGTGGACAAAACAGTCATAGAAAGGCGCGCATACAATTATCTCGCTAAGACTAATTGTGAAATAGGTAATAGGATATCACAAGCAGCCATTATTCCCAACCCTGTGAAAGATACAGTAGACCCCACCGCATCACCCCTCTCAAAACACACAGAATTTCCCATCAGAGTGCAACACCAGCCGAAAGGCCACTAGACTGTAACCAAATAAATAATAAAACCATACCACCTATCACCGCAGAATCTAAAATGCCACTAAATAACCCCAGAAAAAAAGTCAAAACCCCCCCAAATTCGACTTTGTCCTCTCCTAGCCATAACTTCATTGCTAAAGATAAGGAAAATATGCCCCTAAATCATACCAACAAAAACAGTGGCAGCTTAAATAAGCCCACACTCCCACGGTCAATAGTATTAACATTCACAACGTGCTAAATCGCACCTTGGCACACACTAATATCCAATGTCACAACAATGTCACCCTCAATAGTACAAGTGGTAATAGTCAGAACTCGGCTATCAACAACTCAGGGTCTTCAGAGTATGGCACACAAACAAATTTTGACCGGATATATGGTACAAGTCTGCTGGGAACTAACCCACAATGCAGTACACACGAAACCCACACAAGGACACAACTAGCATCAAACAATAGGTGGAATAATAAGCCATGGTCATCACAAGGATCCAATCATTTTTTATCCCCCGCGTCCCTGTCAGCGTTGAAAAAACAGCTGGTAGGGATGTTAACACTCCTAAACCACTAGTGCTGGCTCCCTCCTTGCATGAAAACAGGAACGGTCTAGTGCACCCGTATCCATTAGGCACACTTGACACTTGCACAAGTATAGGCCAAATAAAGAACCCTACCCACTTCTGTAACCTAACTAAAAATAAAAATTCCTTAGTCTATAGCAAATCCAGTACTCCAACTCCTAATTCTTCACCGAAAACAGCACACCCCAACTCGATAGACATAGGTGAGCATGATGCTGAAACTCCTCTTAACATAGGATCGTCATGTCAAGCAGAACTACTGGGTGCTGAACCATATTCGGGGCTGACTAACGAACTTAAATACTTCAAATGCTACTTCAACTCTCATCTTTACCTAATCCTCATAAATGCTAGATCTGTTCTAAATAAATTGCCGATGCTCAGAGCACTCACAGTAATATACAAACCCCCTGTAATTGTCATCACTGAATCTTGGTGTCATTCGAACATCCTGGATGAAGAAATAAGCTTAGATAACTACACACACTTTCGGTGTGACAGGGAAGGTGGTAAGGGAGGGGGTTGTCTCATGTACTTTCTGAATGCACTTACTGTATCACAGCTAGAAAGTAGTACACTTAACATGCCTGAGACTCTATGGGTTAATGTACACTTAAATAACGTAACAGCATTAATTGGATGCACCTACAGAGCACCTGGCACCTTTAGTAATTACGAGACCCAACTTATTAATACTCTGGAGCAATTATCCGACTTACAATACGATCATAAGATCCTATGTGGGGACTTTAACTTACCTGAAATCAACTGGGATATACCCACAGGCCCAACTAAATTTGATAAGTTCTTAGACACACTGGATATACTTGGCTGGAAACAAACTGTCACTACTCCCACAAGAGGTAATAACGTACTAGACTTAATCTTCTGCCACAATATAAGCCCCCTTTCAACGCTAGTAGGTTCTGAGTTTCCAGGGAGCGACCACAAAACAGTAATGTGTGCACTGCCAATTCCGCTGAGTAGCAATGCATCTCATACCTCCACTTCACAACAAGTAATATATAGGAACTATAGTAAGGCAAACTGGGCCTTAGTAGAATCAATGCTAAGATCCTCCGAATGGGATGAATACTTCACTACTGATGACCTATCGAGAGCCCTAACCATCTTCTACCATAACTCTAACACATGCTTAGATGCTGTCATTCCACTCCAAACACTAAAGGTTTCCCCACACAGAAAGTCATTCATAAAACCAAAGGATCGTACGAAACTGAAGAGACTCTCAACAAGTTACTTCAAACACCACGACTTTGGCACTCTAGGTCTAATACTTAACACCCTTAGCTCCATCTCACAAGCTCGAGATTTCCGTATGAGAAAGGAAGAACGCATCGCAGTAGCCAGTCCTGCTAGAGTGTATGCACTCACAGAAATCTTAAGGAAGCGAATGAATCGCAAAAATCACAGCATTTCTCTCCTCATAGACAAAGGTAGGCTATGCACTAACTCTGCAGACATATGTGAACTATTCAACAAAACGTTTGCAGGTAACTACCTTAAGCCCTCAGTCCAGCTACTCGATATACACCCTATTACTAATATGGCACAAACTCCACCTCCACTCACACCAAACCAAATTAGCACTGTTGAATTCACTTATGCTAATATTAACCAAACTATAAAAACCCTCAAAAGTTCAAAAGGTTTCGGTACCGACGGTATATCATCTTACTTCTATAAATATGGTGGCCCTGACATTCCTCTACTGCTGCTTAAAATATTCACAATGTCCCTAGAAACCCAAACTTACCCTGACATATGGAAGACTACATTCATTATGCCTAAACACAAATCTGGCTCGAAAACTGAAGTCAGTAACTACCGGCCGATCAATATCACACCTATAGCATCTAGAATTATGGAGAGACTAGCTAAAGATAACTTAATCAAACATATGCTTAGCTGCAATATTATAAGTCCGAACCAACATGGATTCCTGAAATCCAGATCATGTTTAACATGTCACCTAGACTTCTTCAATTTTGTAACCAGCAGTCGTGACAGACGGCAACTAGTACTTGACATCTACTTTAACATTTCTAAAGCATTTGGCCGTGTTGACAATTTACTGCTAACAAATAAGCTGAACTCCTTAGGAATACGTGACCCATTACTAGGGTGGCTTAAATCATTCATTAACAATACGTACCAAATAGTTAAACTCGGGTCTGAAATTCCAAACCTAGCACTATCACTTCTGGTGTAGTACAAGGTAGTGTCACAGGAACACTCCAATATAAAATATACATAATAATTATAATTTATTTTCATATAAACATAAATTTACATGAAAATGCATGCCATTTTTACAGGCACGATCAAGTATGTTATAATGTCAAATCTTAAATTGTCTACAAGTTAATAATGTTTCGACAGTTAAACATTTGATATATATATAATTACACTCATTGTCTGAACCAGGCCGTATAGTTATTGAATTGTACAGTTGTCCTCCAGGTTGGGCGGGAAAACTGACTTCGTTTCGTTTTCATCCCGTGGTTGTAGGCACACGATAACCAACCAATATTGAGGTAAGTACAACGTTTACAAGGGATTGGAAGCTGTTTTAGAAAAGTAAAAGTGCTAAGGTGAAACATTAAGGTGTAATAGATTAAGTGAGTGAAATATATCATTCATAAACAGATTTATATAGAAAACAGAATGGGGAAGTAATTAATCCTTAGGCCGACAACGTTCATTTGCAATGTAAAATAATACCCATATACATCGTACTATCATGATGTCCACTTTTGGCTTTAATACAATTATTTTCAAGCCAGTTGTCTTTATTTCATGTCTTTTTTGTCTATTTGGTGCACAACCGTACCCTCCAGAGAATAGGAATAAAATAAGTCGAATCAAATTCCTAAAGAGCTATAAAATGTTAGGTTTAATGGAATATAATGAGGATCAAGTAAAGACGTTATTAGAAAATAAGTGAGACAAGACATTGTGAAGTGGTATTTAAAGATCTGACAATGGATAGCAAGTTAATTTATAAGATGCCCCATAAATCTGTGCAGATCCCGCGTGGTCGCATCTCAACAATAGGCTGAGCGAATGGTATATATTTAAGGGTAGAAGCATGATCTGTCAAGGCGTTCATTATTATCTTTTTCAAGATAAAGATCTAAGCCCTCATAAAAATCAGAAATATCTTGAGCCTTCAAATTGCATATTGTTGTTCCTGCAGAATGACATATGCGCCTGCTTCACGCACGGGAAACCATTCATCTTCGCAGATGACCTAAAAGTAGCTTATACATTCCAATGTGATGACTTAGGGTACTTCGAGAATGTAGTGCAAAAGGAATTAGATAAAATGACTGCTTGGTCGTCCTTATGGAGTCTACAATTTAATCTGAACAAATGTGGCTGGATCTGCTTCGGCACACCCTCAATCGACCTGAAATTAACGCTTCAATCTGCTAACCTAACCAGACTCCGAAGTGTCGTTGACCTAGGCCTGAGGTACTCTAGTGACTTGACATTCTCTGAGCAAGTAGCATCACAGACTAGAAAATCGAGGATGCTCTTAGGATGCATACTCAGGATCTATCACAACAATGAAGCCAAGCTTATTCTGTACAAAACATGTGTCAGACCACTACTAGAATACTGTCCATTTATTATAAGCAGCACTCGCACACGTGATAAGCTAAGGATGGAAAGTATCCAACGATATTTTACCTCAAAACTGCTTGGCTACGATTGTAAGAAAGACTACATCTCACGGTGCATGATCCTAAAACTTGACCCACTTTGGACAAGGCGACTTATTATAAACCTAATATTCTTCTTTAAGGTCCTTCATGAAATATCCTTCCCAGGTAACAGGGACATACAATTCGCACAGGAAGGTTCTTACGATCTGCATAACCAAACTTCCACAGTGACGACTCATTCTTTTAAGTCAACACTCCGAGAAAACTTCTTCACAGTCATGTATTCTAAAATATGGAATAGCCTACCCCTAGATGTCAGAACTTGCTCTTCGGTTACAAGCTTCAAACGCTCTCTATACAGGGTGGTTCACTCTACTGATTATATTAATAAACTATTTACTCCTAGAACGAATCAACTAGTAATCTACTACAGCACCTAAAAGACGCACTTCAACACCCTTAGCAATCTAAAAACTATAAATAAACTAGTAGCATGGATGCACAAAGACTTACTATGGAACATACAGGGATAGTTTACCCTTAGAAATAGGACCTGTCACTCCATTGTAACCTTCAAACTCTTGCTATACAAACTTTTCTCCCAATGACTATCCTTACCAGAACCCATCACTTATTTCTAAAACGCATCAGTCATTAGAACACTAAAACGCCCAGACTCATTAATACACATTATGACACTAAATAAACTCTAAGACTTCGCATAAATACGTGAAAACACAACTACAATATAGGTAAATGTTTACTAAAGTATAATATACAATTGACATAAACATTTATATATATATATATATATTAATATCTTTTTCATGTTCACATACTTTCTCTTTCTGGTATTCTGCTGCTGTTATTTATCTTCTGGTCGAGGTTGAACAATCCTCCATCTAAACTGAAATGAAGATTAATTCCAAACCATTTATCTAATAACCACTCAAATTCCATGAACGATCCCATTCTACCATTTGAAGACGCTGGTGAACACGCTGTAAATGAGTATTCATTATCCGAAATGAAGAAGAAACTGGTTTTCAAACAGTTTTCAACATTTTACTCAACTTACGAGTACAGTCCGCCATGCGGACACAAATAGCGCCAATGGAGAATTCTGGAATCGACCTCGGCACCATTTGATGCAGTAAAACAACTTAACATGACCTTATCTAGTTTTCGCCTCCACGATCAAATTTCTTTCCTGTTATGAAACTACGATAAGACTGCTGAAAAATGGAATAAATATATCACTGATCTCAACATAATACATCAATAATCTTTAAGCCAAGGGTGCTGTTCACAACGAAGTTATATAGGAGAACTGACTTCAAGCTTTATTTTTCCCAAATATCTGTATTACATTCATCTGATGTCTGGGTTGTTTGTTAATGCGAAGGCAATATTTCTATATCTCTTTATATGCTACACAAACAGACTTTATCGCAGACTGTTCCGACTGACTCGAATGCCAGAAAGGACAACCAAACTGTAAATCCATTATACATCAAATTATGTGTAATTTATATAATAACTTACCCATGCCTGTACAATTGGTATGTTCCTGGATGAAAAGGAAGAAATATATATTATTGGGTTTAGGTGTGTGTACATACATGTGTAATTGTGAGTGATTGTTTATGTCATATATTGATGTGAGATATTCGTGACTGGTATAAAAGTATGATTTTTAATGATTTATGTTTGTAAAATCATTAAATGTAATACAAGTCTCTATTAATTTTGAGCATGTGAATGTTGCTTGCATACATGAATCATGGGGTAGCATCGACAGTTGAATGTAGTAATAGTATTTAACATCCGGAGAAGTGTATAGGCACAATATGCTCTTTGCATGTACGTAGTATAGAACAAAAAGAATATATAGAATAAACAAAGTTATCAGGCATTTTAGGTGGTTAATAACAGTATTATCGGTTCAATGAGTATATATATGTTTATGAGTGTCACAATGTGCCTCGCGTGTGAATTATGCCAGTTGGTAGTACAGTAAACGGTAGAAAAAAGTATTCCTATATGGCAATAAATTTACAATATCACCGGTTCAATTCTTTTCTACGCCTGAGTACATATGTTCCACTCAGGTAAGTATCATGGATTTTCAAAGAGCCTTGAATGGTTGAGATGCAGTGGCGTGAAATGTCGAAGGAGGTCAGAAAGAGTCTGCGAAGATATTTTGCAGATAGTTGACTGATCATCCCTCGATAAGAGATTACAACAGGAATTTGCATGATTCTTTGAACTGCATGTCCCATTGTAGACAGGAATCGTTTACATGCAGCAACCATCGCTGGGGCTGCGTATTTTGACATCTTCGAAGCATGGCTGATTTATTAATTTATTTTCATATAAACATAAATTTACATGAAAATGTGGACTTTCAAGAGGCTTTGGCAGTAAAAACAATCACAAAATAAGCTTCAGTGGCACAGCGGTTAGGACTCTCACCGACCGTGCATATGGTCCGGTGTTCGATATCTTGCCGACGCACACCCAATATCTATGGTCAGCCCGCAAAATTGGGCTACCGATATCACATGCTGAAAATCCCTACTTGTACCAAAAATACGGTGTGGAGTCAGGCTATAATCACAAAATTTATGTGGACATCAAGATAGTACAAAATATATTGGTTCTATTATACATTGCAAATGAACGTTGTCGGCCTAAGGATTAATTACTTCCCCATTCTGTTTTCTATATAAATCTGTTTATGAATGATATATTTCACTCACTTAATCTATTACACCTTAATGTTTCACCTTAGCACTTTTACTTTTCTAAAACAGCTTCCAATCCCTTGTAAACGTTGTACTTACCTCAATATTGGTTGGTTATCGTGTGCCTACAACCACGGGATGAAAACGAAACGAAGTCAGTTTTCCCGCCCAACCTGGAGGACAACTGTACAATTCAATAACTATACGGCCTGGTTCAGACAATGAGTGTAATTATATATATATCAAATGTTTAACTGTCGAAACATTATTAACTTGTAGACAATTTAAGATTTGACATTATAACATACTTGATCGTGCCTGTAAAAATGGCATGCATTTTCATGTAAATTTATGTTTATATGAAAATAAAATTATTATTATTATTATAAAGTATCACAACCAAAGTCAAGGTCTTTCAAGTATCGACCTTTAGGAACCGATTAGATACAAGAAATGACATTTCCTGTCATTCCCAATCAAATAATGCCTGCCCTTGTGGATTAGGAGAGGGTAGCTACAGTATTCTACTTAGTTAGTATGTATTTCTCCTGCAAGTCTATACTGTTATGTAGGGTCATGGCGTTCCTTATATCAGAATAAAGGACGATTACTAGTTATCCTCTGGTTGATTTGCCTATGTTTTAGAGAGTAGTCTAACACTTGGTTTTTGATTACTTTCTCCATGATCCTTGTTATGACAGGTGTTATACTGATTGGCCTATAGTTGCACTCACTGGTTTTGGCTCCTGCTTTATGCTTAGGCAGCAAATGTGTTTTTTCAAATTTTTAGGGTAGTTCCCGGTCACTAATAAGAGGGTAGATATTCTAAGTAACGGGACCATTGTATCCATGCTGCCGTTTCTGTATATCGCCTATCTCACAACTGCCGTTAGCTTTCAATGTCTTCACCTCAGTGCTATATTTCGTATATTAAAGTTGATTTCACTTAAATTGTAGTTATTTTCGCAGGTTATGTTAAGAACTGGGGACAGATGAGCTTTGGTGTCATTGGAGAACCACTGGTTAAGGAGTTCACTGATAGTCCGGGGATCAGCATAAATTATACCTTCATGTTCCAAGTAACTAACATCCTTGTCTTTACCCTTCTTCAGTCGTTTTTGCAAGATCTTGCGGAGTTCCTGGGTTTTATAGGTACCCCCAGGGCTTCGTTTTCTTCGAGTTGTGCCTTCACTTTATGTCTCCCCTTAAGATTTTTAAATGTTCCGTGTATCTGGTGTAATATATTACATTTCTACAGTATATAAAATTTAGTTTTCAGTTTCCTTAGTTTTATTCACGTTTTGCGCTCCAGAGTTGGCGTCTTTATAGCAGAATTTAGGGGTACCGATTGTCTTGTAGAAGATATTAAGTGTTACTTCTAATTTATTACTGACAAAGTGTTCATCCCAGTCGGAGCCATGCCAGCAGTCCTAACCGTTATCACAAAAATCATCTTCTTAAGTGATAGCCCCATCGAATTAAGATAGATGAAACTGGAAGGTAAGATGAAATGAAAAATAGTCAGGTGAGTCAGAAACGGACTGAATAGTTCCAGACTGTCCTCTTTCACAACAAGAAATAACTGAGATTTCAGCACATGGTTTTGAAATATGGCGATTGAAAGAGACTAAAAACAAAATCTTTATGAGGTGAAGGTGGAATAAATCGAGAGGATTACTCACTGAATTCTGGATAGAGTGTACAAGGACTAAATTGCTCCACAAGGCGAAAATTTCCTGTTGCGAAATTTCAGCTGCTACATTTACTAATTGTTTTCTCCCTGAAAATGAGTCCTGTTTTGGCACGGAATACGGAATCTCAGGATTTCTAACTAATATAGACGACTGCCTACCATACATCTACGAAATAATTCACACTGCCATGTCAGTACTGATAAGCGCTTGTGCAGGTACGTAACAGACTCAAAATGAAACTAGCAAATACGAGAAATCAGCTGCAGGTAGAATACAGGTCCAGGGTGCAAGAAGAAGGATGCTATAGGGAGTCAGCTAGGGAGGAAATACAGACATATACAGTGTCAGGAAAATATCAGAAACTGTCAGTGTCCAGGTCTTACTACGCTGGACCTCACGCTGTCCCTCGAAGACTTTCAGAAACGCTTTGTTTTATCCAATGCGAAAACCAGAACACAGATTGGCGACTCAAGAATCCCTTATTCTTACGCCAACATATAACCAACAATAAGGTTATTATACACAAGGTCTGAGAATAAGTGTTATAACAATAAATCATGATAATACTTCTGATAGTTTTTCTTGTATTCCTCTGAACAGCAAACGATGAGACGATGACTGCGCTATCGATGACTCCCGTGAAAAATATAGAGTTGGGTTTGAGCAAACAACCATGAATTGATCGTTCATTCTTCAACTACACTGACATATGTGGACTAACAACTTCTTGTATCCATCATATCAACTGCCCCTACGAAGCCAGTTAACGATCCTCCTGGTTGCTATACAAGCTTAATTTTTGTGCTCGAGAACATCTACCAGTCTGGCTATGTAAATGTCTAGTAAAAATCGTCAGTAGTCCAATAATAGATCACATGGCTCATTCAGGCCGTAAACCTAATTGTGAAGAGTCATCTTATTCATCTATCACTCACCAAGTAAGCTGAAAAAAGCATCAACGTACTGTATTCTGCAGGCAACTGAAGCTGTTGAAGTTCGCTTTAATAAACCGGAGCCCTGAGTGCCAGAGAAGTTCGATCTACTACTGCTGCCTCCTGAGGGATCTGTAAATTCATAAATTTACATTATTATTACATTATTATTATTATGAATAGTGTTATTGTTACAAGCGCCGCGTGAATAACATGTGAGTATACAAACCGAAATGAAAACAGGTTGTCTCAAGTAAACTTGACCAAATCCAAAAGATAAACAAAATGGATCTAAAGAGAATTATATTGATAATAGAATGCTGAAAAACTGCCGGATTATTGTTCCATTAAACGAAACGTATAGGCTAAACATGGTACAAACCTTTAAATATGAGGTTATTTGGCGTCAGAACACAAAAAGTACAATAGTCGGACCCAAAATCATTTACCAATCAACAGGATGTCAATTCAAACAAGAAATGTACAAGAGTCTAATGAAGCAAAAGCTGTCTAATTGACACAAAATACAAAGTTGTACATAAAGTACAACTTTAGTATTCACAGGTGAAAATATTAGGCGTAACAGTAACATTAATGTATATTATCATTTACGGGCGCTTTTGAACTGTAATCTATTGTGGAGTACGTAACAATATGATTGTACACTTTTTGTTAATTATAGAAATTAGAGACATTGTGCAAGATTTTTGTTTAAAACGATTCTTTTTAAAATATATAGAACTTCCGTGTTCCATTGGAAATAAACTACATTGCTGCAGACTTCGCCTTCTTCCTGGCCTTTTCTGCTTACTTGCTCCACTAATACCGTGTTGTATACTTTGAATTTATTGCCTGAGTCAATTATCCTAATCCGAAGACAACTCTACAACCGGCACACAGCATCTACCAGCAAACGCATCTCCAACAGTAAACGCTCCCATGGATTATATAAACAATTTGCAGCGGAGGACTTAAACTTTATAATAATAATAATAATAATAATAATTTTATTTTCATATAAACATAAATTTACATGAAAATGCATGCCATTTTTACAGGCACGATCAAGTATGTTACAATGTCAAATCTTAAATTGTCTACAAGTTAATAATGTTTCGACAGTTAAATATTTGATATATATATATAATTACACTCATTGTCTGAACCAGGCCGTATAGTTATTGAATTGTACAGTTGTCCTCCAGGTTGGGCGGGAAAACTGACTTCGTTTCGTTTTCATCCCGTGGTTGTAGGCACACGATAACCAACCAATATTGAGGTAAGTACAACGTTTACAAGGGATTGGAAGCTGTTTTAGAAAAGTAAAAGTGCTAAGGTGAAACATTAAGGTGTAATAGATTAAGTGAGTGAAATATATCATTCATAAACAGATTTATATAGAATTCCTTTCCTACCTGTTCATTAAAAATCTTTCCGTTGTTGACATTATACTACTTGCCATTAGTAAGTAGTAGGATTTTTATATGTTAATTTATAACAATGACATTTGCTTACAACTGCAGTTAAATTACTTGTTCTATTATCATTCTATTAATGTATAGTTCTTATTTTTCTCCTCCTTAAACATTATTTGCTGCATTTATCCTATAGTGTATGCTTTACTATTGAAAGTTGTTTGTTCATATTTGGTTATTCTTTGCTTGGTATTCGCGGGCCGTTTGAACCGACGCGTGGATCGACCTTGACACAGCATTGCTGTTTTTACTTATTGACTGCACAGTGGTTGTGCATTTGACGGCATTTAGCCACAGACACCTCACATTTTGAGGTTTGTATATTATATATCTATTTTTATGTAATAAATTACCGTATTGCAGGATATCCTGTATTTTGGACTTTACGCGTCACTCTACGTGTGGTTAAATCCATAGTTTGGATTATCGTTTCGGATTTCTTTCGGGAGAAATTCACAGTACTCAAAATTGGTCTTGTTGATCTATTTGGACGATTATCAATGCCGGTTACTCGTAACATGTCTGGAAAACTGGAAAACGCTGAAGAATATCTTCGAGTCAATTTATCTTCACCGCAAGTTTCTTCTTTACCTGTTTCCTTATCTGTTTCTGATAATTTTAAACACACCCCTCATGTCAGCCCAGTTTTTGATAATATTGCTATGAGAGGTAGTTTAGTAGTAAACTCCGATGTTGATTCGGATGTGGCTACCGAATTAGAGATCCTAGAGCTTAAGGTTCAAGAGCTTAGACTTCGCAGCAAACAACGAAAATTGAAGAGCGAGCGCTCTCAACAAGTCAAGACTGCAGCCAGCTGCGTCCGATCTTGCGCCAATCCCTCGGAAAGCCAACTCCTAGACGGTAGCACCATGTATTGTACAGCACAACCATCAGGGTCAAATTGTACAACCACTCCAGTCCAACCACTCCTGAACTCAGTTAGCCCCATTAGAATGCCTCAAATTGAGATGGATAAGTTCGATGGTACACCGACTAAGTTCTTGAAGTTTATAAGATGCTTTAACATGTTCATAGGAGAACAAACTAATGATGACAACCTACGGTTAATGCATCTTATACACAATTGTGTTGGTATAGCCAAGGAGGCCATAGAGCATTGCATTCTACTGCCCTCTGAGGTAGGCTATAGGAAAGCCATGGGGATTTTACGAAGTCAATTTGGCCAACCTCATGCAGTTTCAGATGCCTTCCTCTCCGAATTACTGTCAGGCCCACAGCTACAACCTGAAGATATAGTTGGGCTACAACGGTTGTTGAGACAGATGACCAATTGTGAGATAGCCTTATCTCAGATGAATCACATGGCAGACTTGGACTGCTCTACCAACCTTAAGTGCATTGTTCAACGTCTCCCTCGGCACCTACGATGGAAGTGGGCAGAATTGGTAAACGATGGTTTACAGTTTGCTGAACCTAGCTTTCGTTACCTCAAAGAATTCCTCGAAAGGCAACTGTCCTTGGCTACAAGCTGTTACGGCCAGATAGCTAATGGGAATAGGAACAACAACGAAGTAGGGTCCAACGATAAAATGTCCAGAGCTATGCCTTCGCACAGTGTTAATGTCGTGAAGTCACGAGCCCAGAAGTCGTGCATAGTTTGCTTCACAGATCACGACTTATGGGACTGTCAACGCTTTTTGTCGATGAGTCACAAAGAGAGACTAGCAGTGTCAATGCGGCATAAGGTGTGCTTCAACTGTTTGAAATGTAATCACCGAGCTGACACTTGTCGTGCAGCAAGAGGTTGCGATATAGTAGGATGCACTAGACGTCATCACAAACTTCTACACAATGAAGATAATTCAGCATGCAAGACTGTCAACTACTCTAGCACGGAATCCGGAACTTCCTTTTTAGGATATGTGCCGATTCGTATCTTAGGTCCTAAAGGATTTCTAGATACCTATGCCTTTCTTGACAATGGTTCAGATGCTACACTACTGCTGAGTCATGTTGCCGCCAAATAGGACTGGAAGGGGTTAATACATTGATGCAGGTAACATCTTTCTGTGGAACTACTTCTCAGAATTCATCTAAGGTTGATTTCGAAGTTGAATCCTTAACGGGAGATTACAAGACGAGGGTCAAGAGTGCCTACACCGTGGAAAGCTTACCTGTAAAGAGACCTAAGACTCCTTCAAACGAACAGGTGAAAAAATGGCCTCACCTGGCAGAAATTCCCTTTCTAGACGTCGAATGTAAACAGGTCAGTCTACTAATTGGGACTAATGTACCTGAAGCACACTGGGTGCTGGAGCAGCGTATAGGGAAATCCAACCAACCGTTTGCATCTTTGTCAGTTTTTGGTTGGTATTTATTGGGTTCAGGAGACGAATATAAAGAAGCAACCTCTATCTTCTGCTTAGAGGAAAGTGAATCAGTAGAGAACAAGCCTTTGCGAATGATTGAAGCTGAATTTCAGGACAAGCACTCATGCGAAAGGTTCAGTTCTGAAATAGATAAAGGGGTTCTGAAGGCAACCGATAGGGAGATAAGATTGCGGAACGGACATTATGAAGTTCCATTGACTTGGAAAGAGGACTGGCGTAGATTACCGCCTAATAAGTTTGAGGCAGAACGCAGGCTGGACAGTCTTCAGAAGAGACTAAAAAAGGACGAAAGCCTATTGAAGTCCTACAATCAAATACTAACAGACCATGAGTTGAAGGGTTATATTAGTCGCGTTCCTGACGACTTCTCCAAGAAACGTAGAGTTATCCCTCACCACCCAGTTATGAATCCCCGCAAGCCTGGTAAAATTAGAGTGGTTTTCGATTGTGCCTTTAAATGTAAGGGAATATCCTTGAACGATTGTCCGTATTCGGGACCTGATCTGATGAATGACTTGGCTGGGGTACTATTGAGATTTAAAAAACATCGGATAGCCTTGTCAGCAGATATTGAGGAGATGTTTCTTCAGGTTCACTTACCTGTCAAGGATAAAAGTGCCTTTAGTTTCTTATGGTATTCTGAGGGTAGACTGGACTTACCACCGAGCCTGTATGAATTAAACGTACATCCCTTCGGTGCTACCTCATCACCTTTTTGTGCAGCCTATGCTTTAAAACGAGGCACAAGACGATGGAAACAAGGGCAACTCCTCGCTGATACGTTTTGGAGACGGTGGAAGCGGGAGTACTTGACGACCTTACAATCGCGTTCGACGACATCGAAACTTACAAGTGGGAGACCTAGTACTAGTGGCTGCGGAGCCTTCACCTCGCATTCGTTGTTCAATGGGAATAATTACAGGTGTTACGGCAAGCTGTGATGGGTATATCAGAAAAGTGGATATCAAGACACCGAGGGGTATAGTCAACCGAGATGTGCGTAAGGTTTGCCTATTAGAAGGTATTGAGGAGAGATAAGCACTTTGTAGGATATATAGCTGGATAGTGGATGCAGATGTGGCGAGAGTAAATTGTACCATTTCTGTGTCTTACTAGCAGGTAGAGTAGGGAAAACCAGGCTGGTTTTGAGGGGGCGGTGTTAATTCCTTTCCTACCTGTTCATTCTCAATCTTTCCGTTGCTGAACATTATACTACTTGCCATTAGTAAGTAGTAGGATTTTATATGTTAATTTATAACAATGACATTTGCTTACAACTGCAGTTAAATTACTTGTTCTATTATCATTCTATTAATGTATAGTTCTTATTTTTCTCCTCCTTAAACATTATTTGCTGCATTTACCCTATAGTGTATGCTTTACTATTGAAAGTTGTTTGTTCATATTTGTTTATTCTTTGCTTGGCATTCGCGGGCCGTTTGAACCGACGCGTGGATCGACCTTGACACAGCATTGCTGTTTTTACTTATTGACTGCACAGTGGTTGTGCATTTGACGGCATTTAGCCACAGACACCTCACATTTTGAGGTTTGTATATTATATATCTATTTTTATGTAATAAAGTACCGTATTGCAGGATATCCTGTATTTTGGACTTTACGCGTCACTCTACGTGTGGTTAAATCCATAGTTTGGATTATCGTTTCGGATTTCTTTCGGGAGAAATTCACAGTTACAATGTCAAATCTTAAATTGTCTACAAGTTAATAATGTTTCGACAGTTAAATATTTGATATATATATATAATTACACTCATTGTCTGAACCAGGCCGTATAGTTATTGAATTGTACAGTTGTCCTCCAGGTTGGGCGGGAAAACTGACTTCGTTTCGTTTTCATCCCGTGGTTGTAGGCACACGATAACCAACCAATATTGAGGTAAGTACAACGTTTACAAGGGATTGGAAGCTGTTTTAGAAAAGTAAAAGTGCTAAGGTGAAACATTAAGGTGTAATAGATTAAGTGAGTGAAATATATCATTCATAAACAGATTTATATAGAAAACAGAATGGGGAAGTAATTAATCCTTAGGCCGACAACGTTCATTTGCAATGTAAAATAATACCCATATACATCGTACTATCATGATGTCCACTTTTGGCTTTAATACAATTATTTTCAAGCCAGTTGTCTTTATTTCATGTCTTTTTTGTCTATTTGGTGCACAACCGTACCCTCCAGAGAATAGGAATAAAATAAGTCGAATCAAATTCCTAAAGAGCTATAAAATGTTAGGTTTAATGGAATATAATGAGGATCAAGTAAAGACGTTATTAGAAAATAAGTGAGACAAGACATTGTGAAGTGGTATTTAAAGATCTGACGATGGATAGCAAGTTAATTTATAAGATGCCCCATAAATCTGTGCAGATCCCGCGTGGTCGCATCTCAACAATAGGCTGAGCGAATGGTATATATTTAAGGGTAGAAGCATGATCTGTCAAGGCGTTCATTATTATCTTTTTCAAGATAAAGATCTAAGCCCTCATAAAAATCAGAAATATCTTGAGCCTTCAAATTGCATACTGCTGTTCCTGCAGAATGGGGTGGTTGATCTTAGTGACCACCACCATATCTACGGATCAGCAAGGAATCCTTTTTGTTCTTATAACTCGTTACTGCGTTTTTTGATAATACATTTTTACTCAACATCTCACTGACTTCGATTATTATTCTCATATTTGTAATGTTAGCGAGCTCTCGCAACAGTCCCTTACAATATTACTGAATTGGAGTTATTTAAAAATAAGTGTTGATTATTTATTGTTAAAAACAATAATTGTTTAATTTTAATGGACACACAACTGCAGAAGGTGATGAAAAATACGTCACCAAGGAGAATATCGTTTGTTCACAAATCATTCCTCTGAAATTTTTAATGTCTGTCTGGAATTCCTTAAGATTATGGGTAAATCTTTACATTCATGGAAAAAGTATTGATAAAATATATTCTCATTTTTTACATGAGGGACGCCAGTTTACAGGCATCATCAATTCGATAGGTTACACACAAGATTATTAAGCATATTTAGTAAAGATAATACAATAAGGTACATTTTTTCCCTAGCTATGTAGGATACACCAGTTGTATAGGCATGTATAAATATTGTTTTAATAATAATAATACATTTCTCCCTGTTTATGCAGGAACATACCTATTGTACAGGCATGGATAAGTTATTATATAAATTACACATAATTTGATGTATAATGGATTTACAGTTTGGTTGTCCTTTCTGGCATTCGAGTCAGTCGGAACAGTCTGCGATAAAGTCTGTTTGTGTAGCATATAAAGAGATATAGAAATATTGCCTTCGCATTAACAAACAACCCAGACATCAGATGAATGTAATACAGATATTTGGGAAAAATAAAGCTTGAAGTCAATTCTCCTATATAACTTCGTTGTGAACAGCACCCTTGGCTTAAAGATTATTGATGTATTATGTTGAGATCAGTGATATATTTATTCCATTTTTCAGCAGTCTTATCGTAGTTTCATAACAGGAAAGAAATTTGATCGTGGAGGCGAAAACTAGATAAGGTCATGTTAAGTTGTTTTACTGCATCAAATGGTGCCGAGGTCGATTCCAGAATTCTCCATTGGCGCTATTTGTGTCTGCATGGCGGACTGTACTCGTAAGTTGAGTAAAATGTTGAAAACTGTTTGAAAACCAGTTTCTTCTTCATTTCGGATAATGAATACTCATTTACAGCGTGTTCACCAGCGTCTTCAAATGGTAGAATTGGATCGTTCCTGGAATTTGAGTGGTTATTAGATAAATGGTTTGGAATTAATCATAGCAGTTTGAATACAGTTAAACATGCACAGAAGTACTTTTGATTCAGCAACCGGTGAATTTTTTATTCTTTTCGATCTGGTACTGGAATAACTGCGAACCATTCCATTCAAGATGTCGAATAAGGCATGCAGGAGCATATCATTACCAACGAATGAATCAACTTGATCTGAGATGCAGCTTTCAGCATGTTTTCGTTATATCATAGATATCCAGGTTTATTGGCGCTGTATAGGCAGTGATTTGGATTATGACGTATTCCGCAGAGAGTCTCCGTGTCCATGTGAAGTATACATATGCTTTGAATGGATTACTTTGTTGGCTCCTACCCCCACTGAGTGTTAACAACAGCAGCTGTGGATTTATGTATTTCCTCGCCATTTTGGATAAAACATCGCCGCATTCTTTTTGGGAAGGAGACCAGTTGGTGGATTATAAATGATGTTCAAGTAACTTTTATCTTTTCATGTGGTGTTGCGGTAAGTTTCGACCTTGTTTTCTCATATTTCATTCGTATGTTGGTTATGGTTCGCCCTTTGTATCAGGTAGACATAGTTCGATCGACTCTTAATTGAATGGGTGTTATTGTCATGACTGCTGCTTTTTTGTCTGGAATTATAAATAGAGGCAAAACAAACAACAGGTGTAGTCTCTGAGTTCATACATTAAATGGGCCTATGATTTCTGAAACTCTTACATGGGAATTAGCACTGGTATCAATTACAAACTCACTTAGTGTGTCATTAAGTGCCTTTTCAAAGGAGGCCAATGTGCTTGCTAGTCGCATTTTCTCAGGTAGTTTGTTCCATATTTGGGCATACCTAATCAAGAAAAACTTTTGCCTGGTGGCTGTTTTACATGGTTCTATAGCCACTGTACCTTTAGTGTGTCTAAGGTTGTATCCTGTGTCTCCTGAGAACCGAGTATAGTTAGCAGGGGTATACACTATTTGGTTAAGAAGCTTATAGAAGAGTATCAGATTTAGTCGCAGTCGCCTTAACCATAATGTTTCTAGTCCCAGGATTTCACATCTGGTAGAGTAGTTTGTGCCGTTATCGGTTCCGAGTACTTTTCGCGTGAAGTACCTCTGTACTCCTTCTACTTTCAGTTTGTCTTCTATGCGTGTACTACTAAATATGAATGAGCAGTAATCTAGGAGTGGGCGCACACAAACCTTGTACAGTAGTATTCTGGATTCGTTTCTGTAGAAGTTCCTGAGTAGGAAACCAATAAGCCTTCGTGATTTCGACACTTGATTCGAGATATGCTCTGAAAATGATAGATTGTGTGAATATTTCAGTCCTAGGTCTAGTACAGATTTGAGTCTGGGGATTTTGTGGCCCTGAATTGCTAGGTCGAGTTCAAGGTTGGAACAGCCTATGCAGAGCCATCCACACTTTTCAACATTAAACTCTAGTCTCCAGGTGTCACACCATCTATCCATTTTTGCTAATTCTTCATGTATGGAGTTCATAGTTGGGCCGATATCTGTATTTGTGCAGGTATATGTCACCTTCAAGTCATCTGCATACAGTATTGGCTTGCCTATACTAAAACATTCACATATACTGTTTATGTATATAATGAAAAGAAGGGGTCCCAATACACTCCCCTGGATGACACCACTGCTGATTGGTCTAGGTCTGGAGGTCATTGAGCCAACTTTAGTTGTCTGATTCCTGTCATACAGAAATGATTTTATCCAATTGTAGAGGGGGTTGCGTATCCCTAGTGAGCATAGCCTACCGACTAGCAGACTATGTGGAACTCTGTCGAAGGCTTTCCTTATATCGAAATAGAGGATAATTACTAGCTCTCTCCTATCTCTTCTATAGGTGACTTCGTTGAAAAAGTCTATATGGCAAGTGACGCAAGATCTTTTCTTGAGGAATCCGTGTTGTGACAGGTTGATGAGTTTATGTTTTAGAAAGTAGTCTGACATTTGGTCCTTGATTACTTTCTCCATGATCCTTGATATGACAGGTGTTATATTGATAGGCCTATAATTACATGCACTAGTTTTGGCCCCTCCTTTATGCTTAGGTAATATATATGTGTTTTTCCAAGTTTCAGGGTAGGTTTCAGTCTCTAGTGAGATATTAAATATTCTAAGTAATAATACTATCATATCCGTACCACCGTTTTTGTATATGACGGATGGTATATCGTCTATCCCACAACTACTGTTAGCTTTTAATGTCCTTACCGCCGATGCTATATTTTGTATATTAAAGTTTATTTCACCTAACTTGTAGTTATTTTTGCAGGTTATGTCGAGAATTGGGGACGGATGTGCTTTGGTGTTATTGGAGAACCACTCACTCAGGAGTTCACTAATGATCTGGGGATCATCATAAATTATACCTTCGTGTTCTAAATGACTGATATTGTTGTCTTCACCCTTCTTCAGCCGTTTTTGCAAGATCTTGCAGAGTTCCTGGGTTTTAGAGGTGCCCTCTAGGGCTTTATTTTCCTCGACTTGTGCCTTCATTTTATGTCTCTCATCTAAATTTTTAAATGTTTCGTGTATCTGGTGTAATGCATTAAATTCTTTGTATAAATAAAATTTCCTTTTTAGTTTCCTTAGTTTTATTCGCGTTTTGCGGTCTATGAATAGAGTTGGTGTCTTTAGGGCAGATTTCAGGGGTGCGATTGTGTCTCTTACCGAACTGATTGTCTTGTAGAAGGTATTTAGTATTACTTCTAAGTTATTATTGGTGAAGTATTCACCCCAGTCTGAGCTTCTCAAGAGCGTTGGTAGGAATTCCCAGTCGGCATTTCGATAGTCCCTATATTGATAGTAAACCGGGAAACTCTTAGGTGTGTGTTTAGTTGTTAGTTGTAAGGGTAGGGTGCAGTACAGTATGTTGTGGTCACTGTTGTCGAGTTTATCCCCCACCTCTATCGAGATCGGCTCTATTTTGTGGCAGAGGATTAAGTCGAGAATATTGTTGTGTCGTGTTGGGAGGCGTACGCACTGCTTCCATCCTCCTACATCTATGGCTTCTAGGATCACCTCGTAGGTTCTCGGTCCAGTGCAGGTATCCCAGTTCACTCCAGGGAGGTTGAAATCGCCACAAACTAGTTTGTAGTCGAATTCCAGCTTAGGTACAACCTCTAGTATTTCTCCGATAACCGTATCAGTCGTTATAGGGCTGTTAGGGGCTCTGTATATACATCCCACAAGAATGTTATTTTCATTCGCGTGGATGCTTATCCACTTGGATTCTGGGAGTTTGTCGATAGTTAGGTTTGTAAAGGTATTGGAGTTAGTGGATTTAGAGGCATATATTAGACAGCCGCCTCCTCTCTTGTCCACTCTGTCATTCCTGTGGATGTTATAGTTATCAATTATCAGCTTTGTGTCAGGTATATCAGTAGTAAGCCAAGTTTCAGTTACCAGAATCAGTGTTGGCTGCTCCATGTATACCAAGCTGCGAAGGGAAGTTATTTTGTTAAGGAGAGATCGAGCATTTAAAAGCATAATTTTCAGAAAACCAGGGTTGTTGTGATTGTTAGTAGGTTTTCTTGTTACTATCCCTAACTCCTGGTTGCCTATGTTATGTTCGGAGGGATCCTCATATGAGACATTGTCAGCGTGTTTACTATTCCCTGGACAAATTGTGCTGCGAGGGGGCTATTGTTTGCTGCAACCGAAAATAATCCTGTTGCATATAATGGTTTCTGGCCTCATTACGTGGGTATCTAGGATCATTTCTCTGCATAAAATAGTCTGTTTCACTGTTCACATTGTAATTTACAGGGCCATAGTACCCTGTTTTTAGGTTGTTTTGAGGATAGTGCGTGCTAGGTCTTACGTAGTTGTACATTTGCTGACTCATCTCGTGAGTGTACCTAGAAGGACCAGGGGCCAATCTATACCCGTTATGCCGAGGGTTCGAGTATACATTTCCGTTGATATGGTACCTAGTGGTGTCCCGTCTAGTAGCCCATGTATTTTCATTATTGATTATGGGTCCCGTCCTCAGGTTATATGTGCCTACAGGCATATTACAACCTCGGCTGTTGCGGAAATCGTGGGTATCACTCTGCTGTTTGATCAGCTCGGTGCCCCTTGCATATCTGCTGGCGTGTGATTTTGTGTGGGTAGAGCTATTTTTGCCGTTAGTTCTCACCTTGTGCAGTCTGTCGTCCTCAATTCGTCTACTACTCTTAGTTCGACGAGGAGCACTTCCATTCACGTCTTCCGTCTCCTTTATGGGACCTGCCGCAATGCGTGCATAGTTCTTTTTTAGGCTTATATGCTGCTTGTTGGGCTTGTCACAAGGGAGGTATATGGATGCATGAGGAGAAACCTTGGTTTTAGGGGACTTCTTTACGGTGTTTACAGTGGGATTATCTTGTTTGGCCCTGGGTGCAGTGTGATCTGCCGATATTTGCAGGTTATCGGTAGTAGGAGCATCTACATCTACTTCATGGGTGTGGTCAGTAGATTTACTAGGAGTGTTCTCACGAACTTCGAGACCCATTACAGTGTTACTGCTCTTTTTGGGTTTCCCTTCGCCTTCGCGTGTCGTTTGTTCACCTACTACAGTGCAAGTGTCACTTTGTGCTACAGTGTCCTTTGACACTTCGGTACTGACGCTATTCACGATTTGTGGTATAATCGTGTTTGTATCTACGGTGTTCTTAGCTACTTGTCGTTGGTTGGGGGTTTTGTCCGGGACTATTTTAAGATTTTTGAATTTTGTAGTGGAAGCCAAAATATCCTCAGATTTCCTGAATTGTTCGGCTATAATACAGCTGTCAAACCTGAAAAGTATGGGACATGTGCGGTTTGTCTCTTTTTTATTTAGTCTAATACACTGACAGGGTGTATTTAGAAGGTTGGCAGCTCTTAACAAGGAGTGCTGAACCGATTTTATGGGCTCTTTGTCAGGTATGTTGTACACTATGGCGTTCTGTTTAGAAGCAAGTCTCTTAACAACTTCGCTCGACAAATAGTCCATAACGTTTTCTAGCTCCTTAGCATGTTCCAATTCAGCATCGGTTGGTTTAGTCCTGAGCTTAAAGAGTTTTAGGAAAGTGAGATCCCCCAGTTCCTTTTTGAGATGGAGGATTGTTTCTGGTACCAGGTCAAGTTGATTTAGTTTCGTCCTGAGTTCATTTATTTGTAGCTGCATGTCATTTATGATGCAGACTAAGTTAGTAATCTCTGCCTTTTGTGACAGGATATCTTCCACCTGAATTACAGGGGTTAGCATTATGTTGGAACCGTTT
This sequence comes from Trichobilharzia regenti, assembly GCA_944472135.2. Lineage (NCBI taxonomy): Eukaryota > Metazoa > Platyhelminthes > Trematoda > Strigeidida > Schistosomatidae > Trichobilharzia > Trichobilharzia regenti. The sequence continues at coordinate 44,347,155 of OX235267.1, forward strand.
ATATTTGGTGAACTACTAACTGCAGCTGATTTAAGGGGTGATAATGCGTTACTCGATAAGCTTAAGCTATTTTCTAAATTACTAGTGTTTCTAGGAACATGTTTTTTATAGCTTTTGCCCATTATTATTGGTGATAATATAGCAGAACAGAAAAATGAATATCAGTGAAAACACGTGCAAAAGTTTTACCAGATTCGAACGTACCGCGTACGGAGTGACGTGCATTTCCAAATAGCTTGTAACGCGAGAAGACAGAGGCCAGGCAACATATCGTTTATTGAGAAAATCAACGGATATTTCTAGATTTTTTTGTACATTATTATTCGTTATTGTTAGCAGAGAAGCAACCTCTTCTGTCTGGTTATTTTCCTGCTAAAGGTTATCCTGTCATCTCTTTGTGGCTGTTTCTTAGACAGTCGGTGATGCCATCTGCGAATCGTATCCGCCCACACTATGTCAGCTGCGATTGGTTGAGTTCCTCAAGATTAAGCTTTGTTCTTATTTTTTCTTATGACCCCGATTTAGGACATAACTATTGACGTAAATTGCTGTCTACCAATTTCGACTAGCAGACAGCTCTCACCACAAGCTGACTAACGTTTGTATGTCGAACATAGCTCCCAAAAAACTTCCGTTATTTTTGTGTTACTAATTTCACTGGACAGTCAGAGAATTTATCAAATAGAAGTAAATAGTTTCCGAATTCCCATTTACGCATTTAGAAAAAACTACAGATTGAGTGAAGAAATATATTCCTTTTCAATTAGTTCCTCATCATCCACTCTATACTAATATATGGTTTTTACATCAAAACTGTTTTACCAATCAAGTGGTTATTTTAGTTAATCACTTTTAGGTATAGGCGGGGTGAGATTAGGAGGTTAAAGGTCATCAGAACAATGAACTAACAGACGTTAGTTAGTAACAAGAGGGGTGAAAATTAGTTATGGAATTCAGGATAAGTTGATTCGTAGGTGTTGACAACAATTTAATACAAAGGCAAGGTTAAACTTTCGACACCACTAAGAACCAATCAGCAAACGACCTTGAACGGACCAATCACATTAAAGAGGCATTTGTGGTTAATGGAAACGTATATTTTTAGATAAAAGCATAAAAAAGGATAGAACGGTTACAGGGGGTATCTTTCTCGAACATGTGAGAGAAACATCTCCTAGTTTAGCATGGGACTGTCAATGAAGAGGTCACACCACACCCTGTACATATATTCATCTAAATTACTATAAATGAGATCGTTCTGAGATCCATTTATAGCCTTTAACCTGTTTTTCAAGCGGCCCCCAAGCCCTTCACTGGAATTCCTAAGAGGCCTCTAATGAGATCCACCCAGTAAAAAACAAGTGTTTTTCTCTATTCCCACGAAGCAATATCTCTGCAATGCTGGTACCACTGAACTGTTGAGACGAGGTTATTTTCCATCTCAGCAGCTGCTGCCCTCACCGACGGTTTCAACACCCAGTAGCTGAAGATATACAAATTCTGGGTTGAGGAGAGATGCAGCCTAGCGAAAAAAGTTCCTGCGGAATATTAAAGTCACGATACCACCACACGGGCAAGTTTGCTGCTTCCGGAGCAACCTTAAATCCAGGCAATCCTGGAAAACACTGTCCTCCTCGAGTTGCAACCGTAACCTTGTTAGATCACGCATTAGAAATAAATCAAGCGCTATACAACATTGAAATATGTTCGTGAATCTCATTGGATAATTCGACGTCGTTCGCTGATTGGTAGTTAGTGGCGTCGAAAGTTTAACTTGTCCAATACAAAATCAAGAAATTTGTGAAATAGCAATGATGACGCAGAAGAGTTACGTAAAATACAATCAAGTTAATGGAATTGGCTAGGATTGTTGAAATTGTAGAAATTAATAGTCAAAAGATAGTTACAAGGGGAGGGGAAAAATCGTTTTTAAAAACTTAATACATATTATGTAGTTGGCATCTTAACACTTGACAGATATATCCGCATAATACAATTACATTCTACTTTCAGTAAAACATTCAGCAATCGTATCCACACGAATAATTTCAATAGTGTCGGATTATTTAAAACAAATTTATAGTTTTAAATGAGTAGTGTTAATACAAGGGCAAGCTGAATGTGGAGATGAATTACTGATATTAGATAGTTGGAGGCAATCGGCGGCAGGAAGCCTTGCTTGACCTACGTTTCGTGCTAGTTGGCACTGTTCAGCAAGGAGTATCTGTAACCTTGATGGAACTCATGTCCCTTCTGAGATTCGAACCCGTGTCACCCAGTGCCGCCTGCAGTCAGAGACGTTACCACTGGGCTATTCGGGCTAGCGATTGACCTCCTGTAGGACTGTAGTGGGCGTTTTGATTGGACACTAGTAACTAGTGCGACGTGTCTAGTCCTTTTTTTGGTGCAGACTGGTGAGCTACCGAGAATGGTGGTCACATTGCAAACCTGACCCATGGAATTGAGTCTGCACCAAAAAAAGGACTAGATACGTCGTACTAGTTACTAGTTTCCAAACAAAATATGAATTACTGAGTTGTGTTCATCCCAGGTAAATGTGTTCCCGTTCGCCCTAGCCAGGATTTTAATGCCAGTTATGATTTGGTAAAGTGTAATTTCCAAGCCCCAACTTGAATTTCAGACCGCTGCAACGGTAGAAGACGAAAGACTTTGTAAAGCTATGTTTATCGGAAATTGGTATCTCTATGTTGGGCAAATTATGTACACCTCATCTTCAAAGCATCATTTGCACAGAAATTCGTGTTGTGGTACTTCTGGAGGTGATATTGCGTTTCTTTGTGTTCCTTTCACATTTCCCATGTATCTACACAACTCTGCATTATGTGCCTTCTCTGACATAAAATTTATCTCAGTGCTATTTGATGTTCTTTATGCCGATGAACATCTCGTTATATATGCATACTACTGATAAATCTTATCAGTAGCAATCACCACAACACGAATTGGAAATAACGAACTACTGGTTCACCCAACTATCTAGTTAGAATTCTAACTATTTCAACGGGTTCGTCTCTGTGAAGTGAGTCAAACTGGTTAAACCATTGATGGAATGGCCCCCGAACGAGAGAAATGAAAGTCCAGTGTTTGGATAACTTCAATCTGTCAGGCCAGGAAGAACTAGTACTGGTTGATGTGACTGGTATCGAACTACTTATATCAATCAATTAATCAGTAGTATATTACACTATTACAGAAATTTACTTAAGGTATTTTGTTTTTACAGAATGTTAGTCTTACTATCTTAGTTGTAGGATACGGTTAAACAACGTTGTAGGATAGCCATATAAATAAGACATTAGAAATTGTATACGTGATTTTACAACAAATCCAACATTCTGGTGGGCTTCAAGCCTACATAATCACTAAGACATAAGGTCTGTAGGATGAAACAATCTATGGCACTAATTAGGCAATTATTGTTTCCTTTAGTTCCTAGAGGAATATAGGGCTTCAGACGCACGTCTCCATTGAGTTCGGTTCTCTGCCAACGTTTTCACTTGATTCCACGTCTGCCAACATGCTTTCATCATCTCCGCTTCACACGACCTCCTCCCCCATCTCACCCTCTCACTGACGACCAACTAGCAGCTTCCCGTTCGGGTTCCACTCCACTAATGGCCTGACCTGTGGTGTAACTTGATGATGCTTTGTTTTCTCAGAGTATGGCCAATCCATCTCCATTTCTTCCTGCATATTTGTTGCACAATCGGTTCCTGGTTGATTTGCTCCCAGAGATCCCTACTGCTGATCCTTTCTGGCCATCTGATCCTGAGCGAAGTATTGAGCGGAAGTAGCTATTGATGAAGGTCTGTAGTTTGTTCGAAGTGCCTTTCGTAACACGGCACCAATTCTCTTATCCATATGGTGGCAGTGACTTCACATTGGAGTTGAAACTCCGAATCTTATTTTCATTTTCATACTGAGTGCTGTTGACCTCCACACAGACTTGAGAGTAATGAAAGCTTGTCTTGCTTTCCTGATCCTCGCTTTGATATTCTCGTCAGTTCCGCCTGTAGTTGAAATGATGCTTCCCAGGTCGGTGGGTAAAGGAGGTTGTTTCTTTCAGATTTCTCCCACTTATATTAATTGTTGTCTGTTGTTGTTGTTGCTGTTGCTGTTAGCCAGGAATCTTCATCACCTCTGTCTTCTCTATTTTCACCTGAATTCTTATCTTTGATGCTTCTTTTGCCAACTTGTTGCTTTTCACTTGCATATCTTCCACTTTGTGGGAAGTTGGACACATATATCATCGGCGAAGTCCAGATCCTCCGAGCTTTTTGTATGGGTCCATATTAGACAAAAGGATTTAATTTATTCAATAACATGTAATGATTGTGACATAACACATAAACTAGCTATTATATATATATATATATATATATATATATATATATATATATATATCCTAGTAAAATAAGCAATCTATAGGAATATATGTCCAAACCAAATCCACTCTTAATATTTTGTGAAAATTCGGGAATTAAGTGTGTGGAATTCTTTATTAGAAAGGCTTTTCTGCTTCTCAATCACTAAAAAACAAAACGATATTGTTGTGTTTACTGATGTTTCGCTATATAATGCTGCTAGTAGCTTTATCAAGGTATTATTATCAAGCCAGAATTTACAAAATCTCAGCTAATATACAGCAACTTATTCATCGTTCTTCAGTATGAGGTAAATTTCTTGATATTCTAAATGAAGAGTATTGATCGATGGAGTCATCGATATCAGGGGGGAAGTAGATGTCCACTGATGTTATTGTTTAGCGGTATAGTTATATCCGGAAATGACAGGTAATTTCCAACAATTTACAGACTTCAGGATTTCATCATGAGCTGACTTCTATCGATAGCTGCGCCCTTCGCTGGCTGGCTCCATAATGAAGATCAAATGGCCAGAAGAAATCAGCAACAAGTAACTCTGCCGATGAATAAATCAACCAGGATCCGATTGGTCAACAAATATGTAGGAGAAAATGGAGATCGATTGACCGGGAATATGTTGAGGAGGCGCGCAACGCAGGCCATCGCTCGAGGGAACCCCGGTGGAAAGTGACGAGTGGGTCGTTGGTGCGAGCATGACAAGGAGGAAATGAGAGATTATGGTCAATCGTGGATCCAGCGGAAGAGGACAACGGTTATTGAAGCCGTATATTCCACTCGGAACCCAAGCGAGTCACTGAATTCCAATTCACTGAGTGAATAGTAATGGACTGCGCTGGTAACCTGAAGATCCCGGTTTCGACTCCTGGTAGGGTCAGGAGTACGCACTGGTGTAGCGGTATGAACCAGGTCGAAACACCTGTCCAGCACTCCTTGGCCTTCATTGATTATCTAAGTGGTATTCTTTCACTTCGATATGTACATTGAAACAAATATGCAAGTGTACTTTATCATAGTGCATGAGTTTAACTTGATAACCATATCGAATATTTATTCTGGAAATAGACCAGTCAAAAGGCAGTTTGTCCTAACATTAAATTAGAGACAGACAAACAGACAAGTAATCGATTTTCTCCTTTATAAAACGTCTTCTATCTTGGGCTAAAACTGTCTACTAGTTAATATATATATATATATATATATATATATATATATATATATATATATATATATACTCTTACTTTTGCATAATGTTTCGTGTGAATAAACTTTACCGCTCGTCTCCATTAACTGGCTGTTTGGAAGAATTAATTAAGATATATGTAAGCTTCATGGAGTACAGTCGATAGTGTTGAATAACAGTGGCTGTAACTATTTGATGTACTGTTTTCTGAAAAACTAGCGTAGTTATAAATAAGTTCATAAAATTATTTGTACAGAGTCCCTAGATTTAGTTAAGCAATCATCCTGGTTTGGTAGGATTCATTCCAAAATTTATTTTGTATTTTGGAAAGTCATTTTATTGTTCTGACTTCTGAGGGTTAACAGTTTTTGGTAGACACCAAATGAGTACAATTTATTTTGAGGAACAACTTGCGCCAGCCATAGTCATTCTTCTGTCTTCATCACATCAACTATCTCCAAAGCTTATTTTTATTATTCTCTTGAGTTCGGGATGGAACATAGGGCCTCAACAGCACTCTCCGCTTTGTCTTCACTCGTCTCCCACCCCTTCCTGTGTCACCCTGATTCGCGCCTTTCCACTCGGATCCCACTGGGACGATGGCCTGGAGTGTGATGTCACTTAGAGGTCCCCTCAGCATGTGTCTAATCCGTCCGCACTTTCTTCGGGATATTTATTTAATAATAGGCCCTTGGTTGGTTCGCTCCCAGAGTTTCTTACCGTTAATTCTTTCTAGTTAGCTATCTGATCTTCAGTATGGAACCAGAGAAGGTAGCTGTAGATAAAAGTTAGCGGGAGCCTGTTAGAAATGCCTTCAGTGACTCGTATGCCAAGTTTATAACCCATATAGAAGAAGTGATTGACTTAACATTCGTGCTGAGAATCCGAATTTTGAATGGAGGATTTTGCCATGAGGTGACATCGGTCACAGAACCACTGGAAAACCTGGGAGTACTGGACAGCTGCTTCGTCCTAGTTTGGGGCTCTTCATCAGTACTGATGTCAGCTCATGATGAAATCCTCCATTCAATCAAACAAACAAAAATCCCTACAATACCAATACTTGAAAATTAATATGTTGCTCACTAGCGACTGGCCCTATTCAGGCAGTTAGCCTGGGGGTCTAGTCGGAAGCCGTTACCAGTAAGGTATAGCAGGTTGAAGATGAGGCAGTAACTCATCAAAGAAGACATTTCAAAATGATCGCGCTATGTCATGAATTGTCAGAAGTTAGAATTCAAGGACCATTGAACCGGGTCCCAGTGGCTCAATGTTCTACGAGCTCGCCTTGTAACCAGAAGGTCGTGGGTTCAAACTCCTGTGGTGGGTACGTACTGATGAAGAGTCCCAAACGAGGACGAAACAGCTGCCTGGCAGTACTGCCGATTGGTTTTCCAGTGGTTCTCTAACTGATGTCAGCTCATGATGAAATCCTCCATCCAATCAAACAAAATTCCTACAAAACCATTACTTGAAAATCCAAATTTTGTTGTTTGTGCTAAGTTCAGAAGATTTCCAAACTGATTTCAGAGTGATGAATGTCTGTCACTCCTTTCCTATCCTGGCTAGCCTTGACATCTTCACCCATCCTTTCACCTGTAGTTGGAACGAAACTCTTCAGATAAGTGAAGGTGGTGACCTTCTTTCAAATTTATTCCGCTGATAGTGATAAGTGCTAGCTGTTGTTGGCTTAATGGGTATCATAATCCCTTCGGTCTTCCCTGTGTTCGCTTAAAGTCCCATCTTTGCTGCTTCTTCTGTCAACTTGTTGGTTTTTGCCTGTAAGCGTTAGAGTTTTTGTGACACTAGACATAAAGAGAAAGAAGACCAGTAGTTCAACGAAGAGTCTCTTTTCGGCTAATTCATTTTCATAGCTGTACAATCGCAGATATATATATGGTTGTTTTGTATGTGTGTGTACATTAAATTTGTCAAACGAAAATACAGTTAGTAAGTTCACCTGAATTGGATATTGATATAAGAGGATAGTAACAAAAGTGATCAGTTGTCACAAATGATTGTTAAAGAAGATGAACTTAATGCTGTGAATAGTTTGATCGAAAAGAGTTGTGCTCAGGGTGAACATGGAGACAAAATAAAATACGGAATTATGTAAGAGTTTTAAGTATTTAGAAAAAACAAACAAAAATTAAATCAAATCAACAGAGTTACAATGACAGTAGAAGAGGTTGGATAATTTTCTTTTGTATACATAGTTCTGGTTCTTCTAATTGAATGACTAGGGCTTCTGCAATGCAAAGAAGACGGAAATTTATTGTGTTTGACAGGTTGTTCCTCACTTTGTAGATTACTTTGAAGCGGGAGGCGTTTGTTGAGATGGAATGACCAGTGGTGACGAGGTGTTCGATTATTGCACTCCTTATACGGCCAATACTTCCTCTCTACAGCCACGCTAGATAGTGTTCTTCGACTCTTCTCGACAGGATGCGCATCGAACGACCGACATACGCGGCACCACAGCAACAGGTGCACTGATATATACACACAGAAGTGGTCAGGTGCGGGATCTTGTACTTCGGGCTTCTGCAGATCAATAGGCCGCTGGAGAACACTACACTCAGTGTTGCCGAGAAGAAAGTCCCTCTTAAGGAAGTGAAGATTCTCCTCTTATGGACATCAATATGTAGGTCACCTCTGAAGTTGAGGTTCACATAAAGTTTCTTTTTTGGTACAGATGGCGTCTCTTGCTTTTTGATTTCCTGTTTGATGTTTTTGTCTATGAATCTTGGTAGATATCCGTTTTGTATGAAGATTTTATTTCAGGAAGCGTAGTTCTTCTTCCAGGGTATTAGAGCTGTAGATGCGTCGGATGCAAGTAGCAAGAGATCTAATTAGGTTTCTTTTCCGACTGATTGGTACCCAGGTGTAGAAGCTTGTTAGTTGGCCGTTTCATTTGAATTTCCTATGGATGGGCCTTCTTAAAGTTCCATCAGCTCTCCTTGTAAGTTCAACATCAAGAAAAGGGATTTTAGATTCGTTTTCAGTTTCAATAGTGAGCATTAGACATAAACATTCCGCGAAGTCAAGGTCTTCTAGAGTCATCTTATTGGCTCAAAGTACTCTTGTTTGCTATCTTCTGATGCACAGCCTTCTACATAATCCAGTCTATCACAATTAAAGGCATCATCGGTGACAATAAACAGCCCTAACTATCAAAACAATAACGTCTAAACAGTATTCGTTAATTTGATTTTTTTACTGTCTTGTGTTAAAATGAATAACAGTATGATTTCACTGAAAATCAAAATATATTTCTAGGAAAAATCGTCCTTTCGTTAACTGAAGAAAAAAAAACAGGTGGCTAAACTACAGATATAAAATTAGTGACGAAAATGCTCAATTTGTTTTTTTTTTAATTCTACCGCACAGTAAGAAGACGAATACTCAAAATAATTTTCAAGTGTTGGTTTTGCAGGGATTTTCTATGATTGGTTGTAGGATTTCATCATGAGCTGACATCAATTAGAGAACCGTTGGAAAACCAACGGGAAGTACTGGACAACTGTTTCGTCCTAGTTTGAAACTATCCATCAATACTCACCCACCCACCTTTCTGGTTACCAGGCGAGCTCGCGTTTGAACTTTAGTGGATGCGCACCACTGGAGAGTCCCAAACTAGGCTGACGAAACAGCTGTCCAGTACTTCGCGTTTATTTTCCAATGGCTCTCCAACTTATGTCAGCTGATGATGAAATCCTCCTCCCACCCCCCCCACCTCCAACGAATACTCAGAATGACGAAACAAACAGTACCTGAGTGAATTTATTCTAGATATTGAGTGACCAGTTTTAAATATGTGTTGACCCATTGTGACCCTTCTGTGGTATGTGTTCCTAGATTCTTTCGCATGGAACAAGCATCGAACAACTTATATATATTGCTCTGCAGAAGTAAGTGGTTTGATAGGAACACTATAACATTTGAGCACTATTACGTCTACCTAGCAATTCACTTACTCCTGTGGAACGAGATATATAGGTTGTCCAATGGGTGTTATATCTAAAAGAGGCAAGGAATATTATCCCGCATGACTACAGGAAAGGCATATTGGGTCAATACGGAGCTCTATAATTAAACAGTACTAGGGAAAAATTAAATGTAAAATGGAGGCAGTCATTGTGGATGTGACTGAGTGTCAGGATTGTTTGTTCAACGCGTATTCTGTCTAAAGAGGTTCAAGGACACTATCTTACATGGTTCCAATAAGGTAGTTGTGGCTCTGCAAGGAGTTCGATAAATGAACGCCTCATCGACACCGGTCAGTCCATCTCTACAAACGCCTTTTTCAAAGTAATCTACGAAGTGAAGAACAAACTGCCATTGATACTGCTTGTATAGGATGCTATACACCGTCTTGTTATGGTGATAATGGATATTCCAAGGATACTGAGTCTTTGCCAGCCACACCCTGAATGATCATATATGATCGAAATGTAGATCTATGCAACTTCTACTACAAGTCAATTAGAGGAGAAGAAGTGAGCTGCAAAGTACCAGATAGTAAAGAAAAACTTCCATATGACTTATTGAATGAGAATGAAGAATGTGGATATTTGACCATTTACAATGACAAATAATCTGCAAATATTATTGGTCTCATATCTTACAATTCCCATGTGAATTACGCATTACCTTCTCCCACGACGCAACCTGGATTACAGTTGTGGAATATACCTTCATACCAATGAAAAAGTATTAATTTATAATATAACTTCACAATTGTAATTTATAACATAACTGATCGTGTCTGTAAAAATAGCTTGCATTTCTTGAAAATACCCGTTTATAAGAAAATATATACTATCATTACCATTATTCTACATTGAGTACAATTCATTCGTGATGTTACGATGAAAATGCTGACAAAGCTATACAAGTGTATTACTTATTTTAAATTATTACCAAATTTGGATATAAGTCAAGCATAAGAGTCGATGCCATACACACCAAAGGCATACGGGGGAATGACTTCAAACTTTATTTTTCTCCCAAGTATTTTTAATCCATCCAAAACACACTTGGGTTTTTTTTTGTCAATGCGAAGACAATGTTTCTATATTTCTAGATGTGCTCCATTGAAACATTAGATTGAAAAGAACAAGAAGTTCAGCAAAGATGGCGATCTTTTCAGCGATTTCATTCTCAAAAGCAGCTGTACAATCGCATTTATATAGATTAGTTTACATGGATACAATTCTTATTTGTTTAATTCCACATAGTAACGAAGGTGATAATAATTTTCAACTTGATATGAGAGTTTGAAGGTAGGAATATAGATTACAAGGGCCTTAGAGACAAGATTGCATAGGATTAGAAAATAGTTACAACGTATGCAAAATTAATATCTGATAACTGGAGAAATAATTTTAAAGGCGAATCAAAGGTGACAGTTATTTTGGACTTGATATGAATTACAAGAGGCTTAGAAACGCAGGGATAGAACGAATTACAGGTGTGAACAAAATGAGCATGAAAACAAATTGAAATCAAACTTTTCAACTTGAAAAATTAGTTAGTTAGGAGGTGTGAATATAGAGGCATAGAAACAAAAAATTACACAGGATTAGAATATAAGTGCAAAATGGCTATTTTAAACGGATTGCAAGTGTGATCGGGAGGAGCATGGAAACAAACTTAAAATAACTGATTTTATGACTGAAAAATAGGATGAATTGAATGAAGGCAAAGAGAGAAAATTACACACACAGACAACAAGACAAAAACTTAAATATTCCTACCTTCAAACTTTCATATCAAGTTGAAAATTATTATCACCTTCGTTACTATGTGGAATTAAACAAATAAGAATTGTATCCATGTAAACTAATCTATATAAATGCGATTGTACAGCTGATTTTGAGAATGAAATCACCGAAAAGATCGCCATCTTTGCTGAACTTCTTGTTCTTTTCAATCTAATGTTCCAAAAGGTATTTTCCAAGATTTGAAAATAGTGCTCCATTGAATCACTGGTTATCAGACTGTTCCCACAAACCAAAAACAAAAACCATAGCAACCGTAAACCAAATTTATGTAATTTAACTAATACTTATTCATGCCTGTACAATTGGTGTGTCCTACGTAGGTAGGAATAAATATGTATTTTATTAAATTATTATTATTAAATATGCTTACCATTCGCATATGTAATTTATTGAATTGGGTAAAGTTAAAGTCTCAACACCACTAACAACCAATCAGCGAACGACCTTGAATGGGCCAATCACATTAAGGAGGCATTTATGATAATTGGAAACGTATATTTATAGAAAAAAGCATAAAAAAGGATAAAACGGTTACAAGGGGTATCTTTCTCGAACATGTGAGAGAAACATCTCCCATCTCATTGGATAACTCGACGTCGTTCGCTGATTGGTAGTTAGTGGTGTCGAAAGTTTAACTTGGCCTCGAATTGATGATGCCTGTAAACTGGCATCCCTCATGTACAAAATGAGAATATATTATTATTATTATTATTACGCTTTCGTCTCCTCTGCGCATAGCTGAAGCTCTCTCTAACCATTCAGATAGAGAAACTGAAGCTGTGCATACAAAAGAAAATTATTCAAATACTTCTATTATTATGGTAACAACCTTGCTGATTTCTACTGACTTGATTTTCTGTTTGTCTGTTTGTTTTTATAACTCCTTATAACTTTTGTGTTTCTTTCGAATTTTTTAAATAATTCTATATTTCCCTTCGCTACTATGTTCATAGTGTGTTCACAACTCATTCGTTAAAATTATTCCTCTTTTTAAGCAAATCGAACACAATTACTCAAACTCTTTCTTATACATTGACTAATGTTAACAACTATGGTTATGACAACTCACCATGTTTGTTACTAACCTATTTTGTCCGAAAATTCTTATGTGAATGTGCTGGTACAGCTAAAGAGTAAAATGAATTCACCGATGTGAACCTTTTTCTGAACTATGTGTTTCGTTTTCATTCGTAGAATTGGTGATGATCTGTCCCTCTTTATTCAATGAAGATTGAATCTTTTAGTATACTGTTAGTAGTATAGTTATAATTCCAAATAAGTAAATCGTAAACTGCGTGGAGGTGTACTGCTGAAGAGTCCCAATCTAGGACGAAACAGCTGTCCAGTACTCCTAGGTTTTCCAGTGGCTCTCTAATTGATGTCATCTCAAGATGAAATCCTCTATGCAGTTAAATAGGAAACTGCTTTCATACTCTGCTGTGTGTGTGACAATATAACCTTCAGGATATCAAGTTTACATAATTTCTTTTTGCTGAAACGAATGGAGATGGATTTGATACACTCTAAGCAGACCTATGAGTGACATCATCATGCTCTAAATATGACTGATAGAGTGGAGCCTGAAGAGAAAGCCGTGAGTTAGTTGTCCTAGGTTGAAATAGGGCAGATTGTGTGAGAAGGAAGTGACAGCCTATAGAAAATTGTAGGGCCATCCAAAAAGGATTACAGAGAGCAGAACAAGATATGATATCAAAGCCCTATGTTCCACTGGGAATCCACAGGAATACTGATAATAATAAGTACAGGATTTGTTCTAAGTCCTCTTCAATAGTAGAGTTATAACAGGACTTTTCCAGGTGAATTGTAGAATTATTTAAAGGTGAGATTTTACTTTCATCAAGATAAATGAAAGTGTGTGTGTGTGTACTAAAATATTTCGTTATTTTCAGCTTTCAAAGATTCCCAAAAGTGAGAATGATCAATGAAACATTTATAAAAAACAAAATAATTGAGCAAAGAATATCCTTTTCGATAATTTCCTCTTCTGGCTCTACGATCATATATATTTCTTATATACATAGAATATTCCAGAATAGTAGTCAATAACAATATCTGTGTCTTTTGAATACTACTAAGATCGATGAAACTACAGGTCATGAAAGATGCATAAATTATAATAATAATAATAATAATAATAATAATGAAAATATAGTAGCAAATAGAATATCGAATTTCTACAAAATCTGAGGATCATTTGAACCTAGATGGCCAAAGTAAGGACACTGTCTGAACTAGCTTCTTTTCGACACAAAATTAGGCTTCTTTATGTGCACCCCAACGGCCTCAGCAATATTTAGTACACGAACTCTTAAGGCGAAGTTAAGATTAGTTGTTGGTATACGATAGATGACTTTGGCAGCCTAGTTGGAATTAATCTTGTGTTATGTATTCAAAAGAAGTTAGTTCACAAATTATCCTTACCTTGGCCATCTAGGTTCGAATGATCCTCAGTTCTTTTGTAGAAATTTTAGTTGATCTTCTATTTGCTATTATATTTTTATTATTATTATAATTCATGCATCTTTCATGAACTGTAATCCCATTGGTCTTAATTAGCAAATCGATGGTATTTAAAAACACCAATATTGTTATTGACTACTATTCTAGAATATTCTATGTATATAAACATGCATATATAATTGTAGAGCCAGAAGAGGACATTATCGAAAAGGATATTCTTTGCTCAATTATTTTGTTTTTTAATCATCAATGAATTAGCTTTATTCAAGTGTTGGTTTGTAGGGATTTTGTTTGATTGGTTGGATGATTTCATCATGATCTGACATCGGCCAGAGAACCACTGGAAAACCAACGGGGAGTGCTAGGCAGTTGTTCCGTCCTAGACTAGGATTTTTCAGTAGTACGTACCCACTGACAGGCTTCGAACACAGGACCTTCTGGTTATAAGGCGAGCCTGCAGACCATTAAGCCACTGGGACTCGATTCATTGGTTCATAAATCCCAACTTCTGCCGATTCATGATATGGGGCGACCACTAGCGAATGTCATAGGCGAGTATTTGTGCTCACACTCGACCTTCTGTGCCCCACTGGTCATCACTTCCCAGTGGAACCCAGGTAACTACCTGCGAGCTCGCCTAGTAACTAGAAAGTCCTGGGTTCGAACCTTTTGGGTGCGTACCGATGAAGAGTCCCAAACTAGGACGAAACAGCTGTCCAGTATTCCCAGGTTCGCCAGTGTTCCTATAACCGATGTCATTTCATTATGAAATCCTGAATCAGCCTTATTGTTAACATTTTATAGTTGGAGGCAGTCGGAAGGAAGCCTTGTCTGACCTAAGTTTCTTGTTTGTTGGCACTCGTCAGCAAGGCGTATCTCTAAACTTGAAGAAATTCATGCACCCTCTAGGTTTCGAAGTCGCGTCATCCACTGGTGTAGTCAGAAACACTTCCATTGAGTTATCTGACCATCTAATATCAACAATTCAAAGTGCACTGTTATAGTGAGCCACTTAGAATGGTGGCTGAGTTGCAAACTTGACTGACAGAATTCAGTCTGCACCAAACAAAGGACTAGACACATTATACCAGTTACCAACTAGTGTCCAATCAAAGAATTGGCCTTATATTGGTAGATAAGTTGTTGTAATTAATAGTTATCAATTCAGTTATAATTAAAACGAAGAATTTGAAACTGTAATCTGCAGTATCGGTGTTATCTTGGTGTTGTAACGGAGTGTTGGTGGTTTGTGTAACTGTCATCTCTCTCGATTAAAGTCAGACACAACATCCAGCTGGTAACTTGAAAAAGTCCCCTCCCACTCCTCCTCCCCTACTGAGTAGACACACAAAAGTCAGATTTAACTGCTATAACCGTGACAAGAACAACAACAACAACGTGTATTATTCACAGATACAGAGTACAGAATATCGTTTACACATCCACTGAAATTTATATCATAAACAGGCAGTCAATATCTAGTTGACTGCATGACCTTGAAGATCCTGCAAAAATCAACCAATCAAGTTATTATGTCAGTACATGCATCAGTCATGACTTCACAGCTAAAAAAGATAATTAGTCCGTCCTAACACTTGCCTTAAAGAGTTTTAAGTTGTGTGTTTTTTTTAACTTCTAAAGAATTTAATATTGACAAAGGCGTATAATTATAAAGTGCAAACACTGCCAATTTTTTCTGCAACCTGACTTCGGTGTACATGATTGATAATTACCAGGTCTTTGCTCTTTTTTACCTGTCATTTTCAAAAACCAACTTATCAGCGTACTACCTGTGACATATTTTTTTTCCTTCACGTTCCCAGTGTAACATAGGGCTTCAAGCTAGAGGCTTGAAGTTTCTGTAGCAGTGTTTATTTTTACAGGATGGGGTAGCTAGCCTCTTGCCCAACCTTTCCTCTTTACCAGCATTATTTCTGGCTTAGCGAGGTAAAGGAGTGCTTCCAGTGGCCGGGGATCGAACCCCGGACCATGTGCATGGTCGGCGAACGTCCTAACTGCTACACCACTGACGCATATATAATAATATAATAATAATAAAATAATATTTCCTTCTTAACCAGTAAATGATACCTAACAGATCCAGAATTTGATCTTCAGAATTATAGTATGCAACTGACAAGAATGGAGATATTCAATAGGGAGTAAAAGGTGAAATCTGCGAGATCCATATCGACACTGGTGAATGAGTGAGTGAGCCAGTGAGTAATTTCTAAATAAAACCAAATTATGTATAGAATAGCTTTTAAAGACCTAAAGAGTGAATAGTTTTATGGGTGATGGAGATCAGTGGGAATGACAAGCTTTATTGCATACTGAATACAATATCAATAGTATATATATATTTGGTAGATGAAGCCTAAGTTTTGAGTTCACTCAAGCTACTGAAGTCTGATAAGGCAACAGGACTAAACGGAATTCCTACACAAACAATGAAAACAGACCCAGAGACCACTACTATTGCAAAAAGTTTGGATGGAAGGAAAAGTAGCTACCGATTGCAAGAAAGGGTACCTGTCAATGAAAGGCGACTTAGACTTCTGCAAGGACTGGTGTGGAATAATGTTCTTGTCCACGCCAATTAAAATATTAAGTCACATCATCCAGTAGGGACTAAAAGATGTACTCGATTCAGAACTCTCACTGCCAGAACAAGCTGTTCCTGTGGAGCCAGTTACATTGGCTGTTGGTTACTCTAGGAATTTGTTTTGGTCCTCGGCAACACCTAACTACCAGTGTGGCTGTATGCATGTGTTGTGAAAATCATCACAAATTCAATACTAGACCGGTTGGTTCAAACAGGTGATAAAGCCAGCAGTGAAGAATCATTTTCTATCACATGTCAAGTATACCAAGTAAATTTCCAAGAGCCTCTAGGTACAGAATACTTCAAATAACAAATGCTAACGTAATTTGCCTAATTCACCCAAAGCTCTGTGTGCAAAAGAAACGGATCTATCCAGCACTATTCTTCTGCATTGCTGTAGAACCTGAAACTTCATAAATTCTATCTTACTTCCCTTAATATGTCTCATGTTCAGTCAGTCTAGTGTTATATTGACTTTTCCGATGTAAACGAAATTTAAATGAAGCCGTTGGTTCCTATTACTGTTGCGAAATTGATGATACTGATATAGAAACCAGGTCTCAAGTTAAGTATCTTGGATTAATTCTTTCTTCTGACCTATCCTTTCCTCCCATGTATTGGCAATTTCTAAAAGAATATTTCCTCTGACACTTTACATTAAGAAGTTCAGGCACTTAGGCATAATTCAACCCTTCCACTTACAGTCTGTCAACTCGTGCGTTCTACCTATACTTCTTTACTGTTCATTCTTATTCTTTCCTGGATTGCATAAGAAAGACCATGTCATACTTCGTAGAACTCTGAAGACTATCAGTAGGCCATATCGTTGACACTGTCACTGATAGGCACTTGATATCATGCAACAAATTTTGTTGTAATTATTTGTAATAGTAGCATTAGTATTTCGAGATAACCGAATTACAAGAATTAAACAAAAACACAGAGAGGACGGAATTCTGAAAATTGTATTTGGCGGAATTATTATTCAATTCATATAAGAAATATATCAACAATCAACAGTAAGTATTTAAACAATACAGAGATAGAAATTGTCAATCACCCCAAATTTACTGAAGGAATTTTGTCAGACTGTGAGCATCCACCGCAGCACCCACAGCTACAACCTTGTGTCCCCTCAGGTGAAACAAGAAGTCTTTTCAGAAGCTTCTGCACGTACCTGTAAGTATAAAAATTCCACTATACCATTTTACTATTTCTACATATTTAATCCCTGATTGCATAAACAATTATTCATCACATCAGTTTTTATCCAAACATCCTGTCTATTTTGTTATTTCTACATTTCTAACCCCTAATTGCACAATGTCAATCTTCTTAGTTATTATGATGCTACCTTGTTTGTTTTATCCATCCCCTGTTTATTATGGCATTCTAATTCCTAATTTTAATTTTTATTAATTTGACCCTTAACCGGAAATTATTCTGGAACTTTCCCATCCATCTGATATAAATACACAAATGTACAGTCTAGATGATGACTTCGTCGAAAAGAAAATTTTCTTCGCTGAAATTGTCTTCTTAATAACTCCTGTGACCCAATGTGTATATACCATATTTGGTACGTACTTTAAATGATGAAAATAGTGTTATGCATGAACTAACTAACAAACCTTTGCACTAATAAATAAACCATTTCCTCCACCTTTACAACATCAACCTCTAATGTTACTGTAATTCTCATATTTATAATCCTCTCAATTTTTTGTTTTTATTTGTTTATTTTTTCATAAGTGTGAACATCATTTAAGCTGTGTTACCACTGTTAATCCTGTATTTCCCCTCACTATACTATATCAGGAAGGCCTTCGACAGCGTTGACCGTGAAGTAATTTGGAAATTACTCGAGTACTACGGCGTACCCCACATATTCATCAACCTTATTCAACAGCTGTACGACAACGGCACCTGCCAAGTGATCCACAACGGAAGACTCAGCGAGGCGTTTGGAGTAAACACAGGAGTCAGACAAGGGTGCTTCTTATCTATCACCAATGATATTCCTATTTGTGATGGACTGGATCATGCGTCAGACTGTGGGAAACGAGAAGACAGGAATATCCTGGACCGACGCGAAGAACCTAGAGGACCTGGATTTCGCGCGTGGGTGATTTATGTTTGATGTCACACACAATCGAAGACTTACAAGCGAAAACCGACAAACTGGTCGAAGAAGCAGCAAAGGCAGGACTCCAGGTAAACATAGACAAGACGGAAGTTATGAAAATAACCAACCAACAACAGCAACAACATCCAACGTCAATCACCATCAACGGGAGGGATTTGAAAGAGGTTACTTCATTCACTTATCTAGGGAGCATTGTCTCAATTACAGGAGGAGCGGACGAGGATGTCAAATCGAGAATCGGGAAGGCGAGAAACACATTCATCAGCCTGAAATCAATCTGGAAATCTTCGTCACTCAGCATCACCAACAAAATTCGGATTTTCAATACAAACGTCAAGTCAGTTCTTCTATACGGATCAGAAACCTGGCGGGCGGGTCACAAAGTATATTTCCAGAAGGCTGCAGACCTTTATTAACAACTGTCTTCGCTCTATACTGAAGATCAGATGGCCGGAAAGAATCACAAACAAGGAATTATGGGAACAAACAAAGCAAGAACCAATCGCCCAACAAATATGCAGGAGAAAGTGGAGATGGATCGGACACTCACTGAGGAGACCGCTGGGTGACATCGCGCGCCAAGCCCTCGAGTGGAACCCGAAAGGGAAGCGGCGAGTGGATCGTCGGTGCAAGGGTGACATGGAGGAGATCGTGTGAAGAGGAGTTGGAAGAAGATGGAGTAACATGGATGCAGGCGAAAAGTATAGCAGAAGACAGAAGCAAATGGAGACGTGCAGTTGAAGCCCTATGTTCCACTAGGAACCCAAGGGAGCAATAATAAAATAATAATAATAATAATACTATATCAACAGAACATTAGATTCAATAATCTATAAAATGCTAAAATTTCCAAACTGAATCGACAATACTGTTTGAAACAAACTCTTAATATTATTAGTGTTATTATTATATTTAATATTCTCAATTCGTGCTTCGGATATTTTTGACTTTATATCTTAAACGTGGACAAATTCCTCTGGTTAATTTTGTTTTAATTTTTAATTTTATTTATATTTTAAGTAAATCAAATGCAATATTGTGACAAATGCTGAGAATTCCATTCTGTATTATAAGTATTGTTTTTAAAATAAATGAGATTATTATTATTATTATCACTTATGGATGATTCTAAAATGTGATCCGCTGAAATTATTCATTCGATGTTATTTAAAACAGCATGAATGTTGTTAATAGCGACATCTCTTTGGTTATTACTGTGATATAACTCTAGAACAAGATGAAGAAGAAGAAGTTACCTGAAAGAATGTTCGGATTTTCGAACATTATCCAGTATGGTTAAATAAAGGAACAAACAAAATCTATTCATGGTGCTATTCTATCTCATCTTGTGGATACAAAAACACATGATTGATGCCAATTAGGCTGTAAAAGTCATCTACTGCTTACCAACCAACTAATCTTAACTTCACCTTGAGAGCTCTGTCTACTATATTTTACTGAGTTCGCTGGGGTCCATATCAAGAAGCCTAATTTATGTGTCCAAAAGTAGCTAGTTCAGACATTTTCCCTACCTTGGTCATCAAGGTTCTGATGATTCTCAAACTGTTTTTCCAAATTTCCTCAATTTTACTTGATGTTCTGTTTGCTGTTATGTTTTTAAGCTTATTACAATTTATGCGTCTTTCTTGAACTTTAATCTCATTGATCTTAACAAATCGATAGTAGTTAAAAACGTCAATACTGTGAGTGACAATATTCCAGAATTTTCTGTGCATATATATATATATAATTGTAGAGCCAGAAGAGAAACCTATCGAAAAGAATATTCTCTGCTCAGTTCTTTTTCTAGACTCTTCAGCAGTGTCCCAAACTAGGATGAAGAAGCTGTCTGGCAGTGCTCCCTGCAGGTTTTCCAATAGGTCCCCTAATTGATATCAGCTCACGATGAAATCCTCCAACCAATCAAACAAAATTCCGACAGAAATCAATACTTGAAAAACTGTAAAATCGACTAATCTTAAGCTTTGCATTCAAAAGGAACATTTCCGATTTCTACTCTTTGCTTTGCTTTCAGCAACCTATTTGAATACATTTTGTTTTTACTTTCCTTAGAATATAGTTCCATCTGTCTCGGATTATCTTATAAGAAGTGGAATAATTGAACATCTGGTCGATACTGATCACCCTAGTATCTCTGCTGCCTTTCCAATTCAAGTTACTTGGAAGGTGGAAAACATAATTTACTAAAAGTCAATACATATCCTACTCACCTGTACTGCTGAAGCTTTGTACATAGCAACAGATAACCCAGGTGTTTATATATGAGAAGAAGAAGATTTTTCAACCATTCCAACTACCTTTCATGGTCTTAATTTAGTCTATGCTAAAGTATGACAATCACGATTCATACGTTGGTTCTTTATATTTTTTGTTTTGTTTAATCAGCTTGTATGCCCATCACCTATTAATTCAAATATTATTATGATTATTACTTTCACTCCGAACAATCTCCGATATTATCTCGTTTGTTATAATTATTTATTTATTTTATTCCTTTCAGTTCCCTGTGGAACATAGGGCTTCAAGCTAGAGCATTTTTACGGGATGGGTTGGTTTGTAAGGATTAGTCTTGATTTTACGAGTTGATTACTTTTTTTATTTTATTTTTTTATTTTTGATTTACAGCTTGATTCCACACTGTATTTTTGGTACAAGTATGGAATTTTCAGCATGGATATCGGTAGCCCAAATTTTGCAGGCCAACCATAGATATCAGGTGTGCGTCGGTGCGGGCTCGAACCCCGGACCATGTGCATGGTCGGCGAGAGTCGTAACCACTGTGCCACCGACGCACGGATTGATATCAGTTGGAGAAGCATTGAAAACCACTAAGGAGTACTCGAAAGCTGTTTCATCCGTCCTAGTTTGGGGCTCATCATCAGTACACACACACACACCAGAGGGGTTCGAACCAAGGACCTTACGATCACACGGCAAGCTGGCTCGTATACCAATCAGCCAACCAATGGGACGAGACCCGATTCAATGGCCAGCACATGAATTCCAACGTCTACCAATTCGTGATTTAGTGCGACCACCAACCAGTGTCATCGGTGGGAAATCTATCCTCACACTTGCCTGGGTGAACCTCACTTGTCACAACTTCTCACTAAAACTCCAGGAAACTCTGTCCTGTAGCATGTCACTAGCAAGCATCATATTAACCTTCTATAATTTGGTTTGTAAGGGTTAGTTTTGTTTTTATGACCCAACCTTCCCTCTTTACCAGTCTTATTGCTGGCTGAGAGAGGTAAAGGAGTGAGCCGACCGGGGATGAAACCCCGAACCACCTGCGTGGTTGGTGAGTATTCCAGCGCTGTGCCACCGACGCACACATCTAGTTTGCAACCTTTATTTATTTAGTTAATTATAATTTTTTTGCAATGTTTTGCTATCGAAACTCTTACTTTATTGTGTAATGTTTTAATTATCTATTAATCATATTAATTCTACATCTCCCCTCTTAGATTTATTGACTGAATGGTCTACTTTATAAACTGCATAACCGGTTGTTTGTTGCTTGATGTATAACAAATATTTTATCGTCTGACAGACTAGTTTCAGAATGGAACTTTGCATGGAAGTGCAGCAGTTGGAGTTACCACACTTCCTCCATGTATCACACAAAAGAAGACAAAAGAGGGACAAAAAGAGATTCGAAAGAATGATAATAAGGGAAAGAACAGTAATATGGAGAAAGATTACGGTTTAATAGATATGAAGGTCACAAAGATTGAATGTACTTGTGTATTACTGAGAACAATTTCAAGCCATATCACCAATCGTCTCCAGCCGTCATTGGTTCTTATCATCCCGACGACCACAAACAGCCAGTCTACACCTCCCTTGGCTGTGGCTAGCTTAAATCAGCTGTTAACGATTTCATTGACTGATGAAGGCATGCTTTGGTTTGACCGCCATCACTAGCCCTTTGCCATCCCAATCCTATGTCAGCTAACATCGACTATAGTTTATTCGATAGGGTCTCAGTGGCTGAATGGTTAATGAGTTCGCCTTATAACCGTAAGGCCCTGGATTCGTACTCTAGCAAATATGTAATACCGAAGAGTCCTTAACTAGGACGAAACAACTGTCTATTATTCCCCGATGATTCACAATTTTTCTCTAACTGATAGCTCAGCTTGTTATGAAACCTGCAGCCAATCAAATCCTTGAAAATTAAGCTGAAATGAATGACGTCATCACTTTTTGTTATAATCTTGATTTGAACAAGGCATTAAGAAGACAAATTTCAAAGGGACTAATTGTTTTAATAATCTTGATTGTTTCACATTCACACGCACACACACACACTGAGTACTTTATGCAAGAATGTTTGCTGAATTACTACCACCCTTTTGATAAATAATGCATGTTCTTTATTTTTGTACTTATCACTGACTACAGCCATACACATACACACAGTGTGACCTTGACCTTCATTATCGATCTTTTTCCTCCTCATCTTGTATACTTTTAACATGATCAATTACCATTTGTGTGAAAAACTCTGACAATTTGTATTCCACTATTCATCTCATCTGATAATATACATGTATCATTCATAAAAATTAAATCAGATGAATTGGAATATTTCAATTATTTTTCAAGAGTTCATTTGTAAGGGTTAGATTTGTCTTTTGAGTTTGACCACGGATTGATATCAGTTGGAGAACCACTAGGAACCAGAGAGCACAGGACAGTTGTTCCATCCTAGTTTAGGACTCATCAGCAGTACACACTTATCAGGGGGGTTTGAATCGAGAACCTTCCGGTTACAAGGCAAGCTGGCTTGTATACCAATCAGCCAACCAATGGGACGAGACCCGATTCAATGGCCAGCACATGAATTCCAACGTCTACTGATTTGTGATTTTAACGTGATCACCAGCCAATGTCATCGGCGGAAAATCCATCCTCACTCCCGATTGGATGGACTTCAGTGGCCACGACTTATCACTAGAACTTACTCCAGAAAAGTCCGTCCAGTAGCATGTTACTAGCGAGCATCAGATTGATTTTTCAAGAGTTGATCTGTTAGAATTTGATCTGTTTTTTCGAGTATGACCATGGATTATTGGTTGTTATAAGGGCTTGGTTAAATTTCATTTGAAATTCTGTCACATAATAACCTTAGTGAGAGAGATCATTGAAAATCAGGGAACACTGGACACCTGTTTCGTCCTAATTAGGTTTTTTCAATGATGTCTTTATAAAAGATGTTGGTTGATGAGGACATCTACATTGACACTAATCCGAACCCCCCTTCAAAAACCTATATTCTAAATATCACCTAAATACCAACTCCTTGATGACCATTGGATTGATTTCCTGAAGCTCTACTGAGAAGTCGTGACCAGTGGTCTCTACTATGTCAACGTGAAGTCGATGCACATTAAAGACATTGGTTGAGGGTTGCTCTACACTACAAATTGACAAAGTCCGAGTTCACTGGTTAGTGATTTCCAACCCTAGTGACCGAATGGTCAACGAAATTGTTCCCGTTACCTCAAAGTCTAGGACTCGACTCCTGGTCGGGGCGTGATTGTACTTTGATGAAGAGTCCCAAATTAGGACGAAACAGCTGTCCAGCAGTGCTCCCTGTTGATTCCCAATGATCTGTCTAACTTATTTTGACTTATAACGAGACCTGTATTGTAACTAAAATGTTAAAAGCCACACTGTAATCTTATCAAATATTAGGTTTAGCTGTTTTATGGACATGTATCACACAACTAGAATATCTCTGTAGGTTAAAGGACCCCCAAATAAATTAGAATTATACCTCAGTAGTTTACATACAATGAAAAGTTTTGATTTTGGTAATATTTCGAACAAAATCACTGTCTGTGATCCCACCAATTGTTGAAATGGCTATTGATACTAATCCTCTGCAGTATTTCTGGAAAATAAACTTCATGCATAAGAAGGAGGTCAATTCAACAATAACATATAAAAGAAAGCGAAAGAAAACTGCTCAGTATATCCGTAAACTGGAAGCCTTTGTACATAAGACTGAAATTCAAAGGTGGTATGTGGTGAAAGCAGGCTAGCCAAAATGGTAGACAGCATTTTACGTCAATGGGTATGTCGCAAATATTGGTGGTGATAACATATGAACAAGACTGACTCAACAACCAATCACAGCAGACTTGGCGTAGGCAGATACAGTTAACATATAGATGACCTAACATTCAAGAAACAGTCACAAGAGATGCAAGGCCAAATTTTTGTAAGAAACAACCAATCAGAAGGCTGTGTTTGTCTGCTTGAATAAGCTATAATAATGTACATGAAAATATATAAATACGTGTTGATTTCCTTAATAAACGATCTGTTGCCTGGCCCTTGTCTTCTGTTGTTACATTTGATGTCGTTGCCTCCGAAAAATGAAGATCCCATGGCCAACTGCGTTTGAAGAGGGATACATACGGAGCTTCTTACGTGACTTCAAGGCCGTCGCTGAGCTGGTAGGTGTCAAGGAGCAGGCGGCGAAGGCAGTTGTCCTGGGGACGCTGTTGAGAGGCCGAGCGAAGGCGGCATATGACAGCGTAGACAGGTCAAATGGCACAGCGTCTTGGAAGAAATTGGTTGAACGACTAGTGTCCGAGTTTGACAGCGAAACAGACAGACAGCTAGCAATGCAGCAGTTCCGGTCAATGAAGCTGGGACCTGATGGAGACCCGCTAGTGTTGGCGGTGAAATTGACGAATCTACTTCGACGCGCGCTTCCCACTTTAGATGAAGAATCAGAAGCGCAGTTACTGTCTTCCCAATTCATCGAGAGTGTCCCAGAAAACATTTCTCAGCGATTACAACTGGTTAACGCAACGCAGCCGATGGATATTAGTGAGCTGGCGAAGGTGACCAGACAGCTGCTGAGCACAACGGTAGCCGCTATAGACCAACCAAAACCAAACGAATATGAGCAGAAAATTGAAGCATTGCAGCGGGAAGTGGCGGCGTTAAAGTTGGCTGATAGAAAAGACCGGTGTTTTGAATGCGGTAAGCCGGGACACTGGAGAAGATACTGCCCAGAAAGGCGAAAAAGAAAAAATTTCAGACGGTATAATGCTTGTTCTTTCTTTCGTATGAACCTAGATTTAGTGGGGGCTATTGAGAAAGGGGCTCTGTATTCGAAGTTGCGAGTGAATGATCGAGAAGTAGTATGTTTGATAGATACAGGGCGGCCGTGTCGTTAATAGATAAGAATTTATGTAAGAGTGTTAGTCCGTGTTCATTGACAGTACAAACAGTAGGCGGGTATGTGTTGCGTATCACGGGTAGATCGAACTGTACGGTCGTTGTTGGTGGCTGCGAGGTGACGTTTCCTTTCATTGTTGTACCCGAACTACAGCGAACGATATTAGGAGCGGATTTTCTGCGTGAGATTGGTGCAATAATCGACACGCAAGCGAACTTGTGGTCACGAAATACGGGCATATCAACATGTATGAGACCAGCGAGATAGCAGCGATTAAGCTGTCGACGGTACACAATGTGACAGAGTTAATTAATAAATACGATCATCTGTTCACTGGAGATGGGGACCCATACGGTTATTGCGATAAGGTGAATCATGAAATTCCGTTAAGTGATCCGAAAGTAAGGTCATTTACAACGCGAAGAGTTCCATGTCATCTGGAAGGCGAAGTGGAGCGACAAGTGCAAGAGATGTTAAAAGATGATATTATTGAGGAAGCTGATAGCCCGTACAACTCTCCAGTGCTGTTAGTAAAAAAAGCGAATGGGAAGTATAGATTCTGTGTTGATTTTCGACAGTTAAACAGTATGACAGAGTTAAGACCGTGTGCCATGCCAACAGTGGTAGAAACTTTAGATCGCCTACAAGGTGCGAATGTGTTTTCGGTTCTCGATCTTCGCTCAGGATACTGGCAGATACCGATAAAACAAGGTGATAGAGATAAGACGGCTTTCATCGTGGGTCAGACACAATATCGATTTAAACGCATGCCGTTTGGACTAGCAGGTGCACCGTTTACGTTCAGACGACTGATGAAGCTATTACTTAGGAACTTGAAAAACGTGGAGGTTTATGGTGATGATCTCGTCATATACAGTCAAAACGAAAACGATCACGTCAACCATGTAGAAGCCGTGCTGCGACGCATCGAAGAGTTTGGACTACGCGTCAACAAAACCAAGTCCCAGATAGCCAAAAAGAATGTTACTCTGTTGGGACATAAAGTGGGAAATGGTGAGATTAAACCACTGCCGGAGAAAATTTTGACGATTAAAACGATTCCAGCCCCGAATTCAAAGAGAAAACTGAGACAATTCTTGGGTAGAGCAGCGTTTTATAGTCGCTTCGTGAAGAACTTCAATGAGATAGCAGCCCCTCTATACAGGCTACTAGGTGAGCCAAAGTTTGTTTGGTCGGAAGAATCGCAGAGGACATTCGACAGAATTAAACAGCTGCTCGACCACCAACAAATGACGCTAAAACTACCTGTGCCAGGAAGACAGTTCACAGTGTGCACAGATGCCAGTGACTACGCTATAGGTGCGGTCCTAAGACAGGACGAGGGAATCGTTGAGTATGCCAGTAGGGTTTTGACACACAAGAGCGAAAGTATTCAACGATAGAGAAAGAATGTTTAGCAATGGTATGGGCAGTCGACAAATGGAGACCTTATTTACTCGGCCGGCGGTTCCACATCGAAACTGATCATAAGCCGCTACAATTTTTGAAGACAGCGAGAGACCCACGGGGGAAGTTGTCACGGTGGATGTTGCGTCTTCAGGAGTACGATTTTACGATCTCACACGTTCCTGGAAGTGAAAATGTCTTGGCAGATTTGTTATCGAGACCAGAAGATGAGTCTGAGTTGCCCGAGGTCGCTTACGGAGTGCATGCAGTAGAACAAGACCCACTAAGACTTGCACGCAGGCAGAGGTTGGACGATACGCTGAATACAGTAATACAGGTGATCACCAACGGAATAGAAGTGGATCAAACTACGGCGAGTAAGGAGCTAACCACACTACTCAGACAGAGAGATCGACTCAGAGTGAATGCCTACGGGACTCTGACCTGGCGAGAGAACGACGGAAGCTGGCTGGCTGTCATACCTCAATCGTCGCGCCACGACATGATAGAAGAATGTCACCAGCTAGCGCATACAGGCGTGGCCAGAACAACCGACCTCCTAAGACAAAGTATGTACTGGCCAGGTATGAGAGAAGACGTAGCAAGATACGTACTTGGATGTCCACGGTGCCAGCTGATGAAAGGTGACCGGTAATACGACCACCACTTCAGTCGATTCCAGTTACCGCGATAGGTGACTTGTGGTCCGTAGATGTCATGGGTCCATTTCCTCAGACATCCAATGGTAATCAGTACCTCTTGGTGATGACGGAACACGCGACACGATGGGTAGACGCCGTAGCAATCCCAGACCAACGTGCAAGGACCGAGACACATAGTTGCAGACCACGGCGTACCGAAGACAATACTGACAGACCAAGGTCCCTGTTTCGAGAGTGAAGAGTTTACTTCCCGTTTGCAACAGCTGGGCATCAAGAGGATCAGAACGACCCCATACCATCCACAAACGAATGGCCTAACGGAGAGAAACAACCGTACACTGAAAAAGTGGCTGGCACCTAGGGGCGGGAACTGGGAAACGGAGCTTCCACTGATTTTACTAACACATTGTGCTACCACTCAGGAAACAACGAAGAAGTCACCCTTCCAACTGATGTATGGTAGAAAACCACGATTACCGGTACACAATGAGACCTGGCCCATGCACCAAAAGTGGAGTACGACGAAATTAAAAGCAGAGAGGAAAGAGGCAGTCAAGAATGTAATACGGAAGCAGCGGAGTGATGTCGCGAAGTCTCAGATGAAAGAAAGGACGCAGTGCATTACCTTTGCAGTCGGGAACCAAGTGAAGTGTAGAGACAGGAGATATACAGTTGGAGGCGGGCTAGGTTCACGGAAACTCCTTCCAAAGTGGGAAGGACCATACACAATCACAAAAAGACGGGGTCAAGTATATACCATCCGAAGAGGTGATAAACAGAAACGAGTTAACGTCAGTCAGCTCCAACGGTGGGTACAGTGGGACAAGCCGGCCAGCTTGAGGATGTATCACCCAGAAGGCCGGAACGCCTGCGCACGAAGCTATTTGACGGGGGACGAGTGTGGTGAGAACAGTCTAGCCAAAATGGTAGACAGCATTTTACGTCAATGTGTATGTCGCAAATATTGGTGGTGAGAAAATATGAACAAGACTGATTCAACAACCAATCACAGCAGACTTGGCGTAAGCAGATACAGTTAACATATAGATGACCTAACATTCAAGAAACAGTCACAAGAGATGCAAGGCCAACTTTCTGTAAGAAACAACCAATCAGAAGGCTGTGTTTGTCTGCTTGAATAAGCTATAATAATGTGCATGCGCGTCGGGGCATAGTGGTTAGGACTCTCGCCAACCATGCACATGGTTCGAGGTTCGATTCCATGCCGACGCACACCTGATATCTATGGCCTCATCAATCCATCAAATCCTTGACAGTTAAACTGAGATAGGTAGGGAGATGCAGACTTCCAGGTTGGGGCCCTCGGGACTCTAGGAATCAATGGCTGGAGACAATAGGCGACATGGCTCAAAATCGTTGTCAATGGCCAGCGCAGATGTATTCAGTCTCTGTAATCTTTCATATTCATTTCTACCATTACCCATTCTGTTTCACTCTTATACTTGTCAGACTGTATTGATTCTCTCCACTCATCTTCTTGTCTACCTTTGTGTGCTATTTGGAACGTGGCAACTCGAACTGGTGCACTTCGGTGCCAAGTTCTATGTTGAATCCAGACAGAGACAGAGATGGTCAGCCTGCAAAATTTGGGCTACCGATATCACGTGCTGAAAATTCCATACTTGTACCAAAAAATACGGTGTGGAATCAAGCTGTAATCAAAAATAATAAAAATATATAAATACGTGTTGATTTCCCTAATAAACTATTTGTCGCCTGGTCCTTGTCTTCTGTTGTTACAGATATACCTAGCGAAGTAATTACGAAGAAGTTAAAGCAGTCAATTCAAGGAACTTTTAATGCTGGCCAATTACAAGTCTTATTTCCTACACGACCGGTGGTGATTCCTTGACTGAAAGATGAAGTACTTAGACTAGTTGGCCACTTCTAATTTTATCTTCAAATTCAACTGCGCTTATAGAGTGAGTTATATTGGCCATTTCTGTAGGAAATTGATTTTTTGTGCTCGAGAACATCTCGCTGTATGGTTAAGTATTGGTTTAGTACAGACCATCAGTAACTCGAAATTAGACCATCTGGTCCAAACCAACTGGCCACAAAGTCAGCACTGAAGAATCCTTCTCTATCACCTACGGGCTACCAAATAAATTGCCAAAAGCATCTAGGTACTGCATGCTCCAAACAGCTGAGGCTATCTAGATTCGCCCCCTTTAACAACCTGTGCTTTTTGTACAGAAGAAGCAAATCCAGCTAGCCACTACTTCTGCCCTGGCCAGTCTTCAATGGAGACTATAAATTCATGAATTTGTATTATTATCTTTCCTAATTTTTCTGACATTTAGTTTATTGTCATGTTGATGCTGTTGAACTGTGACCTATTGATATTATTGATTCGATGTTATTTAAACAGCATTAATGTTGTTAATAACACTAATTCATTCACTATTATCTATGTAAATATAACTGTACAGCCTGATAATGAGCAGGTTATCGAAAAACTGAATTTCCTTTTTTTTCAGAAACTATTCTTTTAAACATATCATTGTGTCATAAAATACAACTGGGATGTTTGGATGCGTATGAAATGCATGTCATATGCCTACACTGTGTGACACCAAAACACTGTAGTATTTCGTCAAATCATCGTTTATTTTTCAAAGTACAAAAACATTACATTGTTGTAATTTCAGTTTGTAATACTTATTCATAATCTGCTTTTATGCCTTAATTACTGTTTCTTCATTGCAATTCACTCGATCGCTCTGTTTTTCAAGATTCACCAGAAGAAATACCATCAATAAGCAAGAGTATAGAATAGAAACCAAAGCCAAATGACCTTGAACCGACCAATCAGATCTTTCATCATTCATAGTGGATGCTGTTCATGATCTTCTTTGCAAGTTTCACTAAGATTTAATTTTTGACTTCTGTGTGAAAAATGGGTTGATAGGGAGGTCTAAAACCTGAAAATGTCAAGGGATAATGACGCTAAAAAAGTACTACCAGCCTGTTGATGGCTATGCATTCAGATGCAACCACTGTTATATAAGAAAGTCTGTGTAAGTTGGTAAGTCGTACATTATGTTGATTTTTTAGATACTTTCTTCTCCACATCGAAACTGTCCCTTAGGAAAAATATTGCGTATATGCCACAACGGGCTGCTGAAGCGTCCAATATCTGCTACAGCTGCAGAAGCGGGGAATACAAAGATTTCAAAAGTTCAGTGGTATCAGTACTGCCGTGATACTGCGTCACAAAAACTAAATAGGATCACCTCTGTACTTGGGGGAGTCGGCGTCGTCATGCATATGGACGAAACCGTACTTATTAAGCGAAAAATGAATCGTGGCAGGAGTGGAGCAAATTATGTTGAGGTGATAGGACTTTACGACACATATCTTCGTAAGGGGTTTGTAGAACTCATCCCGAACAGAAGTGCTGATGTCTTAATACCAAATACACAAAAACTAGTCCTCCCAGGAACTACCATTAACACAGACGAGCGGAGAGGTTATTCTCAATTATATACAATTGGTGGATGGTGGCTGGCAGTGGAATCCAGATTCCACTGGATTCCACTGCCAGCCACCATCCACCAATTGTATACAAATCGAATCCCCAGACATCGTCGAAGCATCTGCACAAGAAGCCGACATGTCAACCTGAGACCGAGCACTTCCGTCCAATCAATCGACGGGAAAATCAAAAATTCAATTCAATATTCTCAATTATAATCACTAAACTATATGCACCACAAAGTCAACCATTCTTCTGCATTGATGGATCCTGTAACAGGAACACAGACAAATTCTATTGAAGGATTCTGGGCTCACCTCAAAAAAAGCATCAGAACGGTAAACGGTTCCCGAAATGTTAAGGCATATAGTCATTTAGATAAGTTTTTCTATCGACATTGGTTTAGTATGTCTATAACCAATCCTATGCGAAAGTGGGACCAGTTTTTGCAGCATTGTTGTAATTATTTGTAATCGTAGTATTAGTATTTCGAGATGACCGAATTACAAGAATTCAACAAAAACACAGAGAGGGCGGAATTCAGGAATTTGTATTTGGCGGAATTATATTGCAATTCATATAAGAAATATATTAACAATCAACAGTAAGTATTTAAACAATACAGAGATAGAAATTGTCAATCACCACATCCGCCACACGTCGAATATCTCCTTGCGTATTTATAACGGTGTCTCGGTTTGCTTGCAAGTAGCTGCGACCTTCTAACTGATTCTGTGATATCATTTTCATCAGTATTATCTGGACTTATTTCTGAATTATCTACAAAATCAGGATTAGTAGCGGAATCATTACAATAATAACTGGAACGACCTACTTCATTTATTGTCACTTTGTCCAGGTGTCTGTTATGAACTGAGTGATCTTTGATGTCTAATATCTTCACCACTCGATTTCCCATTTTTTGTAGTATGATTTCAGCAGAAGGTCTATAGTCATTCCCTTTGTAATAATGTACATCAGAAGTCGTGGACATCAGATGCTTTCTGAGAATTCGAGATTTGAATAGTTTTGCAGGACTTTCACGGGTACTTGTATGCTCCGCATTGCGATATTGAAGTAAGAAGTTATCCACACATCTCTCTAGCTCATCAAGATTTTGAGGACTCATTGATGCTATAGCACTCTTTAATGTTCGTACAAAATTTTCTGCCAACCCGTTTGACTGAGGATGACGTGGTGCTGTGTACAAATGACGACAACCTATATGTTTGAGCCAATCATTGAAGTTCTTCTCCGTAAAATGAGTACCATTGTCAGTAACTAAGACATCTGGAATTCCTTCTCGACTAAAAATCTTTCTCAACGCTCTGTGAGTGAATTTGGCATTAGGACTATCTGTAATGATGACTTCTGGCCATCTAGAATAAGAATCCACAATAACTAAAGCATAATATGAATTTAAGAATGGACCACAGTAATCTGCATGAATACGCTGCCAAACCTCACAAGATGCAGGCCACGGTGTCCACGATGACTTCCCATAGGACATTTTATGTAAACAGCTAGAACAGCTCTTTGATCTTTTGTTAATGTCAGCATCAATTTCCGGCCACCAGCATGTTAGGCGTGCTAATGATTTCATCTTATCAGCTCCTAGATGAGCAGAATGTAGATCATCCAAAATCGCAGATCTTAATGTTGGAGGAATAATAATTCTGTCATTCAGACATAGAAATCCTTCAGGATGGACTGAAATCTCATCTCTTCGCTTATAAAAGTCTGGAAATCTTCGCTTACACTGAACATTCCAACCTCTTTTTGTTGCATTTATAACGCATCCGTAATATTTCCGAGTATCATTTATAAGTCGAACTCGATCCACCGGTAACGGCTGGACTAATAAGCAATCAGTATCATTAGCAGCATTTTCAAATAATGAATAACGAGATAAGAAGTCTGCATGAGGTATATCCTTTGCCGATCTATGTTCAATAGTGTAATCATATGCACTTAGTTCTAAACTCCATCTTTGAACCATAGCAGCAGATGATTTATTCAAAGATTTTTCTGGATTGTAAA
Organism: Trichobilharzia regenti; assembly: GCA_944472135.2. NCBI lineage: Eukaryota > Metazoa > Platyhelminthes > Trematoda > Strigeidida > Schistosomatidae > Trichobilharzia > Trichobilharzia regenti. Next base: position 44,380,592 of record OX235267.1, read on the forward strand.
TGAATTTCAAAGCTTGATGATCAGTAACTATGTGAAACTTAGTACCAAAGAGATACTTGTGCAAGCGTCTTATTGCCCATACAACTGCTAGAGCTTCTTTCTGGGTTTGTGAGTACCCTTGTTCACTCTTACTTAGACGTCTTGAAATACAAATAACAGGTTGTCCATTTTGCTCAAGTACTGCAGCTATACCCATAGGAGAAGCATCTGTAGTGAGAACAGACTTATCTTTCGACAGAAAAGGTCTTAGGAAAGCTTGTTTATTAAGAAACTCCAAAGTTTTTCGCAAGATATTCTCATGTTGTTGTTCCCACTTAAACTGTTTACTGGAGACAATCTCAAAAAGTGGAGATAACCGTTGAGTGAAGTTGGGAATGAATCTGGAGTAAAACTGAAGAGTACCTATCCATGATCTCAACGATGACATATTATTAGGTGACGGTGCTTGAATTAGAGGTGCCAAACGACTAGCATCAGGTCTGAAACCTTCGGAGTCTACTGTGTATCCCAAGCATGATACAGACGACAAAGTGAAATGGCATTTAGATGGATTAACAAGAACATTATTCTCACATAAACGCCTGAACAGTTTTAAAAGACGTTCATTATGCAATTCGATATTAGGACCATGAACTATAATGTCGTCTTGGTATGACTCAACACCATCTAATCCATCTATCATCTGATTTATTACATTTTGAAATATTGCAGGTGAAACCTTTAAACCAAAAGGCAAGAACTTATACTTGAACAATCCAAATGGAGTATTAATGGTTGTTAATGCACTAGACGCCTCATCAAGAGGAATTTGCAAATAGGCATCTTTTAGATCTATTTTGGAAAAGTATCTTGAGCCATGTAGCTTGTAGAGAATGTCTTCAGTTTCTAGAGTAGTGCAACTTTGCTGTAGTAGACGACTATTGAGTGTAAGGCGGTAGTCACCACAAATTCTAGGTGTTTTTCCATCAGCCTTTAGTGGCGTAACAATAGGAGTAGCCCAATTTGAAGACTCAACTGGCACAAGTATGCCTTGCTCAACCAACTTGTCTAACTCTTTCTTAACTGCATCTCGCAATCCATATGGAATTAATCGGCGTTTCAGGAAGATAGGATCACCCTCTATTTCAAGATGGATGGGCTGAATCTTCATACCACCTACACTCTTTGAACATTGGAGAAGTAATTCTCTGAACAAAGATTCATCAAACAACTCAGTACAAAGTGAGATTTCGACATTTAACAATCTAAGGGCTTTTAATCCCAATAAAGATGGACCATATTCACTAACAAGAAAGGGAATATTTACAAAATTACCACTGTCTGATTTCAAAGAAATGTTAGTAGCACCGATAAGAGGTAATTTATGACCAGTTATGCCTGTAATTGAACTAGTAGTAGGGCCTATCTGGACATTCTTACAAATCGATTGTAAATCTTTCTTAGAAATTATAGATTCAGTACTCCCAGTATCAATTATAAAACAATGAGACTTGCCTGAACTTGTGGTGGAGGTTTTCATTGGATGAGATTGAGTATTCTAAAAGTTTGAAAGACACATTGACTCCATTTTACTAGACAGATTGGGAGAATTATAAGAATTCTGAGTAACATGAGTATTCGAACTTCTGCGAACAGTCTTGATGTGTCCAACTTTACCACATTTATGACACTTAGCACTCCGAAAACGGTAAGTGCTTCGTAGATGTAACTTTCCACAGGATATACACGGTTTAATGTTTTTGATCTCTAGCTGCATTCTGTTACCTGTGGACGACACTTTGGATTGATTCCCATGAACACTTGTATTTTCGACTTTGGACAACATGACATCAGATACTGACGTAGTGGGAGCAGAGTATTCACTGTCGACATCTTCATATGTAATACATAAATCTTTAGCAGTTTGAAAGGTATAAGAAGGAATCTGAATTAACTCTTTCTCTAACTTAGTTGAGTATGCAGCTGATCTCCAAAGTTGCACTTTGAAGCTTGTATTTGAAGTTGAAGAATGAAGTCTCTTATCTTCTGACTGGGAGCACGAACCAGTTTATTGAATTGAGCCCTCTCTCTTGTCTCAAAAGTAGTTATATGGAAGTGATGTATCAGAAGTTCACGAATCTTGACATATGACAGAGAAATAGGTTTATCTGGAAACGCCAGATTCTTCACTAGGCTATATGCATCTAGCCCAATAGCAGTAATGAAATGTGCTGGAATTTTGTCATCCTGAACATTCTTTGAAATGCACCATGCATCGAAGCACTCATGGTAATCAGCAATCTCCCGCGGTGAACCATTTATAGGGAATTTTCCGAGGTTGTTTAGTTCCATTGCGACGCCAAAATGTTGTAATTATTTGTAATAGTAGCATTAGTATTTCGAGATGACCGAATTACAAGAATTCAACAAAAACACAGAGAGGGCGGAATTCTGGAATTTGTATTTGGCGGAATTATTATTCAATTCATATAAGAAATATATTAACAATCAACAGTAAGTATTTAAAAGAATACAGAGATCGAAATATTCAATCACCACAAGCATTTTAGAGACATTTAACCTGTATAACTCAATTTTTTTGTATATATATATAAATTATAAATACACATTTTTAGTAATTTTAGGCCACTTTTAACTGAAAGAATCTGATTGGTCGTTTCAAGGTTGTTTGTATTTGGTCTATATAAACTGCTCCATAAACTAAACTACTACTCACAAATTTTTCTCAGTAGCACACAATTATATAATTATTGCATCGAAAATGTCAATTAATACATATTGATTTCCGCACCAAATAAAGTACATGAATAAATAGAAATTTAGCCATTTTATTTACTAATCGATAAGCGTGAAGGTCACAAATCATAGAATTATGATATCAATAATAATCATGTGATCAAAGAATGAAAATCAAAATATACAAACGTAAGCTTTGAATGTACATTTATAACAAGTGAAAGTGATAATTATAAATCTATAGTTATCAATGATACAAATACAACGAAAAGATGTTACGCATAAGCAAATAAAATTCCACTAAATGAAGCACATACGTCAAGAAAGAGTGCATAAAAACAATCAGAGGTCACGATGCGACAGAAAAAAACATACGTCTCACAGATACAACCGAGAGAAAACATTCAACAAAATGCATACAAGCATCCTAAGAAAAACGTCATTCACAAGAAACCAAAGAAATTCATCATGCATGAACAATGACATAACAGAAATCATTAACCACTGATGCACAGAAAAAACAACCGTCGTGAATCTACCAAAATAACAAAAGGAAACACGCAATCCAACAAAATCATGCACAAAAATACAACGGAATTTCACCGACCCAACAGAGAGAACATGCAAATTAACTATTCTTCACTCCCATCCAATGCACAATGAACTATGAACACCTAATACACCACACTCCTACAGTCAGATAATATCAGTAGACGAAGCAGTCTCGCCTTAAAAGAAGGCATAGCATCTGAAAATCATATTCACCCTACATCACAAGTGTATCAGGAATTTTGTAAAGGAGACGGTGTACAGCTTATGTGTGGACACCACCGCCACCACCACACCAACTGGAGTCAAATGGTCAAGCAGAATGATTCGCAGACACTTTCAAAAGGGCTATATGAAGGGCTAGTGGAGGCGCTACATCGGAAATAATATAACAATTCCTCTCTGTATACTGCACAACATCACTCAACGAACAGAAGAAAAGACCAACTGAAATTTGAATGCGATTGATTGATTCTGCCTACCCACCACCACCACTATACAATGTTCCCATCGACTCATGTACATAAATGAAGCGAGAAAGTTGTGTGAGTAGTGACTTGACATGATCATGAGCAATGAGTAATAGTTTGTGCTCGAAACATTATTATTATTATTATTATTGTATCCTTTAGTTCCTAGAGGAACATAGGGCTTCAGCTGCGCACCTCCATTGCCTTCGGTTTCCTGACAACTTTTTCACCCTGCTCCAGGTCTGTCCACATGCTTTCATCTCCTCCTCGCATGACCTCCTCCAAGTCACCCTTGGACGACCAACTCGCCGCCTCCCTTTCGGGTTCCATTCGAGGGCTTGTCTAGTGATGTCACTTGATGGTTTCCTCAGCGTATGGCCAATCCATCTCCATTTCTTTCTGCCTATTTGTTTCACAATCGGTTCCTGATTGGTTCGCTCCCAGAGATCCCTGTTGCTGATCTTTTCTGGCCATCTGATCTTGAGTATTGAGCGGAGACAGCTGTTAATGAAGGTTTGAAGTTTGTTTGAGATGCTCTTTATGACTCGCCAAGTCTGATCCGTATAGTAGCACTGACTTCACATTGGAGTTGAAAATCCGGATCTTATTTTTGATGCTGAGTGCTGTTGACCTCCACACAGATTTGAGAGTAATGAAAGCTTTTCTTGCTTTACCGATTCTGGCTTTGATGTCCTCGTCAGTTCCGCCTGTAGTTGAGACGATGCTTCCCAGGTAGGTGAAGGAGGTTGTTTCTTTCAGGTTCTTCCCACTTATGCTGATTGTTGTCTGTTGTTGTTGTTGCTGTTGATGTTGGCTAGGAATCTTCATCACCTCTGTTTTATCTATGTTCACGTGAAGTCCTATCTTTGATGCTTCTTCTGCCAACTTGTTACTTTTCACTTGCATATCTTCCAGTTTATGGGAAATCAGACATATATCATCGGCGAAATCCAGATCCTCCAAGTCTTTCGTGTCAGTCCATTTTATGCCTGTACCCTCGTTGGTTGCCGTTGTCTGTCGCATTATCCAATCAAGTGCAATCATGAAGATCATTGGTGATAGTAGACAGCCTTGCCTCACTCCCGTCCTCACTTCGAAGGCCTCCGTAAGTTTCCCGTTGTGGATTACTTGGCATGCAGCATTGTCGTATAACTGTTGGATGAGATGTACAATTGTCGATGGGACCCCGTAGTAGCGAAGTAGTTGCCAAATCACCTCTCGATCGACGCTGTCGAAGGCCTTTTCAAAGTCGATGAAGTTGAGATAGAGAGGTGACTGCTCGAAACATGGTCATCAGTTAATATTACTGTACAACACTGTGTGATTTATCAAAATAAAATCTTATCCATAATGGAGCCATCAACTCCAGTTGAGCAGAAGAGTAATACAGAGTATTTCAACACCACAATAAGCCGATCCAATCTATGTTCGTGACTATCAATCAAGGAGAAGGAAATGGGCAGAACTTCTGATAGAACATCAATGTGGAACTGTAGTTTATGCGGTCAAGGCTGAACAGGAAAGATACAACGTCGACATTTCACGTCACCAGATCTCCAGTCACCATTAGAACTGCTATTAAACAATAAATTGAGCTACCTCCTGTGAAGGCTGAATCACATCGACAGAAGCCAGAGATCACAGAGCAGTCTTTATCCAGCCGGGGATCCAACCACAGATGGCCTCTAACAAATCGACCCAAAGATGAAAAAATATCAGAATGTTTGGCTGTAAGTTTCACTCTTATTTTGAGGGGGTGAAGGAGGCGTTATATAGCCCTAGTTTTGTTGTTATATGCCCTTAATTCCGTGTTGATATGAAGAGCTATCCATCCATATACAGCATATCAATTGATTTCATCTTCAAAAGACTGATTAGTGAACAAAAAGTACTCTTTTCGATAACTTCTTTTTCATCAGGTTCCGGATTGATATGACCATTGTAATGAAAGAAACATTGTCATTGATAACATTAAAGCTATTGAGTTAGTGGTGTTCTCTGACCTGGTTGATGGTTTAATTGCAAAGCTTTCGTCGTCCCACTTCTAGATAACATCTTCAGCGCAATATTTAGCATAAAGTGAACTGATTTAAATTCTCCATGAGTGGTAGAATTGTCCCTGCTGGCAGCCATCTTCGTGACTGGTAGTCGATTTACACCTGTTCTCATCATTTTTATTGACTTGGATTTTGAACTTTCTCATCACGTGATTTACTTCTTACCAGTAGTTTCTGTCGATATATTTAATAATGACTTTGGCCTGTAAGCAGCTGGCTGATGAGAAGGCAACGAAATAAGCAATGATGGTGCCATATTATTCTGCAAAAACCACTGTTGTTCTTGCTTTATTCAAATTCGGTCTCTATTTTAACATGTTTCTTTAATCGCTGATTCACTTGAGTACCAGGCTACTAGAAATTCTCTGGCACTTTTGGTGTTTCCTCCATTTAAAATTTCTAAATTATCCCAATGAAATAGGTGTCGATTATTATCCACACAAATTGTCTGTAAAAAGACATGATATATATATACTCTTTTGCATCCATGCATGTAGACAATTAACGGTACTAGTTTCATTGGGATAATTTAGAAATTTTAAATGGAGGAAACACCAAAAGTGCCAGAGAATTTCTAGTAGCCTGGTACTCAAGTGAATCAGCGATTAAAGAAACATGTTAAAATAGAGACCGAATTTGAATAAAGCAAGAACAACAGTGGTTTTTGCAGAATAATATGGCACCATCATTGCTTATTTCGTTGCCTTCTCATCAGCCAGCTGCTTACAGGCCAAAGTCATTATTAAATATATCGACAGAAACTACTGGTAAGAAGTAAATCACGTGATGAGAAAGTTCAAAATCCAAGTCAATAAAAATGATGAGAACAGGTGTAAATCGACTACCAGTCACGAAGATGGCTGCCAGCAGGGACAATTCTACCACTCATGGAGAATTTAAATCAGTTCACTTTATGCTAAATATTGCGCTGAAGATGTTATCTAGAAGTGGGACGACGAAAGCTTTGCAATTAAACCATCAACCAGGTCAGAGAACACCACTAACTCAATAGCTTTAATGTTATCAATGACAATGTTTCTTTCATTACAATGGTCATATCAATCCGGAACCTGATGAAAAAGAAGTTATCGAAAAGAGTACTTTTTGTTCACTAATCAGTCTTTTGAAGATGAAATCAATTGATATGCTGTATATGGATGGATAGCTCTTCATATCAACACGGAATTAAGGGCATATAACAACAAAACTAGGGCTATATAACGCCTCCTTCACCCCCTCAAAATAAGAGTGAAACTTACAGCCAAACATTCTGATATTTTTTCATCTTTGGGTCGATTTGTTAGAGGCCATCTGTGGTTGGATCCCCGGCTGGATAAAGACTGCTCTGTGATCTCTGGCTTCTGTCGATGTGATTCAGCCTTCACAGGAGGTAGCTCAATTTATTGTTTAATAGCAGTTCTAATGGTGACTGGAGATCTGGTGACGTGAAATGTCGACGTTGTATCTTTCCTGTTCAGCCTTGACCGCATAAACTACAGTTCCACATTGATGTTCTATCAGAAGTTCTGCCCATTTCCTTCTCCTTGATTGATAGTCACGAACATAGATTGGATCGGCTTATTGTGGTGTTGAAATACTCTGTATTACTCTTCTGCTCAACTGGAGTTGATGGCTCCATTATGGATAAGATTTTATTTTGATAAATCACACAGTGTTGTACAGTAATATTAACTGATGACCATGTTTCGAGCAGTCACCTCTCTATCTCAACTTCATCGACTTTGAAAAGGCCTTCGACAGCGTCGATCGAGAGGTGATTTGGCAACTACTTCGCTACTACGGGGTCCCATCGACAATTGTACATCTCATCCAACAGTTATACGACAATGCTGCATGCCAAGTAATCCACAACGGGAAACTTACGGAGGCCTTCGAAGTGAGGACGGGAGTGAGGCAAGGCTGTCTACTATCACCAATGATCTTCATGATTGCACTTGATTGGATAATGCGACAGACAACGGCAACCAACGAGGGTACAGGCATAAAATGGACTGACACGAAAGACTTGGAGGATCTGGATTTCGCCGATGATATATGTCTGATTTCCCATAAACTGGAAGATATGCAAGTGAAAAGTAACAAGTTGGCAGAAGAAGCATCAAAGATAGGACTTCACGTGAACATAGATAAAACAGAGGTGATGAAGATTCCTAGCCAACATCAACAGCAACAACAACAACAGACAACAATCAGCATAAGTGGGAAGAACCTGAAAGAAACAACCTCCTTCACCTACCTGGGAAGCATCGTCTCAACTACAGGCGGAACTGACGAGGACATCAAAGCCAGAATCGGTAAAGCAAGAAAAGCTTTCATTACTCTCAAATCTGTGTGGAGGTCAACAGCACTCAGCATCAAAAATAAGATCCGGATTTTCAACTCCAATGTGAAGTCAGTGCTACTATACGGATCAGAGACTTGGCGAGTCATAAAGAGCATCTCAAACAAACTTCAAACCTTCATTAACAGCTGTCTCCGCTCAATACTCAAGATCAGATGGCCAGAAAAGATCAGCAACAGGGATCTCTGGGAGCGAACCAATCAGGAACCGATTGTGAAACAAATAGGCAGAAAGAAATGGAGATGGATTGGCCATACGCTGAGGAAACCAACAAGTGACATCACTAGACAAGCCCTCGAGTGGAACCCGAAAGGGAGGCGGCGAGTTGGTCGTCCAAGGGTGACTTGGAGGAGGTCATGCGAGGAGGAGATGAAAGCATGTGGACAGACCTGGAGCAGGGTGAAAAAGTTGTCAGGAAACCGAAGGCAATGGAGGTGCGCAGCTGAAGCCCTATGTTCCTCTAGGAACTAAAGGATACAATAATAATAATAATAATGTTTCGAGCACAAACTATTACTCATTGCTCATGATCATGTCAAGTCACTACTCACACAACTTTCTCGCTTCATTTATGTACATGAGTCGATGGGAACATTGTATAGTGGTGGTGGTGGGTAGGCAGAATCAATCAATCGCATTCAAATTTCAGTTGGTCTTTTCTTCTGTTCGTTGAGTGATGTTGTGCAGTATACAGAGAGGAATTGTTATATTATTTCCGATGTAGCGCCTCCACTAGCCCTTCATATAGCCCTTTTGAAAGTGTCTGCGAATCATTCTGCTTGACCATTTGACTCCAGTTGGTGTGGTGGTGGCGGTGGTGTCCACACATAAGCTGTACACCGTCTCCTTTACAAAATTCCTGATACACTTGTGATGTAGGGTGAATATGATTTTCAGATGCTATGCCTTCTTTTAAGGCGAGACTGCTTCGTCTACTGATATTATCTGACTGTAGGAGTGTGGTGTATTAGGTGTTCATAGTTCATTGTGCATTGTCTCATGGAAAAAGACATTTTAGTTCAATTGATCACTCAATAGAAATTTTACACCACATGCAGTCTGGGCAATCTGTTTTGTCTTTTCTAATACGGGGCATCATAATTTCTTCCATCAGTGCCTCGATAATACAGCTATGACGGATATTGTGTCAATTTGAAGATTCACAGTTTGAATGTTTATCATGAATTCAGCGTATTATCTTGGTGAAGGGTTACTGATGTGGCAGCTCACTATTATACTCATAGATTTTGGCACATGATACCGATGGGACAAGCTTCTAGGTGTTTTCTAGTTATTCTGATTACAGTACTCGTCTTCGTCACCCATGGTGTGAAACGGCACGATTTTGAATGATGCCACGTGACACAGTGCCAGCATGCTTCAGATAGTTTCCTATATGATCGTTACAGTGAGTTAGATGTCGTTGATACAGCATTCACCAAATGTACTTTAGCAGTTATGTGCCCACCAGACTGAACCTTGGTTAAATCGTTATGCAATTCAGTTAGCCGCTGATATTCTTCTCTAATATACTTCACTGTCATTTATGGATCGTGTTCTAATCTGTTCAACAGCCTTATTCGTGTGTCAGCAAATTTAGGGGACTGTAACCCACACATAAAAATCGAAACCATGAACTGATCTTCTATTAGTGACACGCGCTGTTGGCTATACCAAGTTGTGCATGTATTTCATTATTTTCATTCAAAACCAGCTTCACACGGTAATAGCATATGCTGTACAGAGACTTATGATTCCGAAACTGTTGACGTAATCTCTGCACAGTCTCATCAAACTTTCTTTCACTAGGTTTCTGCGATAAAATCATATTATACTACTTATCTAATTTATTGGCTTCCAGCTTTCTCAACAAAAGTCTTACTTTCCAAACATTACTTGTTTTGCTTGCTAAATCTTCTCTGAATAAGTCTTTGTACTTGTGAAACCATGTGTCAAATGTTATGTTTGGATCCGGATCATAATTAAATTCTGACATTAATTTATTTTGAGTCCTCTGAGTTTAGTGATTTAATTGAGAAGCTCTCATTGTCCTCCTAGGCAACATTTTCAGCGCTGGCTATAATCTAAAGTGAACTTGTTTGAATTCTGCATAAATCCTGATGTAAATGTATCTCCTGACAACCGTTATTGTAACTGGTTATCAAAATACAGTGATTATTTTTGTTGACTAGGAGTTTGAACTTTTTTGTCATATAATTCACTTTTGATTATTTGTTAAATTTGAAATATGTTAATGTGTTTGTTAACCTCTGGCTGATTCATGTGAGTACCCAGCAGGCTTCTAGAAATTCCCTGGCTCTATTTAAAATCTCTAAATTCTCCCAATCAAACTGGTGTTCGCAAGAATGTATACAGTGTCTTTTGAAAACTAATTTATGTTCATAAATTCTGATTCGAAGGGGACGACCACCTTCGCGGTTGTATTATTTATTACAGTTTATGCAGTTTTATTTTGTGGATGGTTTGTTGATCTGATCTTCTTTGTCTGTTGAACCCTTTGGTCTGCCCAACACTGAATGAAAGGTGATTGTATTGGCTATTGTGTGTTATGTCTGTTCTGCCTGGTTTTAGTATTCTATCCCTTATTTAAGATATATTCTTCATATGTATATGGTAGAACGAAATTTTTGTGATGTTTGAGGATGGCTTCATGTTAGTAAGTTGATTTGAATTTAAACACTTTTTCATAAAATTATATGGGTATTCATTTTTATTGTCGTTGAGGTCAGTCAGTAGCTATTTCGCATCTATCCTGTTCCGCAGATGAGTGCTACAGTATGTGTTAGAATTCTTTCAAACAGTGTGTGCAATTAATTCCCTTTGAGATTCATTGAATTATTGCTGTTATAGTTGAGTATTTGATCTATGTATGTGTGTGTGCGTTGATTTTCTGTATACTTGTGTTTCTAGATCTCCTGCCTTTATTCTCTTGATGAAGACATCCAATAAAGGAATTTTCTTGTCTGATTCTTCTTCTCTTGTGAAATTAATGTCAAATTCAAATGTATTACTGATTAGTTTGTGGATGTATTCGAAATCATTTCATCATTTAATTATTACAAAAGTATCATCAACATAACATACCCAGGTTTTTTGTTTTTTTATAGGTAGGGATGTTAATTCTATTCTCCCCATAATGGTCTCGGAAATAAGTCCTGATATGGGCGATCTGTTATAGAGGGACAACACTACGAGGTCTATTCAACTTGGATATTGTTCTTCTTTGTGATCATAGTTACGGAATAGTTGTTGAATAATTTCTTTTGTTAGTCTTGGATCACTTGAAGTGTGTAATGTTGTGACATCAAAAGACACCATGATTTCGTTGTCATCTAATTGATGCAGCTACCTAAGTTTTCGTTGACTTTCGATGAATCTCCTGGAGAGGATAGGCATAAGTCAGTCAGCAATTCCATCATTTAAAGCCACTGTTTCTGTTGCATTCGTTTCTCCAAATTTAATGTATTCATACCTTATTTTAATACAGTCATTCCGGAACCAGTTGTCATGACCGATAATACAACCTTCCATATTATTCACAATTACAAGACCAACCTCCACAGCATCATTGCCCTCGAACGCGAAATAAGACAGAAGCAGGATGGCTACCTGGTGAGATCGTTTACTATCTCAAGTAACAGTTCAAACTAGTACATAATAATAATGATAATAGTATCCCATGTATAATATAAAGAAAGATTTAAAAAGACAGATAGAAATCAATTATCAGACTAAATATCGATCTAATAGCATCACTTAGTAGGCAGTTTTTGAAAAAGACCTGATCGATAGATATGCTAAATATAGACAGCTATTTATATTAACACGGAAATAGGGGAATATAACAACGAAAATAGAAGGGAGGTACTTAACAGTAATAAACTGTAAAATGTTTCTGTCAGACGGGGAACAACCAAATCAAGAAATTTATTGTTTTATGTGACAAATCTAAAGGAAGTGGACATTGTCACTTACCTGGTACAGGCAGGATCGTTTTAACTACAGGCAGTTAGCATAGACGAGAATTTCAAAGCTATAATCAGAATAAAAAAAGAAAGTGTTTATTAACACGAGATCAATGCAGAGATATTTGGTACTCTGCAGAAATAACGGCATCCGAATTTTCAACAATAATGTCAAGTCAGTCAGTGTTTCTGTATGGTTCACAGATTTGCCTGGCCCCTCACCAAAGCATTTCCAACAGGCCAATGCTGACTTTCATGAACAGCTACCTTTGTTGGCTCCATACGGAAGACGAAACGACCAGAAAGGACTGGTAATAAGGAACTCTGGTAGTCAGAGAACCAGCCAAGAACCTATCTTCAGAAAAAAGGGCTAAAGAAAATGGAGACGGATTAGACACATTCCGTGGAGACCGCTGAGTGGTATCACATACCCGGAGGTGGAGTGGAACAAAAACAGGAAGTGGTAGGTTGGGCGTCAATTCCAGTATGGCATGGAGGAGATTGTGTGTGTGGAGGAATGAAGACTATTAAAGATAACTAAAAATACCTCAGAGAATAGGGTGAAAGGATGATGTTCTGCTGAAGAATTATGTTCTACTAGGAGACCAAGGGACGAAAAATCGTAAAAATGATGTACCATATGATATTGTTCTTTCGGAAGTTTCAACATAGATTTTACAGTTATATATAAAGTCATGAAACTGTAATGCCTTGGAATGCTAAAAGTACTCGCAAATCACACGTCCAATCAAAATACCCACTACAGTCCTACAGGACGTCAATCGCGAGCCCGAATAGCCCAGTGGTAACGTCTCTGACTTCAGGCGGCACTGAGTGCGCCCAGGTTCGAATCTCACAAAGGACATGAGTTCCTTCAAGGCTGCAGATACGCCTTACTGACAAGTGCCAACTAGCATGAAACCTAGGTCGAGCAAGGCATCCTGGTGATTGCCTCCAACCACCTAATATTTTCAAATGAATGTGCACCATGATGGCGAGCTACCTAGTGGCATGGTGGCCGTATTGCAAACCTGACTGACTGATAGAATTCAGTCTGCACCAAAGAAAGGACTAGACACACATCACACTAGTTACTAGTGTCCAATCAAAGTATTTGCATGCATTGGATTATGGGTTTTGTGAGAATTTTGAGTAAGAGTTTCTTAGTTGTTTCGTTCCTAGAGTTTATTATTATTGACTCTTGCTGACTGGCCGTCTGCTCTTCATTATGGAGTAAAAGATGGCGGTTGCTGATGACAGTCTACAATAGCCGGTTAGAAATGCTTTTCATGATACACACTCCATGTCTCTTAACCCTATAGAACTGACTTAACATTTGTGTTGAATATCCGAGTTTTGTTGTTCATGCTGAGTGCAGAAAATTTCCAAACTTAATTCAGACTGATGACAGTCTGCCTCACCTCCCGGTTTTCACATCCTCATCTGCGTCGTCTGCCTGTAGTTGAAACGATGCCGCCTAGCCAGCCAGATAAGTGAAGGAAGTGATCTCTTTCAAATTTCTTTAAATGATACTGATTGGTACTTGTTGTTGGTCGGTTGGTTGGGTGGTTATTTTCATCACCTGACTATTCTCTATGTTCACTTGAATTCCTGTCTTCAATTTCAGTCTCTTCTATCGACTTGTTGGTTTTCGCGTGTAAGCCTCTCAGTTTGTGTGACATTGAACATAAACCATCCGCGAAGTCCAGATCTCCTAATCAGTCCAAAATATTCCTGTCGTCTTGCTTCCTAAGCACAGTCCTCTGTATAATCCAATTCATCACAATCAGGAATATCAGCGGTCAGTGCTGTCGAAAGCCTTTTAAGAGTTGATGAAGCTGAGACAGAGATTTGAATGTGATTCTGTGCCCCTTGAAATGCACTTCGGTTAGTAGATATTAGTGGAAGCGGCAAAGGTTTGTAAGATACCGGATGCGTTATTAATATATATATATATTTATAAAAACTTTACCAGCCTTAAGAAACTCGACGTTCTTGAATACTGACTTAATCAATAACTTGCTTAACCTCTAAATCCTGATGACGGAACAAAGATGAAAAGTACTCAAATACTCTGGAATACGCTCAAAGGAGCAATAAATACAAATAGAATAAAGACTGACGTTATATCTAGAGAAACTGTTTCAGAACTTATTTAGTTAATATGGTGGAGCAAAGGACTGGGAAATTCCTTGTTAACCAGCAGACACTAGGGCTCAAAAATGAAGTCACAACCTGAACTAATGCTTCCTCGGTGAAGCAAAACTGAAAACGCATCAAATATCTCGGAGATAAGTTAGCCGTTTACTTAGTTAATGAAATTTAATCCAGTTATTTCATCCGTAATCGTAATTTTATACCAGAAAGATGCATGACAGTTTGACAATTTATCTTTTTTTTTTCATCCATACTGAAGAACAATCTACCAGAAAGAAATAGCAAGAAGAAACTCTGGTGAGGAACAAACCAACCAACAGCCGATGGGTTGACAATTATGTAGGAGAAAATGGAGATAGACCGATCAAGCATACGTTGAGGAGGCCGTCGAATGACATTGTGCGCAATCCAGACTGTTGCCCGATTGGAGTCCCGATAGCAGGCGATGGGTAGGTCGTCAGTGAGAGGAGGAGATAAGAGATAATGGGCAATCATAGACTCAGGCGAAGAGGATAGCAGAGGACAGAACATAGTGGAAATACCTTGTTGAATCCCTATGTTCCACTTGAAACCCAAGGGAATAATAATAAAATTATAATAAAGCGACTGATTAACTGCATTTGACAACCACGTAGAATGAGTTTGAAGTGTTTAAATTAATCATCAAATTTTATTTTGAAAATATTGATCTAATTTCAAAAATCTATTAGTATACCTAGTCTTCTTAATTGAATTGGTTACTTCTTGCTGGATCGATTGAAAAATGAACCATTTACATATCTCCAATATCAGTTATAAGATTTAAGATTATGAAATATGCCCATATCGTGAAAGAGGAAATTAAAGAGACTCCAGTTACAATAATGAGTAAGATTAGGAAATCTACAGTGGATTTAGTACGCAGAATGACGTGGTCAAATATTCATCAACTTTATTATTCAACAGCTGTACGACAACGGCACATGTCAAGTGATCCACAACGGAAAACTCAGTGAGGTGTTTGGAATAAACGCAGGAGTCAAACAAGGGTGCTTACCATCACCAATGATATTTCTAATTATGGTGGACTGGATTATGCGTCAGACAGTGAGTGGGAAACGAGAAGACAGGAATATCCTGGACCGACCGACGTGAAGAACCTAGAAGACCTGGATTTCGCGCGTGGTGATGATTTGTGCTTGATGTCACACAAAATCGAAAACTTACAAGCGAAAACCGACAAACTGGTCGAAGAAGCAGCTGGCGAAGACAGGACTCCAGGTGAACATAGACATGACGGAGGTGATGAAAATAACCGGCCAACAACAACAACAGCAACATCCAGTCAGCAACAGCCAATCACCATCAACGTGAGGGATTTGAAAGAGGTTACTTCATTCAATTCACTTATCTAGGGAGCATTGTCTCAACTACAGGAGGGACAGAGGAGGATGCCAAATCGATTGAGAATCGAGAAGACGAGAAACACATCCATCAACCTGACTGAAACCAATCTGGAAATCTTCGTCACTCAGCCAGCATCAACAACAAAATTCGGTAGGATTTTCAACACAAACGTCAAGTCAGTTGTTCTATACGGATCAGAAACTTGGAGGGTCACAAAGAATATTTCCAACAGCCAGTTGCACGCCTTGATCAACAACTGTCTTCCCTGGATCTATACTGAAGATCAGATGGTCGGGCCGAAAAGAATCACCAACAAGAAACTATGGGAATAAACAAACAAAACAAGAACCAATCGCCCAACAAATATGCAGGAGAAAGTGGAGATGGATTGGACACTAGCAGTTGAGGAGGCCGCTGGGTGACATCGCGCTCGCATCAGGCCATTGTTCGAGTGGAACCCGAAAGGGAAGCGGCGAGTGGATCGTCGGTGCAAGGGTGACATGGAGGAGATCGTGTGAAGAGGAGTTGAAACAGTATGGACCAACATGGATGCAGGTGAAAAGTACAGCAGAGGGAAGACAGAAGTGACAAGTGGAGACGTCCAGTTGAAGCCCTATGTTTCACTAGGAACCCTAGGGAACAATAATAAATGATATAATAATAAATAGTTTTATTTTAATATATAAAAATAATAATGCCACTAAAACATGTAGTGCATTGGATTGTTTAGATTCTTATCCTATGTTAACAAAGGGTCTCACTTAAATAGTCTTAAACTAAATTCATCTCAATGTCATGTTGCTCATTTTAGTTTCAGACGGGAAAAAGACTTGCGTGGACTGATTAAGCCCATAATTCCTGTAATAATGGCTTCACTGTGATAGAAAGTAAGTCGAATATCACTTACCTCGGTATCAGTTTCTTTTAGAATCTCTGTTGGCAGTCTCATTTAATATTTCCGTTTGACTTATTACATAAAGAAGTTGAGACTGACTTTCTGCTGGAATAACTCAACCAACCTCTTCTGTTACAATTCACTAATTCATGTATTCTGCCCATTCCTCTTCTTTGGCCTTATTTTCTCCTGGATTTCTCGAAAAAGGCTACGTCATACTACGTAGAACACTGAAAGCTGTAAGCGTAGGGTTAGTGGTGTGCTTTTGACCCAACTAACTGACATTATTGTCAATAGACACTTTCAATTCTTGTAAGCAGACAGCTTAAGTTATCTTGTCTGATACCGAACTTCCTCTTAATTCGCAACTTTCTCCTTGTATCTCTCTTCGGGTAAAACCAGAAGAAATTTCGTAAGAATTTATGCTCGTACAGAGAATTATAAAAGTTCTACCATATCATGTTTGTGCATCAGTGGCACAGCGGTTAGGACGCTCGCCGACCATGCACATGGTCTGGGGTTCAATCCCCAGCCGACGTACTCCCTTACCTCGCTAAGCCGGGAATAAAGCTGGTAAGGAGGAAAGGTTGGGCATGATGCTAGCAACCTCATCCTGTAAAAATAAACACTGCTACAGAAACAGAGCTAAATTACTGCAAAATCTATAAAACGCTGTTAATTCTATTCTGTATAAATATCACTGTTTGGAATAAAGTGTTATTATTATTACTATTATTAGCTGTATTACTATTAAAAACCAGCTTACCCTATAGAACCAATAATAGGTTTCAGAAACACCCCTACTAATGAATTATCAAAACATTTAGCTCTAATACTATGTCCCATTAGAAATCGCTGAAACTCTAGGCTAACTAATTTATACGAAATAAAAAAGAAACTAAATGACGTTCAATTAGGGAATAATGAAAAAAAGTGGTTAATTTGGATATAACTAGTCTTTATACTAATATACCAGTTAATATGGCCTTAGAAGCAGTTAAAAAAGAACTAACTGCTTATCCTGAACTCAGTCATAGGACAAAGCTGCTCATTGAAGAAATTATTTTAGGGATTAAGTTATGCCTCACATCTATTATCTTTAAATTCCAAGGTAAAATACATAAACAAACAGAAGGTGTGGCAATGGGAAGGATCACCAATATCCCCTATCGTAGCAGACATATTTATGGACAGCTGGGAAAATAGTCCTCTTAATACATTTAATCCTACTCCAAAGATAATATGGTGGAGATATGTGGATGATACTTTCACTCACAGTGTTAAAAACAGAATATATCTCTCTCTAGCTTCTTGACACACATAAACTCACAAGTAGAGGGAATAAAATTCACATCTGAATCGGAAAATGAACAAGGAGAATTAGCCATCATGTTAGATTGTAAGATAAAAAGAATAGAAGAAGGTAAACTACACACTAGTGTTTATAGAAAACCAACGCATTCTAATAGATATTTAGACTTCAATTCATCTCATCCGTTACCTATCTGTGAAGGCAGGCTTATTTAAGTGTCTAAGAAACCGAGCAATAGCACTAAGTAGCACAAGAAAGGACTTAAATAAGGTAAGAAATCTAGAGAATAGTTCAGCTATAGCACTACATGCAGTTACACACAACCACACAATAGGACGGATGGGATAGGATGATAGTTTTAAAATCTATTGTCACATGGTGGAGTGAGGGAGAGATTGATAACAACGGAAGGTTTGTTTATCGAATCAGCTGCAAATACGTGTAATAGGAATTATTCATCACCTGTCCCTGATATCTGGAAAATTCTACTACCCCTACGACAAATAGAAGAAAACAAAGAAAACTATAAAACTCAAGTTTCGAAGTCGTGTGATTACAATTGATGATATGAGCATGAATAATAGTTAATTTTGTTCGAAATGTTGTCGTCCAGTAAATAATACTGTGTGTGATACTGTGTGATACATCTAATAAACAAACTAAGATGGAATTAAAACAATTAGTCCCTTTGATAAATTTGAACAAGCCATTAAGAAAACAAATTTCGCGAGATGATATCATTTCGTAGTTTCTTTACAACCGCTTTACAACTAACATGGTTAACAATGATAAAATAAAGTTCATGAAAATTACTCAGTTAAGGAACTAATCGAGAAAGATAATCTTGTGATCCTTAAACCTGATAAGGGAGAAGGCGTTGTCATTATGAACAAATCGGATTATCAAAATAAAATGAACGATATCCTCAAAGATCAGTCCAAATTTCTGCTGGACAATGCTACTGATAACGTGCTGCTTGTGGAAAAGCAGATCAATCGTCAGCTTCAGATTTTACTGATGCATGGTTTTATAAATGAAAAACTTTATAAACAACTTAAACCAATTGGGTCACATACTCCTCAGCTTTATGGTCTTCCGAAGATCCACAAAACTGGGAACCCACTGAGACCCATCTTAGACATGTCAAATTCTCCTTATCATAAAATCGCCAAATGGATTACAGAGGTCCTTACGCCTGTAAGAGACTCATTATCAAATCATTCTGTAAAAAGTTCATTTGATCTTACAGAAATGCTGGACACCTTGAACATTAAGGAAAAGGTTATGTGTTCAATTGACATAGAATCTTTATTCACCAATGTTCCCCTTCATGAAACTGTTGATTTTATTTGCGATTACATCACAAGCAACGGCATAAACTTACCCATTCCCGTCACTTACATCAAAGACATAATCTTAATGTGTACAGAAAATATTAGATTCACATTCCAAGAAAAGGCATATAAACAAATCGATGGTGTTGCGATGGGGAGCCCTCTGGGGCCCCTGTTAGCAGATATATTTATGTCGAAATTAGAGAAACAAATGCAAGGTATGCTTGGAGGATTTATGCTGTATAAACGTTATGTAGATGATACTCTTATTATTGGTAATAATAGTAAATCTATTGAAAACTTCATTACTCTATTTAATCATATTCATCCAAATATTCGAGTGACTTCCGAACTAGAATCGAATAACAAACTCGGTTTCCTGGATATTACTATGACAAGGAGAAATGATGGAACGATTCAGCGCTCTATTTTTCGTAAACAAACATGGACTGGACAATATCTTCATTTTACCAGTTTTGTTCCTATCCAGTATAAACGTTCCCTAGTGAAATGTTTGTTCTCAAGGGCCCGAAAAATATGCACGAGTGACACACTGATGGATGAGCTTCGACATGTACATTCAGTTTTATTAGCTAATGGTTATCCGGAGAGCTTTATCACTTGTCACAGTAAAGAAAAACCACATCTCGAAAAGACAGCTTCTGTACCAAAGAAAGCCATCTTTATTAATCTACCATTCAAGGGCGACCAGATTATGCAGTTGACAACTCAAAGACTTCGATCAGCCATCAAACGCACATTCTACGCCGCAACTCTTTTTCTCACTTGCCGAACATTTTCGATCCCTGTTCCTACGATTAAAGGACGAAATTCTGTGGACTCTACTTCAAACTGTATCTACAAGTTCACCTGCAGCTGCGGTGACACCTATACAGGTAGAACTAACAGAATGTTCCAATGTCGTCGAAAAAAACATGTTCCAAAATGGCTATTAAATCATATCGAAAATCCCAACGCGATTAATCTTAATAGAAATCCAGCATCATCCATTGCAAAACACTTATTAATGTCTGGTCCCAAAATAAATATTAATGACTGTTTCACAATTATTTCACATAACTCTAATTCAAGGTTATTGAAGGTGATGGAAGCACTTTGGATTAATCGCATACAGCCTAAACTGTGTGTACAAAAATCAATAGACTTCAATCTTCGCCTACCCTGGACTACATAACCTATCTAAATATGATTGGTCATTAGTATGTACTTTAACTGAGTAATTTTCATGAAGTTTATTTTATCATTGTTAACCATGTTAGTTGTAAAGCGGTTGTAAAGAAACTACGAAATGATATCATCTCGCGAAATTTGTCTTCTAAATGCCTTGTTCTAATATGGAATTGCTTACTACCACCACAGTGCCCAAGTTTTACACGTGTATTAATAGAGAACTATTTCCTTGAAATATCCCCAAATTGTCCTGGAAAATCCCAAAGTTGTCCCCGAGTTTCCAGTGTTTCTCTCAGTGAGCTGGAACTAGATGTGTTGTCATTAGGTCCACAGTTTTTGTTGTTATGACTGGAACTATGACCTAGTGGACTATAAGCGAATACTAACTTCAATGCCCTGGCTAATCTGTCCTAATCGCATGTCAACAACAAAAATAATACCGCCTGGCCACAAAAAGACAAAAGCGAAGACTGAACGTTGGTCAGAGTCTTGTAACAACAATCAAAAAGGTGTCGACAGTGCTAGCGTTCATATATGTTTGAGAAGTACCAATGTAATTCACAAAGATAGTGAACAACCAATAGGATTCCAAAGGTCACAAGTAGGATGAGAGAAAATTTGGTCATAAATCAATAAAAGGGGTGAGAGAAATACAAACGGACAACATCCACCCTTCGCTTACCTTTACTTGTGAAGAGGAGCAGGAGAATAAATTACATTTCCCGGATGTCTTGCTAAGTAGGAGAGAAGATGGGTCACTTGGGAGAAGGGTGTACAGAAAAAGCACATTCACAGGGCAGTACACACACTTCCGTAGTTACGTGCCCATTAAATATAAAAGGAATCTTGTAAAATGTCTCGCGAGCAGAGCAAGGAAGATATGTACGGAGGACCTCTTACCAAAGGAGTTTGAATATATTCACGATTCCTTGACGGAGATGGGTTATCCGAGTAGTTTCATAAAGAAACATATGAAACCATCAGAGAAGAAACCTGTGACTCTTACTGCACATAAGAAACCTCTATTTATTAAGTTACAATTTAATGGGGACTTATCTAGTGAGATTCTATTCCAAAGACTTTCAAGGAGCATACGTAGAACATTTTACGCAGCACACCTATGCTTGTCATTCTCTAGCCGACGAATGATTGGGACGCAAACGAAGGATAAGCTTGATAGTTTTGCCACATCTATGTGTATTTATCAATTCAACTGCACCTGCGGTGACAGTTATTTTGGGCGTACTACTAGACAGCTTAGCCAACGTGTTAGTGAACATCTCCCATCGTGGTTTGGCAAAGGACAGACAAAAACAATCCGTAGCTCAATTCTGTCACATCTAGTTGATAGTGGTCATGTAGTCGAGAAAACGAAAGCCTTCAAAGTAATTCATCGTATCCCTCCGAATCTTTCTAATAGACTTCGTATTCGTCTACTGCACACAGCTGAGGCGATAGGCATTCGAACTATTAAACCTAAGCTATGCATTCAAAAGAAGTTCGTGCAGCCATTATCCCTCCCATGGCCTAATAAGACATAACTAACTAATGACTTCTACCCCCACCCCTTTATTTATATTTCCAACCCCTTTCTTATCATCCCTTAATCTTATCTTATATTCATTATAAACGTGTTTCATTTCCTTCCCCTACAATCTAACATTACGTAATCGGTTCATTTGTTTTTACTAGCCTTTATCGACTGCTTCCACCTGAACAATTGTTTGTTTAATCATACTGTTTTTCATTATTCATGTTATCACAGATTGCCTCATTTTTTCATCCTTATTATTGATAAGACCATTATTATTATTATTACTATTATTAATATTATCATTACCACTATTATGACTAACTGCACAATTTTATATTCACCATCGTATTATCCTATAGACAAAACACCATGATTGGTTTATATTTGAATTTTATTTGTAAACTTATATATATTAGAGTTAAGCCTGATGAGATCTAATTGAAAACAATATTGTTCGCTTAAATGTGTTGTTCTAAACGGACATGTATGCAATTAGGGTCTATATATCAATTTTGTGATGCCATAATCCCTCCAATAAGATTTTTTATTTTGATTATAGCTTGATTCCACATCGAATTTTAGGTACAAGTATGGAATATTCAGCATGTGATATCAATAGCCCAAATTTTGCAGGCCGACTATTGATATCAGGTGTGCATTGAAAGGGGATTGAACCCCGCATCATGTGCATGGTCGGTTACAGTCCTAACAGCTGTGCCACGTACACCCAGAAACTTAATCTCAGTTTGAAAACTTTTCTAGTCAAACAAATGACTCAATTCCACCACCACATTTGCAGTTAGGAGAACTAAAGGCGTCTCTTCTTGGAAATTATTGCCAATATCAATGAAGAAGGTGTACTGAGAAAAGTGTCCTCACAGCAAGGCTCATTTTGAAGCCATAAAGAGAATCCCATCAAATGAGAGCATCACTATAACGAGGCCAGATAAGGGCGCTGGAATCGTATTATTAGATAGAGCTGACTACATTGATAAGATGAATAGTATTCTACAGGACAAAGTCAGATATAAGAAGATGGATGATGCAACAACGACTTCTATGAATGTCTATTAACGTTCCTTTCTTAGAGTCCATTGACTTCAACTGTGAATCTTTTATAGAAAACGGCATCGACGTAGATATACAATCTCAAACACTCCCTTGTATGATGAGTGTCCAAATTCAGTTTAACAACGAATTTTACCGTCAAGGGGAGGGCGTAGCGATGGTTTCCCCTCTGGGTCCTCTCATAGCCGACATGTTTATGGCAAAATTACAGAATCGCGAACTAAAAAATGTAATCGACGAATTCTCATTGTGCTGTAGACATATGGACAGTACCGAGGTCCTTCTCAATACGTTCAATGTGGCTCACCCACAAACTGAGTTCACATATGAAACAGAGAAAGACACCACTTTTTTATTTCTTGATGTCCTGCTGACAAGAAGGCAAGATGGCAGTATTAAGAGGGATATCTTCCGGAAGAAGCAATGGGTTGGCCAATACACTCATTTCAAATCATTTGTTCCTCTTGCATACAAACGAAATCTGATCAGTACCCTGATGTTTCATACTGGAAAAATCTGCACACTGGACGACAAATTAAGGAAAATAGAAAATTTATTATATGAGGACGGATATCCCGAAACATTCATTAAAGTCTCTATGAGGAGAAGAGACAGAAAGAAATGCCTGCAAACAGTGCATAAGAAAAAAATATACACGACTTTACCGTTTGAAGAAGATGCGTCGAAACTTCGAAAAATAATAGCAAAAATATTCTTTGCCTCAACACTGTGTTTAAAATTCATCACTCATTGTATAATTCCAACACAGGTGAAGGATAAGCTACCGAGTCTGGCGGCTTCAGTATCCATGTATA
Organism: Trichobilharzia regenti; assembly: GCA_944472135.2. Taxonomy (NCBI): domain Eukaryota; kingdom Metazoa; phylum Platyhelminthes; class Trematoda; order Strigeidida; family Schistosomatidae; genus Trichobilharzia; species Trichobilharzia regenti. The sequence continues at coordinate 44,404,444 of OX235267.1, forward strand.
AATTTAACTGTTCATGTGGCGACACTTACATAGGTAGAATGACACGGCAAATCCAACGTCACCTTCTGGGGCATTGTCCAAAATGTGTAGGTGAAGGAGTTGTAAAGTCAATCAGAAGTTCCACATTGGCACACCTAGCCGATATGGAGCAAGAGAGAGAGAGTGTGTGTCAAAACTTCAGCTTTTACAATTCTATACAAGGTTTCACCTCAACTCCTCAGGTTGGTACGTTTTCGGTTGCTAGGCTGTTAACCTAATGATTTTTCAACCCAGTCTCAACGTTCAGAAGATGTTTGTCCGATCTCTCTGAGTCCCATGACCTTCACCCTTGACCTAAAATAGTTGTCTCTTCCGGTGATACGGAATAAATGTAAATATTATTATCTTATTATATTTTTAATTTATCTGTAATGCTAGCTGTACTATTGTAACAACAGAAAATAAGGGCTAGGCAAAGGATCGTTTATTTATGTATTTTCATGTACATTATTACAGCTTATTCAAGCAAACAAACACAGTCTTCTGATTGGTGATTTCTCACAGAAAGTTAACCTTGTATCTCTTTATGGCTGTTTCTAGAATGTCACGTCCATCTATTTGTTAACTGTATCCGCCTACGCAAAGTCTGCTGTGACTGGTTGTTGAATCAGTCTTTGTTCATATTTTCTCACGACCAATATTTGGGACATAAACATTGACGTAAATAAATGCCTACCAATTTGGCTAGCAGGCTGCTCTCACCACACTATCAATATTATGCTGTGCTGTAGTTGTACATTTTATTCTCGGTTTAACAGTTTATTGTTATTATATTATCTAGTCTCAATGTGACAACAAGTTAATTTCTCTTCTACTGCTAATAGCACACAAATTCTACCTATACACTGACCATTACCTAGATTATATAAACACTTGAACGAATTTATCCTTATTATTATTATTATTGTGATCACCTCGACTGTTATCCATGAATTCGCATTCCTGAACTCTGATCGTATATTTTATTAACCACATTAATTCAGATGCCCATGACTAATATTTCATTATGCTGCAAATGTGAAGACCGATGAGAATTTACCGAAAGTAATACATATTTAGATAAAGCAATAAGAAGACGTAATTTATCTGAGTCGTGCAGTGTATTTGCGCAACACATTTCGAACAATCTGACCACACATGGACTTACCATAGGAATGTATATGAAATTAATAAAGAGTTAAGAGGTGAGAAAATAGACTTAGGTCAAGTGAAAAGGACATATTAAAGGTCAAAGTAACAATAAAGATCACTAAACAAAATAGCACAGGTAATAATACATCTGCTATGGTATCAAAACACATTTACCAAGGAAGGTTTAATGTGATGACGAATTGTTTTTCAGTAAATAAAGGTGGCTTAAACATTCTAATTGCTAGGGTTTCCACAAACTTTAGGTTACGCCCCAAACACGCTTTATATATAGGTTTAAAAGATCTGTTAACGTTGATTTTATGTCCTGTCTCTATAATATGTTTCGCAATAGAAGAGCTAGGTCTTCTGTTCTCACTGTTAATAGGTTCTGAAGATTCCATTCGTCTCTGGAGCCATTTAGGAATATGCTCTGAAGTCATAGATCGATGAGTCCTCCCTATGTATGTGTGTCCACACGTACATTCAAATTTGTAAATACAGTGGCATGTGACGTCATTTTTCGCATGTTTGAAGGGCTTAGATAGATATATTGGCTTTACATTGTCTATTATTATGATATTAGCTGCATAAGAAGTCTTTTTAACAGCAGCGTTCAGTCTTTGTCTAGTTATCAAGCTGCTTTGATTCCCCATATAAGGTAGCTTGATGTACACGTCTTTCTTAGGGGTGAGTTGGAGAGTAGGTCTTGGTGTTCTTACTACTTTATATCTCCTGATGAACTTGTCTGGATAATTGTTATCAACTAGCGTTTGTGTCAACTTTCTTTCTTCTTCATCCAGTGTGTCTTCAGTGGATATTCGTTGGATTCTACTGAAGAGACACTTTACGGGGCAGAAACCGTGGTAATTAAGATACTGTCCTCTCCAGGTAGGTTTTCTATAAATAGATCTTCTTATTGACCCATCAAGCCGTCGACTAAGTAATATATCTAGGATGGATAAACAATTATCTTCCTCTTCTACAGACAGATGTAAGTGATATGCTATTCTGAACTTCATTCATTCGACTTAAAATTGAGGTGGCAGAACAAGGCGCTTATCACTGATGATTACGATATCATCTACATACCTTTTATAAATTGGCACATTTTCGATTAAATCCTCCGATAAACTGTTAATGTACGACAGGTAAATATCTACTAAAATGGGCCCTAATGGACTTCCCATAGCAACACCATCAACTTGGTGGAAACAATCGTCTTCAGATGTAAACTTAACATTGTTAGTAATACGTAGAAGTAATAAATCCCTTAAATAAGATATAGGGAACGGGATGGAAAAATTGTTTGCTTGTGGAAATGTAATCACACAAAATGTCAGTTGTTTTGAGCAACGGCACTTTAGTAGTGAATAAAGAGTTTTTACATCAAAAGAGTACATATTCTTATTCATAATGGTAATATCGTCAAGAAAATTAACCAATTCAAATGTATCTTTTTTGACACATACAGAATTGTGTTTTGGCTGAATGCAATAACTCTACTAACCATTTAGCAAGTTTATGCTTTGGGGATTTGCACATTGACAATATAGGACGTAGAGGATTATTGGGCGTCGGTGGTATAGCGGTTAGGACGCTCGCCGGCCATGAACATGGTCCGGGGTTCGATCCCCGGCCGACGCACTCCTTTACCTCGCTAAGCCAGAAATAATGCTGCTAAAGAGGAAAGGTTGGGCATGAGGCTAGCAACCCCATCCTGTAAAATAAACACTACTAGAGAAACTTGAAACCATTAGCTTGAAGCCCTATGTTCGATTGGGGAACGTGAAGGAAAAAAAAGAGGATTATTGGGTTTATGTATTTTTGGCAACACATACATATGTGGCAATTTACAATCTGATGGTTTTAAAGAGTCAAATTTAGGCTATGAAGCTTCAGTAGATTAGCTGTCACTGTGCCCTGCAACAACTAAATATCTTCAGAGGAAGGATCATGACTGAATTCGCTTAATTCACTAAGAATAGATAGCATTTCGAATTTTTAGTCACATTTATTCGTAATAAAGACTCCAGAACATTTATCAGGTTTTGCAATAATTATATCAGAATTTTCCCGTAACTCTTTCAAGGCTTTGAAATGCTGGGAATTTAAAATACTTTTTAAAAAAAATACGTATTTGCTTAAATCGTATTATACAATCACCAAACGCCTTTTACAGCCTTGAACTGACTTGTCAGTTTTCCTTCCAACAGTTGGCGTGAACACGGGCAGTAATTTTGCTCGGAATATTATAAAAAAACAAAAACAAAAACTTATTGTGTGTGAACCATCGAAATATAAATATACTCTATTTGAATCTATGATGACTAATATCCATCCCTATAATCATACTGTATTTCATAATATTTTGCAATTGCATTTAGACCAGCACATTTGTCATACAAATACTATTTATTTTGTCAACCCACTGTGATTAATCTGTTATGTGAATATCCCCATAATTTGTTCAGAACCAAAATAATAATCAGAGTGGACAGTTGTGTTTTCAATAAATCCTTCTTTAGGCTTTACGCTTATAAATCAATTAATTTTAGCATATATACAATAGTTCCTTCCAGTAATGGCAAATTAGAATTATATCGAAAAGTGTATTGTGTGGGACAAGTAAAAAATGGAATAATAGTTAATTTTGACGATTGAAAACTTTTCTTCCCCGTAGTAAATTTAACACAAGTAACAACTGAGCAAAAAAAAATAATGTCAATATTTGAATAAAGCAATAACAACAGTGGTTTTTGCAGAATAAAGTGGTACCATCATTGCTTATATTGTTGCCTTCTCATCAGCCAGCTGCTTACGGGCCAAAGTCATTATTAAATATATCTACGGAAACAATTTTAACATACTTGCACAGAGTTCATTTTAAACAAAAATCAATCAATCAGTATGTTGAAGAGTAATGAATACCTTCACACGGGTCATGAGGTGGACGTCAAAAAATCGTTCAAAATTATCAGTAGGTAAAAGAGGTCGATTCTCCTGAAGTTTGCTGAAGCCATCTCCATAAAGCGCCTGAAACCTGATTTGTGCGTTCAGAAAAAAACAGCTATCAGTCTTTCTTTGCCTTGTTTACTGGATATTTTAATCTGTCTTTCATCTGAATACGTAATGCCGAAAACTTCCCATTGTGCATAATAAGTATTGTTCGGAATAGTGTTTAATATTACATATATATATATATATATATATAGATATATATATATATATATATATATATATATATATTATTACTGTGTGCATATACTGATTGATGGATTTTTGTTTAAAATGAACTCTATAAAAGTATGTTAAAATTGTTTCTGTAGATATACTAAATAATGACTGTGGCCTGTAAGCAGCTGGCTAATGAGAAGGCAACAAAATAAGCAATGTTGGTACCACTTCATTCTGTGAAAAATGTAGTTCTCGCTTTATTCAAATTCATTAGGGGAATAAATGTATGAAATATCAGTGTTCAATAGATTCATAAATGTCTGTAGGACTGGACACGTCAGCTAAATACTCCTCTACAAACATTGTTATTTATGCAATTTCCTTTAAAGGTGATGTGTATCAACATGTGTGTGTTTGTTTTTGACGGTCTGTTATATTTTGCTATGTGTACATGGATCGATATTCCATTATAACTGATAATATGCTTCTGTCTGTCCACTAACTAAATTAACATGTATGACCTTGTTGTCATATGACATTACAACCAATCATGTTAAGACTGTCTTATTGGTTCATGTGTTTTAGCCATTTTCATATATACTTTTGTATTAGACACTTGTTCCCACGTTTCGTACCATTTCACTCACACTCTTGTGTGACATTTGTTTTCCTTGTCTGGAAAATATAAGTATCATCGTAAACCTGGTGATCTTCTGATTTCCGTCTTTCTCGCGTCAGGACTATTAACTACTCGACGAGTACATAACATAATTGGCGACGGGGAAAACTACTATTAACTCACTCAGCAGCAGTACATAACAAAAGGTTACATACATACAGAATAAAATGCTACGAAATAATTCAGAGAAATAAACCAATAAATGAGATTCAACTTACGTCTAGTTTCTCCCATATATATATATATATATATATATATATATATATATATATATATATATATATATATATATCACTAAATTACTGCACCTCATTTTATCTCCTGTCCTTACAGACTGTACTTACTCTAAGTGTATATGTTTATAATTGTTACTCAAGTATTGGTTTGTAGGGATTCACTTGATTGGTTGCAGAATTTCATCATGATCTGACATCAGTTAGAGAACCATTGGAAAACCCATTGGGAGTATCTGACAGCTGTTTCGCCCTTGTCAAGGACTCCTCACCAGCATGACCCCACCGGGGGTCGAACCTAGGCACCTGGTTACAAGGCGAGCCACTGGTATCCGATCCAATGACCCATAAATTCTAACTTCTGCCAATTCACGACATGGCGCAACCACTAGCCATTGTCTTCGGCGAGTATCTGTCCTCACACCAGACCTGCTGCACCCCACTGGTCATGACTTCTTACAAGAACCCCAGGTAACTATCTACTTGAATAAATAGGGCAAGTCGCTAGTGAGCATCTTATCGATATTCAAGTGTTGGTTTGTAGGAACTTGATTGTCTGGTTATAGGATTTCATCATAAGATGACAGAATAACCTTCAGTAGGAAAACAACCAATCAGAAGACACTGTTTCTCTGCCAAAATAACGAATAATAATAATAATGTACATAAATATCTGTTGATTTTGTCAATAAACGATCTGTTGCCTGACCCTTGTCTTCTGTCGTCACAATATAACTATCGAATGAGGTTGATAAAGCTTAAAGTGGACACATTACTTCTCAAAAATTCTAAATCCATTTCTAGTTCATATTTTGTCTATCCTGAAATCTAAAAAATATACTTCATATGTATCTAACTGTATCAAAGTTTATGCATTATATAATGAACGATTGAATGCTATTGCATGTGATTTTAGAAAGCAAATTTACACAAAATGATACTTTTTATTCATTTGAGTATTAGGTCGAGTAAAATGAGAAAAAATATTTGATATTTAATGTCGTCTTTTCTTTCACATTCTACGCTCAACCATTTTGGGACTCTTAAACTGATGTACTAATAAATACGTAGTGCTTCTAAAGACACATAGAATATTGAAAGTTCCTGGTGATATTACTTATCGTGGAAAAACCCCCATCAGGGGACATTAGACAGGAAAGAACCACAAGCTTAGCAAACAGATAACCTGTTGGCGATTTCATGCTCAAAATCAGCTATACAGTCCCATTTGTAGACATAATTTTACACAAATAGCTATTTAATTCCACATAAAATAACGAAGGAGGTAATAATTTTCAACTGGATATGAAAATGTAGAGGTATAAATATAGATTACAGATATTGATTTATGGCGCTTGTGACAGGACGTGCCTCCACTCTGTAGGCATGCTAGATTATCCTCTTTAACACGTTTTGAAACCAGTTTGGAAATCTTATGCTTCATTCAGTCAGCCAGCATAAAGATAAATATTCGGATTCTATTCAATACAAATGCGACAACAATAACAACAAGCATCAGTCACCATCAACAGGAGAGATTTGACATAGATTACTTCATTCATTTATCCAACCAGGAAACATAGTCTTAATCCCAGGCACATGGCACAGATGAAGATGTCAAAACCAGTCAGCTAGCCACAGTCGGACAGGCAAGATACGCCTTCATCAATCTGATAAAATCAGTTTGGAAATCTTCTGCTTCACTCAGCCAGTATAAAGGACAAGATTCAGATTCTATTCAACACAAATGTGAAGTGAGTCAGTCAGTAATTGTTTCTATACGGATCAGAAATTTGCACTACGTGTCACGAAAAGGGTTTCCAACAGCCTGTTGCAGACTTTTATCAACAGCTGTCACCTTCTCTGGCCCCATACTGAAGATCAAATAGCCATCCGGATAGGAAGAATCAGGAATGAGAAATTCTGGCAGAGAACAAACCAACCAGGAACCGATTGTTCAACACGTATGTAGGAGAAAACGAAGACAGATGGATCCAGCATACGTTGAGGAGGCCATCGAATAACATCGCACGCAATGCAGGCCATTGCTCAAGTGGATCGTCTGTGTGAGTGTGACACGGAAGCGATCGTGTGGCTAGGAAGAGATAAGAGATTATGGGCAATCGTAGACCCAGCCGAAGACGACAACGCCGAATAGAAGAAAAGTGATATGTCTCTGAAGCCCTATGTTCTACTTGGTACCCAAGGGAATAATAATACAGTAGTGGTCAAAATTAAGACATAACGTCAATCTACGAAGTCTTTGACCATTGGTTTCAGCAACGTAGAAGGGAGTGAACTGTCTATTTAGGGTCCTTGAGATGCTAAGAATCAACAGTTGGACACTACTCAAGTCTTTTTCACTTTACTGAGGGTATCACAATATAAATACCGAAACTTCATCCATGTGGAACTTAGGTCACCATGGTAACTCTCACCCTAGTACTTTTTATCTTCCCCTCTCAGTCAATTTTCACTTGACTTCCATATAAAACATAATTTCTGTTCCTGTGAATTATACTCACTATAGCACATCATCACTTTTTCAATCGACATCGCAGGCACCGAAACTTTGACTTTCCAATCCTATGAGTTCTGATCGCTGTATTTTATTGTCACTGATTACGCAACCATCACAACGAATTTGTTCCTTTTTCATCAGAAATTTCGCTCCTACATATATTTCCAGTTTGACCACGGATTGATATCAGTTAGAGAATTATTGAAAACCACTAGAGTATTGGGAGGCTGTTTCGTCCTATTTCAGGACTCTCCAGAAGTATATACCCACCACATAGGGTCCGAACCCAGGACCTTCTGTTGACAAGGAAAGCTCGGAGACTATTCAGGCACTCCGACCCGACTCAATAGCTCATGAATTCTAACTTCTACCGATTCATGGCTTTAGAGTGACCACCAGTTAGTGTCATCGGAGAGTATTTATCCTCAAACCCAATCGTATGGTGCCCACTGGTCACGACTTCTCAATAGAAATCAAGACAACTTCGTTCTGTAGCCAGTCACTAGAACAAAACAGCTGTCCAGTACTCCCAACTGGTTTTCAATGTTTCTCTGACAGATATCAATCCATGGTCAAACTTGAAACAAATCGAGTCCCTACAAACTAATTCTTGAAAAGAAATATGTATATGCTTGATGTTGAACTTACAAGGAGAGCTGACGGAACTTTAAGAAGGTCCATCCATAAAAAACCCACAGGGAACGACCAACTGACAAGCTCCTACAGCTGGGTACCAGTCAGTCGAAAAAGGGACCTAATTAGATCTCTTGCTACTCGCGTCCGATGCATTTGCAGCTCTGATACCCTGGAAGAAACCTTCATACACGACGGATATCCACCAAGATTAATAGACAAAAACACCAAGCAGAAAATTCAAAAGCAAGAGACGCTATCCGTGCCAAGAAAGATACTTTATATGAACCTCGACTTCAAAGGTGACCTACTCAGTGGTGTCCTTAAGAGGCGAATTTCCACTTCCTTAAGAAGAACTTTCTACTCGGCAACACTGAGTAGTGTTCTCCAGTCGCTCTCTGATCTACAGAAGGCTAAAGGACAAGATCTCGCACCTATGTGTATATATCAGTCCACCTGTTGCTGTGGTGCCGCGTATATCGGTCGTTCGATGCGCATCCTGTCGAAAAGGGTCGAAGAACACTATCTAGCGTGGCTGCAGACAGGAAGTAGTGGCCGTATAAGGAGTGCAATAATCGAACACCTCGTCACCACTGGTCATTCCATCTCAACAAACGCCTCCTGCTTCAAAGTAATCTACAAAGTGAAGAACATCCTCCCGAAGACAACACGTTTCCATCTTCTTTACATTGCAGAAGCCCTAGCCATTCAGTTAGAAGAACTAGAACTATGTATACAAAAGAAAATTATCCAACCACTTCTACTGTCACCGCAACTCTGTTGATTCGACTTAATTTTTGTTTGTTTTTTCTAACTACTTAAAACTCTTACGTAATTCCGTATTTTATTTTGCCTCCATGTTCACACTGAGCACAACTCGTTCGTCAAACTCTTCATGTTATTACGTAGACCCTCTTTAACAATCGTTTGTGACATCTGATCACTTTTGTTAATACCCTGTTATATCAACATCCAATTCGTCTGAATGCTTTTTGTTTTACGTAACTCCACCAAAAACGTACTAGTTGTATTTTCGTCTTACAAATTCAGTATACACACATACAAAATAACTATACATATTTGCTATTGTACAGCTGTGAAAATGAATTCGCCGAAGAGACTGCACTGAACTACAGGTCTTCTCTTAATTTACGACTAACTTATCATCCCTGTGTTTTGTTTCACTATGACTTTCCCACAAGAATCCCTACTGGAGGGTAAATTCATGATGATGAAAAAAGCGTATGCTAAAATTGTATCATAATTTGCTTTATTAAATGTTATAGGTTGTACACAGATGATGAGAACCGACGATATACAATGGATGTATATTACTCTGAAGCAATATCTGTTCTATTTATATGCAAGATTTATAAAGGGGAACTCGCGTATAAAGTATGACAAGCCATTTTTCTACTTCATAAGCAAGTTCAAAGCAGGCGGTGTCGGAATTCTCTCTTGAGAAATTGAGGCGCTAAATCAAAAATCCACGGGTTTGAGTTATGCTCATACCGCCTACCATACAATATTATCTACCTTCGCATTATATATGTGTAGTTTGGATGTCAAATGATACAATCATTTAGGCCCTACAGAAAAGTGATACAGGTTGAGTATAAACTTTCCATTTGTCCCCACCCCTGCCCCCTCAACCACTGACTCACTCCCTCATGTATGGGGGATTATATGGCATATCCCTTTTTTGAAATAGTGTCGCCTCTATTTTATCCTGTGGGTATTGAGGGAGTCTGCCTTGGTGGCATAGCGGTTAGGACGCTCGCCGACCATGCACATGGTCTGGGGTTCAATTCCCGGCCGACGTACACCTTTACCTCGTTAAGCCAGAAATAATGCTGGTAAAGAGGAAAGGTTGAGCATGAGGCTAACAACCCCATCCTGTAAAAAGAAACACTGTTCGAAGCCCCCTATGTTCCACTGGGGAACGTGAAGGAAAAGAAATTGAGGGAGTCTAAATAAACAGGCCAAAATATACCAGTATGGTTTCATGAAAATTCACTAAGAATAATTAACATTGCTCAGATGTCATCAGTATCAAGCAACATTTTCTGATAAAAGTGCAGCAAATGTAACGCAGTTCAATATATGTACGTCAGGAAAGAAACTTTTTTCATTTAGAAAACCTATTTTTTTTACAATATAACTTGTAACTAAACCACCATAGAAACGGACTACTCTACGCTACAATTCGTGGGGATATAATTCATAATAAAGCCATTCCCGTGTACTCTCCTCCTCTTCTGACAATTTTACAACACACACACACACACAGACACAAACACGTAGAACATAAACATAAAGTATGTATAAGTGAAGAACACGAGGCAAAAAATATCGAATCTCTCTTCGTTATAGAATGATCATTTATTTATTTGTGTATTTATTTTAATCAGTGAATTGGCAACATATATGTGAAAAATACAAATAAATATCTGATCACCCACTTTTTTTTATATCAGTGTGTGAATGATCAACAATTTTAAAAAAATGTCTAAAATGTTATGCGCGTTTTGGGAAACCAGGTCGTACAGGCATAACATAATTTGCAGCGGCTTGATATTGTAATTGATAAGCCAATGGATGTATTTTAAAACCGAATAACCTACAAAAAAAGGAATAAAAAGTATCCAGAATAATAAGTTTAAAAAAAACAGGTAATATCGCGCGTATAACAACAGTGTACATACGAACACGGCAGACAGGCAGCTGGCGGCTTGCTTAAAACTTGGGCCAGTGAAAACTTCTGCCTCTCTGTTGAATATATTTCTTTTCGCTCGGTTTGTTTTAGTCGATTGACATATGACCTCTAACGGTATTATCTACTCCTCTGTGTATTTAAAATGTTTACAAGCTTCGATTTCGCAAGTTCCTACTAAACTTGAGGAATGACCTGATTGTGGATGGTAACGTGTTGCAATACATGAGATAATTGTCCTTCGGTTATGCCCTTGAATCTCAAAATGGACTTCGGAACATAAAGGAGATGTATCATAATGGAATGGTTTCAGCTTCAGCTCACAGACTATTGTGTCACAGGATATACTGTCAGTTAACAATTTAGTTGTACAAAGGGAGAGAATATCATGCAATAAACTCCTCTGAAAATTCGGTACATTTCATAAATACTGTCCAGAATAAAGATATTATTGTTATTGTTAGATAACTATTGAAAGACGTACTGCAACACTGAAGACCCTTTCTTCGTCCTAGCTGATTGATTTCTGTGTCTCTCTAAAAACCACCACCACCTTTGCATTTTGAGTGACGAATGTAAATTCACAAAACCAGTCGTCAGTGAGAAGCATATGACGGCGCAGACTGAACTGTCTGTTTTCAACATAGAACTTTGCACGTATGTGCGACATTTCAAGTCGCCACACTCCATGTAGCACACAAACCAAGAGAAGAAATTAGAAGAAATGCATAATAGAGACAGTAAACAGAGGTGTGAGACAAAGGAATAGTAATAACCAAGAACAATACAGTTTCATTGGAAATCATAAGTCACAAGGAGTGGATACATCTGCGTTAGCCATTGAGAACGATTTTGAGCCATATCACCAATTGTTTCCAACCGTTGGTTTTTACCGTCCCGAAGACTACAACCCGGAAGCCAGTCTACACCTTCCTACGTGTCTGGCTTAAACTAACTGTTGCAGATTTCATTGACTGGTGCCATGTTTTGGTTTGACCGCCGCTAGTTCTTTTCCAGTCTGACCCTATATCAGCTAACATTGCCCATCGGTCGAGGAAGGCGATGACTAGGAACACGTAACGTGTCCTAACTATCTTAGTCGATGTAATTTCACAGCCTCGTTGATTGATTTCCCCTCCTTACCTAAAACTCGACGCCTAACTTCAATATTGCTCACTTTATTACACCACTTCAGTCGGGAGATAGAGCGCAGGCACCTATGATCAAAGACAGCTAACCGGCCTTTCATGTCTACCACTCTCAATGACCATATCTCACAGCCATAAAGGAGAGCGAAGCGGACTGATGAGCAGTACACCCGCCCTTTGGTCGATAGCCGGATATCACGTCTGCGCCAGGGACAGCGTAAACTGGCATATGCGAAACTAGCCCTCGGTATCCATGCTGAGATTTCATCAGAGCAAAAGCTACAGAGTGACGCTGAGATGTGATCTGGCTAAAATAAATACACCCCTTACTTTATCGACTACTCGAAGTACACAAAAAAGTGAATCTATTCGACGCATTCTCACCATGACAAATTAACCTTATCAACGCGCACTGTCCACTAATGGGGGTAGAACTACTACAACCAATTAGAAGGCAGGTTTCCTGCCACTCAGTTCGAGATTCCTCTCACTTTGTCAACTCACCATATCCTTACTAGATGTGGTATCACTGTTTACGAACGTATCACTACCTAAAACAATCTGATAATTACGAGAAAATATTGATGCTGAGTGGATAAACATTGATATAACCACTGATTATTTAAAGAAACTCCTGCCAAGATGCATTCTAAATGTCCTTGGGATGGTAAAGAGATGGTTAGGATATGTGTTATGCATGTCTAGCTATCACCTTCCTCGATGGGAAATGTTGGCCGACATAGGGTCAGGCTGGAAAAGAGCTAGCGGCGGTCAAACCAAAACATGGCTTCACCAGGCAATGAAATTCACAATAGTTAGTTTAAGCCATTTACGTAGGGAGATGTAGACTTCCTGACTGGTTGGGGTCGTCGGGACGGTAAAACCAATGGTTGGAAACAATCGGTGACATGGCTCAAAATCGTTCTCAATGGCTAACGCAGATGCATCCACTCCTTGTGACTTATAATACCCAATGAAACTATATGGTTCTTCGTTATTACTATTCTTTTTGTTTCATATCCCTGTCTACTATCTCTATTTTGCATTTCTTCTAATTTCTTCTCTTGGTTTGTGTGCTACATGGTGTGGCGACTTGAACTGCTGCACATCGGTACAAAGTTTTATCGAAAACAGACAGAGACAGAAAGACTCTAAATGTCCAATTGTCTTCTATTAATAATAAAATATATCGAAAAAACGATAGTATGGTTATAGGCTCACCATTAGGCCCGTTGCTTGCAGACTTCTTCATGTCAAAACTTCAAAACACATACTTAGAGAAAATGACTGACACCTGTGGATCCTAACAAGAGATATGTGGATGATAATTCCACTGTCTCCAATAATGAAGAGAATTTGGAAGACATCATGGACTTTTTCAAAAGCTGCCACCCTTCAATCCAGTTCATTTGAGAGAGAGAGAGAGAAGGAATCCAACTCAAAAATACCTTTTCTGACAATTCAACTAGCAAGAAGTGAAGAGAATGGAACACTAAGGTTAGGACAAGTGCTACGCATGTCTAGTTATCGATCGCCTTCCTCGATGGTCAACGTTAGTTGACACAGGATGGATCAGGTTGGAAAAGAGAAGGCTAGTGGTGGTCAAACCAAAATACGGCTTCATCAGTGAATGAAATCCATAACAGTTGGTTTAAGCCACCAAAGCAGTCGCTTAGGGAGGTGTAGACTATCTGACTGGTTGGCGTCCACGGGATGGTAAAAATCAATGAAGGCTGGAGAAAATCGCTGATATGGCTCAAAATCGTTCTCAATGACTGATGCACATGCATCCACTTCTTGTGGCTTATTATATCCAATAAAACCATATTGTTCTTCCATATTACTATTCCGTTTCCCTCACACTTGTCTTCATTATCTCTCTATTGAATCTCACTTTACTTACTGTCTCCTCCTGCTCTGTGTTACATGGAGGGAGAGTGGCAACTCGACCTGCTGAACATTTGTGCAAAGTCCTACGTTTGAACCAGTCAGTTCGTCAGATCTTCTTAGTGACTGCTAACAAGAACAAAACCACACATACACATGGCATAGGAAAATTAGCTATTCCGTGTTATAAAATAGAAAAAACCTACCTTGCAGTAAATTGTTTACCAGCTCTCTTTGGTCTATACTCTGGATGTACTAGAAACAACATATGCGGGAAACCGGTACCAAAATATGCTCCATCTGTATGATGATGACGAGTAGATTTTGGTGTGTAAGTATCTTGACATCTAGGACAATAAATTTTGACCATAGCTTCACCGGGAACATCTGATAAACCGACTGGTAAGCATGGTTGACTTTCACAATAAACCTTTGTAATAAGAAAAGTAAAAAAAGGATCATTATTAATTGAAATGGGAGTGTTAGGGTAAAGCCGAAAGTCATCAAACGATGAGTCGTCATAATGATAATATAACGCAACTGATATCTGCTAACTTTGACGTGGTGGTCTAACTCTCATATCGCAATGATAGAGATTAGATCAAAAGAAGTTACCAGCATAGTGCAAGATAATCACACAGTGCTGAGTGTCTATGGGGAAAGTCTTACTACTGAGAAACATGGATATAACAGCGGTAGGGTGTTGCCCTCAGGTGACCAGCTTGCCAGTCGTAAGGCATAAGAACTGAGTATCATGATTCCTGTGGAAAACAATTTCTGAATATATATATACCAAAACACATTGTCACTAGCAGTGTTATTGGTAGACATATATTTGATGTGGGTCGCATCATCAATTTCAACAGAGGTTTTCGGATGGTAAATAGAATGATAGTAGATTACAATAATATGCAGATGCCACAGTCATCCGATGATTGAGGCCTAATTTATGCATACAGAAGGATATTGCGATCCACCTTGCATTGGCTTGGTAATTTGTTCTTCATCTACTAACTACTTTATTATTTCTGTCTTCTTACCTCCCCTAAAAATTCTTTTACTTTCTAACACCTCTGACAGTCCATTTATTTATTTATCATATAGAAGTCTTGTTTCATAGTTCAGTCTTCAAAGTTTTACCAGAATTTTACCACTTATCATACCATTTGGTATATCGTAACTACCCTTTTCACCACCATGAATCTTACTCACACCTTATCAGTTTTATATTGAACTACTTTGCTTTTGTCTGGACCAGATTTACAGTATACATAATATTTTTTATTTTGATTATAGCTTGATTCTTTACCGCATTTTCGGTACAAGTATGAAATTTTCAGCATGTGATATAGGCAGTCCAAATTTTGCAGGCCGACCATTGATATCAAGTGTGTGTCGGCCAGGGGACCGAACCCCGGACCATGTGAATGGTCGGTGACAGTTCTAACCGCTGTGCCACCGACTTGTCACCTTCATAACCATTTGTAATTTTATCTATAATGAGTAATCAGGCCATGAACTACATCATTTATTTATTAGATGGTTGCGGGCAATCGTCAGGAAGCCTTTGACCCAAGTTTCGCGCTTTCTGGCAGCCATCAGCCAGTCATGTAAGGTATATTTGCAATCTTGGAAGTAACCATGTCTCTCCTGAGATTCGAATACGTGTCACTTACTGTGGCAGTCAGACACGTTACAACTGAGTTATGCAGGACTCGCTATTGATCCATTGTAGAACTGCATTGGATGCCCTGAGTGGACACTAGTTACTAATTATTACTATTATTATATCCTTTAATTCCTAGAGGAACATAGGGCTTCACCTGCGCGTCTACATTGCCTTCTGTTTTCTGCCAACTTTTTCACTCCGCTCCAAGTCTGCCCACATGCCTTCATCTTCTCCTCACATGACCTCCACCAAGTCACCTTTGGACGACCAACTCGCCGCTTCCCTTTCGGGTTCCACTCGAGGGCTTGTCTAGTGATGTCACTTGATGGTTTCCTAAGTGTATGGCCAATCCGTCTCCATTTCTTCCTGCCTATTTGTTTCGGAATCAGTTCCTGGTTGGTTCGCTCCCAGAGATCCCTGTTGCTGATCTTTTCTAGCCATCTGATCTTGAGTATTGAGCGAAGACAACTGTTAATGAAGGTCTGAAGTTTGTTGGAGATGCTCTTTATGACGCGCCAAGTCTCTGATCCGTACAGTGAGTGGCACTGACTTCACATTGGAGTTGAAAATCCGGATCTTATTTTTGATGCTGAGTGTTGTTGACTTCCACACAGACTTAAGAGTAGTGAAAGTTTGTCTTGCTTTTCCGATTCTGGCTTTGATATCCTCGTCAGTTCCTCCTGAAGTTGAAACGATGCTTCCCAGGTAGGTGAACGAGGTTGTTTCTTACTAAACTGTACACAAATGTTAATTAAGCGCGTTTATTGGAAGATTTTGAGCAGACGAAAGAAAGCTGAATCCACTTCATCCGACGATATTTATTATTCATGTTTTCCAAAAATTTATAAAGAAACTAATTTTCTATGAAATACCATAGAGTATTGTCAAAATCGTTTAACCAAATTATTTTGAAATAAAAATAAGATATGGTAGAAAAATCATTCACTTACTCTAGGACAGTAACCAAAGTCGCCTTGTTGCCATTTGGCTACCATAATGCAAATACCGCGATTTGTCAAGATGTATCTTGAATGTATTAAACCGTAAAGCATTTCAGCAGCCTGTTCTATAAGATCAGTGTTCTCTGGATTATCAGAAGGGTCTACAAATATAAAAGAAATGGTGATGAGTGACATGCAGAAATTGACTAGAAAGACCCAAATTAACACTTACACTGGAAATCACAAGACGACTTTAAATCTAAATCCAATATGAAGAGACTGGGAGATATATGAGATCAAGGGTTTAACTATGCTGTACTAACTGTATCTGTCTGTCTGTCTGGATTCAACATAGAACTTGGCACCGAAGTGCAGCAGTTCCAGTTGCCACGTTCCAAAATAGCACACAGAGGTAGACAAGAAGATGAGTGAAGTGAATCGATAGAGTTTGACAAGTGTAAGAGTGAAACAGAATGGGTAATGGTAGAAAGGGATATCAAAGATTACAGAGACTGAATACATCTGCGCTGGCCATTGACAATGATTTTGAGCCATGTCACCTATTGTCTCCAGCCATTGATTCCTAGAGTCCCGAGGCCCCCAACCCGGGAGTCTGCATCTACCTACCTGACTCAGTTTAACTGTCAAGGATTTATTTCATGGATTGATGGCATGTTTTTGTTTGGCCACCACTGGCTCTTTTCCAACCTGAACCTATATCAGTTAGCAATGCCCGTCGGGGGAGGCGGTGGTTAGGCATGCGCAGCCCGTGACCTAGCCATCTCAATCTATGTAACTTTATAGCCTCGTCAATTGATTTTCCTTCTTTGCCCAACACTCTACGCCTAACGTCGACATTACTTACCTTATTAAACCACCTAACGTGAGACAGAGATCGCAGACATCTATGATCGAAAGCAGTCAACCTTTTCATGTCTTCAACGCGTATTGGCCATGTTTCAGAGCCATAGACAAGGACGGAGCGAACTGCTGAGCAGTACACACGTCCCTTGTTTGATAACCGGATGTCACGCCTACGCCAGAGATGGTGTAAGTCAGCGAAAGCAGCTCGAGCTTTTCGGATCCGTGCTGAGATTTCATCGCCAATCAGTCCGTTGGTGCTAATACAACTTCCCAAATAGGTGAAGTGGTCAACATGTTCTATCACTTCACTCCCTATCACTAAGTTAGGGGTTGACGTGGTCCAGTCCTGTAGCAGCATCTTACATTTTGTAGGGGCGAATCGCATGCCAAACATACGGAGATTGCTGCTCAAAGTGTTCAGAAGACTGCATTTTGTCAGCATCCTCCCCTAACAGGACTGTCATCTGCATATTCTAAGTCCATAAGACTATGCCCTGGTAACAAGTCGATTCCTAAGTCGTTACGTTCAGTTAAGGATACTTCCATCAGCATATCTATGAAGTTAAACAGAAATGGGCAAAGTGGACATCCCTGTCGGACACCACTAACTGTATGCACACAAACAGTCATACAGCGCATAGACAGACATTCAATTAACAAACAAAGAGAATCACTTATCCTGGCGCTCTAGTTGCGCAGTCGGTTAGTTGCGTCGGTAGAATACTCGCCAATCAAGCATGTGGTGTGAGGTTAGATCTGCAGCCAATTTCACTAGAAAACCACACTTAGTTGGCATTAAGTGCGTTGAAGAGAGAAGGCGTGAGTCTAGCATCCCTGTTCTATCAAAATAATACCACTGCTACTGAAACTTCAAAGCCCATGCTTCAAACCGTATGTCCCACTCGGGACGAAAAGGAATAAAAGCAAGTTATGCTGACTACTTGTTTTATTTTGGCTGTTTAATTTATTCAAATGTGGTGTTTAGAGAATGAATCTTGGTATAGAAACAACCTAACTCCTCCAGCTACCAATCTAGTCATAACAGTTATAATTTAATATATGAAATTTTGACATGCAGTATGTATGTAATTGCATACCAGTTTCTTTATTAGATACATCACGTGTGAAGTGGTATAATAAGGTGAGCAATACTGAGGTCGAGTGCTAGGTAGGTGAGAGGGGAAATCAACCGACGAGGCTGTGAAATTACATCGACTAAGATGGTTAGGACACGTTACGTATTCCTAGTCGTCGCCTTCCTCGACCGATGGGCAATGTTAGCTGATATAGGGTCAGACTGGAAAAGAACTAGCGGCGGTCAAACCAAAAAATGGCACCAGTCAATGAAATCTACAACAGTTAGTTTAAGCCAGACACGTAGGAAGGTGTAGACTGGCTTCCGGGTTGGGGTCTTCGGGACGGTAAAAACCAATGGTTGGAAACAATTGGCGATATGGCTGAAAATCGTTCTCAATGGCTAACGCAGATATATCCACTCCTTGTGACTTATGATTTCCAATGAAACTATATTGTTCTTGGTTATTACTATTCCTTTGTCTCACACCCCTGTTTACTGTCTCTATTATGCATTTCTTCTAATTTCTTCTCTTGGTTTGTGTGCTACATGGAGGGAGTGAGGCAACTTGAAATGTCGCACATCGGTGCAAAGTTCTATGTCGAAAACAGACAGACAGACATCACGCAGGGAAATACTATTATTTAGTGGATGACATTTCCTGAATTGACATTCAGCGGATAATACTGTTTTGCTGTTATAATTCAAACAGCGAAGGTTTAACAGGTGATAAGGGACACCTCAATTTGCATATCAAAATAAACCACAAAAAGACAAATATACTAGTACATTTATATTTTTCGTAGCTAGTTTTCGAGTTACATTTTTAATCCTTACTGACTTGCCTTAATTTTACGGAACAAGCTAATATAAATCCAAGCGGCTAGGAAAACAATACGTTTATATCATGTCACTATCTGATCATTATTAACTTTTTACATAGTTGGGTTATTATATCAAAGATGACAAGTGCAAAAAACACATCAACAGGAGAAAAGTTGCAGCAACATGAGTGCATAGGGGTTCGCAATTTGATTGAATGACAATTTACTAATAAGTATCTCAAACTTAACCTCCACAGTTCTCACAAAGACAAGAAATGACAGCAAACTTCAGGTTTTATAAGCCAGCATGCTTACCAACTCTTTGATGGCCACAAAGCAGCAGAGAGTGATTGTATACAGTCTCTAATAGATGCATATAGTAGCAAATGATTGTTTAAAACAAGTGATTTGTAAAATCTCGTCAAAAGATCACGAAATATGCTACGACACAACGACAAAACCAGTGGAAGAAGTTTTTGCATTATCATTTAAACAAGGTATATGTATAGGATAGGAACTGAGAAGTGCTTTGAAATAATAGCACTACAACTTTTAGGAAAATAGTATTATCATTAACTGTAAGTCTGATTTAGAGGGCTAGAGCTACTGACTTGGATAACTTCAGAGTCTACCTAAGGAGCAGTGGCTCATAAGTTGACATTCTAATAAAACTATCCACTATGCCGTAGTCACGTCATAAACTGACCACGTTCTTTAGAAAAAACTGAAAATGCATTTGCGATACGTTTCCAACTGATTGCTGGTTATTTAAGACGATATTCACCGAAAATCAATCACATAATAAGATTATGCAGCCTTCCAACTTAGGTGGTTGCTTTCGTTCATAATACTAACATCCACTATCCGAAAGTTGCAGGACTCACTCAGCCACGTTAACATTATCGACATACTGACACAATATGACAAGGTATTAATCACTAGTCATCGGTAGACAGCCACGCTTTTTACTGGGCTTAGATAAGCCTAAAAACCAAAATCTTAGCAAAATGGAGTTTCACGGCTGTATTTAAGAGGCGCGATAGACAACAGCTCGAGCTAATAATACTCTAGTTTTGTATAATTCACCGGAGAACAACGTAAATAAAACGTCTGTCTAGGGTTCAGTCAATTTTGGATGAATTGATGAATCTAAAATAACCCACTGCACATAGACAAGAGGAAAAAACAAAGAGAACACGTATACCGAAAGTAATATGAGAAATGTTAATACAAAATCTTACCAGTTTCTAAATCCAGAATCATATCGAGAGCATCACGGTATTCAGGAACCTGTTCGGATAATCCGGTTAAATTAAATCTGTCCTGAATATAGTCTTCTTCAACTTCGCAGAAGAACTCGTTCCCACGCAAGCCACAGAACCACGAAATCCAAGAAATTTCGTCACTACTACTCATGATGAACTGCTTCTGATGTGATTATAATCGATCGGTCAGTTGCGCTAACAGAATAACCTGGAAGTATTCATGAAAAATTTAAATAAAGATGAATACAGTGAAAATCTTAGTGAATATGCATGTCAGCAGCAGTTGACTCATTCAACACGTACAATATTTTGGTGCTACGTGAACATAGCTCGACTGTGTGTGCCAATTCAGATAACTGTATGGAAGACAACTTTCTCATGCTTTCAGATGGTGTAGTTCAATTAACACCGTAGGGGAAACGGATTGTTACCCTCAAATTGCATCCACGTTCACTTATCCAATATTGCGCACCAAAACTAAGTCCTCATTTCAGCATAATTAACTTGGTGTACCTATTGGGAATCGGATATGATACGGACTTTCTTATACAGTCAACCACGAAGCATCAAAAATGATTTGAAATCTTCCCAACCCAAGCTGTCAGTGTCCAACTCCCTTATTGGTCCTTTATTCATGTCT
Organism: Trichobilharzia regenti; assembly: GCA_944472135.2. Taxonomy (NCBI): domain Eukaryota; kingdom Metazoa; phylum Platyhelminthes; class Trematoda; order Strigeidida; family Schistosomatidae; genus Trichobilharzia; species Trichobilharzia regenti. The sequence goes on from OX235267.1 coordinate 44,425,880, forward strand.
CACGAGAGTGGACACAATCAATGAAAACATTTCGACAAAGCAAACCTAGGCACATCATATTAAATAAAGACTTACAGTGTACAAATAAGGAACACAAACGATAGCATAAATCTCACCTAGAACCGCAGAAGATGTAGCTTACCTCAGAAATAAAATCAGCGACAATGGTGAAACCCGCAAAACAAAGTGACAGCGCTAGCCCGCCACACCGTATTGAGGCTAATGATGTCCGACCTTGAGACCGGTGCGCGCTTTACCTGTGTAGCGCAGTCCGGTAACCCTAGATTTTAGATATGTTTCAAAAATGAATAAAAACAAAGCTGATCTATCTCTGTGATTAAGGATTGTTTCCGATCTTTGCTAAATTCCTGCCTGCTCACTCTCGTCAACAGCAGTAGCTGTACTGATCTTCATTGGGACAGAATCAGTTATTATGTCTAAGGCTTGGGTAACTTTCATGAAGCTATTGTGATATTAATCAATCACTTAATCGGAAAAATTTATAATGGGAAAGAGAACCAACTGTCTAGTCTTCCGTATGACATAGACCTCCTTGAGAATATTTATCTTGGTAGGCTAAACTTTCCCAGGCCTAGCTAAATTTCTATGCTGTGATAACCTAAATGGATCCGAACAATTAGTTCGACCTATACAATTGACCATACAGCTATCTAATGTTATTTGGTAAATTCAATTGCGTTGCCCATCAGACGCTCAAATCGGAAATTTTACCATCACCACACATAAGGACGCAAGAAAAAAGAATGGGTACTCCATGATGTCAACTTCATAACGACACAATCACTTTTGAATGGACAGGTGAAACTTTTCGAACCCTAAAGCTATTAAATCCTATCTATGACAACTTCTTCAATTGAAATCTAATCACATGTATTATTTGACTTTGCATTCAGCATCATTATATAAACGCAAAGATAAGTTAGGACTTAAAAAGATCAATGCTCAAATCAAATCTCAAATCAAAAGTCTTAATGCTATCTATAACCAAACACTTTTATCATGCAAATCTCCTATCAGCATGTGGAAACTTTTCGATGAAATTACTGGCAATAGTAAGCGATGTAATGTTTTTCCCTCTTGTGATGTTAATGCTCTTAATCTGTCTTTTATACGCTCTCCTTCTACTATAACCACTTCTAACGTTACTAATCTTGTAGCTGATTACTTCCAGGACTTTAACACTCTTGATGTTTTAAAATGCCTTAAAGCTCTTAAGCCCTCACATAGTCTTGGCCCTGATAGCATACCTGCATATGTTCTAAAACAATGTGCAGATGCTTTATGTTCTCCTCTAACTGATATCCTAAATGCTTCTTTCTCCGAAAACGTTGTACCTGTTCCATGGAAAGACATTAAAATAGTCCCTGTTCCTAAACCTGGAAATAGCAAGAACGTAAAGTTCAGACCCATTGCCATCACTTCCCCGTTTCCAAAGCTTTTGCAAAAGCTAGTACTTCTTAAACTCGAAACCCTTAAAAGCTTCGAAGACCCCAAACAATTTGCCTACAGACAGGGTAGGAGTACTTTAGACGCTGCAGCCGTCTTACACAACAGTATCGTGTCATCATTAGATAAAGGTGCCAAATACGTCTGCTGCACGTTTCTTGACTTCATTTCTGCTTTCGACTCTGTACCTAGATGTCTCTTGCTAAATAAGCTCTCCGTGACACAAACTGAGTCATGAGTCACTAACTGGTTGCATTCCTACTTTTCAAACAGAATGCAGTACACCGTATACAAAGTCAAATCCTCTTCTGCCTTGCTCACTGAAGCTGGTGTCCCCCAACGTGCTGCACTCTCCCTACTTATCTTTTCTTTCCTTCTACATGACCTACCATCTTCAAATGACATTAACTTTGTCAAATATGCTGATGACCTAACTGTATCTTTACCTGTCAAATGTCAAAGTTACTGCTCTAAACTAAACGGCTTTTTATCAGAAATAAGCCAATGGTCCAAGGAAAATGGTCTCACCTTAAACCCCTCCAACTGCCAAACAGATAATTTCACCTCTAGGTACAAACCTGACCTAAACAAACTGGTTAGGACTCACGAGATGTGCAACATTGATGGCACTGAAATTGAAACCAAGTCGGAAATTAAATACCTAGGTGTCACTCTATCTTCTGATCTTTCCTGGTCGTCTCATATCTTGACGATTTTTAAGAAAATATTCCGTCTTACCTTCTAAATCAAGAAGTTAAGACATCCTGGTATAACCCAACCCCTACTACTACAATTTGTTAACTCCCGTATTCTGCCTATTATTCTCTGTTGTTCCCCCTTAGTTTTTCCAGGGCTGGCCACCGAAGAAAGACTATACCTTATTACGCATGATGTTAAAGGTTGTCAGCAGGGTAAGCAACGTGCCACTTAATGAGCTTATTAACATTCTGGCGGACAGACACCTGGACTCATGTGAAAAATGGGCTAAATCCATTTTATCTGACTCACAATTACCATCTTCATTCACAACTCTCCCCTTGTATCTCATCAGCCAAAACCAGAAGGCTATGTTGGAAACTATACGCCCGCACCAGTAAGTACAAAAACTCATCCATACCCTACTTAGCTCGTGTTATGTGCGATATGAAAGCATTAGGCGTAAAACCTTAAACTTATTAAATGGTCAGTAGAACAAGTGGATCTCGTCTTTCCAACTCATATCATTTACAGGCACAACGTTTTTCTTTCTTTCTTTTCCTTTCCTCCCTCTTTTTTCTCTTTTATGTGCAGCTTTTGTTTCTTTCCTTTTGTCTACGCCAGTAAATATGCTAGCATCTACTTTTCTAACACCATCTAACACTGTTTAATTTTGACTTTGCTACCGACATGCTAAAATGTTGTGGTCAAAACTGACTGAGATAACTTTAATCTATGTAGAACTTTATTTATTGTGAATGTACTAACTGGATGCAATATTGTAGTAAAATGCTGAGAATTCCATTCTGTATCACAAGTACTGTTTTGGAATAAAGCAAACTATAATAATAATTATTATTATTAACCAGACAGTCTTATCTTATCTTATCTCATCGTAGTCATGCGAGAATTGTTTGATTTTGATCCTGTGTTTAACCCAACAGCTGATTGTAAGTTGATTGACTCACTCCCAGTTACTACAGGACAACAAAGTCCACTGCAACCGAGAATGAAGTATTCAAGAACTCAAGACACCCATATATAGACCCTACAGTAATTCTTTGGGAAACTGAATCTTCACACGGATGCAGCTCTGTTCCATTTCTCATATAATTTACTCTTCGTGATATTCACTGTCAGCTGACACGGCCACCGAACCATTAGCTGATAGTAATCCACTTTTGTCTGCCTCTTCTTTACACTTTTATCTCAGCTCTTTATCTCCTGTCTAACACCCACATATCCCAATGCCATCATAATATTTGTCTATCCAGATCTTTTTTTCTGTCTATTTTCGCGTAATATTCATTCGCAACATAGATTATCCCAGACAACCTGGATAATAAAATCGGCTCGCTACAGTCTAGACAGTTACATTATGCGGGGGGGGGCATGCATACACTGCCAATAATCGAGGAGCACTTCACCACGTGAAGAAGTGAATTATGGGCGTCTTAAAAATACAATGAATAGGCTATATGGTATTCTTGTTTAAATCAACCATCAATGCCTGTATTTTGATATGCTTACTTTCTTTATTTAAAACGAGTAAATTATTATGTGATTATTATTCATCCCTTGGGTCCGAGTGCGAAACAAGGTTTTAATGAAACATCTCTACTTCAATTTGTTACCTAGTTTCCTCGTCACGTGATTCCATGATTGCCTACGGGTGCTGATTCCCTCTTTATGCATCCTCTCTATGCCACCGTCAGATATTCTTCTCATCATTCTCCATGCTGGTTCCACGAAAGGGCCAGCCTAGATTTTTAGGTCACTTGAGGGTCTACGTAATTTATACTCAGTTCATCCTTGTTTTTTCCGTAAATTTCTCGGGCAATAGATTGTACGTTGGTAATCATTCTTCGCTGACCATTTGGCCTCCAGCGTCAGTCTAGTGAAAGCGTTTGTTGGTGAAATTCTTAAGCAGCTTTGTGACTGCCTTAAGTGAAAGGCACACCAGGTCGCTGAGTTATATGGAAGTAATGACTTGATATAACAGGTGAAATCAACGATGTTCTTTCTTGTGCTGAATGCCATAGATCTCCGCAAGTGGCTATATTTTCTGATACTTGCCACGGGGCTTTGAAAATATGCTGTAAAGGTATGTTAAAATAGAGAATTCCCTCAGATTTCACTTACTGACAGCTATTACTATTTGGTGAGTAGCGCCGTTCTCTTTCTTTCCTGTGTTAACTTGAAGTTGTTTCCCCTACCTCCCGTGGCAATTTGGTTAATTTCAATTGTTAGAGCAGTTATTAAACTGCTTCACCATCAACACTGTCGAAGGGCTTAACATATCCGATAGGGACAAGAGAACGTGTTCGCTATCACACTATGTCCTATCCATTAATGATGCGTAGTTCTAGATATTATTTTTCTCTGAATCCAGGCCATTCTGGGGGAATCATCCTACGTGGGGAGTCTTTTGCTCACTGCAGAATGATTGGGCTTGATATTCTACCTTTTGTGAACATGCATTGGCTAAATTCGCCCTTCTGTGGCGGTTCAACAAGTTAACACTTTATCCAGTGTGTATTTAAATTTTCTTCCTTCCACACATTCTGAGGTAGTGGTACAATCATGGATATATGTCTGTCTAAACTAGTAAATGTTAGGGGTTGGTTTCACTGTTTGTGTAAGAGCAAAGTTAACGAGTATGGCAAAGCTGTTTGCAATCGTTATCTATAATAGTCTAAATTATAATACACCGGGCTACAACATGGAGAGGACAGGATTAAGAAATTTGTATTCAGCAGAATTATTCGGATTGTAATTAGGTGATAAATTTGCTCACACGGCAATGAAGATTTCAACAGTACAATAGTAGTGTAGTGCACATTGTACCTTTGAACTTTTGTTTAAACTGACTCACCCACGGTGATCCACGTTTTACCTTTTGACTTGTGAGTCTTCCTTACGTTCATAGGTTCGCTCTCTTGTTGTGCTCTCCTTCTGCACACTCTCCGAGCAAACCTTCCAGCGTTTTATACATGACGTTTTGCGCGGGCTTGATTTCGCCTTCGCCTATCTGGACGATATCTTGGTAGCTAGTCCAGATGAAGCCACTCATCAACTTCATTTGCAGACAGTTTTCCAAAGACTTGTGACACACTCCCTCACACTCAACTTGCCGAAGTGTCAGATTGGAGCCACTTCCCTGAAATTTTTGGGACATAGGATAGACAAAGATGGAATTTATCCGTTACCTGACCGGGTAGAAGCTATTCAAAACTTCCCTCTACCCACTTCTCCCAAGGCACTACGCACCTTTCTCGGGATGGTTAGTTACTACCGTCGCTTTATCCCACAGTGTGCTCATATCGTGACCCCCTTGACTGACATGCTTAAAGGGAAATGCAAGTCTTTGGTGTTCACTAAGGAAGCCTCGACAGCTTTTGCAGCTATCAAGAAAGCTATTGCTGACGCCACAATGTTGGTCCATCTAGATGTTCAACTTCCAATCAGCATCTCCGTAGATGCCTCTAATACTGCGATCGGAGCCGTCCTTCAACAGCGTATGGCTAATGTATGGCTACCGATTGCTTTCTTTTCACGTAAACTTACCGCATGCGAATCTCGATACAGCACATTCGGTAGGGAACTTCTCGCTGTCTACGCTGCTGTCAAGCATTTTCGTCACTTCGTGGAAGGCCGGCAATTTACGGTATTTACCGACCATAAGCCATTGACGTACGCCCTCCACACTACTTCAGACCGGTATTCACCGCGAGAATCACGCCATTTAGACTATATTTCCCAGTTCACTTCTGATATCCAGCACGTTTCTGGATCGGATAACGCGGTAGCAGACGCTTTGTCTCGCGTATGTGCTACGTCCGTACCACCAACCATCGATCTTCATAAAATGGCCGAACTCCAACTGAACGATTTGAACTTAGAACACCTGTCAAATAAAACCTCACTGAAAATAGAACGCGTCCCCTTGCTAAACAGTGAGGCAACTATACTTTGCGATATGTCAACTGGTACTCCTCGACCGATTGTTCCCACGTCTTTACGCCGAACTGTGTTTGAGTCACTCCACAACCTCTCCCATCCTGGCATACGAGCAACGGACAAGTTGATTTCTGCGAGATTTGCGTGGCCCGGTATGAACCGTGATGTGCGTCAATGGACACGTGCTTGTGTGCAATGCCAACGTGCTAAAGTCACCAAGCATAACATCACGCCGTTGGGGACGTTTGCGACCCCAGACGCTCGGTTCCATCATATCCACCTGGATATAGTAGGGCCTCTGCCCCCGTCTAACGGCTGCTCGTATTTACTCACATGTGTGGATCGTTTCACACGTTGGCCGGAAGCCATTCCGATACCTGATGTAACGGCTCAAACCGTCTGTCGTGCCTTCATGGATGGCTGGGTTGCCCATTTTGGATGTCCCGCAACTGTCACTACCGACCGCGGACAACAGTTTGAATCCACAAGCTTCAAAGAATTGTTAGAGATGCTGGGATGCAAACGCATTCGCACAACCGCGTATCATCCCGCGGCAAATGGCCTAGTAGAACGTTTCCACCGTCAACTCAAAGCTGCGTTGATGGCAGTGGACAACAGTAAGTGGACAGATTCGCTACCACTGGTCCTGCTTAGCATCCGGGCTACGCTTAAGGGGGATCTGCAGTGCTCGCCAGCTGAATTGGTGTACGGTACCACCATGCGTTTACCAGGCGAGCTAATCGCTCCCGAAACTTTCGAGCCAAATTTCCCGGATACCACCCGTTACGCTCAGCAACTTAAAAGTTTTATGCAGCGACTCCGACCAGTTTCCACACGCGCTCAGAACCGAAAGGTTCAGGTTGATCGGCGACTTGATGACTGTACACACGTTTTCGTGCGTCACGACGCCATACGAAAGCCATTACAACCACCGTATGACGGGCCTTTTAAGGTCCTTAGTCGTAAAGATAAATTTTTCGTTATTGACCGATGCGGCCGCCCAGACACTGTCAGCATAGACAGACTTAAAGCGGCATACACTGAAGAACCTTCACCCTCCCCATCGGCTCAATCAAATAGCCCCACTGAACCTAGTCCTTGTCCAGACTCAACTACTTCACCTCCGGTGGTGAATGATGATTCTCCTACCGTCACCAGTAAGACCCCTGTCACACGTGCTGGTCGACGTGTTCACTGGCCCAAGAGGTTCGTAGAATTCTTTCACTGAACTAATCCATAGGTAAGGCTACTAGTGATTTTTTATTCCTTGTCACAATTTCTTATTCAATTCTGCTATATTTAATCTATTTGGTCCCGCTTCTGGGAGTAGTCGTTTTAACCCTCACTAATCCTTTTAATCTTTATCTCTCGTTACAGAGGACCAGCAGCAGTTTGTTTTTACCCCTAATTTTTCATATCAATCTACTCGCTAGATCAGTTGGCGTCTCATGTCATCTTGTAACCCACACCAAAAGAGGAATTATGAATAGTATATTACCTTTCCAAAAAAAAAATTTAATTATTATGTAAAAAAAAAAATTTTATAAAATATATTTAAAAAAAAAAGTAAAAAAAAATGTAAAATAATAATAAATAAACAAAAAAAATTATTTTTAAATAAAAAAAAGATTATAAAAAAAAACAAAAAAAAAAACTTCCACTGTATAGTTAAATGTACAGATATACATATTTTTTTTTGCGCATAAATGCTTCACTTCTATGCTGTACATAGTAATTCGCTCAATTTATTTTCACAGCCTGTACTATATTCCTTCGGGTTTATGCCCTCCCGCAATTCATTTATTTTGTGAACCGTACTTATAAACATTATGCATCATCTTAGTTATGCACTTAGCAACATGAACAAAGTAATTTTGGTAATGATAACTACTCATAGCTATGGGTTATGTACTAACTTCTCTGTAATTTTATAAGTTCTCACAGGGTAGAAACTTCCTTTGTTTTATCTCATTCTAACGTACTACTTCCAAGTTGCACCACTTTTCCTCGCATTGATTTCGCACAAGCTTTTGTAGTACCTTTACACCGATTTTGAAATCTTAACCTTTCTTTCCCATTTTCTTCTGTTTTTTTTTACCCTGCTCCTTATCATACGCTGGTATAATGATTGCCTTTAACATGACTGCTAGGTTCTGTTGAAGCGGAGGAAGGGAGCATTGGTCTAATATGAAAGTTAGACATAATGAATCACCTTCTTGCTACGACAGCCTCGGCGCCAGAGGTTTACCATCAAACCTCCACATAAGTAAGCTTGTAATAGTGCGGAATTAAAAAAAAAAAGAATGAATCGATACAATAAAAAAAAGATTAATAAAAATATGAAAGACAAAAAAAAAAAAAAAAAAAAAAAAACATCAGACCGCAGAAGCTTACAACCACACAAGGCACCAGCGCCATTTCTTATCATATTCCGTCTTACTTCACTAATCATGTACATACCACTTCCAACTTATCTTAATTTTTTTCTCTTTTCTTTTGCTTTCTTTCCTTTCGGTGAAATTTCTTTTTTTTACTATTGCTATTTTCAAACCTTCTCATTCACCCATTGCTACTGTGCCAAGCCATCCTACTGTTGTATATCGAAGCTTGCTGGTTTCCCACCAACCTTCTAGGGGGGGGATAACCTGTAGTGCACATTGTACCTTTGAACTTTTGTTTAAACTGACTCACCCACGGTGATCCACGTTTTACCTTTTGACTTGTGAGTCTTCCTTACGTGTGTGAGGATATACGCTATAACCAGGTGTTATCGCGCAGCGACATCGGTTACCGCGTTCACGGCTACAGGCGTTATAATCGCCTATTTTTTGGGAAATAGATCATATTTGACTAGTTTTAGACTTCTGGAGCCACACGGCATTATTTTGTTCATAGTAAAGCGTAAAATTGTATATCATAGCTCGGACGGATTATCAATGAAGAAGTCATCCTTTTGAAGAAAGTTCGCATAGAAAGAGTATTATTTGCATTATAGTGCGTTGAGGGTTTGTTTTTCGCAAGTTGTTTCAAATATTAAGGTCGTAAATACACTGCAGGCAATGGCTGTTGTCATTCCAGTGAATCTATGAGAATCTGGCCTGTGAAAGAGAAATAGCATGCAGACATAGGTTAGATGTGTGTTTTGAACATGTCAAACACTTCTGTTATCATCCGGGATGACTGAAATATTCCGTAACACATCGACGACATTATGCGATGAATGAGACAGGCTGCCGAATTTCCTGGTGATTATATCTATTTTGATGAAGTTCCTAGTTAAAAGTGCTTGGGTGAAGATGTGATAATAGTTTAATTGACATTTGCACATGGAATTCCAGAAGGCCTTAATTGCTCAGTGCATGAAATGGCATCAGAGTATATTGACATCAGTGTTCATCGTGTCTCGAAGAATAGTATAAATAGTCCTTCTCAAATGTCAGAGTACTTAAAATGAGTATCAGCTTTCTGTTGATTAGTAGCTAGCAGCTGTGTCACACAACTACTACACCTGTTGCATAGGTTATATCAATCTTAATAATTATTTTGTTTCACATCACCAAGATATTCTGAGATCCTTAATGACTTAATTGTGGCTATGAAAGATGCACTTATAGCCCTTATATTTCAAGCAGTTATTACTAAACAAGTTATCTGTAAGCATTTTGTGATGTTCTGGTTACAATGCTTCAGTGTATAGGGTTACTGCCTGCTTCTGTGAGTTAAGGGATATTTGGTGAAAATCATGATACAATGAAGGTTCCTATAGACTCACTATGAATACTGCAAACTGTTGATAAGAAACTGCCTCAAAGGAAAAAATGCCGAACACCTAGGAAATACTACCTCAGTCTCGATGGTTATTACCTTTTGTATTTGTAAATCATCCTTCAAAAGCTCAGATTAACGGCAAACCATCCATGGTACCCCACAGGCCCTACAGAAATTTGTGAGAGACCTTACATGTTAGGTTGTCTTAGGAATTGTAAGGTTGCAGATATTTCAGTTTACCTGGCACTGAAATATCACTTATGTACTTCACGATGTTCTTTTCAATTGTGCACTATTACACTATATTTTATCTTAACTGTGTACAGTGTTCATTGTTGAGGGTTTACAATTTAACTCTTATCATAGCCTGTTGTAGTTATTATTATTTGCTTCCTGCTATCCTTTAGAAGATGAACAATAGGTGTGACAGTGAAAACCACAGAAGAATGCTGTCATAAACGAAGAATGAGAAAGGAGAATGAACCATTTTCAGCAAAGGTAGGCAAATCTAAAGCGTTTAACTTTAATATTACTTCTTTGTTTACTTTTCTGCAGCTATCCGGTAACGTCATTCAACCCGGTCGCATTGCTTCGACATTGTCCAAAGTATTACGACGAACAACTGCGTAAAGACATGTGCTTATTATTATTTTTGATTAAATATATTTAACATCCTACTTACCAGACCTTTTTTATTTAATCTGATTGTGGATATATTTGTCATGATGACTAGATGCAGGCGCCAGTTATTAATAAGACCTGACGAAGTAATTGGTGGCATATAGTAGTGTAAGGTAAATCTAACTACGAGTGCTACAGCTGAACGAATTCAATAATTTGTCTCGTGTAGTCTGGAATTTACGCTACGTGTTAACAGCCTTAGTCATATGGAATGACATCACGCTTTAAGTTAAACATTAGTAATGCAATACTTTAGAATACACGTAACCGTATGAGAACTGGAACTGGAATGCAGTGCCTAAGTTATGCCTACTATTGTCATTTGTCCCTAAAGACTTCTATATGACTATGACCGACATCGTTCCTACGCAATTACACTTACGTATAGTTAAAGTCCTAGAGAGCACCGGTCTAGCATGCCGTGCTCAATAAGGGAACACATGAATCGAAAGACAACAAGATTAACATGAAAATTGTATTTTACTTATGATACAAATTCAGTTTATTTACATATTCAGAGTACGATTGATTCCTGCGGCTACTTCTACTACATAATTCCTGGCAAACACTTCTCCAAATTCGTCATGAATTTTCCTCAAGCCCTTGACCACAATACTTAGGTAGCTTTCGAATGCGGCACTTCGATTTTGAGGGACAACAGCTGACGTGCATTGAGATGCGAACAAGTCGCGTGACCACGCCCATTGTTTGCAATTCTGCATCACATGGTTAACTACAAAAGGTGAAACAAAAAACGTAAAGATAACTATAAACTGAATGTTACACGTGCAATGATGGTAGTGCTTGTGTCTTGTTTCCAATTAAGGCAATGTACACACGAATAGTTTAATAAAAATTACAACTTTCCGTATATAAGAACATTAATTAATTAAATTTCTGTCGACATAAATTAAAAACGGAGTCATAAAAACGCAAATATACCTGTGAAATACGGCTTTCTGAAGTGGACGTTGAATCGATACCAACAACTTCAGGGAACTGTTTATACATTTCGATTTGCTCATCAGTTGCAAAACAAATTCTTGTTAGTGAATTCCTGATCGGTTCATCGGAATAATACTCCATTAACTTCCCACGGGATTTTAGGAATTCGAAAATGTCACGACGACTCGAAATACCTTAAGTATGTAACAAGTACGTCAACGTAACCTTTATTAACTGCGGCTTTCATATTTTTAACGTCAATGCGAGTTATATCCTTGTGGTACTTCTCCTTAACATGCATTATTATTTCATCGGATGAGTGGGATTGCTGAAGAAGTGGTTCAACATTTTCTTTCTCTTCAACTGTTAGTCGTCTAAACCATGAGTCATTCTGCATGTACACCCTGCTGCATGGATGGTTATGTACCATATTGTGGGAAGCAATTATGAATTCACCACTACGCAAAACCACGCGAAATGAAGACGAGCAATTGCAACATTTAGACCTGAAATATTCATGAAATAATACTACACTTCTTCTTACGACTTATTTTTCAATTTCAATCCAGGTTTCGTACGATTCACTCCAAAAGTGCATTTAAAACCAACAAAAGCGTATTTAAATCTGTCATCCGGTATCGTTTTGCTATAAATATGAACATAGTGAGTGCAGGACAACTTTATTGTTAGCATTAAATGACTTCCTCACTTTTTGGAATTCTGCCAGTGACTTCTCGAATTCATCCCAGCTCAAGAAACGCCTTCCAAGTATTAATTCACCAAAAATTCCACTTAAGTCTGTGCTCCTTTCACTCGAATTTAATACCTGCAACGGACTACAATAAATTTATCAATTAGTATCTATCTATGTCACAACTATTCCAAGATAAATCGTAAAAAAACAACATTGAAATACAGGCATGATCAATAACCATCAAGAAAATACCGCACGTAAAACCTAAATTACAGAAAAACACAAGAACCCACCGGTTCGTTGACATCGCAAGCAACCGATAGACCAAACAACGAATTGTACGACACACAAAGCCTAGTACATGCACAAACAAAGAAAAACAAAGCGTTACAATAGTCTAATTCACGTTTATAGTCATCACATATACTGGCAAACGAAGCAAACACAACCACGCCAAGACGGCACCCGACAGAACGCACCCAAGGACAATTCAAACTCCAATTGACCGCCACTGTTCTAGCCAATGAAAGACGAAAAAACCTGAGTCGCGGGAAATATAACCACGTTATAACGTATATCCTCACCCCCTTACGTTCATAGGTTCGCTCTCTTGTTGTGCTCTCCTTCTGCACACTCTCCGAGCCTACCTCCAGCAACGTCTGGAGATAAGTTGTACGACTTCTTTATTTATTGAATTTTATATTTCGTCGAATAAAATATAATTCTCCCAGGTACTCTTGTCACATCAAGTCTTTTTACAACGATACAGTTCGTCAGTATTTGCGCGTCCAGTAGTGTACTGCTAAGCTTAGTAGGTCGCCAAAACGGTGAAGACGTTTGTAAGGGTGTTTAGAGTATAGGTCCACTCTAAGCCGTAGTAGAACTCTTACAGTAGAAATAATGTCACCACGGAATAGCAGACACTAATAACATGACTACCACAAGAGAAAGACTTGACAGAATACAAAAATGCTCACTGAAGATCAAAAAAATGTGGCTCAGAAACAAGAAGCGAGCCCAAATAAATCCATTAGGCTTGGCCGCTTGTAAAAAATTATTTTAAATATTGAATACTTGGACCTTGAGTGTGACCTTAAGAAGCAGTGAATATGAAAGTAACATAGTGACTCGTAAATTTCGTCCTAAAGTACGTATATAGCGGGATAGATTATTTTTTTTGTCATTCAGATAATTCTTAGTATTGGATGCTATTTAGTTACTTTGCTTACATTTTGGCGAAGTTTAAGAATAGCGTCCCAAAACCTTCAACGCTCCTCACGTGATGAGAGGATCTGAGATCAATATGCTTCTCCAAATAAATCTCAGATAAAAATCATTATGGGACGCGAGTGAGATTGTAGAAAGTACCTTATCAGCACATCAAGTCCTAGTACCCGATACAAAGCTGATTCTTTGTCCCTTAGCATATATGTAGTGTTCAGGATGCCATTGTTAGCTGGCTTATGATAACATCTGACTCTTCTATCATTTAGGTTTATGTGTTGTATACAATTGTTGGTGACCTGATGCCAACAAATATTTTTCCGGGCAATATGTGAAGCTGTGTTCTTATATTACGCAGCGGTGAGTCTATTTATGCCTCATTTATACTGGTGAGATTTGTCACAAAAATTTTACAATTGCTATCGCATTGTCGGTATTTTAATGAGCATCAGATAGTTGAAATTGTCTTTCCTCAGCGTCAGGTGCTCGCAAACGCTTTTCCAGATATAAAGGCCCTAAGTTTTTATTGTGGTTTTGGGTAAAAATGTATTTCTTACAAATCTTTACATTGCTTTGTCCCCCGAATTACTCTGTAAAACCTTCAGATACCATTGAGATTGGTTTGGGTTGACTATTCCAGCAAGTAATTCTATCGTGCGTTGTGGAACGCCCCTGGAATTACTACCTTCTAAAGTGTTGCGTTTGTTTGGGATTAATAATCGTTTTCAGTGTTGTTATATGCAGTATGGGGAGATAAAGGATCTTGAAACCGTGTTATTTACTGGATAACATATCACCATGACCTCCAGATTATACACGAACATCAGCTTTTTATTCTTCTTTCATCTGTCATTCTCAATTGTTGTTTTGCTTCACTCCCCCATACTTTGAATTTGTTTTGACTCAATTACTTGAGACAGATCTGCGTCGGTGGCACGGTGGTTAGGACTCTTGCCGACCATGCTCATGGTCCGGGGTTCGAGCCCACGCCGAAGCACACCTGATATCTATGGTCGGCCTGCGAAATTTGGGCTACCGATATCCATGCTGAAAATTCCATACTTGTACCAAAAATATGGTGTGGAATCAAGCTGTAATCAAAAATTAAAATTAAATTAAATTCCATCTTACAGATTTGATCACAAATTGACATTAGTTAGACAACCATGTGCCAAGGTTTTTAGCCATGCCTGTTGCATTGGGGGTTGGTGCTATTGCTAAAGTTCGCAGACCGAAACAGGTGTAGCGGGACTTAAACCTGTAACCCAATGGCTGAAAACCTAGTGTTTAAGCTAGTGAACCACGTAACTGCATGCGTAGAGTTCTTCCCTCTTCTTTCACTCAAATCCTGTAAAATCTTCGATTTAATATTCTCCATTTCGTACTTTTTCCGGTAATTTTCACTTCAGATCTCATAGCTCTTCCTTTAAGTTCACTACTTGACAACAATTTTCATGTATCCAAAGCTAAGCTTCTATTTATTTAAGTAACTTGAAAATCCCCATTCAGTCATATAAAAGAAAAGAAGGAGTTCAGCGAAGAGACTTTTTTCGGCGAATTCATTCACTGAGCTGTACAATCGCATATATATACAATTTTGTGTGTGTGTGTGTACATTAGATTTATAAAGTTTAGATAATTATGTAATGTAAGTATTCTTTGACTTGGAGACAAACGCTAAGATAGAAAATAAAATAGAATTGATTAAGTGAATTGGATGACGTAACACAGTTGAGTAGAATTCAGAGTAGGTCAGGTTGGCAACAGTGTTAATGAGTGGTGCTTAAAATTAAATAAGGGTGGGGTTAGAGAATAATACAGTTGAAAATAAGTAAGTTAATCGGATGACGTAACATAGTTGACTAGAAATTGGACGTGGGTCAAGTTAGCAACATTGTTAATGAGGGTAGAGATTATAAAAGGGTGGGGTAGAGAATAATATAAATGAAGATGTGAAATAATAAAATGCAAAAGACAAAATAATACAATTAGTAAGACTGAAGTTAAGAAAGATTACGTCCATTGTAGATTTAATGAATGAACGAATTTCTTTTGTATGCAGAGTTCAGGATTTAGCAGATGAATTGCCATTGCTTCTGCGATGTGGAGAAGTTTGATCCGTACACTTTTAGCAAGATTGCCTTGTATTCTGTAGATAA
The DNA here is from genome assembly GCA_944472135.2 of Trichobilharzia regenti. NCBI lineage: Eukaryota > Metazoa > Platyhelminthes > Trematoda > Strigeidida > Schistosomatidae > Trichobilharzia > Trichobilharzia regenti. The sequence goes on from OX235267.1 coordinate 44,441,474, forward strand.
CTTTGAAGTTTATTTCTGGTTTGACTTGGTGTCCAGAGTCGATCAAATGTTCAAGGATCGAGCTGCGGGGGCATCGGTTTTCTCCTTTATAAAACCATGAGGGTAAATGTTCGTTGACGCGTTTGGATAGCGAACGCTGAGTACGGCCGATATACCTGGCTCCACACGAGCAGGTGAATTGGTAGATGCACATAGATGAGGCCAACAGCGGTAGCTTATCCTTCACGTTCATACGAATCATTGGTCTCGTGGAGAACGTCAGTCGTAATTCAGCTGCAGGGAAGGTTTTCTTCAATGAGCGGGAGAGCCGATTTCTCAGTATTTCTGTAGATTGGTCTCCATTGAACTGTAGGTTCATGTAGAGAAGTCTTTTTGGAGCATTGGGTGTTGGCGGCTTCTCTGGTCTGGGTTTCATTGATTTTGTGATAAATCTTTCTGGATAGCCATTTAAAAGGAGGATTTTCTGAAGAGTGTTCATTTTGTCTTCTATGGCGTCCAGGCAGCAAATTCTACGTATTCTGTAGCTTAGTGAACGGATAAAGTTTCGTTTAGTATATAGAGGCACCCAACTGTGGAAGTTAGTGAGCTGTCCGTTCCACGTTGGCTTTCTGTAGATGGGTCTTTTTAATGTTCCGTCTTGTTGGCGTCTCGTTAGTTGAACGTCAAGAAAAGATATCTTTGAGTTAGACTCTTTCTCTAGCGTGAACTGAATCGCAGGGTGGCAGCTGTTGAAGAACTTCAGGATATCTTCTAAATTCTCTTCGTTGTTGCAGATGATGAAGGTGTCGTTGACGTATCTCTTGTAGAGTTCGAAGTTTTCAATCATATTCTTTAGGCAAGTGTTTTCGAGTTTCGACATAAAGAAATCCGCAAGCAGAGGGCCTAGTGGTGAGCCCATAGCTATACCATCCTTTTGACGATATATTTCATTGCTAAAGGAGAACTGTACGTTTAGGGTGCATCTCAGCAGAAATTCTTTTAGGTAGTCGGTGGGTATGCCGATGTTTACTCCTTCTGAGTGGATGAGCTCGCATATGTGACAAATTGTTTCAGTTAGTGGAACATTTGTAAACAATGAGACAGCATCTAGTGAGATCATCGTTTGATTAGAAACATTGACGTTTTCGACGCAGTTGACGAATTCAAATGAATCTCGCACTGAGTGACGGGAGACTTGTTTTCTAATTGGTTCAAGTAAGTCTGCTAGCCATTGGGCAGTGCGATGGTAAGGTGAGTTAGTCATGTCGAGGATCGGTCGAAGTGGAGTGCCCATCTTGTGTACTTTAGGAAGTCCGTAGAGTCTTGGTATATTTGAACCAGATGGTCTCAGGGATTCAAACGTTTCGTTGGTAATGAAGGATTCGTTCTTTAGTTTACGGAGGATGTCTGTTAGTTTTTGTTCAATCTGCTCCGTCATGTTTTTCTCGTTGGCCGGTTTGGTTAATTTAGATTCATCAGATAGAATGGTCAACATTTTACTGATATAATCCTTACGGTTCATGATTACGATTCCTCCACCTTTATCAGGACGTATCAGCATAATCTCTTCATTGTTCATCAATTCTTTCAGCTCTTTGTAGTGTTTCTTCGTTAGTACGGATCTTCCGTTTGGGTTGCCATTTATGAATTTGTGGCAACAGTCGAGGACAGTTGATTTGAATTGTTGTAGGTTCTCATCGGACGTCGGTATCAAGTCATAGGTTTGATTTGTCAGGTTTTCAAATTGAACCAGGCATTGAAGCTTGTGAACACTTCGTGGTTTTACGCAGACCAAGAAAAGAAGGCGTTCAGCAAATATGACTGAATGGGGATTTTCAAGTTACTTAAACGTTGCAAGGAGTGGTGAAGGAGCTGGATGGTTTCTTACGTTACTCCGTCAAACTTTCAGTAGCGAAGACTAAGGTGAACTTCTTAAGAAAGTGTGTAGAACAACATGAATACCCAAAGATGTACTGGAAATCACCCAGACGCAACCACATTCATCCGAACACCAGAACGCTGAGACGACACACACTAAACAACATCGATTCCATTTAATCACGCATTCCTGAGCTAGAACGAAATGTCTACTCACGTGCTCATGTAGTCGAAGACTTAGATGCAGAACTACGCCAACCCTTCGAAGAATATGCAAAAGAAGTCACAGAGAAACAATGCGACAACATCAAATCTGACCTCCTTAAGAGCCTAAAGCCTTCAGTTAACACCGAACGTCCGTTCCCAAGCAATCCAGAAAAGTATGTATTCAACCTCTCAAACATCACATTATCCACAGTTCAACTAGAGGTGTTATCTCTTGGTCTGCGTAAAACCACGAAGTGTTCACAAGCTTCAATGCCTGGTTCAATTTGAAAACCTGACAAATCAAACCTATGACTTGATACCGACGTCCGATGAGAACCTACAACAATTCAAATCAACTGTCCTCGACTGTTGCCACAAATTCATAAATGGCAACCCAAACGGAAGATCCGTACTAACGAAGAAACACTACAAAGAGCTGAAAGAATTGATGAACAATGAAGAGATTATGCTGATACGTCCTGATAAAGGTGGAGGAATCGTAATCATGAACCGTAAGGATTATATCAGTAAAATGTTGACCATTCTATCTGATGAATCTAAATTAACCAAACCGGCCAACGAGAAAAACATGACGGAGCAGATTGAACAAAAACTAACAGACATCCTCCGTAAACTAAAGAACGAATCCTTCATTACCAACGAAACGTTTGAATCCCTGAGACCATCTGGTTCAAATATACCAAGACTCTACGGACTTCCTAAAGTACACAAGATGGGCACTCCACTTCGACCGATCCTCGACATGACTAACTCACCTTACCATCGCACTGCCCAATGGCTAGCAGACTTACTTGAACCAATTAGAAAACAAGTCTCCCGTCACTCAGTGCGAGATTCATTTGAATTCGTCAACTGCGTCGAAAACGTCAATGTTTCTAATCAAACGATGATCTCACTAGATGCTGTCTCATTGTTTACAAATGTTCCACTAACTGAAACAATTTGTCACATATGCGAGCTCATCCACTCAGAAGGAGTAAACATCGGCATACCCACCGACTACCTAAAAGAATTTCTGCTGAGATGCACCCTAAACGTACAGTTCTCCTTTAGCAATGAAATATATCGTCAAAAGGATGGTATAGCTATGGGCTCACCACTAGGCCCTCTGCTTGCGGATTTCTTTATGTCGAAACTCGAAAACACTTGCCTAAAGAATATGATTGAAAACTTCGAACTCTACAAGAGATACGTCAACGACACCTTCATCATCTGCAACAACGAAGAGAATTTAGAAGATATCCTGAAGTTCTTCAACAGCTGCCACCCTGCGATTCAGTTCACGCTAGAGAAAGAGTCTAACTCAAAGATATCTTTTCTTGACGTTCAACTAACGAGACGCCAACAAGACGGAACATTAAAAAGACCCATCTACAGAAAGCCAACGTGGAACGGACAGCTCACTAACTTCCACAGTTGGGTGCCTCTATATACTAAACGAAACTTTATCCGTTCACTAAGCTACAGAATACGTAGAATTTGCTGCCTGGACGCCATAGAAGACAAAATGAACACTCTTCAGAAAATCCTCCTTTTAAATGGCTATCCAGAAAGATTTATCACAAAATCAATGAAACCCAGACCAGAGAAGCCGCCAACACCCAATGCTCCAAAAAGACTTCTCTACATGAACCTACAGTTCAATGGAGACCAATCTACAGAAATACTGAGAAATCGGCTCTCCCGCTCATTGAAGAAAACCTTCCCTGCAGCTGAATTACGACTGACGTTCTCCACGAGACCAATGATTCGTATGAACGTGAAGGATAAGCTACCGCTGTTGGCCTCATCTATGTGCATCTACCAATTCACCTGCTCGTGTGGAGCCAGGTATATCGGCCGTACTCAGCGTTCGCTATCCAAACGCGTCAACGAACATTTACCCTCATGGTTTTATAAAGGAGAAAACCGATGCCCCCGCAGCTCGATCCTTGAACATTTGATCGACTCTGGACACCAAGTCAAACCAGAAATAAACTTCAAAGTTATCTACAGAATACAAGGCAATCTTGCTAAAAGTGTACGGATCAAACTTCTCCACATCGCAGAAGCAATGGCAATTCATCTGCTAAATCCTGAACTCTGCATACAAAAGAAATTCGTTCATTCATTAAATCTACAATGGACGTAATCTTTCTTAACTTCAGTCTTACTAATTGTATTATTTTGTCTTTTGCATTTTATTATTTCACATCTTCATTTATATTATTCTCTACCCCACCCTTTTATAATCTCTACCCTCATTAACAATGTTGCTAACTTGACCCACGTCCAATTTCTAGTCAACTATGTTACGTCATCCGATTAACTTACTTATTTTCAACTGTATTATTCTCTAACCCCACCCTTATTTAATTTTAAGCACCACTCATTAACACTGTTGCCAACCTGACCTACTCTGAATTCTACTCAACTGTGTTACGTCATCCAATTCACTTAATCAATTCTATTTTATTTTCTATCTTAGCGTTTGTCTCCAAGTCAAAGAATACTTACATTACATAATTATCTAAACTTTATAAATCTAATGTACACACACACACACAAAATTGTATATATATGCGATTGTACAGCTCAGTGAATGAATTCGCCGAAAAAAGTCTCTTCGCTGAACGCCTTCTTTTCTTCTGTTTATTTTCTTATATTATCCTTTACTCTCCTCCCGTTATTTCTTCAATACGTCTCTGCTTCTCGAGGCATGGACTAGGAGTCTGTGTGTAATATTCAAGATGATGCCTAACAAACGTTGAGTGGAGTTCGTTAAACATTTCCTCTTCTGAGAATTTGAAAGTCTTTTCAAACACCTTGGCTGCGATGTATAATTTATAACTGATATCAATTCTCATGTCGTTTTATTTCCTTTACTGCAGACAACTCCTTTCTCCACTTTTCTCTTAGTTGTGCGTTGAGATGAAAATCATTAATCTAGGTGTATTCTCGCACTTTTCTAACTTAAGTGAATAGAGCATACGTCTAGTTTATCGAAATCTTATAATCCGCAGGTAATGGTGAAATTAAAATTTCAGGTTATCCGTTGACCTATAACGAAGATAGCAAAAAGACCTACAACAGTGTTTGGTGTTACTCTAATCGAGACTGGTTTCTACCCAGAGTACTCCATTTACTCCCATGCTTTGCATTCTACCTTAATGAACCGCTTAGGGTGTTATCTCAGATCAAGCTCTATGGCCTAAGTGGGACACTATCAAGTCCCATATATGTTATTTTTCCCTTAATTACCTTCTTTTGTCTCTTTATCCAAGGAGGTTTATGAAATGGCCTCCAATGTATAGACTGAGGATTACAAAGCGATGTAACATATTCAAATGCGTTCCTATATTTCACTCAGGCAGCTTCGGTAACATAGTCGATTTTGACAAACCAGTTGGCTTAGGCTGTCTCATTCCTGGTTGCTAATTTTTCAGCTCACCAAATATTTCGATGGCAAACTGTTGGCCTGTGTAGACGCAACTTCTATATGGCCACTGCTTCTTATAGGTGTTACTGATAACCTCCTTTTAGAGTGTAGGTAGCAAGTTAAGAACGGAGGGGTCATGTTCTAGGTCATACGGTGTTGGTATATGTACATTCTGTACAAGTACATATTCTAAGACAATTAGTATATGCTCGCTATTGAGACAGTTGTACAAACCATTCCATGTTAACCTCTCCGATTCGATGTATAAGGCGATACTGCTTCCAAAACCTATTACATGCAGGTGGTTTGATGTGAAGTCATCAGCTTGGCAGCCTAAACTTTGGTACATAACTCTCGTGGTTACAAGTAACCGCCTCTTGGGTATCACTGTCATGGACTTGTGACATCGTTGACTTCATCCCTACGCCTTTTGTAATATACGGAATTGTATCACCATCTTTACAACTAATGTCACTACCTACCCTGACATAGACATATCATAGTTTAAGTGGAGTGTGATGCACTTCCTTATTAATTATGCTTCAATAATTTTTACAATGTCAATTTGTGGTCTTTCAAATAATTCGTCGAATTCAGACGCCTTGTTTATGCCATATAGAAATACCAAATTGTTCATCTTAATTGTCCACAGAGATCCACGTAAACGTCTGGAACCTCAATTCCTTAGAGTTTTTCAGCCAATTCTTCAATTCAACTGCGGTTTCTCTCTTCTCAGTCCCATTTCCTAATGGCTAATCAAGTCTAATTTTCAAATTCCCATTCAGAATGGTGTTCTTTTCTTTCTGATTATGTAGTAAGACATTTGGTAGTCTGTTGGAACTGTCACCAACTTCTCTGTTACGTTCACCAATTCTGTTGACTTTTCTAAAATGTACGGCGACTAGTGTTTATGAAATTAGTTACCAGGATATTGTTTTCACCAATCCGAGACCATGTTTATGACGTATAGCTGGACTCGATTCTACAATCTTTTCAATATTCTCAACAGAATCAGAATTCTGTTCTACATTAGGGGTCGTAGAGACCTTTACATTATCTGCCGTAATATTTCTCGGTTTCTCCCGTTTACATATGGCCATATAGAATCAGATGCATTCACCATGGTCTCGCTACAAATAAGAGCCAAATATTCATTAGTTGGTATATTGGCCAGCCGGTCTAAAAAGCTTGTCCTCTTAAGTCGTCGAGGCACTCTCCAGCTACTAATATTAGATTATTTTGGACTTTGGTTCTTCCTGTTAGTCGTTACCTTGTGGTGAATTTCTGCTTCACCCTCTTGGTTCTGCTCAAATTTTCCTGCCATGGCACTATCCTAAAATCCCAGCTTGTAGTCTTCTCCTAATTTTAGTGTGAAATTCTTGAATATCAGAAATCCAACTGTCTATTGCATAAAAACCTTGATAGATTCCTGACCAATAGCTGCTACCTTGACGTGATGGTCAGGCTTGCAAATCGCAATGACCCAACAAGCTACACTGGCTTGAACTATTATTCCTGCAGGTTCTATCATACCAAGAAGGTTGTTAGGATAGCGATTAGACTAAAAGCAGTTACCGGCATACTGTAATATTCTTTGTGGCTGGAGCCGTACTGCTGGGAAACAGGGATGTAACAGTAGTGAGGTGTTTCCCTCAGAAGATCAGCTTTCAGCCGGCTATTTTGTCTTTCCACTCTGGAGAGAGGGGATTAGGAAAGATCGAGTCCAAAAATTGTACATCCTAACTTACTCTACGGTGGTCCGCAACCGGTGGTAATACGGAATCAATCCAAGAAACCATTTCATACAAGCCGTGTTTAACCGGTCGGCTTCAAGCAGTTGTCCCATGGGCTCTACGGTCACGCAACACTATCCCTTTTTCTGTTTCAAGTACCCGAAGAATCAGTCAACTTCCACGATGTGGGCAGCCGGGTACTAACAACTGCCCACACACTTCCAAGAGCACAGACAGACAGACCTTGATAGATTTACTTGTTGCATAACATTTCAGTGCATAATGTATGTCATCCACTAGAGAGTGAGCTCAAAACACTTGAATCCGCCTCTTGCAGAAACATAAACAAAAATGACAAAACCGCAAAACAATCTGAAACTCTGTACTGACGTGAAAACGGTACAGTATTCTTGAAAAATGAAATAAACCCTTCTTTAGCTGAACTATTCAAATAATAGCCTATGATGTGATTGACACAAAAAGTTGGAATACTTGATAATGAAGTGGAAAATTCCACCCTTCTCTCAATGTGTATACCAAAGCTTGGGCAACTCTTACTAGTTATTACAGATTAAACTAAGACTAGATGAAGGAAAGCTAGGTTACAAACAAAACAAAAACGTATTTTGCTATATTGAAGTTTATAAAAGGAAATAATTGTAGAAAGTTAGTTTTGTTAAGGAAGATTTGTTTATTCCTTCACCTTCATACACTGATATTTTATTTAAAGGTTATTGCTTCTTTGAGTGAGTTTCCTAGAATTTGTAACTTCGTTTCGTCAATGCATCCATTCTTTGTAATCTCCCAGATCCATTAAATCCTGACGTTTTTCCATGTTACTATTCTTTCTCACGTACACTTCCGCTCCTTACAGTTTGTTTTTGGAATTTTGTTTACCTCTCTTACCGCTGTCTTTGTGTTGTACATGAACTGCGGCAATTCGAGCTCCTGCAGTTCTGTGCAAAGTTTTTTGTCGAAACTCAACCAGTCGACTATAGTGAAACTCACTGTGACTTGATTTCCGATGGACAGTTATCTCATGAGTCCATATAACTTTAATCATGCGTATTTTAAAGTGTTGGTTTTCAGGGATCAGATTAGTTGCAGAATTTCATCATGAGCTGACATCAGTTAGAGAACCAACATCATTAAGCCACTAGGATCGGATCCAATAGCTAGCCCATGAATTCGAATGTCTGCCAGTTTACGATATAGCGCGACCACCAGCTAGTGTCATCGGTGAGTAACCATAAGGTTCTGGGTTCGAATCCTGGTGATGGGTGCTCACCGATGAAGAGTCCCAAACTAGGCTGACAAAACAGCTGTCTGGCAGTACTCCCAGTTGATTTTCCAATGGCTCTCCAACTGATGTGTCAGCTCATGATGAAGTCCTGTAGTTATTCGTATTTTGTTAAAAGCTGTTGGTATGTTTTTCAACTGGTAGTTATAATAAGTAGGCTACTTTATACGTATGGCTAATATTAGTTTATATTTCCATTACTTTTTATAGGAAAACGCATTTTTTGTCATTTTGAAGTCTTAATACGATCGAAGAATCTCATGTGCGCATAACTCTGTGTTCTGTGCCTAGTACAACTGATCACAATAGGATGACATCAATTCTGGTTTGTTTATTTATTATGTATATTTGACATTTTAGATTTATAGTCCCGTGTATACTCTACCGTAGCTAACAGTCGTAATCGTTATTTAGTACAATGTAAGAAGCATTTAAACGAAATCTTGAAATCTGGTGTACTTGGTGCTGAAGCAGCTACCCTGGATGTAGTTGAGGTAATGAATACATTAATTCACTGAAAAGTTGTCGAAATTTATGAATGATTGAACAGGTTATTTTCTGTTATTTGCTTATTTCATTATCATTTACACTTAAAAGCATTCATTTTGCAATGAATTCCAGATATGAGATATACCAGTTGTCACTGCGTATATCTACCCTTCCAATATCTTCTATCGATGAGGTGCTTGATTTCAATTGGTCGGAAGGTTGTATAAAACTCTGATATCATTTCACCTTAAACCTTGCATTTGCATTTTAACCTGTTGAATAAACTAAATCCTGCAGGTAATTTGAACAGTTTTGAAAAGACAAATTTCAAAGTCCATTGCTCATGAATGGATCAGTAGACCCTGTGGTTACACAGAATTGCCCCCCCCCCCATGTAACACTCGATCTACAGGAGATGAAGTGACTCAGCATCTCAAGCGTTGTGAAAATTTTCACAGTGGAAGATAGTTGGAAAGCCTGAATTTCGAACCAATGACTTCTGGATTCGAAAGAGGTAAACGAACTGCAGACATTTTTTGATTAATAATAACGATGGCTAATGCTACTGCTGTGCTGCGATATGTGTATCAGACTCGAAGTCGAAGGTAGCTTAAGGTAATGAAGATGTAATGTAATCACTTGTTAAACATTAGGTATGCAGCCAGTTAGCGCCTTAACCCTTTCACAGATATAGAAGGAGGATTTTATTTCATTATTATTTGAGGTGATTCGTTTTGTTGATACGTGATTACTGTTCTAGTTTTGAGGTTAAATGAGTTGATTTACGACATAATTGATGATTATTCGACAGGTTAAAATCATCACTGATTAATTGCATTTAGGAAAACAAAACACGCGTATAGTTCAGCGAAGAGGCAGAGGCTCTTTTCGGTGAATTCATTTCACTCTTTAGCTGTATAGTCGCACTTATATCCGATTTCTTTTTTCTTTTTGACGAAAGAGGGTAGTAACAAAAGTGATGAGTTGTCAATCCACAAGAAGAGTTGAACAACAATTGTATTAGAGTTAAGTAATAAGATGAATAATTTAATCAGGATTCATATAGAAATACAGTTAGCAGAATGTGGGATAGTGTTCTTGAACCTATTTTAGATAGGATCAACGTCGAACGACCAGTAAGTATATATATTACCTGGCTTCACAGTAACAGGTGGACTGATATATGCATATAGAAGTGGTCAGATGCGAGATCTTATCTTTAAGGCTTCTACAGACCAATAGGATGGCTGGAGGACATTACTCCTATCGTTACTGCGAAGAATATTCTCAGTGATGGTGAAATTCTCTTAAGGATATCGCAAGTTATGTCTCCTCATCCCCCCTTGAACTCCAGGTACATGAAATAAATGTTCTCTTTTGGAACAAGTATTATTGCGTTCTTCTGGGGATTTAGGTCGTGTTTATCTATAAAAGTTACGACTAACTTAATGAAACACCGCAAAACATAGGTACACATTTGAGGAAAATGACGTTTACACATACATCTTGGATATCCGAAACGATTATATGCTTGAATAATGCTTATGAACTTAGTGTATTTTAAATGAACAGAAGTTGAGGGAATGACTCCCTCTAGCTATTTTTCATTCCTTTTTATCGCGAGTGGAACATACGGCTTCATTCTTTTGGATTTTCATTGACGGTAGTGTCTCCTCTTTTACAGGTGGTGGGGTTGCTAGTCTTACTCTCAACCTTCTCTGTTCTCCTGGTTTACAATTAGGTGGCAAAATTAGTGAGGTTTAAGGAGTGCGTCTGTCGAACGGGAATCGAATCCAAGCCTCCCACGTGACTTACTCTAGTCAGTATTTTATATTTCTGTAGCTTTGCTTCATTTCTATTTAAGAGTTAAAGCTTTAACCATTCAAAAAGTTGAGAAAAACAAATTTCTCTTTTATTCGTATGAACAAGCAACCAATAGTATTTGACTTAGTATTTGACTGGCTTAAATGAAATAAAATGGTTAGAAATGGAGTTATGTATGATTGTGTAAACCAAGAGACATATGCTACGGTCGACCACATATAGAGTCTATTGAGAGGTTTTGAATCGCTGGTAGAAACTACTACAGACAGCAGTATATATATATATATATATATATATATATATATCTGTCTGTCTGGATTCAACATAGAACTTGGCACCGAAGTGCAGCAGTTCCAGTTGCCACGTTCCAAATAGCACACAAAGGTAGACAAGAAAATGAATGAAGAGAATCAATAGAGTTTGACAGGTATAAGAGCGAAACAGAATGGGTAATGGTAGAAAGGGATATCAAAGATTACAGAGACTGAATACATCTGCGCTGGCCATTGTGACTGTGTGACACAAGCCAACGGCAATTTTCACTTGTATTATTATTATTATTACTACCCTAGCTGTTATCATTATTATTGCTATTTCCATTTTATATGCTGCATGTTTTTGACACTACCTCTATTGTAAATGTGGAAATTTTTCTGTGTGATTAATTTTATTTATAATTTGAGGAAATTAGATGCAATATTGTGATTAATGCTGAAAATTCCAATCTGTATCACAAGTACTGTTTTTGGAATAAAGTAAATCATTATTATTATTATTATTATTGACAACGATTCTGAGCCATATCACCTATTGTCTCCAGCCATTGATTCCTAGAGTCGCGAGGGCCCCAACCCGGGAGTCTGCATCTCCCTACCTGACTCAGTTTAACTGTCAAGGATTTATTTCATGGATTGATGCCATGTTTTTGTTTGGCCACCACTGGCTCTTTTCCAACCTTCACCTATATCAGCTAGTAATGCCCGTCGAGCGGGGGAGGCAATGGTTAGGCATGCGCAGCCCGTGACCTAGCCATCTCAATCTATGTAACTTTATAGCCTTGTCGATTGTGATTTTCCCTCTTCGCCCAACACTCTACACCTAACATCAACATTACTTACCTTATTAAACCACCTAACGTGAGAAAGAGATCGTAGACATCTATGACTTCAGCGATTCAGGGATTGACTTGCTACCGGGGAATAATCTCGTTGACTTGGAATATGCAGACGATATAGTCCTTCTAGGCGAAGACGCTGACAAAATGCAGAGTCTTCTAAACACCTTGAACAGCAATCTACGAATGTTTGGCATGCGATTCGCTCCCGCCAAATGCAAGATGATGTTACAGGACTGGACTACATCGACGCCTAGTTTAAAAATAGGAAGTGAGGTGGTAGAGTACGTTGACCGCTTCACTTATTTGGGAAGTACCATCAGCCAGCGCCAACGGGTTGATCTCTGACGAAATCTCAGCACGAATACAAGGGGCCCGTTTCGCATTTGTTAGTTTACGTCGTCTCTGGCGTAGACGAGATGTTCGACTATCGACCAAAGGGCGGGTGTACTGCTCATCAGTCCGCTCCGTCCTCCTTTATGGTTGTGAGACCTGGCCACTGAGAGTGGAAGACATGAAAAGATTAGCTAGCTGTCTTTGATCATAGGTGCCTGCGTTCTATTTCCCGTGTAAAGTGGCATAATAAGGTGAGCAACATGGAGGTTAGGCGTAGAGTTCTAGGTAAACAGGGGAAATCAATCGACGAAGTCGTGAAGCTACAAAGACTGAGATGGTTAGGACATGTGTTACGTATGCCAAGTCATCGCCTCCCTCGACGAGCTATGTTAGTGGATATAGGGTCAGTCTGGAGAAAAGCTAGCGGTGGTCAAACAAAAACTTGGCATCAGTCAATGAAATCCACAACAGTTGGTCTTAGCCACGTAGGAAGGTGTAGACTTCCAGGCTGGGGTCCTCGGGACGGTAAAAATCTATGGTTGGAAACAATTGGTGACATGGCTCAAAACCGTTCTCAGTGGCTAGCGCAGATGCATCCACTCCCTGTGACTTATGATCTTCAATGAAACTGTTTTGTATTTCTTTATTACTCCTTTGTCTCACACCTCTGCTCACTGTTTCTATTATGCTTTTCTTGTACTTTCTTCTCTTGCTTCGTGTGCTACACGGAATGTGGCGACTTGAACTTCCGCACATTTGTGCAAAGTTCTATGTCGAAAACAGACAGACATGATCAAAAACAGTCAACCTTTTCATATCTTCAACTCGTATTGGCCATGTTTCAGAGCCGTAGAGAAGGATGAAGCGAACTGCTGAGTGGTACACACATCCCTTGGTTGATAGCCAGCCGGATGTCACGCCTACGCCAGAGCCAGAGACGGTGTAAGTCAGCGAAAGCAGCTCGGGCTTTTTGGATACGTGCTGAGATTTCGTCACCAGTTATTTCTACGCTTCTCTAGTAGAGCTGACTTTCATTTCAACATTTCAGCCATATTTTTCGAGGTTCGCTAGATAAAAAGAAGAATAAGTGTTCTAGTCAGTTTAGCGTCTTTTAGCTCATTGTTACAATTCAGTCTGACTACTGTGTCATAAGGTTGAATGTAGAGAGCTAGGTAACACGAAGGGAAGTCAGTTGATGAGATTGTAAAGTTATGTGTATTGAGATAGTTAGTTAGGACAGGTACTCCGCATGCCGGACCGCTGCCTGATACTATACTAAACCACGAAATCCTTAACACTTGGTATGAGCCACGTATGAAGGTGTAGACTGTTTGTCCGGGGTCCTCGGGATGCCAAGAAACAATGGTTAGAGACTGTTGGTCATATGGCTGGAAATCTTTTCAGTAGCTCAGATCCTCTAACCCTTTGTGATCAGTCAAATCCACTTAAACCTCCTGTTTTTCGATGCTACTGCTCTTTTTTCTACACATTTCTCCTCACAACAGTCATTTTAAATCTCTCCTATTTCTCTACCTTTGTGTACTACGTGGTGTGGCAACTTGAAGTGTTTCACTTCTGTGCAAAGTTCTATGTTGTAACTTAGTCAGTTATACTCTAATTTCTCAACTGTCCATAAACTGTATGTTTCAGTAACTCGATAGTTGGCGTTTTAGTTAAGGAATATTAATGAGATTTCGAGTTGTGTTTGGAATCGATTTTGTACATGATGAAACTTAAGTCACAAAATTGTCATCAGTAAGCTTTAGCATTACAGCCGATGTAAATGTATCCTTCACTGTAGGACCTTAAGATTACTTGTAAAGTGTAATTAGTAAGATATTGGTATTTGAAATAATGGATACCAATTTTTGAGCCCAATAAACTTCCTGGATTATACGCGTAATTTTGTGTTGTGTCGCAGCTGAGATGAAACACTTATTCCAGACTCTGCTACTACACGTTACCGGAATGCTAACTAAAAGTATGGTTGCGTCGTTAGAAGGCTAGAAGTGATTTGAGTAGGCCGTTAGACTGATTCTTGAAGTCTTCGCCTGTCGTTAGTAATCGCTTATGAAATTGTTAGCTTCTTGGTCAGAGATGCCGCCCCCCCCCCGCTAACTAGGCAGATGAAGTGAAAGGTTTAACATAGTGTTGCTAAAAAATCGATTGTGCACGCAAGTGTGTATAACTGCTGTCGAAGCTTTCATGACTATTTAAACATAAACCTAATGCTGTATGGATGCCAAAAGATGCACTACTCTAACGTGAAGGCTGAGATACTACCCGGACGCCTAGACTTAGGCAGGTTGTTGTCTTATGGATTACTTATCGAGCCTTTGATTTAACGGCAGCAGAGCAGCGCTAGAAGCAGCTGCATTCCTGTGGTTGTAGGTGATCGAAGTGGGTCTCTAAGTCATTCGACTTTCTCGGGTTCTGGAGCCCATGCCCACCACAGGTTTGGAGTCAGGGTTCCCCAACTCCCCTAGGTGGATCTCCGTGTCCACCAGCCCGTTGGTAAGCACTGGACATCCGCATCCCCTGTCTCACTTTTGTGAAATTAGGACAGGATAAGAACGCGTGACCCCATGATGAAAGCATTTGAAGAGGAAAACCGGAGTCTACCAACCTTCAGCTGTGCCAGGTCACTTATAGTGTGCGTGTTGTTTATTTATATTTATTCGTTTAGCTTATACCTGGAGATAAATATGCAAGAATTGATGTCAATTGTGTATTACCAGTGTGTAATAATTTCACGACAACATCAACAAAGCAAACGTCTGCCACATTGGCTTTTCGTATTCAACAGTATATGAACAGTGGAGATAGTGAATTAAGGTATGTATATGTATATTTTTAAAAAAGGAATTCTTATTAATTACTGCGATTTCGTTTAGATCATATCTACAGAAAAATTATCCTAAAATGAAAATTCCTATTTTCCAGTTTTGTGTTACTCAACAGACGTATAAGGTAAGTAGGTGGATAATATATTTGCTTATAATGTGTTCTGTGAATATCTGGTGTACGTGTTTTAATTAAACGAATTATATATATATATATATATATATATATATATTGCGAAGTGGTCAAGCTATGTCGTGAACTGGCAGAAGTTAGAATTCAAGAACCATTGGATCGGGTCCCAGTGGCTCAATGGTCTACGAGCTCGCCTTGTTACCAGAAGGTCCTGAGTTCGAACCCCGGTGGGTATGTACTGCTGAAGAATCCCAAACTGGGACGAAACAGCTGTCCAGTACTCCTAAGTGGTTTCCCAATGGTTCTCTAACTGATGTCAGCTCATGGTGAAATCCTCCATACAATCAAACAAAATCCCTACAAAACCAACACTTGAAAATATATATATATATATATAATTACTATCATTATTATTGTTTCCTTTAGTTCCTAGAGGAAAATAGGGCTTCAGACGCACGTCTCCATTGCGTTTGGTTCCCTCCCAAAGTTTTCACCCATCTCCACGTCTGCCCATATGCTTTCATCTCCTCCTCCGTGTCACCCTCGCACTGACGACCAACTAGTCTCTTCCCGTTCGGGTTCCACTCGAGTGATGGCCTAGCGTGTGATGTCACTTGATAGTTTTCTCAGAGTATGGCCAATCCACCTCCATTTCTCCCTGCTTATTTGTTGCACAATCGGTTCTTGGTTTGTTGGTTCGCTCCCTGAGAACCCTCCCTGTTGCTGTATTGTTAGTAGCTATGACTTCACATTGCAGTTGAAAATCCGGATCTTACTTTCCATACTGAGTGCTGTTGATCCCCACACAGACTTGAGAGTAGTGACAGCTTGCCTTGCTTTCACGATCCTCGCCTTAATATCCTCGTCAGTTCCGTCTGCCTGGAGTTGAAACGATGCTTCTCAGGTAGATAGGTAGGTAGGTGAAGGAGGTTGCTACTTTCAGATTTCTACTATTTATTCTGGTTATTGTCTGTTGTTGTTTTTGTTACTGTTGCTGTCGGCCAGGAATTTTCATCACCTCTATTTTCTCTATGTTCACCAGAAGGCGTATTTTTGATGCTTTTTCTGTCAACTTGTTGCTTTTCACTTGCATATCTTCCAGTTTGTGGGAGATCAGACATTTATCATCGGCGAAGTCCAGATCCTCCAAGTTTTTTGTGTGAGTCCATTTTATGCCTGTTTCCTCGTTTCCCGCTCTCTGTCCGTCGCATTATCCAGTCTACCGCATTCAAGAAAATCATTGGAGATAGTAGGCAGCCTTGTCTTACTCCCGTCTTCACTTCGGAGGATTCTGTGGGTTCCCCATTGTTGATTACTTGGATGCAGCGTTGTTGTACAACTGTTGGATGAGACATACAATTCTTGACGACACCCCGTAGTAGTGAAGTAGTTGTCAAATCACCTCTCGATCGATGCTATCTGAGGCCTTTTCAAAGTCAATGAAGTTGAGATAGAGAGCTGACTGCCATTCCAAGCTCTGTTCAATGATGATCCGCAGTGTTACGATTTGATCGATATATATATATATATATAGTTACTCTTGGTGCGTCGTCAGTGATTCAGGGGTCCAGCGTAACACCAGACCTAGTGGGCCTAGCTGGGCACGTAGTTGAGTCCAGACACCAGAAGGATACAGAATATACTATTGCAAATATGGATGGGATTCAGACTTAGAGGCGTTCAGTCTTAATCCCTCAGGTGATGGCTTCGCACAATCGGCCTTTCAACCAAGCACATATACTAATTGTCTGAACCTGAAGTCCCTGTCATACTAAACAGGATTACCATAGTAACGGCTCGATTGTACTTCACTAATTAGTATACTCATTAATAGGGTGAAACTAACCTGTGTCTCGACGGTTTAAACCCAGTTCGTGTTCCGTATTAGTGGGTTAACGATGCAGCGCTTGATGAATTGTACTTCACAGTGATAGGAAGAGCTTCTCTTAGCCAGTTGTAACCCCAGCAAAGAGGTCAGTTTGGGTGTGAAGGCCAGCAACCTCACCGTGTAAAAAGAAACACTACCGCTACTGGAACCTTCAAGATTCAAGCGTGAAACTATTCTATATTCCACTCAGAACGCAGAGGATTGAGACAATATACCTATTCGTTAGCAGTGCTTTCTATTATAGTCATTAAATATAGATAGGCGAACCCCTTAGCAGTAAACTGCCTATTGTTCCAACTCCAGTTTCTCATTCTACACAATAGGTTTTCAAGTATTGGTTTTGTAGGGATTTTGTTTGATTGTATGGAGGATTTCACCATGAGCTGAGATCAGTTAGAGAACCATTGGGAAACCACTTAGGAGTACTGGACAGCTGTTTCGTCCTAGTTTGGGACTCTTCACAGTACATACCCACCAGGGTTCGAACTCAGGACCTTCTGGTTACAAGGCTAGCGAGCTCGTAGACCATTGAGCCACTGCGACCTGATATAATAGGTTTTAGTGTCTGTTAAATCATAACAAGTTGATAGGATGGACTATTGTCAGGCTCTTGCTTATCAATGAGTTAGTTAGTCATTATTATTGAAGATTGTTCAAAGTGGATTAAAACTGGCGGACAGTTTCAATCTGAAATAAATTGTGCTGCATATCTGAGAAGTATTGATTTTGGCAATAGTAGTAGGGTGGTGAGAGAGCTGTCTGCTAGCCAAAATTAGTAGACGCCAATTTACGTCAATGTTTACGTCCCAAATCTTGATCATGAGAAAAAAAAACAAGAACAAGGCCTAACACCTTGAGAAATTCAATCAACCAATTACAGCAGACTTTGCGTGGGCGGATACGATTAGCAGAAATATCAACGGACTGTCTAAGAAATGACAGAATAACCTTTAGCAGGAAAACAGCCAATCAGAAGACTCCACCTATTTGCTAACAATAACGAGTAATAATGTAGATAAAAATCTATAAATATCTGTTGATTTTTTCAATAAACGATCAGTTGGCTGACCCTTGTCTTCTAACGTTACAGTAGTAGTTGTAGTAGTGTGGCGTGCCATGCAGATTGATGGGAAGCGACCGAAACTTAAATCAATCAGTGGCTTTAGCAGAGTTAGAAGTGTTTACCCCTTAAATTTGGATTTAATTGTCTACATTGTGGACATGGAATAACCTCATTGGACCACTCCTTTAACCTTGAGGCGATTACCAACCAATCAGAACAATTTATTCTCCTCTGACCTAGCCGTCACAGTAGTTGTAGTAATTTTTCGCTATGTTATACGAAACCGTTTTTTGAAAAGTTAGTGGAGGTTTTCTTCTAGGTGTATTACTTTGTGAAATGAAATTGCCAAATAAAGTGAGAAACTCTGATGGATTATTCTCTAACAGTGTATGCGTGGAGTTATCATTAATGGGAATGCTTTTCCGCCTACCTCTAATAATGTTTCTGCGTGGAGAACGAACAGCTTTCTTCAGCTTATCGACAACCTATCAGTGTGAAAATCTACTGCACTTAGTACGAGTAACAAGATCTGGATTTCCAACAGTTATGTCAAGTTAGTCAGTGCTTCTATATGCTTCGTAGATTTGCCACACGTTAGTCACGAAAACCATTTCCAGTAGGCTACTGTTAACTTTGAAGTTTTTGCAACGATTGGATTCTTTTTTTCGGAGTAGGGTTGCTAACCCCACTGCCGACCTTCCTTCTTTTCCTGGGCTTAGAACCCACTAAAAACCAATAAACTAGGCGAGGTTAATGTCAAGTTAGAACATAATATCAGATAACCAGAATTCTATTCGGAAAGAGTTCAACACTGATGAAACCAATGAAAGACGGTCAAGGGAACCTGGTTACTAAAGAGGGGAAACAAAGAATACAATAGGTTGATCACTTCAAAGAACTCCTTAACCGATTGTCGTCACCTGCATCTCGTCCAGAAATACCACCAATAGCGCACATAGATACGAATTCTCCAACGAAAGCATAAGTCCTAGATGCAATCAAACTATTTAATTCATGGATAATCCCCATCCAGGTATTAATGAAAACAAAACACGTAGTTCAGCGAAGAGTCCCTTTTCAGCGGCGAATTCATTTTCTTAGCTGAACAATCCCAAATATATGTGTTGTTTTGTATGTAGGTGTACATTAAGTTTGTCAAACAAAATTACAATTGGTTTTGGTTATTTTAACTAAACAGGTGAAGATTGGTAATTGGAGTTACGTAATACGAAATAAGTCAAGAAAATTAGGTGTTAATGAAATTAGGGTAGTAACAAATGGTGGTGACTTGTCACAAACAGTTGTTTCGTCTTCTTTGTATCGCTGAAGCTCTGGCCATTCACATAGAAAAACCGGAACTGTGCATAAAAAAGAGGATTACTCAACCGCTTCTACTGTCATGGTAACGATTTTTATGATTTTAATGAATCAATTTTGTTTGTTTGCCTGTTCTTTAATCGCCTATAGTTCTTGTATTCATTTAGAACTCTTACGTAATTTCGTATTATCTACTTTGTTTCTATGTGCATCTTCAGTAAAACTCAATCATCAAACTATTCATATTATTATTACATAACTTCCCTTTAACAACTGTTTGTGACAAATCACCACCATTTGTTACTACCCTAATTTCATTAACACCTAATTTTCTTGACTTATTTCGTATTACGTAACTCCAATTACCAATCTTCACCTGTTTAGTTAAAATAACCAAAACCAATTGTAATTTTGTTTGACAAACTTAATGTACACCTACATACAAAACAACACATATATTTGGGATTGTTCAGCTAAGAAAATGAATTCGCCGCTGAAAAGAGACTCTTCGGTGATCTACGTGTTTTGTTTTTGGACTATTGAAAGCCGGAGAGGCAGTAAGATCGGAAAGAATTCCTCGTGAAGCAGTGAAAACCACGCCACTATTGCAAAAAGTCTCGAAGGAAGAAACGATATCTGTGGACTAGGAAGAAAGACTACCTTGTCAAACTACCAAAAAAGGATGATTGGAACCTCTGCAAGAACTAACGCAGAATCATGCTCTTTTCCACGCCAAGTAAAACAAAAAGTCAAGTCATCCTGGAGAGAATAAAAGACGCACTGGATGCAGAACTCCGCCACCCAACGGAACAAGCTGGCTGGATTCAGAAAAGGCGAATCATGTGCTGATCAAATTGCAACTCTATGCATCGTCATCTAACGGAGCATAGAATGGCAGTCAAACTGTGACTCTCAAAAGGCCTTCAACAGCGTTGACTGTGAAGTAATTTGGAAACTACTTCAACACTACGGGGTGCCACAAATCTTTATCAACCTCATTCAACAGCTATATGACCATTCTGTGTATCAAGTAACTCATAATGGAAAACTCAGCGGTGCGTTTGAATTGAAGACGGGAGTAGGACAGGGCTGTTTACGAACACCGATGATATTCCTAATTTTCGTGAACTTGGTTATGCGAAAGACTGTGCATCGGGAGCGAGAAGACACTAATACTTTGTACCAATAAGAAGACTCTGCATGATCTGGAATTCTCAGGCTATCTATGTCTCATACCACACAGACTCGAAGAGCTACGGGAAAAAACTGACAAATTGTCAGAAGACACTAGCCATTAGAGAGAAGTACCAGGGAATAATCTCGTTGACTTAGAATATGCAGACGATATAGTCCTTCTAGGCAAGGACGCTGACAAAATGCAGAGTCTTCTGAACACCTTAATCTGCAATCTACGAATGTTTGGCATGCGATTAGCTCCCGCCAAATGCAAGATGATGTTACAGGACTGGACTGCACTGACTCACTCCTAGTTTAGAAATAGGGAGTGAAATGGTAGAGCACTCTGACCGTTTCACTTATCTGGGAAGTATTTAAGAAGTACCATCAACCCCAACGGGTTGATCTCTGATGAAATCTCAGCACGGATACAGAGGGCTAGTTTCGCATGTGTCAGTTTACGCTGTCCCTGGCGTAGACAGGATATCCGACTAGCTATCGACCAAAAGGCGTGTGCTGCTCAGCATTCTGTTCCATCCTCCTTTATGGCTGTGAGACCTGGCCATTGAGAGTGGAAGACATGAAAAGGTTAGCTAGTTGTCTTTGATCATAGGTGCCTGCGCTCTATCTTCCGTGTTAAGTTGTATAATAGGGTGAGCAATGTTGAGGTTAGGCCATCAGTCGATTGAGTGATAGGTAAGGAGGGGAAATCAATCGATGAGGCTCTGAAATTACATCGACTGAGATGGTTAGGACACGTGTTACATATGCCTAATCATCGCCTTCCTCGACGGGTAATGTTGGCTGACATAGGGTCAGGCTGGAAAACAGCTGGCGGCGGTCAAACCAAAATATGGCACCAGTCAATGAAATCTACAACAGTTAGTTTAAGCTAGTCACGTAGGGAGGTGTAGACTTCCTGGTTGGGGTCCTCGGGACGGTAAAAACCAATGGTTGGAAACAATTGATGACATGGCTCAAAATCGTTCTGAATGGCGCAAATGCATCCACTCCTTGTGACTTATAATACCGAATGAAAGTATATTGTTCTTGGTTATTACTATTCCTTTTGTCTTATATCCCTGTCTACTATCTCTATTTTGCATTTATTGTCTTGCTTTGTGTGCTACATGGAGAAAGTGTGGCAACTCAAACTGCCGCACATATGTGCAAAGTTCTGTGTCGAAAACAGGCAGAAGTAGAGAGAAGACAGGACTCCAAGTGAACGAAGAGAGGATGGAGGTGATGAAGAGAACCAACCAGCGACAACAAAAGCTAATCAATGTCAACGGAGGAAATTTGAATGAGGTTACTCCCTTCACTTATTTAGCTGGGCAGCGTTGTTCCAACTACGGGTGGTAGAACAGATAAGGATGTCAAAACTACGGTCAGAAAGGCAGGACAGACCTTCACTCATCTGTAGTCAGTGTGGATGTCTGTTGCAATCAGCATAAAGAAGAAAATTCGGATTTTCAACGGCAATGCCAAGTCAGTCAGTTCTCCTATATGGTTCAGGAATTCAGAATCCAACGGAATAATAATAATAATAATGATAGTTGACAAATCCTGCAGTTGGTATTTATTTAACACTTGTTACTTAGTGAGGAGTTTTAATTATTATTTCTCTTTCTATTCTGTTGGATACAGGTAGACGTATCCACCAATCACCAGAATGGCATACAATCGTCGACTGATTCATGTGGTCTTTCAACTTCACTGAAACCTAATAATATCTATGGTTTAGAACGGGATAAACTCTTAAAAACAATTAATTCAAGATTAAAAGTTTTACGAAAGAAATCACATCCATCAGAAGCAAGAAATTTGGTAAGTTATTTTTATTATTTCGTCATATTTGATAAGCGATATTTTTGTTCGAGAAAAATGTCTCTTACTATTGGGAGGCGGGGGGGGGGGAGTGTGCGTTAAAATTGTGATTGTTGTGTGACTAGAATATTTCTTTAGTCAGCGAATGTTGAAGTATAATCTTAGCCGAAGTCAAGGTCTTTCATAAGTTAACTTGTGAAAGGTTAGTTGACCGTCAAGAATCGATCACACACAGAAATTGCTATGAAATCTCATTCCAAATCAAATAATGACTGTCTTTTTGAACTTGGAGACGATGCTTACAGTGTATTGAGTGCTGTCTGCTAACCAAAATCGGTAGACAGCAATTTACGTCAATGTTTACTTCCCATATCTCGGTCATGAGAAAGAAACAAGAACAAAGACTAACTCAACAATCAATCACAGTAGACTTAGCCTGGGTGGATACGATTCGCAGATGTATGGTCTGACCTTCAAAGAAACGGCCGCAAAGGGATGAGAGAATAGCTTCCAGCGAGAAAACAACCAATCAGAAGACGCTGTTTCTCTGCCAATAATAATGTACATAAAAATCCATAAATATTTGTTGATTTTCTCAATAAACTTTTTCTCAATACTAACGTTGCATTACTACTTTTATAACAATCGTCTTCTTCAAATTGCACATTTCTGCTCTTCGGACGTGTTTGATTGGTCGATAGGCATTTGTCAAGATCTTTATTAGGTTGTTTCGTTTTGGGTCGCTATAGAGTGTAGAGTTGCCTTACTTTTTTTTCTCTTTTGTCTTCCTCTGTGGAACTGCTGCACTTCTACACAAAAAGTCTCTGTGGAAGACAGTCAGTTAATCAGTCATTGCCCATTTCATTCTTTTACAATTTTTTGTTGTTGTTTTTCAGGTATCTGAAGATTTTGGTGATGGGGATGACAATGAACTGGATAGAAAAAGTATCTCACTTGATCATAATGGTCAACGTGATGAAAATTCTACAATTGCATGGGCTAAATTTTGGAAAGAAAGACAAGATTGGCGATCAATAGCTAGACAAGAAAGACGGCGGGTTAATCAAAGTATTGGTTTAGATTATCTAACACATATGAACACAATAAAAAAAAAATAAATGAATAAAAAGGAAAGAACAGAAAGGTTATTATTGTTAGTTTGTACATAGTAAATAATTAATTGTACAATAAAATCATTCAGCCTTATTTTACAATGATGTTAGTTTTCAAATAGTTGGTTTCTTTTGCAGGGATTAGATTGATTTCAGGTGTGTTTGATCACGAAATGACTTCAGTTAGAGAAGCATTGGAAGCCATCAGGGAGTACTGGACACTGACTGACTGAGTGACTGGTTTCAGCGTAGAACTTTGCACAGATATACAGCAGATCGAGTTCCCACACTCCCTCTGTGTACCACACAAAGCAAGAGCAACGAGTAAAAAGAGATTTAAGAGTGTGTGAGAGAGAGAGAGAGGAACAGTAGACAGAAATGTGAGGCAAAAAGAATTGATACATGGAAGAACAACGGGATTCTATTGGATATTATAAATCAAAAAGAGTGAATGAATCTGCGCCAGCCATTGACGACGAGGTTTTTGAGCCAAATGACCAGTTGTCTCCAGCCTTCATTGGTTTATACTGTCCCGAGGACCCCAACCAGTCAGGAAGTCTACATCTCCCTACGTGTCTGGCTTAAACTAACTGTTGTTGATTTCATTGACTGATGAAGCCATGTTTTGGTTTGACCACCACTAGCTTTCTCTTTTCCAACCTGATCCATCCCATGTCAGCTAACATCGCCAGTTTTCGAGGAAGGCGATCGATGACTAGGTATGCCTACGTCACACATGTCCTAACCATCTCAATCGGTGTAACTTCACAACCTCGTCATCGATTGGTTTCCCCTCCTTACCTAACACTAGACTGATGCCCAACCTCATTATCACTGGACAATACTGTTTCGCCTTATGTTTTGGACTCTTCAGCGGCACGGACTCATGACCGATCTCACCAGGAATCAAGGCAGTTTCGCTGATCACCATTCAGCCACTGGGACGGAATCCAATGACCCATGAATTCTAAATTCTGCTAATTTTCGATATTGTGGTGCTATCCCGCCATGTCAGAGTATTTATCCTAACAGCCAACTTGATGGACCTGTTGGTGAGAAGTTATGACTAGTGGGGTACACTAAGTTGTTTTGTGGGGATTACGATTCAGTAAGGAGGTAGATTTCATCTCGAAAAGACATCAGTTGGAGAACCATTGAAGTCAAGCAGCACCGAATACACTTGTTGCCTTCATTATCTAAATTACTCAGTGATGTGCATACATTGCTCCTAAAGAGATAATTGTACCTGAGATTTCCCGGGTCAGAAGCACTATACTATTCAATCGTTGCTTTGTGATACTGTGGTGAGAGCTGTCTGCAAGCCAAAATTGTAGACGACAATATACGTCAATGTTTACGTCCCGTATCGGGGTCATGAGAAAAAACAGCAGGCAACAAAGCTTAACCTTGAGGAAATCAGCAACCAATCACAGCAGACTTAACGTGTACAAATACGATTCGCAGATATATGGCTTAACTTTCTCGTAAATGGCCACAAAAAGACAACAGAATAACCATCAGAAAGGAAACAACCAATCAGAAGAGGTTGCTTCCCACTAGCAATAACGCTGATTATAATGCACATAAAAATATATAAATACCTCTTGATTTTCTCAATAAACGATCTGTTGTCCTCTGTCTTGATACTAGATACCTCGCCAGATACTAGCTTGCTAGGCTACTAGCTTACTAGTTTTCTCGCCGGTCCCAAGCCCGGGTAAAGAGGGAGGGTTGGGGCGTGGTGCTAGCAACTCCACCCCTGTAAAACAACCAAATCGCTACAGAAACTTCAACGAATAAATATATTAAAAATTCTAAAAACATAAGCAATAGCCTTACTTTTCGCTGGAATCGGGGAAGTGAAATGACGCAGGCTGGTGAAAGCCTTCGGGAAGCCAGTCAGCCGATGTGCCTTCTTTCGATGAAAGCAAAAGTAAGGATGGGTACCTGGAATGTTCGTACAATGTACGAAACTGGAAAGGCTGCCCAGATAGCCGCTGAAATGAGAAGGTACAGAATAGAAGTGTTGGGAATCTGCGAAAGCAGATGGAACGGAACTGGAAGGTGCCAACTACCTACTGGAGAGACAGTAATCTATTCCGGCCACCTAGAGGACAACCATGAGCACACCGAGGGAGTGGCCATCATGATGTCACCAACAGCAACCAAAGCTCTCATGCAGTGGGAACCAATCTCCTCCAGGATAATGACAGCCAGGTTCAACTCAAAAGGAAGGAAAGTTACAGTCATTCAATGCTATGCGCCTACAAACGTCTCAGAACAAGAGAAGAAGGAGGCGTTCTACAGACAACTACAAGCAATAATGGACAACGTCCCAAATGGCGATATCAAAATCCTGATGGGCGACATGAATGCGAAGCTGGGAGGAGACAACACAGGAAGAGAACTCACCATGGGTCGTGAGGCCCTCGGCGAAATGAACGACAATGGTGAACTCTTCTTAGACTTCTGCGCCTTCAATGATTTGGTGATTGGTGGTAGTGTGTTCAAACACAAGGATATACACAAGACGACATGGATTTCACCAGATGGAAACACCAAGAACCAAATAGACTTCATCTCAATTTCAAGAAAGTGGAGACGGAGCCTACTGGACACAAGGTCAAGGAGAGGAGCAGATGTGGGTTCAGACCACTATCTAGTAGAAGGGACTTTCAAGGTGAAACTAAAAGCCTCGAGGATAGCTGGGGATAGGCCACAATGCAAGTTCAACACTCAGAAACTGAAGGACACAACCACAAAAGACACTTTCACTGCAACTGTCAGAGCAAAGCAGGAAACACTACGCGACATCACTGAAGAATCATGCGTGGAAGAACATTGGAAGTCTCTGAAGGCGATTCTCAACGAAACGTGTTCAACGGTTCTAGGAAGAAAGAAGAGACAAGACAAGGAATGGCTCTCAACGGACACTTGGAAATTAATAGAAGAGAGGAGAATGGTGAAAGAGAAAATGATTCAATGCAAGGACGGACAGGAGAAGGAGACGATGAGCTCAACTTACAAAGCACTGGACAAAGAAGTGAAGAAGAGTGCTAGGAAGGACAAAAGACGATTCTACGACAACCTGGCCACTGAAGCTGAGAAGGCAGCAGGCAAAAGGGACCTGAGGACACTATATCAGATAACCAAATCTCTATCCGGGAAGAGATCAACACAAGCGAAACCTATAAAAGACAGCCAAGGGAACCCAATTACCAAGGAAGAAAAACAGATTAAACAATGGGCGGATCACTTCAAAGGACTCTTGAACCGACCATCACCTGCAACCCGTCCAGAAATACCAACAACAGCGCGCACACAACTGCAAGTTGACACCAATCCTCCAACGAGAGCTGAAGTCTTGAACGCAATCAAGCTTCTGAAAGCTGGAAAAGCAGCCGGACCAGATGGAATACCCCCTGAAGCACTGAAAGCGGACCCAGAGACTACAGCAGACATGCTGACTCCATTATTGCAAAAGGTCTGGAAGGAGGGAAAGGTGCCTACTGACTGGAGGAAAGGTTACCTCGTGAAACTACCAAAGAAGGGCGACTTACGCCTCACTCTGCAAGAACTGGCGAGGAATCATGCTCCTATCGACGCCAAGTAAAATCCTGAGTCGCATCATCCTGGAGAGATTAAAGGACGCACTGGAGACAGAACTCCGACCAGAACAAGCTGGATTCAGGAAAGGCAAATCATGTACTGACCAAATTGCAACTCTACGCATCATCATCGAACAAAGCATGGAATGGCAATCAAACCTCTACCTCAACTTTATAGACTTTGAGAAGGCCTTCGACAGCGTTGACCGTGAAGTAATTTGGAAATTACTCGAGTACTATGGCGTACCCCAAATATTCATCAACCTTATTCAACAGCTGTACGACAACGGCACATGTCAAGTGATCCACAACGGAAAACTCAGCGAGGCGTTTGGAGTAAACACAGGAGTCAGACAAGGGTGCTTACTAT
This sequence comes from Trichobilharzia regenti, assembly GCA_944472135.2. Taxonomy (NCBI): domain Eukaryota; kingdom Metazoa; phylum Platyhelminthes; class Trematoda; order Strigeidida; family Schistosomatidae; genus Trichobilharzia; species Trichobilharzia regenti. The sequence continues at coordinate 44,469,110 of OX235267.1, forward strand.
CACCAATGATATTCCTAATTGTGGTGGACTGGATTATGCGTCAGACAGTGGGAAACGAGAAGACAGGAATATCCTGGACCGACGTGAAGAACCTAGAAGACCTGGATTTCGCGCGTGGATGATTTATGTTTGATGTCACACACAATCGAAGACTTACAAGCGAAAACCGACAAACTGGTCGAAGAAGCAGCCGGCGAAGACAGGACTCCAGGTAAACATAGACAAGACGGAGGTTATGAAAATAACCAACCAACAACAGCATCCAACGTCAATCACCATCAACGGGAGGGATTTGAAAGAGGTTACTTCATTCACTTATCTAGGGAGCATTGTCTCAACTACAGGCAGGGAACGGACGAGGATGTCAAATCGAGAATCGGGAAGGCGAGAAACACATTCATCAACCTGAAATCAATCTGGAAATCTTCGTCACTCAGCATCACCAACAAAATTCGGATTTTCAATACAAACGTCAAGTCAGTCAGTTCTTCTATACGGATCAGAAACTTGGCGGGGGTCACAAAGAATATTTCCAACAGCCTGTTGCAGACCTTTATCAACAACTGTCTTCGCTCTATACTGAAGATCAGATGGCCGGGCCGGAAAGAATCACCAACAAGGAATTATGGGAACAAACAATGCAAGAACCAATCGCCCAACAAATATGCAGGAGAAAGTGGAGATGGATCGGACACTCGCTGAGGAGACCGCTGGGTGACATCGCGCGTCAAGCCCTCGAGTGGAACCCGAAAGGGAAGCGGCGTGTGGGACGTTCAAGGGTGACATGGAGGAGATCGTGTGAAGAGGAGTTGAAAGAGAATGGACTAACATGGATGCAGGTGAAAAGTACAGTAGAAGACAGAATCAAATGGAGACGTGCAATTGAAGCCCTATGTTCCACTAGGAACCCAAGGGAGCAATAATAATAAAATAATGTCTTCTGTCTTTACAATAACATATTCATCATAGTTTTTACTAACTTCTGAATAAGTATCTGTATATCCAACCTCATCAATTGTTGTCAAATATGATGAGAACTTTGGGAAATACATCTTGAAAATTTGTCATTCAGTGAGTAGGAGGGACTACACAGTTACATATAATGTGGTGAATGGATTGATTGCCGTTTTTACCAGGAAATTGTTTCATAAAGATCGATCATGTGAGTCAGTCAGATACAAATTCATAGTAGAGTAGAGTTTACTGACAGTTTGGAAATACACTGCGATTAACATTCAAAGACAGTCTACTCTTCAAATTGTACTTAGTTGTCCTACACATTGAACGGAGACATCTGGAGGGTTTTCTGACTTTAATGAAAGACCAGCCAAGAACCCCTATTACCCCTCCCCCCCCAACGTATGTATATACAGAAGGAAATGGCGATAAGTTGGATTTACACACTGTGGATATCTTCAGGTGACATTAACCACCAGACACCTAAGTGGGAATTAACCAGTTAGGCATAGATCCGAGAGTCCCATGGAGGAAGAGATTTTATAGAGCTAGGTGAAATTGACGACCAAGAATCGAGTACAATAGCGATGGACTCCTGAAGCCTTATGTTCCACTTGGAACTCAAGCGAGGAATAATATTTTTTATTTATTTATTTTTGATTTACAGCTTGATTCCACACTGTATTTTCGGTACAAGTATGGAATTAATAATAATAATAAGGATATCTAAAGTTTACACTTATTAGAAGTTCAAGACTGGTGTTGATCTTTTCTAACTAACTGGTGTGTGTGATCTGGTCAGCAAGATGTGTCCCTACCCTTGAAACAGGAAAGTGTGACATTAGTAATAGCTCTTTTTATTGTTCCTTTGCGTTTCCAGTGGAACATAACGCTTCCAGACTCAGCTCTGAAGTTTCCGTAGCAGTGATGTTTCTTACGGAGTGAGGTTTCCAGCCTCATGTCCCCCTCCCCTCTTTGTTGGGATTATAACCGGCTAAGGTAGGTAAAGGTGCGCGCTGGATGAGACTCGAACCCTGGACTACGTGCATAGTCGGCCAGCACTCTACCACTGAACGTAGTAATAGCTTAGTGTTTCGAAATTTACTAAAGATATCCGAATATAACATAATTTGTGATTGTTTTGACAAATATGAATTTTGGTAATTTACTGAAACGAGTCTTTTAAAAATACGAGTGCCTAGTTTATTAACTAACTTCCCATTAGGAAAACTAATATCGTAGCATTTAGGAAACAATAGGAGAAGTTAGTTCGATAGCGTTAACAGCGAAGTAGTTTGGAAACTACCTCAACACTGTAGAGTAGCACAAATCTTAATCCGCCTTATTCAACAGCTGGTTATATGACAATGACACATGTGGATTAATCTACAACGAAAATCTCAGCAGAGCCTAGTGTCACATAAACTCGAAGACTTACAGGTGAGAACTAACAAGTTGACAGAAGAGGCTGGCAGAAAAGACAGGACTTCAGATGAATGTAGAGAAAACAAAAGTGATAGTTATAATTAACCAACAACGACAAGCAGCAACCACTATCAACGGAGGAAATTTGAAAAAGAGGTTACTTGCTTCAATTACTGTGACAACATCGTCCCAACTACAGATGGCGACAAGGATGAGGACATCAAAGATAGTCAGAATTTGAAAGGCAATACAGACCTACATCACTCTGAAATCAGTTTGGAAATCTGCTGACCTCGGCATAAAGAACGAAATTCAGATTTTCAACACCAGTGTTAAGATAGTCACCTCTCCTATATATATACAGGTCTTGGCACACTCAACGCCAGAAGCACTTCTAACAGTCTGCTACAGTCTTTTATCAGTAGCTGCCCCCCTGCTTTTTTTTCTATTCCATTACGTTCCAAGTGGAAGATAGAGCTTCAGGATAGAGTTTTGAAGTTTCGGTAGCAGTGGTATTTATTTTTACGGGATGGTGTTGCTAGCCTCATGCCCAACCTGACATCTTTACCAGTCTTATTACTGGCTTATCGAGGTAAAGGGGTATGTCAGCCGGGGATCGAACCCCGGACCATCTGCGTGGTTGGCGAGGCGCTATCCCCTTCGCCGGCTCCAAACTGAAGATCAGATGGCCGGTTGCAAAGAGTTAGCAATGAGAAACTCTGGGGAAGAACCTATTGATCAACAAATAAACCGAAGAAAATGGAGGCGGATAGGGCACACACGAAGAAGACCATCGGGTGACATCTAGCACTAGCACATTCATTCCCAGAGTGGGAAACAACAAGTAAGGCGTTACTTCGAAGGTGACGTGGAGGAGATGAAAGCTTATTATCAATCGTCGGGCTGACTAACTAATGAGGGCAGCAGTGAACAGGGTGTAATGGAGATGTGCTGTTGAGGACCTCTTATGTCCCACCTGGAACCAAAGAAAATAATAATGACAATAGGAGTTAGGGAATTTTCACAGGCAAACTGTGTTTATTGAAATGCAATCGTTCCAAATTATTGCCTAATTACTCAACAGTAAGTGTTGCACTGTCTGTCTGTCTGTTTTCGACATAGAACTTTGCACAAATGTGCACCAGTTCAAGTCGCCACATTCCGTGTAGCACGCGAAGCGAGAGAATAAAGTACAAGAAAAGCATAATAGAAACAGTGAGCAGAGGTGTGAGACAAAGGAGTAATAAAGAAAAACAAAACAGTTTCGTTGGAGATCATAAGTCACAAGGAGTGAATGCATCTGCGCTAGCCACTGAGAACGATTTTGAGCCATGTCACCAATTGTTTCCAACCATAGATTTTTACCGTCCCGAGGACCCCAGCCTGGAAGTCTACACCTTTCTACGTGGCTTAGACCAACTGTTGTGGATTTCATTGACTGATGCCAAGTTTTGGTTTGACCGCCGCTAGCTTTTTTCCAGCCTGACCCTATATCCGCTAACATAGCTCGTCGAGGGAGGCGATGGCTTGGCATACGTAACACATGTCCTAACCATCTCAGTCTTTGTAACTTCACGACTTCGTCGATTGATTTCCCCTGTTTACCTAGAACTCGACGCCTAACCTCCATGTTGCTCACCTTATTATGCCACTTTACACGGGAAATAGAACGCAGGCACCTATGATCAAAGACAGCTAGCTAATCTTTTCATGTCTTCCACTCTCAGTGGCCAGGTCTCACAACCGTAAAGGAGGACGGAGCGGACTGATGAGCAGTACACTCGCCCTTTGGTCGATAGTCGAACATCTCGTCTACGCCAGAGTCGGCGTAAACTAACAAATGCGAAACGAGCCCCTTGTATTCGGGCTGAGATTTCGTCAGAGATCAGCCCGTTGGGGCTGATGGTACTTCCCAAATAAGTGAAGCGGTCAACGTGCTCTACCACTTCACTTCCTATTTTTAAACTAGGCGTCGATGTAGTCCAGTCCTGTAACATCATCTTGCATTTGGCGGGAGCGAATCGCATGCCAAACATTCGTAGATTGCGGCTCAAGGTGTTCAGAAGACTCTGCATTTCGTCAGCGTCTTCGCCTAGAAGGACTATATCGTCTGCATATTCCAAGTCAACGAGATTATTCCCCGGTAGCAAGTCAATTCCTGAGTCGCTGAAGTCACTTAGGGCTAAGTCCATTAACACATCTATGATGAAGTTGAATCGCAAAGGGGATAATGGGCATCCTTGATGGACACCACTGTTGCACTAGATTCTCTTTGAGTTAAATATCTTTTTCAGATGAATAAATTAGTCTAGACATTGGATTTGTCAATATTTACGGAAGTGTTTGTAATAGCAGAAGGCAAGACACGGAAGCCAAGGGTATGTTTTTCTTCGACCGAACAGCTATTTATGTCTAACACAGATTATATTCCTTAACCAATCACTGAGCGTATGATTTTGGTTTACATTAAATGACATGAAATAGAATGTTCAAATAAATATACATGGCATTCTGTTGCTAATGCTGTATTGAACTGTGGAAATATGTGAGAATAATATTCCGTTGGAACACATATTGTCTGTATCACACCACCAAAAATGTATCCACCATGTTGCGTCAAATACACCAAATTCACTATTTGTACAATTCGAGGAGGTGGAATTTCACCGTAGAGTTTCTTTTGCAAACTGAAATTATTCAGATCATACTGTGGTATGTACTTCATACCGTAAATGATAATCAAGAAAGCAAGAATAAATGCCCAACGCGACATACTACTGATGAATTAATTAATATAAGTAGTTGGTTGCCGTTCAAATCAGCCTGTGGTGCTTGCTGGCTAAATCGGAGTGATCTAACCAAGCTTATCAGCCTTGGAATATTACCTCAAACTGGAAAAATATGCAACTTTGATATATATTGCATTACCATTTCCCCCAAGAAGAAGGTAGGTTAGAATTCAATTGGTTTGAATTGATTCCGACCTCCAAGCTGAGTCAAACTCCATACGCCTTCGAATGAAATTGACTCTAAACAAGCTAAACGACCGTTCCTTGTATAGATGATCATCTCGATCTGGATAACAAGCACTACTGATTGCTGCGAGTGATATTGAACCCTGGTGAGACCTATCTCTCAGCCAAAATTGTAGACAACAATTTACGTCAATGTCACATTCCGAATCGGGGTCATGAAAAAAAACAATAACAAAGCTTAAGCTTGAGAAATTCACCAACTAGTCACAGCAGACTTATCGTGTGTGCAAATATGATTCGCAGATATATGGATAATCTTGTAAGAAACGGTCACAAGCAGTACAGAATAACCTTCAGCAAGAAAACAACCAATCAGCGGACGTTGCTTGTCTGATAACAATACTGCGAATAGTAATGTACATAAAAATCTATAAATATTTGTTGATTTTCTCAATAAACGATCTGTTGCCTGACCCTTGTCTTCTGCCGTTACAGAACTACTTATATCAATCTATCAACTGTGTTGTATAGCATCTCATTCATTTACGTTTTTATGCAGCTTGGACTGTTATGGTGTGTGAGAACTTTTAACACAATCTGTAGGGTTTCTTTCTCTGCTTCCATTGCCTTCATAGTTATTCAGGATAGTTAGGGATATACTGTTGCTTGTTTTTGCATAGTACCAGAATTCTAGATTTTTGTGATGGCTGGTCACATGCAGGTATATGGGCTATCTGTTGTTCTTTATGAAGCCCCTGGTTTCTAATCAAACTTTATGTGTAAATATAGACACTATGAAACCAAGTGACTCTGTGGAGTGTGCTACTGATAAGATTTATCAGTAGTATATACATAAAAAATAAAATAAAAATCTTAGTCTTTAGTTCAATTTAAAAGGGTCCAGGGTCCGACCCCTGGTAAGGACGCACTTCCGAAGAGTCCCAAAGCAGGACGAAACAGCTGTCCAGTCCACCCTGGTTTCCAATGACCTCTCTCTGTAAATGATGTTAGTCCGTAAAGGAAATCTAACAACCGTAAAATTATAAAACTTGGATTCACGTTGTATACTAAACCAGTTTATTTCTCAAAGTAAAATGAGATATAGCACTAACTAAACTATTAGTGTGTTCAAAGATGAAAAAAGAAGCCACCCTGAAATCTACAGAAATTGAGCTCAAGTATATGACAATCATATTGCCACTTACTATACGAAATGAGAATTTCAAAAGTTTGATGTTTGTTTGGGACTACAGTAAAATAATTGTTTCGATTATATATATAAAAGATTATTTAAAGTTTTCTCTTCATACCGAGGGATTGAAATCACTTTTATTTCTGTTTTGTATACACACGCCTACACATTATTAAAAATTCCGAGCTTACCTTGTAACTGGAAGGTCCTGGGTTCGAACCCCACTGTGGTGGGTGGGTGCATACTGCCGATAATTCCCAAACTAGGATGAAACAGCTGTCTAGCAGTACTCCCTGGTTGGTTTTCAATGGTTCTCTAACTGATATCAGTCCATGATCAACTCGTAAAAATCAAATATTGCACTGCCGTCGATAGAAACAGGACACAACATCAACTTTGATAGGATTAAGGTTTTACGGAAAGGTTTTGGTTCGTATATTGAAAGACTGACCGCGGAAGCCTTATATATATGGGAGGATCCTAAAAGCTTGAACAGGTGTGATATTAGCTGATGAATGAATAAGATGGACATGTATCACTAATTTCCTATGCTTATTTTAGTTTTCCTGATTATATATATATATAGGTTCCTATGGAAAGGCTAACAAATGATGTACAATTGTTCTCCCATGCACACACACACACATTATTTTATATTGCATATCTTTATATTTCATAATCAGTTATCCATAACCATAAACTTAAGTTCAAGCATGAACATTGAAGTTTAATGCAAAAATATACACTGTTTACAGTGTTTGACAAAAGTGGACTAATAGTTCGTAAGTCTGGTGTTACATCTTGATCACAGTTCATACAGTTTTTATTTATTTTGTTTTGATATCTATTTCACGAATCACATGATTAAACAAGGAATTTAAAGTCAAAGTATGTCCTTTTATGTACACATACCCTTAAGTATTTTAATCTCGATTATTTCCTTGATAATGTTTCGACTTTTTCACTGAACGAAACGTTGGAATTATTTATTGAATTTCACTGATATTTATACAGATATAATTTTCACATACTTAATTCGACTTAGATTTTCCCGTCGATTAATTGAACTGAAGTGCTAGGTCTCAAGTCCACAAGTCGGCTGCTTGTGAAGATGCTTTGACGGTATCCAGTCATTTAACTTGAAGTCAATTGGTGGGGCTCGTCAACTGGATGTACCTACATTCCCTGGTGAGAGTGACACTGTTCCAACTGAGGTTCGAACCCAGTGCTCATAGTCTCAAACGCCAAACCGTTATCCACTAGACCATTTAGCCCACGAGGGCCAACTCTTGTGCGATGGGTTTTGTTGCGCAAGTGGTCTGGTGGATAACGCCTTGGACACTGGGTTCGAGCCTCAGTGGGAACACCATCACTCATTGGGGAATGCAGGTACACAAGTCCACTTTCCACTCGTCGCCCAAACTTTGTGCAACTATTCATACAAATAACATCACGTTCGTCTCCAGTGATTGTCAAAGTTACCGACAATATCAGCTGAGACTGGGCCTATCGATCCTAATAAAAATCAATCAACCAAGAAGCGGGAGCAAATTCAAAATAACTTCAATAAATAATGGACGGATGGGTTTAATTCCACGCAGGCATACCCTACTACTGAATCAGAATATAAGTAGTATACAAAATAAAACTAAAATTCATGCACATTAATAAGAAAAAGACATCACAGGCTATCCATACGGTTTTATTCTTGGCGAAAAAGAAAGAGGGCAAAAAATTCTTAAGTCTTAGAAAAGTATGAAAAAAAGTGAGAAACAAATATGTACGTACACAAGACAAATGAATCTTTATCTCTTAAGTATATAATAAATAAGAAGGCACTTGTTCACTTTACCTTATGTTAGGAATAATAAAAAATTAGGCAGATAAAGTGGATATATGGTGGTGAAATTCACTCAGCTAGGCATGATATGTATGTATTTATATGTGTGTGCATATATATAACCTTAGTTATATACAGTTTTTGTTGTCTTGATAGTTTAAAGATAAGTAATTTTATGTACAATGGTATTCGATTTGTTATTGATTCTATGAATTTAGGCATTTTCGCGTGTTACATTTCAACTTGTTCATGCTCTTATCTTTGTTTTTTCTTACGATATAAATCTGTAATCGATTTGGATGCAGCTCTTGCAGCTCGTTCAGACATATTTTTCTGTGTAGACATCCCCGTGGGATAAGACATTTGAGTGTATAATTGTTGTTCTTGTCCAAGCATTGATGATTGTGCTAACGTCGGTTGTGCCAATGATGCTGATGACGCTGATAATTGTACAAATTCAGAGGTTGCCAGTTGTCCTGTACTCATATTTCTATTTTGTAATTGTGTTTGGGATGCAGATAATGGGAAATCTGATGTGGTAATTAATTGTGGTTCATATTGTTGCATAGTTGTTGTTGTTGCTGAATATCTACCAAGCCCAACGCCACCACCGCCACCAGAGAGATAAGGATTTCTCTTCTGTTGAACTGTTTTTGTAGTTGTACGTTTCAATAAGTCTAAATCAGTTTTAGCCAACATATATGGAGCTACATGTAAGAGATTTTCGAGTAAATGCATTGAATAGGCATACCATCGACGTTCACCATCACTTTCAAAATATGGTTCATTATATGGAGTTTTACGAATAAATTCTTCACAATTTTCAACAAAACTACGTACTAAACTTGATGCATACAACTTCCAGGTGGTTTTCTCTTCGTGTAAGTTATTCAGTGTTGCGACTATTTCAAGTGGGATATCGTTTTCGACATCATTATCCTGTTAGAAAATACAAAAATCAATAATAATAATAAATAATGATTTTCAATAGTTGATTTGTAAGGATTAGATTTGTATTTTATGAGTTTGACCACGGATTGATATCAGTTAGCGAACCATTGAAAACCAGGACGGAGTTTCCTGAAGTTCTAGTGAGAAGTCATGACCAGTGAGGTACAACTAGTCAAGTGTGAGGATGAAGTTCTCACCGATGACACTGGTGGGTGATCGCGCTAAATCATGAACTGGTAGAAGTTAGATTTTATGGGCCATTGAATCAGATCTCGTCCCAGTAGCTGAATGGTATACGAGCTTGCCGTGTAACCGGTAGGTCCTGGGTTCTAACCATCCCCGTGGGTGCCTACTGTCGACGATTCCCAAACTAGGATGAAACAGATGACTGTCCAGTACTCCAGTACTGGTTTTCAATTGTTCTCTAACTGATATCGATCCATGGTCAAACTCGTAAAAACATATAATAATTGTAATTATAAGTAGAAGAGGAAAATACAGTGAGTTGATTGAAGATATTCATGAATAATTCCCGTTCTAGGCATTAATGGAAACAAAACACGTGGTGTTCAGTGAAGAGTCTGTTTTAGCCAACGAATTCATTCACTTAGCTGTACAATCGCAATTAATAATAATAATAATAATAATAATGGTAATGGTGGTTTATTTAAGACAGTATGCGAATATACGGTACAAAAATTTTCAGCGTATTCAGTTCCAAAGTACTTTTTTCTTCACACACGATTCACATGTAAAGTAATAATCTGAAGTATATCTTCATTTCGTTGAAGAATTGTACAGCGTTTACTTGGGAGCAAGTTAAATAATCGCTCAAGTTTATGTATAGGTCATTTGATATAACTGAACGATTAAAACAATGATAAATTCAGATGAAATTAAGCATTTTTCGGAGGAAAGTAATCTCGGTAGCCTAATGATTTAAGCAGGCCGCCTATGAAATTACATATATATATATATACTTATTTTGGTATGTGTGCATGTGTGTACATTAGGTTTGTTCAATAAGAATGCAAATTAGTTAGGGTTATTGTTGTCAAGACATTTAAAAAATGCGATGAGTAATCAAACTGTAACTAGGGTAGTGGAGGTGATGATTGAGAAGAGGGTAGTGGTGATGTGTTGTCAAAACATTGAAGACGTTTATTAAGCTCAATACAGTTTCGTAATAAGGCGAATAATTTAGTGAGTGAGTTGTGATTAGAATACACGTAGAAAATATGCAAGAGTTCTACAAAATTATAAATCTTATAAGGAGTTAGAAAAGAAACAAGACAAAAAAAGAAACAAGCACACAAACATCAAGTCAGTAGAATTCAACATGGTTGTTACCAATGATAGTAGAAGTGGTTGGATGATTTTCTTTTGTGTATATGACTCTGATTTCTCCAAATGAATGACTAAGTATTCAGCAATGCGCAGAGGAGACAAAAGTGAATTGTCCTTTTGGTAGGTTGTTCTTCACTTTGTAGATCATTTTGAAGCAGGAGGTGTTTGTTGAGATGAAATGACCAGTGTTGACGAGATATTCGCTTATCGTACTCCTTATACAGCCACCATTACCATTTTAAAACCATGCGCGACAGTGTTCTTGAACCTTTTTAGATAGGATACACGTTGAACGACCAATGTACCTGACTCCACAGCAGCAGGTGAACTGATATATGCGTGTAGAAGTGACCAGATATAGGATCTTGTCCTTGAGGCTTCTACAGATCAATGAGCGACTGGAGAACACTATTCTCTTAGAGTAGCTGGGGAGAATGCTCTTCTCAAAGATGCTCCTTCGCCTCCAACTATCTAATATCATCAAATTAATGTGCACCGTGATGGCAAGCTACCTAGTAGCATAGTGGCCACATTGCAAAACCTGACTGACTGATAGAATTCAGTCTGTACCAAAGAAAGGACTAAACACGTCCAATCAAAATACCCACTACAGTCTCCTACAGGAGGTCAATCGACAGCCCAAATAGCTCAGTCGTTACATCTCTGACTCCAGGCGGAATTGGGTGACGCAGATTCGAATCTCAGAAGGGACATGAGTTCCTTTAAGGTTGCAGATACGCCTTTCTGAATGGCGAGTGTCAACTAGCACGAAACTTAGGTCAAGCAAGGCTTCCTGTGGCCGATTGCTTCCAACTATCTAATACTATGTCTATTTGTATATGATTAAAAGTTTGATAGTCTATAGAGGATCGGTAGTAATGAATACTATATGCTAGGGAAGTAAGTATCTAATGTGTTCATCTTTGTTATCCACTAATACCCTTTAATTAAACTGAATTTATAAAATTAACTTAACTAGTTCAAATTAAGATTGGTTGAATTCAATCCTTAATAGAAATCGATTTCATATTAAGAGTATAATTGACAGATCTAAAAAAATGTGTCTTGAGTTATGCAGTTGTTTTAAGAATCTCAAAGTATTTAAAGGATTCTACTATTGATTGCTTCATATTAAGAAAATATGTATACATAAAAAGGTAACTCAGATGTTATACTATTTGGAATAGGGTTTATTGATTTCTATATGATACTATTGTTATTATTCCCTTGGGTTCCGAGTGGAACATGGAGCTTCAGCAGCAGATCTCCATTTGGGTCATATTCTCTCTCTCTCTCCAGTTCTCGTTAGTTGGCTTCATGCTTGACCAGAAGCTTTCATCTCTCCCTCCACACACACACACACACACACACACGATCTCCTTCATGACACCCTTGAAGTAATGCCCAACTGGTTGTTTTTCACTTGAGTGTCAGTTGGGGGCCTGATGTTAACCAGTGGTCTCTTCAGCGTATGGTTAATCCATCTCCCATTTCTTCTATAGATTTGTTGAGCAATAGGTTCTTGACTGGATCGTTCCCCATAGTTTCTTGTTGTTAATTCTTTCTAGAAAGCCATTCGATCTTTGCTTTAGAGACAACGAAGGCAGTCGTTGATGGAATTCTAGCAGTAGCTAGTTGGAAATCCTTCTCGCAACGAACCAAATCAATGACCCATATAGAAGAATTGACTGACTGACTGACTGACGGACTTCACATGTGTGTTAAATAGAATCGGAATCTTGTTCTTTATGCCTTAAGGTGCAGAAAATTTCCACACTGATTTTGTAGTGGTGAAAGTTTGTCAAACCTTTCAGATCTTGGCTGGTTTTGACATCCTCATCCATGCCTCTGCCTGTAGTTGAAACGATGCTGCCCAGCTGAATAAGTGAAGGAAGTGACCTCATTCAAATCTCCTCCATCGATAGTGATCGTTGCTGTTGGTTGGGTTAGTTGGTTATCTTCATCACCTCCTTCTTCGCTTTGCTGACTTGAAGTCCTGTCCTCGCTGTCTGCCAGCATCTTCTGCCAATTTGTTGGTTCTCGCCTGCCTCTAAGTATTCGAGTTTGTGTGAGTAACATTAGACATAAATCATCCATAGGCGAAATCCAGATCTTCTAGAGTCCTCTCATTGATCAGTTCAGCGTATTCCTGTCTTCTCACTCCTCATGCACAGTCTGATGCCTAATCCGGTCAGTCCACCGCAATTAAGAATTCCATCGGTGACAGAAGGCATCTTTGTCTTATTCTTGTCTTCACTTCGATCGCCTCGCTAACTTTTCCATTGTGAATCCTTTGAAATGTGGCAGACATTGTCATATAACCAGCCAGCTATTGATGAATGAGGTTGATAAAGACTTAGGGCATTGCATGCCAAGCTACTTCTTGGTCTATGCTGCACTGTGAAAGACCTTTTCGAAGTCGGCAAACTGTGTCACTGTGTCAAATCACCAATGACAACACTACAAAATTGTCAAATAATTGAACTCAACAAAAGATAATGGAACAGACTCTCCTTCTTAAATTAATAAGTAATTATTTCTTTAGAGTATATTAAAGAGTATGCAGTTTAATATGATATATTTTAGTAATTTTTTAAACATTTTTTTTTCAATATAAATGCAAAATTTTGATTTAAGAAAAATCGCATTACTCTTAGATTTTGTTATTTCAATAATCCGAAAACCCAGAAATAAGCAGTTATGAGTCATGTGTGTTTTTTGGAAATCGTATTTAAAAATAAAAAGCAAATGATGAAAGCCTAGTTCTTGAATCTGGCGCCATCAGATTTTATTGACTGTAATCAAACAATTACCACTATGATACTAATAATAATAATAATAATAATAATAATAATAATAATTACGATAGTAATTTGCCAATTTTTAACATCTCACATGATATATATTATTTTACGGAAAAAAATTAACTCAGTCAAACCATTTTCAAAGAAAAATGTTCTGTGTGCCTTTTAAAGTTTTTATTGAAACAAAAATTCTGATTTTTCAAGTATTAGTTTTGTAGGGATTTTAGTATACAATTGGTGGATGGTGGCTAGCAGTGGAATCCAGGATGCGCATTTCGTCCTATTTGGGACTCGTCAGCTGGATGTACCTGCATTTCTCAGTGAGTGATGATGTTTCCACCGAGGCTCGAACCCAGTAACCATAGTTTCAAACGCCGAGTTTCAAACCGAGCACTTCGGTCCAATCAATCGACGGGAAAATCAAAAATTCAATTCAATAATTGTAGGGATTTTGTTTGTTTGATTGGTTTGAAGGTTAACTCATGAGCTGACATCAGTTAGAGAACCATTGGAGAATTTTGAGATACTGTCAGACATCTGTTTCATCCGCCTAGTTTGGGACTCTTCAGCACTACGCACCCACCACAAGGGGTTCGAACCTGGTGAAGGTTGGACATCAGACAGTAACTCATCAAAGAATACATTGCGTGAAATGGTCATGCTGTGTGTACCATGGGCTGACCACTGGATCGGGTCCCGGTGGCTACGAGCTCTCTAGCCTTGTAACCAGATAGTCCTCGGTTCGAACCCTGTCAGTAGGTGCTTACTGATCAAGAGTCTCAAACTAGGCAGACAAAACAGATGACTGCTAGTACCCTCAAGTTTTCCAATGGTTCTCCAACTTCTGTCAGCTCATGATGAAATCCTCCATCCAATCAAACAAACAAAATTCCCTTCAAAACCAATACTTGAATATATGTTATTTCTTTGAAAACTAATGATTGTACAGCTCTTCTTGTCACGATGATAATCTGCCTTCCAGATGTTCATATATCTTTGTTCTATATGCTTTCCATGTTTTTTTTTTGTTTTTCGAGGGACTTTGATAGATTTTCAGTGTAGATTTTGTCTTGAACCAAACATATCGGCTTGGTTTTATACAATCTAAGAGCCTTCCGATTGAGTTTCAACATAGAACTTTCTAACCGAACCGAATGTCACTTAACATTAATAGTCGAGGAATGGGCAGGTGTTGCCGAAGAGTCCCACACTGGGACGAAACAGATGTCCAGTACTTCCTGCAAATTTTCCAATGGTTCTCTAACTGATGCAAGCTCATGATGAAATCCTCTAACCAGTTAAATAACATATATATTAACCAGTGTCAGTAGTTAAGTGGTAGAGTGGTCACCGTCTGTGGGGTCGATTCCACGCTGATGTAGTCATAAAGTTTAGGTAATAGGTAGTAATCCCGGTGGGGCTGACAACAGCACCAGCACTGAAACTTCATAGTTTGAGGCCACCTAATGTTTTCTTTAGAACGCAAGCAATAAGAAAAATAATGGAAAATATGAAGTAGATTTCGATATAGATGTATAATCGCATACCTGTGGATTTTCAGCTTTATTTTTAGCTACCTGTTCACCTGCTAATCGACCAATCACCAATTCTTGTTGTTTTTTCTCTTCTTCAAGAATTTTTTGTCTTTGCAACAGTTCCACATGGATTTTTTCCCAATCTTCTTCTTTTTTACGATAAACTTCAAGTTCTTCTTGAAGTTTTTGCAATTCCATATGCAGGCTTAAATCATTCGCCCCATTCATATTTAATCCAGTCGACATTGTATTTATATGCCCTGTATGATTGTTGCCAATAATGGATCGATACTCTGTACTTAGTGTTGAACGCAATTGATCTGTCCCAGTATTAGCTTTATCCATATTCCCAGCAATGATATGATCAGGATCATGATGACCATTACCATTCATTAAATTGTTATTAGTATTATTATTATTTTGGTGATTAATAGTACTATTACTACCAGCATTTAGTTGAATTTCATCTAACTGTTCATTAAGAAAATCACATTCTTGTGTTTTTAAGTCCAGTGAATGCTTAGCTTGATCTAATTGCCAGGTTAGAGCGTCAATTTCAGCTTCTAAACGTTCACATGCATCCATTAACACAGTAACTTGTTCATCACGTGTTTGTGTATTATTCAACAGAAACATACTCTTCATCTAAAATTTAAAAAAAAAGAAAAGAATAGCAAATAGGTATGAATATAACATTAATAATACTGATAATAACTGGTATTAAGATGGCCCAACAAATATGCAGGAGAAAGTGGATTGTGATGGATTAGACACTCGCTAAGGAGGCCGCCACTGGGTGACATCGCGCGCACGTCAGGCCATTGCTCGAGTGGAACCAGGCCGAAAGGGAAGCGGCGAGTGGGACGTCAGTGCAAGGGTGACGTGGAGGAGATCGTGTGAAGAGGAATCGAAAGAGTATGGACTAACATGGATGCAGGTGAAAAGTACAGCAGAAGGAAGACAGAAGCGGTAAGTGGAGACGTCCAGTTGAAGCCCTATGTTCTACTAGGAACCTAAAGGAACAATAATAATAATAATAAAGCGATGTCATTTATAGTCACTTAAAAGAATATATGTACAGAATGTGGTGTAACTTCTCCATTGATACTCCTATGCTAAAGTGGGAGACGTTTCTATCACATGTCAGAGAAAGACACCCTTTGTAACAATTTTATGCAGGTTTTATGCATTTTTTTCATATATACTTTTTTCCATAACCAAAAGTACCCCTTTCACGTGATTGGTTCGTTGACAGTCGTTCTCTGATTGGTAGTTAGTGATGCTTAAAGCTTAACTTTGCCCAAATGGGTTTTTATTCTCTACGGTACTTTACAAACTAAATGGAAAGAAAAAGCGAGACTAAGAGGCACACTCATGGATGAACGGAGAGAGAGACTGAAAAATGACCTTGACCAACTTACTTTAAAAGCTTCTGTATCTGTTTGATATTGTGCAGCTAATCGACGAAATTCTGTCAGTTGATTTTGTTGTTGATCAATAATTGTACGTGCTTCATTCAAGGCTTTTTTCATTTCATTATTTTGTAAATTAGCATGTTCTAATTCGTCATGTAGCCTGTAAACATCATCTTCTGTAATCTAATCAACAGAGATAAATAAAATAAAATAAAATGGATGATTATAAGCAAAATATATTATGCATCATATTGATTTTATTTATATATAAAATGGGAAATGATTTCCCAGATTCATAAACAAGAATCTGAAACCAAAGAAGAATTTCTCAACAGGTTCAAGTCACTCCCAAAAAGATCCTGATGCTTCTTCTCGAATTTAAAAGTAATACTGTAGCAGAAATTCTCCGTAAATAGCTCTCAAAATCTCTCAGTAAAACTCATTTCGCCATCAGCTTAAAAGTGATATTTTCTTGCAAATGACTATTCAACCAGCATGTGAAAGACAAGCTGTCTCATTTGTTCACTTCAAAATGCATATACCAGTTCACTTGCTCTTGAGAACCTTAGCCCATTGACTGTGCCAAGCATCCGCTTGTGAAACGCACTTGGGAACACTATCTAACCTGGATAGCAAAGGAAAAAGGCAAGTGTGTATATAGTTCGTTAACAGAACATCCGGTGAACTCACAGCATTCAGTTGCGTTTGAAAATTCCTTTAAAGTCCTATCACTTCCCTCAAAGTAAAAGTAAGACCAAAGAATCTAAGCATAGCGCAGGCACTGGCGATCCAAATGTTCAAGCCCACTCTATGTATTCAAAAGAAATACGTCCAACCATTTTCTTTATGATGGCCAACTGTACTGTTACCTGTCTTATCCCAGATCCCTGTCCATTTTGTTACTTCTAATTGCATAAAAAGTCAATTTTCTCAGTAACTATGATCCTACTATGTCTTTTTATCCGACCTTCCTGTTCATTACTACATTTTAATCCCTATTTGCAACTTTATTAATTTGACCCTTGGCTGGAAATCGTTCTGGAATTTCCTTACCCATTTGCTATAGATACATAAATGCACAGCACAGTTGATGACATGGTCGAAATGAAAATTCCCTTCATTGCAATCGTCTTTTTAATATTTCCTATAGATAAGCATTAAAATGGTTAGCTAGCTAGTAATACTTTGAAGTTTTTTTACCGGTTGAAGGAAATGTGGATGACATCCTGGAGCACTTAGGTCTCGTGCTTGTTAACACTTATCAACAGAGAATGTATGAAAAGTAGAAGGAACTGACGTTCCACAAGGGATATGAAAGTGCACCACAACCACTCCTGAAGTCGGAGACGTCATCACTCAGTTATTTAGAGTTGATCTGTTGTTGGACTCGTATTCTGTCTGGTCAGTAGGATGTATCTGGCATCATGTATCTATCACCTTTATCTGCATATAAAATTGCCGATCAATAATTGTTTTTCGACTTACTTGATATTTCATGGAGGATTTTATCATGAGCTGGCATCAGTTAGAGAACCACTGGAAAACCATCTGACAGTATTGGACAGCTGCTTCGTCCTGGTTTTGGACTCTTCAGCAGTAACTGCCGTTCTAGGTGGAAGTCTTGACCAGTAGGGTGCACCAGCTCGGGCATGAAGACAAAAACTCACTGAAGATATTGGCTAGGGGTTGCGCTATGTTGTGAATTGACAGAAGTTAGAGTTCAAGGACCATTGGATTTGGTCCCAGTGGCTCAGTGGTCTGCGAGCTCGCTAGCCTTGTAACCAGAAGGTCCTGGGTTCGAACTTCCCTGTGGTGGGCACGTACTGTTGAAGAGTCTCAAACTGGTTGGACGAAACAGCTGTCCAGTACTCCCTGTTGGTTTTCCAATGGTTCTCTAACTGATGTCAGCTCATGATGAAATCCTCAGTGCAATCAAACAAAAATCCCTACAAAACCAATGCTTGACATTTGTCGTTACAGTTCAACTTCAAAATTAAAATGTTCAGATCGTAAAATGTATGTGATCGTCACTTGAATATACAAATACCATTAGAGAAAACAAATTGAAGATATTTCCACACTATGTTATTTATCCGTATAAGTGGTTCAGATCATTCACTACCGTCGAGAAGTACTTATCAGCTTAACCAGACATCGATTTATCAGTTGACATTGCTTCTTTATTCCATATAAAACTATAAATCATGAGAAGCTATGATCGATGGGCTCAACTGGTAAAAAACAATCACTTTTTAAAATAATATCAAATAAAAGTCACATTATATAACTCATCGGAAAAGTTGGCGACTATCAGGGTTATTTTATTCTGACTTTCAGGTATTGTATGGCAACTTGCTGTCCAATACACCTTACAGTCCAAGGCGTAATGCCTCATCACCTCAGGCTAAAGTTATTGATGCTTCCTGATTATGAATAATTCTTTAATTTTCAAACGTTAGTTTGTGAGGATTTAATCGATTTCAGTATTGATCAACAACTGACTTCACTCAAAGAGGCATTCAAAATGAGGGAGTACTGGACAGCTGTTTCACCGCAGTTTAGGACTTTACAACTGTACACACCCATGACCCTACTAGGGATCGAATGTAGCACGACTAGTTCGTTTACACCATGCAATCACTGGGACGGAATCCAATCACCTGTGAACACTAATTCTTCAATAATGTAACTGCGGAACTTGGGCACTGTGGTAGAATCTAATTCCATGTAGATTAGTTTACTTTAACAATCACACAGCGATGATGCATTTTTTCACACATATAAACTGAATACTGGACGAAATCCAATTCTATTCTGAGTTATAAAATGAACAGAGTGAGTTGGCCATGCTAGACTGTAGAATAAGACCAAAAACAAGATGGTGGGTGGTTAGATACTAGCATTTGTAAGAAACCGACGCACTCTAATAACTACTTAGACTTTAATTCATCCCATCCAGAATCAGTAAAGATAGGTTTAGTTAAATGACTATGTAATCGGGCCAAGAGTTTAACTAGTAAGCCAGAAGATTTAAATCAAACAAATAATGGAAGTATTACCAGTGAATAACTACCCACAAGAATTTATTCAAAAATAATGTGAAGAACCATAGAAAAACTAAGATTAGTAATAAAAATAACGAAAATAATGTAGAATTCAAAGCCTCTGTAGTACTGCCGTACAAAAATGGAACATCAGAGGCCTAACGTAGAATTCTCAATTAGGCTGGAATTTGGATGGCGTTTAATCCAACCAACTGTCCTTGGTAAATTCTGATTAAGAAAAATAATATAATTTACCAAACAAGCATATGATGACTGTGAGTTCCCCTCAATTACATAGGTCAAATTAGTAGATCAGGGTCAACCAGATTACTGGAACATTAAAATTTAGTTAGACGTGAAGAATGATTGACTCTACTAAATTAAATAAGCTAGAAAAAAGTTCATCCATTTCACTGCATTCACTTGGATGTGATCACAAAATAGGATGGGTGGGATTGAGTGAGAGTATTAATGTAACAAATAACACGATCAGTGACCTTCATAGTTTCAATATTTCTGTTGTTCTTAATTGTTTAAAATCTCTTAAACCTTCCCAGAGTCTAGGCCCTGATGGTATACCTGCCACTGTCCTAAGGAAATATGCTGATATTTTAAGTAACCCACTTATAAACATTTTCAATACTTCCTTTTTTAATAATGTTGTACCTTTGTAACAACAGAAGACAAGGGCCAGGCAACAGATCGTTTTATTATGAAAATCAACACGTATTTATACATCTTTCAACTACATTATTATAGACAAGCGCAGTCATCTGATTGGTTGTTTAGGTAGACAAACGCAGGCTTCTGATTGGTTGTTTCGGGATTCCTTGACAAATAGAGTTCTCTCTGCGAATCATATTCTGCCACGTTAACTTTGCTGTGATTGGTTGATGACTCAGGCTTGTTCATATTTTCTCACGGCCCATATTAGTGACCTAGACCTTAACGTAGATTAGTGCCAACCAATCGGCTAGCAGCCTGCTCTCACCACACTCGTCCCCCCGTCAAATACGTGCGACTGAAGTCGGCTTGATCTACTTGGTGCAGGCGTCATCGTTGGCTTGTCTCGCTGTATCCATTTCTGGAGCTCGCTGACGTTCACGCGCCTCTCATTGTTCGCCATCGCGACTGTGTCTGCGTAACCCCATCTCGAAGTGACCATATATGGTCCTTCCCACTTTGGAAACTGTTTGCCTGACCCTGTCGAACATTCGTCCATACTTCGGCCCACACCTTCATATGCTGCTTTCGCCCGACCTCCCAGCAGCGTCTCAAGTAGCAGCTCCATCGCTGACAGATCTTGAACGCCACTCAACTGCGCAGAAGCCTAGAATTCCTGCCCGAAGATCCATATGTCTCCATCAAAAACAGCAGGCCATAGGCTTTCCATTTGTCGGTAGGCAGCGACACCAAATGTAACAACAGAAGACAAGGGCCAGGCAACAGATCGTTTTATTATGAAAATCAACACGTATTTATACATCTTTCAACTACATTATTATAGACAAGCGCAGTCATCTGATTGGTTGTTTAGGTAGACAAACGCAGGCTTCTGATTGGTTGTTTCGGGATTCCTTGACAAATAGAGTTCTCTCTGCGAATCATATTCTGCCACGTTAACTTTGCTGTGATTGGTTGATGACTCAGGCTTGTTCATATTTTCTCACGGCCCATATTAGTGACCTAGACCTTAACGTAGATTAGTGCCAACCAATCGGCTAGCAGCCTGCTCTCACCACACCTTCTCTGTGGAAAGATATTAAAAAATCATCCTTGTACCAAAGTCTGGTTCTGGAAATAGGGTTAAGTTTAGACCTATTCCTATTACCTCTCCTTTTTTGAAACTAATGGAGAAATTATTGTTACTAAAACTTGTTCCCTCCCTAAGCTTTCCAAATGATCCAAAGCAGTTTGCTTACAAACAGGGTAGAAGTACTCTGGATGCTGCTGCTGTGTTTCATCACAACATTGTATCCTCCTTAGACAAAGGGGCCAAGTATGTCCGTTGTACGTTCCTTGATTATACATCTGCTTTTGACTCTGTACCTAGAGGCCTTTTGTTAAACAAGCTTAGCCTTACACAAACTGAGTCCTGGGCTATCAACTGGCTGCACTCTTACTTCTCCAATAGGATGCAGTACACGGTATATAATGGTGTAGCTTCCTCTCCTTTGCTTACTGAAGCTGGTGTTCCTCAGGGTGCTGTTCTCTCGCCGTTTCTCTTTTCCTTCTTCTTACATGACTTACCT
Organism: Trichobilharzia regenti; assembly: GCA_944472135.2. Taxonomy (NCBI): domain Eukaryota; kingdom Metazoa; phylum Platyhelminthes; class Trematoda; order Strigeidida; family Schistosomatidae; genus Trichobilharzia; species Trichobilharzia regenti. Next base: position 44,490,847 of record OX235267.1, read on the forward strand.
CTTTCAGATGGAATCAACTTCGTCAAATATGCAGATGACCTGACTGTTTCGCTTCCCATCAAGTCTCAGTCAGACTGCTTCAAAATAAATAGCTTCCTGTCGGACATCAGTCAGTGGTCTAAACTAAATGGCCTAACGCTGAATCCCTGAAAATGCCAGACTGTCGACTTCTCCTTTGGGCATAAACGAGATCTACACCACACTAGTAAGTACTCATGAAGCCTGTAGCATTGAGGGGACTAAAATTAAAACTAAGTCTAATGCAAAATACTTCGGTCTAGTTCTATCTTCCCCCCTTACTTGGTCATCTTATATCCTAACGATTTCTAAGAAAGTGTTCCGTCTAACCTACTACATTAAGAAACTTAGACTATCTGGAATCACCTAACCTCTACTTTCACAATTTGTCAACTCTCGTATCCTACCTATTCTACTTTACTGCTCCCCGTTAGTCTTTCCTGGGTTACTGAAAAAGGACTATGCCATCCTGAGAAGGATGTTGAAGGTAGTTAGTAGGACTAGTGGTGTAAAACTCAGTCAGCTCGTCAATACATTAGTGGATAAGCATCTGAATGCATGCGAAAAATGGTCTAAAACCATACTCTCCCACCTTCAGCAACCCCTCTATTCCCAACTCTCTCCCTGTACCTCATCAGGTAGAACCAGAAATCAGTACAAAATAATATATGCTCGTACAACCAAGTATAGGAACTCAACGATACCATATTTGGCCCGTGTTCTAAGTGACAGAGACAATGTTAAGCTTGAAACCTATGGCTTGCTTTGTTGTTAATAACATAATTTTGGCCCTTGTTATTTCCCCCTTATACTCTCTTATTTGTACTCTATAGTGGACAACCTTAAACATACTTAGCTACTTAATATTATTATAATTGGCTTACTCTTTTTGTACTTTACTCTATTCCTTCTTTTGTATATCTACGGGGTCCGACTATATTATCACTATGATTATTACAAAATTGCCCCGTCATTAACCATCATGTAATATTAGTTTTGTGGTTGTTTTTTTTTGTTCGGCAATGTTAACTGACAATCTTGGTTGTGAACACCATTATCACCATCTTAAAATTTTTGTTTTATGCATGATTACTCACACTACCATTATAAACACCGCATTAGTGCTGACAATAAAGCAACAACCCTGAAATGTTTATTTTATGATTGTTTAGTGTAGTTCAATCAAATTAACTGATCATCTTGGCGATAAACATTCTTAAGAACATCTCATAATTTCTTGTATGATTATGGCTGTTACTGTTCACCATACATAAACATATCATAACTTCCACTACCCAATACTGAGATATTTATTATTGTTGTTTATTTTCCTTTCTACTTCTTGCTATTTTTTTTGCAGTTTTTTGTTATTTTTGTGTTTTTTTTGTTTTTTGTTGTTGTTGTTTTTTTGAAATGATTCCTTTTTAAGTGTTTGATAAAATTAGATACAATATTGTAGATATGTGCTGAAAATTCCACACTGTACCACTAGTACTGTTTCTGGAATAAAGCAAATTATTACTATTATTATTCAAAAGTAATATAGTTAGGTGGAGGGACACGTAGATGTTAATCACTGAAGCTTCGTCTATCGACTCAACACTGCTCACGTGCAGTCAATCGGAATGACGCAATGCCTATACTGGAGATATGGAAAATTGTAACAAGTAACAAGGGGGGAGGGAGTATATATATATATATATATATATATATATATATATAAAGCAAATTATGAAGGCATGTGACTAAATTGATATGCCATTATGAATATCAATAATTCATGCTCGACACGTCATTCAGTTATTAATACTAAATCTCTGTGTGATATTTTAAATAACCTTATGTAATATACAACTAATTCCTCATGTTCAGCTTGTTGGGCCCTTCTGATGACGACTTTCCACACAGACTTCAGCTAAATTCATCCTATAATCAGTCACTGCTGAAAAGTCGCAAATAAGGACGAAACATTCGTCCAGTACTCCCTGGTTAGTTTTCAATGTTTCCCCAACTGAAGTTATTTCGTGATCATAATTAGATGGACTCTAAATGGTCTTGACAATCGATGAAAATAATGAATTGATTCATCCTAGTTTGGGAATCATCGGTAGTATGCACCCGCAATGGAGGGGGTTCCAACCCAGGACCTTCTGGTTACAAGGCAAGCTCGTATACTATTCAGCTAATGGGACCCGATTCAATAACCAACGCATGAATTCTAGTTTCTACCAACTCATGATTTAGCATGACTCCAACCATTGTCGTCAGTGGGACAACCCTGGTTTTCAATGGTTCTCTAACTGATATCAATCAGTGATCAATTCGTAAAAACGAAACTAATCCTTACAAACCAACTATAGAGAAATGATTAACATTATTTCTGTAATATCAAGTTACAATATTTTTAAAGTAATAAATCATAGTATCTCATAGATTGTGAATAGCAATCATAATAGCCTAATGAATTATTTTAAACAAATCTATGCATTGGACACCTAGGACGAGATATATTTTACCGAATAGAAATAAGGGCATTAGTAAGCTAAATAAAGCCAACTAACTAACTGTTGTATGAGTGAGAAATATCTCAAATTATGCATGCTGGTTAGACAGAAGAAAGAAGCATAAAACAGATTTCTAGCTATAAGAAGCTACAGTTTAACAAATACTGTCTAGATAGTAATTGGTTTCAGAATAAACACTGTTCAATTGTTCAATATTAAGCTTTTACAATTTCTAACATAAAAGCTTTTATTGTGTATATTTTTCTTAAATAATTAGTTATGATTATAAATATTCACTAGGGTTTGAAGTAAAGAGAATATCTGAATTCGAATCATTGATATTTATGTAAAATTGTCCATTGATTTGCTGGTTTTCCAATAACTTTGACACGTAGTCTTGTAAAACAGATCTGATCTTCAAATATATGTTAGATGACTGATGGCACCTAGTGGGAAGCCGTGGAATCAGGTCTTCGTTGACACTCGTCAGCAAAGACAATAATCCCAATTGTGTCACCCAAAGCTGTCATGATAGAAACGTTAAAAAAGAGGAGATATTTGGGGCGAAGAACCACTGACTGACTCGTTTCAACATAGAACTTTGCACTTCAAGTCGACACTCTCCCTTCATGTAGCACACAAATCAAGAGAAGAAAGTAAAAAGAAACGCAAAATAGTGACCGTAAACAGAGATATAAGGCGGAAAGAATAGTAATATCCAAGGACAAGACAGTTTTATTGGATATTATAAGTCACAAGGAGTGGATGTATCTGCGCCATTGAGAACAGTTTCGAGCCACATCGCCAATTGTCTTCAGCCTCCATTGGTTTCTACCGTCCCTAGAACCCCAACCAGTCAGGAAGTCTACACCTCCCTACATGTCTGGCTTAAACTAACTGTTGTGGATTTCATTGACTGATGAAGCCATGTTTTGGTTTGAACATCACTGGCTCTTTTCCAGCCTGAACCTATGTCAGCTAACATTGCCCGTCGAGGAAGGCGATCGATTGCCAGGCATGTATGCGTAACACATGTAACTTCACAACCTCATCGATTGATGACCCCCCCCCCTTACCTAGCACTCGACCGACGCCTAACCTCGATATTGCTCATCTTATTATACCGCTTCACATGGGAGATAGAGCGCGGGCACCTCTGATCGAAAAAAGCTAGCTAGTCTTTTCATGTCTTCCACTCTCAATGGCCAGGTCTCACAGCCAGGCATAAAGGAGGACGGAGCGGTCTGCTGAGCAGTACACATGACTTTTGGTTGACAGCCAGCTGGATATCCCGTTTACGCTAGAGATGGAGTAGACTGGAGTAAACGGACCGAGATTTCTGTGTCCGTGCTGAGATTTAGTCAGCAATCAACCAGTTGGCACTGGCTGATGCAACTTTTCAAATAAGTGAAGCTGTCAACGCGCTCTGCCAATTCATTCCCTATTTTTAAGCTAGGAGTCAATGTAGTGCAGTCCTGTAGCCTCATCATCTTACATTTGGCAGGAGCGAACTGCTCAAGAACCACCTCCTGTATGACTGTAATCCACGCATTTATTGGCGATTAAGGAATAACCTAGGTCATATATCTTGCCTTTAGTATGAGAACTGACTGAGCTCCGCTAGACACGAAATCTAGCTCAATGGTTGCTTGACAACTACTTTCAACCATCTAATATAAGTCTCAACTGCCTTGTAATGGCCAGTCACCTAGATTGGTGACCAAACTTCAAATTTCATTAGTGATAGGATTCAGTTAGCGAAAACATGAAAGATTAGTCACAGGACATTAGTTAACCCTCCTCAGTGACCAGTTAACATAGATCTAATCATTATTTTATATGTCTAGTTGGTTTAAAATTAGTGTTAATTCTCTTTTTTTATTCACTTAGTTAAGTTTTTTGACGCCCACTGCGAGTTAGTAATAATAATAGCTTTATTCCAAACAGTACGCTTTTGGTACAAATATGGTGTTTTCAGCAATGGGATGCAATACAATATTGCGTTTAATTTTCTCATTACATAGGCAATAATTAAGGTAGGGCATTAACACGAATATCACATTGTTCCATAAGAAATGAATATATAAACTGAATCAAGTGAAAATATTAACGACAATTTAATAATTAGAACAGAAAATACAATGCCGTTTACTTAGAGTTCGTCAGTAAGTTGGTGATTTCCTGTCGTCTTACACACTTTTCTCATCACATAAAATGTGTGCCTGCCAAATAATGTATGTTAGGCTATTTAAACTTAGTCGTCCGTGCATACAGTCTTCTTTTTATGGTTTTTTCCAGCCCCACCTACGCGATGCGATAGATGCAAGAAGAGAGTTGTGTGTGAGTGTATGGAGATGATCTCCAGAGTCTGATAGGATAATATTTTCTAATGTCTTACAGGAATCCAAGTGTCCGTTTACAATAGTATTAACGAGTCAGTTTAGCAACACCCTACTCGACCTACTGATGGCTTTCAGTGCCTTACGCAGTATAACAAAGTCTTTCTTCAGTATCCCGGGAAAGATTAAGGAGGAACAGTAAAGAACTATAAGCAGAATACTAGAATTAACAAACGGTAACAGTAGAGACGGAATGACACCAGATTGTCTTAACTCCCTTACATAGAACGTCAAACGAAATATCTTTCTGGAAACTGACATGATTAGTGAGGGGGATAGGACCAGGAAAGATGATCAAAGGAAATACACAGTTCAAGGTAATTAACAATTGATTCGGTTTCAACCTCAGTGCCATCTATGACAGTGGAACCATGCAGACTAACTAGTTCATCACGCAAGTGCGTCGGTGGCACAGTGGTTAGGACTCTCGCCGACCATGCACATGGTCCGAGGTTCGAGCCCTCGCCGACGCACACCTGATATCTATGGTCGGCCTGCGAAATTTGGGCTACCGATATCCACGCTGAAAATTCCATACTTGTACCAAAAATACGGTGTGGAATCAAGCTGTAATCAAAAAAATTAAAAATTAAAAAATTAAGTTACGCTGGTGTCTGAAAGTGAAATTAACCATCTGACATCTGGAGGGATTAAGCTTAAGACCATTTGCTGAGGACCGCTGACTAATTTTTGATAAAAAGTTATTCATTTTAGAACAGTCTGACGGAGTAATAACCACCAGCATAGAAACAGTCAGATGATCATCGGTATACTTCACAAAATTGGCTACACACCAGACTGGAGCAAGTAAGTCCTGTAAGAAGAAGGAAAACAGAAAAGGAGAAAGAACAGCACTGACTGAAGAATACCAACTAGAGTAAGTGAAGGAGGCACTGGAGGACTTCCCACTATAAACACTGTACTGCCTCGCATCAGAAAAATAGGAATGCAACCACTTGGAGATCCATCACCGTGTTTGTGAATCAGAAAGTTTATTTAACAAAAGAGATCTAGGCGAATATGTAATCTAGGAAAGCACACCGAACATATTGGATAATAATGACGAGGATTCCAGTGATGGGTTGGTAATTTAATGTAAATAACTAACATTAAAGCTACGCTATTCTATCAGGAAAATGACAGCCGAACTAAGAAATGAATGTTACACATACTGGCATATGAATTATTCATTTGATATTTTCTTTTTTTGATTACAGCTTGATTCCACATTGTATTTTTAGTACAGCTATGGAATTTTCGCCATGTGATATCGGTAGCCCAAATTCTGCATGTGGACCATTGATATCAGGTGTGCGTCGACAGGAAATCAAACCCTGGACCATGTGCATAGTCGGCGAGAGTTCTAACCGCTGTACCACCGATGCAGCACTGAACAAATAGAATCAATTTAGAGAAATATATTGACCTAAATTCTTACAAATATTTACAATCAGAAACGAAATGTATCTGTAGCCTTTGAGATAATCAGATTTTGAAAGAAATGGGGGAAGGCTGTTAGCCCAGTTGAATATTTTTGCAGTTGCTTTGTACTTTAATCTGGTTGGTTTTAGCTGAAAAGCTTTAATTGTCCTTCTGAACAGTATTTTGATCGATAACTCCAATATGAAATGAGCTTTCGAGGTTTATGCATGGATGAAACGTTTAATGTTTTGGTGACGTTGCCTGTGATTGTTTACCCCAACCCCTCCGCCTCCAGAGGATTTCTTATTGCTTGTATCCCCACCTGTATTATTGCCATTAATCCTCTCTTTGAACACTTCGAAGTCACCATACAGAATTTTCATAACTCACTTCACAATGAATCTAGCATTGGGAATGTACTCCAGAAAGGCAATGTAAGCTCTGCAGTTAAACCAACCAGCTCAGAAAATACAAAAAACGCGGAAAAGACCATATCTCTTACACAAGGTGAATTCATTCGCACAATGTTATCATCACTCAAAACTTCAATGCACAAATCACTGGATAATATTTCTAATTCAGTCTTAAAATTATTTAGGCCCACAAAGTGTAACAATCACTTGTAACACTTATAATCTTTAGAATAAGATAAAATTCATCTGAATTTGTAAACACTTTGGATGAGTATCACTCACTGTGAATTGTAATCCTTTGTTATACATCAGTTCATTACACTAAAGTGTGAAAACTTTGAAATGAAATGATTTTTCCCATTAAGATGTGGAAATTTAGTAATCATGATAATTCACTGGTAACTACTCTGTCTGTGCGTTCATTCAGATTTTATCTCTACGAGTTTGACCACGGACTGATATCTGTTAGAGAACCATTGAGTACTAGAAGGGAGTTGTGTACAGCTGTTCCATCATCATAGTTTGGGAATCATCCGTAGTACGCATCCACCACGGTGGGGTTCGAACTCAGGACTTTTATGTTACAAGGTAAGCCGGCTCGTATACCATTCATTCACTGGGACGAGATCTGATTCAATGGCTCAATCTGTGGGCAAACTCACAGAAACAAATTTAATCCTTACAAACCAAACTTTTAAAAATTTTAGTTAGTTTTTCACTTTGATATGCACTTCTTTGGTAGTTTTTTATGTGGTTGTGTTCTCTACGCTGGATGGACTACTTGCGAAGCTTTTATTACCCTACTAGGCAATTTGAAGTATGCCTTCAAACTGAAGTATGCACGCTGAAGATGTTGTCTAGTAGGGCAGTGAAAGCTCCACAAGTTAACCGTCCAGCCGAGAGAACACAACTACATCACAAATCATCCACATGAGCTACAAATCTTCTCCATTATATTTTTCAGTAGTTTTAAACACGTTTCACTTAATAATCCACTACAAAAGTAAGAAGAAATAAATTATCAGAAATGTGTAATGTATTTGTGTAACATGCTTGTAGTGTCTATTCGTATAGAAAGTAGGTTTAGGTCGTCAAAATCACAGGAGTATGCGGTAAGAAAACAAAGATTTTGTGATCACTGTTTGGCAATCACCTTCATAGACAAAAAATCACCTTTGTTCTCCTGTAAACCCTCACAGCGCTTGAATAATAATGTCGCATACATCAATGCGTTTTTCCAGTTTACATGTATGCATTGTCACATGCATGCAGAGAGAAGACCGATTAATCTCTGCAGGTCAGAATCATAGAACATATTGTAAACATGGCTGGCTGAACGAACAAATAAAGCCGCCTAATTCTACTGATCATGAAAATAGATGCCAAAGGTAATTTGTCACAAAGCTCATCATAGAGATAGGTAATAGTATAGTTAATTCCAGTAGTGCCTTTAAACCCCTTGCACAAAATAGATTTGAGTTATACACTTAAATTCGTTGAAGTCATACCCCCACAGTCAGGATGTCAAAGCCGGTCATAACTGGAAAGGTAAGACTGACCTGCATCACTCTAAAATCAGTTTAGAATTCTCCTGTACTCAACAAAAAAAGAATGAAAAAATCGTATTTACAACTCCAATGTTAAATCACATCTTCAATATTGATAAGAAACTTGGAGAATACGTCACAAGAAGCGTTTCCAACAGGCTACTGAAGACTTTTACCGACAGCTTTCCCCCTCCCCCTTCGCTGGCTGCAAGCTGAAGATCGAATGACCAGCCAGAAGAGATAAGCAAACTGGAAACTCTGGGAACGAACCGACCAAGAACCTACTGTTCAACAAATATGCCAAAGACAATGGAGATAAATAGGATACATACAGAGGAGACCATAGGGTGAAATCGTACGCCAAGCCATCGCTCGACTGGAAACCGAATGGGAAACGAGTTGGGTGGGTGTCAGAGGTTGACATGGAGGAGATAGTGTAAAGAGGAGTTTAGAAAGAAGAGAACAAGAAGTTCAGCAAAGATGGCGATCTTTTCAGCGATTTCATTCTCAAAAGCAGCTGTACAATTGCATTTATATAGATTAGTTTACATGGATACAATTCTTATTTGTTTAATTCCACATAGTAACCAAGGTGATAATAATTTTCAACTTGATATGAGAGTTTGAAGGTACGAATATGTAGATTACAAGGGGCTTAGAGACAAGATTTCATAGGACTAGAAAATAGTTACAACGTATGCAAAAATTAATATTTGATAACTGGAGAAATAATTTTAAAGGCGAATCAAAGGTGATAACTATTTTCAACTTGATATGAATTACAAGAGGCTTAGAAACGCAGGGATAGAACGAATTACAGATGTGAACAAAAATGAGCATGGAAACAAATTGAAATCAAAATTTTCAACTTGAAAAATTAGTTAGTTAGGAGGTGTGAATATAGATTACAACAGGCATAGAAACAAAAAATTACACTTCATGTTCTCTTCTTTCTAATGTGCATATGGCTATTTTCCACGAACTAAAGAGGAGATGACAGTCAATGCAGAGTCATGGAACTAGCTGAAGAGGAGTGGAGATAATAGGGTGAAATGGAGATGGGTTATTGAAGCCCATACGCTCTACTAGGAACAGAGGAATCCTAACATAAATAATAATTCTCCATTAAAAGGATTAAACCTGTTTTATTATTTAATAATAATAATAATAATAATAACAGCTTTATTCCAAACAGTATTTGTGGTACAGGTATGGAATTTTCAGCGTGCATTACAGTATATTGCATCTAATTACCTCATAAATTATATAAGATTTTTAAAAATCAAAGATAAATAAAAAAAAATAAAATAAATTAGTTATAAATAAATAAAATAAATAAATATTAAAATTTAAGAAAAAAAAACAACGTAGAGTATTTCATTTCAAACAATGCAACACAGGATTTGAAATATAAAGTTGATGTGTGGTACTAGATGAGAACAACAGTGTGATAGTAACGAGGAAAGGAAAACAAAAACTAATGGGACTATTTGTTAGAGTGCCGCAGTAAGTTTATCGTGTCATACCTAACGGATTTCTCATCACATAACAGCTGTGCCAGATATGGTATTGTGGAGTTTTTGTATTTGGTAGTCCTAGCATATAGCCTCCTGTAGCTGCTTCTAGTTCTTCCAGATGAAATGCAAGGAGATAGATGCGTATAGAGAGGATGCTTGGGGTCCGACAATATTGTATTCGCTAGTTTCTTACATGACATAATATGTCTATCTACAATAGTGTTCACCAGTTGGTTTAACGATAACCCACTTGCCCTACTAACAGCTTTTAGTGCCCTTCTCAGCGAAGCAAAGTCTTTCTTAAGTAGTCCAGGAAAGACTAATGGGGAGCAGTAAAGGAGGATGGGTAGAATACAAGAATTTACAAACTGAGAAAGTAAAGACTGGTTTATACCAGACTGCCTAAATTTCCTAATGTAGAACGTTAAGCGAAACATCTTTCTAGTAACTAGCAAGATGTGGGAAGACCAGGAAAGATCGGTGGAAAAACTCAGCCCAAGGTACTTAACATAAGATGTATTTTCAACCTCTGTGTCGTCAATGAGAGTGGGGCCATGTGAGCTAACTAGTTGCTGTAGGTCACATTTACGTCTGAAAGTGAAATTGACTACTTGACATTTAGACGGATTAAGCTTAAGTCCGTTTGAAGAGGACCACTGACTAATTTCCGACAGAAAGCTATTTAATTTGGAACAATCTGACTGAGAGTTGACAGGCATAGAAACCGAGAGGTCATCGGCATATTTAACAAAAGTGGCTACATCAAAATGAGGCAAGTCATGTAAGAAAAACGAGAACAGAAAGGGAGAAAGAACAGCACCTTGAGGAACACCAGCTAAAGTAAGTGAGGTAGTGGAGGATTTTCCATTGTAGACGGTGTACTGCTTCCTTTCAGAAAAATAGGAATGCAACCACTTATTTGTCCAGCTTTCAGCCTGTGTTGCAGCAAGCTTACTTAGCAAGAGAGACCTGGGAACAGAGTCAAATGCAGATGTGTAATCAAGGAAGGCACAGCGAACATATTTAGCTCCTTTATCTAAACTAGAGACTATGTTATGGTGGAGGACGACGGCGGCATCTAACGTACTCCTACTATGTTTATAAGCAAACTGGTTGGGGTCGTTGAAAGGTTTTAAAGAGGGATCAAGATTAAGTAAAATAAGTCTTTCCATAACTTTCAAAAAGGGTGAGGTAATTGAAATGGGTCTAAACTTAACATTAGGTCCACTTGTAGATTTAGGCACTGGAACGATCTTGATGTTTTTCCATGATTCAGGTATAATACTTTTGGAAAAAGATTCGTTGAAAATGTCAGTTATTACTTTGTTATTACTTTGAAAATCCCATGGTAATCTAATTTCAGAACTAGGGTCTTCTTAATTCTTATCTGTGATTATGTGACCGCTAACCATTTTAATTGACCTGTATTGATTCAGTTGTGTAACCCTATGTACTTTGTTATCTTTCAGATAAGTGTGTGTGAGTGATAAGAATACCCGAAATGCATATATTGCTCAAATACACATTACACGTTTCAGATAAATTATGTCTTCTTATTTTTTTTTCATAAAAATTCATAAAGATAATTCTAATTGCTTTATATTCGAAAAGCCTTGCATTATTTTAGATATAAACTTTTCTATAGTTTGGTTTGTAAGGTTTAGTTATGGTTTTACGAGTTGATCATGGATTGATATCAGTTAGAGAACCGCTGAAAACCAGGGAATACTGGGGAGCTGTTTTATCCTAGTTTGGAAATCATCAAACCAAACTATAGAAAACTAATCTGATGCTCCTAGTGACTTGCTACAGAATGGAGTTTCCTGGAGTTCTAATGAGAAGTCGTGACCAATGAGATGTCACGTGTGTGGATGAATGTCCCACCAACGACAATCGTTGGGGTCGTGCTAAATCACGAATTGGTAGAAGTTAGAATTCATGAGCCACTGAATCGGGTCCCAGTGAGTGAATGGTATACGAGCCAGCTTGACTTGTAACGGGAAGGTCCCGAGTTCGAACCCCCATGGTGGGTTTAATTGAATTTTAGATTGTCCCATCGATTGACTGGACCAAAGTGCTTGGTCTCAGGTCGACATGTCGGCAGTGGAATCCAGGATGCGCATCTAGTCCTATTCGGGACTCGTTGGTTGGATGTACCTGCATTTCCCAGTGAGTGATGATGTTTCCACCAAGGCTTGAACACAGTGACTGGGTGACTGCCCAGACATCGTCAAAGCATCCGCACAAGAAGCCGACATGTCAACCTGAGACCGAGCACTTCAGTCAAATCAATCGACGGGAAAATCTAAAAACTTCAGTTAAATTAATATAACCCGTTGCACAAGAGGTTTCTCTCGTGGCTCAAGTGATCTAGTGGATAATGCTATGGCGTTTGAAACTATGGGTACTGGGTTCGAGCCTCGGTGGAAACATCATCACTCACTGAGAAATGCAGGTACATCCAACTGACAAGTCCCGAATAGGACGAAATACGCATCCTGGATTCCACTGCCGGCATGCCGACCTGAGACCAAGCACTTCGGTTCAGTCAATCGACGAGAAAATCTAAAATTCAATCAAACCCTTACAAAACAGATTGATAGAATGGCTTTTCGACTATTACGCTACATTTTGGTCATAAATAAAATATCTTATTACTCTAAAATTTTATGCAAAGTGTTTGCGGAAATTATCACAATTATTAACCTTTCGAACACTGAATCCAAAAAATACAATCTTATTGACAGATAATACACATAACTCACTGTTTGGATTTGTGGAATTTTTAAACATAAACACATCTATAATTGTATATATTGTTGGATTTATATGTTCAAGTTGCTCCAAGTCAGTGAGTTTATGGTTAAGATATCATTTTAGTTACATGTACTGAACTATATTGCATGTTGTCTTATTGTATAGTTGTCGTCGCTTTTTGCCCTTTTTTCTGTGAACTGTTTCCTTTGTTGATGTTGTTCTCATTGTTTGTCCGTTATTTTCTGATTTTGAGGGGAGCAACCCAAAAAGTTGCTTCTCTCTAAACTTTTACTTAATGTAATCATTCTTTTCTCAGGCGTGAGGCTAGCAACCCCACCCTGTAAACAAAAATTGCTACAGAACTTCAGTATGCTGAACCTCCTTGCACCAAAAGAAAAAGTCTGTGTAGGAACATGGAACGTCCGAACTATGTACGAGACTGGAAAAGCTGCCCAGATCGCCAACGAGATGAAAAGATACGGAATACAAGTGCTGGGAATATGTGAGAGCAGATGGAATGGGAGTGGACTCACCAAATTGTCAACAGGTGAGTCAGTGATCTACTCCGGTCACCCAGAAGATAACCACACGCACACCGAGGGCGTGGCTATCATGATGTCACCAACGGCAACGAAAGCCCTGATACAATGGGAGGCGATTTCGTCCAGGATAATGACCGCCAGGTTCAACTCCAAAGGAAGGAAAGTGTCAATCATACAATGTTATGCACCCACAAACAACGCAGACCTCGAGAAGAAAGAAGAATTCTACAGGCAACTACAGGCAACAATGGACAATACTCCAGCTGGCGACATGAAAATACTAATGGGAGACATGAACGCCAAACTGGGACCAGACAATACGGGAAGGGAACTCATCATGGGTAGAGAAGCTCTAGGAGAAATGAATGAAAACGGAGAACTCTTCGCCGACTTCTGCGCCTTCAACGAACTGGTGATTGGTGGCAGTGTATACAAGCACAAAGATATCCACAAGGCTACATGGGTGTCACCAGACGGGCAAACCAAAAACCAAATCGACTTCATCTCAATCTCAAGGAAGTGGAGGCGCAGCCTACTGGACACAAAAGCAAGAAGAGGAGCAGACGTTGGCTCAGACCACTATCTCGTACAAGGGACAATCCAAATCAAATTAAAAGCTTTCAGGGAATCAGGAGCTGCAGATAGACCACAAGCCAAGTTCAACACTCAAAAGCTGAAGGACCAGGCTACAAAGGACATCTTCATTGCAAGCATAAAGGACAAAGCCGAGACACAAATCAACACTAGCGAAGAGGTCGGCGTTGAAAAGCACTGGAACAACTTGAAAACGGTGTGGAGCCAAACCTGCATAGAAATTCTAGGCAGAAAAAAGAGACAGGACAAACAGTGGCTCACTACGGACACTTGGAAACTAATAGAAGAGAGAAGGACAGTGAAGCAAAAGATTATCCAGTGCACGGACGAGCAACAAAAACAGGAGCTGAATGCAAGCTACAATACACTGAACAAAAGAGTGAAGAAAAGTGCCAGGGAAGACAAAAGAAAATATTATGAAACCATGGCAAACGAAGCAGAACAAGCTGCAGGCAAAGGAGACCTCGCCACACTCTACCAAACAACTAGGAACCTTTCGGGCAAACGTTCGACACAGATTAAGCCAATAAAGGACGACAATGGAAAGTCAATCACCAAAGAGGTGGAACAGAGAAAGCACTGGGTTGAACACTTCAAAAGACTTCTAAATCGTCCGCCACCTACAACACGTCCAGCAATACCAACAACGGAAGCAGAACTACCAGTGAACACTGACCCCCCGACGAAATCAGAAGTCCTGAATGCAATCAAGATGCTTAAAACTGGGAAAACACCGGGACCAGATGGAATCCCAGCAGAGGCTTTGAAAATAGACCCAGAGACAACAGCGGACTTGATGACACCACTACTGGAGAAGGTGTGGAAAGAGGGCAAAGTACCCGAGGATTGGAAGAACAGTTACTTATTCAAACTTCCAAAGAAAGGAGACTTAAGTCAATGTAAAAACTGGCGTGGAATTATGCTTCTGTCCATTCCAAGCAAGATACTAAGTCGCATCATCCTGGAGAGAATCAAACAAGCCCTAGATGAAAAACTTCGTCCGGAACAGGCTGGATTCAGGAGAAACAAATCATGTATTGATCAAATCGCCACTCTACGGATCATCATTGAACAAAGCTTGGAATGGCAGTCACCTCTCTATCTCAACTTCATCGACTTTGAAAAGGCCTTCGACAGCGTCGATCGAGAGGTCATTTGGAAACTACTTCGCTACTACGGGGTCCCATCGACAATTATACACCTCATCCAACAGTTATACGACAATGCTGCATGCCAAGTAATCCACAACGGGAAACTTACGGAAGCCTTCGAAGTGAGGACGGGAGTGAGGCAAGGCTGTCTACTATCACCAATGATCTTCCTGATTGCAATTGATTGGATAATGCGACAGACAACGGCAACCAACGAGGGAACAGGCATAAAATGGACTGACACAAAAGACTTGGAGGATCTGGATTTCGCCGATGATATATGTCTGATTTCCCATAAACTGGAAGATATGCAAATGAAAAGTAACAAGTTGGCAGAAGAAGCATCAAAGATAGGACTTCACGTGAACATAGATAAAACAGAGATGATGAAGATTCCTTGCCAACATCAACAGCAACAACAGACCACAATAAGCATAAATGGGAAGAACCTGAAAGAAACAACCTCCTTCACCTACCTGGGAAGCATCGTCTCAACTACAGGCGGAACTGACGAGGACATCAAAGCCAGAATCGGAAAAGCAAGACAAGCTTTCATTACTCTCAAATCTGTGTGGAGGTCAACAGCAATCAGCATCAAAAATAAGATCCGGATTTTCAACTCCAATGTGAAGTCAGTGCTACTATACGGATCAGAGACTTGGCGAGTCATAAAGAGCATCTCAAACAAACTTCAAACCTTCATTAACAACTGTCTCCGCTCAATACTCAAGATCAGATGGCCAGAAAAGATCAGCAACAGGGATCTCTGGGAGCGAACCAATCAGGAACCGATTGTGAAACAAATAGGCAGAAAGAAATGGAGATGGATTGGCCATACGCTGAGGAAACCATCAAGTGACATCACTAGACAAGCCCTCGAGTGGAACCCGAAAGGGAGGCGGCGAGTTGGTCGTCCAAGGGTGACTTGGAGGAGGTCATGTGAAGAGGAGATGAAAGCATGTGGGCAGACCTGGAGCAGGGTGAAAAAGTTGTCAGAAAACCGAAGTCAATGGAGGTGCGCAGCTGAAGCCCTATGTTCCTCTAGGAACTAAAGGATACAATAATATAATATAATAATAAGAATGGTAATAGTTTGAAATGAGTTTTTACAATAAATTTAAATTTATGAGAATACTACAAGTAAATCTCTCTCACTTTAGGGCATTTCAGCAACAAACCTCTTTAGTTCCAAATAGAGAATTACGGTCAAGAATTCATGTCCAGTTATGTCAATGCTACTAGTCTGGAAAAAAACCTTAGTCTCTCCCCCCGCCGCCACATTCTGAAAAATATCAGCGAGGAGTACAATGTCATCACATTCCAGAGTTGTCGGTTTCATGATTGGTTCAGACATTTATAAAACACAAAATAATTGAGCGAAGAATATCCTTCTCGATAATTTCCTCTTCTGGCTCTACAATTATATGCATATGTTTACATACATAGGATATTCTAGATTAGTGGTCAATAACAATATTAGTGTTTTTTTTAAGTAATATCGATTTGTAAAGTAAGATCACAATGGAATTACAGTCCCTTAAAGATGCTTAAATTATAATAATAATAAAGATATAGTAGCGAATAGAATATCAACTAAAATTAGGAAAATTCCACTAAAACTGAGGATCATTCAAACATAGATGGCCAAGGTAAGAAAAATGTCTGAACTAACTTCTTTTGGATGCATAAATTAGGCTTCTTAATATGGATCCCTACAGCCTCAGCAATATTTGGTAGTCGAAATCTTAAGGCAAAATTGAGATTAGTAGGTATGCAGTAAATGACCCTAAAATCATGGTTAACGTCAATCTTGTGTTCTGTATCCACAAAATGAAACAGAATAGCCCTTCGAATAGATTTTGCTTGTCCTTTACTTATCCACCATGCAGAGTGATGTTCGGAAATTCGACGAGAAACACGGCTAATTGTACGGCCTATGTAACTGGCTCCACAGGAACAGTTCATGATATAAATCCCCTCTTTTTAAATACTCCCTGTTTCACACACACAACGCTGCTGCTCACAAGTGCCTCAATTTAAAACGTCTATTATCATGTTATTATGATATGAATCGCGCTCACAATGAGAAGATCGCTGAGTGAAATTGCACTCTGGGTTTTCAGGTGGAACCCAATTGGGATACCACCAGTTGGATATGGATCCGAGGGTAATAATATACGGGGGGGGGGAGATCGTGTGAGGAGATGATGAGAGACCATGAGAAGTTGTGAGGCCAGTTATAGAGGACTGCAGAGAACAGGAGGAAATGGAGTTGAGCTCTTGAAACTCAGTTTTTCACTGGGAACTCGATGGAATAATAATAACAGTGAGAATCTATAAAGTATTGAGTCAGCAGGATATGTGATGAGGGAAGATCATCATAAGTAAAACATTTTATCATGGTCATAATACTTCATGAATTGTGTGAAGCTGGAAGCCGTCTAACATAAATATTAATAATAATAATAATTTGCTCACTGTAAACCCGATATATTGGCAGTAACACTGATAACTGTATGCATCGAATTAAAATATGCTGAATGTCAGTAATGCTTACTGAAAATACAAACTCACTAAATTATGGACACCAAAGGGAAGCACCACGCAAATCTCATCATTTGTGAGAGGAAATGGATACTGCCCGGACAT
This sequence comes from Trichobilharzia regenti, assembly GCA_944472135.2. Lineage (NCBI taxonomy): Eukaryota > Metazoa > Platyhelminthes > Trematoda > Strigeidida > Schistosomatidae > Trichobilharzia > Trichobilharzia regenti. The sequence continues at coordinate 44,508,360 of OX235267.1, forward strand.
CTTAAGGGACCATTCCCACCTGTATCTTTGACTTAAAGTTTGATCTATATGGAGCAATGGAATAGAGTCAGAATCTGCCTGCCTGCCTGTTTTCGACAATGAACTTTGCACAAATGCGCGGAAGTTCAAGTCGCCACACTCCGTGTAGCACGCGAAGCAAGAGAAGAAAGTACAAGTAAAGCATAATAGAAACAGTGAGCAGAGGTGTGAGACAAAGGAGTAATAAAGAAATAAAAAACAGTTTCATTGGAGATCATAAGTCACAAGGAGTGAATGCATCTGCGCCACTGAGAACGGTTTTGAGCCATGTCACCAATTGTTTCCAACCATTTGTTTTTACCGTCCCGAGGACCCCAGCCTGGAAGTCTACACCTTTCTACGTGGCTTAGACCAACTGTTGTGGATTTCATTGACTGGTGCCAAGTTTTTGTTTGACCGCCGCTAGCTTTTTTCCAGCCTGACCCTATATCCGCTAACATAGCTCGTCGAGGGAGGCGATGGCTTGGCATACGTAACACATGTCCTAACCATCTCAGTCTTTGTAGCTTCACGACTTCGTCGATTGATTTCCCCTGTTTACCTAGAACTCAACCGATGCCTAACCTCAATGTTGCTCACCTTATTATGCCACTTTACACGCGAAATAGAGCGCAGGCACCTATGATAAAAGACAGCTAGTCTTTTCATGTCTTCCACTCTCAGTGGCCAGGTCTCACTCACAACCATAAAGGAGGACGGAGCGGACTGATGAGCAGTACACCCGCCCTTTGGTCGATAGCCAGTCGAACATCTCGTCTACGCCAGAGTCGGCGTAAACTGGCAAATGCGAAACGAGCCCCCTGTATTCGTGCTGAGATTTCGTCAGAGATCAACCCGTTGGGACTGATGGTACTTCAGTCAGAATCTACGTTCCCATGATTTGCGGCAACCAAAACAGGTTCATACGCCATCCGATTCAATCGGATTCTGGCGTCCAAGTACACAGCATAGGTCTGTATTTAGCGTTTCCCAGCTCCCCTAGATAAGTTGGTAGGTAGGTAGGTAGGTCAGAATGTCCACCAGTCTAGTTGTAATCCTTAGGATTTCGTACACAACCCTTTCACTTTTGTGAGGAACAATCCTTCACCCATGACACTACCAAGGATAGAAACCGGGAACTTAAAGTTATGAAGTCAAATTCACTGACTATTCAGACAGATAAGTGGTTTGGATTTTAGCCAATGACTTAGATTTTTAATGTTTGTAAGTCATGCGGTGGATACAAAATAACACAATTATACATTTAACTGAGGTTGTTTTGAAATTTAAATCAAAAAGCTTCCTGCCGATTACCTCCAACCATCCAATACCAACAATTGTACTTATACATTTATATCTGACCCTGAAATCATTGATCACATGTTGAATATTTTCACAAATTACAATGGCATAAGTTTTGTTTACTAAACAAAGTAGACTGTTTAAATGTTTTAACCATTTCCAGGCGTTTCTAAGCGTTTTTTAGGCTTTTTATGGTGATGAAATGATTTCTAAGTCACAATTTATTCATACTTCTACCATATTACTTTAAGTATATTACGTTTTACGTCAATAAAATAGATGCAGCGTTTCGTTTGTTTTAATAATTGATAGACGTTTGTGGTCCCAGTGATTCACTGGATAACGTGCTGTCTGTCACTCACTGGGAATTTAGGTACATCCAGTAGAGGATTCCTGATATCAAAACCAGAATCGGAAAAGCAAGACAAGCTTTCATTACTCTCAAATCTGTGTGGAGGTCAACAGCACTCAGCATCAAAAATAAGATCCGGATTTTCAACTCCAATGTAAAGTCAGTGCCACTCACTGTACGGATCAGAGACTTGACGAGTCATAAAGAGCATCTCAAACAAACTTCAGACCTTCATTAACAGTTGTCTCCGCTCAATACTCAAGATCAGATGGCCAGAAAAGATCAGCAACAGGGATCTCTGGCAATGAGCGAACCAACCCACTAGGAACCGATTGTGAAACAAATAGGCAGAAAGAAATGGAGATAGATTGGCCATACGCTGAGGAAACCATCAAGTGACATCACTAGACAAGCCCTCGAGTGGAACCCGAAAGGGAGGCGGCGAGTTGGTCGTCCAAGGGTGACTTGGAGGAGGTCATGCGAGGAGGAGATGAAAGCATGTGGACAGACCTGGAGCAGGGTGAAAAAGTTGTCAGAAAACCGAAGGCAATGGAGGTGCTCAGCTGAAGCCCTATGTTCCTCTAGGAACTAAAGGATACAATAATAAATATAATAATAAGTAGAGGATTCCTATATAGGATGAAATGAACTCAGCAGGGTGTATCTGCAACCTTGAACGAACTCATGTCCCTTTTGGGATTCGAATCCGCATCATTCAGTGCTGCCTGCAGTCAGTCAGAGACGTTACCACTGAGCTATTCAGGCTGGCGACTGACCTCACTCTGTAGGACTGCATTGGATACATTTGATTGAACACTAGTCAGAAACTAGGTTAACGTATCTAGTCACATCTTTTTTGCAGAATGAATTCTATCAGTCGTATTTGTAATGTGGCCATCATGTCACTAGGTGGCTCTCACCATCATGGTAAACTCATGATTGTTGTTATTAGATGGTTTGAGGCACCACTGGGTGATGCGGGCTTGAATCTCAGAAGGGACATGAATTGCCTTCAATGTTACAGATACGCCTTGTTGACGAGTGCTAACTAACACGAAACCTAGGTCGGAGGCTTCCTGTGGTCGATTACCTCCAACCATCTAACACCAGCAATTCACAGTGAATCGTGATGGCAAGCCACCTAGTGGTATGGTGGCCACATGGTAAAGTTGACTGATGCAATTCAGCCTACACCAAAAGGTAAGACTAGACACGTCACACACGGTAGTGACTAGTGTCCACTCAAAAACATTCCACTGTTAGTTGGCATCCTTCAAAATGACGCTCATCTTTTACTGTCAAAAACAATTTCAAAACACCTTCATGACGTTATTCAAAGTGAATAGTGATAATAATAAGATAGACTCAAAAATATCATCTGATGGTGACTGAAAACAAAAAACAATAAACAAAATCTGTCTCAGCAGGAGTAAGATCAATAGCCTTCTTTAAGTTATTAGTAGTTGAACATTCTGTTTACTGTATCATAGCACCCAGCTGTCATTAAAGTGAACAACACTCGACTGTCTATCCACCAGTATTTATGCTAACTGCTCATGTCTCAAAATATAAGTAAATTGTTCATTAATCAAAAGGCTACCTTATAGGGTGTCATATCGGTCGTATTAAGACTGATAAGGTTAATCGAAGTATTTAATCTGAACAAACGACTAGTAATCATACCTCCTTGCAGCCCCCACCCTATTAACTCCTCTGATCTTAATCCAGGTGAAGTTTCTCGTATTGTTATATTACCTAACTCTGGTGGCTGTACCGTTTAATCGATCAGTTATTGTGAGCACTAGAAATTAACATATTATATTTGTTAAATCTGCAGCCTAGTTAATATGACACCAACCAATTTTAGTTAGAGATCACTGAAAACGTTAGGGTGCCACTTGACAATTGTTTCGTCACAGTTTGCGACTCTTCAACAGTGCACACCCACAGACATCATCATGGATTGAACCATGAACCTTCAGGCTAAGAAATTAGACTCAGTGACCATTCAATCAGTTTAGCCAACAATTCAGGTCCTTTAATTTGAATTTCAGATTTACCCGTCGATTGACTGGACCGAAATGCTCAGTCTTAGGTTGACATGTCTGTCGGCTTCTTGTCCAGATGCTTCGACGTTGTCTGGGCATTTACTTAGTATTTAAGTGGTGGATTGTGACTAACAGTGGGATCCAGGTCAACGTGCATTTCGTCCCATTCGGGACTCGTCAGCTGGATGTATCTGCATTTCTCAGTGAATGATGATGTTCCTACAACTCAGGTCCTTGGTATAAATCGTGTCCTTCATTTTTTTTTTAAAATTTTTATCACAATACTGCATACTGAACTATCTAGTCTAGTTGACCTTTTATCGTATAAGTATGTGACTAATATTCAGTTTATGAACATTTCTGTTATGAATTATGTTCATTTGCATAATGGAAACGAGAAAAGAATGAATATTTATTGATTTATTTGTCTTCATTCTGAGCGGTAATCAATATCCGCACTGTATACCGTGTTGTTCAAATAGACAAGAAAAAAGTCGGTCAACCTCTGAATTATACAGTACATTATGATGTAACAGGGTGGAGAGGAATTTATAATTTTTATAATCAATCTTATTGATTATAAAAGCATAAGACGTCAATAAAAACATAAATAACAATAACAATAAAAATGACCAGACATTGGTGGTTTTCGAAAGAGAACTTATATCCATAGACCATAGATGTTATGAATATCCTGGACTAATAATTTGAGCACTGAGTCAGACTAAATCATCTATAAGTTATTCTCTGTGTGTTTAAACACACTCAATTGATTTTAAGCTGTACTTTGTCAGTGACCTCAGTGTTTCAAGAGTTGATTTGTAAGGATCTGATCTGTCTCAAATTTGATTACGAGCCCACACCATTTAGAAAACTAGGGAGTACTGGATAACTGTACTCACCACCAGAGTTTGAACCCAGTAGCCAGTAGGTCACATGGCGAGCTCGTTGACCATTCAGTTACTGGAACCTAACCCAATGATCCATGAATTCTGATTTTAGTGTGATCACCAACCAATGTTATCATCGAGTATTTTTCCTCACAACCGACCTAATGAACCCCACCGCTCACTACTTCTAACTGGAACTAACTCTAGGGAAGTTTTTCCTGTAGTCAGTCACTAGCGAACACTAGATTATATTTAATTGGTGGATGGTGACTAGCAGTGGAATCCAGGACAACGCGCATTTCGTCCTATTTTGGACTCGTCATTGGATGTACCTGCATTTTTTTTATTTGCAGCTTAATTCCACACTGTATTTTTGGTACAGGTATGGAATTTTCAGCAGACGATATCGGTAGCCGAAATTTTGCAGGCCGACCATAGATATCAGGTGTGCGTCGGTTGGGGATCGAACCTCGGACCATGTGCATAGTCGGCAAGAGTCCTAACCCAGTGAGTGATGATTTTCCCACTGAGGCTCAAACCCAGTACCCATAGTTTCAAACGCCAAAGCGTTATCCACTAGACCACTTGGGCCATGAGAGCCACCTCTTGTGCAACGGGTCATATTAATTGTTTAATTCAAGTTTAGATTTTCCCATCAATTGATTTGACCGAAATGCTCGGTCTCAGGTTGACATGTCGGCTTCTTGTCCAGATGCTTCGACGATTTGAGTCAGTGGCATAGTGATTAGGACTCTCGCCGACTATGCACATGGTCCGAGGTTCGATCCCCTACCGACGCACACCTGATATCTATGGTCGGCCTGCAAAATTTCGGCTACCGATATCGTTTGCTGAAAATTCCATACCTGTACCAAAAATACAGTGTGGAATTAAGCTGCAAATAAAAAAAATGCAGGTACATCCACTGACGAGTCCAAAATAGGACGAAATGCGCGTTGTCCTGGATTCCACTGCTAGTCACCATCCACTAGTTAAATTCTAATTAAATGCCCATACATTGTCGAAGCATCTGGACAAGAAGCCGACAAACATGTCAACCTGAGACCGAGCATTTCAGTCCAATCAATCGACGGGAAAATCTCAAATTCAATTGAACTTTAGAATAATTATAAAAGCTGGTTTTTAGAGATTTGATTTTGTTTCAAGTTTGATCATGATGTGATGACAACAGTTGGAAAATCACTGGAAAAGCAGGAAACCCTGAATGGCGGTTGCCTTCTAGTTTGGGTTCGAAACCTGGCAGTGGATAAGTACTACTGAAAAGTCCTAAGCAAGAGGGCAAAACAGCTGCCTGGTAGTAAGTACTTCCGGGTTTTCCAATGATTCGCTAAAGTATATCACATCGTGGTCAAACCAGAAATAGATCTAACTTTCGTTAGTTAGCCGCTAAAATTCATGGATCACTGGACGATTCTTACATCATTCTAATGTGTCGAATTATTTTATTGATAAAAAATGACTAACATATTATTCTATGAGGTAAAAATTAACCTACTTAAATGAACTAAATAACATCTATTTCGTCTTGTATCATAAATTAATTTTTACGTTCGAAACGGTGGTCTGCTTAAGACTTTGGCTACCAAACATCTCTATCATAATAAATTTTCTTGTTCGCTTTGTTTTAATCGATTAAAATATGAGATCTAATCGCAGTATTTACTCAAAATGCAGCCTTGAACCATTTTACAATTGGCTTTCAGCCGAATGTCATGTATTTTTTTGAAACAAACATAGAAGAAATATCACGTAAGTGATTGGTATTTGCTTCAGGTCAGATAGTACTGTGTCACGCGATCTACTATCAATTCATAGACTTATTTGAAGATCCTGGACGAATACACAATAACTATAAAAATAATGACATTTTAGTTTGTTTATTAGATGTATCACACAGTGGTGAAACAGTATTATCTACTCGATGACGTTTCGAACAAAATTTATTGTTCATAATCACATCAGTTGTAATCACACGGCTTTGAAACTTAAGTTTTATTGTTTTGCTTGTTCTCTCCTATTTGTCGTTGTAGGGGTAATCGAATTTTCCAGATATCCGGGTGGACAGGTGTTGAATCATTCCTATTACACGTATTTGCAGTTGATTCGATAAACAAAGCTTCCATTGTTATCAATCTCTCCCTCCACCCTGTGATTTTAAAACTGTCATCCTATCCCATCCTATTGCATGGTTATGTGTGTAACTCCATGTAGTGAGTGGTAAAGCTGAACTATTCTCCAGATTTCTTACCTTATTTAGGTCAACCAATCTAGATTTTGCTAGGTTTTTATGTTCGGCTAGTCTGACTGACCCTGTTCTATTAGTTTGACCCATGTATTTGACCTGACAATCATTGTAGACAGGGTATTGGATAAACTAAATTGTTTTGTTTTAAAGGCTCCACAGGACTGATCCTTAAACCGACAAAGCTTGTCTCTAATTGAGTTTGTGGTTGGTTTGAACGCCAGCTACTTTTATCCCTGCCTTGTTAAGAATTCTGCGTAAGGTGGTTTCCGAGGTTCCTTCCTTGTATGGGGTTACTACTGATGACTTAGATTCCTTATTGTTGGTGTCGTCATTAATATTATTATTATCACCATTATTATTATTAGTGTTATCATTATTATTATTGTTATTATTATCATCACTATCGCTACTATCATTTTTTATTTTATTTTTACATTTTCTTACATATTTCCTGACTAATTTATCCGGGTAATTATTATGTTTCAAGGCTTCTTTTATGTGTATCACTTTCTGTCTTTGATTTTCCTTGGTACTACTTAGTTTTTGTGCTCTGTCATTTAAACATTTCACCAATCCTATTTTTACTGACATAGAATGGGATGATCGGAAGTCCAAGTATCTTTTTAAATGTGTGGGTTTCCTGTAAACACCAGTGGTGAAATTTACATCTTCTTTCCTTTTTATATTGCAATCTAACACTGGAGGCTCCCCTTCCTGACTTTCTAATTCATAAGTGAATTGAATTGCCTCTACCTTCGAGTTGATGTGTTCGAAAAATCTATCTATATCTTGTGTTATAAGTACAGTGAATGTATCGTCGACATACCTCCACCATACTTTTGGCGTGTAGTGAAAGTTTCAATCGCTATCTTTTCCTACCTATCCATGAATATATCTGCTACAACCGGGGATATTGGTGATCCCATCGCAACTCCTTCAGTTTGTTTGTATATTTTGCCTTGTAATTTAAATACTGTGGAAGTTAGGCACAGCTGCATCCTTAGAATTATATCCTCAAGTGGCATTTTCGTTCTAAATTCGAGTTTTTGGTCAGAAATGAGTTCGTTTCTGACCGCCTCTATAGCCATATTTATTAATATATGTGTATATAAACTGACAATGTCAAAACTAACCATTTTTTCTTCATTATCTAATTTTAAATGATCTAATCTGTGTTTTAGTTCATAAGAATTAGTTAGTCTAGATTTCGAGTGGATTTTTAAGGGGATTTAATACCATGCCTAAATATTTAGATAATTCATAAGTAGGTGAATTTCTAAAATCAACTGTAGGCCTAATAGGGTATCCTGACTTATGAACTTTATAAACACCATACATCCAACATGTAATAGGAATGATTCAACACCTGTTACAGATATCTGGAAAATTCGAATACGCCTATAACGACAAATAGGAGAAGACAAAGAAGACTATAAATCTCAAGTTTTAAACTCGTGTGATTATAATTTATATGATTATGGGGATTACTAGATTGTGTTTGGAACGTCATCCAGTAAATAATACTGTTTCATCACTATGTGATACATCTAAGAAACAAACTAATATGGAATTCCTTTCTACCACGGTGCCCAAGTTTTACACATATATATTAATAATGCCTTTATTCTGAAATAATGTTTATATAATGTATAGAATTTTCAGTTGAGTTTTTTAGATGATATTTTCTCTTCATCGAGGATCTTCAAATAAAAAAAAATTAATTGATTGACAGTAGATCGTGTGTGACGCAATTCTATCTGACTTGAAACGCAAACCGATTCTTGGAGAAATACACCATGACATTTTGTTAAATGATAATTATAGAAAGTTCAGAAGTACATTTTGTTGAACCAAGGACTCCACTCACGAAATGACATCTCATGTACTTGAATAAGCTACCATTGGGCTGAATAATGCTTTTTCATATGTTTAGGAAAAGCTTTCAAACTAGCGGGTTATAAATCTCTTAAATACTCACCAGAGTATACAATACTATTAGGGGTCATATTTTACTAGATTTAAACAAAGTGAATGAGAGAAATTATTTGTAATATATTGATGGAGGTTCCCGGTAGCCTAAATTTTAAGCAGACCGCCAACAGACGTCACTAAAAATTCTGTACATTATAAAAAACTCTCTAGAATATAGCTTTTATTACTGTTGTTTTTATTATTATCATCATTTCAACAGGTTATTTGTATTCATTTATTATTCTGAAAAGGAATCGCAGATATGAAAGCCTACTTAAAAATCACTGGGCTACCCATATTTTCTGTCCACTAGGTTACATTGATTTTTCTTCGTTTCAAATTGTTTTAATTGTCTAATTATTGCAATGTTGAAGCGCGCAAAATTTCAAACAGGTTTCTACCTACTGTGAAGTAAATGGAGAAAGAGTATTGTAGACTGGCATTGGAGTATACTTTGGATGAAACAGTAGTGTTTCAAATGATATATTATCGATTATTATGACTATTATTATTTGATAATTCTGAACAAGGGTAAATACCTTGCAGTGAATCCCAGCTAGAAATTCTGTATTGTGTACAGACGTAATATTCAGAGTTAAGCTATTATTTAATTTGATTGGACACTAGTAATTAGTGTAATGTGTCTAGTCCTTTATTTGGCGCAGACTGAATTCTATCAATCGAGTTTGGACTGTGGCCACCATGGCACTAGGTGGTTCGTCATCATGGTGCATAGTCCTACAGGAGGTCAATCGCGAGCCGAAATAGCTCAGCGGTAACGTCTCTGACTTCAGTCGGGATTGAGTGATGCGGGTTCGAATATCAGAAGGGTTGCAGGAGTGCCTAGCTAACGAGTGCCAGCTAGCATGAAACCTAGGTCAGACTGGGCTTCCTGCCGCCGATTGCCTCCAACCATCTAAAGCTTTTGCTACCATTGAAGCTTTAGGTAGTCTGTAGCTGATAAAAACCCTTATGGAATAGGAGTGATGCCATTTTAGACTAGAAATCTGCCAGTCTTTCTTCCTCCATCGAAGTCAGTTTCTTTTGTGCTTCATTTTACTTCCCAACTGACATCAGTTAGAGAACCATTGGGGAAACTTAGACAGCTGTTTCGTCCACCTAGTTTTGGACTCTTCAACATTACGCAACCACCGACAGGGTTCGAACGCAGTTCCTTCTGGTTACAAGGTGAGATAGCTCGTAGACCATTATTAACCCACTGGGACAAAATTCAATGGCCGGCCCATGAATTCTAACTTCTGCCAATTCACGACATAGCGCAACCATTTCGCTACGTCTTCTTCGATGAGTTACTGCCTCATCTTCAACCTGCTGTGCCCTACTGGTCATGGCTTCCCAGTAGGATCCCAGGCCACTGTCTGAATAGCTTCTTATCTGAGTACTGCTGAAGAGTCTCAAACTAGGACGAAACAACTGTCAAGTACTCCCTGCAGGTTTTCCAGTGGTTTTCTAGCCAATGTCAGCTCATGACGAAATCCTCAATCCAATGAAAAAAAGATCCCTTCAAAACCTATACTTGAAAATTAAAGTCGATTTAACTATACTACTGTTGAATTACATATACACAAATTACTTTTAATAGAACTGTTGATCAGAGAGAGAGAGAGAGAGAGAGAAATATTTGTTTACCCAGACAGAATTCTTTTTATTGACTCCTGTTGTAGAGTGGGATATTGAATTTGAAGAAGAAGAGAAAAAAAGAATAAAACCACTTATGCAAAGAAATTATAAAGGTTTTAGGGGGTAGAGGGCTATTAGTATATTTGTTTGTTCAAGTAGGCTTATAAGTAGTATGTAGGTGATTTATTGAATAAAAGATTAGGCGAATACAAAAGACGGAATATCAGCAGGAGACTTGTTAATGTATAAATTGTGCTAAAAAAAACCTCTTTGATCGATCACTAAAGGTGTAAGTAATGTCACATGTGTGTCAGTGTGTAGTTCTCAAAGTTAGTTGCAGACTGAATTCTGTCATACCCAGATTTGTAATATGATCCATAAGCCAGATGATTTGTCATCATCACGATGACTGGAGACAATTGGCTGGAAATCATGAACACAGATTTCTTACATACTGACTGACACTTGACACCAGGGTGCACCAGCAATCACAGAAAGAAGAATTGATTCGTCTTTGGAAATTCAAATCACCACTATTCATTGCTACAGTTTGAGATGTTACCAGTAAGCTATCCAGCAGTGACTTCTTCTAGGATTGTAGTGGATTCACCAACTGGTCTCTATGAAGTGGATGGTGGCACGTCCCTAGCCCTTAGTGTTGGTTCGCATTCTGATTTTCAACATCAATGTCAAATCTTACAAAACAGATTTAAATAAAGCGAGAACTACAGTTTTGTATATACAAATTTACATGTATCTGTGGGAGCAGTTGCATTGGAAGTACAGATCTATGATTTTCTGAACATGTACAGAAAAGCTTAGTTCTAAAGGGAAAAAATGCTTTGAAAGGTGCTTTGATACGGATCATGAGGTGGACGTCCAAAAAGTCGTTCAAAATTATCAATAGGTAAAAGAGATCAAATTTTTCTCAAGTTTGCTGAAGCCATCTCCATCAGGCGCCTGAAACCTGATTTGTGCTTTCTGAAAGAAACAGTTATCAGCCTTTCTTTGCCTCGGTAACTGGATATTTTCATCTCTCTTTCATCTGAATACGTAATGCCGAATAGTTTTCATTGTGTATGATTATTATTGTTCAGAATAGTGTTTAATATTATATATATATATATATATATATATATATATATATAATTACTGTATGCATATATTGATCGATTAATTTTTGTTTAAAATGAACTCTGTGCGGAAGTATGTTAAAACTGTTTTTGTAGATGTACTTGGTAATAATTGTGGCCTGTAAGCAGCCGACGAGAAGGCAGCGAAATAAACAATGATGGTACCACTTTATTCTGCAAAAACTGTAGTTCTTTCTTTGTACAAATTCATTAAGGGGAATAAATATATGAAAACAGACTTAATCTTCGAATTCATGTCAGATGGTTGATGGCACCTGGAGGGAAACCCTTGACCCAGATTTTTGTAGTGACACTCATCAGTGAAGACATTTAATCCAGCCCATATCACTCAACACTGTTATGAGACAGAAGTTACCAAAAGAGGAGATATTCGAGCCCATGAACCACCTCCTGTATGATTGTAATGCATAAAATCATTGATGATCAGGGAATAACCTTGGTCATATATCTTGTCTTTAGTACAAGTACTCACTGAGTTCCATTCCACTAGGCATGAAATCTGGGTCAGTTGTATCTTAACAACTGCTTTCAGATATCAGATTAAAAAATATAAACTGCCTTGTGATGAGCAATCGGTTAGTGACCATACTGCAAATTTCACTAATGATAGGATTCAGTCACCACTAACATGAAGCATTAGGCACAGGATATTGGTTACCCCTGTTCAGCGACCAGTCAACATTGACCTCGGTTCAAATCCGGATGGTGGGTGCGTGTTGCTGATGAATCTCAAGCTAGCTGGATGAAACGGCTGTTCAGTACCACCAGGTTTTCCAATGGTTCTGTAACTACAGGATTTCATCATGATCTGACACTGATTAGAGAACCATTGGAAAACCTGCCAGGAGGTACTGGACAGCTGTTTCGTCAGCCTGTTTTGGGACTCTTCATCAGCACGCACCCATCCCACGGTTTGAACCAACGAACTTCTGGTTACAAGGCTAGCGACCTCATAGACCATTAAGCCCCTGGGATCCACCCGATCCAATGACCAGCCCATGAATTCTAACTTCTTCCGGCCAATCCATGACATAGCGCGACCGCTAGCCGCTGCCTTCCGTGGCGAGTATTTGTCCTCACGCCTGACCTACTGTGTCCTACTGGTCACGACTTCCCACTAGAATCCCAGGTAACTGCAAGTAGGGGTCTACGAGCTTGCCCTGTAACGAAAAGGTCATAGGTCTAAACCCCAGTGGGTACATAGTGCTGAGGAGCCCTAAACTAGCTGGACGAAGTAGTTGTCTGTCCAGTACTCTCTGTTGGTTTTCCAATGGTTCTCTAACCGATGTCAGCTTATGATGGATATCTATAGCTTTATTCTGCACAAAAGGTTTACACAATATAGAAGATATTGGATATGGTTTATTGCATCATACCAGGATCTCCAAGTAAAATAGCAATCTATAGTAATATCAGGTGATACAATGCTGTTCGATTTGAAGAATGAACTAATCCCTTATAGGATTTTTCTTTTGTCACTAAGACATATTCAGTAATAGTGATATGTATCCATATATATACATATATGTGTGTGTCTGGTGATCTCTCTTTCTATTACTCGCTTAGTCTGTGACCATTTCAATTTGATGAACCTGTCTCCTTTAACAATGTATATTCTCCTTATATTATATATAATATGAGTGTTTGTTGACAGTCCGTTGCTTGGTGACAGATATCCATATTATATGTGTGATTGTTGACATGTCTGCTATATTTTGCTATGTATATATGGATCGATACTTCATTATAATTAGCCATTCATGTTAAGACTGTCCATTGATTTGTTCACACCCTTGTCTGGACATTCATATATATTTCGCTCACACAATCTTGTGTGACTACTTATCTTTGGTGTAATACCACTTATTGCTTCTCCTGGTGTTTTGGAAAATAGAAGTATCATCGCAAACCTAGTGGTCTTCTGATTTCCGTCTTTCTTGCGTCAGGACTATTAAATTCTCGACCAGTACATAGCAATAATTTGGCGACGAGTACATAACAATTTGGCGACGGGGAAAACCACTATTAACCACTCAGCAGCAGCAACATAACAAATATTATGTTAAAAGTTAATCAAAAATGTGTGTGAGAACATTTGGCGACCAAAGGACATAATTAAAATGGGTTAAGACGAAAAAATAATAAAATAAAGCCTTATAGAGAATTATGTTGGATAGAAATTCAGGTAGCTGAGTAAACCAAACAGGTCGTCTCAAAACAGATTATATAGGTCAAAATAATTGGAATGATTGGAATATGGATCATCTTTCACAAATCATAGGTTATACGATCTACTAATCTGTAGAATGTATGCTCTCATATTTCTTTGGCAAATGATGTCTACGATTTTGTTTGGCATAGTTTTAAATTTAAAAACCAATAATTATCTCACGTAGTAATAAAAAAAATGCAAATAGCCAAATTGCTTTGAGATTGTGTTGCAAAAAAAAGGAATCATGTAAAACTATCCAGAAAACCGGAGTGTGACAGTGATTCACGTAGTCGTGAGTCATTGGTTCAATGGTTGGATGCTGCTCACTAACCACGCTTCATCTGGTCCAAAGTTCGACTCCTAGCCAAGATGCAATCCTTAACCTCTTCTATTCATATAAGTATAAAACTTGGGCACTGTGGTACAGTGAGTATAATAATAATAATAATAATTTACTTTATTCCAAAAAACAGTACTTGTGATACAGAATGGAATTTTCAGCATTAATCACAATATTATTGCATCTAATTTCCTCAAATTATAAATAAAATTAATCACACAGAAAATTTTCGACACTTACAATAGAGGTAGTGTCAAAACATGCAGCATATAAAATGGAAATAGCAATAATAATGATAACAGTTAGGGTAATAATAATAATAAGAATACAAGTGAAAATTGCCGTTGGCTTGTGTCACACAGTATTGTCAATGCGGTATAGAATTCTTAGCATGTTTAAAAATATTGAATATAATCTTCTTTTTACATGAAATGGTGAGGGGAAAAACAAAGATTACAGCCGTCATGGAGATAAGTTGGTGTTTGCAATTATGAGAGTAAAGCAAACAAAGAAGCAACAGGACCATAAATATAATAGAAATAATAAAAGTAAAACTTGAAGGTATATAAGGATGGATGGATGGAGGAAATTATTTATTTACTAGATGAAAAAAGGTTAGTTAATTCTTGCCTGACACTATTTTGATCACATAAAATACGTGCCAAGTATGGTATCATAGAATTTCTATACTTAGACGTGCGAGCATACAGTTTTCTGAAGTTACTTCTTGTTCTACCTGAGGAGATTCAAGGTGAAAGCTGAGCGTGAAGTGGTTGCTCTAAGTCAGACGAAATCCCTCTAGCAAATTTATTGCACGAAGTCAAGTGGCTATCGACAACGACGTTAACTATGTGGTCCACTGGGACACCACTCACCCTACTGACAGTCTTCAGTATTCTACGAATTGTGACATAGTCCTTTTTAAGCAAACCAGGAAAGAATAAGGGTGAACAATAAAGAAGAATAGGTAGGATGCAGGAGTTTATGAACTGTGAGAGGAGGGGTTGAGTTATACCCGAGTGTCTTAACTTCTTAATGTAAAATGTCAGGCGGAATATTTTACTGGAGATTGCTAAGATATGGAAAGACCAGGAGAGATCAGAAGAGAGAATGAGTCCAAGATACTTAATTTCTGATTTGATTCCTATATCACTGTCGTCAACTCCATTATAGATAAGATTTTATTTTCATAAATCACACAGTGTTGTTGTACAGTAATATTTACTGATGACCATGTTTCGAGCACAAACTATTGCCACTCATAATCATATCAAGGCTCTACTCAGACAACTTTTTTTCTTTCATTTATATACATGAGTGGAATCGATTAGATATTTGAATAAAATTCACTATGATATAATGTACTTTCAGAAATAATAACATGAGTGTTATTGATCGATTACAATCAGATGGGAAATAAGACGAGTGTTTTTACAGTCATAATAAGTAACTTGTTAGAATGTTGTGATGTACTTGAATTGAAATAGAATTTTAAGATTATTTATTATTCTCATCTGATTTGACTGACTGGTGGTAATAATATCTTCCATATTTCTGGTATTTGCATTGAGTCATTTCTGTTACATGTGTTGGGTGTGTAGACACGATGAACCAGGCAGGATTCAGTAATCAACCTCTCTCTCCACCTACATAGATTACTTCTTAGAATCTTAACCGTCTTCCACCCTGTTGTGTGGTTGTGTGTTAATGTATGCAGTGCTGAGCTGTTTTCTAAATTACTTATCTTCTCGAGGTCAACCATTCTTACCTTAGCTAAATCCCTATGTATCGACAATCTGATTTTTATTTAAATATCTAATCAATTCCACTCATGTATATAAATGAAGCAAGAAAGTTGTGTCAGTGACTTGATATGATTATGAGTGGCAATAGTTTGTGCTCGAAACGTGGTCATCAGTTAGTATTACTGTGTAACACTGTGTGACTTATCAAGATAAAATCTTATCCATAATAGAGTCAACCTCTTCTAGTCAGTAGTAAGCTTGGTAAAGAAGGCAACTCGCGCCTGAGGCTATCAACTCCACTCCGTAAAGAAAGTATAACACTCTGGTGAGTGAAACTTCAAAACTCAAGCTCGAAGCCATTCTATGTTCCACTCGGAACGCTTAGGAGTAAAACATATATATATATAAGCAAAATAGCTCAATTCTCCTTAAGTTTGCTGAAGCCATTTCCATCAAGCGCCTGAAACCTGATTTATGCGTCCAGAAAGAAGCGGTTATCAGCCTTTCTTTGTCCTGGTAACTGGATAATTTCACCTCTCTTTCCTCCAAATGTGAAATGCTAAAAGTTTCCATTGTGTTTGATTATTATTGTTCGGAATAGTGGTTAATATTGCATATTTATATATGTATATATTTGAAGTGTTTGAGTATATTGATCGATTGATTTTTTTGTTTAAACTTAACTCTGTGCAAGTATGTAAAAAATTGTTGTTGTAGATATATTTAATAATGTCTTTGCCATGTAAGCAGCTGACGAGAAGGCAACGAAATAAAAGATGGTACCATTTTATTCTGCTAAAACTGTAGTTCTTGCTTTGTTCAAATATATAAAAAGGACGAAAAGAAGCAACAACTTTTTGCAGCATATATGCAATAATTTGCATTTCCTGATTACTGACTATGTTGGACAGAAGAGTTTGCTTTCTGTTGACATGCTTGCTTCTAGTACAAATGCTTCGATGTAAATTTTCGGTGATAGTGACTAGCAGTGTAATCCAGGATCCGTATTTCTTTAGAAATGTTTCAAACATTATGGGCCAAGGACCGAAATTTCAATGGAAAAATATCGTCAATTACTAGGACTGCATGCATTTGATGAGTGCCAATAAGGACGAAATGTGCCTTGTGGATTTCACTGCTATTCGCCGTCAACAGTAGTAAAACAACTTATACAATAGTTTTTTCTCATAAGGTTAGTTCCTTTGACAAATATGGACAATGTCATCAGAATACATTTTATAGAATAGTGTGAATTCATTTTATTTCATTCGATTTTCATCAGCTGCATACAACCGCAATAATAAACTGTTTAAGCTATCAGTGTATGAGTTCCCAATGAAATACAGGGTGCCTTCCAGTTAGAGGCTTGAAGTTTCGGTAGCTGTGGTGTTAATTACTTCTACGGGTAGGGGTTGCTAGTTTCATGCCCAACCTTCCTTCTTTACTAGTCTTATTACTGACTTAGAAGCGAGGTAAGGGAGTACGTTTGTGGCCAGGGATTGAACCCCGGACCACTTACATGGTTGGCGGGCATTCTACCTCTGTGCCACTGACGCACAATTTAAATATACTTTAATTGAATAGTCAGTTCATTTTATAAGAATGAAATAGTATGTTGACAATGGAGAAGGGGTATCTGAATATCCGAGATGTTAGAATAATGAATTATAACCAAAGCAGAAGCATTATCTATTGTGCAAAGAAGAACTTTCTGGAAGAACACACAGACGGATTATCAACAAGGATTGTTGAACATGTGCCTAAGAGTCTATGGCTTAGTGGTTGAAAGGGAATTTAATAACGCCACCTGACTAATACAGGTCACCAAATCAACTTTTCAAAATGCTGAACAGATAAAGTACCTCAAGAGTACTTGGGATGGGTGAAGCTGTGAACATTTGGACAGTGAAATCAAAATTATGTATGCAAGAAGGGACTGTTACTAACTTAGTGACTACCTTGGTAAGCATTGGCTGATTCACTTGGTGAACCTACATTTCATTTTACTTTTCTTTCCTTCACGTTCCCCAATCGAACATAGGGCTTCAAGCTAACGGTTTCAAGTTTCTCTAGTAGTGTTTATTTTACAGGATGGGGTTGCTAGCCTCATGCCCAACCTTTCCTCTTTACCAGCATTATTTCTGGCTTAGCGAGATAAAGGAGTGCATCCATCCGGTGGCCGGGGATCGAAACCCGGACCATGTGCATGATCGGCGAGCGTCCTAACCACTATGCCACTGATGCACTCATTTTACTTTAAGTAACTCAATTACAAAAGCAGCAACCCAATAATGTAGAAAACGTTTTGCATACAAACATTATTCAAGAAAGCCAGAACCCATTAGAGTAGTCCTACCTTAAGGAAAATTGAAGAAAAATATCTTATGGTCGTCTTCTGAATGAATGGATATCCACCCAAGTTAACCAACCAAATCAACCGCCCTCCAAAATAAAAACAAAAAAATCTCTCTACAATCATTGAAAGACTCTTCAAATCTTCAAAAGGAATTGATGTCTCACACAAAAATAGAAAACCAATCTACTCTGCCCTGTGTCAACCAAAAGACTCAACTACGAATGAAGATCGTACCAACATCATCTACAAAATAAATTGCAACGATTGCAAAAAACACTACATTGGCCAAATTGGACACCCTCCCCTTATTCGCCCTCGTATCCATGATCATAAATCATCCATCAAAAGACATAACATCCGCTCCTCCATGATGCTGGATACATGGACATCAATTCGACTGGGACAACGTTCAAATAATAAGCAGAGGAAATATCAAGAATGTCAGAGAATGTTTAGAAACCTGGTATTACATTGAATTGTCAATTAATAGACACATTAACATAGATAAAATTTACCAATCCGTAAGAGGAAAATCTTATGCACATAAAGTCATATTTCAGGTCAAGGGAACAATCAATACCAATACATGTAGACTAGAGAGTGTCAAAACGCATAAAAACACTCAGTCACGATGTTTGAGGTCATCAAGAGAGATGACTAATAAACTCGTGGAGAGATCCAAAAGCTCTTTTCAAAGTGAAGTATGCGCACTGAAGATGTTGCCTAGAAGGGCAGCGAACCATCCAGCTCAAGGAACGCAACTACTTCAAAATCATGTACAATATATAATGTTTCTGCTATGGTTATAATTCATTATTCTAACATCTCGGATACCTTCCACTCTGTCTGCATTGTCAATATGCTATTTCATTCTCATAAAATGAACTGACTATCCAATTAAAGTATATTTAAATTGTGCGTCAGTGGCACAGAGGTAGAATGCCCGCCAACCATGTAAGTGGTCCGGGGTTCAATCCCTGGCCACAAACGTACTCCCTTACCTCGCTTCTAAGTCAGTAATAAGACTAGTAAAGAAGGAAGGTTGGGCATGAAACTAGCAACCCCTACCCGTAGAAGTAATTAACACCACAGCTACCGAAACTTCAAGCCTCTAACTGGAAGGCACCCTGTATTTCATTGGGAACTCATACACTGATAGCTTAAACAGTTTATTATTGCGGTTGTATGCAGCTGATGAAAATCGAATGAAATAGAATGAATTCTCATATTATCCTGTAAAATAGTGTTCTTATCGCATTGTTCAAATAGTTTTATCACTGAATATTTAAATAATAATAGTAATAATAATTATTGGCTTCAGGCTTATTTTATTATCATTTATCTATCTATCTATCCACCTGCCTACCTACCTACTTATTGACTTATTTGCCTTAATTTTTTGGCTTTTGTTTAAAGCTAACCTCTCCTTTGAATGGGCGTATAAATCTTCATAAACACTTTTATTGTAAGAGTATATATGCGTGCATATATATATATATATACATGAATGCGAGTTAACTATCAGTTGAATATGTCTGAAATGAACCGAATATGAAATTTATATTTCCTCTTTTTTTCAGGGGGAGGGAGGGACTATTGATTTTTATAGTATTCACGAGGTTTCCTATTTATTTACCTAAATAAAATGTTTTTAGAAAAGAAAATACACAAATTACCTATTTATAGAGGACTTTAAACATTAGCGTGTATAATGACAGTATGAGTGGATATTTGAAGAGGGTAAAGGAGGGGAAGAAGAAGAGGTGTGTACTGTAACATTTGTTGGGCTTAATTCGTCGCCCATTTTATTCATGGTTTGCATCTAAACTTATTAAATTTATCTTTGTCTCCAAGTATTGGTTTTGAAGGGAATTTTGTTTGTTCGGTTGGTTGGAGGACTTTATCATTAGCTCACACCCACCGACAGAGTGGGTGCGTCCTGATGAAGACCTGCTGGTTACTAGGCAAGATAGCTCGTAGACCATTAAGCCAGTGGGACTCGATCCAACGACCCGCCCATGAATTCCAACTTCCAACTGGTGACCGGCCCTATTCAGGTAGGTTCCAGTGGGAAGTCGTGACCAGTAGGGTGCAGCTGGTCGGGTGTGAGGACAAATACTCGCCACCGAAGACATTGGCTTGCGGTCGCTCTTTGTCGTGAATTGGCAGAAGTTAGAATTCAAGGACCATTGGATCGGGTCCCAGTGGCTTAATGGTATACGAGCTCGCCTTGTAACCGGAAGGTCCTGGGTTCGAATCCCGGTGGGTGCGTACTGATGAAGAGTCCCAAACTAGGACGAAGCAGCTGTCCAGTACTCCCAGGTTTTCCAACGGTTCTCTAACTAATGTCAGTTCATGATGAAATCCTGAATTCCAACTTCTGCTAACCAGTTCACGACATAGCGCGACCAATTCGCGGAATACCTTCTTCGATAAGTAAATGTCCTCACCTTCGACCTGCTGAACCCTACTGGTTATGGCTTCCCACTAGGATCCCAGGTTAACCGCCAGAATAGAACCAGTCGCTAGTGAGCAACGGATTAATTTTCAAGTATTGGTGTTTTTTAGGGATCTTGTATGATTGGTTGGAGGATTTCATCATGAGCTGACATCAGTTAGAGAACTATTGGAAGACCTGTCAGGAGGTACTGGACGGCTGTTTCGTTCTAGCTCGTGACTCTTCACAGCACGCACCCAAAAGAGCCCCTCAACCATAGAATCCGAGCTATCGCCAAAAACACATGTCCAAGACAGAATAGAAAAGAATTCTTGTGTATCTGTTATTAAGAACCCTGTCTCTCTCTCTCTTTATATCCGACTACAATGCAAAGGTGATAGATATGCACCAAGTGGTGAGATAATAACCAACAACAAGCTGAGAAGACCGATTCAAAGAACGTTTAGTGCTGATGATAAGTTTCAGCTTATATTTTCCACACAACCAGTTATGATTTCCCAACTGAAAAACAAAGTACCGTGGTTAGTCACTTCTAACTGTATCCATCAATTCAACTGCTTCTGTGCGTCGATGGCACAGTGGTTAGGTCTCTCGCCGACCATGCACATGGTCCGAGGTTCGATCCCCTGCCGACGCACACCTGATATCTATGGTTGGCCTGCGAAATTTCGGCTACCGATATCCATGCTGAAAATTCCATACTAGTACCAAAAATACAGTGTGGAATCAAGCTGTAATCAAAAATATAAAAAAATATAAATATAGATATAGTTATGCTGGTTGCCACTTGCTCTAGGACCTTAATTAGTCGTGCTCAGGAACACCTATCAGTGAGGCTAAATAAAGTTCCTTTTAAAACCAACAACACGTCTATGTTACACCACCTAGTCTAAAGCTGGCTAGCATGGAAGAGTCATTCTCCACCATTACCTACTGAGTGGTGAATAAATTACCAAAAGTCTCTAGATGCCGAATAATCCAAAGAGCAGCTGCCATTGCAATTCCCTTAAATCATCCAGAGTTCTGTGTGCCAAAAAACAGGTCCAGTCAGCCACTGCTGCTACCCTGGCCTCCTGTCCACTCTATAAATTCATTCATAACTCCTATGTTTTTTCCCTTCAATTTCCCAGTAGAACATAGAGCCTCAATCTAGTGGCTTGAGGTTTTTGTAGCAGTGTTTATTTTACAGGATGGGGTTGCTAGTCTCATGCCCATCTTTTCCTCTTTACCAGCATTATTTCTGGCTTAGCGAGGTAAAGGAGTGCATCCAGTGGCCGGGGATTGAATCCCAGACCATGTGCATGGTCGGTGAGCGTCCTAACCACTGTGCCACCGACGCAAAAACTCCTGTGTTACTTCTTCTTAATTTATCTGATATTCAGTCAGTTTAGTGTTATGTGTATTAATGTATATTATCTCTCTCTCTCTCTCTCACTTAATGATGTTTTTGAAATGTCATTTGTCGACACTAACTATTGATTCACTGTAGTTAAAACCAGCAGTAATGCTGTTAATAACAGTAATATTTCTTTCATTATTATGATCATATCAATGTAGAACCTAGTGAAGTAGAAGAGGTTATCGAAACTCTAAATATTCTTTGTTCATTAGCCAGTTTTTTTTATTCTTCATGTGCACCTTCAGTGAGTTAATAATTAATTAATTTTCTTATCTACAAAAATACTAATTGCTATGAGCCGGTGTTCACAGTTATCCATGTTGGGCCATCCCCATTTAGTCCAGTTATGTCTCTATATATGCTTTATATTTCAGACACCAGAATCTTTCAGTCTGTCTCGCTTTTCCTCTACTATATTCCTATTATTCGCGTGGGTTCTGAGAAGCAGCATATCTCCGTTCCACTGTGTTCTCTGCAGTCTTTTATTTTAGCTGGGTCCACAACTGTCCATAACCTGTCATTTCCGCCTCGCGCTAACACTTTCATATAACCCTCGAAGCCGGTCTTAGCTCATCACTTGCCATTCGGATACCACACAAGAGTCTGGTATGCGATGTCATTCAATGATCTTCTCAGCACATGTCCAAACTATCTGCATTTCTTTCTGCTTACTTATTTGATGATGGGTTCTAGTTTGGTTAATTGTTGCTAGTCCTGTCTAGCTGCCCATCTGATTAGAATTTTTTTAAACATTAATGTTATTGTCCGCATCGTTGAACACATGCCAAAGAACCTAAGATTAAAGGGCCCACAAGCATTAAACAGTGCGATTGCACGCCATCTACTAGACACTGGCCATGTTGTGGACAACATGAAGGCGTTCAAGGTAACCAATAGATAAAATAAACCTAGTCTATTTCGTTTTGCAGAGGCAATCGCAGTCAAACGGCTAAAGCCAAATCTATGAACACAAAAGGAGACAGTGATGAATCTAGCACTGCCTTGATGATAACGAAACGCAGAAATTTCACTGCATCATCTTCTATTCTGTTTTGAAAACTTGAATTTTTCGGCTAAACATGAGTCATCCTACCCACCCCCTTTTTTGTCTGTTTTATAAAAACTTGTTTTTCTGTGGCTGCGTTACCCATTGCTGTCTATACTCTTTCTAGTTAAACTTTATTTCTACCTATAAGACATGTGTTTCCAAGCTTAGTTATGCAATTCTCATATAAATAGTCGCTCCTGTTTACTCTTAATTAGTCAACAACTTACATTATTTCTGATCAGTGTTACTTTCACTTCCAGTCAATTACTTATTATCCGTGTAAAATGTACGTTCAGATCTTTAGTTTAATTTATAATTATGGTGTTGTTCAGGTTGTATTCACAGTCGAAAAGAATCCAAGAAATAATAAAAATTATAAAAAAACATGAGCTCAGATTATCCTGGTACAGATATGTCGTTCTTGCTCTATTCAAATTTATTAATGTAGAGTAAGTACTTCTATATAGTTTGTAGGCTGTCCATATATGTGGCACTTAAAGTACATGTAAAAGGCTGCTGCAAACATTCACTAACATGTGCCTTCGCTGACCACATAGAAAAGATAATCAACGAACCAGCGAGGTGCCTATAGCTCAACAAATATATAGAAGTAAATGGAGATGGATTTCAAATACGCATAGAAGCGACCGCTGAGTACTGAAATCATTCATCAGGCTCTAGACAGAGACTCGAATGAGAAACGACGAGTTGGGTGATATTGAGGAGATTGGATGCGGAGGAGGAGTAGGAGGATATAAGATCTTCCGGATAATTTTGAAGCCAGCTAAAAGAAATGACAGAGAACAGAGTGAAATGGCTGTCTGCCGTTGAAGTCCTATGTTCCACCGGGAACTCAAGGGAACAGCAATAATAAACCTTTCTCCAAGCTATGAGTGGTTGATGGATTGTGAAACATCACCAGCAGACTTTCTTTTCTTCACGTATTTATATTAGAATTGCATAAGCGTAGCATCATTCGAAAGACAGAACATAAGTTTTTTCTCTCATACATTAGTAAAATTATTAGCATAAAACTGAAGTGACAGTGCTCTACCGATTACACTCTCAATCATGGTATTCATCACGATATCTTATACATGATGACAATTGACATGTATGTAGTGATATGAGTTAGTAATTAATTAATTAATTAATGAGACACTCAACGCTCGCTCTGTCACACACACACGCACGTACAAAAGACGGTGTATTTACATGTTCTGTGACAAAGATGAACTGTAATCGTAATACACTGTCAACGCATATTCTGTCAAAATTATATATCATGGTGTATACCTAATTCATAGTTGTTTTTTTTTAATTATAAATTGATATTAATTTAAATTAATTAGGCATTCAGGGAAAAAGTAATGAAATAATAACAAATGACAGTAATTAATTCATTTATTGGTAATTATAACTTATTATATGAAATTGAATTAAAAGTCAGTCAAAACACTGAATAGATTTATGCATAAATTGTTTAGCATCTTCAGTGGTCTGACAGTTAATGAACACAGAAAGCCTCATTCGAGTAGAAATATAAAAATAAAATAAGTTAATTGAAGGTTGTAATCTATAATAAACATGATTGAGTAGAACTCAATTCATCTATCCCTGTGAAGCTGGATGTGTTGGCCGTACTCAGAGTCTCCTATCCAAATGTATAATCAAATGTTTACCCTCGTGGTTTTACACAGGAGAAAAAACATTCCCCTGCCCTCTCCCTACCCCGTGAAAGCTTGATTCTGGAACACTTGATAGATCCTAAACACTGAGTGAATCTGCATTGCTTGATTGAACACTAGTACCTAGTGTGACGTGTGTTTAGTCCTTATTGTTTGGTGCAGACTGAATTCTATCAGTCAGTCAGGTTTGCATTGTGGCCAACACGCCACTAGGTAGCTCGCCATCACGGTGCACATTGATTTGATGATATTAGATAGCTGGAGGCAATCGGTAGGTTTCGTGCTAGTTGGCACTCACCATTCAGCAAAGCGTATGTGCAACCCTGAAGGAACGCAATTCCATTCTGAGATTCAAATCCGCGTCGCCCAGTGCCGACTGCAGTCAGAGACGTTACCACTGAGCTATTCGGGCTCACGATTGACCTCCTGTAGGAGACTGTAGTGGATACTTTGACTGGACACTAGTAACTAGTCAGCACCAAAGAAAGGACTAGACACGTCACACTAGTTACTAGTGTCCAATCAAAATACCAACTACAGTCTCCTACAGGATGTCAATCGTGAGCCCGAAGAGCTCAGTGGTAACGTCTCTGACTGCAGCCGGCACTGGGCGACGCGGATTTGAATCTCAGAATGGAATTGCGTTCCTTCAGGGTTGCACATACGCTTTGCTGAATGGTGAGTGCCAACTAGCACGGAACCTACCGATTGCCTCCAGCTATCTAATATCATCGAACCCACATACCAACCTCAGAGGCATATATAGAGTAGGTGGAAATCTTCCCAAAGGAGTACACATCAAACTTTTTTCAAACTGCAGAAGCCATGCCAATTCACTTGTTAAAAAGAAGAGATTTGTCCAGTCCCTGAGCCTACAATGCCCCTCATTTGTCTTGACACTTGATATGTAATTTTTGGTAATCCTGTTTCTAACAAAACTTTTATTATTATGTTCCTCGGTTTCCATTACTACATTTCTGTTTCTTGTGAAACTGGCCTTCTTTCAAATTCTAGTTGAGCTATACTCAGTCCTGTCATTCATGTTACGTCATTCAATATAATGATTGACTGAACATCGTTTTTTTTTATGACGTGCTCATCAAAAATTACAAGTAGATACTAGTCAATATATTTGCCAGCAAACCATACATACAGTGTAAAAGCTGATAATACGAACTTGCTTGGAAAAACTCAATAGGTGGAGTCAGTCTCAAGGCTTCTTAGCAGTTTAATTTTTAGGGTACTGAGCCACAATTTCCATAACTTACATAGTTCAACGTGTGAAATCAGCACGGTTTCTTGTAGAACTGCGAAATATTCAGAACTCAGTATGTCATTTACTTGATAACCTATATGACAGTTAGTCAGATAGCTAGAATTAAAGGATGGGGGTACGTGTGTTTCGGATTGATTCTATTCCCTGACTAAGGTGAGTCAAATTGGGTAAAACACTGATGAGTATGGTCCCTAACGAGAGAAACAGTCAGCCACCAAGTGTTTCAATCAGTTCAAGCTGGGTGATGCGATCAGTTTGCAATTAATCGTACCAAGCTGTAGAATACACCATCGTGCACTAATGAATGTCATTGAGAATAAAAGTAACTTTAGAGACTACACCGGATCAATTCATGAAACTGATAACAAGCCGATTATCTTAGTCATTGTAAGAAATATTATTACTAGTCATACATTCCAAGAGATACAAAAAAGTAGTTTCTGTCCAAATATTTTTGATTTTTTTTTTGATTTACAGCTTTATTCCACACTGTATTTTCGGTACAAGTATGGAATTTTCAGCATGGATATCGGTGGCCCAAATTTTGCAGGCCAACCATAGATATCAGGTGTGCGTCGGTGCGGGCTCGAACCCCGGACCATGTGCATGGTCGGCGAGAGACCTAACCACTGTGCCACCGACGCTGTAAATGAGCATTGTTCAAAACTCTATTTTATATAGTCGGCAAAATTAGAGGAAGAATTTCTGATTCTCGAAGAGATGTTGAAGAACAACGGTTACCCTCAGGTACTCATTAACAAGTACAAAAGATGTGAAGGTTCAGAAGTCAAACAAATCTGGTTTAAACTAAAACCAAAATCTTATGTACCTTCAAGATTCTAAGGTCAAGCAAAGATACATAAACACACAGTTCCATTAAGACCAGTAGTAGATTTCACCAACTCACCGACATACAACCTCTCTAAATACTTACTCTCGATACTACAACCACTACAAAAGGACACTCATAATATTGTCAGAAATTCATATGATTTCAAATCCCAAATAGAACTGTCTAATATAATCCATCAATGGAAAGAAAGTGTGAAGAAAAACCTAATAAAACATGAACCTAATAGGTGAAAACCAGGTGATCAAGCCAAATAAACTAAATCTTAATATATGGTAGTTTGGATGTAGTAATTCAGTGACTGAAGGTTACTTTTATTTTAGTACCTCAGAGTATAAATAACATTTTTTTCTAAAAAATATTGTATAACCTCAAACCTCTTTTCAGAATAACACGTGATAACAGAATCACACTTGCAGTGTTTTTGTACAGTCTTCTATGTGAAAGGAAATTTCATGCTTTTGTCTCTATGCCTGACAATATATTCAAAAAGGTTCTCCTTTCTCTTAGACGTTAATTGGACTCCACCTGAGTGTATGGATAAATGGTCAACATGGTCGACTGATAACCTAATAAGTTCCTAACTTACATCCTTCGTGGGTTCATGGATTTATAGTGCTGCTATTGAAGAGTCCCAAACAGAGACGAAACAACTGTCCAGTACTAGCTGATAATTTTAAATAGATGTTCGACTAATAACAGCTTGTGATGTAACTCAGAAATCCTTCAAAAAATAAAAATGAAAGTTAAATCGATAACAATACTTTGAGTGGACACAAAGTAGTTATAATACCATCCTCGTCTAGTCCTTTGTTTAGTACAAACTAAATTCCATCAGTCAAGTTTGTAATATAGCCAGCATGCTAGGTGACTCGCGATCATACTACCTAGTCTCTAATCAAAGTATATGTTACTGCCCTACACAAGAACGTCGATGGCGAGCCTGAATAGCTTAATGGTAACATCTCTGACTGTCGCACTGGGTGACAAGGGTTCGAATCTCAGAGTGTAAATACGCTTTGCTGACTGGTGAGTGTCAACACTCATGAAATTTAGGTCGTGGGTTTCCCTCAACCATCTAACAAACAGAATACTCAAAAGTTAGTTTGTAGAGATTTGATTGATTGGTTCCAGGATTTCATCATGAGCTGATATTGGTTAGAGAACTATTGGAAAACCGCCTGAGAGTACTGGACAGCTCTTTCGTCCTAGTCTGGGACTCTTCATCAGTAAGCACCCACCGGAGTTCGAACCAATCAATCGAATCCCTACAAACCAATACTTGAATATCAATGAGATGATCACTGGCGACTGGCCCTATTCAGAGAGGTAGTTACCTAGTGTTCTAGTGGGAAATCGTGACCAGTAGGGTCCTTCACCTACCTGGGAAGCATCGTATCATCTACAGAGTGAACTGACGAGAATATCAAAGCAAGGATCGGAAAAGCAAGACAAGCTTTCATTTATCTCAAGTCTGTGTGGAGGTCAACAGCACTCAGCATGAAAACGAAAATAAGATCCGGATTTTCAACTCCAATGTGAAGTCAGCACTACTAATCGGATCAGAGACTTGGAGCGTTATGAAGAGCACTTCGAACAAACTACAGACCTCTGTTAACAGTTGTCTTCGCTCAATACTCAAGATCTGATGGCTGGTCAGAAAAGATCAGCAACAGGGATCTCTGGGAGCGAACCAATCAGGAACCGATTGTGAAACAAACAGGCAGGAAGAAATGGAGATGGATTGGCCACACTTTGAGGAAACCATCAAGTGATATCACTAGACAAGCCGTCGTTCGAGTGGGACTCGAAAGGGAAGCGGCGAGTTGGTCGTCAGTATTAGGGTGACTTGGAGGAGGTCATGTGAACAGGAAGTGAAAGCGTGTGGGCAGAAAACCGAAGGCAATGGAGACGCGTGGTTGAAGCCCTATGTTCCTCTAGGAATTAAAGGATATAATAATAATAATAATAATAATAATAATAATAATAATTGCACAACGTTAACCTTCTTATTAATTATGATGCTACTTTGTTTGAGTTTTATCCGTCACCCCTACGTTTATAATGGCATTTTAATTCCTAATTGTAATTTTTAATAATTTGACCATTAACCGGAAATTATTTTGGAACTTTCCCTTCCATTTGATATAAATAAACGAATGTACAGCTCTGTCTAGTTGATGACTTCGTCGAAAAGCAAATTTTCTTCGCTACAATTGTCTTCTTTATTAGAAATCCCTTTAATGACCCAAAGGACAATAGCATAAAATCATTGTTAATTATACAAAACAGCGCCTAAATAAACCATAAACCACATGCATATATATATTTATGTATATGTAATCAGGTTACCAATATCAACATAGATAATACATGTGTAAACATGTAAATAAAATAAATATTTGTTTACTTACATCGCCCTCCTCCTCTTCATCTGCTTGTGAACTAATATCATTCTCTGATAATTTACTTGCTTTCTTCATTACCATTTGCTGTTGTTGCTGTTTCGTTGTAAAATCCTCTGGTGATTTACGCCATGAATTACGAAATTTTCTATCGAATTGATTCACTTGAATTATAGGCGATTTTGTCAATTCAGAGTCATGCTTTAAATGATCACCATTTAACATAGCTGCGGGTTGTTGTTGCTGTTGTGCAGCTGATGTTGGCGGTGGTGGTGGTGCTTGTGACTTCTGTCCTTGTTTTGATGGTTGCTGCTGCTGCTGCTGTGATACAGGTTGGGGTATTGGTTGATGACGGACTGAAAACTCAGGCTTTTTCGATTCTTGTTGTTGTTGTTGTTGCTGTTGGATTGGTGGTTCAGGGGCTGGTTGTTTTTTACCCGATGAGGATTGTAATTCAGACAATTTCTGTTGAAGTAATTGTTCTTGTGCTGCTGGAAGCTCAGGTTTAGATAATCGTCGTGATTGCTGCTCCTGTGATTGTTGTTTCTGTTGTTGTGATTGAGGTTGTAAGAACTCTTGTAGCGATTCATCTTCTTCCTCGATATCTTCTTCTCCTGTTTCTTCTTCTTCTTCTTCTTCGTCTTCTTCTCGAGGAGGTTGTTCACCTAACCTGAAAGAATTCTGATACAATTGATTTTGTATTTGTTGTTGTTGTTGCTGTTGTTGTTGTAAAAGTTGTTGTAATTTCTCCATGACTTTTATCTTCTCAATACACTGTGAAACAAGCAATCTAATGTGACAAAGTTAATTTAGTTAGCTTTCAATAGATAGCTTTCAATGTCCAATGTTCAATTCTCAATATAATATCTATTTTGGTGTTGTATGGCGTCAATTTAAAAATGGTGTTATTTTACTAGACAACTTTATGATTGTGAATAAATCGACATCAGCATTATTGTTGTTGTAGTCAACATCAATTTCATTTGTTGTTTTGTAATGGAAGAATTTTTGTTTTTTTGAAGTAGGAGAATAGAGCGAAAATCTCGTTTATTATTATAATATTATTTGTATGTTTGTCATTGGTGTCTACATTATGTTGTATGGTGTAGGCTTAATGATACACTTATGTGTGTGTGGTGTGCTTGAAAGGCATTAATTGCTTCTTCAACCACCTACTTACTGACTAACTAACTAACTAACCAATTTAACTAATTAATTAATTAGATGAATGCATCATGGATAGATAGATAGACAGACATGTACCAGTCAATATATTTGTTAGTATTGACCAATGAAAATTAAGAGACGAGTTATTTATATCAAAGCAATGACCTTATCTGTGTTTTTGAACATGTGTGTGAGTATGTGTGCGTGCGAGGCTCTGTATTCATTGAAATTATTGTATACATTGAGGAAGTGAAGTATTCGAAAGATTTTCTGCTTCTTCTTCTTCTCCTTGTTCAAATGGACTTGTGACTAAATACGCCGCCTGGAGGGGATTAGCACTTCCCTTAAATTAATAACCACGTAAAGTCTTCGTAACTAATGTAATCAATCAAGTCTTCTTAAAATGAAGATGTGATAAGATTAAGGGATGATAAGATGGGTGTTGAAAATATAAACAAGGGGTGGTGTAGACGTCATTAGTTGGTTATGTCGTAATAGGCCAACAAGGAAGGGATAATGGTTGTACAAACTTCTTTTGAATGCATAGTTTAGGTTTAATAGTTCGAATGCTTATCTCCTCAGCTGTGTGCAGTAGACGAATACGAAGTCTATTGGAAAGATTCAGTGGGATACGATGAATTACTTTGAAGGCTCTCGTTTTCTCCACTACATGACCACTATCAATTAAATGTGACAGAATTAAGCTATGGATTATTTTTGTCTGTCCTTTGCCAAACCACGATGGGAGATGTCCACTAACACGTTGGCTGGCTAAGCTGTCTAGTAGTACGCCCAAAATAACTGTCACCGTAGGTGCAGTTGAATTGATAAATGCACATAGATGTGGCAAAACTATCTAGCTTATCCTTCGTTTGCGTCCCAATCGTTCGTCTGCTGGAGAATGACAAACATAGATATGCTGCATAAAACGTTCTCCGTATACTCCTGGATAGTCTCTGGAACAAAATCTCACTAGATAAGTCACCATTAAATTGTAACTGAATAAATAGAGGTTTCTTACATGCAGTCAGAGTCTCAGGTTTTTTCTCTGATGTTCTCATATGTTTCTTTATGAAACTATTCGGATAGCCCATAAAATGAATCTAAAATGTCAAAATGAAAGGAAGGGCTTTCTCACACAAAACATAAAACACAATTTAGTAGGAAATACCACCCAACGATTGCTATTCATTTCTTCTTATAGTGGGAATATTTCAGAAGAGTTCAGCTGAAACACATAAACGCTTGCAACTCAACCAACGTGTAAACAAAACTGCAGTCAGACCAGGCCAACATACTAACTTGAAGCCATTGACAGTTTTCTACAGTCTCGTCTAGATATTACACAATTTTAATTGATGGATGGTGACTAGCAGTGGAATCCAGGACAACGCACATTTCGTCCTATTTGGGACTCGTCACCTGGATGTAGCTGCATTCCGCAGTGAGTGATGGTGTTCCCACCGACGCTCGAACTCAGCGCACATAGTTTCAAACGCCAAAGCGTTATCCATTAGACCACTTGGGCCATGAGAGCCACCACCTCTTGTGCAACGGGTCATATTAGTTATTTAACTGAATTTGAGATTCTCCCGTCGATTGATTACACCGAAGTGCTCTATCTCAGGATAATGCTTTGGCGTTCGAAACTATGGGCACTGAGTTCGAGCCTCAGTGGGAACATCATCAGTCACTGAGAAATGCGGCTTCATCCAGATGACGAGTCCCAAATAGGACGAAATGCGCTTTATCCTGGATTCCACTGCTAGTCACCATCCACCAATTAAATACGAATTAAATGTCCAGATATAGTCGAAGCATCCGCACTAGAAGCCGACATGTCAACCTGAGACCGAGCACTTCGATCCAATCAATCGACGGGAAAATCTCAAATTAAATTAAAATTACACAATTTTGTTAAAAAAAATAACGTCTGTTGATCAAAAATTTGACGGAAAAAAGTTCTTACGAAAGAAAGCCCTCACATTGCTACAATAAGCTGACATTTAGTTATTATCATTATTATTATTATTATACTCGTGGCTTTCAAGTGGAACATAGGGCTTCAACACGAAATCTCCATTTTTCTCCGGTTCTCTCCAGTCTCCTTCTGCCGACTCGATGTTTGTTCTCCTCATACTATTTCCACCACGTCAGCCTCGAATCCACACCTAACTCATCGTTTTCAATTCGGGTTCCACTCGAGGTTGTTTGTACTTGTCATGTGACGTCAACCGACTGTCTTCTCAGTGTTTCTCCGATCTATCTCCATTTTCCACGGAATATTTTTTGAACAACAGCTTCATGATTGATTCGTTCGCAGAGTTTCTTGTTACTAACTCTTTCTGACCGACCATTTGATTTTCAGTGATGGAGCCAACGAAGCTAGCTGTTGATGAAAAATTGCTGCAGCCTGTTAGAAAGACCTTCCGTGACGTGTGAGCCAAGTTTCTGATTTGTATAGAAGAACTAACGGACTGTTGAAAATTCCAATATTGTTCTGTATGCTTAGGACAGAAGATTTCTAAACTGACTTCAGAGGAATGAAGGCATCTGTTTAACTTTTCCGATCCCTCCTTACTTCGACATTCTCATCTATGCCTCCATCTGCCGCCTAGATAAGTGGAGGGAGTGACCTTTATCAAGTTTACTCCTTTGAAAGTACGTAGGTATTCCTATGTTCAATCTCTGTACACAAACGTGAACATTGCACTTTTGTTTATTGGAACTGGTTGCCATTGGCGGGCAACTCGAAGGCGCGAATGGCTCAATCGTGTACAAGTTGGAAGAAGACGAAAGAATACGAACCAAAGTACAGTACATTCCTTATAAAAGATTTGTTTATAGACTTCTGCATCATTTTCGATTTAATTGCCAAACAATACAAGTTACTAGAAGTACTGGTGTTTTGGAGTTAAAGTCGATAATCGATCGTAGTTGTCTTCCCAAATAATAGGAACTTAGGGTTAAGTTCCTTGACAATCTCCTTAAATCAGTGTGTTCACATATGTACTTTCTATCTGATTAACGTCTTCTGTATTACGTAATTATTATATAAAACTTACAATTCTAATGAAATATCTTTGAGAACATTCCTTGTGTTGCTAAGGAATTTCTCCATATGCGATTATAAAACTTGAGGAAATAACATTAAGTTTGATGATTTTCAATGAAGGAAGACCAATCAAATTCCTAGTGTAAAAGATCCTCCGTCTATTTCACAATGTCTCAGTAAGATTTTCTTATTTTAGTTATTTTAAGGAGTAATTTTTAAAAAACTTACTGGTGTATAGTAATTCCATTCAAATTCCTACGACTACGCAGATTTGAAATTTAGCAAGATCAATTAGTGAAGATTTAATTCTTTTCTCTCTGTGTGTGTGTGTGATCACATTTGTTTATAATTACAGTGTTAGAATGTTTTTCACATATGGTACTGACAGGAATTTCATCTAACTTTAGCTTCACAATAGCTTCTCTCTGTGCTATATTCCTTGACTAATAACGTTTTCTATATCATGCTTAGTGTGCTTAGTGCTTAGCTTCTTTGTTAGCCATGAAGTTACAGTTTACGCATGCAATGAAATCATGACACCTGATTGGACATTTCTGATTCGTTTATTTATGGCTTAATTTTCTGAGGGTTTTTATAAATAGAATATACCGCATATTTTGTGTAATAAGGGTTGTTGTTGTTGTAATTGTTAGTATTGCTTCTTTTGCCGCTCTCGTGGGCGTTTCTCCTCAGATTTCAAGTTCTGGAGGTGCTTTTTAGTCAAATAAGATGAATCCAAAACTAAGTAACCCTCTATCATACATAAACTTAGTATTACCTTGGTGGTAATAGTAATTATTATATTATTATTGGTTCCAAGTTGAACATAGGGTTTCAGACGCACATCTCCATTCAGTTCGGTTCTCTGCCAACATTTTCACCTGGCTCATTGTCTGCCCAAATGCCTTCATCTCCTCTTCACATGATCTCCTCCATGTCACCCTCGCACTGATGGCCAACTAACCCGCCGCTTCCCATTCGGATCTCACTCGAGCGATGGTCTGGCATGTGATTTCACTTGATAGTGGTTTGTTTTTCAGAGTATGGCCAATCCACCTTCATCTCTTCCTGCTTATTTGTGGCACAGTCAGTGCCTGCTGGGTCGGTTCGCACCCAGGGATCCCTCCCTGTTGCTGATCTTTTATGACCATCTGATCATGAGTAGTATTGAGCGAAAACAGCTGTTGATAAAGGTGTGTAGTTTGTTCGAAGTGCTCTTCACGACGCACCAAGCCTCTGATCCGTGAAGTGAGTATCACTGACTCCACATTAAAGTTGAAAATCCGGATCTTATTTTCATTTTCATACTGAGTGCTTTTGACCTCCAAACAGGCTTGAGAGAAATGAAGGCTTGCTTTGATTTCCCGATCCTTGCTTTGACATCCTCATCAGTTCCGCCTGTAGTTGAATCGATGCTTCCTAGGTCGGTAGTTGAAGGAGTTTGCTTCTTTCAGATTTCTTCCATTTATGCTGATTGTTGTCTGTTGTTGTTGTTGTCGCTGTTGCTGTTGGCCAGGAATCTTCATCAACTCTGATTTCTCTATGTTCACCTGAAGTCCTATTTTTGTGATACTTCTTCTGTCACCAACTTGTTGCTTTTTACTTGCATATCTTCCAGTTTGTAAGAAATCAGACATATATCATCGGCGAAATCCAGATCCAGATTCTCCAAGTTTTTTGTGTGAGTCCATTTTATGCCTGTCTCCTCGTTGATCGGCCCGCTGTCTTTCGCATTATCCAGTCTACCGCAATCAGGGAAATAATTGGAGATAGTCGGCAACCGTGTAATAACAATTAATAATACCACGTTTTAAACATCTAAAAGGTATTTTAGGGGACATGATCAAGTCTGGTGTCTGGAAAAATATAGTTTTTCAAATTGCTCCTCTTCCTCCGTCCAAATGACTAGAATGTACTCATCTATCATAAAGTTCTATCTATGCTATTCACAACAGTTTATTAGCTTAGGCAGATTACTTCGATGACAATTAAAAAAGGTGAAAATGGCTTTTACTCATCTTGTAGCAAATCCTACTGAAAGTTCCGCCTAATAACCAGTAGCGTTAACCATTTCGATAAGAAGAATTAAAGTGCTGACTCCTTATTGACGAATAAGTGTGTCTGTTGTAGTCCTCAATAGCGAATCCGAATAGCTTGGTGGTCACGTCTCTGGCTGGAGTATTGAGTGGCCTCGGTTCGAACCTCAAAAGGGATATGAGTTTCTTCCAGATTTTAGCAGCGCCTTGTTGACTGGTGAGCGCCAACAAGCATGAAGCCTAGGTCTTGTACTGCCTACCCATTGTCTCCAAGTATCTAAAATACTGACCTGTCGTTTTACATATATTTCAGACGAAACACGTCAGCCACAGTCTATAGTGATTCAGTTAAGAGACAACAGATCATTGTAAACAGAATAAATTGTAGTAATCTATTTGGGGGAGCTGAAAAACACAAAGAAACATGTCAATTCTCTGAAATCCATGTATATACCTTGACCTGACCTGACCTCATCATCATTTTATTTTGATGTAGTTTCAATGGAAACGATTGGATAGGTCATATAATGCAACATATGGTGGATAGAAGATATCTGATCACTTGATATGGTATCGATTTACTGCTCACCATTTTCAACTATCCTTCAATCTATAATTATGCTTACTCAATTGTTAAATTACGTAATCAGAATGAATAACAAACTATCATATTTCGTAGCTTCACTGTGTGTGTGTGTGTCATCATATATAATAAAACCACACAAATATTCACAAACACAAGATGGGAATCCGAATAATATGAACAGACTTCGTTTGTATGAAAATAAACAACCAATTCTAATCAGTCAAGGGTCAGCAGACAGATAGTAATTTCTTATCAGTTATGAGTTATGTTTTTGTTCCACTTATACATCTTGGCAACAACAACAACAATAACAACAAATGTTCTTTGTAGCTATGTGTTGTCCGGTTGACAACAAAAGTGATAATAAAGTGTATAGACCAGAAAACAGTCATACTGATAAATATGGCTTACCAACCAAGAACATACAAGGAAGTAAGGAGACCACCATTGGGCAACATAGCGTGTCAGACTATCCAGTAGAATCCGAGTGGGAAACGATGAGTTGTAATAGTAATAATAATAATAATAATAGCTTTGCAATTAGTAGTGTTCTCTGAGCTGGTCGGTTTAGTTGCGGAGCTTTCGTCGTCCCCTGCTGGACAACATCCCTCTTCAGCGCAATATTTAGGATAAAGTGAAATGATTTAAATTTATTCATGAGTGATAGAATTGCGTCTCCCGGTAACCATCTTTACATATGTGTTGATCATTTTCTATTGACTTGGATTTTAAACTTTCTGGTCACCTACCCTACCTGATTTACTTTTTATTAGTTGATATATTTCATCTATATTAACGTGTTTTTGTTAATTGCATACTCGTTTGAGTACCAGGCTTCTAGGAATTCCCTGACATTCTTTCTTGGTGTTTCCTCTGTCTAGGATTTCGACATTATCCCAATCAGACCGATGTCAATAATTCTCTATATGCATTGATACTAAAAAATATATATCGTGTCTAATCATGGTTGATTTGTCTTCCTGGATTCTAATTCGAAGGGGACACTCACTTTGGCCGATGTAATACCTGTTACAGTTCATACAATTTATTTTGTAAATGGTATTAGATTTATCTCCTTTTTCTGTTGGATCTTTCGGTTTGCACAATATCGAATTAAGCGATTTGACTGGCTTGTGTGCTATATCTATATCAAACGGTTTCATTATTCTAGCTGTTATTTCAGAGACATTTCTCATGTATGGTAGAGTGAATTTTCTTATGGTCTTTGATGATGGTTCCTTGTAGGTGTTTTTGATTCGATTTTAAACACCTTTTGATGAAATATTTTGGGTAACCGTTCTTTTTCAAGACCGTTTGTAGGCAATTTTCTTCCATTCTTTTCAACTCTGGAGTGCTACAGTATGTTTGAATTCTTTTAAACAATGTCTGCACACAGTTTCTTTTGTGAGTGAGTAATTGGATTATTGCTAGTATAGTTAAGCATTTGATCTGTGTGTACTGAGTTTCTATATACTTGTGTTTCTAAATTTCCTGTGTTGGTTCTGCTGATTAAGACATCTAAAAATAGGATTTTGTTATCTAATTCTTCTTCTCTTGTGGATTTGATGTCTTCAGATATATTGTTTATTAACTGATGGGTATATTCTAAATCATTTCTTTTAACTATTACAAATGTATCATCAAAGTAACGTACCTGTCCAGATTTTCGGTTGAATTATAGGTAGAGCTATTAATTCTAATCTTTGCATAACGACTTAAGGTATCAATCCTGATATGGGCGATGATCTCATTGTTGTTCCTTTTATTTGTTTGCATATTTCAGTACTGAATTGGAAGTATGTTTTAAGACATAATTCTATGAGTTCTATCCAAGTTGAACATCACTGCGTTTTTATGTGTTTTCATAACTATCGAGTAACTGTTGCATAGTTTCTGTTGCTAGTTTTGAACTAAGTGAAGTATATAATGCTGTAACATCAAAGTACAGCATTATTTCATTGTCTTCTGCTTGAATGGTTTTGATTTTCTCTAAAAAATGGATTGATGAATTGATAGAATAGTCTGAAAAGTGTGTTTAGACACAATGTATAATTTTCCGCGAGTTTCAGTGCATGGTATGTATCCCTAGTGCAGAATCTTCAAATAATATATTGATTGGTCACATATCATCTGAAAAGGCCTTTGACAGACAGCATCGACCGAGAAGTAATTTGGAAACTGCTTTAACACTACGGCGTGCAGTGCCTAAGTCTTTATCAGACTTATTCAACAGCTGTGATAATTAAAATAAACTTATCTGAAAAGACAACCTGCCTGCCTGCCTGTTATCACCCACGATGATATTCTTAATTGTGGTGGACAGCATGGATCATGCGTCAGACTGTGAGCTGG
Organism: Trichobilharzia regenti; assembly: GCA_944472135.2. Classification (NCBI taxonomy): domain Eukaryota; kingdom Metazoa; phylum Platyhelminthes; class Trematoda; order Strigeidida; family Schistosomatidae; genus Trichobilharzia; species Trichobilharzia regenti. Next base: position 44,546,975 of record OX235267.1, read on the forward strand.
GTATGGGAAGACAGGAATACGTTGAACTGACCGATGAAGAAGACTCTAGGAGATCTGCATTCCACACGTGGATGATTTATGTTTCATGTCACTCACACAAACTCGAAGACTCATGGGCAGGCGAAAACCAACACACTGGCTGAAGAAGCAGGTACACAGCGAAGACAGGACTCGAGATGAACAGAGAGAAGATGGAAGTGATGAGGACAACCAACCAACAGCAACAACAACCAGTACCAGTCACCATCAGCAGGAGAGATTTAACAGAGATTACTTCATTCACTTGTCCAACCAGGAAACACGGTTTTCACTACAGGTACACGGCACAGATGAAGATGTCAAAATCAGTCAGCCAGCCAGAATCGGAGAGGCAAAATACATCTTCATCAACGTCAAATCAGTCTGGAAGTCTGATGCCATCACAAGATTCGAATTCTATTCAACACACATGTGATATCAGTTAGTCAGTTCTTCTGCACCGGTCAGAAACTTGTACTGGGTGTATATCTCGAAAAGGATTTCCAACAGCCTGCTGCAAACTTTTATCAACAGCTGCGCCCTTCGCTAGCTCCATACTTAAGATCAAATGGCTGGCCCGCCGGCTGGCTAGAGAGAATTAGCAATAAGGAACTGTGGCTGGGTACAAACCAACAGGCGAGAGCCGATCGCTGAACAAATACTTGGGAGAAAATGGAGAGGGATTCATCCGACACATGATGAACAGAACGTCAAATGACATTGCGTGCAATGCAGGCCACTGATGGAGTGGAATCTCAATGGCAAGCAAAGAGTGGGTCGTCGGTGAGACAGTGACATAGAGGAGATCTTGTGGCGAGGAGAAGATGAAAGATTATGGTCAATTGTGGACTGAGGTGAGGAGGACGGTAAAAAACAGAATAAAGTGGTGATGTATTATTGAAGCCCTATATTCCACTCAAGACTCAAAGGAATAATAATAATAATGATGTAATATCATTCGAAGCAGTATTTCTTGCTCCAGTACTACTTCACGTTGTTCTCCGTCTATTTCCTTGGAAAAATTCTTACCCGTAGGTAGAGACGTATTTGAAGTTGTGCGCAAGTATGAATTGTGTCTCATTGAGGATTAAAAGATGATTATAACAATATGAAAATGAGTAGAAACGATGTATTTTGATGGATAAGAAAAGTAGATAGCCCAGTGATTGTAGAAGATAGCCATTTTATCCCAACTCTAACACCATAGACCTCAATTCGAGGGTATCATGGCGAAGACTGTGTAAGAAGGAGGAAGAGAAAGCTTCTTAGCAAACAACCAATAGGGATGCCATGAAATCTAGTAAAATAGAAATATGCTGTTGAAGTGTCTTGTTCCACTCAAGATCCAACGGACTAACAATAATAGTAATATGTGGACAAATCAGACGTATTTTTTGCCATTTTCTACCTCCGTACTGTTTCTTTTACGTATTAGCTTCAAAAGAAAACTACGACATTTAAAATGATTTAGTACATTACTTGTATTCGGAAACACCGATTATCTCACATCAACTGAACAATAAACATGTTAGGCTGATAACCTGTAGGTTCTGCATTCCATCCCTGGTTAGATTGTAGCTGTGTACTGGCGAAGAGTCTCACAAATTAGGATGAAAGAGCTGTTCAGTAGACCCCAGTTTCCAAGTATTCTCTAACTGGTGATAATTCATAACGAGATGCACTTAAAAAAGGATGTTTCCTCCACTGAAGTTAAATTCCGCCGTTTTATCTCTGCAACGAAAAGAGCAGCACTCCACATCAGTATGGATTTATCACTTCAAATAATCCGATGTCAGTAGAAATGGCGAAGTGCAACAATAGCGTCCCAGGAGGGCGAACGCTCCGATGACCTTGAACGCATGCTAGTCGTTGACTGACCGCACCTGTCATTATCACAGCTGAAATATCAGTGCTATTCACTAACTAAGCAGCAAATTATGCTCAGATCACGTTTTTAGGTACTTTTTGGACAAAGTGATAATTGCTCGTTAGGGTTAGGATCAGGTTTAGTATTATGGTTTGGATAAGGGTTATGATTAGGGTTAGAGCAAGTGTCGGGGTCAGAATTTAGGTTAGGGTTGCGAATAAGGATAGAATTATAGTTCATGCCATTTATTTTGATTTGTTTTGTTATCCACATTTTACTAGTAAGTAGTTGTCGATTCTTTTACTGGAAACCATAGTAACTCAACCGAGGAAGGACTGGACAGCAGGATAAGAAAGACAAACAATTCACAAAAACAGCTCATCTTTGGTCACCTCCATGAATACACATACAGAAACTAGTCTAACTTAGCGATTGATACTCCTCATTAAAACTGGGAAGTATTTTTAAGTAATGTCAGAGAAAGATAACCTGTTTATAATGCGTTTTCATGTGCGTCGGTGGCACAGTGGTTAGGACTCTCGCTGACCATGCACATGGTTCGAGGTTCGATCCCCTGCCGACGCACACCTGATATCTGTGGTTGGCCTGCGAAATTTGGGCTGCCGATATCCACGCTGAAAATTCCATACTTGTACCAAAAAAACGGTGTGGAATCAAGCTGTAACCAAAAATAAAAATAAAAAATAAATCTTCTTGTAAAAATAAGTCATTTTTGTGCAAAAGTCACTTATTTATATGATTGGTCGGCTGAAGATCACTCGTGCGTTCTCATCCCTTGGGACGTTATTGTTGAACTTTGCCAGAGAAATAAGATAAATATTCTGTCAGAAAATAGTGTTTATTAGAATGAAGTACTGAAGTCAATTTTTGTATTTTTTTTCCTTCACGTTCCCCAGTGGAACATAGGACTTCAAGCTAGTGGCTTGAAGTTTCTGTGGCAGTGTTTAATTTTACAGGATGAGGTTGCTAGCCTCATGCCCAACCTTTTCTCTTTATCAGAATTATTTCTGACTCAGCGAGTTGAAGGAGTGCGTCGGCTGGGGACGGAATCCCGGACGGTCGGTCGGCGAGCATCCTAACCACTATGCCACCGACGCAATTTTGTATTTAGTAGTGTGAAATATTCCCATATCATCAAGTGAAAGTCAATGTGAATTAAGAATATTCATTTCAATAATTTCTCCTCTTCAGGTTCTTACAATTGTAAAATATAATATTTATTGTCATTACAATAACGACCAGTTATGCGGCGGATGCATTTTTTAACGTAGAATAACAGATTAGTTATGGAGTGATATTAGATGGTTGGAGGTAGTCTGCGAAAGGAAGCCCAATCTGACCTAGGTTTTGTGCTAGTTGTCACTCACCATCTAGCAAGGCGTATCTGCAACCTTCAAGGAATTCATGTCCCTTCTGAGATTCGAACCTGTGTCACCCAGTGCCGCCTGAAATCAGAAGCGTTACCACTGAGCTAGCTATCCATTCACAATAACAACAATCCTGAGTGTACCGTGATAGTGAGCCATCTGGTATGGTGGGCACATTGCAAACCTGACTGATAGATAGAATTCAGTCTACCCCAAAGAAAGGACTAGACACATCACATTAGTTATGGGATGTCAAAATAAATGGTAGTATTTGCGTGACAAACGTACTAGACTGAAATCGATTAAAAATATTGTAAAATGGGAGATAATGGTGGTGAGTAATCGTAATAGATTTTTAGAGTGTGGGTAGGAAAACTGACAAGTCAGTTCAAGTTATATATGTCCAAACCAAGTTCACTTTTAACAGTTTGATATAAAAATTTGGCCATTAGGTTTATGATATTCATTATAATGAAGGTTTTTGTATTTCCCAAATGAATGAAAACAAAACGATATTGTTTTTCATTCATTGGGAAATACAAAAAAAACCTTTGTTATAATAAAAGTCAGTTCAAGGTTATAAGCGGTGTCAGGTGAGTGGCTAGTACAAAGTGGTACGTATTAAATAGGAGACTGTAAATTTGCAATGAGAGGTTCATCATGAAATAACGCCTGTGTGAAATGAAACCGGTGGAGGCATCAAATGTTGAGAAAAGAGATAATGTCATTAACTATGAATCCGGATAGTATATATAGAAAATTCGATAGTATTGAGAGAATGTTTGAATGAAGGATATAAATTATGACGAATAATAATAATAATAATTGTAATAATAAGCAAAGAAAAACAACCAAGAGGGTTAAGGGGAAGGAGCATTCTTGGTAAGAAAAAGAATCATTAATCCAAGTTTGGCCACGGTAGGAACAGCGTCTGGACGTGTTCTTTTTGCATACAATGTGCCGGTTTACTCAATTCTGTTGCAACAGTTTCAGCTATGTGTAGAAAACGTAAGTGAACTGTCTGCCATAACAAAATAGTCTAGACATCTAAGGGTTCTTCCGTTATGAGTTAAATATAACACCTCGTCAACCATGCAGCTGGTTCAGGGTTCGATTACTGACCAGCGCACTCATTTACCTCTCTTAGCCGAGAATAAGACTGATTAAGAGGGAATGGTTGGGCATGAAGCTAGTAACCCCATCCCATCAAAATAAGCACCACTGCTACTGAAACTTGAAAGCTCTAGTTTCAAGCCCTATGTTCCACTGGGAACATAAAGGAACAAAAAACATCCGAACTACTTCCGGCAACTCTGAGTGACATTTCAACTGAGGCTCATCGCAGTCAGATGCATTTTCTATCTGATATGACTAAACCAAGGCTTCTGGTAATAAGTGTAGATACGGTAATGAATATTCTGTGCATTTCATTCTGCGATTTCATTCACTATAGCTGAACAAGAAGGTAATTTTGTTTTCAAATGACATGCTGAATATGAATTTGAGGTCCATTTGTTACATATTAATATTATTATTCCCTTAAGTTCCTGGTGGAACATAAGGCTTCAGCAGCACAGCTCCACTTTCTCGTGTTCACTTTAGCGCTTCTCCATCTGTTCTCACGATTGCTTATAAGTTCTCACCTCCTCCCCACACCGTCACCCCATGTTCGGTCTTACGCCCGACTAGTAGTTTCCTACTCAAGTGCCAGCCTGGTGAGCAAGATCACCCAACGGTCTCCTCAGCGTGTGTCCAATGCACCTACATTTTCTTCGATATATTTGTTGAAAAACAGATCTTTTATTGGTTCATTGTATATAACTGGAAAAAGACCTCCTTTATGTTTGCTGATAATTTAGTACTGAACTTCACCCATTCATGTCTATTCACCTATTAAAACTGACTGTTTACTACATAGGACGACAGTAGTTTACAGATCCGGTTAAATGTACGTTTAACTACTGTCAGGACGAATAAGCTTCTTTGTTATCCATGAAGTCATGATTTATATGCATGTCGTGACATGATAACACCTGATTGGACAGTTTCTGATTCGTTTATTTATGGCTTAATTTTCTGAGGGTTATTATAAACATAAGATACCATGTATTTTAAGATACTGTCCTGTCCAAGTAGGTTTTCTATAAATAGATCTTATTGACCCATCAAGCCGTCGACTAAGTAATATATCTAGGATGGATAAACAATTATCTTCCTCTTCTACAGACAGATGTAAGTGATATGCTATTCTGAACTTCATTCATTCGATTTAAAATTCAAGTGGCAGAACAAGGCGCTTATCACTGATGATTACAATATCATCTACATACCTTCTATAAAGTGGCACATTTTCGATTAAGCCTTCCGATAAACTATCAATGTACGACATATAGATATCTTCTAAAAGGCGCGTTAACGGACTTCCCATAGCAACACTATCAACTTGGCGGAAACAATCCCTTAAATAAGATATAGGGAACGGGATGAAAAAACTGTTTTTGTTGAAATGTAATCACACAAAATGCCAACTGTTTTGATCAAAGGCTCATTAGTAGTGAATAAAGAGTTTTTACATCAAAAGAGTACATATTCTTATTCATAATATTAATATCGTCAAGAAAATTAACCAATTCAAATGTATCTTTTTTAACACATACTTTTAGAATTGTGTTTTGAGTGGATGCAATAATTCTACTAACCATTTAGCAAGTTTATGCGTTGGGGATTTGCATATTGACAATATAGGATGTAGAGGATTATTGGGTTTATGTACTAACAATGTTAGGTTTACATTTGAAAGCGATTGTTTCTACCATGTATTTTGTCGTTTTTCTCAGGCTAAATCTTGTGTCTAGGTGCGTCGGTGGTGTAGCGGTTAAGACGTTCGCCGACCATGCACATGGTCCAGGGATCGATCCCCGGCCAACGCATTCCTTTACCCCACTGAGCCAGAAATAACCCTGGTAAAGAGGAAAGGTTGGACATGAGGCCAGCAACCCCATCCTGTAAAATTAAACACTGCCACAGAAACTTCAAGCCACCAGCTTGAAGCCCTATGTTCCACTGGGGAACGTGAAGGAAAAATAAATAATTAAATCTTGTGCCTATCATAGTCTAGAAGATATTTTTAAGTGAACAGTTAGTTATAGTGTCGTGTTCTGGAGGTGCATTTAGGTCAAGTTAGACGAATTGACAACGCGGTATTGTCACTATGTTATAACACTTACGCACAAGAATTGTTAACAGTCAGTTGGTTTAGAAGCCTTGAACATTCATCAGGTGATTTACATTAACACGATCACTCAGGTTTGTGTTGAAATGATCCACAAAAGATCATTTACTAATGAATGTATGTGTAAAATTTTTTCAAGCTTAAACTCAACCTTAAATAAATTTATAGGCTGATAACTGGCAGTGGAATTCACCCAGAAGGTGCATTCCGTTCTATTTGGGATTCATCATCTGAATGTATTGACGCTCGAACCTGATACCTATCATTTCAAACACCACAGAGATATCAACTAAACCACTTTAACCAATAGCATCAGTTATTAAATGTTGTACACTGCAGAATAGATGATTGTCTTAACTCAAGTAGTCTAGTGAAGCTGTAAACGATACGGGTACATCTACTAGCTGAAGAGTCCCATATAGGACGAAATGCACATCCTCATTGGACATCAGATCTAGTTATCATCTACGAAAAATGATTTCATAGTAATCCTTAGACATCATCGAAGCGTCCATACTAAGTAAGAGTTGATATATCAACACCGGCGGGACATTTAAATCCAATCAATCAATAGTTGAATCAAAATTGAATTAAAATTAAATTATGTGTTACGCTTTAAAACAATAAAAAGTGCAAATTTTTAATTTTAATATTCATTCAGATATATTCATTATAGTTATAATTATAATTATTCTATAAAAAGATCATCACTAATAATAATAATAATAATAATAATAGGAGGCAGTATTGACTATTGAACACGTACATAACTAATAACCAACCAAGAAAAAAACAGAGAGGTTAAATTAAATTTAAAAAAAAACAGAACAAAGAATGTAACCCAGAAAACTTTTTTTGTTCATTTATTTTACATATTTTAATGAAAGTACACTTTTAACAGGTATTGTGTATTATTGCCATTGTAGAGAGCATTATTACCTTGACAATAAGAACAGTAGTCATAAATGACTATTAAACGTGGTTTTTGGTTTTTACACATATATATATGTAATATTGATGAGTTTAACAGTCAATGATATAGGGTTATGTTCTTAATGATTATATATTCTCTGTAGTTGGTTTGTGAGGATTAGTTTGGTTTTTACGAGTTGATCACGGAATGATATCAGTTGTAGAATCATTGGAAACAAGCTGGGTGGGGGGCTGGGTCGCGGACAGCTGTTTCCTCTGTCCTAGTTGGGAAATCATCGGCAATACGGGCGAATTGGTAGATGTTACAATTAATGGGCTGGTCATTAGATCGGATCTCAATGGCTAATGAATGATATAAGAGCTAGCTCACCTTGTAATCAGAAGCTTGTGAGTTCGAACCGTGGTGGTGGGTGTGTACTGTTGAAGAGTCACAAACTAGTCGGACGAAACAGCTGTCTGGCAGTACTCCCTGCAGGTTTTCCAATGGTTATCTAACTGAAGTCAACTCATTATGAAATCCCCAACTAATCAAACATTAATGCTGTCTTAAATTAAATTGAATCAATAGTTGGTGTCAGCAGATTACATTTCAAAAGCATCATTCAGAGAGTGAGAGAGAGAGTGAGTGATAAAATGCAGCAGTGTAACACTAAACTGATTGAATATCAGATAAATTAAGAAAAGTAGCACGGAAGTTATGAATTAAATTATAGATTGGACAGGAGGACAGCGTAGCAGTAATGGCTGGCCGGACCTGTTTCCTTGGCACACATAACCTGGATGATTTAAGCGAATTGCAATGGCCACTGTACTTTGGAGGATTTGGTATCCTGTCTGTCTGGATTCAACATAGAACTTGGCACCGAAGTGCACCAGTTCCAGTTGCCACGTTCCAAATAGCACACAGAGGTAGACAAGAAGATGAGTGAAGAGAATCAATACAGTCTGACAAGTATAAGAGTGAAACAGAATGGGTAATGGTAGAAAGGAATATGAAAGATTACAGAGACTGAATACATCTGCGCTGGCCATTGACAACGATTTTGAGCCATGTCACCTATTGTCTCCAGCCATTGATTCCTAGAGTCCCGAGGGCCCCAACCCGGAAGTCTGCATCTCCCTGCCTGACCGACTCAGTTTAACTGTCAAGGATTTCATGGATTGATGACATGTTTTTGTTTGGCCACCACTGTCTCTTTTCCAACCTCCACCTCTATATCACCTAGCAATGCCCGTCGGGGGAGGTTGTGGTTAGGCATGCGCAGCACGTGACCTAGCCATCTTAGTCTATGTAACTTTATAGTCTCGTCGATTGATTTTCCCTCTTTGCCCAACACTCTACGCCTAACGTCCACATTACTTACCTCATTAAACCACCTAATGTGAGACAGAGATCGCAGACATCTATGATCGAAAGCAGTCAACCTTTTCATGTCTTCAACTCGTATTGGCCATGTTTCAGAGCCAAAGAGAAGGACGGAGCGAACTGCTGAGCAGTACACACGTCCCTTGGTTGATTCGGTATCCACAGACCTTTGGTAATTTATTCGATACCCGATAGATGATGATAGAGAAAGACTCTACAATGTTAGCCAGATTTATGGCCTGTTTGGATGAATGGTTAATGGTTTTATAAAGACCTTGATTTAGCCTCACTGGTAGGTGTTTTCCCAAGACGGAATTATTAAGTTCCTAGAGAAACTGGCTAGCTTGACAGGAGCTATTGAATTGATAAATGCAACAGAGGTGGTTAGGCAGATCAGGTATTTCCCTTTCTGTTTTGACGTCACAGATGTTTGTGTGGAAAATGTAGACTGCAGCTTACCGTCAGTATTATTAAACGTCCTTTGAATCGATTTTCCCAACTTGTTGTTGGCTATTATTTCACCACTTGGTGTATATCTATCACCTTCGAATTGTAGTCATATATAAAGAGAGAGACAGAGAGGCTTCTTATCAACAGATACAGAAGAATTCTTTTCTTCTCTCGTGGTCGTATATTTAGGGATCAACTTTTCAAGGTAACCATTTGTAACCTTAAGTTCATCTTCTGAAGAAATAGCTCTGATCCCCACAGTTGAGGGCGTTAATCAAAATTTCTTTTATACCGGAGAGGAACGAAGCTGTCAAGATGTGTGTATGGTGACTGGTCGAAGTACTTTGCCCATGCAAATTCGTTGGTTTTATACTACCGTCTAGTCTTCTTGTCATCAGGAGATTTAAAAAGACGATATCATGTATTATCAAGCTATCTTAATACCAGTTATTATCATTATTATTATTAATAATATTATTAATATTATATTCATACCTATTTGCTATTCTCTTTTTTTTGCTTAAATTTTAGATGAAAAGTATGTTTCTGTTGGATAATACACAAACACGTGATGAACAAGTTACTGTGTTAATGGATGCATGTGAACGTTTAGAAGTTGAAATTGATACATTAACTCGGAAATTAGATCAAGCTAAGCACTCACTGGACTTAAAAACACAAGAATGCGATTTCTAATGGGTTCCCAGTATTTATTTATTTATCCATTTGTAGTAAAGTTGTTCACACTTTCATTTGGAGGTACATTTTTGAATAAAGATGTTACAATTGGTTGATCAGTTGCAGTTGACACGTTAAGAGAAAACGAAGGTTTGTGGATAGTCATGCAGCCGGTTAATCACGACGTTAGAGGATCGAATGTAGCTGGGATACACAGCTGACGTCGTGTTTTCCATTCAGAATGGAAGTAAAAACTAATAATGTTGGATATAATGGAGAAGATTTGTAGCCCAGGTGGATGATTTGTGGTGTAGTTGTGTTCTCTGAGCTGGACGATTAATTTGCAAAGCTCTCATTGACCGTCTAGGCAAAATCTTCAGCGCATACCTCAATTCGAAGTGATCTTTTAAATTTCTCCACGAGTGTATAAGTCATCTCTCCTGGTGGCCTCAAACATCGTGATTGGTTGGGTTTCTCAGTTTTCACAGTGTCTAGGCTACTTGTATTGGTACTAATTGTCTCCATGGCTTGAAGTTTGACCCATTGTGTATGAGATTTTCTCTCCTGGATGGTTAAATTTTATCTATTCAAGTGTTGGCTTGTGGGGATTTGATTGGTTTCACGATTTCATCATGAGCTGACATTAGTTAGAGAACCATTGGAAAACCACCTGGGAGTACTGGACAGCCGTTTCGTCCTGGTTTGGGACACTTCAGCAGTACGCACCCAACGGGATTCGAACCCAGGACCTTCCGGTTACAAGGCGAGCTCGTATACCATTAAGCCACTGGGACCCGATCCAATGATCCTATTCAGGTAGGTAGTTACCTGGGTTCCAGTGGGAATTCGTGGCCAGTAGGGTGCAGCAGGTTGGGTGTGAGGACAAATACTCGCCGAAGACATTGGCTAGCGGTCACGCTATGTCGTGAATTGGCAGAAGTTAGAATTCAAGGACCATTGGATTGGGTCCCAGTGGCTTAATGGTATACGAGCTCGCCTCGTAACCGGAAGGTCCTGGGTTCGAATCCCGGTGGGTGCGTACTGATGAAGAGTCCCAAACTAGGACGAAACAGCTGTCCAGTTCTCCCAGGTTTTCCAACGGTTCTCTAACTAATGTCAGCTCATGATGAAATCGTGAAATTTTATCTATCTTAATATGTCTATTAATTGACGATTCACTAGAATACCAGGCTTCTAAACATTCCCTGACATTCTTGGTGTTTCCTTTGTCTTACATCTGAACTTTATCCCAGACGAATAGATTTCGATGGATGAAAGAGTGGATGTTATGTCTTTTGATGGATAGTTTATGTTCACGGGCACGAAGATGAATAAGGGGTGTTCACTTTGACCAATGCAGTGTTTTTCACAATCATTGAAATCTATTTTGTAGATGATGTTGGTTTTATCTTCTTTCGCTGTTGAGTCCTTTGGTAGACATAGAGCCAGCTGAGTGAAGTGATTGTGTTTGTTTATGCGGAACATCAATTCCTCATCAAGGTTTGAAGAGTCTTGCAGTGAATTCTGAGACGTTCTTTGTATATGGCATGGAGATTTTCTGTGTCTTCTTGGGGCCTTTTTATTTGGTTGGTTGGCTTGTGGATAGATATTAATGTTAATCGCCACTGTAGTACTCAGAAATGCCTCAAATCAGATAACCCACAAATTGAACCTATTTATTCGATTAGTAAACTCATTTTTCTCTCTTAGTCTATCAATCGATTAACTGCACTGAAGACATTCTATGCATAACATCAGGTAGCTAGATAGGTATGTAGGTGGGTATACAGTCTAAAGGTTTTTCAGCTGGTTAGTCAATTAATTCATTCATGAAGTTATTGATCAAGCAATTAATTGAAGGTTGAACATCAATCGTTGAAAGATGATAAGAATAATAGAAGAGAATGGCACATTCCACATTTTACAACTAGATTAGATGAATGTAGATGAATCGAAGTAAATCTAAGTGACTGAAAAAAATACAAGTCCAGACATGAAAGTGTTATGTACTCGTCGCTAAATTATTGTTATGGTCTGGTCGAGAAACTAATAGTCCTGACGCGAGGAGGCGGAAATCAGAAGACCAGTAGGTTTGCGATGATACTTCTATTCCAAACATAAGGAGACGAAAATAGATGGTCTCACACCAAAGTGGTAAGTAAGTAAAGTAGTTGTAAAGTAAAGTCACAAGATTGTGAATGCGAAATATATATGAATGTTCCAGACAAAGCGTGGGAAAAATCATTAGACAGTCTTAACATGAATGGTTAATTATAATGGAGTGTCGATCCAAATATACATAGCGAAAGATAGCAGACATGTCAACAACCATATATGGATATATGTCACCAAGCAACGGACTGTCAACAAACACTCATATTATATATAATATAATATAAGGAGAATATACATTAATAAAGGAGACAAGTTCACACAAGTGAAATGGTCACAGACTAAGCGAGCAAACAGAAAGAGAGACCAACATACACACACACATAATTATATATATGTGGATACATATCAGAAAGATTTACATGTTCCATGTTCTAATTTCTGTTTAGAGCTCACCAGGTTTCCTTCCGAGTATGAATGGAAGCAAAGTAACAGTCAGACTTTGTTTTACATGGATGGTAATGTTGTTGTTATTGATGTCATGATTGTGTGTTATTATGATGTGATGATATCTATTTCTTCGATCAAGATCACATGAGAAGTGAAGGTGATCACTGAGGAGGTGATGAAGCCAATATATTAATAACTGTTTCGGTAGTGCTTCGATAGTTGGAGGTGTGAGTGATAAGTACACGACAAGTTAAGAAGATGATCCCCAAGGAGTAAGGCAAACAATACTTCAAAGTGAGTTACAATTATGTTGAAAGAACAGTTTTGAATCCGCATTATATTAATAATCAGGAAATTTACGTATACATTTTGGGCTTGTCATAAATATATATCTGGTTTGGTATACAACTTTCTTTCGAGTAACTCTGTAGTTTCATCCAGAATTATTATTATTATTATTACTATTCGCTTCGGTTGCGAGCGGAACATAGGACTTCATCAGTACATGTCCACTTCATCCTGTTGTCTGCAGTTCTCTTGTTCTCATAATCCTGGAGGAGATTGGCTGTCATGACATAATGGCCTCCAATACTACTGGTGACATCATGATAGCCACTCCCTCGATGTGCTTATGGTTGTCGTCTGGATGATAGGAGTAGATTATCAACTCTCCAGTTAACAATTTACAGGGACCACTTCTAATCCCATATATTCTTAAATATTCCTAGGACTTTTATACTGCATGTTCCAATTTCTTTTTTCAATTTAAGCACCCTTCTCTGCTTTAGACATAGCGAGGACGCTCCCTGTCCACGTGTTTATTTTTGCTTCCAACGACAGGAGACACATCGACTGACGGACTTCTCGAAGGATTCCACTAGCCTGTGTCATGTTGTCTCTCCGATTCTATCGAGGAATAAGTTTGTTTTTTATACTTTACTTTGAAGTTTCTGTAGACACTGAATTGATTTTGTGGGATAGGGTCGCTAGCACTGTACACAATATTCCCTCTTTTACCGGGCTTAGGAGAGCCTTGAAGTTTCGGTAGCAGTGGGTTTTTTTCCGGGCTTGGGTTGCTAGCCTCACGCCCAACCTTACCTATTTGCCGGCGACCTTAATATCGGCTTAGTGAAGTTTAGGAGTGCGCCAGCCGAGGATCGAACGCTGTGGTTGGCGAGTATTCTGCTATTGAACCACCGACGCACCTTCTCACACACCATGAAAGTCAGCTCTTGTGATCTTATAAATAATGCTTAAATGTTTTTTGAAATAACAAGTGTTTGCTATGAATTATAACAGAATGAGTTGTGCTCATTCGATTGGAAATGCACAACCATCCAATACATTAAAGAAAGGATTGCTTTGAAAGCCAGCCATCACCACACCAAATGCAATCAAGATGCACTATATACTTGATAAAACATTCATTAGAATGCGCTAACTGCACCTTGACCACACATATGTCAGATAGATAGATAGATAGATAGATAGATAGATAGATAGATAGATAGATAGATAGATAGATAGATAGATAGATAGATAGATAGATAGATAGATAGATAGATAGATAGATAGATAGATAGATAGATAGATAGATAGATAGATAGATAGATAGATAGATAGATAGATAGATAGATAGATAGATAGATAGATAGATAGATAGATAGATAGATAGATAGATAGATAGATAGATAGATAGATAGATAGATAGATAGATAGATAGATAGATAGATAGATAGATAGATAGATAGATAGATAGATAGATAGATAGATAGATAGATAGATAGATAGATAGATAGATAGATAGATAGATAGATAGATAGATAGATAGATAGATAGATAGATAGATAGATAGATAGATAGATAGATAGATAGATAGATAGATAGATAGATAGATAGATAGATAGATAGATAGATAGATAGATAGATAGATAGATAGATAGATAGATAGATAGATAGATAGATAGATAGATAGATAGATAGATAGATAGATAGATAGATAGATAGATAGATAGATAGATAGATAGATAGATAGATAGATAGATAGATAGATAGATAGATAGATAGATAGATAGATAGATAGATAGATAGATAGATAGATAGATAGATAGATAGATAGATAGATAGATAGATAGATAGATAGATAGATAGATAGATAGATAGATAGATAGATAGATAGATAGATAGATAGATAGATAGATAGATAGATAGATAGATAGATAGATAGATAGATAGATAGATAGATAGATAGATAGATAGATAGATAGATAGATAGATAGATAGATAGATAGATAGATAGATAGATAGATAGATAGATAGATAGATAGATAGATAGATAGATAGATAGATAGATAGATAGATAGATAGATAGATAGATAGATAGATAGATAGATAGATAGATAGATAGATAGATAGATAGATAGATAGATAGATAGATAGATAGATAGATAGATAGATAGATAGATAGATAGATAGATAGATAGATAGATAGATAGATAGATAGATAGATAGATAGATAGATAGATAGATAGATAGATAGATAGATAGATAGATAGATAGATAGATAGATAGATAGATAGATAGATAGATAGATAGATAGATAGATAGATAGATAGATAGATAGATAGATAGATAGATAGATAGATAGATAGATAGATAGATAGATAGATAGATAGATAGATAGATAGATAGATAGATAGATAGATAGATAGATAGATAGATAGATAGATAGATAGATAGATAGATAGATAGATAGATAGATAGATAGATAGATAGATAGATAGATAGATAGATAGATAGATAGATAGATAGATAGATAGATAGATAGATAGATAGATAGATAGATAGATAGATAGATAGATAGATAGATAGATAGATAGATAGATAGATAGATAGATAGATAGATAGATAGATAGATAGATAGATAGATAGATAGATAGATAGATAGATAGATAGATAGATAGATAGATAGATAGATAGATAGATAGATAGATAGATAGATAGATAGATAGATAGATAGATAGATAGATAGATAGATAGATAGATAGATAGATAGATAGATAGATAGATAGATAGATAGATAGATAGATAGATAGATAGATAGATAGATAGATAGATAGATAGATAGATAGATAGATAGATAGATAGATAGATAGATAGATAGATAGATAGATAGATAGATAGATGGATATCTGCAAACATCCTTGGAATAATATCCCAAAATAGTAGCAATCATATGTTGCTCACTCACCTTTATTAATCAATAATAATAGTTATAGTAATGATTCGGTTTATTCCAAAACAGTACTTCTATGATACGGCTTCGAATTCTCAGCAATTGTTACAATACTACATCTAATTTACATTCCATAGTATAGGCTACCAAAATTGACATTGGCAACATTTTTGGCATTAGCTATGACAATAAAGTCAAAACTGTACAAAAGTATAAAGTGATAATAATAAAAATAATGTCAATGTCTAAAATTATAAGATCACAGGAATAGTGTCAACATAAATTACAATTAGGAGAAGATCAAAGAGCCCGTTTATTATTACTAATCACACTATTTCTATTACATAGAACGCTAGCCAAATAAGCTGTCGCTGAGATTTTGTATTCATTTGTGAAAGCAAATAACCTTTTATAGTGATTTCTAGTCCTACCTGATGAGATTCAACGGGTGGGGGAGAGTTGTGAATGAAGAGGGTGGTGACAGTTAGACAGTATGGATTTAGCCCATTTCCCTGATGAGTTAAGTGGTCTCCTGACTACTATAATAACGAGTTGAGTTAGTGGCAAACCACTTGGTCTACTGACAACCTTCAATGCCCTTCAAAATATGACATAGCCCTTTCTAAGTAGCCCAGGAAACACATATGGAGGTTGGAGCAGTGGAGGACAATATTTAACATAAGGGAGTTAACAAACTGTAAATGTAGAGGCTGAGTGATACCTCAGCGTAACGCTAATAAGCCCTATTCTGAATGATTTGGAACTTGTGGCACATTTCTATCTGACTCGATGCTCAAAACAAGCCATTATTATATGTTTATCTCCTTCGAGAAACATATGACACTTGGTTGAATGCCAACCATAAAAAGCTCAAAAGTACATTTTGTGGACCAAGAACATCAACCACGAATGGTGTTCTCATGCACTTAGACAAGCTGCCATTGAGCTATATAATGATTTTTCACATGTGTTAGTAAACACTTGCAAACCAGCAGGTTATAAATGTTTTAAAATGTCATCAGAGAGTAGACGACTTTACTAGATTTAAACAAAGTGAATGAGGGCAATTAAATGCAATATATATTAATGGAGGTTTTCGGTAGCCTAGGTTCTAGACAAGCCACTGAGACTGTTCTAATGATAATTATCTTAAAGGTTTCTACACATCACACCTTTCAGCCAATCTAACCGTAAAATTTCACATAAGTTAACCTAGATAAGTGCTCATAGTATAAACTTCGAATCGTACAAACCAGAAAACGAATTTAATACTGAATATGTTATCAAGCTTGATAATGAAACATCCATAATCAAATACCAGACGCTTAGTAAACATCATACAATTTTTTTTCAAAACAATGGATACTGTGCAAAGAGTACTCTTTTCGATAAATTCATCATCAGACTTTACAGTTATATATACATTATAGTGAATGAATGAGTTAGTTTTATGAACAACATTAATGTTGTTTAAATAACATCGAATCAATAATATTGATAGATTACAGCTCAATAGCATCAACATAAAATAAGCTGAATGTCAGAAGAATTAGAAAAGATAATATTGCAAATTCATGAGTTTATAGTCTCTACTGAAGGCTGGCCAGGGCAGTAGTAGGAGCTGGACTTGCTTCTTTTGAACACAGAGCGCTGGTTGTTTGAGGCGAATTGCAATAGCCTCTGCTGTTTGAAGCATGCGTTGTATCGCTGATTTTGACAATTTATTAGGCACCCGGTAGATTATAGAGAAGGATTCTTCAATGCTGCCTGGCTTTGTGCCCGGTTTGCACTAGATGGTTTAATATCGAGCTGTTAATGGTTTTAACTACACCTTTACTTAGCCATAGTGGGAGATGTTCTCGAGAGGTCACGAAAAATCAAGTTCCTAGAGCAACGGCCAATATAACTCGCTCCACAGGTAGCGCAGTTGAATTGGTAGATACAATTTGAAGTGGCTAGCTAGTCTAGGTGCTTCATCTTTCAGTCGAGGTAGCACCATCGGTCGTGTAGAGAATAATACGTGTAGTTTTTGTTTATAATCATCACTCTGAGCTAATAAGCAAATCTTTTCTGTCATTGCAAATAGTTCGCTTATTGCAAATTATATTATTATTAATCAATATAAAATAGTTACTCAAAAATGTCAGCAATGCTAATGATGAGTAGCTTTCAATAACTAGAATGATGTAATCCAAATACAAGACAGCTGCTTGATATGAGCTGCTTGAAGACATTAACAATGGTATATATATATATATATATATATATATATATATATATATATATATATATATATATATATAACTGCTTTAATTTATGCAATCTCAAATAAAGAGGCCTGAAATGACAATAGTCCATGCTAACTTATTTGTGGTTAATTTTTGTTCCGATTTTATCATAAAATTTTCGAAAACTAGGTTGTTCACAGAGATGAAAGCACATGACGCACAGTGAAAACTCGCACATGATTTAGTCAGAGTAGGAATAAAACCAAGTTTAATGTCTTCCGATAAAAACTAGTTATATATATATATATATATATATATATATATATATATATATATATATATATATATATATATATATATACATCCAAAATAGTTAGAGAACTAACTTATTTGGGAAGTTGCATCAGCTAGTGCCAACGGGTTGATCAGTGAAGAAATATGCACGCGGATACAGAGGGCTAGTTTCTCATATGCCAATTTATGCCGTCTCTGGAGTAGATGTGATATCCGACTGGCTATCGACCAAAGAACATGTGTACTGCTCAGCAGACAGCTCCGTCTTCCTTTATGTCTGTGAGACCTTGCAATTGAAAGTGGAAGACATGAAAATTCAGGCTAGCTGTCTTTGACCATAGATAGGTGTCTGCGTTCAGTCTCCCGTGTGAAGTGGTATAGTAGGGTGAGCAATACTGGGGTTAGGCATCGGTCGAGTGCTAGGTAAGAAGGGGAAATCAGTCGATAAGGCTGTGAAGCTACATCGACTGAGATGGTTGAGACATGTGTTACGTATGTGTGCCTAGTCATCACCTTCCTGGACAATGGGTAATGTTAGCTGATATAGGGTCAGGTTGGCAAAGAGAAAGCTATTGGTGGTCAAACCAAAACATGGTTTCATCAATTAATGAAATCCACAGCAGTTAGCTTAAGCCAACCACGCAGGGAGATGTAGACTTCCTGACTAGTTGGGGTCCTCGGGACGGTATAAACCAATGAAGGCTGGAGACCACTTGTCATATGGCTCGAAATCTTCGTTGTCAATAGCTTGCTCAGATCCATTCACTGTATGTGATTTATGATGTCCAATAAAATTCTTTTATTCTTCCACATTATTACTCTTTTTGCCTCGTATTTCTGTTTGTTTGTTATCTCTCTTTACTCTTTGCTCTTTCTTTGTGTGCTACAATGGAGGGAGTGTGGCAACTCGAACTGGTGCACATCTGTGCAAATTTCTATGCTGAAACCAGTCAGTCAGAGAATCATTGATATTAGCAACAGTAGTGTTTTATTTCAGGTTAGAGAACGGATTGTTATCAGTTAGAGAACCATTGAAAACGAGAACAGGGTACTGGACAGCTGTTTCATCCTAGTTTGGGACTCGTCGACAGTGGGCCTGTACCTCAATGGTTCGAGCCCAGGACCTTCCGGTTGCAAACCAAGCCTGCAGATCATTCAGCTACTGGGAACCGATTCATTGACCAAGGCATGAATTCTAACTTCTACCAATTCGTGTGGCATTTAGCACGACCACCAACCACTGTCATCGGCGGGAAATCCCTTCTCACTTCCAACTAGTTGGATTCCACTGGTTACAACTTCTCATCAGAACTCGCTCCAGTCAACTTCGTCCTGTAGCCAACCAAACTAGGACGAAACAACTGTCCAGTATTCCCCGCTGGTTTTCAATGGTTCTTTAACTGATATCAATCCGTCGTCCAAAGTGATGAAATAAACAGAATCTCTACAAACTAATTTTTGAAAAACTAATATTTTAAATAACATTGGATCAATAAAGGGTTGGTTTGATAGGATTTGATTGGTGACAAGTTTGATCAGGAGATGACATCATCTGATGCTTACTTGTGACTGGCTTTATCAAGAAAGTCATCTAGAGTTCTAATGTGAAGTTGTAGCCACTAGGGTCTACCAAGTCATGAAAAAGAGAGAACAGTTACACGCACGTGAAACTGGCTGGTGTCAGTCAGGCTAAAAATCACGAATTGGTAGAAGTTAGAATCTACGGGCTAGCCATTGGATTGGATTCCTATGGAGCTTCAATTTCGTAACTGGGATTTCCTGGGTTCAAGCCCTGACGGTGGGTGCCCACTTGGATAAGGAGTTTGAAACTACGGTAAAACAGATACTTCTCTAATTGACATTAATCTATCATTAAACCTAAAATTTTACAAATCAAGTGGATGGATGACCAATTTCAACATTTTGCTTCAGTACAGTTTGAATTATGCCACATACCATAGTGATCGCTTGGAAATTTCACACGATTGATTAAAATAAAAATAAAAACTGAAGAAGTAAAGAAAACGAAGACGAAGAAGCAACGTTTGACGTCATTGTCATGACGTGGTGTACACGTAACAAATCAATGTAACGTCGTTGTGTAGATGATAGAAAAACAAAGACTGTGCAGACTGTGTGCAGCAACGCACTTATACACTTATGGCATATATACAAGCATTCATATGCACGCTCACACTAACACACATTAAGCTCAGAAACTTTATATTCAAGCTCTGGAATTCATTGTAACAAAACGTCAAATTTTGATTATAAAATTCAACAAAAATTTAAAGAAAACCAAAAAAACAACTGAATAGTCAAGCGGTTTCACGAGTTCATTTTTAGACAAAAGTTTTTTTTTTCTTTCAGAATGTGTTTTAGCAACAACAACAACAACAACTAAAAACACAAATATTTTTATTACACGTCAGTATTCATTGAAATATTATTAAAACTAAGGAGTTGTCTGGATTTCTAGTGGTCGGTTAATCAAGTCAGATGTGCAGATGAACACTCACTCACTGATGATATTCACTGGGTGGTGGTGTTGTAACTCGTGAATTCACAGGAGTTAGAATTGATGAGACATTTGATTCTGTGCTCTTGGTGAGCAATCATAATAATAATAATAATAATAATGGAAGTAATTATAAAACTAAATAAACTAATTACATGCTTCTTTAATTTCTGATGCATAATATACATAATTTAAAATAACTGAAGGTCAAAGAACTTTGGTTTTTTCAGTTGCGGGGACTTGAATAGCATTAATATGATAAATAATAATAATAATTTTTCCTTCACGTTCCCAGTGGAACATAGGGCCCCAAGCCAGTGGCTTGAAGTTTCTGTAGCAGTGTTCATTTTTAATTTTACAGGATGGGGTTGCTAGCCTCATGCCCGACTTTTCCTCTTTACCAGCATTACTTCTGGCTCGGTGAGGTAAAGGAGTGCGCCGGCCGGGGATCGAACCCCGGACCATGTGCATGGTCGGCGAGCGTCCTAACCGCTATACTACCGACGCACTAGCATTAATAATATACACATAATATTGCATGGAGGATTTAATCATGAGCTGAAATAAAAAAAATGCCTACAAAACCAATACTTGATAATACACATAATAATCAAAAAGAAGAAGCAAGATTATAGCAAAAACTTTACTCTGGCGACGGTAGGGCGAGTGATAGTATGTAGCGCTTTTGAATGTTGAGGTCTGGTTTCAAATCCTGAATAGCTAATGTTTCAGCTGTGTACAGATGGCGTTCGCGAAGTCCTTTTTTACGATGTTGTGGGACTCTGTGTAGCACTGTGAATCATTCATGTGCGGGGGTGCTCTATGTCCAGAGTTGACAAAGTTTTCGAGGATTGAACTGTTGGGATTCTTCTACTCTCCTCTGACTTGCCAAGCTGGACAATGTTCCAGAATTCATTTTGCGGAATTGACGTTGCGTACGGTCGATATACTTTTCTCCACGTGAACAAGTAAATTGATAAATACACATGGAAGTAGCTAAAAGTGGTATCTTATTCTTAACGTTAAACTGAATTAACTGTCTGCTAGAGAATGTGATACGTAAGGTGGCTGTTGGAAAAGTCTTCTTCAGACATTTAGAAAGGTGTTTTCTAAGAATTTCTACTGCGATGTCACCTTTGAATTCCATGTCCATGAAGAGAGTTCTCTTAGAAACAGTTGCGATTTTTGGCGACTGAGGCTTCTCCTCCATGTTTTTGTCTATGAATCTTGGTGGATGGATACTCGTTCTCTGGTATGATATCACGTAATGAATTTGACTCATTCTCTATCGTGTCTTCTGAACAGATTTTTATAATCCTTGAACTTAATGTACGTACCAGGTTTTGCTTTCGGACTAGCCGGACGAAGCTCTGGAAGTTGATAAACTGTCTCATCCATTTTGGCTTGTGATATATCGATCTTTGGATCATACAGTCTTATCTTTTGGTAAATAGTACATGGAGGAATGGAAATACCATGTTTGACTCACGTTTTAAGGTGAATTCTTTTGCTAGGTTTCTGTGTTGTAGGCTTTGAGGAGATACTCTAATTCACAAATTATGGACGTATCATCTACGTATCTCCTGTATGAGCTTAGTTGACTTATCAAAGGATCGAGGATGTTGTTTTCGAGACTCGCCAAGAAGTTGTCGCCTAGGAGTGCACCAAGAGGAGACCCTAAAGCAACACTATCTTTCTGTACATAGAATTGTTCACTGAATTTGAAGTGGATATTAAACGCACATCTGAGAAGTAGTTGCTTCAGGTAGGTTATGGGAAGATGAACTTCTAGGTTGTTGGTTTCGATGTAATCACAAATGAAGCATATTGTTTCGGTCAGGGGGGATGCTAATGAATTTAGAGGTGACATTTAGTGAGATCATTTGTCATTCAAACAGGTTGGTATCTTTCACGAAGTTGATGAAATCAAATGTATCACTAAGGCTATATTTTGTCATATGTCTTCTCACTGGTTCAAGGATATCAGCTAGCCACTTCGCAATCTGATGATATGGTGAGTTAACCAGACTTTTACTAGGTCGAAGTGGGACATTCTCCTTAGACACTTTTGACAGTCCATACAGTCTTAGAATAGTTTAACTGCATGGTTTTATTTGCTAATATACCTTCGGTGTTATGACTTAACCTTCTTTCATTCTCTTCAGCAATCTTGTAAGTAGGTTTTCTGTTTTTTCTGCTGTGTCTTTCTGGTTGGGTGATTCAAAGAATTCGGTGTTGTCTGATAGTATGTTTATCAATTTCTCATTATAGCCGGATCTATTCATTGGTTAGCTTTTGTAATTTGAAGGTCTTGGGGAAAAGACAAAGAATAGCAACCCAGGTGTGCGAACGCACCAACGACCTTGAGCGCGTACAGTTCATTGGACCATTATTATTATAGCTTCATTATGATTGCTATCCACGAATTGAGGTGTGCAAAATTTCTTCCTGATTTAGTTTTTAAGTCCTGTTTGCCTAATGGGTTATGGTTACGATTAGAGTCAGGATTATGGTTAAGACCAGGGTCGGGGTGTTTTATTTTCTTTATCTGTATTTTCCTAGTAAATAAATGACATTTTTATGTCTAAAAAACATTGATTATTCTGACTGGCCACCTAAAGGTCACTTGTGCATTCACATTGCTTGAATCCCTCGTTATTCTTTGCCAGTCTTGGGTTCGACTCCCACCTGGGGTCATGAGTGTTTAAGAGTTCCAAACTAAAGATAAAGCTGTTGTTCACTACTCGCCAAATTTTCGGTGGTTCTCTAACTTATGTTATTTCCGGATCAAAATTAGAACCAAGAAGCAGTGAAGCTCGGCTGTTTCTACCTTAGTTGTGAAGAATGCGTACAAGCACATCATCTCATTCTATTAAAACTAGAACCATCAGAACTCCTAATGAGTACGACGGTTATTTTAATCAGTTGGTCAGATGAATTCCTCGAGTTTTACTGAGAGTTAACGTGAACATCTAGTAATCACTGATATTGTCTGATGATGCAAATGTTCGTATGATGAGTAAGTATTGATGGAAAAGAGTCATTAAGGCATTTGACAGATTATGCCCTATGACATTAAAATAAGAAAAATCCACCGTCATAAACTTGTTTCAGAATGGGATTGCTCAGTCGCATCAATGACAAGTTGCTTTGAGTCAATATATGTTAAATCTGCTGAGATGTAGGTATATAGGTAAGTTTTCAAGTATTGATTTTGTAGGGATTTTTGTTTGATTGGTTGAAAGAATTCATCATGAGCTGACATCGGTTAGAGAACCATTAGCAAGCCTGAATGGAGTACTGGATAACTGTTTTATCAGCCTACTTTTGGACTTTTCAGCAGTGCACACCCACTGGGGTTCGGACTCAGGACCTTCTGGTTACAAGGCTAACGAACATGTAGACCATTATTAACCCACTGGGACCTGATGCATTGGTCAGCCCATGAATTCT
The DNA here is from genome assembly GCA_944472135.2 of Trichobilharzia regenti. Taxonomy (NCBI): domain Eukaryota; kingdom Metazoa; phylum Platyhelminthes; class Trematoda; order Strigeidida; family Schistosomatidae; genus Trichobilharzia; species Trichobilharzia regenti. The sequence goes on from OX235267.1 coordinate 44,571,197, forward strand.
AACTTCTGCCAATTTACGACATAGCACGACCACTTCTCAGTGTCTTCTTAGATGAATAACTGTCCTGGATTAGAACCCCGGTGGGGTGTACTGATGAAGAGTTCCAAACTAGGACGAAACAGCCGGCTGTCCAGTACTCCTTGTTGGTTTTCCGATGGTTTTCTAACTGATGTCACCTCATGATGAAAGTCTCATTTGTACGTTCTAAGTTATAAATAATGGTGAGTAACCAGTGAATAACCAGCTCAAGAATTTGTGTAATTATATCTATAACTTCAAATTTATTGATAAGGAATAATCAAGTGGCCTAGAAGATATTATACTGCCGATGATATTATGTCTGATTTCCCACAAACTAGAAGATATGCAAGTGAAAAGCAATAAGTTGGCAGAAGAAGCATCTAGAGAAGATAGGACTTCAGGTGAACATAGAAAAAACAGAGGTGATGAAGAATCCTGGCCAACAGTAATGGCAACAAAAATAGAAAACAATCAGCATAAACGGCAGAAATTTGAAAGAAGCAACGCCCCCTTTACCTACCTACCCAGGAAGCATCGTTTCAACTACAGGTGGACGGAACTGACAAGAATATCAAAGTGAGGATCGGGAAAGCAATGCAAGCCTTCATTACTCTCAAGTCTGTGTAGAAGTCAGCAGCACTCAACATGAAAATGAAAATAAAATTCGGATTTTCAACTCCAGTGTGAAGTCGGTGCTATTATACGGATCAGAGACTTGGCGCGTCATAAAGAGTACACTATAGACCTTCATCAACAGCTGCCTTCACTTAATACCACCCAAGATCAGATGGCAAGAAAAGATCAGCAACAGGGATCTCTGGCAATCAGCGAACCAACCAGGAACCGATTGTGAAACAAATAGGAAGAAATGGCGATGGATTGGCCATACTCTGAGGAAACTATCAAGTGACATCACTAGACAAGCCCGCGAGTGGAACCCGAAAAGGAAGTGGCGAGCTGGTCGTCAAAGGGTGACTTGGAGGAGGTCATGTAAAGAGGAGATGAAAACATGTCGGCAGATTTGGAGCCAGGTGAAAACTCTAGCAGAGAACCAGACGCAATAAAGATGTGTGGCTGTAGCCCCATGTTCCTCTGGGAATTAAAAGAAATAATAAATAAATACTGCCTGATAGTAGAGCTTACTGCCAAAATTTCGTAACTTTATAGATGAAATTTAATCAGAGGCAGGGTTTGGCTCTCAGAAATTTATATGATTATTCTCTTGTGTTCCCAGTGGGACATAGGGCTTCAACAACTTATCTCCATTCCATCCTGTACTCTCTGTGTAATCCTTTAAAGCTGGCTCCATGATTGCCCGTTAGCTGTAATATCCACCTCATACGGTCTCCTCTATGTCACCATTGAAGCAACAACCATCTTATAGTTTATCATTCGGCTTACCCTCAAAGACCTGAAACGTGATATCAGTCAACGGTTTCTTCAGACAGTGTCTGACCCATCTCCATCGCTTCGACATATCTCTTGATAGATAGGCTCTTGACTGGTTCGTTCTCAGAGTTTCTTGTTGTTGATTCTTTCTGCTTATCTAATCTCCTGTGTGCACCGAAGGCGGATGTTGATGATTATCTCTTGTAGCCTGTTGGAGATACTTTTAGTGATGTCCCCACGAACTGACTGAACTGACATCAGTGTTGAAAATTCGAATCTAATTATTTATGCTGACTGCAGTAGATTTCTGTAGGTCTGTCTTGCCTTTCCGATTCTAGCCAGTTTCGACATCCTCATCCATGTCGCTTGCCTGTAGTCAAAACGATGATGTGTAAACAAGTGAAAGAGGTCACTTCCTCCGAATTTCTCTAGTTGATAATGGTTAATTGTTATTGGTGTGATATCTTCACAACTTTCATCTTTTCTATGTTCGCTTAAAATTCTGTCCTTACTGACTGCCTTCTCTTTCCGCATGTAGATCTTCGAATTTATGTGACATTAAACATAAATCATCAACCAAGTCCAGGTCTTCTAGAGTCTTCTTGCCAGCTCGACGAATTCCTGTCTTCTAGCTCCCTACAGTATTCCATTTAATGCATTCCACCACAGTTAGGGATATCGTCGATGATACTAAACAGACAGTGCTGTCTTACTCCTGTCTTCACAAAGATTCCCGTTGCCAAACACTTGACATGTGGTCTGATCACCACGCAGCTGTTGAATAAGATTGATAAATATACAGGATTTCATCATAAGCTGACATCGGTTAGAGAACCATTGGAAAACTAACAAAGAGTACTAGACAGCTGTTTCATCCTGGTTCGGGACTCTTCAGAACGATGCACCCACCGTAGGGTTTCGAACCCAGGAACTTCTGGTTACAAAGCTATCTCGTCAACCATAAAGCCACTGGGACCCGATCCAATGGCCCATGAAATCTAACTTCTGCCAATTCACGACATAGCGCAACCGCTAGCCAATATCATCGGTGGCGAGTATTTGTCCTCATACCCGACCTGCTGCACCCTACTGGTCACGACTTCCCATTAGAACCGCAGGTTACAATAACCTAGTTGAATAGGGCCAGTAGCTAGTGGGATCTCATTGATTTTGAGATTGTTAAAGATTTGGGGCACTACACTCCATAGTGTTGAAGTAATTTCCAAATTACTTCACCGTCAACTCTATCGAAGGCATTTTTATCAAAGTGGATGAAGCTGAAATAGTGATATGACTGCCATTCGATGCTCCGCTGCGTGATGGTGCGTCGAGTTGCAGCTAGATCCACACATGATTTGTTTTTCCTAGATGGAGGTTGTTCCTCGCAGAGTTTCGCATTCACCGCATCCTTTAGTCTCTTGAGGATAACGCAACTCAATAGTTTGCTTTGCGTGAACGACAGCATGATTCCGTGCCAGTTCTTGCAAAATCTTAAATTCTCCTTATTTGGTAGTTTGACAGGGTAATCTTTCTTTTAATTGGTAGGTAACTTTATATGATATTTCGTTTAGCACTGCTGCTGACTTCCAACGACTTCATGACATTCAAGACATCTCCTTTTGTCAGAGGATTGCTGTTCACTGGCAATCCTGTGACTGTTAGTGGTATATCTGAACAAGTTACAAGTGGTCGTCTCTATTCAAGACTTTTTGGTAATTAAGCTCCCTTTACTTTTGTCTTTTCTCTAGTACCTCCTCTTCACTTCTTTATAGGCTTCTTTTAGCATCATTTACAGAGAGGCCAACGGTAAAGAATAGACACCAACTTCGGACGACCTTGAAACAGCCAATCAGGTTCTTCTAGGTGAATAGTGGTACTTAATTTACAAAGAAGTGTATCTACGACATATATGTGATAAAAATGAATCATATAGGGTATATATCTCTAATATTCTGCATAAACTGCGCTCAGATTCTCATAGAAGTGGTTATTGACATATCAAACCAATATATTCTCTATTTCTTCCGTTATAGCAGATACTGGTTACATATACGCAATATATTACTAAGGGAGACCTTTGATTTCGTGAAGAAATTGTCTACAAAAATCACCAGTTATGTAAAACTTACCCACTTTTACAGATTTCCTCATATAAGGGAGTTGAATCTGAATGTATAGCCATCAACAGTCCGACAAAACGTTTGCAGAGTCATTATCCCTGCACATATATCTGCCACATTAAGAAACTCAGACTATTTGGAATCACCCAATCTCTACTTTCACAATTTGTCAACTCTCGTATCTTACCTATTCCACTTTACTTCCCCCCATCTTTCCTTGGCTACTGAAAAAGGACTATGCCATCCTGAGAAGGATGTTGAAGGTAGTTAGTAGGACTAGTGGTGTAAAACAGTCAGCTCGTCACTACATTAGTAGAAAGGCATCTGAATACATGTGAAAAATGGTCTAAAACCATACTGTCCGACCTCCAGCATCCCCTCCACTCCCAACTCTCTCCTTGCATCTCATCAGGTAGAACTAGAAATCAGTACAAAATAATATATGCTCGTACAACCAAGTACAGGAACTCAACGATACCATATTTGGCCCGTGTTCTAAGTGACAGAGACGATGTTAAGCGCGAAACCTATGACTTGCTTTTTTGTTAATAACATAATTTTAGGCTCTTTTATTTCTCTCTTATTTATATTCTGTAGTGAACACTTTCTTAAACAACTTAGCTACCTAAATTATTAACATTGGCTTACCTTTTCTATACTTTATTCTATTCCTTCTTTTGTTTATCTACTGGTCCCGACTATATTATCACTATGAGTATTGCAAAAGCGTCCTGTCATTTATCTTCATGGGATATTAGTTTTGTGGTTGTTTTTTGTTCGGCAATATTAACTGACAACCTTGGTTGTGAACGCCGTCATCACCATCTTAAAAGTTTTGTATTATGCAGGATTACTCACACTATCATTATAAACACCGCATTAGAGCTGACAATAAAAAAAAACCTGAAATGTTTATTTTATGATTGTTTAGTGTTGTTCATCAATCAAATTAACTGATCATCTTGGCGATAAACATTCTTAATATCATTTCATAACTTCTTGTATGATTATAGCTGTTACTGTTCACCACGCATACACGTATCATAGCTTCTACTACCCAATACTGAGATATTATTTATTATTGTTGTTTATTTTCCTTTCTACTTCTTGGTATTTTTTCGCATTTTTTATTATTTTTGTGTTTTTTGTCGTTTTTGTTGTTGTTGTTTTTATATTTATTGTTTGAAATACTCCTTTTAAATGTGCGATGAAATTAAATGCAATATTGTAGATATGTGCTGAAAATTCCACACTGTACTACTAGTACTGTTTCCGGAATAAAACAAATCATTATTATTATTATTCGTCCTTATGATCACATTTTCCACAGAGTAGTCAAAAACCAAATTCTAGGAGACACTTGCAAACGAGGATTATGACCAGCAACCAATTGTAATGCTGAGCTATCTGATTGGTCCAATCAAGGTTATTTGACTGGTGGGGGTATTGTTTACTCTTGCCACAAAGTGTCTTAGTGTTCCTCAACGCTAGTCTCCTAGGTAATGCTGAACACTCTTTGCATACATTTTCCTGATGTCTAAAGTGCAGATATAATATCGATACAAGTATAAAACTTGGGCACTGTGGTAGAGTATAATTCCATTATGGATAAGATTTTATTTTGATAAATCACCAGTGTTACACAGTAAAATTAACTGATGACCACGTTTCGAGCACAATTTATTGCCACTCATAATCATATCAAGGCACTACTCACACAACTTTTTTTCTTTTATTTATATACATGTGTAGAGTTGACTAGATATTTGAATAAAAATCGACATAGGATAATGTACATTCAGAAATAATAATAATAATATGAGTGTTATTGATCAATTACAATCAGATGGTTAGGACTCTCGCCGACCATGCACATGGTCCGGGGTTCGAGCCCACACCGACGCACATCTGATATCTATGGTCGGCCTGCAAAATTTGGGCTGCCGATATCGATGCTGAAAATTCCATACTTGTACCGAAAATACAGTGTGGAATCAAGCTGTAAATCAAAAATAAAAAATAAATAAAATAAAAATAAAATAAGACGAGTGTTTTTATAGTCATAATAAGTAACTTGTTAGAATGTTGTGATGTGCTTGAATTGAAATAGAATTCTGAGATCATTTATTAACCTCTTCTAATTTGACTGGCGGTAATAATATCTTCCATATTTCTGGTATTTGCATTGAGTCATTTCAGTTGCATATGTTGGGTGTAGACTTGATGAACAAGGATTCCGTAATCAACCTCTCTCTCCACCCATCTATATTACTTTTTAGGCTTTTGATTCTGTCCCACCCTATTGTGTGATTGTTAGTCAATGAGTGAAGTGCAATCATTTCTGAGCTTTTTTCTAAATTACTTATCTTTTCAGAGTCAACCATTCTTACCTTAGCTAAATTCTTATGTTCTGATAATCTGACGACCCCTGATCTACTTGTTTGACCTGTGTAGTTCACTTAACTCACAATCATTGCAGGGTATTTTGTAAATTATATTATTTTGTCCAATTCGGTCCACTGGGTCCTTTGACCTACAGAGCTTGTCTCTGAGTGAGTTTGTAGGTTTAAATGCCACCACCCTAATTCCTGCTTTATTAAGAATCCTACATAGGGTCTCAGATATCCCCTCCTTCCTTATATGGTATAACAGCAGATGACTTATATTCTCTCTTATTTAATGTTGTCATTACTAGTTCTACAATTATTTTTATTTTGTTTTTGGCCTTTACTGATCTTTCTAATGAATTTTATAGGATAGTTTGTGCTCGAAAAGTGGTCATCAGTTAATAATTACTGTACAACACTGTGTGATTTATCAAAATAAAATCATATTCATAACAGATATAATATCATTTATACAATTCAGCTTAGTCGTATTCACAAAGAGGTATTAATCATGCCTTAATGAACTGCTTTCTTTTGTTATAAGTATCTAAATTATGACAATAGAATTGATAATTTTAAAATTATACGTATATATATGTAATCGATGTCACCAGGTTCTACTTCTTTGACAAGTATCATTTATGCATACTAGTATTTGATATGATGTCAATACTTATACATATATCAAATACTGTTCTGATTCATATAATTAATTTTGACAATGCTTAGTTTCCACTACTATTATTATTATTATTACAGAGTATTATAGTGTTGACGTGTATGAAAGCCATTTGCACATACACAGACACGCATTCATTCTTGAAAGTGTACACACTTTGTTTGAATATTCTAATACAGTGTTCAATATCTTAGCATCTTTTTCAAATAAATCAAAGGCGGGATTTTAAATTTATACGTGTGTATGTTAAACATACACACACAAACATTTATCACTTGTCTTTAATAGAGCTTACCTACATACTGAATATCAATGATATGAAATCTTTTATACTTTATACATAGAATTTTGAATGTGCCAAATGTGTTTTTGTTAAAAAAAAATGTAAAGATGAAAGAATTAATTACATGACAGATAAGAGTTATTTTTTACATTACATTTTTTTAGTTATAGTAATTAGTTAGTAGAGTGAATGCCTTTTGAAAAAAATTTATACATAGAATGGCAATCATATGTCTACAACAGCTTAATAGACTTTGAAAAGGCCCTCGATAGAGTTGACGGTGAAGTAATTTGGAAACTACATCAAGACTATAGAGTGCAGTGCTGTAAATCTTTATCGACTTTGTTCAGCAGGGCACATGTGAAGTGATCCACAACGGAAATCTCAGTGAAGACAGGACTGTCTGCCGCCTAGTATCACTGATAATATTCCTGATGTGGTGCACTGGATCATGTAACAGACTGTGGGCAGCGAGAAGACAGAAATACGTTGGATTGATAGGAAGACTCTAGATTGGTTGGAAGAGGCTGGCTAGTGGTGAAGATGGGAGTTATTAGTGAACATAGAAAAGATAGTGGAGATGAAGATACTTAACCGAAAGAAGCATCAATCACTCACTATCAACAAGAGAAGAAATTTGAAAGAGGTCACTAGCTTCACGTATCTGGGAGCATCGTTTCAACTACGACAGGCGACACGGTTGAGGATGTCAAAACTGGACAGAATCGGAAAAGTAAGACAGACCTTTAATATTGTCAAATCGCTCCAGAAATCTACTGCGCTAAGCATAAACAATTAGATTCGAGTTTTCGACACTAATGTCAAGTTGGTCAGTTCTTTATATAGGCAAGGGACTAGGCACACACTCATCAAGTAAGGCGTTTTTTCAACAGGCTACTATAGCCTCTCATTAGCAGTTGTCTTCACTGCATGCAGAAGATCAAATGGTCAGATAAAATTAGTGACAACAAAATCTCCGAGAGTAAACCAATCAATAACCTATTACTCAATAAATATCCCGTAGAAAATGGAAATAAATCGGATACACGCTCAGAGACCGTTGGGAGATACCGGGCGCCAGACATAACCCGGGGTTGGAAGATGAGTGTGAATTAACGACTTGGGCATCCAAGTACGGCATGGAGGAATTCGTGTGGGGAGAAGGTAACAGCTAACGGGCAGTTGTGGAGCCAGCTAAAGAGGACTACAGGGAACAAGATGAGATGGAGATGTTCTCTTGAAGCCCCTTAAGTTCTACTCAGAATTCAAGGTAATAATAGTAACATTTAATATCTGTATTACATTTTAGTGCTCTTTTGTCGTCACACAGGATGCATTTAAAAATTGTCCATCTAGTTTTCCATCCGTCTTCTGTTAACATACTGTCTATCCAAGAGTCGGTTGCAGTGATTGTAGATCTACTTTTCCCGGTTGCATAAATGAATCGGAACAACTAACGACTTAGTACATCCACAACATCTTGCCTTTATTTCACAGAGATGTTGAGACTATCAAACGCTGTCAACTTAAATGAGGCGTTGTGTAAATTAAGCTATAAGAATTTAACGTAAACTACGGTTACCTTTGTATACTGTAATGGAGTGATAAGAATAAAGAATTAATTTCCAAAAATTAATTTGTACGGATTCTACTTGTTTCAGGTTGGACCACGGACTGATATCAGTTAGAGAACCATTGAAAACCAGTGGGGAGTACTGGATAGCTGTTTCGCCCCAGCTTGGGACTCATTGTCAGCGCGCACCCACTACGTTTTGAACCCAGGACCTTCCAGGTACAAGGCAAGCTCGTATACCACTCAGCCACTAAGCTCTGATGCTTGCTAGTGACTGGCTACATGACGAAGTTGACTAGAATGAATTCTAGTGAGAAGCCACGACCAGTGGGGGTCCATCCAGTCAAGTGTGAAGATGGATTTCCCACCGATGATATTGTTTGATGGTCGCGCTAAATGCATCACACTTTGGTAGAAGTTTGAATTCATGACCCGGCATTTGAATCAATTTTCAGTGACTCTATGGTAAACAAGCTTGCCTTGTAAACTGAAGGTCCAGGGTTCGAACCCCGATGGTGTGTGCGTACTTCCGATGAGTCACAAAATAGGACGAAACAGTTGTCCAGTACTCCGTTCCGTTGCTCAATACTTCTCTAACTGATATCAATCCGTGGTCATAGTCAGAAAATTTTCCTTAAAACTCAGAAATTCCCCCAATTTCTCGCTAGGGTATGACCATTGTTTGTTTATAGCTAATTGGACGAAAACTATTAAAATTTAATTACTATCCATTCCATGTAGGCCTTCAGTGAATGGATCTTTGGGGACTATGATGTTTCAAGTGTTGCATAGTAGTGTCAAGAAAAGAAAATATCCTATACGGAAGTAATTTTATATGTGACACTGAATGATCCAAGTAGGTAGGGCGCATAACTTTCATTGTCACAGATAAGTCATAAACTTATCAACAATTATGAAACTGTCTCGTTGAATCCACTCTTCAGATTCACTATCTCTCTCTCTCTCAAGATTATACATGAAGATGTTTGTTGATACAACATGTCTACTCATCATCTTCATGATGTTATCTAAGGTTCAACAATGTTGTTTGGTGGATCAGTAGTTTAACTTGAAATTAGCTCAATTTCATATTTTGCGGTAACAGTAGGTTCAACCAGCTAATTTACTTTCATTAACCGCTTAAGAACGACAACCATGATGCCTAATAGGAAGTGAGGTGAACGTAACACACACCAAAAAGCATGTTTAAAGTTCGTTAAACTAGTCTGAAGGAAACTAGATTCCTGTAGTACAATGTGTTATGACATGAATAATGCTTGAGCAATATAAGGTGACATGATGACCACATGGATACGGGTGAATTGATGTTGAATGGAAGCAGCTTGTGATCTGCATTAGGCTGGAATATACGATTCTTTTTGTCTACTCTACAGCCAGCTAAACTTCACCTTTGACCTTTCATGGTCATCCCACATCTTATCTAAGACAACGTTTCGTCTTACCTTCTACATTAAAAAGTTAAGACAATCAGGTATCAACCAATCTTTAGTTTTGCAATTTTTAAACTCCTGTATTTTACCTATTGTACTCTATTGCTCTCCATTAATCTTTCCTGGGCTTCTCAAAAAAGATTATATCATATTACGAAGAGTATTAAATGCTGTGAGTAGGGCATGTGGTCTGCCACTGAATGAGCTCGCCAATACTATAGTCGAGAGGCATATAAATTCCTGTACAAAATGGGCAAAGGCTATACTGTCAGACCCTCTGCACCCCCTTTATTCACACCTATCCCCCTGTATCTCATCAGGTAGGACGAGAAGTCAATATAAAAAGTTATATGCTCGTACCACTAAGTACAGAAATTCTACAATACCCTGTTTAGCCCGTACTTTATGTGACGAAGACTCTGTTAGACGTGAAACACATAAGTTACTATGTAATTAGCACAGTGAATCGACCCTTTCATTGTTCATCTTTCTGTATCATGTGGTGTCACACTTTCTATCGTTTAATTATAACTTTGCTATTTTATTTTAGTTGTTATTACTATTATTACTACAATTTTATACTTTATGCATATTTTCCTCCGTATTGTATACAGTAATTTGCTATGTAGCTGCTATAGCAACGTTTTATTATTATTGTGTAATGTTTATTTTTATTTATTTTCTTTTGTCGTTTTTTTGGAGTAAATTAGATGCAATATTGTACTGAATGCTGAAAATTCCTTGCTGTATCATTAGTACTGTTTTTGGAATAAAGCAAAATATTATTATTATAATGACCCTTCTTTGGGATTTATAACTCGACTTTGCATTCATATGACACACTGATAATACGATAGTTGTCAGCCTCACTTGTTTGACAACACTAAGTTAATGATAAAATCCATCCTCAGTTCGAGCCGTATTGCGATCTTGCAAGTTGTAGGCAGAGATGACGTCACATTTCAAACTGGTTACTATTCGCCCTAAATGAAGGTTCTAGTTTAACACCATACAAACAGATATTTATTCGGAGTTACTGCTGCAGTACAAATTCTGATATAGTGTCCTCTCTGACATGAAAGCTAGCTAGATGAAAAGTTAGTGTCACAGAATCCCCCTCCATAAAATGCACACGAACTGGTGTTGAAAATCATATTTTTGTTACTCATACTAAGTGAGGGAGACTTCTAAACCGATTTCAAAGTGATGAATGTATATCTTGCCGTGGCGACTGCCTGCAGTTGAAATGAAGTTACCTAGACAAGTGGAGGAAGTAACTAATCTCTTTCAAATTTCACCCGTTGATAGTGATTGGTGATTGTTGTTGATCGGCTATCTTCATCACACTCGTATTCTCTGTGTCGACTTGAAGTCCTGTATTTGCAGCTTCTTCTGTCCATCTGTTAGTTTCCGCCAGTAGTTCTTCGAGTTAGTGTAACATTAGACAAATAATCGTCTACGAAGTGCGGATCTTCTAGAGTCTTATTACCAGTCCAGCACATGTCTCATTCTCCACAGTATACGGTACAATATAGACTATGTGTGTAACGACAGAAGACAAGGACCAGGAAACAGATCATTTGTTGAGAAAATCAACAGGTATTTATAGATTTTTCCGTACATTATTACTCGTTATTTTAACAGAGAAGCAACATCTTCTGATTGGTTCTTCTTGCTGAGGGTTATTCTACACTGCTTGTGACCGTTGCTATCAAATTTATTCATATATCTGCGAATCGTATTTGCACACGTTAAGTCTGCTATGATTGGTTGTTGAGTTCTTCAAGATTGGGCTTTGTTCTTGTTTTTTCCTATGACCCTGATTCGGGATGTAAACATTGACGTCAATTGTTGTCTACAGTTTTGTCTTATAGGCAGCTCTCACCACATATGTACCTGCCAATCTGGTAATGCATATCAGACATTACCTACTGCTGTCTCACTTTTGTGGAAACACTTATTGTTGCATGGACAGAGTCCATCGAAATTTCCTCACAGAGACAATGATTTTTTGGTAACATCACAGCATTTCGAGTAGAGAACCTAAGTCATCGTCAATTATAGACCACAACAAGTCTAATACCCAATTACACAACTGTTTAGGTGGATCTATTAATTTTTAATAATTACATATCATTTTGCACTATATTCTTAACTGTCTTGCAATAAATAATATTGAACCAGTCAGTATTCAAGAAGACAAACTTGCTTAGTCTACTAGTTCACTGGCTGATCCTAAGACCGTAGGTAGAGGGAGGATTGTGTGCAGTGCTAGCGACCTTACCTTGGAAAATCAATCCAGTGGCCACAGAAACTTCAAAGCACATGAAAAGTATAAAAAAAGAAACTTATTCCTCGATGGAATCCGAGAGATGAAATGACGCAAACTAGTGGAATCCTTCGAGAAGCCCATCAGTCGATGTGTCTTCTTACGTTGAAAACAAAAATAGACATGTGGACATCGAATGTCCTCACTATGTTTAAGGATGAGAAAGGTGCCTAAATTGATAAAGAAATATTATTATCATTATTGCTCCCTTGGGTTCCTAGTGGAACATATGGCTTCAACTGCACGTCTCCACTTGTTTCTGTCTTCCTTCTGCTGTACTTTTCACCTGCAACCATGTTAGTCCATATTCTTTCAACTCCTCTTCACACGATCTCCTCCATGTCACCCTTGCACTGACGTCCCACTCGCCGCTTCCCATTCTACGGGTTCCACTCGAGGGCTTGACGCGCGATGTCACCCAGCGGTCTCCTCAGCGAGTGTCCGATCCATCTCCACTTTCTACTGCATATTTGTTGGGCGGTTATTGGTTCTTGTTTTGTTTGTGCCCAGTCAGAGTTGCTTGTTGATGATTCTTTCCGGCCCGGCCATCTGATCTTCAGTATAGAGCCAGCGAAGACAGTTGTTGATAAAGGTCTGCAGCAGGCTGTTGGAAATATTCTTTGTGACCCGCCAAGTTTCTGATCCGTATAGAAGAACTGACTGACTTGACGTTTGTATTGAAAATCCGACCGAATTTTTTTGTTGATGCTGGCTGAGTGACGAAGATTTCCAGATTGATTTCGGGTTGATGAATGTGTTTCTCGCCTTCCCGATTCTCGATTTGACATCCTCGTCCGCTCCTCCTATAGTTGAGACAATGCTCCCTAGATCAGTGAATGAAGTAACCTCTTTCAAATCCCTCCCGTTGACGGTGATTGACGTTGGATGTTGTTGCTGTTGTTGGTTGGTTATTTTCATAACCTCCGTCTTGTCTATGTTTGTCTGGAGTCCTGTCTTCACTGGCTGCTTCTTCGACCAGTTTGTCGGTCTTCGCTTGTAAGTCTTCGATTGTGTGTGACATCAAACATCAATCATCCACGCGCGAAATCCAGGCCTTCTAGGTTATTCACGTCGGTCCAGGATATTCCTCTCTTCTCGTTTCCCACTGTCTGACGCATAATCCAGTCCACCACAATTAGGAATATCATTGGTGATAGTAAGCAGCACCCTTGTCTGACTCCTGTGTTTACTCCAAACGCCTCGCTGAGTTTTCCGTTGTGGATCACTTAACATGTGCCGTTGTCGTACAGCTGTTGAATAAGGTTGATGAATATTTGGGGTACGCCATAGTACTCGAGTAATTTCCAAATTACTTCACGGTCAACGCTGTCGAAGGCCTTCTCCAAGTCTATAAAGTTGAGGTAGAGGTTTGATTGCCATTTCATGCTTTGTTCGATGATGATGCGTAGAGTTGCAATTTGGTCAGTACATGATTTGCCTTTCCTGAATCCCGCTTGTTCCGGTCGGAGTTCTGTCTCCAGTGCGTCCTTTAATCTCTCCAGGATGATGCGACTCAGGATTTTACTTGGCGTCGATAGGAGCATGATTCCTCGCCAGTTCTTGCAGAGTGAGGCCTAAGTCGCCCTCCTTTGGTAGTTTCACGACGTAACCTTTCCTCCAGTCAGTAGGCGCCTTTCCCTCCTTCCAGACCTTTTGCAATATTGGAGTCAGCATGTCTGCTGTAGTCTCTGGGTCCGCTTTCGGTGCTTTAGGGGGTATTCCATCTGGTCCGGCTGCTTTTCCAGCTATCAGAAGCTTGATTGCGTTCAAGACTTCAGCTCTTGTTGGGGGATTGGTGTCAACTTGCAGTTTTGTGCGCGCTGTTGTTGGTATCTCTGGACGGGTTGCAGGTGATGGTCGGTGCAAGAGTCCTTTGAAGTGCTCCGCCCATTGTTTAATCTGTTTTTCTTCCTTGGTAATTGGGTTCCCTTGGCTGTCTTTTATAGGCTTCGCTTGTGTTGATCTCTTCCCGGATAGAGATTTGGTTATCTGAAATAGTGTCCTCAGGTCCCTTTTGCCTGCTGCCTTCTCAGCTTCAGTGGCCAGGTTGTCGTCGAATCGTCTTTTGTCCTTCCTAGCACTCTTCTTCACTTCTTTGTCCAGTGCTTTGTAAGTTGAGCTCAGTGTCTCCTTCTCCTGTCCGTCCTTGCATTGGATCATTTTCTCTTTCACTATTCTCCTCTCTTCTATTAATTTCCAAGTGTCCGTTGAGAGCCATTCCTTGTCTTGTCTCTTCTTTCTTCCTAGAACCGTTGAACATATAGTATTATAGTTCTAGGAATATGTGAGAACACATGCGATTAGAAGTGGTGCCTGTGGATTGTTACGATAAAGAAAGGAAGATTGCAGTATAAAATGATACCATTCTATTTCAAAAGTCCTCATCAGCTGCAGACTACCTGAAATTACAATGGTTATATAGATGATAATAACATACTTTAATGTTTAAGTGCTAGTAGAGAAGAGATAAAATTGACGCATCCATAATGAAAACAGCAATGCAATTTTAGTTTAAGTTTTCATCATCAATTTATACGCTTTCAAAGTTGAAAAGAGTGGGGGAGGGGTAAGAGAGAAAACAGAAAAAGTTAATTAACAGAACAGTGTTAGCTTGTAGGTTCACATAGCAACTCAAGAAACAGAAGCGGTTACAGTTTATGAGATTAAGATTTGTTCAGTGAGTTGAGATCACTGAATTAGATGACTAATCAAAATCAAAATTCTGTTTCCAAAGGAGTGAGAGGTTAATCACACTCTCTTTCTGTATACAAAAGTCTGATTTAAATCGTTTGATTGCGATCGTTTCGGCAAATCGTAGTAAATTTGCTATTCTTTGTCTATTTAATATTTTGAAGGACTTAGAAATCTTTACGAGATGTCCGGTATCAACAATATGGTTGGTAATTGCACTCTGGGAATATCTGCTGCCTTTTAGGCACAGGTTTTTGGGAATATGTTCAGAAAACCGGATAGAAGCCCTTCTTTCTGTCCTTCCAATGTACTTGCTCCCGCAAGTGCACATGAATTCATAAACGCAGTTGGAGGTGACATCAGCAGGGTATTTATCCAGTTTTGAGTGGATTAAAGAAGGAGTAGTGTTGTATACTGTTATGAGTTTTGCAGCTGGGAAGCTTCTATTTATTGCACCTTTCAATCTTTTGTGACACTGAATCTCCTTTGTATGGTAGACAAATAAACACTTTTTTCTTTTCTACAGTTGGCTGGTTTTCCTTCTTGTCTTTTTCTCTGCTATATTCCTGTATAAATCCCTTGAGGGTATCCGTTTTCCCTTAGGCATTTCTCCAAGAAATCTAATTCTTCTTTGACCCTGTTTGGTGAACATAGCTTCCCGGCTCTGTCGTACAAAGTCCTCACTAATCCACGTTTATAGCTTATGGGACAAAAGCTGTTATAGTGAAGATATTGTCCACTCCATGTTTCTTTTCTATAGATGGACTTTTCGATCATGCCTTCGTTTGTTCTTTTTACATTTAGATCCAGGAAATCGAAATTGTCGAAATTTATCAAGGGAACCAATTGTAAATTGTTAACTGGAGAGTTGATAATCTACTCTGGTCATCCAGATTTTTTTTTAGATTTACAGCTTGATTCCACACTGTATTTTTGGTACAAGTATGGAATTTTCAGCATGGATATCGGTAGCCCAAATTTCGCAGGCCGACCATAGATATCAGGTGTGCGTCGGCGTGGGCTCGAACCCCGGACCATGTGCATGGTCGGCGAGAGTCCTAACCACTGACAACCATAAGCACATCAAGGGAGTGGCTATCATGATGTCACCAACAGTATTGGAGGCTCTTATGCCATGACAGTCAATCTACTCCAGGATAATGAAAGCAAGAGGACTGCAGACAACAGGATGAAGTGGACATGTACTGATGACGCCTTTTATTCCACTCGCAATCGAAATGAATAGTCATAGTAATAATATTAATAGTAATTACAGATGACGCTACAGAGACAGTGACAAGTCCAAAATATCTGTGAGAAATTTCATAATTATCACTGTACTTGGAATTGAAAACTGTTCTTTCAACATAATTGTGACTCACTTTGAGGTATTCTTTGCCTCACTGCTTAGGGATCATGTTCTTAACTTGCCATGTACTTATCACTCACACCTCCAACTATCGAAGCACTACCGAAACAGTTATTAATATATTGGCTTCATCACCTCCTCAGTGATCACCTTCACTTCTCATGTGATCTTGATCGAAGAAATGGATATCATCACATCATAATAACACACAATCATGACAACAATAACAACAACATAACCATCCATATACAACAAAGTCTGATTGTCACTTTGCTTTCCATTCAAACTAGGGAAGGAAACCTAATGACCTCTAAACAGAAAGCAGAACATGCAACATGTCAATTTCTCATATCTGGACTTGTATTTTTTCAATCACTTAGATTTACTTAGATTCATCTACATTCGTCTAATCGATTTGTAAAATGTGGAATGTGCCATTCTCTTCTATTATTCTTATCATCTTTCAACGATTGATGTTCAACCTTCAATTAATTCGTTGATTAATAAATTAGTTCATTAATTAATTAATTAATTAGCTGAAAGAATTTTCGACTGTATACCCACCTATCTGATGTTATGCATAGAATGTCTTCAGTGCAGTTAATCGATTGATAGACTAAGAGAGAGAAAAATGAGTTTACTAATCCAATAAATAGGTTCAATTTGTGGGTTATCTGATTTGAGGCATTTCTGAGTACTACAATGGCGATTAACATTAATATCTATCCCTTAGCCAACCAACCAAAATAAAGGTTCCCAAGGAAAACGCAAACGAAATCGCCCTTCCATATATAAAGAAAGTCTCGGAAATCACTCAGACTAGATCTAGAAAGACTTTCGAGCTATAATTACCGCTAATGAACTTACAATACATCACAATAATCATTCTTCTACCTTGACAATTTGACTGTAAACTTGACTGAAATAATTCGATCATTATCATTATCTGGTGGTTACGACTATTGACTTTGAAACAGGCTGCCAACGTTCGACTCCCGAAACAAGAATGCTTTTGTCTCGTCAGAGGATAGGATACTGGAGTGCTTGTACCATAGGATGAGACTGTATGCACACAATCCTGATCTTGAAAAGGTTAGGATGAACGTGTTCTGTTCTCCTGAGAAGCAATGTACAATTACCCAGTCAGTGGATAAATAAATTATGTGAAATAGAGTAGTCTCTTTCTAGTTTGAGCAGTTGTATGGTGTCATTAGCCTTTATACAATAGGTATAGCTAATCGACAATGCATAGAAATGCAAATAGTTGCTGAGAGATATTTCCTTTCCTTTTACAATTTATTCTCCTATGACAGGTTGAACTAGAATTTTTTTAATCAACGCTTAAAACAAAGAAAATGCCAAACATTTAGTGAATCTAAAACCATACATGGAAATGACCTCAGGACGCTGAGGTCACGAGGCTAGCCTATTGACTGACTATTCAACCGATAGATTGGAATTCACTGACACATGAATTAATAATGATAATAATAATTATTATTATTATTTGCTTTATTCCAAAACAGCATAAAATCCTCAGCATTTGGTACAATATGGCCTCTAATTTACCCGACACCAAAGACATTCATTACAGGGTATAGATAGCCAAAATTGATAATAGCAGGTTATTGTCATTAGCTATGACAATAAAGTCGAGAATGTACAAAACGTATAAAGTGATAATAATAATGATAATACTATTATTTTCTAAAACTATTAGATAAGAGAAATATCGTTAATATAAATTACAAATAGGAGAAGACAAAAGAACCACTTATTTTGCTAATTATATAATAAATTATAAATTTCACGCTTAACACTTTCTCTGTCACATAGAACGCGGGCCAGATAAGCTGTCATCGAGTTTTTGAACTTTGTCGTGCAAGCTAATAATTATTTATCATGATTTCTACTCCTACGTGATGAGATTCAATGCGTGGGGGATAGTTATGAATAGAGAGGGTGATGAAAGTCGGTCAGCATGAATTTAGCCCAACTTTTCGCATGAGTTCACGAGTCTGTCGACTACGGTAGTAACCAGCTGACTTAGTGTAACACCATTCATTCTGCTGACAATCGTTAATTCTCTTCGAAACATGACACAGTAGTTTTTGAGTAGCCCAGAAAAGACAAAAGGCGAGAAATGGAGAACAATCGGTAAGGTACTGTAAGAGTTAACAGACTATAAAACTACAAGTTGAGTGATTCTTAACTGTCTCAACTTCCCTAATGTAAAACAATATACGAAATATTCTCGTAGAAATCAACAAGATACGGGATGACGACCAAGAAAGTCTACAGGATATAAGGATTCCAAGGTATTTAATCCTTGATTCCCATTTCACTTCTCCTTCTGCTACAAGCATCATGTGTGGAGGAATCAATTTGTGTAGACCACGTTTATGTTTGAAAGTGAAGTTAATTATCTGATATTTCCATATAGCGAAAATATTCATTCAGACATCCAGAAAAAATAACAAAATAATTGAGCAAAGAATATCCTTTTCGATAATTTCCTCTTCTGATTCTACAATTATATATATTTTCAAGTATTGGTTTTGTAGGGATTTTGTTTGATTGCATGGAGGATTTAATCATGAGCTGACATCAGTTAGAGAACCACTGGAGAACCTGGGAGTACTGGACAGCTGTTTCGTCAGCCTAGTTTGGGACTCTTAGGCAGTACGCACCCACCACAACGGTTAGAACCCAGGACCTTCTGGTTACAAGGCGAGCTCGTAGACCATTGAGCCACTGGGACCCGATCCAATGGTACTTGAAATCGGGTCCCAGTGGCTCAATGGTCTACGAGCTCGCCTTGTAACCAGAAGGTCCTGGGTTCGAATCCCGGTGGGTGTGTACCGCTGAAGAGTCCCAAACTAGGATGAAACAGCTGTCCAGTACTCCCAGGTCCTCCAGTGGTTCTCTAACTGATGTCAGCTCATGATTAAATCCTCCATGCAATTATATATATATATATATATATATATATATATATATATGTTTATATACACAGAATATTCTAGATTAGTAGTCATTAACACTATTTGTGTTTTTTAAATAATGTCGATTTGTTAAGATCAATGGAGTTACAGTTCATTAAAGATGCTTAAATTATAATAATAATAAAGATATAGTAGCAAATAGAATGTCAGATAAAATTGAGGAAATTTATACAACAAATTGAGGATCATTAAAACCTTGATGGCCAAGGGGTGAGGACAGTGTCTGAACCAACTTCTTTTGGACGCACAAATTAGGCTTCTTAATATGGATCCCAACAGCCTCAGCAATATTTGGTAAACGAACTCTTAAGGTGAAGTTAAGATTGGTTGGTTGGTATGCGATAGATGACTTTGAAAGCTGCCTCGATGACATCAGTCTTGTGTTCTGTATCCAAAAGATGAGATAGAATAGTGCTACGAATAGATTTTGTTTGTCCTTTACTTAACCATTATGCAGTGTGATGTTCAGAAATCCAACGAGAAACACGCCTAATTGTACGGCCTATGTAACTGGTTCCACAGGAGCAGTTAAATAGGTAGATTCAGGGACAGGCGAAATTAGGCAGTTTGTCTTTTACTCCCGAACGCAGAAGAGGAGTGGCTTTAAAGATACAGAGTAATTCAGCAGCAGGGAATGCTCTTTTTACCGCATTTCTAAGACGCTGTGTTAGTATCTCGCTGGTGTTGTCCTCAAGGAACTGCATTTGTAAGAATAAGGTCTTTTTGCAATTGTTGGTAACTTGAGCTGCTTTGGTTTCAGATTCAGATTCTTATCAATAAACTTTTCAGGATAACCGTTTTCACTCAGGAACCCTTTAGTATTATTAAGTTTCTCATTAAGACATTCATCCAAGCAGATTGCTCTTGCTCTGTGAACTAAGCGGTTTATCAGATTGTGTTTGTATTTCAAAGGCACGAAGCTGAAAAAATGTGAATACTGACCCGTTGATGTAGGTTTTCTATATATACACTTCTTCTTATTGTGTCATCCTCTTTTCTAGTCACAAGGACGTCTAGAAATGAAATACTAGAGTCTTTCTCTTTCTCAATAGTAAAATTTACTGCAGGATGAACCTCGTTAAATTTATCCAGGATGCTCTTTGCTTCCTTGTCATTTCTCATAATCAAAAATGTATCATCCACGTACCGACAATAAAATCCGAGTTCATCAATAACATTTTTCAAAGGCCCGTTTTTTAGTTTTGCAAGGAAAATGTTGGCTAGAATGGGTCCTAGTAGTGACCCCATTACCATACCATCGATATGTCTGTATAGTTCCTTATTAGATAAAAAGTAGACATTCATTGTGCATTTCAAGAGAAGCTCTTTCATAAAAGATATAGGAATGCCAACGTCGATGTTTCGTTTTATGAGTTCTTCGCATACAAAGTCTACTGTTTCCATAAGTGGTACACTGGTAAATAAGGAAGATACGTCAAATGATATCATGAATTTATTGTTAACATTTAAATCTTTTATCCCTTCAACAAATCCACCAACTCAGTACGTAGAGGCTACGGGATGGTATGGTGAATTTAACATATCTAATACCGATCGAAGTAGGACACCACTTCTATGCATTTTAGGCGAGCCATATAATCTTGATGGGAACGTTCCAGTGGGGTTCACTGATTTATACTGAAGGGATTTAAAGTAAGATCATTTACCTTAGACCAATGGTTGATTTCCAACAAAAGCCTATTCGGTTAGGACAGTCAGATCTGGAAGTATCTGGTAACAAAACAGGCAATTTATGTGGGAGGTAAGAAAAAAGAAGAGTAGAAGATAGAACAGCATTCTGAGGAACATCGGCTTCAGTAAGCAAGTCAGAGAAAGATTTGCCCTTATATACAGTATACTTCATTCTGTCAGAGAAATAAGAATGCAACCAGTGAACACTCCAGGACTCTATCTGTCTCGATGAAAGCTTATATAACATAAGATATCTGGGTAAAGCGTCAGAAGAGGATGCCTATTCAAGGAAGAAAAAGAAGAGGAATGTTCTAAGTGGTATTTCGCTTTGAGCTTCAACGCATACACAAAAGAAACAGATATATTTTAGCTTACTAGTCACATGTACACACTGACCTACAATACAACTAAGTTTGTGTTTATTCACTTAGCTAGCTAGCATGACTGTACAAAATAGTACTACTGTTCTCAAAATTCTGTCACATTATTCACCTGTATATGAGTAATTCTCATTGCGTGATATATAAATTTCAGATTGGAACACTCACATAACTAACTTGACCCTATAGTAATGAATTTGTAGTATTGTTAACTAAACATATACACTTTTTAAGGATATATATACATATATATATAGTCAAGTTGTTTAAACTTTTAAGAATTATAAATGCATGTCATTTCAATGTTATTTACAAAGAAAAGCACAAAAAGAGAGCAGTGTAGAATGTCATTTGATCTGCCACACCTCACTAAAAAAAACCCGAAAGGCAGATTTCGTTTAGAAGCAAAATTAGATAGAGGATTATTTTGCCATACCACCTTGTCTTTTGAGTGAAAAATATGACTTCAAGCATGAGTTTTGAAGTTTCAATCGGGGTGGTGATTTATTTGTTTGTTTATTTTTACGCCCAACTTTCTCTACTTTTTCGAGCTTATTGTCAGAGAGTAAACCAGGCAAGGCTTTGGAGTGTGTTGGCAGTAAAAACGAACTGAGACCACCTGCGTGACTGGAGAGCACTTTGACATTGAACCACCGAAACGTAAACAGAATATTACCGAAATAATAGTAAGATAAGATAAGGTAAGCTTTATTCCAAATCAGTACTTGTGATACAGAATGGAATTCTCAGCATTTTACTACAATATTGCATCCAGTTAGTACATTAACAATAAATAAAGTTCTACATAGATTAAAGTTATCTCAGTCAGTTTTGACAACAACATATTAGCATGTCGGTAGCAAAGCCAAAATGTAAACAGAGTGTTTGAAGGTGTTAGAAAAGTAGATACTACTAGCATATTTACTGGCGTAAGCGATAGCAAAATGGTCGAGGTATACAGAGTGTGAAAGAACGAACAAGAATGTTTTAAGTAGAGTTTGTAAGGAAGAGAGAAACAAAACAGCACATAACAAAAATAAATACAGAATGAAAAAAAAGTAGAGAGAAAACGTTGTACCTGTAAATGATGTGAGTTGGAAAGACGAGATCCATTTGTTCTACTGACTATTTAATAAGTTAAAGGTTTCATGCCTAACGCTTTCTTTATCGCACAGAACACGGGCTAGGTAGGGTATGGATGAGTTTTTGTACTTACTAGTGCGGGCATATAGTTTCCTATATAGGCTTCTGGTTTTCCCTGAAGAGATACATGGGGAGAGTTGTGAATGTAGAGGGTGTTGTGAGTCAGATAAAATGGATTTCGCCCATTTTTCACATGAGTCCATGTGCCTGTCCACCAGAATATTAACAAGCTGGCTAAGTGGCAAACTGCTTACCCTGCTGACAACCTTTAACATCCTACGTAATAAGGTATAGTCTTTCTTCAATAGCCCAGGAAAGACTAAGGGGGAACAATAGAGAATAATAGGCAGAATACGGGAGTTAACAAATTGTAGGAGTAAGGGTTGGGTTACACCAGAATGTCTTAACTTCTTGATGTAGAAGGTAAGACGGAATATTTTCTTGGAAATCGTCAAGATATGAGACGACCAGGAAAGATCAGAAGATAGAGTGACGCCTAGGTATTTAATTTCCGACTTGGTTTCAATTTCAGTGCCATCTATGTTGCACACCTCGTGAGTGCTAACCAGTTTGTTTAGGTCAGATTTATGCCTAAAGGTGAAATTAACTGTTTGGCATTTGGAGGGGTTTAAGGTGAGACCGTTTTCCTTGGACCATTGGCTGATTTCTGATAAGAAGCCATTTAGTTTAGAGCAGTCACTTTGACATTTGACAGGTAAAGATACAGTTAGGTCATCAGCATATTTGACAAAGTTAATGTCATTTGAAGACGGTAGGTCATGTAGGAAGAATGAAAAGAGAAGTGGGGAGAGTACAGCACCTTGGGGGACACCAGCTTCAGTGAGCACAGCAGAGGAGGATTCACCTTTGTATACGGTGTACTGCATTCTGTTTGAAAAGTAGGAATGCAACCAGTTAGTGACCCAGGACTCGGTTTGTGTCATGGAGAGCTTATTTAGCAAGAGACATCTAGGTACAGAGTCGAAAGCAGAAGTGAAGTCAAGAAACGTGCAGCGGACATATTTGGCACCTTTGTCTAATGATGAGACAATACTGTTGTGTAAGACGGCTGCAGCGTCTAAAGTACTCCTACCCTGTCTGTAGGCAAATTGTTTGGGGTCTTCGAAGCTTTTAAGGGAGGGTTCGAGTTTAAGAAGTACTAGTTTTTCCATGAGCTTTAGAAACGGGGAAGTGATGGCAATGGGTCTGAACTTTACGTTCTTGCTATTGCCAGGTTTAGGGACAGGGACTATTTTAATGTCTTTCCATGGAACAGGTACAACGTTTTCGGAGAAAGAAGCATTTAGGATATTAGTTAGAGGAGAACATAAAGCATCTGCACATTGTTTTAGAACATATGCAGGTATGCCATCAGGGCCAAGACTATGTGAGGGCTTAAGAGTTTTAAGACATTTCAAAACATCGAGAGTATTAAAGTCCTGGAAGTTATCAGCTACAAGATTAGTAACGTTAGAAGTGGTTATAGTAGAAGGAGAGCGTATAAAAGACAGATTAAGAGCATTAACATCACAAGAGGGAAAAACATTACATCGCTTACTATTGCCAGTAATTTCATTGAAAAATTTCCACATGCTGTTAGGAGATTTGCATGATAAAAGTGTTTGGTTATAGATAGCATTAAGATTTTTGATTTCAGATTTGATTTGAGCATTAATCTTTTTAAGTCCTAACTTGTCTTTGCATTTATATAACATTTCTTTTTGCCTGCGAAGTTGTTTGAGATGGGGAGACGAGAAGCGGTCGAGGCGTTTGAACAGTGTTTGTTTGGGACAGCATATGTCGAGGCAGAACTTGAGATAATCCATTATATTGGTGATTGAGTCATCTAATGTACTTTCATAGAATAGATCCCAGTTGGTATCTTTTAACATGCATCTTAGATTGAGTAAGTTGTCAGATGTGTAGCTTCTTTGTTGTGCTATCGTAGACAGGTGTGAGAAGATTTTAATATGTGTTTTGCTGTATATTTTTGGCAAAACGCGGACAATGCAGTGATCGGAGTTAAGTATCGGTGAACGTCTACGTGTTTCATATACTCCTTCGTCATTAGTAAAAACTAAGTCGAGTGTTTTGTCAAGTCGAGTGGGAAATTTGACTATGTTTGTGTGACCAAGAGCTTCAAGAAAGGAGCAATCTGAGGTGTTGAAGTCTCCAGTAATAACGGATAGAGAGTTGTCGAAGTTGGCAGCAGCAAACATGGTGAATTCATCAGCAAAATTAGATAGATCAGATGGAGAGCAACTAGGAGAAATGTACATGTTTGTAATATAGATTTGTTTATATTTGGGGAGATGTTTGGGGCGACATTTGACAGTAATACAGTCAATGAAGTCATTTGAGAAGGTGAAGCAGACGTTATTTGAGACAGACCATTTGGAGTGAATAAAAGTTGCAACGCCACCACCATTTTTCTTATTACAACATTGACGGTCTTGACGAAATAAAATAAAGTCCTTTAGTGAGATAAGGTTGTCATCATACAGTTCATGCAACCACGTTTCTTGTAATGTGATTATGGCGGTGTTATGATACGTATCAGTTGACATCAAGGATAATAATAATAATAATAGTGCTTGGTTATGACAAAACTTATTTTGAAATTAAGTAAACTGCCACGAATATAACATGAACAAAAGAATTATATTACAACAACAGAAAAGACATAATGGATGACGATAAGAAGTGAAAATCTGAGCCCTGCCCCCCCCCCCGAGGCTGCAGTCAAGATGGGTAATGCAAAGCTGTCATGTAAGTTAATATAGCACCTCAAAGGTCTGTTTATCAACATACTAGCTAACCAGTTTGCTCTCCTCTTGTTAATCCTGTTCGTACTGAAATACGAGGAGGAGGGGCTGGAACAGTCTATTAATTGATGGTGGGACTACTTTAGATAGTCTTGGGCTGGAATGAAATGGATGGTAAATGAAGGTGTTATGAAAATCTGAGTCCTGAATGGGATTCGAAGCAGTAGCAAAGCAAAGAAATAACAAAAATTGGAGAAAGAATAGAAAAATGTTCTAAAACCTGGGGAGACAGCAGAAACATCATCAATATATGTTATCCTTTTGAATACCACTGTGTTCTGCCATAACGATTCTATTAAACATTTATTCTGGAATAAAGCAAATTATCATTATAGGAGAGTAAGTGAAGCATCCAGCTATTGATCTAATTCCATGAGTACTGTGTAGCAGTTCACTGCGTCCTCCATTTCGACTGTAAGACATAGTCATTGAAAGTGGTAGATATCAAAAGGCATGTCGTCTATCTCTCGTATTAAGTGGCCTAACACGGTTAGTAATACTGAGACCAGGTGTACAGCACTAGGTAGGGAAGAGAAGACAACTAATAAGGTTTTGAAGCTACATCGATTAGAATGTCTAGGACAAGTGTTGCGCATGTTGAGACACGGCCTTCTTTGACGAGTAATGTCAGCTGACATAGGATAAGATTGGCATTAGTCCATGAAATATTCAACAGTTGGTTTGATCCTATTGAGGAGATTTGGGTCGGCTGATTGGGGATACCTTAGAATGCTAAGAATGAACTGTTGGAGACTGTTGGTGATCTGGCTCAAAGCCGTTCTCAGTTGTACAAGTGCATTCACTCTTTTCTCTCGTACATTTATGGTTTGACACACTTTAAAACTTCATACAACATTCAAACATATACTTACTAGGAAATGTCAATTTAAAATATTTTGTTTTAATGGGACATTTCCCGGAAGTGTACATTTCAAACTTATAAAGATTATCAAGTTCATTGTTAGCTTATAATCTTTTGAAAAGCATACTTTATTATGACGGGAAAAAGATATGAGAAGTGATAAAGGATCTTCATAGATCCTTCCAGTGGAATATTATCTAGAATATACTCTTGAAGAACCTACACTTATTGTCTAATCATTAATTAAAATGGTGAGTTGGCTGTCCAATGGCAGAATTTTCGCCAGTCATGTGGGAGGTCCGAGTTCCATTCCCAGAGGACCCATGTATATTAGCCTGAGGCCCTATGTTA
Organism: Trichobilharzia regenti; assembly: GCA_944472135.2. NCBI lineage: Eukaryota > Metazoa > Platyhelminthes > Trematoda > Strigeidida > Schistosomatidae > Trichobilharzia > Trichobilharzia regenti. The sequence continues at coordinate 44,597,747 of OX235267.1, forward strand.
TACTCGGAGACTAAAACAATAGGGAATAAAAAGAAACACTGTTACAAGGCAAGCTGGTAGAACATTTACCCACTGGGATCCGATTCATTGGTCAATGCATGAAATTTAGCTTCTACCAATTCGTGATTTTAGCGCAATCACTGACCAATATCATCGGTGGGAACACCCTCCTGACACTTGACTGACTGGACCTCACTGGTCACGACTTCTCACGAGAACTCCAAAAAACTCCGTCCTGTAGCAAGCCACTAGAGAGCATCAGTCCCAGTCTAGGAATCGTCGGTAGTAATTCCTGACTTTCAATGGTTCTCTATCTGATATCAATCCGTGATCTAACCTAAAACAAATGCAATCCCTACGAACTAATTCTCGAAAACTAATCTGATGCTCGCTAGTGGGCTAATATGTTGTTGTCAAAACTGACTGAGATAACCTTAATCTATGTAGAACTATATTTATTGTTAATGTACTAACTGGATGCAATATTGTAGTAAAATCCTGAGAATTCCATTCTGTATCACAAGTACTGATTTGGAATAAAGCTTAACTTATCTTGTATACAACTGGTGGATGGTGGCTAGCAGTGGAATCCAGGATGCGCATTTCGTCCTATTTGGAACTCGTCAGCTGGATCTGCACAAATCTGCACAAATATCTGCACAAGAAGCCGACATGTCAACCTGAGACCGAGCACTTCGGTCCAATCAATCGACGGGAAAATCAAAAATTCAATTCAATAATTAATATATGACCCGTTGCACAAGAGGTGGCTCTCGTGGCCCAAGTGGTCTAGTGGATAACGCTTTGGCGTTTGAAACTATGGGTACTGGGTTCGAGCCTCGGTGGGAACATCATCACTCACTGAGAAATGCAGGTACATCCAGCTGACGAGTCCCAAATAGGACGAAATGCGCTTCATCCTGGATTCCACTGCTAGCCACCATCCACCAATTGTATACTAACTAAATCCCCAGACATCGTCGAAGCATCTGTACAAGAAGCCGACATGTCAACCTGAGACCGAGCACTTCGGTTCAATCAATCGACGGGAAAATCAAAAATTCAATTCAATAACTTATCTTATCTAGTGACTTGTTACAGGACAGAGTTCCTTGGAGTCCTAGTGAGACGTCTTGACCAATAGAATCCATCTAGTCGACAGTGAGGATGGAGTTCCCACCGGTAACATTGGTTGGTGGTCGCGCTAAATGCATCACGAATTGGTAGAAGTTAAAATTCATGAAACAATGTTGATTAGAAATAAAAACGATCTTTAGTTGAATTTATTGACCTACTTATTACTTATTTGAGTAACTAAATACATGACTGCCAAATAGTGAATAAGCTATACCACAGCATTCATGGAAAATGAAGTTAGATTTTGAGCATATGAGTAGAAAAGGAAGTGTCACAGGATATAAAATTAATAAAAATCCAACAGGAATTAATTTCCTACAAAAATGTGGATAAATATTCCAAAATATTATTAAATATCTCAGTTATTGGTTCTGTAGGGATTTTTGTTTGATTGCATGGAGGATTTAATCATGAGCTAACATCGGTTACAGAACCACTGGATTGGGTCCCAGTGGCTCAGTGGTCTACGAGCTCGCCTTGTAACCAGAAGGTCCTGGGCTGGGACCCCGATGGGTGCGTGCTGCTGGAGAGTCCAAAACTAGGACGAAACAGCTGTCCAGAACTCCCCGTTGGTTTTCCAATGGTTCTGTAACCGGTGTCAGCTCATGATGAAATCCTCCATGCAATCAAATATCTCAGTAACTTGATGATTAAACTGTTGGTTGCCAACCAGTGATAAAATTCATACTTGAAATGCGAAACCAGTCTAACATTCATTTTATTGATATGAATTTATCAAAAAGGACTTACAGAACTCAGACAAGATCAACCTACAGAAGGCAGTTGTGGAATGCTCAACTGACAAATTTCTACAGTTGGGTACTAATTGGTCGAAAACGAAACATGATTCGATCAATTGCCACTCTCATTCAGTGCATAAGCAATCCTGATGCTTTGAAAGAAAAGTTAAATCTTCTAAGGAAAATCCTAGTCGAGAATGGATTTCCATCACGTTTTACACAAAAGAATACAGATTTAAAACCGGCGAAGTGTGAATTCACATCTGTAACTAAGAAATTTCTGCATATGAACTTTGAATTCACAGATGACTTAACTGACGATATCCTTAAAAAGAAGGACCTCACAGTCCCTGAAAGCGACATTACTTGCAACATCGTCAAGAATAGTGTTTTTCAGTTGATCATTACTGTTCAATGATCTGAAGGACAAGGTCACTCAAATGACCAGCTCTTTGTGAGTTTATCATCTCACCTGCTTGTTTGGAACTGAGTAATATCGGTAGTTCGTCGTGGTTTTGTCTAAAAAGATTCAAGAATATTATCCTTCCCTCCTGCGTCGGTGGCACAGCTGTTAGGACGCACGCCGACCATGCACATGGTCCGGGGTTCGATCCCCGGCCACTGGACGCACTCCTTTACCTCGCTAAGCCAGAAATAAAGCTGGTATAGAGGATAGGTTGGGCATAAGGCTAGCAATCCTATCCTGTAAAATAAACAATGATACAGAAACTTCAAGCCACTAGCTTGAAGCCCTATGTTCCACTGGAGAACGTGATGGAAAAAAAGCTTGAGAATAAATTCATGGATAATTCTCTTCGCTGAATCACTTATTTTAATTTCCTATGTGATCAGCGTTGACAGGTGTTCCTTCAAAAAATCCATCTGTTCCGAAGAATCAGTATCTTTTCATACGATTGCTCAATGCTTTTTCTGTTCTTAGATTATTACTGCTATCACCATTGAGGCGTTCTTAGTGAATAGCATGAAGAAGTGGCTGTTCTGACTGAACATGCTTCTTGAGCCAATAATCGTAAACGGCGATGACAAGAGATGCATGGCCTCGGAGAAAATACTTTGCTTTATCAACATTAAAATATTCTTTTGACCACAACCACACTCTAGACGGCCTATAACAACAATTTAAGTTTTCCGAAGTGATACCTAAATCACTTCATCGAATCCACTCCTCATGCTCACTGTAAATATCACATTCAGTTGGTTCCTCATCTGTGAATACAATACGTAATATAGCTACTTTGGGAGACTAAAACCATCTGGGTAAAACCTCTTGTGTTCGTCCCTCTGATCAATCATTTGGGGGGGGGGGGACAGGTATTTTTACATCTGAATTGACACGAAGCTGAGAGACTTGAGTAACTTCTACAAGCTGGTGTTCATCTCACTCCTTCTTCTTCATCCCGCTGGAAATCTGCGAGATGCCAAGACTGATGCTAATGGATTTTCAATAACGTCAAGTAGTTTGGAGCCAAGGATACAGGATAGGAAACGGTTTGTTGAAATCCTCCTGTCGAATACTGTCTATCTGCTTTCGACATAGAACTTTGCACCGATGTGCAGCAGTTCAAGTCGCCACACTCCCTACTTGTACCACACAGAGCATGAGAAGAAAGTAAAAGAAATGCATATTAGAGACAGTAAACAGAGGTGTGAGACAAAGGAGTAGTAGTAACGAAGAACAATATGGTTTCATTGGGAATCATAAGTCACAGGGAGTGGATGTATCTGCGCCATCACCGAGAACGATCTTGAGCCATATCACCAATTGTTTCCAACCACTGGTATTTACCGTCCCGACGACGCCAACCAGTCAAAAAGTCTACACCTCCCCACGTGGTTGGCTTAAACTAACTGTTGTGGATTTCATTGGTTGATGAAGCCATGTTTTGATTTGACTACCACCAGCTCTTTTCCAGCCAGACCCCATGTCACCTAGCATTGCCCATTGTAGAGAAAGGCGATGACTAGGCATCCGTAACACATATCCTAATCATCTAAGTCGATGTAGTTTCACAGCCTCGTCGATTGATTTTCTCTCCTTACCTAGAACTCGACCGATGTCTAACCTCAATATTGCTCACCTTATTATGCCACTTTACACGGGAGATAGAGCACAGGCACCTATGATCAAAGACAGCTAGCTAATCTTTTCATGTCTTCCACTCTGAGTGGCCAGGTCTCACAGCCAGGCATAAAGGAGGACGGAGCGGACTGATGAGCAGTACACCCGCCCTTTGGTCGATAGTCGAACATCTCGTCTACGCCAGAGTCGGCGTAAACTAACAAATGCGAAACGAGCCCCGTGCTGAGATTTCGTCAGAGATCAGCCCGTTGGGGCTGATGGTACTTCCCAAATAAGTGAAGCGGTCAACGTGCTCTACCACTTCACTCCCTATTTTTAAACTAGGCGTCGATGTAGTCCAGTCCTGTAACATCATCTTACATTTGGCGGGAGCAAATCGCACGCCAAACGTTCGTAGATTGCAGCTCAAGCTGTTCAGAAGACTGCATTTTGTCAGCGTCCTCACCTAGAAGGACTATATCGTCTGCATATTCTAAGTCAACGAGATAATTCCCTGATGGTAACAAGTCAATCCCTGAGTTTCTGAAGTGAGTTAGGGTTAAATCCATTAGTATATGTATGATGAAATTGAATCGAGATGGGGAGCACGATAACAAAAAGCTGACAAGTTAAGTTGTGAGTGGTCGCTGATTTAATCTGTCAACAGAATACAGTTTTCATTTATACATGAATAAATATATATTGCTTTTAATCATTAACACTATGAATTCTCATTGGTATAAAGTTATTATATTAACAAACTGTACAAGTATTCCAACTACAAATGATTATATATGTTGGTTTCAAGGAAATGAATTCACAACTTAGAAGGAGAAGCCAACATTATGACAAAGGTGGTTAATAACTGAACACACTAGGGCTGAGATTTTTTTAAAGTGATACCACTAACAGTCTCGAAATTTCCGACTCTATTATCCTAAGATGAAATAACTTAAAGTAAAAGCACCGCAACAAGAAACACAGTTTCAAATGCTTACATTACTTCAACACTGACCCAGTAACTTAGAGTACTGTTAGTGAAGATGACGTGCACAGACAGAATCTTTACGGGGATGCTACCACATCCAGTTGATGAATCCCAGAAAAGACAAAGTATGCACCCAGCCGACAACTGCTACCTTGTCATGGTGGTCGGGTTTGAATACCTCAGTGACCAAACAAGCTAAACTGACTGGGACTCATGCTCATGTACGTCCTATCATGTCAAGAAGGTTTTTTGGATAGCGGTTAAACTAAAAGCAATTACCATGGGCTCCAGAATCCAATCGGATCAAACGGCGTATGAACTTATATTGGCCACCGGCAACCATGGGAACGTAGCTCCTGACACTGGTCCGCTATCTTGCGGATTATACTTTAAGTCAAAGGGTCGGGTGTTGTCCCTTAAGAAAACCACCTGCTTCGGTCTGGACGCCCGGCCAGTATCTCAGCCCTCACACAATAAATGAAACGAAGCAACAAACTAGCAGTGAAACTTGTCGCGCGTTCGTAACAATGCTTTCAAGCAATAATGATGTTTCAAGTGACACATCTTTTTCCAACCTTACTTTTATTTTAATACACAGACTCTTGTATTTTAACTTTGCTAATCTTGACGTTTTCACCTTCGACAGCCTTTCGACTTTGTCTGAATTCCCAGCCTATCTGTACTGTTTCGAAATGCTAGCGAGTAGCCTTCAAAATGGTTGTCCCCAATGCGACACCTAACATAGATATACTGAGATCTCGTGCTGCGTTCAAGCTGGCTTGGACATGAGCTGCGAATGTCATCCCAGAGGCTTCCGTACAAGTCTCTGTTCGCCAGCCCTGGGACGGGATGGAAAAGGTGGACAGGTGGTCACTTCATGACGTGGCGTCGTGGGATGAAGGATATTTGTGCTAGGTTAGCATCGGTTGGTGCGTCACGTCTCCCTGGTTGGAGTCCGAGAGAGCTTGAATCGATGCCTCAAAACGTTATCGGATCTGGCCAAGAATCGTAATCAATAGCGAACGTGTTGCAATTTCATTCTTTCTTCCCTTTCTGATTATAGTTGACGAATACTGTTTGAACTTTTCAAATGTGACAGTTTTCCTGCCAGATGAAGTTCTTTATCCGCTCTCTACTCATATATTTTTACTTCTAATCTATGTTGCCTTATTATAAATGTGTGGTGCATCTTCTTGGTGTCATATTGTACCAAGTTTTTTTCGGCCTTCAAATAAAATAGTAAAATAACCAATATCAAGCATTGATTTCCATACAAAAGGCTGTCGATTTAGAATCACTTCACATACTCCGGTACATACTAGCCCTTATGTGATTTGTTCAACTTTCTTGCTTAAAGAACAAATCAGCATATTGCAGGTGAACTGTATTGCAATCTGTATCATACTCATTTTAATTGCTGGAACCGTGTGACATTTAATCCATTGGATGGAGGATTTCATCATGCGCTGAAATCAGTTAGAGAACCACTGGAAATCTTGGAAGTACTGGACAGCTGTTTCGTCAGACTAGTTTGTGATTCTTCGGTAGTGCGTATCCAATCAAACAAAATCCCTACAAGATCAATACCTGAAAATATTGAATCGAGTTGCATAGTCCTAACAACTGAAAAAAAAATCCTTGAGTTAGAAATTCTACTACCACATGAAACTCATCTGTGAAGTAAATTCACAATAAAACCTCAAGAAAGTGACTATGTATGCAACTAGCGATCTAATAATCAACGTACACCAAGTGCAATTAATACAACTGGCTAACATGGAAAAAAATAGTCCAGTACAAGGAACTTCGCTGTGACAAGTAAGAAACAATAAAGAGTGCATCTTTTTCAATTAAATTTAATATTTTGAATACAGTACATCATTTTATCTGAAGGTGTTACTCTTTTGGTTTGAGCATATTTTGACTTTTGTGATTCATATTCTTTCATTAGGCTGGAGAAAATACTTCTATTCCAATCTAGTTTAATCTAAGAAAGGAAATGCAAAACATGAAGGAAAAAGTGCACGACATATGAAAATAAAAATAATATTACAAACATATATAAAGGATTGGTGAACAAATACATTTGATTGAAATAATACTAAAATTAAAAAAGCCTCCACACATAGTTAATAGGTTTTTTTCAGAACTGAGAGGCAGTCCGACACAATGCTAAGAACTGCATATCCCTGCGACTGAACAGCCTACATTGGTTGAGGTGATTGTTTCTGAGGGACCTATAATTCCACAAAATTCCCATGCAACTGGTTCTTTTCTACGTTTGCTCGGTATTAAGTTTAAATGTTCACAAACTGAAGTGAGACCAGAAGAGAAGCGTCAATTTTTTGCCAATCATGTCCACTGAAAACTTGCTGTGTACTGATGTATAACCATTCATATCCGAATGTTATGTAAAACAAAGCTTCTGCTTAAGGTTAATAACAGTGCCGGAAACGGATAAATGTCACAGTCCAACTGCATAGAACTCTTAAGTACTCCCAACAGTACGACTTTACCCCCAAGGCCTACCTTGGGATAATCAAATCACCTCAAGAAAACTGTCTTTAGCCTAACTACTTATTACCCGACCGAAAGCTGCTACCTTGACGTGGTGGTCGGGCTTGAACACCGCAATGATCTATTCAAGCTATACTGGCTGAGACTTATGTCTCTTGAGGTCCTACCATGCCAGGCAGGTTGTTTGGATAGCGGTTAAACAAAAAGCAGCTACCCAATCCAACATCATGATCCATACAAAATCACAAAATTTCATGCCGGATCGGCCGTGGCCCGGATTAACAACGACCGCGCTTCCTGCTGCCGTGTCACAGGGCAGGAGTGATAAATATGCTACTGAGGCACACAAAACAACAAAGAACAAACAAAAGCAGGCCGCGTGTGACCGGCCTCAAGCAGTTGTCCCCTGGGCTCTGCGGTCACGCAACCAACTTCCACGGTGTGGGCAGCCGGGAAGTAACAATCGCCCTCACAATCCGAAACGCACGCGAAACCTCTCTATTACTCACTCATCTTTGTCTTCATCTTCATCTCTATCATCTTGCCTTCCTTCCACTGATGCAACTCCTCGACTTGATAGCTCTCCACTTCCTCTCCACTCTGCGTCCACTAAAAACGATGGAAGCCAAAAAACCACCACCGACAGCCTCTTAAAGCCGCGCCACCAATTTCATATAGGAGCTTTTAATGTTAGGACACTTTGCCAAATAGGACAACAAGCATCACTAGCCAAGACCCTGGCATCACGAGCCATTGATGTATGCTGTGTTTCAGAAACACGCATACAAGACCCAAGTGTGGTTATTCACCTAACCCCACCTGGCCAACAGGTTGAATCTGCAAAATTCACCTTGAGGGTGTCAGGAGATGCCACAGCTAGTTCACGAGGATTAGCTGGCGTAGGGATAGCTTTGAGTACTAGGGCAGAAAAGACATTGCTTGACTGGATCCCGGTAGATAGCCGAATGTGTGCTGTCCGTCTGAACGGATCAGTAAGAAGGAGAAAGGACTGCACTACTCGCCGATGCCTTTTCGTAATCTCCGCCTACGCCCCCACTGACTGCAGTTCAGATGAAACGAAGGATGAGTTCTACCAAAAGCTGTCTAGTTTGGTGCGAAAGGCTAAACGCTCAGACATAGTCGTTCTAGCTGGTGACTTTAACGCTCAAGTAGGGAAATTGTGTCAATCTGAGAAGGATGTCGGTGGCACCTATGGAGTTCCGTGCCAGCGAACCGACAACGGTGACCGTCTCCTACAGTTCTGTTCTGATAATCATTTGTTTCTTGTAAGCACTAACTTCAAACACAAGGAGAGACACTGTTTGACTTGGAGACCCTCTTCATCAAACCAACGCTGGACACAAATAGACCACATAGCAATAAGCTATCGTTGGCGTGGGTCGGTAGGAGATTGTCGCTCCTTCTGGAACACGTGTGTAGATACCGACCACGCACTGGTCCGCGCTCGGGTGTGCTTACGACTGAACGGACGTAGGAAACAGCTGGCGGTAAAACCATCACGTCCCCAGCTCGATCAGGAAACTAAATCCGTATTTCAGGAAGAACTAGCTAAACACATATCTGTGTTCGACAGCTGTGCTCACCCTGAAGAAGCTTGGAAGAATATCCAGGCAGCCATAGATACAGCTGTAAAAGCTGTGAATAAGGTAAACCCAAAGGTGAGTAAAAACCACTGGATCTCCACCGCCTCATCCGAACTGATAGATGCTAGAAGACTTATTCCGGCGAGCTCCGAATTCAATGAGGAGCGAAAGCTGCACAAGAGGAAACTTACGAAAAGTCTCCGCAAGGACCGTGAACAGTGGTGGGTGACAAAAGCCAAAGAGATGGAGAAAGCTTCGAGGATAGGCAACACCAGGCAACTATTTAGACTCATCAGGGAAACGGGTGGGAGAAGACAAATCATTAGTGAAACAATCTCGGAAAAAAATGGCACTATAATTAGCTCCCAGGATAGACGACTGGATCGCTGGAAAGAGCATTATGAGGAGCAGTTTATTTGGCCCACAGCCACGCTCAACCTGCCGAACATCCAACAACTCCCTGAATGGGATATTGACACAGGTCCTCCGTCACTAACTGTCTGTCTGTCTGTTTTCGACATAGAACTTTGCACAAATGTGCGCCAGTTCAAGTTGCCACACTCCGTGTAGCACGCGAAGCAAGAGAAGAAAGTACAAGAAAAGCATAATAGAAACAGTGAGCAGAGGTGTGAGACAAAGGAGGAGTAATAACGAAGAACAAAACAGTTTCATAGGAGATCATAAGTCACAAGGAGTGGATGCATCTGCGCCACTGAGGACGATTTTGAGCCACGTCACCAATTGTTTCCAACCATAGATTTTTACCGTCCCGAGGACCCCAGCCTGGAAGTCTACACCTTTCTACGTGGCTTAGACCAACTGTTGTGGATTTCATTGACTGGTGCCATGCTTTGGTTTGACCACCACTGGCTAGCTTTTTTCCAGCCTGACCCTATATCCGCTAACAGCTCGTCACTAACTGAGGTTACTAAAGCTGTCACCAATCTGAAACTAGGCAAAGCAGCGGCACCTGATGGAATAACTCCAGAGGTATTTAAGTACTATCTGTCTGTCTAATATCGACATAGAACTTTGCACAAATGTGCGCCAGTTCAAGTCGCCACACTCCGTGTAGCACGCGAAGCAAGAGAAGAAAGTACAAGAAAAGCATAATAGAAACAGTGAGCAGAGGTGTGAGACAAAGGAGTAATAACGAAGAACAAAACAGTTTCATAGGAGATCATAAGTCACAAGGAGTGGATGCATCTGCGCCACTGAGGACGATTTTGAGCCACGTCACCAATTGTTTCCAACCATAGATTTTTACCGTCCCGAGGACCCCAGCCTGGAAGTCTACACCTTTCTACGTGGCTTAGACCAACTGTTGTGGATTTCATTGACTGGTGCCATGTTTTGGTTTGACCACCGCTAGCTTTTTTCCAGCCTGACCCTATATCCGCTAACATTGCTCGTCGAGGGAGGCGATGACTTGGCATACGTAACACATGTCCTAACCATCTCAGTCTTTGTAACTTCACGACTTCGTCGATTGATTTCCCCAGTTTACCTAGAACTCGACGCCTAACTTCAATGTTGCTCACCTTATTATGCCACTTTACACGGGAGATAGAGCACAGGCACCTATGATCAAAGACAGCTAGTCTTTTCATGTCTTCCTTTCTCAGTGGCCAGGTCTCACAGCCATAAAGGAGGACGGAGCGGACTGCTAAGCAGTACACCCGCCCTTTGGTCGATAGTCGGACATCTCGTCTACGCCAGAGTCGGCGTAAACTAACAGATGCGAAACGAGCCCCTTGTATTCGTGCTGAGATTTCGTCAGAGATCAACCCGTTGGGGCTGATGGTACTTCCCAAATAAGTGAAGCGGTCAACGTGCTCTACCACTTCACTTCCTATTTTTAAACTAGGCGTCGATGTAGTCCAGTCCTGTAATATCATCTTGCATTTGGCGGGAGCGAATCGCATGCCAAACATTCGTAGATTGCGGTTCAAGGTGTTTAGAAGACTCTGCATTTCGTCAGCGTCTTCGCCTAGAAGGACTATATCGTCTGCATATTCCAAGTCAACGAGATTATTCCCCGGTAGCAAGTCAATTCCTGAGTCACTGAAGTCACCTAGGGTTAAGTCCATTAACACATCTATGATGAAGTTGAATAGAAAAGGAGATAATGGGCATCCTTGACGGACACCACTGGTCGTCATCAGTTCAGATGACAGCTCGCCATAAGCCCTCACCTGGCTGTATAAGTACGAATAGAGTGCCTTAATCAGTGCAATATATTTTCTTGGAATTCCCTTTACAGCCAAGCATCTCCAGAGAACTTCCCGATCGACAGAGTCGAATGCTGCCTTTAGGTCAAGAAATATAATGACTGTTGGACGCCTGTAGGAATGCCTATGTTCTAGAATCTGTCGGAGGGTGAAGATATGATCAATACACCCTCTTCCTGGTCTAAAGCCTGCCTGGCTCTCTCGTGTTTGTGCTTCCCGAGCACCACTCAGTCTACGCATGATTATTGAGCCTAAGACTTTAGATACTATATTAGTCAAGCTAATCCCTCTGTGATTATCACAGGAAGACTTGTCTCCCTTCTTGTATATCGGGATAATCAGTGACTTACACCAACCCGATGGGACTTCTTCTGATTCCCAGACGCTGCCTAGTACCTCAGTTAATCCGGACAGTAAGCTGTCTCCACCGTACTTAAATACCTCTGGCGTCATTCAATCAGGTCCCGCTGCTTTGCCTAGTTTCAGATTGGTGACAGCTTTAGTAACCTCAGTTAGTGACGGAGGACCTGTGTTTATATCCCATTCAGGGAGGTGTTGGATGCTCGGAAGGTTGAGCGTGGCTGTGGGCAAATTAAACTGCTCCTCATAATGCTCTTTCCAACGAACCAGTCGTCTATCCTGTGAGCTATTTATAGTACGGTGGAGACAGCTTACTGTCCGGATTAACTGAGGTACTAGGCAGCGTCTGGGAATCAGAAGAAGTCCCATCGGGTTGGTGTAAGTCACTGATTATCCCGATATACAAGAAGGGAGACAAGTCTTCCTGTGATAATCACAGAGGGATTAGCTTGACTAATATAGTATCTAAAGTCTTAGGCTCAATAATCATGCGTAGACTGAGTGGTGCTCGGGAAGCACAAACACGAGAGAGCCAGGCAGGCTTTAGACCAGGAAGAGGGTGTATTGATCATATCTTCACCCTCCGACAGCTTCTAGAACATAGGCATTCCTACCGGCGTCCAACAGTCATTATATTTCTTGACCTAAAGGCAGCATTCGACTCTGTCGATCGGGAAGTTCTCTGGAGATGCTTGGCTGTAAAGGGAATTCCAAGAAAATATATTGCACTGATTAAGGCACTCTATTCGTACTCATACAGCCAGGTGAGGGCTTACGGCGAGCTGTCATCTGAACTGATGACGACCAGTGGTGTCCGTCAAGGATGCCCATTATCTCCTTTTCTATTCAACTTCATCATAGATGTGTTAATGGACTTAACCCTAGGTGACTTCAGTGACTCAGGAATTGACTTGCTACCGGGGAATAATCTCGTTGACTTGGAATATGCAGACGATATAGTCCTTCTAGGCGAAGACGCTGACGAAATGCAGAGTCTTCTAAACACCTTGAGCCGCAATCTACGAATGTTTGGCATGCGATTCGCTCCCGCCAAATGCAAGATGATATTACAGGACTGGACTACATCGACGCCTAGTTTAAAAATAGGAAGTGAAGTGGTAGAGCACGTTGACCGCTTCACTTATTTGGGAAGTACCATCAGCCAGTGCCAACGGGTTGATCTCTGACGAAATCTCAGCACGAATACAAGGGGCTCGTTTCGCATCTGTTAGTTTACGCCGACTCTGGCGTAGACGAGATGTCCGACTATCGACCAAAGGGCGGGTGTACTGCTTAGCAGTCCGCTCCGTCCTCCTTTATGCCTGGCTGTGAGACCTGGCCACTGAGAAAGGAAGACATGAAAAGATTAGCTAGCTGTCTTTGATCATAGGTGCCTGTGCTCTATCTCCCGTGTAAAGTGGCATAATAAGGTGAGCAACATTGAAGTTAGGCGTCGAGTTCTAGGTAAACTGGGGAAATCAATCGACGAAGTCGTGAAGTTACAAAGACTGAGATGGTTAGGACATGTGTTACGTATGCCAAGTCATCGCCTCCCTCGACGAGCAATGTTAGCGGATATAGGGTCAGGCTGGAAAAAAGCTAGCCAGTGGTGGTCAAACCAAAACATGGCACCAGTCAATGAAATCCACAACAGTTGGTCTAAGCCACGTAGAAAGGTGTAGACTTCCAGGCTGGGGTCCTCGGGACGGTAAAAATCTATGGTTGGAAACAATTGGTGACGTGGCTCAAAATCGTCCTCAGTGGCGCAGATGCATCCACTCCTTGTGACTTATGATCTCCTATGAAACTGTTTTGTTCTTCGTTATTACTCCTCCTTTGTCTCACACCTCTGCTCACTGTTTCTATTATGCTTTTCTTGTACTTTCTTCTCTTGCTTCGCGTGCTACACGGAGTGTGGCGACTTGAACTGGCGCACATTTGTGCAAAGTTCTATGTCGAAAAAAGACAGACAGACAGAGCTACTTATTAACTAACTTTTGCATCGTAGCTACAAACAGATAAATTTGCTTCACTGAGTGTAGATTCGTGATTGATTGAAGTATGTGCACCGTGTTACCACGTTGAATTATCGGGTAGTTACCTGACTTTAACACTTCTCATGCAACATTTAGCTTCATCAATTAAGAGGTACCTCAGCGTAGTCTGCAGAAAGTGGGACAGTTATCTGCGGTCTGCCCCCAAAGTTTCCGCACTGAGCCGTAACTTTATCCCATAGTATTTGCAGTGGGCCCAAAGTCTGCTCCTATGTTTTACAGTGCGGTCGAAGTCAATGCTAGCTGGGACTTCAGCACCATGGTGAGCTTGAGATAATATGAGCCTGCAGATTTTGCCAAATGCGGTATAATATTGTGCGTGTAACATGAATAGAATCTCCAGAATGCTTCACAAGATTACTCAAGAATTGGTTAACTAACCCAAGCATCCGCAATTTCAGCACTACTTTTATGGTCTGGATCCATAACATTTGAAGGTCAAACTCAAATAAGCCAGAATGTAGAGGTCAAACATCCCAGATTCTATATCCAATTTCTTAGCATCCCCATTTTGTATCTTCTTGTCGAGCTTATATAAACTTTGTGATTTATTGGTTCTTGCTTCGTGTTGTTTTTGAAGCTTTCTAGGTTCCTGGTGGATTCTATCACAATCAACTCCACTACCTTAACTTTTCCGAACCCAGTAAGAATAGGTAAATTAGTTCATTTCTGGGAGAATGTAGAGAAGCTGACGCGGCTTGAAAACCCCATCATGCCTGGCAGATTTCCGGTTAGTTTAGACAGCACCCTACAAAATAGACACTCTAGGGGGTGAAAAGGAATTCAGATAGTATTTTGAGTTACAAAATTGAAGTTAGTGCAAGGGAATGTGCAAGACATTGGTAGTGGATGTATGCACGAAAGATATGAAATAAAGGCGCAAAACATTTAGAGCGGAGGTTGCTGAAGTTTACGGATAGTACGATGCGTACTGACTCAAGATGTTATGCTCACCACTGCTATAGTATTCTTTCTGTGTAGACCAAAGGGAAACCAAAACACCTAAATGATAGACCAAGAATGGAAGTATATCTCTGGACCAAAATCTTAGTGTGAGAATTACTACTTAACTAGCTAGGGATAGTGCGCGAACGACCTAAAGTAACAGGACAGAGTGCAAATGGCATGGATACTTGACCGTGAGCATTCAGCTAAAGGAGTGGGCCTAAACAGGGAAAGTCAGCGTCCAATGTTTGATGGTGAGTGCTGTAGGCTAAAAACTTCTTTGAATTATCTACTGCCATAGATCACTCGACCCCTGACATGGTCATGAGGATCTTAACAAGAGACCAGCCGGAAGTAAAAGCATTATCGTTGAACCATTACTAGGAATCTTCCAAGGGACCTGATGGTAAGTAGTTGCCTACTGGTCGTCTACCCATGCTAATCTGGCATATGTACACGGTTCCGTTGATTTTCACCCTTTGAGCCTCGTGTTTCATCTGCTTCTTGTCCAGTGCCCATGGCATCTGGAAAATCAAGAATGCTGAGAACCTTGTCTTAAAATATGTGCCAAAATTAATGTTTGAATGGGTGGACTTATTCTGCAGGTAAGGTGAAACTTCGCCTGGTGAATGTTTTTGTGCATAGTTTTTCGTAAACTTGTGTCTTGCTCTTTCTGGACTGATGGGAACTCACTTTCGGACATGTCTTGTTGTTTTCCGCGTCATGTGATCTGAGTGAGGTACACTCAGTTTAATGGTAAGCTAAATGTGAAATCAGCGTCATTAAGTTTTGACTATGAACCATGTGACAATAATGGTGCAGTGAAGAAGCCCGTAATTGCAACTGGTATGCCATTGTTGAGTGGAGTGTCACAGACGACACCACGGTTTGTGCAGGAGAAGAGAGTTACAGTTTCTGTCCCAACAAGTTTACAAGGTATTACTAGTCCGAGTAAGGGTAGAAAACCTTTAAGGATTCGTGAGGAAGAACCCAAATCATCTACTGTTGTTATTAAAGAGTTTGAAAACGACGAAGCCGATCACACGAACGGAGGTAAAGCGGATATTTGTGACAATGATCGTGATAGTGCACGTTTCTCTTTGGTTGATCATCATGAGATGAGGGGAATGTCCTCATGTCCTGATATAATGTCTTAGGATACAACACACCAGACAATAATAATAATTTATATTTTCATATAAACATATAAATTTACATGAAAATGCATGCCATTTTTACAGTCACGATCAAGTATGATATAATGTAAAATCGTAGATTGTCTACAAGTTAATTATGTTTCATCAGTTAAATATTTGATATAAATATATATGAATACCCTCATTGTCTGGACCAGTCTGTATAGTTATTGAATTATACAGTTGTCCTCCATGTTTCGCAGGAAAACCGACTTCGTTTCGTTTTCATCCCGTGGTTGTAGGCATACGATAACTAACCAATATTGAGGTAAGTACAAGGTTAACAAGGGATTGAAAGCTGTTTTAGAAAAGTTAAAGTGCTAAGGTGAATCACTGAAGTGTAATGAATTAAGTAAGTGCAATATATCAATAATAAACACATTTATGTAGAAAACAGAATGGGGAAGTAATTAATCCTTAGGCCGACAACGTTCATTTGCAATGTAAACTAATACCCATATACATCGTACTATCATGATGTCCACTCTTGGCTTTAATATAATTATCCTCAAGCCAGTTGTTTTTATTTCATGCCTTTTTGTCTATTTGGTGCACAACCGTACCCTACAGACAATAGGAATAGAATAAGTCGAATCAAATTCATAAAGAGCTATAAAATGTTAGGTTTAATGGAATATAATGAGGATCAGGTAAAGACGTTATTAGAAAATAAATGAGATAAGACATTGTGAAGTGGTATTTAAAGATCTGACGATGGATAGCCAGTTAATTTATAAGATGCCCCATAAATCTGTGCAGATCCCACTTGGTCGCATCTCAACAATAGGCTGAGCGAACAGTATATATTTAAAGGTAGAAGCATTATCTGTCTAGGGGTTCATTATTGTCTTTTTCAAGATAAAGATCTAAGCCCTCATAAAAATCAGGAAAATCTCGAGCCTTCAAATTGCATATTGATGTTCCTGCAGAATGGGGCGATTCACCTTAGTGACCACCACCATATCTACTGATCAGCTAGCGCCACCCTCCCTCCTTTTTTGATGTTAGGCTCTGAAACTATGATTATTATGGGTTCCGCAAATATATTGCTTGGTACCAGACATGTTCGTACCCCATATTCCACCTCTTGTGCTTTATTAATGAGTGCTTCCAATGGGTCTCCACGTACATCTTTATGAACATATTATATATGTATGCACGCGTCCTAATGAACAGATTAGTTTATAAGAAGTTAAAAACTCAAAGAGTAAAAAGAATAGGTTTTGTGAATAGTGGAGCGAGACTCAGCAGAACACTATAGTTGGTTCAATGTAGGTAGTATGAACTGAAGGTAAGGTCGGTTGGCAGGACTTAGTGTACTAAATTATCATGACGGTCTTATGTATAGTAAACATGTGACATTGCAAAGTAACCTATCCAGACATATTATAAAAAGATATTAACACAGAACCAACAAAATTTTGGCATTTGGTTAACAATACTGCAGTGTGTGTATACTGAAGAATGGTAGTTAGTCTACAGGGAGCCGTAGAGTAAATCAAACCATACATGATAACAGTATAATCAATATTATAATTTGTCTATCAAATAATACACTAGGCTCAATAATTGAGTGTTATAAGGGAAACAAGCGCGGTAAAGCAAGAGAACATTTGATGCATAAATATTTTAATCATTTTAAGTATTTTAATAACAACCCAATTTTAAGAATTGAAATTGCATGAATAATAAGTATTATATCATTGGTATATACATATGGAGAATGTTAAAATGTGTGGATGCTATTATAATTATTTTCAGTGTTACTTTTACGAACACAACTTAGTGAAAATTATAAAGAATAGAAATCAGTAAATTAGTTAACGTTCGCTGTGTGAGTATTGGAGTCGAGTCATACGAATGTGACTATCCTGAAGACTGGACTGGCCTTCAATTTCCGTTCTACCAACAGTTGTGGTCTTTTAGACGAGCTAGGGTGAACTTGCCAAAGTGTTTTTCTAGGCTCCTTTTGAACCCATCAGGGTTTTCACAACATCTTATTTCAGTTGGTAGTTGGTTCCAAAGAGTGCAATATTTTATGGTGAAAAAGTTTGCCCTAATGGAGTTTCTGTGGGTAGCCACCTTGACAAGGTAGTCGTGGTTTCGCAGCTGTACAGTTTACAATTGTACCTGCAATTTGTCTACAGGCATGCAACATTTCAGTATCTGACTGCCAGATTCTGCATATTCGTAAGAAATCTGCAAACCACCCATGTCCTGTACCCTTCAAACTTAAGTCTGTTGACCTAGCTAAGATATTTTAGGAGTCTGGTAAAACTCTTGTCTCCTCAACATCCCACACCAATATCAGGATTGTACCTGACTTAACTTCTTACCAAAGACGATGCCGCTCAGGTAAACTAAGTGAAGACAACCCCAATATGACAACCGATGTTAATACTTCCCTCGCTGTATAGCCTGATGACCAAGAGCACCAGATAATTTCGCATACACAAACTAACAGTAGTCAAGCAGCTATTGAAAACTTAGCTCTAAGTACTGAAATCGTAGACATAGAAATGTCAACAGATCGTAGTATTTACGTGCATCCCTCGCACACTGGCACGAATACCAAATCGTTGAAAAAGTCTAAGCTGAATTCAGTTGTACACTTTGAATCTCTCCGGAGGTCATATACCGCACAACCTCTTGGCCCGGCTACTGTGAAGCAGCAATCGCATGTGGCCACACAGTTTGGCGCATTTACAAGGCGATATGATAAACGTCCTATTTCCTTTAAGAACAACAAAAAATCTGTTGAGACTATTCAACAGAAATCCAGTTTATTAGGAAATCCTACTAGTCACCAGCAGACCAAGTTACACAAGCCGACTAGCACGGAAAAACCTAAACCAAACGATGGATCCAGAACACTAAAGCCCATAAGTATGAAAGTTTCAAAAGGGTCACTGGTTCATTCTACTGATGGAAAATTATCTAAACTTTTAAAAAAATAAAATTGATATGATTATGAACAATAAATTGTGTTCGAAACGTCATCCAGTATACAATACTGTTTAACTGTGTGATACATTTAATAATCAAACTAATATGGAATTACATCTAAACTTAGTCACGTTCCTCAAGTTAGACAATTCGCATACCATAGGAGCTTACTTATTTCCAACTTCCACTGCCAGTCCTATGATAACAAAAACAATCGTCGCATATCTCCCCAACCACTTCGAAAACACGAAGTTGCTCAGCACCTCATGAATGCACCCTCAGCCAAGATGTACAGGAAATACCAGTCTGCGAATACAGACATTACGTCAAAAACACGTGTAGCGCCCTGTCATAATTCCCATGCATTCAGTAGGGGATACATGCTAATTGCTCATGGCCTATAAAGTACTCCAACCAGACACAAGAATCTAAGTCATATGCACACAACAACACGCCTTTCGCACATTTCGGTTATAACCATGCAGACTACACGGCTCTAGCTAACTCATATGACCGAAATTTCCTCCAGCGACAACTGGCAGAAACGCCAGGGATCATGAAAGTAGCACGCATGATTTCAGGCCAATTCCTTGCTGGTATAGCGAACACCTTGCAACAGGGAAACTGCTTCTTCCCGACAGATAGCAAACACATTATACACACCTAATACCAACGGTAATACTCTGGGTTATCATGCGAGTATCTTCCATAGCACGCAATATCTAAACGACCAACTACACACAAGTGGCTTTTCACAATCCATCCCTAAGTATCAAATTAAAGAAAACGTCTCTAGTGATCAAAAAGTTGCAATTAATGAATCCGATAACGACTGCACGTATTCATTTGATAACCATAGAGTATTTTATTACGATATTGCCCATACACTAAAACCACTTTTTCACAGTCTATCCGTCATCCTCATAATAGCAATAATAGTAATAATTTTTATTTTCATATAAACATAAATTTACATGAAAATGCATGCCATTTTTACAGTCACGATCAAGTATGGTATAATGTCAAATCTTAAATTGTCTACAAGTTAATAGTGTTTCAACAGTTAAATATTTGATATATATATATAATTACACTCATTGTCTGAACCAAGCCGTATAGTTACTGAATTGTATGCTATATCATTTCTTAACAAACACTTAGCATCATGTACGTTACCCTTTATATGCAATCCGTCGCTGATCATGATCACTGAAGCCTGGTCCTCATGTGATATTACGGATGATAGCTTATGGATTGATAAGTACGATCTTTTTCGAGGGGATAGGGAAAAAGGTCGTGGGGGTGGAACACTTATATACGTTAAGCAACCCATTTGTGCAACACATTTTAGTCACACTATTCTGTCACAACTTAATGATTCGGTGTGGGTCGAAATAAAAGTTCTCATAAGTAAACCTATCCTTATAGGTTGTATATACCGACCGCCATCATCCAACCGCGAATACGATAACGTACTCAGCAACATATTTAGTGTTGCATCCAATTTCCCTTCAGTTATAATATAATTGGAGGTGACTTCAATTTGCCTGATATATCATGGCGTACACTTCGTGGACCCTCGAGGTATGATAATCTTCTTAATTCCATCATTGCAGGAGGATGGACGCAACACATAAATGTACCCACTAGGTCCAATAACATTCTTGATCTTATATTCACGATCAACGTAGCACCATCTACAATTCATGTGGGACATGAATTCCCAGGTAGCGATCATAAAATAGTTGCATGTTCGTTTAATATTTCTCCAGAAACTATACACAGAAACGAAGTTAGTCGGACACCTATAAGACTATACACGCGGGTTGATTGGGACTTGTATCAGGACTTGATTAGATACTCTAATTGGGATTCCTACTTTACCAATGACTCCTTAGAGGAAGTCCTTAAAAACTTCTATGACAATATACAGTCGGTTAATGATGTCATAGCGCCTGTGAAACTGATTAAATTCAAAATCCCTCAAGGTGATTTTATTCCAATATCATTAAGAAGAAGCATTCATTAAGTTACTATAGACATGACGACTTATCGTCGTTAATCGCTATCAAAACAATCCTCATTAGAATCCATGAGTTAAAAAATCTAAGTCTTAGGAATAAAGAAACGCGGGCAATTCAGTCGCCACATAACACTGGAGAAATAGCCAAACTCTTCAAAAGTAGGTTAACTAACTCCAAATCAACATATCCAAAAATAATACACCTAGGCGGCATTACTCACGAAAGTGCTGAGGATATATGTGAGGTGTTTAGCACGCACTTTGCCAAACTGTACACTCTAGAAAATGACCAGGATATAGATTTCCCTCGTAAAACAGAAAAGTGTCTAAGCGATGTAGTCTTAAACGCCCAAGAAATCGATAAAGCTATCACAACTCTTAAGCTTACTAATACTCCCGGCCCAGATGGAATGTCTTCCGTCCTCTTAAAAAATGGTGGAAATGACATGAATCTACTTCTTCTCAAGATATTTTCAACTTCGATAAGGAGTGGAACATATCCAAATAGCTGGAAGAAATCCTACGTTGTACCCATTCACAAAACCGGACCTACAGCGGACATAGATAATTACCGCCCCATCAACATTACTTCCGTAGTTTCACGTGTGATGGAAAAGATTGTAAAGAAGCAAATTGTTCAGTATTTGCTCTCGAATGACTTAATATCCCCTTTCCAATACGGTTTCCTAAATAGAAGATCGTGCATTACGTGCCAGTTAGATTATTTCGACCACATTACTGAATGTGTAGACAAAGGTCGTTCGGCAGCAACATTATTTCTAGATGTTAGGAAAGCTTTTGATAAAGTCCCACATAACAGACTCATACTGAAACTCCTATCTTATGGAATAAGTGGAAGGCTTCTTGAGTGGATAACTTTCTTACAGGAAGAGAACAGTTAGTTAAAGTCAACCATCACTTATCAACATCCAAACCGATAACCAGCGGCGTGATACAAGGTAGTGTTCTTGGCCCTACCCTATTCATTGTATTCATAAATGATATTGTCTCTATGATCAAGTATGGCAAGCCATACCTCTTTGCAGATGACCTCAAAGTTGTCTATGATTTCGACTATAATGATGTAAATATTGTTAGTAAAATCCAAGAAGACCTAAAGTCGATGTAACTGGAGTGAAACGTGGCAGCTAAGTCTGAGATAACATACTTAGAACGTTTGAAACCTAGCATGTGTTTATACATGCACGGTGAGCTTGTCTCAAACACGAACACAGTCACAGATCTCGGGGTAACATACTCAGATCTTACCTTTACTGAACATGTAAATAAGGTGGTATCTGATTGTGAACGTCTAACCGGCTTTGTGCTACGCAACTTTTACACTCCAGAAGCCAGGTTAGCTGTATATAAGTTATGTATTTGCCCCAAACTTGAAAACTGTGCTCACTTATGCAGTAGCTTTAAATGAGCAGATAGAAAAAAAGTTGAAAGTGTCCAAAGATTCCTCACGAAACGCATATTAGGCTATGGTCAGCAAATAGAATACCTTGACAGTTGCATTAGACTGGATTTGGAACCCTTATGGTTAAGGAGAGTGAAGTGCAATTTATTTCTCTTATTCAAAGTTATAAGAAAGCACTGTAACAGTAACTCGTCCATAACCTGGGCTAATACTAAATCGTATGGACTACGCAACCATAACTACCTTCTCAAGGTTAACAGCCATAAACTCACCACTAGAGCCAACTTTTTTCACCATTAAATATTGCACACTTTGGAACCAACTACCCTCTGAGATTAGATCCTGTGAAAGGCCTGACAGTTTCAGAAGGAGCCTAGAAAAACATATGAACATGTCAACTCTATCCCGTCTAAAAGTCCTCAACTGCTGGTAGAGTGGTGAAAGAATGACATTTCAATATTTAACAACAGAAAGTAACACAATAATACGTAGTTGTTATCCATGTTCAATTCTTAATATTGGGTTGTTATTAAAATACTTAAAATGATTAAAATATTTATGCATCAAATGTTCTCTTGCTTTACCGCGCTTGTTTCCCTTATAACACTCAATTATTGAGCCTAGTGTATTATTTGATAGACAAATTATAATATTGATTATACTGTTATCATGTATGGTTTGATTTACTCTACGGCTCCCTGTAGACTAACTACCATTCTTCAGTATACACACACTGCAGTATTGTTAACCAAATGCCAAAATTTTGTTGGTTCTGTGTTAATATCTTTTTATAATATGTCTGGATAGGTTACTTTGCAATGTCACATGTTTACTATACATAAGACCGTCATGATAATTTAGTACACTAAGTCCTGCCAACCGACCTTACCTTCAGTTCATACTACCTACATTGAACCAACTATAGTGTTCTGCTGAGTCTCGCTCCACTATTCACAAAACCTATTCTTTTTACTCTTTGAGTTTTAACTTCTTATAAACTAATCTGTTCATTAGGACGCATGCATACATATATAATATGTTCATAAAGATGTACGTGGAGACCCATTGGAAGCACTCATTAATAAAGCACAAGAGGTGGAATATGGGGTACGAACATGTCTGGTACCAAGCAATATATTTGCGGAACCCATAATAATCATAGTTTCAGAGCCTAACATCAAAAGGAGGGAGGGTGGCGCTAGCTGATCAGTAGATATGGTGGTGGTCACTAAGGTGAATCGCCCCATTCTGCAGGAACATCAATATGCAATTTGAAGGCTCGAGATTTTCCTGATTTTTATGAGGGCTTAGATCTTTATCTTGAAAAAGACAATAATGAACCCCTAGACAGATAATGCTTCTACCTTTAAATATATACTGTTCGCTCAGCCTATTGTTGAGATGCGACCAAGTGGGATCTGCACAGATTTATGGGGCATCTTATAAATTAACTGGCTATCCATCGTCAGATCTTTAAATACCACTTCACAATGTCTTATCTCATTTATTTTCTAATAACGTCTTTACCTGATCCTCATTATATTCCATTAAACCTAACATTTTATAGCTCTTTATGAATTTGATTCGACTTATTCTATTCCTATTGTCTGTAGGGTACGGTTGTGCACCAAATAGACAAAAAGGCATGAAATAAAAACAACTGGCTTGAGGATAATTATATTAAAGTCAAAAGTTGGAATCATCATAATAAGACCTTGCGAATGTAGTTGGCTTACTGTAATGGCTTACTGTCAATGCGATTAAAGACCGAACGATCAATTCCTGGTTGTTTGCTCAAACCCAACTTCCCTATATTTTCGCGGAGGCATCAATACACCAGTCATCGTCTCATCGATCGCTGTTCAGAAAGCAC
Organism: Trichobilharzia regenti; assembly: GCA_944472135.2. Lineage (NCBI taxonomy): Eukaryota > Metazoa > Platyhelminthes > Trematoda > Strigeidida > Schistosomatidae > Trichobilharzia > Trichobilharzia regenti. Next base: position 44,621,864 of record OX235267.1, read on the forward strand.
TTACAAAGTCGTCAGAAGTAATACTGTGATTTATTATTGTAATATTTGTACATAGACCGTAGTTATTATACTGGTTGTATGTTAGTGTTAGAATAAAGAATTCTCAATTCGCCAATCGGTGTTTCGGTTTTTGCGCCCGTGAGTACTAAGCGTTTCTGAAAGGCTTCGAGGGACGGCGAGAGGCCCGAAGTAGCAAGAGCTGGGCACGAACGGTTTTGAGATATGATTGATAGTTTTTGACGTTTGTATAATCTCTGTCCATCTTTCCTGGTGCTGGCTACGTCTTCTTTGGACAAGCAATATCTGGAACTTTCTGGAATTTTGGTTACGTTCAGTGATGCCTGGGTAAAAAATGGGACAGGGCGTCTTGGAAGGAAACAAGATAGTTAGTCATATTGACTTGTCTGTTATTTGTAACGATGTGTCTGATGTTAAGCATGACACGGTTGATGTTACTGTTTCGCCGTTCAGGGATAATAGGAATATCAAACTCCCTAAATTTGAACCACGGTGTTTCGATGGAAACCCGGCTGATTATTTACAGTTTGTAAAGGAGTTTTAGATCATGTTGAGCGGTTTTTTATTAAACGATGAAATGAAGTTAATGTATTTGATGAGGTATTGCACTGGAGTTGCTTCAAGAGTTATACTGCGCACCAACTTTATGAAGCCAAACGAGGGGTACTATGAGGCTATGAGCATGCTGCGTCAAAGGTTTGGAAGACCTTCAATGATTGTAAGGAACGTATTCGAGGCTTTTAAGAGAATGGCGGTCAATTACAAGATGACTCCAAGGCACTCTCTGTGTTTTTGGATAACCTGTTGACTTACAAGAATACGTTGGTTTCGATGAATCGCATGAGTGACCTCAAATCGAATTTTGTCTTAGAAGTAAGAGCAAAACGCCAACCCACTCGACTGCAAGGGAAGTAGGTGAAGATAAGCTCCCGTATAGAGGATGAAGGTATTGAAACAAAGTTTGATGATATTCTGAAACTGGTAAATAATCGTCAATGAATCTATGAGCATGTTTGCCAGTATATTGAATCTCACCCCTAGAAGAGAGCAGTCTGAGAGCAAAACGCAATCATTGATGACGAAAGGATCTCAGAGAAGTGGATATCGAGAAAGCTTTATGGTGTCTAGTAATCCATATAGACTTAGTGAGTGTAATAGATTTCGTGGTACATCTTCAGCAGATAAGATAAAATATTCAAGACAAACACGGTTGCGTTTTACACGTTTCCATAAGGTGCATACAAAGGTGAACTGTGAATCAGTGAGCAAGTTTAGTCACAAGCTAAATGTGAAATCAAGGTGTCAAAGTAGTTGAAGATTGAACGATCAATTCTTGGTTGTTTGCTCAAAACCAACTTCCCCAATTTTCGCGGAGGCATCAATACACCGATCATCGTCTCATCGGTCACTGCTCAGAAAGAAGTCAGGAGACAACCGTCAGAAGTAATATTGTGATTTATTATTGTAATATTTCTTCACAGACCTTAGTCATACTTGATTTATATGTTGGTGCAACAATAAAGAATCCTCGAGTCACCAATTGGTGTTTTGGTTTATTCGTCCGTTATTACTAAGCGTTTCTGAGAAACTTCAAGGAACAGCGTGAGACCGAGCGTAGCAAGAGCTGGGCATTAACGGTTTACGGAACGTGATTGACAGTTTCTGACGACAGAAACAGATCTGGCGGATTCAAACAGTTGGTGAAAGTTTGGATAGTCGCCGTTCATTTTTCCTGGTGCCGGTCAAGTCCTCTTTGAACAAGCAATATCTGGAACAGTTTTGAAATTGGGTCAAGTTCAACAATGCCTGGGTCAAAGAAGGGACAGAGCGTCTTGGATGCAAACAGGAAAGTAAGTCATGGTGACTTGTCTGTTACTTGTAACGATGTGTCTGATGTTAAGCATGACACGGTTGATGTTACTGTTTCGCCGTTCAGGGATAATAGGAACATCAAACTCCCTAAATTTGAATCACGGTGTTTTGATGGAAACCCGGCTGATTATTTACAGTTTGTAAAGGAGTTTTAGATCATGCTGAGTGGTTTTTTATTAACTGATGAAATGAAGTTAATGTATTTGATGAGGTATTGCACTGGAATTGCTGCAAGAGCTATACAGTGTTGTAAGTTTATGAAGCCGAAAGAGGGCTACGATGAGGCTATGAGCATATTACGTCAAAGGTTTGGAAGACCTTCGATGATTGTAAGGAACGTATACGAAGCTGTCAAAGGTAACGGCAGTCAACTTCAAGATGACTCCAAGGCACTTACTGAGTTTTTAGATAATCTTATGACTTACAAGAATACCTTGATTTCTATGAATTGCATGAATGACCTCAACTCGAGTTTTATACTAGAAGTAATAGCGAGACGCCTACCTACTCGACTGCAAAGGAAGTGGGTGAAGATAAGCTCCCGTATGGAGGATGAGGGTGTCGAGCCGAAGTTTGATGATATCCTGAAACTAGTAAAAGATAGCGTCAATCAATCTATGAGCAAGTTCGCCAGTCTATTACATCTCACCCCTAGAATAGAGCAGTCTGAGAGTAAAATGCAATAACTGATGACGAATAAGCCTCAGAGAGGTGGATATCGAGAAGGCTCCATGCTGTCTAGTAACGCATAAAGACCTAGTGAGTGTAACATGTTTCGTAGCATATCCTCAACAGATAAGTTACAAGACGCAAGACAAACACGGTTGTGTTTTACACGTTTGCAAGAGGTGCATACAGAAGTGAACTGTGAACCGGTGAGCAAGTTCAGGGACAAGCTAAATGTGAAATCAAGGTCTGACTCCGAATTGTGTGACGATAACGGTGTTGTGAAGAAGTCTGTAGCTGCAACTGGTAAGCCGTTGTTGAATAGAGTGTCACAGAATAGAGTTACTGCTTCAGAGTGGAGTTCTGACTCCACAAGTTTACAAAGTATAACTAGTCAGAGTGAAGATATAAAACCTTTAATGATTTGTGAGGAGGAACCAAAATTGTCTACTTCTGTTATTAAAGAGCTTGAAAATGATGAACTTGACGGTGAAGTGAATATTCGTGATAATGATCATGATACTTCACAGTTGTCTTTCGTTGATCATGATGAGACGAGGGATATGCCTACTACTGCTAAGTTAAATAAAGGTTCCGTACAACTTGAACGTGAAGTAGAAATAAATGCAGATGCAGTTGCAGAAGGCACGCATACTTGTGAGACCGTCAGTGTAATTGATTAGCGTGTAGCCCACCTATCATCAGATTATAGTGCTAAACCGGAGCTATTAGTAAAAGACAGCAGTGGTGGTAGTCTTGCAGGTAGACAAATTTCTGAAAGCCGAACAACAACAGCTTTTGATCCACCGCTAACTTCATCAACTGGTATCAAACAGTCGTCGTTGGTGTTGTCATCCACAAGGAAGAAGACGCCCATCAACTCAAGTATCTTGTGCAATGACTATGCTAGTATCAGTACGTTTGAAAGGACGAATATCAATGGTCAGTTTAGTGAGGATAAGCCAAGTGTAAACGAGAGAGTAATTGTTAAATTGACTTGCGCGAATAAAGGCATTTCTAGTTTCAAGTTACTATTTGAATGTTATTATCTTTGGTGTAAATTACGCTGTTTTTACACTTGGTTGATGAGATATGTCCTGTGTTTGTTGGTCATTTATATTCTACGATACAATGACATGAGCGTGTTACCGTTCAGATTTGAGGATATAGCTGATTGAAGGAAGTCAGCAAATGAATTTGCAACGATTTTCCAACCTAGAGCGTCAACCTGAGAAGGGTTGTAGGCCAAACAACAACAGCTTTTGATCCACCGCTAACTTCATCAACTGGTATCAATCAGTCGTCGTTGGTGTTGTCATCCACAAGGAAGAAGACGCCCATCAACTCAAGTATCTTGTGCAATGACTTTGATATTATTGGTGAATCGGAAAAGACGAAAGATATTGCTCTGTTTTTAGTGTTCGAAAGGTAAATAATTACTATAATTTCCACAAACTCTTGGCATGAAATTCTACAGAAACGAGAGTTTTTATGAAAGTGGGGAAATGTAGCGCAGTACTCGAAAAGCGCGCGCGATTTATATGTCTGATTTCCCACAAGCTGGAAGATGTGCAAGTGAAAAGCAACAAGCTGGCAGAAGTAGCATCAAAGATAGGACTTCAAGTGAACATAAACAAAACAGAGGTGATGAAGATTCCTGGCCAACACCAACAGCAACAACAACAACAGACAACAATCAGCATAAATGGGAGGAACCTGAAAGAAACAACCTCCTGTATCTACCTGGGAAGTGTCGTTTTAACTACAGGCGGAACTGAGGAGGATATAAAAGCCAGAATCGGAAAAGCAAGACAAGCTTTCATTATTCTTAAGTCTGTGTGGAGGTCAACAGCACTCAGCATCAAAAATAAGATCCGGATTTCCAACTCGCATGGGAAGTGATTTCTACTTAATGGATAAGAGACTTGGCGAGTCATAGAGAGCACCTCGAACAAACTTCAGAATTTCATTAACACTTGTCTTCGCTCAATACTCAAGATCAGATGACAGCTCTATAGCAGCTAATTTTTGTGATGATTTCTAAGATTGTAACTGGTGACAGTGGTAGGTTTAGTTATTGGCTCGGAGGAATGCAAGAGAAGACTAGTTAGCTAATAGTAAAAGATATATTCTACGATACAATGACATGAGCGAGTTGCCGTTCAGATTTGAAGATATAGCTGATAGAAGGAAGTCAGCGAATGAACTCTGCAACGATTTTCCAACCTAGGGCGTCAACCTGAGAAGGGTTGTAGGCGTACTGCTGTAAGTCCTACAATTCTCCAAAGGGTAGCACATCAATGAGCAGTACAATGTGTTTGGTGTGTGATTTTGTACATATGTTCATATTGTATATACTGAATTGATATCATCTGTCATCTATCTGATGGTAATTCTGTTTGTGTCCGGACGACTTCCGCTTGTGTCATCAACCTGAGAAGGAATGTAGGCGTACTGCTGTAAGTCCTACAGTTCTTCAAGTGTAGTTTGTTGTACCAGAATCCACAACATTTGATGTGTTGATTGTACATATGTATGTGTTGAATAATTGTGTGAGTTCCAATTATCGTAATTGTTGGTTAATCTTGTTTGTGTCCGGACATTCCACAACTTACAATCGTCAACCTGTGAAGGGTTGTAGGCGTACTGCTGTAAGTCCTGCGATTCTTCAAAGGAATTCCATCGAGACACGATCTGCGAGTTTATGTGTACTGTTTGTATATATGTGGTGTGTCATATCAATTGGTGTTTTTTGGATTCATTGTGTTTACTCGTTGTTTTCGTGCCTTGTTGTTATTGCGTAATTTTGTTGAAATTTTCGTCGTGCTTACTTCTGAAGTTGTTTCCAGTCTTCTACATCCGTGAATGAATTGACTGATGTTAGAGATAGCAGATGGGTCGTATACGCCGGGGAGGCTAGGCTATTGCTGAGAATGAAATGCATACGGAGATAATTGTTAACTGCGGTCCCACACGCCGGGGAGAAAGAGTGTAAACGACTGAGGCTCGCATGCGTCACCGCTACTAGTGTAACAACAGAAGACAAGGGCCAGGCAACAGATCGTTTTATTATGAAAATCAACACGTATTTATACATCTTTCAACTACATTATTATAGACAAGCGCAGTCATCTGATTGGTTGTTTAGGTAGACAAACGCAGGCTTCTGATTGGTTGTTTCGGGATTCCTTGACAAATAGAGTTCTCTCTGCGAATCATATTCTGCCACGTTAACTTTGCTGTGATTGGTTGTTGACTCAGGCTTGTTCATATTTTCTCACGGCCCATATTAGTGACCTAGACCTTAACGTAGATTAGTGCCAACCAATCGGCTAGCAGCCTGCTCTCACCACACTCGTCCCCCCGTCAAATACGTGCGACTGAAGTCGGCTTGATCTACTTGGTGCAGGCGTCATCGTTGGCTTGTCTCGCTGTATCCATTTCTGGAGCTCGCTGACGTTCACGCGCCTCTCATTGTTCGCCATTGCGACTGTGTCTGCGTAACCCCATCTCGAAGTGACCATATATGGTCCTTCCCACTTTGGAAACTGTTTGCCTGACCCTGTCGAACATTCGTCCATACTTCGGCCCACACCTTCATATGCTGCTTTCGCCCGACCTCCCAGCAGCGTCTCAAGTAGCAGCTCCATCGCTGACAGATCTTGAACGCCACTCAACTGCGCAGAAGCCTTGAAGTCCTGCCCGAAGATCCATATGTCTCCATCAAAAACTGCAGGGTATAGGCTTCTCATTTGTCGGTAGGCAGCGACACCAAATGTAACAACAGAAGACAAGGGCCAGGCAACAGATCGTTTTATTATGAAAATCAACACGTATTTATACATCTTTCAACTACATTATTATAGACAAGCGCAGTCATCTGATTGGTTGTTTAGGTAGACAAACGCAGGCTTCTGATTGGTTGTTTCGGGATTCCTTGACAAATAGAGTTCTCTCTGCGAATCATATTCTGCCACGTTAACTTTGCTGTGATTGGTTGTTGACTCAGGCTTGTTCATATTTTCTCACGGCCCATATTAGTGACCTAGACATTAACGTAGATTAGTGCCAACCAATCGGCTAGCAGCCTGCTCTCACCACACTAGAACTGAGGCAGAATGAGTGACAAGCGATTGCAGTGGTAATTGGTAGTGAGTAGATAAGACGATGTGCGTAGAGTATCGTGAGGTGCTGCTGTGGTCACGTTGCATTCTGCAAGAGTCATTCTAGCAAGTAGCGATTGTGTTGCAAGATGTCAAGAGGAGGTCTCTGTCTGGAGGCGCAGGTCGTCAGCGATGTGTGAGATTGTGCTGTGAGTATGCTTGTGGTGTGTTGGCTTTTCTTTTTGTTTTCCATTTCAGCTCTGTCCGTGTGACCCAGGTTCTCGCAATGGCATCCAAGTCAACGTGTATTGGTCGTGATGGAAAAAAGGGTTGGATCCCTTTTTTGCCGGGGAGTGTCAATGGAGTTGAAGACTGAACGATCAATTCTTGGTTGTTTGCTCAAAACCAACTTCCCCAGTTTTCGCGGAGACATCAATACACCGGTCATCGTCTCATCGGTCACTGTTCAGAAAGAAGTCAGGAGACAACCGTCAGAAGTAATATTGTGATTTATTATTGTAATATTTCTTCACAGACCTTAGTTGTAAGTGTCTATATGTTGGTGTAACAATAAAGAATCCTCGAGTCACCAATTGGTGTTTTGGTTTTTTCGTCCGCTATTACTAAGCGTTTCTGAGAAACTTCAAGGAACAGCGTGAGCCCGAGCGTAGCAAGTGCTGGGCATTAACGGTTTACAAGACGTGATTGACACAAGGTCTGACTCCGAATTGTGTGACGATAATGGTGTGGTGAAGAAACCTGTAGTTGCAACTAGTAAGCCATTGTTATATAGAATGCCACAGAAGAGAGTTACAATTTCATCGTGCAGTTCTGACTCCACAAGTTTACAAGGTGTTACTATTCAGAGTGAAGGTATAAAACTTCTAAGGATTTGTGAGGAGGAACCAAAATTGTCTACTTCTGTTATTAAAGAGTTTGAAAATGATGATGTCGACCAGTTTGATGATGGTAAATTGAATATTTGTGGTAATGATCATGATAGTGCAGATTTGTCTTTGGTTGGTCATGATGAAATGAGGGGAGTGCGTACTACTGCTAAGTTGGACAAAGGTTCTGTACGACTTGAACGTGAAGTAGAAATAAATGCAGATGCAGTTGCAGAAGGTATGGATACTTGTGAGACCGTCAGTGTAATTGATTAGCGTGTAGCCCACCTATCATCAGATTATAGTGCTAAACCGGAGCTATTAGTAAAAGACAGCAGTGGTGGTAGTCTTGCAGTTAGACAAATTTCTGAAAGCCGAACAACAACAGCTTTTGATCCACCGCTATCTTCATCAACTGGTATCAATCAGTCGTCGTTGGTGTTGTCATCCACAAGGAAGAAGACGCCCATCAACTCAAGTATCTTGTGCAATGACTTTGATATTATTGGTGAATCGGAAAAGACGAAAGATATTGCTCTGTTTTTAGTGTTCGAAAGGTAAATAATTACTATAATTTCCACAAACTCTTGGCATGAAATTCTACAGAAACGAGAGTTTTTATGAAAGTGGGGAAATGTAGCGCAGTACTCGAAAAGCGCGCGCGATTTATATGTCTGATTTCCCACAAGCTGGAAGATGTGCAAGTGAAAAGCAACAAGCTGGCAGAAGTAGCATCAAAGATAGGACTTCAAGTGAACATAAACAAAACAGAGGTGATGAAGATTCCTGGCCAACACCAACAGCAACAACAACAACAGACAACAATCAGCATAAATGGGAGGAACCTGAAAGAAACAACCTCCTGTATCTACCTGGGAAGTGTCGTTTTAACTACAGGCGGAACTGAGGAGGATATAAAAGCCAGAATCGGAAAAGCAAGACAAGCTTTCATTATTCTTAAGTCTGTGTGGAGGTCAACAGCACTCAGCATCAAAAATAAGATCCGGATTTTCAACTCGCATGGGAAGTGATTTCTACTTAATGGATAAGAGACTTGGCGAGTCATAGAGAGCACCTCGAACAAACTTCAGAATTTCATTAACACTTGTCTTCGCTCAATGCTCAAGATCAGATGACAGCTCTATAGCAGCTAATTTTTGTGATGATTTCTAAGATTGTAACTGGTGACAGTGGTAGGTTTAGTTATTGGCTCGGAGGAATGCAAGAGAAGACTAGTTAGCTAATAGTAAAAGATATATTCTACGATACAATGACATGAGCGAGTTGCCGTTCAGATTTGAAGATATAGCTGATAGAAGGAAGTCAGCGAATGAACTCTGCAACGATTTTCCAACCTAGGGCGTCAACCTGAGAAGGGTTGTAGGCGTACTGCTGTAAGTCCTACAATTCTCCAAAGGGTAGCACATCAATGAGCAGTACAATGTGTTTGGTGTGTGATTTTGTACATATGTTCATATTGTATATACTGAATTGATATCATCTGTCATCTATCTGATGGTAATTCTGTTTGTGTCCGGACGACTTCCGCTTGTGTCATCAACCTGAGAAGGAATGTAGGCGTACTGCTGTAAGTCCTACAGTTCTTCAAGTGTAGTTTGTTGTACCAGAATCCACAACATTTGATGTGTTGATTGTACATATGTATGTGTTGAATAATTGTGTGAGTTCCAATTATCGTAATTGTTGGTTAATCTTGTTTGTGTCCGGACATTCCACAACTTACAATCGTCAACCTGTGAAGGGTTGTAGGCGTACTGCTGTAAGTCCTGCGATTCTTCAAAGGAATTCCATCGAGACACGATCTGCGAGTTTGTGTGTACTGTTTGTATATATGTGGTGTGTCATATCAATTGGTGTTTTTTGGATTCATTGTGTTTACTCGTTGTTTTCGTGCCTTGTTGTTATTGCGTAATTTTGTTGAAATTTTCGTCGTGCTTACTTCTGAAGTTGTTTCCAGTCTTCTACATCCGTGAATGAATTGACTGATGTTAGAGATAGCAGATGGGTCGTATACGCCGGGGAGGCTAGGCTATTGCTGAGAATGAAATGCATACGGAGATAATTGTTAACTGCGGTCCCACACGCCGGGGAGAAAGAGTGTAAACGACTGAGGCTCGCATGCGTCACCGCTACTAGAACTGAGGCAGAATGAGTGACAAGCGATTGCAGTGGTAATTGGTAGTGAGTAGATAAGACGATGTGCGTAGAGTATCGTGAGGTGCTGCTGTGGTCACGTTGCATTCTGCAAGAGTCATTCTAGCAAGTAGCGATTGTGTTGCAAGATGTCAAGAGGAGGTCTCTGTCTGGAGGCGCAGGTCGTCAGCGATGTGTGAGATTGTGCTGTGAGTATGCTTGTGGTGTGTTGGCTTTTCTTTTTGTTTTCCATTTCAGCTCTGTCCGTGTGACCCAGGTTCTCGCAATGGCATCCAAGTCAACGTGTATTGGTCGTGATGGAAAAAAGGGTTGGATCCCTTTTTTGCCGGGGAGTGTCAATGGAGTTGAAGATTGAACGATCAATTCTTGGTTGTTTGCTCAAAACCAACTTCCCCAGTTTTCGCGGAGACATCAATACACCGGTCATCGTCTCATCGGTCACTGTTCAGAAAGAAGTCAGGAGACAACCGTCAGAAGTAATATTGTGATTTATTATTGTAATATTTCTTCACAGACCTTAGTTGTAAGTGTCTATATGTTGGTGTAACAATAAAGAATCCTCGAGTCACCAATTGGTGTTTTGGTTTTTTCGTCCGCTATTACTAAGCGTTTCTGAGAAACTTCAAGGAACAGCGTGAGCCCGAGCGTAGCAAGTGCTTGTCATTAACGTTTGTGGAGATGTGGCTGATATTTTTCCATAGTTTTTAAAAGCTGAAACGTGATGGCGATCGGCCTAAACTTTGTGCCTGATCCAGAAGATGACTTCGGACCTGGACCACCTTTATTTCTTTCCAGGTAACATGTGCTGCATCTCATTGAAACGATACATTAAATATCTGAGCAAGAGGATGACTCAAAACATCATCACACTTTTGAATCCAGTCGAAGAGCGATATCCTACGCTTACTTCACGACAAAGAAATCTACAATGGGCCTTCCACCATCTGTGAACTATTCAGTGAGTGGTTTACAAACTTTAGTTTAGAAACGTGCATGCCTGATGAAATCACCCTCCTTACTAGCTCTTGACTCGGAAGCATTGTGTTCACCAACCAATTAATAAAACAAGCAGTTAAAAGCCTTAGACCTTCTACTAGCACGAGACCGGATGGCCTTGCTTCAATAATTTTCATAAACAGTGGGTGTGATGTACCCCCATTACTTCTCAAATTCTTCTTAATATCTATGGACACTGGCACTCACTCTCATGAGTGGAAAACTAGCTTCATAATTCCACACTACAAATCTGGTGATAAGGCGAACGTTCGCAATTACAGACCTATAAATATAACCCCAGTTGTCTTGCAAACCTTGAAGAAAGTTGTAAAAGATCAGTTGTCACACTACTTACCCAGGGAAGATAGTGTTAGCAGGTCTCAACATGGATTTCTCAAAAATAGGTCCTGCGTTACTAGCCATTTCGACTTCTCAACTGCATCACTAGTAGTCGCGAAGCACGTGGGCCTTTGATGTTCTCTACTTCGATATATCTAGGGCATTTGACATGGTATCTCACAGTATTCTGTTTGAGAATCTGCACTCATGCGGAATTCGCAACCCATTACTGAAATGGCTAAAACCGTTTCTAAGCAACAGGGTACAAATAACCAAAGTTGGATCTGTATTGTCTCATTCTAGGCAGATCTCAAGTGGGGTTGTGCAAGGTAGTGTCCTGGGGCCATTTTTATTTACAGTCTACATTAACAGCATTTGCAAGTGCTTCACCTCAGGTAAACCATTCCTATATGCTGACGAACTCAGAGTCGTCTACTCCTGCTACACTAATGAATTAAACGATATGGTAAATAAAGTACATCTTGAACCAAGTAGTCTCGCAACATGGTGTACTGAATCCTGTCTAAACTTTAACATTGACAAATGCGGCTGGATTTGTACCGGCGACAGTAACCTTGATCTAACTCTTGAAATAAACGAGCGAAAACTAGCTAAGCTCAACTCAGTCCTAGATCTCGGTTTCAGATACTCTAGTAACTTGACGTCCTCTGAACAAAATGATTATGTCACACGTAAAACACTAAGGCTCCTAGAACGCATAACTCGCAATTTCTTTTGTTGCGAAACTGGGGTTTTATCACACAAAGTATGTGTCCGACCTATTTTAGAATACTGCCAGTTTATTCTTCGCGGACTGTAACAGAATGACAAGCTTAAAGTAGAGGGAGTGCAATGGCATTCCATCTCAATAACCCTTGGTTTAGAAAGTTGTCTCGAATACTATGTGCGATGCGAACTACCCTGGAAAAGAAGTCTTAAGCTAAAACTTATCTTTTACTATTAGCTAACTAGTCTTCTCTTGCATTCCTCCGAGCCAATAACTAAACCTACCACTGTCACCAGTTACAATCTTAGAAATCATCACAAAAATTAGCTGCTATAGAGCTGTCATCTGATCTTGAGTATTGAGCGAAGACAAGTGTTAATGAAATTCTGAAGTTTGTTCGAGGTGCTCTCTATGACTCGCCAAGTCTCTTATCCATTAAGTAGAAATCACTTCCCATGCGAGTTGAAAATCCGGATCTTATTTTTGATGCTGAGTGCTGTTGACCTCCACACAGACTTAAGAATAATGAAAGCTTGTCTTGCTTTTCCGATTCTGGCTTTTATATCCTCCTCAGTTCCGCCTGTAGTTAAAACGACACTTCCCAGGTAGATACAGGAGGTTGTTTCTTTCAGGTTCCTCCCATTTATGCTGATTGTTGTCTGTTGTTGTTGTTGCTGTTGGTGTTGGCCAGGAATCTTCATCACCTCTGTTTTGTTTATGTTCACTTGAAGTCCTATCTTTGATGCTACTTCTGCCAGCTTGTTGCTTTTCACTTGCACATCTTCCAGCTTGTGGGAAATCAGACATATAAATCGCGCGCGCTTTTCGAGTACTGCGCTACATTTCCCCACTTTCATAAAAACTCTCGTTTCTGTAGAATTTCATGCCAAGAGTTTGTGGAAATTATAGTAATTATTTACCTTTCGAACACTAAAAACAGAGCAATATCTTTCGTCTTTTCCGATTCACCAATAATATCAAAGTCATTGCACAAGATACTTGAGTTGATGGGCGTCTTCTTCCTTGTGGATGACAACACCAACGACGACTGATTGATACCAGTTGATGAAGTTAGCGGTGGATCAAAAGCTGTTGTTGTTCGGCTTTCAGAAATTTGTCTACCTGCAAGACTACCACCACTGCTGTCTTTTACTAATAGCTCCGGTTTAGCACTATAATCTGATGATAGGTGGGCTACACGCTAATCAATTACACTGACGGTCTCACAAGTATCCATACCTTCTGCAACTGCATCTGCATTTATTTCTACTTCACGTTCAAGTCGTACAGAACCTTTGTCCAACTTAGCAGTAGTACGCACTCCCCTCATTTCATCATGACCAACCAAAGACAAATCTGCACTATCATGATCATTACCACAAATATTCAATTTACCATCATCAAACTGGTCGACATCATCATTTTCAAACTCTTTAATAACAGAAGTAGACAATTTTGGTTCCTCCTCACAAATCCTTAGAAGTTTTATACCTTCACTCTGAATAGTAACACCTTGTAAACTTGTGGAGTCAGAACTGCACGATGAAATTGTAACTCTCTTCTGTGGCATTCTATATAACAATGGCTTACTAGTTGCAGCTACAGGTTTCTTCACCACACCATTATCGTCACACAATTCGGAGTCAGACCTTGTGTTAATCACGTCTTGTAAACCGTTAATGCCCAGCACTTGCTACGCTCGGGCTCACGCTGTTCCTTGAAGTTTCTCAGAAACGCTTAGTAATAGCGGACGAAAAAACCAAAACACCAATTGGTGACTCGAGGATTCTTTATTGTTACACCAACATATAGACACTTACAACTAAGGTCTGTGAAGAAATATTACAATAATAAATCACAATATTACTTCTGACGGTTGTCTCCTGACTTCTTTCTGAACAGTGACCGATGAGACGATGACCGGTGTATTGATGTCTCCGCGAAAACTGGGGAAGTTGGTTTTGAGCAAACAACCAAGAATTGATCGTTCAGTCTTCAACTCCATTGACACTCCCCGGCAAAAAAGGGATCCAACCCTTTTTTCCATCACGACCAATACACGTTGACTTGGATGCCATTGCGAGAACCTGGGTCACACGGACAGAGCTGAAATGGAAAACAAAAAGAAAAGCCAACACACCACAAGCATACTCACAGCACAATCTCACACATCGCTGACGACCTGCGCCTCCAGACAGAGACCTCCTCTTGACATCTTGCAACACAATCGCTACTTGCTAGAATGACTCTTGCAGAATGCAACGTGACCACAGCAGCACCTCACGATACTCTACGCACATCGTCTTATCTACTCACTACCAATTACCACTGCAATCGCTTGTCACTCATTCTGCCTCAGTTCTAGTAGCGGTGACGCATGCGAGCCTCAGTCGTTTACACTCTTTCTCCCCGGCGTGTGGGACCGCAGTTAACAATTATCTCCGTATGCATTTCATTCTCAGCAATAGCCTAGCCTCCCCGGCGTATACGACCCATCTGCTATCTCTAACATCAGTCAATTCATTCACGGATGTAGAAGACTGGAAACAACTTCAGAAGTAAGCACGACGAAAATTTCAACAAAATTACGCAATAACAACAAGGCACGAAAACAACGAGTAAACACAATGAATCCAAAAAACACCAATTGATATGACACACCACATATATACAAACAGTACACACAAACTCGCAGATCGTGTCTCGATGGAATTCCTTTGAAGAATCGCAGGACTTACAGCAGTACGCCTACAACCCTTCACAGGTTGACGATTGTAAGTTGTGGAATGTCCGGACACAAACAAGATTAACCAACAATTACGATAATTGGAACTCACACAATTATTCAACACATACATATGTACAATCAACACATCAAATGTTGTGGATTCTGGTACAACAAACTACACTTGAAGAACTGTAGGACTTACAGCAGTACGCCTACATTCCTTCTCAGGTTGATGACACAAGCGGAAGTCGTCCGGACACAAACAGAATTACCATCAGATAGATGACAGATGATATCAATTCAGTATATACAATATGAACATATGTACAAAATCACACACCAAACACATTGTACTGCTCATTGATGTGCTACCCTTTGGAGAATTGTAGGACTTACAGCAGTACGCCTACAACCCTTCTCAGGTTGACGCCCTAGGTTGGAAAATCGTTGCAGAGTTCATTCGCTGACTTCCTTCTATCAGCTATATCTTCAAATCTGAACGGCAACTCGCTCATGTCATTGTATCGTAGAATATATCTTTTACTATTAGCTAACTAGTCTTCTCTTGCATTCCTCCGAGCCAATAACTAAACCTACCACTGTCACCAGTTACAATCTTAGAAATCATCACAAAAATTAGCTGCTATAGAGCTGTCATCTGATCTTGAGCATTGAGCGAAGACAAGTGTTGATGAAATTCTGAAGTTTGTTCGAGGTGCTCTCTATGACTCGCCAAGTCTCTTATCCATTAAGTAGAAATCACTTCCCATGCGAGTTGAAAATCCGGATCTTATTTTTGATGCTGAGTGCTGTTGACCTCCACACAGACTTAAGAATAATGAAAGCTTGTCTTGCTTTTCCGATTCTGGCTTTTATATCCTCCTCAGTTCCGCCTGTAGTTAAAACGACACTTCCCAGGTAGATACAGGAGGTTGTTTCTTTCAGGTTCCTCCCATTTATGCTGATTGTTGTCTGTTGTTGTTGTTGCTGTTGGTGTTGGCCAGGAATCTTCATCACCTCTGTTTTGTTTATGTTCACTTGAAGTCCTATCTTTGATGCTACTTCTGCCAGCTTGTTGCTTTTCACTTGCACATCTTCCAGCTTGTGGGAAATCAGACATATAAATCGCGCGCGCTTTTCGAGTACTGCGCTACATTTCCCCACTTTCATAAAAACTCTCGTTTCTGTAGAATTTCATGCCAAGAGTTTGTGGAAATTATAGTAATTATTTACCTTTCGAACACTAAAAACAGAGCAATATCTTTCGTCTTTTCCGATTCACCAATAATATCAAAGTCATTGCACAAGATACTTGAGTTGATGGGCGTCTTCTTCCTTGTGGATGACAACACCAACGACGACTGATTGATACCAGTTGATGAAGTTAGCGGTGGATCAAAAGCTGTTGTTGTTCGGCTTTCAGAAATTTGTCTACCTGCAAGACTACCACCACTGCTGTCTTTTACTAATAGCTCCGGTTTAGCACTATAATCTGATGATAGGTGGGCTACACGCTAATCAATTACACTGACGGTTTCACAAGTATCCATACCTTCTGCAACTGCATCTGCATTTATTTCTACTTCACGTTCAAGTTGTACGGAACCTTTATTTAACTTAGCAGTAGTAGGCATATCCCTCGTCTCATCATGATCAACGAAAGACAACTGTGAAGTATCATGATCATTATCACGAATATTCACTTCACCGTCAAGTTCATCATTTTCAAGCTCTTTAATAACAGAAGTAGACAATTTTGGTTCCTCCTCACAAATCATTAAAGGTTTTATATCTTCACTCTGACTAGTTATACTTTGTAAACTTGTGGAGTCAGAACTCCACTCTGAAGCAGTAACTCTATTCTGTGACACTCTATTCAACAACGGCTTACCAGTTGCAGCTACAGACTTCTTCACAACACCGTTATCGTCACACAATTCGGAGTCAGACCTGGAGTTTACATTTAGCTTATCACTGAACTTGCTCACCGGTTCACAGTTCACTTCTGTATGCACCTCTTGCACACGTGTAAAACAAAACCGTGTTTGTCTTGCGTCTTGTAACTTATCTGTTGAGGATGTACTACGAAACATGTTACACTCACTAGGTCTATATGCATTACTATACATCATGTAGCCTTCTCGATATCTACCTCTCTGAGGCCCTTTCGTCATCAATGATTGCGTTTAACCCTCAGACTGCTCTATTCTAGGGGTGAGATTCAATATACTGGCAAACATGCTCATAGATTGATTGACACTATCTTTTACTAGTTTCAGAATATCATCAAACTTCGGCTCGACACCCTAATCCTCCATACGGGAGCTTATCTTCACCCACTTCCTTTGCAGTCGAGTAGGTAGGCGTCTCGCTATTACTTCTAGTATAAAACTCGAGTTGAGGTCATTCATGCAATTCATAGAAATCAAGGTATTCTTGTAAGTCATAAGATTATCTAAAAACTCAGTAAGTGCCTTGGAGTCATCTTGAAGTTGACTGCCGTTACCTTTGACAGCTTCGTATACGTTCCTTACAATCATCGAAGGTCTTCCAAACCTTTGACGTAATATGCTCATAGCCTCATCGTAGCCCTCTTTCGGCTTCATAAACTTACAACACTGTATAGCTCTTGCAGCAATTCCAGTGCAATACCTCATCAAATACATTAACTTCATTTCATCAGTTAATAAAAAACCACTCAGCATGATCTAAAACTCCTTTACAAACTGTAAATAATCAGCCGGGTTTCCATCAAAACACCGTGATTCAAATTTAGGGAGTTTGATGTTCCTATTATCCCTGAACGGCGAAACAGTAACATCAACCGTGTCATGCTTAACATCAGACACATCGTTACAAGTAACAGACAAGTCACCATGACTTACTTTCCTGTTTGCATCCAAGACGCTCTGTCCCTTCTTTGACCCAGGCATTGTTGAACTTGACCCAATTTCAAAACTGTTCCAGATATTGCTTGTTCAAAGAGGACTTGACCGGCACCAGGAAAAATGAACGGCGACTATCCAAACTTTCACCAACTGTTTGGATCCGCCAGATCTGTTTCTGTCGTCAGAAACTGTCAATCACGTTCCGTAAACCGTTAATGCCCAGCTCTTGCTACGCTCGGGCTCACGCTGTTCCTTGAAGTTTCTCAGAAACGCTTAGTAATAACGGACGAATAAACCAAAACACCAATTGGTGACTCGAGGATTCTTTATTGTTGCACCAACATATAAATCAAGTATGACTAAGGTCTGTGAAGAAATATTACAATAATAAATCACAATATTACTTCTGATGATGTTTTACTCTTCTTTCTGAACAGCGACCGATGAGACGATGACTGCCGTATTGATGCCTCCGCGAAAATTGGGGAAGTTGATTTTGAGCAAACAACCATGAATTGATCGTTCAATCTTCAACTACATTGGCAAGGAACTTCCCTTGCATGTTCTCAAGCCTTTGGAATGTTTCAATAACCCAAAGCGGTTTGCTTATGTGTGCAACAGAGGCACATTAGATGCTGTCTTTTTACTCCACCACATTATTGTTTCAAGCCTTGATAAGGGCGCAAGCCGGCAATTCAGACCACACTGCTTCTTTCTACTCCATATTCAGGGTACTTTTACTAAGCGAGCTGGTTTCAAATTTCCTCCAGCCCAGCTGGGTCACAAGGTGGCTGGCTGTCTTCTGATTTTTGCATAGAAAACAGCGCACTGTTTTGATTGGAAGACACTCCACTTCGTTGCTAAATGAAACTGCTGTGACTCAAGGCTCTACTCTCTCCATTTCTTTTTGATTTCTATTTGCGTGACCTTCGATATTCTTCCAAAGACATATTCACTAAATATCCCGATGACCTAACCATTTCTGTTCCAGTAGTAGTTTCTACTTTGGATTCTTCTTATATGAACAGATTCTAGTCTGAAGTTAACAAATGGCCTCACTTAAATTGTCTCAAAATGAACCCATCTGAATGTCAAATTGTTGATTTTGGTTACAGATTCAAACAAGATTTGTGTGAACCGATTCAGTCCCATGATTCTTGTACTATGACGGCACTATGACAGGGAGTAAATCGAATATCCCTCATCTCGGTATCATTCTCTCTTCGAATTTCTGTTGTTCGTCTCATAACCTATTAATCTCTAGGAAAAATTTTTGTTTGATTTATTACACAAAGAAACTAAGACTTTCTGTAATAACCCAACCAACCTCTTCTCTTATAATTTATTAACTCATGTATACTGCCCATCTCTCTTCTGTATTGTTTACCCTAACTCTTCCCTGGTGGGCTTCTCAAAAAAGACAATGTCATATTGCGTGGAACATTGAAGGTGCAAGTGTAGGGTTATTGGTGTGCCTTTGACTCAGCTAACTGGCATTATTTTCAACAGGCACTTCAATTCTTGCAAGGATTTTTATAAAGTTATCTTGTCTGATGACGAATATCCCATTTAAATTCCGACTTTTTCCTTGTACATCATGGGGTAGAACCAGGTTTAAAATCATGAGAATTTTCGGTCGCACAGCCAAATATATAAATTCTGCCATACTGACCATGATTAGCAAGCGTTTTGTGTGCAGAGACAGTCGTATGTCAGAAAAGAACTTTTAAAATCAGTAACTCAACTGAGAAGTATAAGTAAAGATGACTATTACGTGCATTATCTACGATACTATCTATTTTCACCTTATTGTGTTTCCACCAATGTTCCGCTCATAACAGTTTCATTATAAATACTGTTGCTGTTGCTATTCTAAAAAAAATTTGCTAAACTATTGCAAAACGTATAAAACTGTGAATATTTCATTCTGTACGGTTATTATTGTTTAGAATGAAGTGAATATTGCTATTACATCGTTATTACTGCTAGAGAAGTTACAGAAACACAAATTTGGAAAGTCCTCAGGTCTTGGCGGCATCAGGGAGTCTATTCTGAAACAGTGTGCTGGGGCTCTCTGCGAGCCCTTATGCGACTTGCTCCAAATCTCATTGAATTCAGCGAAACTGACAAGGGAGTGGAAAAGAGCCATCCTTTCCCCTGTGGAGACTGGCATAAATACCACCAGTTATAGATCATTAGCTCTACTGCTAGTGGCATCAAAAGTACTGGAAAGTGTAATTGATGAACACAACAGGGAACACGTTGACAGAATTAATAGACTCCACGAAGTAGAACGTGATTTTAAGAGAGGCAGATCCTGAGTAACATACCTACTTTCAGCTTGGGGCGGTTGGACATCATGGTGTGATATGGACATTCCAATCCATGTGGTCTTCCCGGACCACGTCAAAACGCGCTAATTATATCTGTTGCCATCAACTCTCTTTTCGACGACACCAGAAGACTAACGGTTGAAAAGATCAACTTCATTCCCAGTAGCAACACGGTCTTGACACACCGCGCGTCACATATAATTCCTCTCAGCAACCGTACCAATTAGGTCAGAATTAGGTGAATATGCTCAGATACACAGGAGTCCATCAACAGTCCTGACCGAGACTGAAGACTTTCAAATTAACTACCCACATTTGTGGGTGGGCACTATTTTCAAGGAAAATATGATGTCATCTGTATGTATCTATTTCTTTGATCTCGATTAGTTTGAAGCGAGCCACGTCTATTTTTGTATGTTCTTCGGTTTAATCACGTCTGTGACCACTGAAGAGACGATTTCACCGGCTAAATAAACTTAGTTAACCTCCATAATAGTATATTTGAGCGTAACTTTTGTCAATCCCACATTCGGAGGATCAGCAAAAAATAGAATAATTCGTCTTTCGCAGGCTCCGTGTTCCGGAAATTATGGACATACGCGGAAATATTGATTATATAGTGAATGCGATGAAAGATACATAGTTTTCTATGGACCATAAATTTGTTCTCTCCAGACTTGTTCAGTCCTACATTGTCTACGGCTCTTCTGTTCTCCCTGGGATACCAGTTCATTTAACGCTGTTGTTCAGTTTGTTTTGGGTAAGTAACTGCTCATTGAATGTCACTAATCGACTTAAACGCTCCGATATGATAGGTCTGGTTGCCAATTCTTTTTAACTGCAATTTAAAGCAGTATTTTTTGGCAAGGTAACAGACTTTGAATTTCCCTACCGTCAACTTAGGGTGTCTGAGATTGCTGCGTCAATATCAGCAATCTTAACCGAGAAAGTGAAGTCTACCGTCGCTTCATTAGCACACAAAGTGTTTTGCATCCCAACTATATCCTTATTCACCAAATTAAGTGTGCTACGATAACAGACAAAGGCAGCCTTGTTGCTTCAGCACACTTTATAGGGAGTCAAGTACTGGCTCTGTTGAAATGTTTGTTAACTAGCTGCAAGAAATAGTTACATGAAACAGCTGTCTCAGGTTAGATAAACAGTTCTCACGTTGTACATAAATCTTTTAGGTCATAACGGTAGACCACTTTTGATTCAATGATAGCCGGATATAGATTTTAATTTGAAGTGACAGTATTACTGTAGAAACTTTGGAATCCAGACTCAACACAGTTATTTTTCCCAGCCGAATCATCCCAGATATTGAAACCACCCACTAAATTCAACGGTACCTACTCAAACGACAAGTTTGCAACAGAGCGTTACATCAAAGGCGTTCAAAGGAACATTCGAAAACGAAATCGAACACACAAGTGAATGTTAAAAGACATCTGATTCATAAAATGATGGATGCAGAGGTATTGTTATAGTCACATATGGGAATCAAGGTACAATACTTTTGGGGAGGAACCAGTGTTCCTCAAACTAGGACTTAAACATGGTGAAACTGGAAATAAATCCAGCCGACAAACTGGTCCTCCTGCATAAGACAACCTGTCCAAATACACGATGGTAGTTATACTGAATAGGCAAATAAAACAGACTATCGTTTTCTAAGTGCCAGGTTTTAGAGTAATAACAGCAAGTGGGACTCTCGCTTTGATGGGATCTTGATAAGAAAAGAAAATTGACTTGTAGAAACTGGGAGCAATAT
Organism: Trichobilharzia regenti; assembly: GCA_944472135.2. Classification (NCBI taxonomy): domain Eukaryota; kingdom Metazoa; phylum Platyhelminthes; class Trematoda; order Strigeidida; family Schistosomatidae; genus Trichobilharzia; species Trichobilharzia regenti. The sequence goes on from OX235267.1 coordinate 44,643,370, forward strand.
AGAGAGTATTTTCAGCGTGTCACCTCCAAATACGATCAAAACTGTAGATTCGAATTATGAACAGCATTAAATTTGTCAAACTTAACTATATGGTAAGGAATGAAGCATAAACTCGACAGCTTCTAATGCCCTCAAAATCAGCAAAGACGTTTGCAATGCACTTTTATAGGAGTGACCACTTCCAAGTATCTGAAAAGAAGAACTCAACTATTTTACAGATCGATGCTATTAACAAAACCAGCCACTAAGAAGAAAGTCAAAATACTCCCCCTTTTAATAGCACTTCAACGTCGAAGCGACCTATGTTGTTTTAACCCGTAAGTGTCACCGCTTTAGGAACTGTGCGCTGAAATCCAAATCAAATCTTCCTAATGGAAACTGACGATATGAACACTAGTGTGTCTTTCGAGATACGTATACGAGATGAAATACGATCTCCAAGTTCATTACGGGTATCTTCTGCCCGCAACCGTGCACCACTCAGTGAAATCGATCTGACCGAAAAACTCGAAAAAGCCAGTCAAAGACGATCAAGTGTTCTGGCAGTAATGCTTTATTTTTCACTACTTGGAATTCTAGGAAACAGTAAACAAAAGTGAGCAGCATGTCCAGTTTGTAAAATCAAGGATTGAGCAAGGCAAGGAAAAGATTCTAAACCGTTCCAACGAAATAATGGAGAATCTTGCCGAAGATTTGGCTTTAAAATCGTCAAGAAGACAACAGATTATCGACAAAATCGTTAATAGCAACAAAAAGGAGGTTTGTTGAATAGGCCTTATATGACGTTTAAGGTTGAAAAAGCAAAACTGCTCGCAGACGCTCGTTCATCTCCTCAAAGATCACTGCTCCAACAGATAAATGATGACATGTCGAATAAGGAGAATAATCGTCGCTCGTATATTCAGAATATCGTGCAGCAATGCCAGTCTGAGGTAAGACTTCGGTACTAATTTTCGAATGTAGCCGTATTATTCATGTTTTCATGCACTAGTTTGGGTTTATAGACACTGACATAGAAAACGGCATTGAGCTTCTTTCAAATAAGTTTTTGGAGTAATAAGGTGGGATTTAAGCCTTTTTGAGAAACAATGTCGCATCTCCACATCACATTGCCCCAATATTTTTAATTTGATCCTCATATACTTGGGGTTCTGTGCCTGCGTTTACCATACTGTTAACTGCCCAGTTAACCATTTGGTGATGAAGATATATTTATGTATATTACGTCCAAAGTTAAAGTCGTATGTGAATACAGACAAGTGTTAGACAGATGACGTCATGTTTATAAATGATCCTGGGCATTAGTGTATGTACAGGAGTGCAGAAAGTGGTGAATGTTATCCCTTCGCGACTAAATATCTGAATGGCACTTCTGTAGACCTGAGCATCGAACTCTTAAACTAGCAACTGAATATTTGGTGATCAGTGAAACTTGGGCTTTTATTAGGAAAGTCATCCGAAACACTTCACCGGCATCTTGTATGCGATTCTGGAGATGCATCACTCTTTAATGCTGAGGTTTCACAAGGTTCCGACGAAACCTATCTGTTGTCCAATCTACACGAATTAATCAACGTTTTTTCCGTGTCCAACTTATTTCAAGTGACACACTGTTGTAAATAATGTACCCGTATGTGCCTTAGTAGTGATATGTTACCGTCGTTAACGCTCCTGGAGTTAGGATTAGTTTGAAGAGATTCCCTGCTTACAGGCATTCGTTTCAACATCATTCAAGAGTCAGCTGCATACTTCTAGGGTGTGTTCATAACTTATTTCCCAGGATATTCAGATTATAAGGATAGAAGGCTCTTGTTGACTATGCTAATCCTCGCGATATACATCTCTGCAGAGACCCAGTTTCTTTTTGAAAGTGTTCACCGATGAAGCTGTTACTATTGAATCAGGTAAAGAGTTCCAGTCGTTGACCACTCTGTGAGAGAATCTAAACTCCCAACGTATTTTACTCGACCTAGGTTTGAGCACCTTGTGATGAGCTCGTAAATGTATCCTTGAGGGAGAGGAAAGGTTTGAAAGGTCAGTCCCTAAATCACACTTCTTTATACGGTAAGCCGAAATTAAGTCACCCCTTCTCCTTCGGTATGATAATGGGAAGAGATCTGAATGCTCCATCCTCTTATCATAAGGAAGGTGTGAGATACCACTGACTAATTTCGTTCCTACCCTGTGTACTCTATCTAGGATGTGTGCCTCCTTGAAGCATGGACTCACCGCTTCTATGCAGTGCTCTAGATGAGGTCTGACATATGTTGCATAGAGTACTTATAGCATACCCTCGTCTAGTCGTTTGAAAGCCCTTCGGAGTATCCATAGCATTCGAAAAGCCTTAGCTGCGGCTCGATAACAGTTTGCTGTTGTCTTGGCTTATAATAATTCCTAAGCCCTTTTGTCCCCTAATATCTTGCAGTTCTGTGTCCCCCATGGAGTACGACGTGTAAGACTTCTGACTTGGGTGTATTACCGCGCTTTTCTTGGAATTAATTTCCAGACTCCGAAGGTTAGCCCATTCGCCTAATTTGTCTGGGTCCTTTTGTAGTACCAACCTATCACCGTTACTGTTTACGGTTTTCCATATCTTAATATCGTCCGCTAATAGTTAGGAAGATGAGGTAAGAATTCCTACTGATAACTAAATATTACTGTATGAGCGCATGTTGTCTACTTCAAAGTTGACTTTTTGCTGATGCTACTGATACAGTTTGCTAATATTTTGTTAACTGATTATTACTGAGGTGTCATGTCAGGGGAACATCATTCAAATAGCTCTCATTAAGACTCTCTCAGTTCTCCATTGCAGGCACCAGCTGAAACGACCTTAGTTACCCAGAAGGTAACTGATGCAGAAACTAACATTGGTACCTTTCGACTAAGAGTTGTGTTTACGGCACCCGACAACTTTACTTCAGATTGGATCACAGGCTTTACATCAGAGCTCAAAGCCAACCCTCATGCCATGAGTTAATGACGTTGCCTCCCTGAGGAACACATCTAATACTCATTCTGGGGCCACGTTCATCCATTTCGACTTCAGCTGGCATGTTAAGTGTCTAACTCCATATAGTTTCGTCAAAATTTTTACACCTGAGGGTTTTAAACCCTTTGTGTCTGTATTGATTTCAACATTGGCACACGTGTGCATGAAATGGTGCGCACTTGTAGCTCATACAGAAGCGACAGTCTTTAATCCATTCATTCCGTCTGATATGTTGTCTACATTTGGCAAATGTCTATGAAACTATTCAGTCAAATTTTGACCAGAGTTCGTAAGGAAATTATCTGTTGTGACCTTGGTGTCAACAAGTAAGACATGCATTAAGTCACTTTATGGTAAAGCTTGTTCTCAGTTAATATCAGTACAAGAGTTGCCAAGAATACATCTGCTTTCGGTATGAACATAGTGCTGAGAATCTTATTGGAATCTTGAACAGAAAAACATTTGCATACGGACCTTGGTCGTTCTACTAAGATAGATTTCATGTACTATTAGTAACTACGTATAGTTGTAACCTTAAACTTTCAAATCATTTTCTACAATATTTGTATTCTCCTTTCATGTACCTGAATATATAAATATCTGTCCAATTTCATTTTAGATTGAAAAGGTTGAATCTGCGCGTTCTCGACGTTCGGCCAATAATAGCAGTGCTGATTGAGTTACCAAATTATCTTTTTTTATGACGAATAATGCATTTCACACTATCTCTGCTATTCATATATATATTCTTTGAGATGGGACTATAAATAAATTTGTATAAATGTACTACTTTTTATACCTATTTGTAATGAGTTGTTATCATCAGTTCACAGTTGTATGAAGCCTTGTGAGTTTCCGAAGCAAAAAGGAACGGAACTACTCTATGTATAACAAGCAGATTTATTTAACAGTTTAACTTTTGTACAAAGGGGCGAAATATTTGTGCAGTATATATATTGTCAAGTCATACTCGAAGAGTTTTATTGGAACGCATTTGTTTGGCGGTTGACAGAACGAAGCATGTGCTGACCGAATGGCTGTAAAAAAAAGTACACATGAAAAGTGAGTTAACACACACAAACAATCAAAGCAGTTGTAGTTAAGATCATTGGACCCATTACCTTACAATCAGGCAAACATTCCAACCACTGGGTACAAGTCAACTTTAAGGATAAACATTTAGGTTGGTGTGGTTAGTTAGATAATTCGCATTATTGCGCAATAGAAACGTATTACTGCGTAACAGGGACTATAGCTGCAATTCTGTATGAATGTAGAGGATGCTACGTTAAACAAATGTAGAGACTGGTGTTTGGAAATGAACTCGACAGTACTATCGTTTTTACTTCTTTCAGCAACAATACTTCCATCTCACTCTGTTCTCTGCAGTTTTTTTTGCTAAATCCACGACTGTGTATAAGCTTGCATCTCCACTGTGTTGATGTCGGAAGGGTTCCTTTGCAGGGTTTGGGGCTCGATGATCTCAGCGTGTGTCCGACTCCCCATCTCCATCCCTTTCGGTATACTTGGTGGGTTCGTCGCCAGAGTTCCTTGTTGCTTATCCCTTCTTCTCGGCCGTTTGATCTTTAGTTTAGAGCCGTGAAAGTCTGGAAATGTTCATGACGTCCTACGTCTCTGAACTATATAGAAGCATTAACTTGAAATAAGCGTTGAAAATTTGAATCTGAGTGCTTTAGTTTTCTACAGTGATTTCGAGTAGCTTCGACTTCCTCATTTGTGCAGTTGTGTAGTTGAAAGGATGCTATCTAGATAAGTGAAGGAAGTGACCTCTTTCAAACTACTTCCGTTGATAGTGATTGTTGTTGGTTGGTCATCTTCAGCACTTCGGCCTTATCTATGTTCACTTGAAGTTCTGTCTTTGCTGCTTCTTCTCCCAACTTGTTGGTTTTCACCTGTAGACCTTCGTGAGTGTGTGTGTGTGAAATTCGGCATAAATCGCCCACGAAGTCCAGGTCTAGAGTCAGCCCAAAACATATGAATGTCTTTATCCTCCCCAAGCACTGTTCGTCCCATGGTCCAGTCCTTTGGGAACAAGAATATCACTGGTTATAGCAGGCAGCTTTGCCTTATGTCTGTCCTCACTTAAGGACTTCACTGAGTTTTTCGCTGTGAATCACTTGATAGCTGAGATCGGCAAAGGTTTGAAGCAGTCTGCAGCGTTGAAGCAACTTCTAAATTACTTCACTATCAACGCTATCGAAGGCCTTTTGAAAGTTCATGTAGAGATTTGACTGACATTCGATCTTCGGTTTGATAGTGATGCGTAGAGTTGCAGTTTGGTTCGCATAAGGCTTGCTTTTCCTGAATCCAGCTTGTTTAAGGCTGAGTTTTGTACACCCAGAACATATTTTAGTCTCTCATGGATGACGCGACTTAACATTGTGCTTGGCGTGGACAGAAGCAAGATTCGGCGGCAGTTTCTCCAAAGGCTTAAGTCGTCCTTTTTTGGTAGTTTGACAAAGTAGCTCTTCTTCTAATTGGTCGGTATCTCTCTTTCCTTCCAAACCTGCAATAGTGGCGTGAGGATATTCGCTGAAGTCTCTGGATACGTTTTCACTGCTTCTGAGGAAATTCTGTTTGGTCCTGCTGTCTTCCTAGCTTTTGATAACTTCATGGTATTCAAGACACCTCCCTTTGTCAGCAGATTGGTGTCCATCGGCGGTAGCAGTATTTTTGGTCGAACTTCGTCTTCACTTCCTTGAGATTGAGGCTAAATCTGTCTGAATTTTGGTGCATTCATCTAACGAAACCCACCTCACCTAGTGCTTGTACACGTTGCCTCCAGTCACCAACTCATTGAAAGTTTAGAAGTCTGAGAAGAGTTCTCCGCTCTCATTCATTTCGCGAAGAGCCTCTCTACCCAAGATGAATTCACTTCCCGCATCATCTCCTCCCAGTCTGCTGCTTTTTTATGTAGCCCAATAGGACTTTGATGTCACCATCAGCGACAGGGGCTTGTCCATTACAGTTTGTAGTTGTCTGTAGAAGTCCTTCTTCTCTTAGTCTATGTTGTTTGTAGCAGCGTAACGATATAATTGTAACTTTCCTACCTTTTTAGTTGAATCCTCCTGTCATGATACTGGAGGACATTGATTCCCAACTACATTCGATGATATTGGTGACACCATGAAAACCACTCTCTCAGTGTACTGGTCACTATGGTGACAGGTGTAGATAATTAACTCTCCAGTTAACAAGTTAAAGAGTTTATTTCATCTGCCCACACAGATTCCCAGTACTTCTATGCTATATCTTATTATTTGTTTTGCAATCTGAGCAGCCTTCAAAACTTCAAACATCCTATGGACATTCCATGGCCCCATGCTTATTTTTGCTTTCAACGAGAGCAGTCAACGCATCTGTCGTCTGGCTTCCCGAAGCCTTTTTCCCAAGTCCGCACCATCTTATCTCTCCGATTCCAGCGGAGAATAAGTTTGTTCATTTGTTATATTTTCTTATGTGCATTGAAGTTTCTGTAGCGGTTGGTTAGGTTGACTGACATTCCAAGGTAGGATAGCTAGCCCCCCACACATAACCTCGCTTCTTTTTTCTCGGGCTTAGGACCGACCGGCTAGTGAACTAGGCGCGAGGCGAGTACCAGTGATAATTTATGGAGTGCAACTCGAAGCTAACTGAAATTAAGAATGCGCTTAAATCGAGGGAGAGCGAAACTTGATAATTTTATTCAGCGGAATTTAAGAACGGCAGTCAGGAATCCCTGGATATTTATTGGAGGATTAAACCGAAAAATGCTTTCCTCACCGACCGATCCGAATATTCCCTACTACTATACAGGTAAGCGTTGAAGTATTATTATTGTTCCCTTGGATTCCTAGTGGAACATAGGGCTTCAACTGCACGTCTCCACTTGCTTCTGTCTTCCCTCTGCTGTACTTTTCACCTGCATCCATGTCAGTTAGTCCATACTGTTTCAACTCCTCTTCACACTATCTCCTCCATCTCACCCTTGCATTGACGTCCCTCTCGTCGCTTCCCTTTCGGGTTCCACTTGAGGGCCTGACGCGCGATGTCACCAACAGGCCTCCTCAGAGAGTGTCTAATCCATCTCCACTTTCTACTGCATATTTGCTGGGCGGCTATTGGTTCTTGTTTTGTTTGTTCTCCGTCAGAGTTGCTTGCTGATGATTCTTTCCGGCCCGGCCATCTGGTCTTCAGTATAGAGCCAGCGAAGACAGTTGTTGGTTGATAAAGGTAGGCATGCAACAGGCTGTTGGAAATATTCTTTGTGACCCGCCCGCCATGTTTCTGATCCGTATAGGAGAGCTGACTGACTTGACGTTTGTATTGGAAATCCTACCGGATTTTGTTGCTGATGCGGAGTTGAGTGACGAAGATTTCCAGATTGGTTTCAGGTTGGTTGATGAATGTGTTTCTCACCTTCCCGATTCTCGCTCGATTTGACATCCCCATCCGTTCCGACTGCCTGTATTTGAGACAATGCTTCCTAGATAAGTGAATGAAGTAACCTCTTTCAAATCCCTCCCGTTGATGATGATTGGCGCTGGATGTTGCTGTTGTTGTTGGTGGTTGGTTGGTTATTTTCATAACCTCCGTCTTGTCTATGTTCACATGGAGTCCTGTCTTCACCGGCTGCTTCTTCGACCAGTTTGCTGGTTCCCGCTTGTAAGTCTTCGATTGTGTGTGACATAAAACATAAATCATCCATGCGCGAAATCCAGGTCTTCTAGGTTCTTTACGTTGGTCCAGGATATCCCTGTCTTCTCGTTTCCCACTGTCTGACGCATAATCCAGTCCACCACAATTAGGAATATCATTGGGGATAATAAGCACCCTTGTCTGACTCCTGTGTTTACTCCAAACGCCTTGCTGAGTTTTCCGTTGTGGATCACTTGACATGTGCCGTTGTCGTACAGCTGATGAATAAGGTTGATGAATAAAGCGTTGAAGGCTTCTTATAATTTTAGATAAAGTACATAAATCTATGCCAGTGTGAGGGATTTTTAGCCGAATCAGTAATAGTCTCCTAGCCATAATTCTTCTTAACTCGGGGTCTGTAGTCTTGGCTGAATATGTGACTTAGATTAACAGTCATTGATAACATGGGTTGGTGGTATGTTTTAAAGTCACCATTCCTATTTCTTCTCCAAACCCCATCCTACTTCAACTACTTTGGCTCGTTAGGGAACACACAATACAATACTCGGCATGCGTGACACCTATCTCTCGGTGGAGCTTATCATCTCAGATAAGGTGTTTTTAAGATAAATAAATTCATATTGTAAGGGAAACATGTCTCTTGTTGTCTAAAGAGAAATGTGTTTCCTAAAATAATTGACCAAAGATGCAACACATCTGTTTTAGTAAAACTGAAAGATGATAAACTGTACATACCAATGAAGGAGTGGGGAGAGGAGGAGGCGAAGGAGAATCATTGGTTTTACGTTTAGGCGACCAAATATCATCGCATCCAGGTCCAAGACCAGAGTCCAAAGGAATTTTAGACTGAGAACTGTTCTCTTCATCACTGACTGAATTATCCATCAAGGAACGAAGATGTGAAAATTTCGCCTGTAATGCTCTAGCAATAATAGCACATGGATCAGAACCACTAAAAAGAGGGAAAGCAACAGTTAATTTGTGATAAATATATATACAGAAATTGATGAGAGTGATAATGTGTACTATTGTTAGTTATGTCAGTGACTACAAATACTAATACACTACTTAATATTACTAACAACAATGTTTGTGTTTAATTACTACAAAAACTCACCTGAAACCTACTCACCTATAACCTTGGAATAATTTTGTCCTCTGTATTCTCTTGATCATCCCCAACCTACCTACATTAAGGAGTTAAAACGGTTATGTACTGGTCGCCATTAGTTTATGGGGTAGTCGCCAATATGGCGAAGTTCAACAATAGCGTCCTAGGAGTGCGAACGCTCCAATGACCTTGAACGCATGCTAGTCGTTGGCTAATGGCACCACCTGTCATTACCATAGCTGGTATATATCGACGCTATTCACCAACTTAGGAGCAAATTTCACCCAGATCACGTTTTTAAGGACTGTTTGGACACTGTGTTAATAGCTCCTTAGGGTTAAGGTAAGTATTGGGGTTAGGATCAGGGTTAGAATTACGGTTTAGATAAGGGTTATGCTTAGGGTTAGGACTAAGGTTAGTGTTAGGGTCAGGATTAAGCTTATGGTTACGATTAGCGATAGATTTACAGTTGATGTCATTTATTTTAATTTGTTTTATTATCCACGTTTTCCTGGTAAGTAGTCATCTATCCTTTTGCTGGAAACCATAACAAATCAACCGAGGGCTGTTTTGGAAGACTGCATTCAGGATGAGATAAACAATTCGCAAAAACAGTTTATCTGCAGTCATCTCGGTGAATACATGTACAGAAACTAGTCTAACTTACCAAGTGATACTCCTTGATATAATTAGGACGTAGTTTTAAGTCATGTCAAAGAAAGATGCCGTTTAATGTGTTTTCATGCATTTTTCTTGTCAATATACATCATTTTATGATTGGTCAGCTGAAGGTTACTCGTGCGTTCACACTCCTGGGACGCCACTGTGGAACTTTGCCGCCAATATTATGGTGTGACCGAGTGTAAATACGCGCTAATGAGATATAACCGACGATAACGTACAGACTGGTATTGCTTAGTGGTTGATTTCTCCTGACGCAAAGGTGGGAAATCAGAAAACCACGTTCACGAAGATACGTGTATTTTTCAACAAGGAAAATTAACTGTCACACAAGAGTGTGAGTGGAAAAGTACGAAAGGTATGAAAGAGTGTCAATTAGCTGTACAATACAAGAGCCCCAACGAGTTGATCTCTGACGAAATCTCAGCACGGATACAGAGGGCTAGTTTCGCATATGCCAGTTTACGCCGCCTCTGGTGTAGACATGATATCCGACTATCGACCAAAAGGCGGGTGTACTGCTCATCAATCCTCTCCGTCCTTCTTTATGGCTGTGAGACCTGGTCATTGAGGGTGGAAGACATGAAAAGGCCGACTAACTGCCTTTGATCATAGGTGCCTGCGTTCTATCTCCCATGTGAGTGGTAAAATAAGGTGAGCAATATTGAAGTTAGGCATCGGTCGAGTGCTGGTTAAGGAGGGGAAATCAATCGACGAGGCGGTGAAGCTACATCGACTGAGATCGCTAGGACATGTGTTACGTATGCCTAGTCATCGCCTTCCTCGACGAGCAATGTTAGCTGATATAGGGTCAGGCTGGAAAAGAGCTAGCCAGTGGTGGTCAAACCAAAACATGGCACCGGTCAATGAGATCCACAACAGTTTGTTTAAGCCAACTACGTAGGAAGGTGTAGACTTCCTGACTAGTTGGGGTCCTCGGGACGGTAAAAACCAATGGTTGGAAACAATTAGTGATATAGCTCAAAATTGTTCTCAATGGCTAAACGTAGATGCATCCACTCCTTGTAACTTATGATTGACAATGAAACTGTTTTGATCTTCGTTATTACTATTCCTTTGTCTCACACCTCTGTTTACTGTCTCTATTATGCATTCCATTTTACTTTCTTCTCTTGCTTTGTGTGCTACATGGAGGGAGTGTAGCGGCTTGAAGTTCCGCACATTTGTGTAAAGTTCTATGTCGAAAACAGACAGACATATGAAAATGACTAATTTACATGAACCAATAAGACAGACGGTAGTTTTTCTTACCATCATTCAATTCTGATTGGTTGTAATGCCATGTGACAAAAGGTCATACATTGTTTATTTAGTTAATGGAATAAGTTTCAGTATACATATAGCAAACATATCAGACTGTCAAAACAAAGCAGACATCATGTGACTACATATCAAAAACAATCAGCAGTCACTCAACATCTACCTCTTACAAATTGTTACCTCCTGCATCACCTTATCGATCCATTGTTCTTTATTGTTCCCCCTTAGTTCTGTTTGGGCTACTCGAAGAGGACTAATGTCATATTTCAAAGAGTATTAAGGAGGGTGATCAGTAGGGCAAATGGTGTGTCACTAAGTCAGCTCTGTTACTACTGTGGTCAACAGATATCTGAATTTATACAAGAAATAGGCTAAATCAACATTCAAGTGTTGGTTTGTAGGGATTTGATTGGTTTACAGGATTTCATCATGAGCTGACATTAGTTAGAGAACCATTGAAAGACCTGGATAACTGTTTCGTCATAGTTTGGGACTCTTCAGAAGTTCGCACCCACCGACAGGGTTCGAACCCAGGACATTCTGGTTACAAGGCGACCTCGTATACCATTAAGCCACTGGGACCCTATCCAATGATCAGCCCATGAATTCTAACTTCTGTCAATTCACGACATAGCGCGACCCCAAGCCAATGTCTTCGGCGAGTATTTGTCCTCATACCCGACGTTCTGCACCCTACTGGTCATTGCGGTTCGAACCCATGATGAAATCCTGTAACCAATCAATCAATCAAATCCCTAAAAACCAATACTTGAATATCAGTAAGATGCTCACTAGCGACTGGCTCTATTCAGGTAGGTAGTTACCTGGGGTTCTAGTGAAAAGTTGTGACCAGTAGGGTGCAGAACGTCGGGTATGAGGACAAATACTCGCCGAAGACATTGGCTTGGGGTCGCGCTATGTCGTGAATTGACAGAAGTTAGAATTCATGGGCTGATCATTGGATAGGGTCCCAGTGGCTTAATGGTATACGAGGTCGCCTTGTAACCAGAATGTCCTGGGTTCGAACCCTGTCGGTGGGTGCGAACTTCTGAAGAGTCCCAAACTATGACGAAACAGTTATCCAGGTCTTTCAATGGTTCTCTAACTAATGTCAGCTCATGATGAAATCCTGGCATAAATCAACATTGTCTAACTCTCAGATCCCTCTCTGTTCACATCTTTTCCAATGAATCTAGTCGGGTAGGACTGAAAGTCGTTATAAGAACAAAAGCTCAACGATAACCTATTTGATCCGCCCGCGTTCTATGTGATAGAGAAAGTGTTAAGCGTGAAAATTATAACTACTTACTCTATATAATTAGCAAAATAAATGACTCCTTTTTTGCTGACACTGTGTGAATTATCTTATCATTCCAGTCATTATTGTTATTATCATTATAATCATATACTTTTCATACAATTTTGACTTTATCGTTACTCCTAATGCCAAAAAGGTTGCTATAATCAATCTCGGTTACCTAAACCATGTGGTGTCTTCTTGTTGTTGTTGAGTAGATTAGATGCAATATAACCTATTCTGGACACTGGAAACCATGGAAACTCACCTTCTAACATTACTCTCCTGCCTTGTGGATCGTAATTCAAGTCAAAGATCCGGGGTGGGAGGGAGAGTGGGATGAGCAATTAAGACAACCATCACTTGCTTTAGTTTATGTGTTCAGGTAGTATCATCATCACATCCGCCCACAAACGACAACATTTTGTGTAACGAACCATCTCTTCGTGCCCATAATGTACCAAGTTTGTGTAATAATAATAATAATAATTATTATTATTATTATAGTTACAACAGAAACAGCCAATAAAATGACTTTCTAATAACACTCCAATCTTACCTGTGGATGGGGGATTTCTTTTGTCTTATAGGTGTACCGCCAGGTGATCTCGGAACTGTACGTAATTTAATAGATCCAGTCTGTAGCTCCTTCAAAACACTTGACATATCACCACCACCTGCACCACCACTGGCAGAATGTTGGGATGCTGAAAGGCTGCCTTTTAATGGTGTAGAGATTTTATCTGAAGAATTATTCTGAAAAGAAATAATGCAAAGGAAGACACACATAAAAGGTAAACTGATTTTCACTATAACGTCTACTTATCATCTTAGAAGTAATATTAATAATACTAATAATTCGCTTTATTCTAAAACAGTACTTGTGATACAGAATGGAATTCTCAGCATTTTACTACAGTACTGCATCCAGTTAATACATTAACAATAAATATACTTCTACATAGATTAAGAGTAATCTCAGTTAGTTTTTGACAACAACATATTGACATGTCGGTAGCAAAGCCAAAAATTGAACAGTGTTTGAAGGTATAAGAAAAGTAGATGCTAGCATATCGACTGGCGTAAGCGGTAAAAAAAAGGTCAAGATATACAGAGTGTGAAAGAAGGAAGAACAATGTGTTTAAGTAGAGTTTGTAAGGAAGAGAGAAACAAAACAGCACAAAAAAAGAAAAGAAAGAAAGAAAACGTTATACCTATAAATGATATGCGTTGGAAAGACGAGACCCAATTGTTCTACTGACTATTTAATAAGTTATAAATTTCACGCCTAATGCTTTCTTTATCTCAAAGAACACGAGCTAAGTAGGGTATAGTTGAGTTTTTGTACTTGCCAGTGTGAGCATATAGTTTCCTATAGAGGCTTCTGGTTCTGCCTGATGAGATACAAGGGGAGAGTTGTGAATGGAGAGGGTGGTGGTGTGTGTTAGATAGAATGGATTTAGCCCATTTTTCACATGAGTTCAAGTGCCTGTCGACCAGAATATTACCAAGCTGGTTAAATGGCACATTGCTTACCCTACTGACAACCTTTAACATCCTACGTAATAAGATATAGTCCTTCTTCAGTAGCCCTGGAATAACTAAGGGGGAACAATAGAGAATAATAGGCAGGATGCAAGAGTTAACGGATCGTAAGAGTAAGGGTTAGGTTATTCCAGAATAAACCAAGTAGTAAGACAATTAGACACAGGAACACAGGTCTACATTGCAATTACTTGGCTTAGTTGACCTTTCGAACATATTTACATAGCATTGGAGTGGGAGAGAGATAGAGAAAACGGTTGACATGAGTATATAAGTTGTTTCACGTTAGTACATATGTTATGTACAGATTAAAGCAATGATGATTAGAGGTAGTGAAAAGAAAGTCTGGATCGTAGCAGGATTCGAATCAAAGTCCTCCGGATTAGTAGTCCGACAGAGATCTACCGACTGAAGACTAAGGGACCCAAATGCAATCATGGAATCAGTCCCCATGAAATCGTTAACAGTTGGTAAAAAGTTAGCCAGCCATGTAAGGAATGATGTTAGAGGACTGGACTACACCAACTCCTAGATTAGAAATAGGAAGTGAAGTGGTAGAGCATGTTAACCGCTTCACTTATTTGGGAAGTACCATCAGCCAGCGCCAACGGGTTGATCTCTGACGAAATCTCAGCACGGATACAGAGGGCTAGTTTCGCATTTGCCAGTTTACGCCGTCTCTGGCTTAGTAGACGAGATATTCGACTGGCTGTCGACCAAAGGGCGGGTGTACTGCTCATCAGTCCGCTCCGTCCTCCTTTATGCCTGGCTGTGAGACGTGGCCATTGAGAGTGGAAGACATGAAAAGGCCGACTAACTGCCTTTGATCATAGGTGCCTGCGTTCTATCTCCCGTGTTAGCTAGCTGGTGGTATAATAAGGTGAGCAATACTGAGGTCAGGCATCGGTCGAGTTGTAGTTAAGGAGGGGAAATCAATCGACGAGGCTCTGAAATTACATCGACTGAGATCGCTAGGACATGTGTTACGTATGCCTAGTCATCGCCTTCCTCGATGAGCAATGTTAGCTGATATAGGGTCAGGCTGGAAAACAGCTAGCGGCGGTCAAACCAAAACATGGCACCAGTCAATGAAATCTACAACAGTTTGTTTAAGCCAACTACGTAGGAAGGTGTAGACTTCCTGACTGGTTGGGGTCATCGGGACGGTAAAGACCAATGGTTGGAAACAATTGGTGATATGGCTCAAAATCGTTCTCAATGGCTAACGCAGATGCATCCACTCCCTGTGACTTTTAATTTCCAATGAAACTGTTTTGATCTTCGTTATTACTATTCCTTTAATGATAATAATAATAATAATGATTTACTTTATTCCAAAAACAGTACTTGTGATACATAAGGGAATTTTCAGCATTAATCATAATATTGCATCTAATTTCCTCAAATTGTAAATAAAATTAATCACACAGAAAATCTTCCACATTTACAATAGGGGTAATGTCAGAAATATGCAGCATATAAAATGCAAATAATAATAATGATAACCGCTAAGGTAATAATAATAATACAAGTAAAAATTGCTGTGAGCTTGTTTCACACAGTATTGTCGTTATATGCGGTATAGAAATCCTAGCATGTTCAAAAATATTGAATATAATCTTCTCTTTACATTATATAATGAGGGGAAAACAAAGATTACAGCAGTCACAGAGATAAGTTGGTTTTTGCAATTATGAGAGTAAAGCAAACAAAGAAGCAACAGGACCATAAATATAATAGAAATAATAAAAGTATAACTTGAAGGTATATAAGGATGGATGGAGGAAATTGTTTATTTACTAGATGAAAAAAGGTTAGTTAATTCTCGCTTGACACTATTTTCACTATCACATAAAATACGTGCCAAGTATGGTATCATAGAATTGTTATACTTAGACGTGCGAGCATACAGTTTTCTGAAGTTACTTCTTGTTCTACCTGAGGAGATGCAAGGTAAAAGCTGAGCGTGAAGTGGATGCTCTAAGTGAGACAAAATCCCTTTAGCAAATTTATTGCACGAAGCCAAGTGCCTATCGATAACAACATTAACTATGTGGTCCACTGGGACACCACTCACCCTACTGACAGTCTTCAGTATTCTACGAATTGTGACATCGTCCTTTTTAAGCAAACCAGGAAAGAATAAGGGTGAACACCTCTGTTTACTGTCTCTATTATGCATTTCTTCTCTTGTTTTGTGTGCTTCATGGAGTGTGGTGACTTGAACTGCTGCACATCGGTGCAAAGTTCTATGTCGAAAACAGACAGACAGATAGTATCGTTTAGCATAGCAATATGTATTATACATTTGAACAGTTTACGTATATACTGGTACCAATTTGGGTTAAATAACACTCGATAAATTAGTCACTTATACAAATAATCTGCCCTATGCCAGTAAGCCGATCAAGGTGAATTATTATCCGCATAAGCATGAACATAAGGGTTTGTTAATCTATGACGTAATCATAAAATATATATAACGTGTCCCCCGCGTGTGGAGGGGAGAATAAGCCATAGTCGCCAAGAATGAATCATGAACCCATACACCTACAGATCACGCCATGAGGTAATCACCAAAATACAGCCAAGCGTCTTAATAGAGACATTATAAATCGATCTGATGACCAACCAAATTCGAGAGCAAAAGGTTGAGGTTAGAGGTCAGTCATTACGATAATAATGTCACAATATAAAAATGGCAGTGATGGCGGTGTGTGTCTTTGTAGGTATATATGCACACTAAAAAAGGATTGCCATGTGTGCTAATTTCCTGTTTTACAAAGAAATAAACAAAGACATCAGAAAACATAAGTACATACACACACATACAATAGTATATAGAGCATTGTTATCAAAAATGAAGCTTAGTCATAAATGAGTCACAGCTTTAATTTTCAAAAATTAAGACAAAAAAAAGTTACATTCGAGTCAACGATTTTTTTTACAGTAAACATTGACACTTTGGGATAACAATTTTAGGGATCATTTTATATGACTAATGTATTTCATCACTAGGTAATGAATGACTTGGTGCCAGAGTATTTAATTCAATTTCAGATTTTCCTGTCGATTGATTAGATCGAAGTCCTCTTTCCCTGGTGCAGATGCTTCCATGATGTCTGGCCATGTAACTTGAAGTTAACTGGTGGATGGTGACTAGCAGTGGAATTCAGAATAACGCGCATTTCGTCCTATTTGGGACTTGTCAGCTGGAAGTGCCTGCATTCTCCAATGAGTTATGACCTTCCCACCACCGGGGCTCGAACCCAGTGCCCGTAGTTTCAAACAGCGAAGCATTATCCACTGGAGCGTTTGGGCCACGATTGGTCACCTCTTTCTTGTCCAACTGGTCCTATTGATTATTTAATTCAATTAATATTGATTGGCGTTTGAAACTAAGGGGACTGGGTTCGAACCCCGGTGGGGACACCATCACACTCCCACTGGGGAATGCAGGCACATCCAGTTGGCGAGTCCCAAGTGGAACGAAATGCGTATCCTGGCTGGATTCCACTGCTAGTCACCATCCACCAATTGACTTGATGGCACAGTGACTGTTGGGATAAAAATTAGACTATTTCAAGGGAATGACAAAGGGATGAGAGAGTTCTTAAACTATTTTCGGCTAAAGGTGATTATAAAACTGAACTCAACCAGAACAGATTAATCATTTGGCGTGTTTGTGTGGAGGGGAGAGAAACTGATTACACTATCCAGTTGGCCAGGTTGAAATAGGTGAAGTAAGACTCGAGGTCTGAACCGACGGACTATCAAAACCGAGTGCATTAGCTAATATGCCACTTCTACTATTGCAACACCTACGCATGAAAGTATGTACTTAATATCCATAGATTAGAAGTACTGGTAATAAATAATATTATCTTTTTTCCACAGTTAATTCGTAGGGATTTAATTTCTTTCAAGTTTGACGACGGATGGTTACGCGTTAAAGTCCCAGAATTGGTAGAAGTTAAAATAAATTGCCTGGCGACTGAATCCTGTCCCAGTGGCTGGATGATCTATAAGCTTTTTGATTTGACACTAGTAACTAGTGTGATGTGTGTAGTCTCCCCTTTGGTGTAGAATGAATTCTATCAGTTAGGTTTGCAATGTGGCCACCATGCCACTAGATAGCTCCCCATCACGGTGCACATTGATTTGATGATATTAGATGGTTGGAGGTAATCGGCTGCAGGAAGCCTTGAACCTAGGTTTCGTGCTAGTTGGCACTCGTTAGCAAGGCGAGCCCGAATAGCTCAGTGGTAACGTCTCTGATTGCAGCACTGGGTGACACGGGTTCGAATCTCAGAAGGGACATGAGTTCCTTCCAGGTTGCAGATACACCTTGCTGACGAGTGCCAACTACAACGAAGCCCAGGTCCAAGGCTTCCTGTAGCCGATTGCCTCCAACCATCTAAGATCTATAAGCTTACCTTGTAACTGGAAGATTCTGGGTTCGAACCCTAGCGGTGGGTACGCACTGCCGATGAGTCCGAAATTCTAAGGGGACGAAACAACTACCCGGTACTCCTTGTTTGTTTGTTTTTAAACGATTCTCTAAGTGATATCAATCTGTGATCACAATTGTATTAATTTTTTTTTAACTATTATTTAATCTCTTCGCCTTACCACTGCGAAATAGGGTTTCAAGCTTCAGCTCTCAAATTTCGGTAGCGGTGCTTTTGCCTTTTACGGGGTGAGGTTTTCAGCCTCAATGATAGGAACCAGCATAAATTAGTATATCGTCTTTTCTCACGAATTTGTGATTTATCTTGTGGTGAAGTTACTATGTAAATCTATCATTTCTCACACGTATATTGTGATTTATTGTGTGACCACAATTCATCATCTTTTGTCTCACCTTAGTCTTTGTCGGATCACCAACCAATCAATCAGAATAGCTATTGACAGACAATGCATAAATATGCTGCGTTGTTTCCTAATAAATATACAATATCTTAGTGCATTGGCGGCACAGCGGTTAGGACGCTCGCCGACCATGCACATGGCCCGGAGTTCGATCCCCGGCCACAGATGCACTCCTTTACCCCGCTAAGCCAGTAATAAAGCCGGTAAAGAGGGAAGGTTGAGTGTGTGGGGTTAGCAACTCTACCCCGTAAAAATAAACACTGCTACAGAAACTTCAAGCCTCTAGCTTGAAGCTCCCTATGTTCCACTGGGAACTTGAAGGAATAAAAAAATCTTACAGACACAGGCCAGCCTTTGTCTGTTGAAATTTGCGTGGTCCCGTGAAGCGGGAGATTCAACGGACGAATAGACGTATTAGCGTATCAGTCGAGTTCATTACGGTTACAACAATTAGCGACGCAGAGATAACACTCACTCCCAAACTTCTCTTCCCAACGGCCTTGCTACCGGCTGAGCGAAGTTTAGGAATGCTTTGGGAAAGAAGCGAACTTCGGACTATGTGTATGGTTGGGGAGCATTCAACCACCGAACCATCGACGCAAACATTGATAGTAGTAGTGTGGCCCTTGTCTTCTGTTGTTACATTTGGTGTCGCTGACTACCGACATATTGAAAGCCAATGTCCTGCAGTTTTTGATGGAAACCTATGGATCTTCGGGCAGGACGTCGGGGCTTCTCTGTGCAGTTGAGAGGCTTTCAAGATCTGTAAGCGATGAAGCTGTTACTTGAGACGCTGCTAGGAGGTTTGGAGAAAGCAACATATGAAAGTGTGAGGCGAAATACCGACGAATATGCGACAGGGTCAGGCAAACAGTTTCCAAAGTGCGAAGGACCACATATGATCACGTTGAGATGGGGTTACGCAGACACAATCGCAATGGTAAGCAAAGAGGAACAAGTGAACATCAGCGAGCTTCGAGATTCAAGACAACAAGACAAACGAACAAAGCCCCTAGAACCAAGAAGACCGAACCAACTTCAGTCGCAAGTCTTTGACGGGGGGACGAGTGTGATGAGAGATGACTGCTAGCCAAATTGTTGGTAGACAGTAATTTACGTCAATGTTTATGTCCTGAATATTGGTCGTGAGAAAAATAAGAACAAAGATTGATTCAACAACCAACGACAGCAGACTTTGTTTGCGTGGGCGGATACAATTTGCAGATAGACAATCTGAACTTCAATAAACTGAACTTTCACAAAGGGATGAAAGATTAACATTCAGCGAGAAACCACCAATCAGATGACGGTGTTTATCAGCTAACAATAATCTATAATAATGTACATAAAAATCTATAAATATCTGTTGATTTCGTAAATAAACGATCTATTGCCTGACTTTAGTCTTCTGTCATTACAGTAGTACTAGTAATAAGAATAGAATACTTAACAGCTTACCTTTTTAGCCCTTAACTTTTCTTGTAACTGATCCCTCCAATTTCCACGACTCGTCTCTTCTACCGAAGTTGATAGCAGCATAGGTGGAAGCGGAGGAGGGGGAGGTGGGGGTGGGAGTAGCGGTGGCGGTGGTGGTGCTATTGATGAAACGCAAGTTGAGCTGATGTTAGCCCCTTCTGATTTATTATACATTTTCGTCTCATCCTGTTTTGCAACACTCGATCGACCGGTATCACTTTCACCATCTGCATCAGGACGATGCGGTATACCACTTCGATCTACATCAGATACACTTGATCTACTCATTTCTTGAGCTAATATTAACTGGGCAATTTGTGATCTTAATCTGGACAGTTCTGCTTCTAACTGAGTGATACGATTTGATTGGGAAGCTTTTGTGGGATGCCGCTTGGAAAGTGCACCAACATCACCATCGGAGTCTGTAAATGAAGTACTATCGTGCATACTGCTAGCTGTAGGTGTTCCTGACAGTTTTCCTCCTCCTAATCGTCTTCCTAGTAAGGGGGGGTAAGGGAATAAGGATAAAAAACAATTAAATGGGCAAAAAGGTAGTTAAACTATAAAAGGTAAAAACACCTTTATTCAAAGGTAGTAAGACATATTAAATAACGCATTAAAGTACAAACTTTTACTACTGTTTATCATTCTTATTAAAAAACAAATCTGATACATTATGGGGGCACACACACACACACAAGAGATGAGCTACACAAAACCACATAGTTTAGTATGAAGGCTATCCGGGTGCCTAGACCAAAGCACTCGGTTGCCGCCACCTTAAAGGACTACCTGTTGAGCTGTTGACTTGAATTCTGGTCCACAAGGCAGTAGAATAGCGTTAGTGTGTACCTTCTCTGACATCAAATCTCTCCCTCTCTCTCTACTATTTGATGTGTTTTTATTTTGAACAAAGCAAGAACTACAGTTTTAGCACAATAATCTGGTACCATCATTGCTTATTTCGTTGCCTTCTCGTCATCTGCTAACAGGCCACAGTCATTATTAAATATATCTACAAAAGGAATTTTAACATACTTGCATAGAGTTCATTTTTAAACAATATATGCATACAGTAATTATATATATAATATTGAACACTATTCCGAACAATAATAATCATACACAATGGAAACTTTTCAGCATTACGTATTCGGATGAAAGAGAGATGAAAAATATCCAGTTACCAGGACAAAGAAAGACTGAAAACCGCTTCTTTCTGGACACATAAATCAGGTTTCAGGTGCTTGATGGAAATGGCTTCAGCGAACTTGAGGAGAATTGAACTTTTTTGCCTGCTGATAACTTTGGACAACTTGTCGACGTTCACCCTATGATGCGTGCCAAGGAGATGTCTGGCGATAGCACTGTTTAATGCGTTTATTTCCTTTAGAGATGTGCTTTTTTGGTATATGTTCAGAAAATCGTAGATATGCTCTTCTTTCTGTCCTTCCAAAATTATCAATAAACAGAAGAGCTCAATTCTCCTCAAGTTTGCTGAAGCCATTTCCATCAAGCACCTGAAACCAGATTTATGTGTCCAGAAAGAAGCGGTTTTCAGTCTTTCTTTGTCCTGGTAACTGGATATTTTCATCTCTCATTTGAATGCGTAGTGTTGAAAAGTTTCCATTGTGTATGATTATTATTGTTCGGAATAGTGTTCAATATTATATATATATATATATTAGTGTAATGATGGTACCAGATTATTGTGCTAAAACTGTAGTTCTTGCTTTGTTCAAAATAAAAACACATCAAATAGTAGAGAGAGAGGGAGATTTGATGTCAGAGGAAGTAAATGATACAGCGTTGATAAGGTAGGTACATAGGAGACGTGAAAGGAATACAAAGAAAGACAATATGATGGAAGGCCAGAAGTAGTACAATACGGAAGATCTATGCAAATGGTGCGTTGAAGATAAGGTGTATACAATTTCGGTATATAGAGATACCAAATTCCCTGATAAGTATTCCTTTACCAAGTCTCTTGTCTTTTACCGTTACCGTTGAGTTCCCACGGTTGTTGGTAAACAAAACAGGTTCATGCGTCAAATTAAAAGATTATATGTGTAAAATTTTAAGTCTGTAATGTTATGTAATTCCATGTTATCTTTGCTTGTTAGATATACTGTCTGTCTGTCTGTTTTCGACATAGAACTTTGCATATATGTGCGGAAGTTCAAGTCGCCACACTCTATTTAACACACAAAGCAAGAGAAGAAAGTAGAAGAAATGCATAATAGAGAGAGACAGTAAACAGAGGTGTGAGACAAAGGA
Organism: Trichobilharzia regenti; assembly: GCA_944472135.2. Lineage (NCBI taxonomy): Eukaryota > Metazoa > Platyhelminthes > Trematoda > Strigeidida > Schistosomatidae > Trichobilharzia > Trichobilharzia regenti. Next base: position 44,665,561 of record OX235267.1, read on the forward strand.
ATAGTAGTAACGAAGAACAAAACAGTTTCATTGGAAATCATAAGTTACAAGGAGTGGATGCATCTGCGTTAGCCATTGAGAACGATTTTGAGCCATATCACTAATTGTTTCCAGCCATTGATGTCTACCGTCCCGAGGATCCCAACCAGGATGCTAGTCTACACCTTCCTACGTGGTTTACTACAGTATTATTTTTATATATTTTAAATATTCACTGAAGATAGATGCCCATTAAAAATCTAAAAGACGGATTAATGAACAAAGAATATTCTTTGCGATCGATTCTTCATCATTAAGTACTGCGACTGGATCAATATAGACACATTTTCACAGCTTTCCTCTTCGACGGTATAAGAGAAATGCGGTAAACAATCTCTCACAGCTGATAGAAGAAGATGCGATGGAAGAAGAATGTAAAGTTGTACACGACACGATAATTGCAAACAGCTACCCTGAAAACCAGCAACAATGTATATAAAACAAGAACAACAGTGGTTTGTGCATAATAAGAAGATGGTACCATCATTCATTTCGTTGGCTTCTCATCAGCTGCTTATATCCTAAATAAATTATTAAATTATTATGTACAGGAAATTTTCAAAATACTTGCAAATTTTACATGATGTAAGTTATCAATAGACAAAGAAGCTCGATTCTCCTCAAGTCTCCCGAAGTAATTTCTATCGAACGCTTGAAACCAGATTAATGTGTTGAAAAAGAAGCAGTTATCCGTCTTCCCTTGCCGTGGTAACTGGATTTCTTTATCCTCTCTCGTTCATTTCACTACGTAATCCCTGGCTTTACTCTCTTCCCTTTGATATAGTGTAATTTTGCTTGTCTCTTGTTTCTATGATTTGAGGTGAACTCAGTACATTGTTACCTAATATATTAGTCACTCAGCTATCTTATGTATTTCTCGTCTTTATTGCATAACTCCTTTATCATTGTATGCATACATTTACTTTGTTTAAACTTGAACTGCTTGTATAAAAACTATTCAAGCGTATTTTGTGAGCACTGTTCGCGAATTCTAGAACCTTCTGTCAACTGGCATCATGCAAAATTTGTAAGTATGTTAAAACTTTCTGTACATGAACTTAATAATAATAATAATAATTGATTTAGGCTGTAAGCAGCTGGCTGATGAGAAGCCAACGAAATAAACAATGATGGTACCATCTTCTTATTCTGCACAAACCGCTGTTTTTGTTCTTTTTTTTTCCTTCACATTCCCAGTGGAACATAGAGCCTCAAGCTAGTGGATTGAAGTTTCTGTAGTAGTGTTTGATTTTACAGGATGGGGTTGCTAGCCTCATGTCCAACCTTTCCTCTTTACCAGTCTCATTACTGGTTTAGCGAGGCAAAGGAGTGCGTTGGCCGGGGATCGAAACCCGGGCCATGTGCATGGTCGGCGAGCACCCTAACCGCTATGCTACCGACGCACTGTTCTTGTTCTTGCTTTATTCAAATTCATCAAGGGGAATATATGTATGAGGAACCGGCGGCAAGTTGACCAAATCGATTCAAAGAAGGCATAATATTGACCGTTAGTAGAAGCCTATATTTTCCTCACAACCTGTTGTGATCCCCCATCTGGAAAAAAGAGTACGTAGGCTAGCCACCTGTAATTAAATCTATCACTTCAACTGCTCCTGTGGAGACAGTTGAATTCGCCATCAGTAGCTCTAGAAACTTGATTACTCGTGCTCGGAAACACACCTACCAGTGAGGCTAAAATAAAGGTGTTGTTAAAACCACCAACACTTCCTTCAAACAAGCCACAAAGCTGGCTAGCATGCATTGAAGAGTCTTTCTCTACCACCATTTATCGGGTGTCGAATAAATTACCAAAGACCTCTATAGATATCGAATACTTCAAATAGCAATGGCCATTGCAATTCGCTGAAATCATTCAGAGCTCTGTGTGCTAAAGAAACAGGTCCAGTCATCAGTCACTACTGCTACCCTGGCCTACTTACTGTCATTCATTCATAAATTCTGTGTTACTACTTCCCTTAACCTATCTGATAGTCAATCAGTTTAGTGTTATGCGTTAATGTATATGATCTCTCTCTGTCTCTCTTACTGATGCTTTTGAAATGTAATCACCAATCGATACTAACTATTGATTCAATGTAATTTAAAACAGAGAAAACAGAGGTGATGAAGATTCCTGGTCAACAACAACAGACAAAAATCAGCATAAATGGAAGGAACCTGAAAGAAACAACCCCCTTACCTACCTATCTGCCTGGGAAGCATCATTTCAACTACAGGTGGAACTGACGAGGATATCAAAGCAGGGATCGGGAAAGCAAGACAAGCTTTCATTACTCTCAAGTCTGCGTGGAGGTCAACAGCATTCAGCATGAAAAATAAGATCCGGATTTCCAACACCAATGTGAAGTCAGTGCTACTCACTGTACGGATCAGAGACTTGGCGCGTCATAAAGAGAATCTCCAACAAACTACAGACCTTCATGATATGTATCCACATGATGTGTGCTTTGTTTTTGACAGTCTATTATATTTTGCTATGTGTATATGGATCGATATTTCATTATAACTGACAATACGACTTTGTCTGTCCACTAACTAGATAAACATGTATGACCTTGTTATCACATGACATTACAACCAATCACGGTAAGACGACTGTCTTATTGGTTCATGTGTATTAGTCATTTTCTTATATACTTTCGGACTGTGTACTTGTTCATACTTGTTCCAACGCTTCGTACACTACGCTACATTTCACTCACACTCTTGTGTGACATTTATTTTCCTTGTCTGGAAAAATACATGTATCATCGTAAACCTGGTGGTCTTCTGATTTCCCTCTTTCCGCGTCAGGACTATTAACTACTCGACGAGTACATAACATAATTGGCGACGGGGAAAACTCGATTAACTCACTCAGCAGCAGTACATAACACTTCATTAACAGTTGTCTTCGCTCAATACTCAAGATCAGATGGCCGGCCAGAAAAGATCAGCAACAAGGATCTCTGGAAGCGAACCAACCCAGAAGGAACCGATTGTGCAAGAAATATGCTGAAAGAAATGGAGATGGATTGGCTGGCCATACTCTGAGGAAACCATCAAGTGACATCACTAGACATGCCATCGCTCGAGTGAAACCCGAAAGGGAAGCGGCGAGTATGTCGTCAGTGTGAGGGTGTCTTGGAGGAGGTCATGTGAAGAGGAGGAGATGAAAGCATGTGGACAAACCTGGAGCCAGGTGAAAACTTTAGCAGCAGAGAATCGAACACAATGGAGACGTGCAGCTGAAGCCCTATGTTCCTCTAGGAATTAAAGGAAATAATAATATCTTAAAACAACACCGATGTTGTTGATAAAAAAAAATTTCTTTCATTATTATGGTCATGTCAATGTAGAACCTGATGATGAAGAAGAAGAAGAGGTTATCGAAATTCTGAATACTCTTCGTTCATTAATCAGTCTTTCGTTTTTTAAAAAAATGAATTATTTACCTTTCATATTTCTTCTACGATGATGATGATGATGTTTTCGACCACGTTCTGTTTGACTGATTATTGGCTCAGTTGTATGCAATGACGTTTTACCATTATCGTTATTCTGGCGTAGAGAAGGCTGAACAGGTTTTGATGGTAAATTCGGTGAACTGGTGTGTACATTTGAAAATGAGCCAATATAATAGACGGGGACATCAGGATGCTGAGAACTGGTATTTAACTTCACAGAAGAAGAATAAGAGTGTGGAACAGGAACTCGTCTTTTGACTGTCAGACAATTGGATGTAGCCCACTTGGGTATAGGACTTAAGTGCAGTGCTTTACGACCAACAATGTACACATCGTCGTCATCCTCAACATCAAAATCTGCAGAACTTGAGGTATACAACTAAGAGAAAAAAATTAATTAGCGATAACTAGATAGACTGATTTCAAGATATGAGATTATTCAACAAAAAGCTTTACAATTTTCAATTTAAAAGTATTAAAACAATGAGGTGGTGATCACACTAACTATTCAATCAAGTATATATGAATATTAGATCCCGGCCGATAACTGCTACCTTGCCGTGGTGGCCGGGCTTGAATACCGCAATGACCCAACAGGCTAAACTGACTGGAACTCTGTCCCTGCAAGTCCTACCATGTCTGTCTGTCTGTTTTCGACATAGAACTTTGCACAAATGTGCGGAACTTCAAGTCGCCACACTCCGTGTAGCACGCGAAGCAAGAGAAGAAAGTACAAGAAAAGCATAATAGAAACAGTGAGCAGAGGTGTGAGACAAAGGAGTAATAAAGAAATACAAAACAGTTTCATTGGAGATCATAAGTCACAAGGAGTGGATGCATCTGCGCCACTGAGAACGATTTTGAGCCATGTCACCAATTGTTTCCAACCATTGGTTTTTACCGTCCCGAGGACCCCAGCCTGGAAGTCTACACCTTCCTACGTAGTTGGCTTAAACAAACTGTTGTAGATTTCATTGACTGGTGCCAAGTTTTTGTTTGACCGCCGCTAGCTCTTTTCCAGCCTGACCCTACATCCGCTAACATTGCTCGTCGAGGAAGGCGATGACTTGGCATACGTAACACATGTCCTAACCATCTCAATCTTTGTAACTTCACGACTTCGTCGATCAATTTCCCCTGTTTACCTAGCACTCAACTGATGCCTAACCTCAATATTGCTCACCACCTTATTATGCCACTTCACACGGGAGATAGAGCACAGGCACCTATGATCAAAGACAGCTAGCCAGGTTTTTCATGTCTTCCACTCTCAGTGGCCAGGTCTCACAACTGGCGATTAAGGAGGACGGAGCGGACTGATGAGCAGTACACCCGCCCTTTGGTCGATAGCCAGTCGAATATCTCGTCTACTAAGCCAGAGACGGCGTAAACTGGCAAATGCGAAACTAGCCCTCTGTATCCGTGCTGAGATTTCGTCAGCAAGTAGTAAAGATGAACATCGGCTTCATCTGTAAGGTGCCATGCAAAGGGCGAGAGTAGGCGCTTGCGGCTTGAAAGAATGTTCCGCTAAAACCACTGGGTTTCTGAGAGTTTTTTTGCAACTCCTGAATGAACGGCGGTCCATTCCGGCTGGCAGCGAATACAACAATAAGCGAAAGGCGTTCACACGGAAGATTAGACAGTGTTTACGTAACGACCGCGAAACCTGGTGGTGGTCGGAACGTGCGTGTGAGATGGAGTCAGCTGTTGCATCTGGCAACAGTCGGAAGCTGTTCCAACTCATCCGAGCCACCGGCAGCAAGAAATAATGTGTCACCGAGACGGACTGTGAGGTAGATGGCACGCCAATTACCAGCTTGAAAAGACGCCTGGAACCCTGGGCAGAGCACTTCGGGAAACAGTTTAGCTGGCCACCAGCTTCAATGTCTACTGTCATTAGCCCCAGTGTTCCTTGGTCGCTTAGTACCGACCCATCCACCGAAGCGAAGGTCCGTAAGGAACTCCAAGTGTTGAAACGCCATAAGGCGCCCCGCCCGGACAATTTACCCCCGGCTCATTTTAAAAATAGTGGCGAGACTCTCACAATGGCTCTAACTGGGTTGTTCAGGAAGGTATGGGAGACAGAGAGTGTACCATCAATGTGGAACGAAGCCATTATCGTCCCCATCTTTAAAAAAAAGGTCGACGTAATTCGTGTGACAATCATAGGGGTGTCAGTCTGCTACCAGTCGCGTCTAAAATATTGGCTGCTGTCTTGCTTCGCAGACTGTGCAAAATACGTGAAGGATTGATTAGCGAAGAGCAGGCTGGGTTTCGTTCAGGTCGTGGATGCATTGATCATGCGTTCAGCCTTCGTCAGTTGTTGGAACATCGCCACACGTATTGCAGGCCAACGATCGTTGTGTTTCTTGATACTAGGGCTGCCTTCGATTCGTTGGACAAACTGTGCTCTGGAACTGTCTGTTAGAGAGAGGTGTACCTGAGAAATTTGTTATCATATTGAAAGCCCTACACAGAAATACCTCGGGTAGAATGAGGGCACACAACCAACTGTCATCGCTGTTCCCAGCCAACAGTGGGGTTAGACAGGGTTGCCTAATCTCTCCATTTCTCTTTAACTTTGCCATCGATGACATTCTGGAGTCAGCTCTGAAGGATATGCGTGAAGGTGGTGTATATCTGCTACCTGGAGATAGACTTTTCGACCTCGAGTATGCAGACGATATCGTCTTACTGTGCGATAGCATGCAGGCTGCCCAAATCACACTTAATCAGTTGTCGATCAGTGTCTGTAAGTATGGTATGTGCTTCACGCCGTCTAAGTGCAAAGTACTGTTACAAGATTGGCAGGAATCTGTACCTGTACTCACTCTTGCGGGTGAACCGCTTGAAGTTGTTGATAAGTTTGTGTACCTGGGTAGTTGTGCGAGTGCTGGCGGAGGGGTGACGGATGAGATTTCCAACCGTATAGTGAAAGGTAGAGTAGCATACATCAACTTGAGCCACCCCTGGCGCCGTCGCAATGTTCGCCTAGCTGTCAAAGGTTGGGTATACAATGCTTCGCTGCGGGCTGTCCTGCTCGACACCTGTGAAACCTAGCCTCTCCGAGCTGAGGATGTGCAATAACTCTACTTATTCGACTATCGCTGTATCCATAGAATTGTTTGCGTTCGAAAGCATCATTGTGTGGATAATTCTGTGGTCCGACAGCCTGTATTTGGATACAGCAGAGATCACCAGTCATTTAGTGTCGTCATCTGGAAAAACTAGCTTCAGATGCTTGGATATGTGCTACGAATGTCATCCTACAGGCTTCTGTACCGCCTTCTGTTCGCTAGCCCTAGGAGTGGATGGAAAAGGCAGAGAGGTGGTCAGCCTACGACATGGCGTCGTAGGATGAAGGATATTTGTGTTCAGTTAGCATCAATCGGTATAGCACGACTACCTGGTCGGGGTCCGAGAGATAGCTCAAATCGATGGCTCGAAACACTATCGGATATGGCCAAGAATCATAATCAATGACGAACGTGTTGCAATTTCCTTCTTTCTTCCCTTCCCGATGATAACGAATACTGTTTGAACTTGTTAAGCATGACTGTTTTCCTTCCAGATGAAGTTCTTTATCAATTCTCTACTTATATATTTTTTTCTTTTCTTTCTTTTGATCTGTGTTGTTTTATTATTGTGTGGCGCATCCTTCTTGGTGCCATTTTGTACGAAGTTTTTATGCGTTTAAATAAATAAATAATACATTTATTCCCCTTAATGAATTTGAACAATGCAAGAACTACAGTTTTAGCAGAATAAAATGGTACCATCTTTTATTTCGTTGCCTTCTCGTCAGCTGCTTACATGGCAAAGACATTATTAAATATATCTACAACAACAATTTTAACATACTTGCACAGAGTTAAGTTTAAACAAAAATCAATCGATCAATATACGCATACACTAAAAATATATACATATATAAATATGCAATATTAACCACTATTCCGAACAATAATAATCAAACACAATGGAAACTTTTAGCATTTCACATTCGGAGGAAAGAGAGGTGAAATTATCCAGTTACCAGGGCAAAGAAAGGCTGATAACCGCTTCTTTCTGGACGCATAAATCAGGTTTCATGCGCTTGATGGAAATGGCTTCAGCAAACTTAAGGAGAATGGAGCTATTTTGCTTATTGATAATTTTGAACGACTTTTCAACGTCCACCTCATGACCCGTGTCGAGAAGATGCCTGGTGATGGCACTATTTAAAGCATTTGTTCCCTTTAGACGTAAGCTTTTTGGTACATGTTCAGAAAATCGTAGATATGCCCTTCTTTCTGTCCTTCCAATGTAACTGCTCCCGCAGATACATGTAAATTTGTATACACAGTTGGAGGTAACATGAGAAGGATATCTATCGATTTTCGATTGCACCAAAGAGTAAGTTGTTCGATAGACGGGAACGAGCTTAGCTGCAGGATACGCTATGGCTAGTGATGTACTCAGCCTTCTGTTGATCATCGCTGCAATATTTTCACCTTTGTAATCAAGCTGAAGGTAGACTGGCTTTTTTTCCACTGTGATTTGTTTTACTCTTTTGACTTCAGATCTTCCATACTTGTTGATGAACCTTTGAGGATACCCATTTCTCTTCAATATATTTTCAAGGAACTCAAACTCCTCCTCTAGTTTCTCTGTAGAGCATATTCTCCTTGCTCTATAGTACAAAGTTTTGACCAGACCACGTTTAAAGCTATGTGGACAAAAGCTATTAAAATGTAAGTATTGTCCTTTCCATGTGGTCTTTCGATAAATTGACTTTTGAAGACCACCGTCTTCTAGGCGTTCCATGGCTATGTCGAGGAAGTGAAATTTTCCGTCACTTTCGTGTTCCATAGTGAAGTCAATATTGGCGTGTGCACCATTGAATAATCTTAGTAAGCGTGAAGCATGACTTTTATTTTTGCACACTATAAATGTGTCATCAACATAACGACAGTAGGAGGATGTTTCGTCGATTGCATGCTTCAGCTTTGTTCTTTCAAGGTTAGACATGAAAATATCTGCTAAAACAGGGCTAAGTGGACTGCCCATAGCTACACCATCTATTTGGCGGTAAAACGTGTTGTCAAATAGGAATTGCACATCCATGGTGCACATAAGCAGTAGGCGTTTGAATTCAGACTCTGGGAGTGGGAGAAGATCGGACTGCTGACAGATGATTTCAATGGTTTCATTGACTGGAATCATTGTGAATAGGGAGGTTACATCAAATGACACCATGAAGTTATTTAGAACGTTCATGTGATTCACACTCTCAGAGAAATGAAATGAGTCTTTCACCGTGTGCACGCCTAGCCGTTGACGAATAGGCTCCAACTTCTCCGCAAGCCAACGTGCCACCTTATGTTGGGGCGAGTTGATCATCGAAAGTATGGGTCTCAAAGGGACTTGTTCTTTGTGTGTCTTCGGAAGGCCATACATGTGTGGCAAACGGGACCCTCGAGGTTTCAAATCATTGTATGTGTTGTTGTTAATCAATTTCTTCTTTAGAAGATCTCTCAAGGCGTTTGTGATACGTTTTTCGACTGCATCTGTCTTATCTTTCTGGCAACTGTCAACTTTAAATCTCAACGGGTCATTTAGCACAGCTTTCATCTTTGCGATGTAGTCCTCTTTGTCCATCAGCACCACACCTGAGCCCTTGTCAGGTCTCAATATAACAATTTTGTCATTATTCTTGAGAGCTTTCAATGCTCTTAGATGCTCTTCAGAAAAGACTTTGGAATATGACATTGGAGAAATGAGGTATTGATTTGCAACGTCGACGAGCTTCGATTTGAACCAGCTCCTCTTGTCATCATCAACTGGAGTGAGGTCACTCAACTGATAGAATAAGTTTTCGAATTGAACTGCGACATCAGTTCTTTCGACAAACTTATTTGGGATGTGAAAGTTAAATCCAAGAGAAAGTGCTTCCATTTCAATGCGATTTAACTTCAGACTCGACAGATTACAGATAAACTCCTCAGGATTTTCTGGGAAAACGTCACACAATTTCTCCTTTGTCAGGGATTTCGAAAGAGTTTTGTAAAAATTTTCACATGTTTTCTGTTGAAGTCCTTGGATGAAATTGATGAATTTGATCCGACATACTATACTCAAACTATTGACGACGCCATCGAAAGAACGGGCTTCAGTTCTCAATTTAGAAATCAGAGATTCTGTTGATTCAATATGTGATTTTGTAATGCGCCGGAGGTTCTTGAGAGATGGGAGTAATTTGCAAGAACGTACTGACTTAAATAGATGACGAGGAAAGCAGTGTGACCGCAAGCAGTCATGGTAAAACTGCTAAAACTGTAGTTCTTGCATTGTTCAAATAAATAATATTAGACAGTTGGAGGCAATCGGCAGGAAGCCTTGCCTCACCTAGGTTTCGTGCTAGTTGGCACTCACCAGTCAACAAGGCGTATCTGCAACTACCTTGAAGGAACTCATGCCCCTTCTGAGATTCGAAACCGCATCACCCAGTTCCTAGGTCCAAGGCTTCCTGTGGCCGATTGTCTCCAACCGTCTAATATCATCAAATCAATGTGCACCGTGATGGCGAGCTATCTAGTGACATGGTGGCCACATTGTAAACCTGACTGACTGATAGAATTCAGTCTGCACCAAACAAAGTACTAGACACGTCACACTAGTTACTAGTGCCCAATCAAAATATCCACTACAGTCTCCTACAGGAGGTCAGTCGCCAGCCCGAATAGCTCCTCAGTGGTAATCAGACAATAACTGAATGATTTGATTGAATTCCAACACAGGAATTTGCACAGAAGTCCAGCGATTCCACCTGCCACATGAATGAGTACAGATGTTTGCGCTTAGAGGAGTTAGAAAGCTCTGATTCCAAAACATATGTCGTGTACACGGGCTGCAGAATCTAAATGGATCACAGGACGTATGAGCTTCTAGTGGACACTGTAAACCAGGGGAAGAGAGTTCCTGATGCTGTTCCACAGTGTTTTGTGGAGTAGACGTCAAAGTCAAAGGCTCGGGCGTGGTTCCTTAAGACAATCACAATTATTCATTGACAAAGTTGCACATATAAGCTTAAAACGGAATTTTTAAAAATGATTCATATTCGAAACAGATTTGCCGAAAAATTTCAACGAGAATTTGAGGGAAGGGAATAAATTCACCATTGACTGTAGGATAATACTGAATGATGGTAGCACTAGGTCGTAAAATGCTGAAATACATGGGGATACTGGATTCTAGCCGGATATGCCGAGGAGGAGAGAAGTAAAGTGTGTGTCATAAATAAACAATAACGCTTGACTCAATCGTATAATACACGCGATAGGTGTTATCTAAAACATCTTCCTATATACTCACTCACCCCTACACAAATATTGATTTTTCATGATTTTGTCAGCTCAATTATGACCACTTATTCAAACTACTGGTTCGCGTGTGTCGAATACAGTGAATAATTTCCTTGAAAAAGAGAAGACGTTCAGCGAAGAGACTCTTTTCGGCGAATTCATTCACATAGCTGTACAATCGCATTTATATATAATTATTTGAGTGTGTGTGTGTACATGAGGTTTGTCAAAATTAGATAATTGATCAGGTAATAAAAGAATGATCTAATATAGAAACAAAGTTAATTGGACAGCAACTAAATTAAGATTGAGTTAGTAAGTTAGATGACGTAATACAATTGACTAAAATGTTTTAACTTAGGTCAGGTTAGCAACAGAGGTAATTACAGGTAGAGACTAAGTAGAAGTGGGGTAGATAATAATGCCATTTAGATTAGAAATGAAATTGAGCAATTAAGTTGGATGACGTAACATAAATGACTATAAATTGAGCGTTGGTCAGGTCAATTAAAGTGGTAGTGAGGTGTAGAAATTAAATCGGGTAGGGGTAGAGACAAGAAAGTTGAAAATGCAAAATATTACAATTGAGAAGACAGAATAATACCAATGAAGAGACAGAAAAAAAAAATTAGGTAGAATTTACCTTTCAGGTAATAATGTAGGTTAAGTCCATTGTAAGTTTAGTGATTGAACGAACCTCTTCTGTATGCAGAGTTCAGGGCTTAGCAAGTGAATCGCCATTGCTTCTGCAGTTTGAAGAAGTCTGATTCGTACACCTTTTGGAAGACTACTTCTTACTCTGTAGACGACTTTGAAGTTTGTTTGGGGTGCAGCTTGGTGTCCGGATTCTAATTTCCTTATTGGATGGTTTAAGGGCAGTCGGCACCAACACCAATGACTAGACATACATGACATTAGTTACTATCTAGTGTCCAATCAAAGTACCCCAATTACCACCCTACAGGAGCAGATCGATCGCCAACCTGAATAGCCCAGTGGTAACATCTCTCACTGTGGCAGCACTGGGTAACCCGGATTTAAATTTAAGTTTGGATATGAGTCCCTTCACGATTACAACAGATACGCCTTGGTGTCTGGTGAGTGCAAACAATCACGAAACCTAGATTGGTCAGGGCTTCCTCCTGATTGCCTCCAACCATCTATTATTAGTTACAACAATTCAGAGTGAACCATGATGGCGAGCCGCCACCACCTAGTGGTATGGTGGCCACAGGAAACGGGTGGGAGAAGACAAATCATCAGTGAGACAATCTCGGAAAAAAATGGCACTATAATTAGCTCCCAGGATAGACGACTGGATCGCTGGAAAGAGCACTATGAGGAGCAGTTTAATTTGCCCACAACCACGCTCAACCTTCCGAACATCCAACACCTCCCTGAATGGGATATAAACACAGGTCCTCCGTCACTAACTGAGGTTACTAAAGCTGTCTCCAATCTGAAACTAGGCAAAGCAGCGGGACCTGATGGAATCACTCCAGAGGTATTTAAGTACGGTGGAGACAGTTTACTGCCTGCATTAACTGAGGTACTAGGCAGCGTCTGGGAATCAGAGGAAGTCCCATCCGGTTGGTGTAAGTCACTGATTATCCCCATATACAAGAAGGGAGACAAGTCTTCGCGTGATAATCACAGAGGGATTAGCTTGACTAATATAGTATCTAAAGTCTTAGGCTCAATAATCATGCGTAGACTGAGTGGTGCTCGGGAAGCACAAACACGAGAAAGCCAGGCAGGCTTTAGACCAGGAAGAGGGTGTATTGATCATATCTTCACCCTCCGACAGATTCTAGAACATAGTCATTCCTACCGGCGTCCAACAATCATTATATTTCTTGACCTAAAGGCTGCATTCGACTCTGTCGATCGGGAAGTTCTCTGGAGATGCTTGGCTGTAAAGGGAATTCCAAGAAAATACATTGCACTGATTAAGGCACTCTACTCGTACTCATACAGCCAGGTGAGGGCTTACGGCGAGCTGTCATCTCAACTGGTGACGACTAGTGGTGTCCGTCAAGGATAATTATGACGCTACTTTGTTCGAGTTTTATCCGCCACGCCTGTTTGTTATGGCAATTTAATTCCTAATTGTAATTTTATTAATTTGATCCTTGACTGGAAATTATTCTGGAACTTTCCCATCCATTTCATATAAATACACGAATGTACAGCTATCTATATTAGTTTGTTTATTAGATATATCATTCAGTGAAACAGTAGTATTATTTACTGGATGACAAGGTTTCGAACACAATTTATTACTGTTCATAATCATATCATCAGTTGTAATCACACGACTTTGAAACTTGAGTTTTATAGTTTTATTTGCCTTCTCTTATTTGTCGTCGTAGGCGTGGTAGTAGAATTTTCTAGATATCAGGGACAGGTGATGAATCATTCCTATTACACGTGTTGATTTGCAGTTGATTCGATAAACAAGGCTTCTGTTGTTATCAATCTCTCCTTACACCCCCTTGTTACATTAGATTTTAAAACTGTCATCTTATCCTATCCATCCTATTGTATGGTTGTGTGTAACTGCATGTAGTGCTATAGCTGAACTATTCTCTAGATTTCTTATCTTATTTGGGTCAACAAATCTAGATTTTGTTTGGTTGTTATGTTCGGTTAGTCTGACTGACTGCCCCTGTTCTACTAGTTTGACCTATGTATTTGACCTGACAATCATTGCAGGCAGGGTATTAGATACACTAAATTGTTTTGTTTTAAAGGCTCCACAAGATTGATCCTTTAACCGACAAAGCTTATTTGTAATTGAGTTTGTGAGCAGTTTGAATGCCAGCCACTTTTATTTCTGCCTTGTTAAGAATTCGGCGTAAGGTTTCCGAGGTTCCTTCCTTGTATGGAATTACTGTTGATGATTTAGATTCCTTATTGTTGGTGTCGTCATCAGTTTTATTATTCTTATCATCACTATTATTGTTATCATTATTAGTGTTATCATTATTATTATTGTTATTATTATATATATAGAGCACTACATGCAGTTACACACAACCATACAATAGGATGGATTGGATAAGATGACAGTTTTAAAATCTAAGGTCACAGAGTATAGGGAGAGATTGATAACAGAAGCCTTGTTTATCGAATCAACTGCAAATACATGTAATAGAAATGAATCTTGTACATGATTTTGAAGGATTTTTTTCGAGTGGCGCTGAATGTCCTGAATTAACCGGATGTGCCACTCGAAAAATCCTTCAAAATCATGTACAAGATTCGATCAAACCAATCAAAGGGAGTAAAATCAAGGCATCTGGGCGTAGCCGAGGTGCTAGCTATACAAAAGCTCAAACCCACGCTTTGTATACAAAAGAAATAGGAATGATTCATCACCTGTCGCTGATATCTAGAAAATTCTACTACCACGCCTACGACGACAAATAAGCGAAGGCAAATAAAACTATAAAATTCAAGTTTCAAAGTCGTGTGATTACAATTGATGATATGATTATGAACAGTAATAAATTGTGTTCGAAACCTTGTCATCCAGTAAATAATACTACTGTTTCACTGAGTGATATATCTAATAAACAAACTAATATGGAATTACTTACTACCACAGTGCCCAAGTTTTACACATTATATTAATGTACAGCTGTCTAGTTGATGACTTCGTCGGAAGGAGAAGTTTCTCTTTTCACTGCCACAGTCTTTTTATTATTCTCTATGAAAGAATTCAATCGGCACCAACACCAAGGAGTAGACATGCATGACATTAGTAACCACGAGCTAGTATCTAATCACAAAAATAACTTTATCACAGCGCATACAAGACTAATTAATATAAAGAGCTTGTATACTTACCACATTTGAATCTGTGAGTGAACAATCACAATCATCATCTGCATTGTAATGCAGAGTAGGTTTTCCAAATAGAATCTTATTATTATTATAAATATCTAATCTTGGAGCTAATGAACCATTCGGTAGAAATCGAATCACATATCGAATTGAACAATACGACCGTAAACAAGTAAGCTGTGTACAAATAAAAAGGAAAAGAGGTGAGTAGTTTATTTGTTACAGTAGATTTCATCATGAGCTGACATCACTTACAGAACCATTGGAAAACCAACAGGGAGTACTCGACAGCTGTTCATATCGCCGTAGTTTGGGACTCTTCATCAGCACGCACCCACCGACAGGGTTCGAACTCAGGACTTTCTGGTTACAAGGCTATCGAGCTCGTACACTATACCATCCTGAGAAGGATGTTGAAGGTAGTTAGTAGGACTAGTGGTGTAAAACTCAGTCAGCTCGTCACTACATTAGTGCAAAAGCGTCTGAATACATGCGAAAAATGGTCTAAAACCATACTCTCCAACCCTAACACCCTCTCTATTCCCAACTCTCTCCTTGCATCTCATCAGGTGGAACCAGAAATCAGTACAAAATAATATATGCTCGTACAACCAAGTATAGGAACTCAACGATGCCATATTTGGCCTGTGTTCTAAGTGACAGAGACAATGTTAAGCGTGAAACCTATGACTTGCTTTGTTGTTAATAACATAATTCTGGCCCTTGTTATTTCCCCCTTACACTCTCTTATTTGTACTCTATAGTGAACAACCTTCTTAAACATACTTAGCTACTTAAAATTATTATCATTGGCTTACATTTTTATTCTATTCCTTCTTTTGTATATCTACTGGGTCCAACTATATTATCACTATGATTATTACTAAATTGTCCTGTCATTAACCATCATGTAATATTAGTTTTGTGGTTGTTCTTTGTTCGGCACTAATTAACTGACAATCTTGTTTGTGAACGCCACTATCACCATCTTAAAAAATTTTATATTATGCAGGATTACTCACACTACCACTACAAACACTGGATTAGAGCTGACAACAAAAATAAAAACCCTGAAATGTTTATTTTATGATTATTTAGTGTTGCTCAATCAAATTAACTGATCATCTTGGCTATAAACATTCTTAAGAACATCTCAATAATTTCTTGTATGATCATAGCTGTTACTGTTCACCACGCATACACGTATCATAGCTTTCACTACCATATACTGAAATATTTTTCATTATTGGTGTTTATCTTCCTTTCTACTTGGTATTTTTATTTGCATTTTTTTGTTATTCTTGTGTTTCCTCACTTTGGTTTTTTGTTGTTTTTTTTTAATATTTATTTTTCTTGTAATACTCCTTTTAAATGTACGATGAAATTAGATGCAATATTGTAGATATGTGCTGAAAATTCCACACTGTACCACAAGTACTGTTTCTAGAATAAAGGCAAAATTATTATAAAGCCACTGGGAACTGATCCAATGGCGTTCAGTCCATGAATTCCAACTTCTGCTGGCCGATTCACGACATAGCGCGACCACTAACCAATTTCTTCGGCGAGTACTTGTCCGCACACTCGTCCTGTTGCACGCTACTGGTCACAACTTCCCATTAGATCCCCAAGTCCGAAACTAGGCTGGCGAAACAGCTGTCTGGCAGTACTCCCTGTTGGTTTTCCAATGGTTCTCTAACCGAAGTCAGCTCATGCTGAAATCTCCTGTAACCAATTAATCAAATTCCTACAAAACGAATACTTGAATAATTTATTCATCAACTGAGTAGTTTTATGCCAAAACACACGAACGCAGACACGCAAACACACACACAACACAAGTTCATACCTGCAAAATTTCAATCGAAAAAGTAATGCCATGAGTAAACAAAGCAGCATAAACAACAATGTAGGAGTAGCTATTTGGGCACTGCGATAGATTACAATTCCATATTAGATTAGTTTGTTTTATATAACACACTGATTTTTTTTATTCCTTTACGTTCCCACTGGAACATAGGGCTTCAAGATTTAACCTTGAAGTTTCACTGGCAGTGGTGTTTATTTTTACGGGGTGGGGTTGCTAGCCTCAAGCCCAACCTTATCTCTTTGTCCAGGTTGTAACCGGCTACCGGAGACAAAGGTATGCGCCGGTCGGGACTCGACCCCCAGACCACGTGCATGGTCGCTAACCAGCCCTCTACCACTGAACCACCGATGCACAAAACACAGTGATGATGCGGTATCTTAACAGATGGATGACGACGTTTGAAGGATAAATTATTGCCAATCATAATCATATCACTTTGGTTACACGGCTTTATAATTTGTCTTATATATATATTTTATCTCTTTCTCTCTTCCCCATGTTGTTTGTTGTCACTTTCCACATCTCTTCGATTTCACATGTGCAGTGTTGAATCGAAAAACAGAGATCCAGTGATTTATCTGCCTGCCTCTTCACCTAACTATATTACTTTTTAATACTTTCACCCTGTGTTCCACCCTACAATGTGATTACATGTAAGTGAATACAATACAGTGACCGAGCTTTTTTCTAGGTTATTTGACTTAGTACGATCAATCATTCTAGATCTAAACAGATTCCTATGTTTCGATCATCTTATTGACCCCGAACTACTCAGTTTGACCTATGTAATTGACCTCACAGACAATACAACATGGTATTTAGTAAATTATGTTATTTTTCTTAATCGGATCTGTCGAGCGGAGATAGTTCGTCAGTTTAAACGTCACCCTAATTCCAACCTCATTGGGAATTCTACATGAGGCTTGCTTCTATTTGTAATAGTCATGTGAGTTTATTGACGTGTGACTAAATTTGTAGTGGTGTCACACAGACAATGTGTGCCAGGGGAATATGGTTCTCACATATTCCCGCAGTTCTATACTCCATTAGCAACATATTAATATATGTATTTGAACATTCTATTTCATGTCGTATTGATGTTAACCAAAAGCATATGATCAGTGATTGGTTAAAGAATATATATATACATATATTATATGGCAGTTTGATCACTTGAAAAGATACCTTGGCTTCCATGTCGTGTCTTCTGCTGTTACAAATCGATATGATAATGAGCAGTAATAAGTTTTCCTCGAAGTGTTATCCGGTTGTTAATACTGTGGTGAGAGCTGTCTGCAAGACAAAATTGTAGACAACAATTGACGTCAATGTTTACGTCCCGAATCGGAGCCATGAGAAAAAACACGATCACAGCTTAACCTTAAGGAACTCAACAACTAATCACAGCAGACCTAGCGTGGGCTGATTCGATTCGCAGATATATCACACCAGACTATCTAAGAAACGGCAACAAAGAGATGACAGAATAACCTTCAGCAGGAAGACAACCAATCAGAAGAGGTTGCTTCTCCGCTAACAATACCACTAATAATAATACACATAAAAATCTATAAATATCTGTTGGTTTTCTCAGTAAACGATCTGTTTGTCGCCTGGCCCTTGTCTTCTGTCGTTACAATACTACATCGCTGTGCATTATTTCAAATAAACTTATCTTGTAACAACAGAAGGCAAGACACGGAAACCAAGGTATATTTTTCATTAATCGAACCGCTGTTCATATATATATATATATATTGTTATGTACTCGTCGCTAAATTATTGTTATGGTCTGGTCGAGAAACTAATAGTCCTGACGCGAGAAGGCGGAAATCAGAAGACCAGTAGGTTTGCGATGATACTT
Source organism: Trichobilharzia regenti (assembly GCA_944472135.2). Classification (NCBI taxonomy): domain Eukaryota; kingdom Metazoa; phylum Platyhelminthes; class Trematoda; order Strigeidida; family Schistosomatidae; genus Trichobilharzia; species Trichobilharzia regenti. The sequence goes on from OX235267.1 coordinate 44,683,993, forward strand.
CTATTGTCCAAAAACAAGGAGACGAAAATAAATGGTCTCACACCAAAGTGATAAGTAAGTAAAGTAAAGTAGTTCACACAGAATGTGTGAACGAAATATATATATAACAAAATATATATAGCAGACATGTCAAACAACCATATATGGATATATGTCACTAAGCAACGGACTGTCAACAAACACTCATATTATATATAATATAATATAAGGAGAATACACATTATTAAAGGAGACAAGTTCATACAAGTGAAGTGGTCACAGACTAGGCGAGCAAACAGAAAGAGAGACCAACATACACACACACATAAATATATATATGTGGATACATATCAATATATATATGTATATATATATAGTTCATATTCTTTAAGCAGTCACTGAGCGTGTGATTTCGCTTTACATCACACGACATGGCTGGCTGGCTGGCTGGGTTCAACGTAGGACTCTGCACAGATGTGCAGCAGTTCGAGTCGCCACACTCCCTCCATGCAGCACACAAGCAACACAAGAAAGTAGAAGAAATGCATAATAGAGACAGTAAACAGAGATATAAGGCAAAAGGAATAGTGATAACGAAGAACAATATAGTTTCATTGGAAATCATAAGTCACAAGGTGTGGGTGCATCTGCACAAGCCATTGAGAACGATTTTGAGCCATATCACCAATTGTTTCCAACCACTGGTTTTTACCGTCCCGAGGACCCAAACCAGTCAGGAAGTCTACACCTTCCTATGTAGTTGGCTTAAACAAACTGTTGTAGATTTAATTGACTGGTGCCATGTTTTGGTTTGACCGCCGCTAGCTCTTTTCCAGCCTCACCCTATATCAGCTAACATTGCCCATCGGTCGAGGAAGGCGATGACTAGGCATACGTAACACATGTCCTAGCGATCTCAGTCGATGTAATTTCAGAGCCTCGTCGATTGATTTCCCCTCCTTACCTAGAACTCGACCGATGCCTAACTTCAATATTGCTCACCTTATTATACCACTTCACACGGGAGATAGAGAACAGGCACCTATGATCAAAGGCAGTTAGTCGGCCTTTTCATGTCTTCCACTCTCAATGGCCACGTCTCACAGCCAGGCATAAAGGAGGACGGAGCGGACTGATGAGCAGTACACCCGCCCTTTGGTCGACAGCCAGACGGATATCACGTCTATGCCAGAGTCGGCGTAAACTGGCATATACAAAACTAGCCCTCTGTATCCGTGCTGAGATTTCGTCAGAGATCAACCCGTTGGCACTGGCTGATGGTACTTCCCAAATAAGTGAAGCGGTCAACGTGCTCAGCCACTTCACTTCCTATTTCTAAGCTAGGAGTGAGTCAGTGTAGTCCAGTCCTGTAACATACTCTTACATTTGGCGGGAGCAAATCGCACGCCAACCGTTCGTAGATTGCAGCTCAAGCTGTTCAGAAGACTCTGTATTTTGTCAGCGTCCTCACCTAGAAGGACATGAAACAGAATATTCAATTATACATAGTATTCTGTTATCAATGCAGTATATAACCGTGGAAAAAGGATTCTGTCTCTAACATCAAATAGATGTATCGTATTCTGTTGCTAATGTCGAATTGAACTGTGGGAATATGTGAGAACCATATTCCGTTGTTGGAACACTTTGTCTGTATCACACCACCACCACCACCACCACCTCCACAATCTAATAATATGGCACAACATAAACAGGAAACTAAAAACAGATTCAATATAACTCACCAAATTCTGTAACACATTTAACACATGTTGAGACATATTTTCGAATTGGAACCTGCGCTACTACCTCTTCTGCTACTGTTACTTCGTCAGGATGACAATGACTGCAAAGGAATCTAATAAAAGAAATAATGAACACTACTCACTAGAATCAATAGATAAGTCACATGACATGAAATAACAGTGCTGATTAACAGACGCTTTGAAATGAAACACACATTGATGTGTAGACGCGTTTGTGATACTAGTGTCACCGTAGGTAGACAGGTATTTAAGTCTCAGCAACCACTGGAGACGATAAACCTTATCCCTCAAGGTGTCATTTAAAATATTTCTGCCTCCAGACCATATTACGATATTTTTGGTTTGTTTAACTGAATGGAGGATTTCATCATCAGCTAACACCAGTAAGAACTTGGGAGTACTCCCAATGGTTCTCTAACTGATGTCAGCTCATGATGGAATCCTCCATTCAATCAAATATTTTACAATACATATATTCCAATCTGTGAGAACTATAAGGTTTTCTCTAAATACATAATTATGATAATAATAATTATTATTCCCTTAGATTCCAAGTGGAACATACGGCTTCATCAGCACTTCACCATTTCAGCCTTTTCAGTTGACTCCACGATTACCCACTGACTCTCATCTCGCCTTCACACGGTCTCCTCCATGTCACCCTAGGACGCACGCTTAACTCATCGTTTGCTAAATGAGGTTACAGTCCACGGCCTTAAGCGTGATGTCACTCAACGGTGTCCTCAATATGCATGCAGTCCACCCCCATTTCCTCTGGTATATTTGGCGCCAATTACAACAGCAAGCACCAATAATTATCACTCATCTGGGAATCGTCATTTCAACTAACTACAGGCGACAGCACGCATGAGGACGCCAAAGCTGGTCAGAATCGGAAAGGAAAGATAGACACCTTCATCACTCTGAAATCAGTTTGGAAAGCTTCTGCTTTCAGCATAAACAAGCAGAATTAGGATTTTCAAAACGAATGCTAAGGTAGTCACTTCTGCATGTGTCAGTGAGTAAGAAACTTGGCAAACACATCACGAAAAGCATTTCTAACAGGTTCATGTGTAGGATTTCACCAACACCTGCCCCCCTTCGCTCCAGAATATACAGAGAGATCGGACACACGCTCTGAGGAGACTGTTGGATGACATCGCATGTCAAGCTGGTCCTCGACTGGGAAACGATGAGTTGAGTGTTCACGGATGACAAGGAGCAGATCGTGTGACGATGTGATGAAGGCTTATAGGTAGTCGTGGCACAAACTACAGAGGATTGCAGTGAATAGGACAGTATGGATATGTGCTGCTTAAACACAATTTTTCACTCGGAACCCAAGGGAACAATAATAATAATAATAATAACTGATATAAGAGATATTGATTACGTTATAAAAGATGATACATATTAATTAAAAGATGTAAAGAGACTATATAAAAATGGAATCACCCCCCGCCTCCTTTATTAGATATCTGCCTTGAAAAAGTATGTTCGAATGACATTACAAGATCACATTAGAAATTACAAAATCTAAGGATATTCACGTACAATGATCTAAATCTTTGTTTACATAAATTTTGGGATTTAAAATACACCGTTGAGATGTAAATAAAAAAAAAGCCTAATCATCAATTTTTACATATTACCAGCATTGTTATAATCCCCCCCCGCTTGTAATAACTCTTCTTCAATGAAAACTAATCGACGAACAGTAAAGAGATATTCTCAAGTATTGATTTTTGTACGGAATTTTGTTTGTTTGATTGGTTGGAGAATTTCATCATGAGCTGACATCAGTTACCAGAAGCTGATAAGTTCGAACCATGGCGGTGGATATGTACTGCCAAATAGTCCAAATTAGGACAAAACAACTATTCCAGTACTCTCTGTTGGTTTCTCAATGGTTCACTACCCGATGTCAGCTCATGATGAAATCCTCCAACCAACCAAAACAGATAAACACATGACCTATGATGTAATCACTTTAAAAAAAACTTGTTAATTTCTCTTTTCAATAATTTCTCTCTCAAGCCCTACAGTTACAAATCCCCATGAATATCAGAATACAGAAATAACCAGTAATGGTAAATGAAATGAAATACCAGAAACTGTATTGTTGGGGTGTATGTTTGAGATGGAATGATAGCTCGTTAGTTAATATTGTCATCAACTGAATGTATATAAAGTGTGCAGTCATTCAGAAAATAAGATAAAATGTCAATAGACAAATACGTGACATAATAATGAATACAAGTTTGAGTGGGAGGAGGTAGTCCGTTATGCTCATTGGCGTGAGAGAAATATGATTGCCACAAAATACATACAAATACCAACAAAAGGGGGAACACTGAATTTAATTTCAACGGCTAACAGCTGTCAATCGGGTGTGGTAATAAAATGAAGAGGTTACACTTTGAATGATAACAAAATACTAGACACATACATGGTAAGCTTCGTGTAAATTACAAAAGGTTGACATATAAGAATAAAACTTGTGTACTGTGTACTGAGTATAATTCCATTATGGGTAAAATTTATTTTGATAAAGTCTCACTGTATGCTTTACAGTAATATTTACTGATGATGACGTTTCGAGCACAATTTATTACTGCTCATAATCATATCAAGGTATTCACTAATACAACTTTCTAACTTCGTTTATATAATTCCATTATTCTCCATCTCTTCATTTGATTGGTACTAGTATTTTCCATATTTCCGGTATGATTGGTGAGCCATTCCTATTGCACGTGTTTGGTGTAGACCCGATGAACTAGGATTCAGTAATCAATCTCTCTTATTCTCCACCTACCTAGATTACTTTTTAGAATTTTAACCCTCTCCCACCCTATTGTGTCATTGCGTGTTAATGCATGCAATGTTATAGCCGAGTGATTTTCAAAATCTTCTCAGGATCAATCATACTAACCTTAGCTAAATTCTTATGTCCTGACCTATGTAGTTGACCTAACTCATAGTCATTACAAGGTATTTTGTAAATTATATTATTTTGTCTAATTGGGTCAACAGGGTCCTTTGACCTACACAGCTTGTCTCTGAGTGAGTTTGTAGGAGGGTTTGAATACGACCCGAATTCCTGCTTTATTAAGAATAGTACGTAGGGTCTCAGATGTCCCCTGCTTATAAGAATTTAGCTACGGTTAGAATGATTGACCCTATGAAGACAGATGAGTAATTTAGAAAAAAGCTCAGCAATCTCACTGTCTGCATTAACGTACAATCACACACACAGATGAAATTCTAAAAAGTACTATAGATAGATAGAATGTGAGGTTGATTACCGAATCTTTGTTCATAGAATCTACACCCAACACATGACTCGCCATTCATACCAATCAAATCAAGCGATGGAGAATAATGGAATTATATAAACGAAGTTAGAAAGTTGTGTGATGAGTGCCTGGATATGATTATGAGTAGCAATGATAAATTGTGCTCGGAACATTATCATCAGTAAATATTACTGTAAAGCACACCAGTGAGACTTTATCAAAATAAATTTTACCCACAATGGAATTATACAAAAAGTTGAAATATAATATGGATAATAAATAATGAAATGAAGTAAACCAGGTGAAAAGGAATAAGATAGGCATAGTATGAGATGATGATTATGATCCTGGTGACCTTAAAGTAGTAGACCATGTACATTTCTGTATACATTCAATGGACAATATTAACTAACAAACTATCACTCCATCTCATAAACACACCCCAATACTACAGTTTCTGATGTTTCATTCCATTTGCCTTTACTGGTTATTTGTGTATTCTAATATTCATGGGGATTTATAACTGTAGAGCCTGAGGAAGAAGTTAGCGAAATCAGTTGTTCGCTCAAAACCATTTTGCTCTGATTACATTATGGGGATTTTTAATATACTGGTTGAAATTCCTGGTTTTTAGTTGACGATGGGCGGAAGTGGGATGGGTGTATGAGAGTAGATTTCAGTTCAAAAGCTAAGGTAATAATACATTAACGACCGGAAGCTGATTACCCATAGAAATTGGTTATACATGATTTCACTATTAGCCGTTAAACAAATAAATGATATTGGTTAGAGAACCATTGGAAAACCTGGGAGTACTGGACAGCTGTTTCGCCCTAGTTTGGGACTCTTCAGTAGTACGCAGACATTGGCTAGCGGCTGTGCTATATCGTGAATTGGCAGAAGTTAGAATTCATGAGCTGGTCATTGGATCGGGTCCCAGTGGCTTAATGGTCTACAAGCTCGCTAGCCTTGTAATCAGAAGGTCCCGGGTTCGAACCCTGTCGGTGGGTGCGTACTGCCAAATAGTCCAAATTAGGACGAAACAGCTGTCCAGTACTCCCAATCGGTTTTCCAATGGTTCTCTAACTAATGTCAGCTCATGATGAAATCCCGTAACCAATTAACCAAATCCCTACAAAACCAATACTTGAAAGTAAATGGTACCAAATTAAAATTTGAATATTCTCTATATCATATCATTTTTCTTAGAAGCTTATACACTGAGCCAGCTAGAATATAGTTCTCATATTGTCCATAAACAGTTTGAAATTACAAACGCTACTAAGATATTATTGAGGATATTTAAGGAATGAGAATTTGACTAACCGAAACGCATACTTTTTCCATGAACCATATACAAATTTCTTCATTTGTTTGACCTAGTTCTTTTCATAGTACTTTGACCGCGGATAGGTGTCAGCTACAGAACGATTGAAAACCAGTGGGTGGAGTACTTGACAGCTGGTTCATCCTAATTTGGGATAAGAATTCATGACCAGTGGACTACAGTTGGTCGGAAGTGAAGACAAGTACTCACCGATAACTTTGTCTGGTGCCAGTCCAGCTAAAATCATGAATTGATATAAGTCAGAATTCATCGGGCGTTCAGTCACGTCCTAGTGACTGAATGGTCTGTCTACAAGCTAGTCTTGTGACCTAAAGGCCACAGGTTCGAACCTTGACGGTAGATGTGTACTTACAACGAGTCCCAAAGCAGGACGAAACAACTACCCAGTACTCCCTACTGGTTTGCAGTGGTTCTCTAACCGATATCAACCCATAGACAAACTTGAATCAAATCAAACCCCTACAAACTATTGAAAATATTTAGTAATAATCAACCGTCACTTATTTAACACAAATACAAAAACTTTTTATCGTACGCAATTATAAATAATACAATATCTAAGTAGCGAGTACCACACATCTAGGTGCTTTCAAAGTTCGACAAATCAGTTACAACAACGCATTTTATTTAGCCTGGTGTATTTCAAACAACAAAATAGATGGCTGGAGTGTCTTATAAATAAGTAAGTATCTAAAATATTTACCTCGTCCGACAGTTACGACACACTCCACCCCCCCCCATTCAAAGCCTGTCGTTAAGTCGACACTACATTATAACACTGATCAAAATTGTCGTTTACAACTCACACCTTAACATCTCTTCCCTTGTCATCATTTCACGCTAAGAAATTATAAGTTGTCAGCAGAACTATATCAGCAAATGATCGAATTTAGAATTCAAGGGGTAGTGGAATTCCAAATCAGTGGACTAGCTTCGTAGCCTAAAACTCCTGGGTTCAAATCCTAGTAGAATTGTCAATGAACACTGTTGAAGAGACTCCAGACGGAAGTACAGTGCTCCTCCTCCTTAATTCTCTTAGTGGTTCTCTAACTGACAATGTCAACTCATGACAAAATAATGTCCTTACAAAACAAACGCAAAAAAAATACATAAATAAAGAGCTTACCTTAGGAAATTGTTTAAAGGAAGCTTAACCAGAGGGATATTTACCTTCGCCTTATATATACTTCATTTTACACCAAATATAGAAGTATTTTCTGACCAATGTAATTTATCCTAGATTTGTATGAAAGTAAACACAACTAGAGATAAGTAAAGAAAAATGAAACGTGAGGGGAGGGAGAGAAGGGATGAGAAAATCATGATGATGGTGGTGACGGCGTAGGAGGGTGGGAGGCTTTACAATTACAGGTCAGAGGTCATAAAATGTGTAATACGGTCGCCTTATCAGTTTCGTCAATGAATGAATGAATGATTAATCATTATGAAATTCAACGACAACAATAACAACAACAAAAATTGTGAAACTTGATGCTTCACAATTGTTTCTCCGCACGAAAACAAAGAGAGTTAAGACAAATATGTCTGGCATTTAAAACAATATTAAGATCTGATCAGGAAGATAAGATTAAGCATATTGTTTCTAACGCCAATAATGATTAATTAAGCCACACAAGGTAGGTGTAGTGAAAGCAATTGTCTGTCATAACCATAAGATGATGATTATAGAAAAGTAAGAAAGCTTAAAACAATATCGAGATTTCTATACTATACTACAGTTAGACGTTAAGGTTTTTTAATGATGTCAAACTTGAGCATTAGTCAAAAATTATGTTTCATTATGAATAAAAGTATTATGTTGCTAAGCCATTAACTTCTCTTCTTTTAAAACTGATTCTTTCTAATGGATGATGAGTCATTCGTTTTGACAGATGGTTATTCATCAATCTGATCTGTTATCTTAAGAAATAAAGACTAATGAAAAACGGATCATTTAATTGTAAGTGCCACTTTGGTAAGTTTAAAAAAAATATGCCTTCACACTGAAACTACACTCTACCAAAACAAAGATTGAAGCACATGCTCATCTCATATATGGAGAGAAGTTAATTCTTGGCTTAATCATCTGACTTGTAGAAAGTCAATCAGTTCAGGTTTGTAATCCCATTAGACCCAATTCAGCCTGAAAGATTTGTTCCACGTAACTTATTTCAACAAGAGATGATGGTGATATTTCCAAAAAGAATACATTTAGGAGGCAAAAGAACGTTTCAACAAAGAATATTATTTTTGATGACTTCCTTGTCAGGCTTTACGGTTATATATGTAAAATAACAGTAAGTTGAATACCAGATAGAATTAAGAAGTTTTTCACTAGACACTTTTGTGTAATTCCATATCATTTCATTTATTGGATATATTACACAGTAGGTTAGTATTATTCACTGGGTAGCGTTTCGAATACAGTTTATGATTCATAACCATATCAACTGCGTTAGTGACACAGGACTCTCGCGGACAATGCACACGGTCCGGGGTTCAATCCCCTGTTGACATACACCTGATATCAATGATCGGCCTGCAAAATTTGGGCTACCGATATCACATGCTGAAAATTTCATACTTGTACCAAAAATACGATGTGGAATCAAGCTATGATCAAAATTAAAATTAATCAAAACTAAAAAAATTAAAATTAAGAAAATTTACGCGACAGTTAAAGGCATTTAAAACAATGATGGCAAAGGTAGGGAGAGCGTCAGAACAAATTTCTTCTGAACACATAAGTAAAACTTTTTAAGGGGGATTTTGACAGCGCCTAAGCTTTGTATATAAAAGATGAACTTGTAAGCCGAAATTGAAGTTAATTGGAATACGACAAACAAATGTAAAAGCCTTGTTAACATCATTTTTATGTTCAATATGTATAGTGGCGAGCTGACACAGAGTTAAGAATAAACTTTGTCTGTCCATTGCTTCACCACAGAGAATGATGTTCGAAAATCCGACGATAAACATGCCTAATTGTACGCCTTATGTAATTGGTTCCACAGGAGCAGTCAGATTGATAGATACACAAAGCCGGGGCAAAATTAAGTAGTTTATCCTTAACTCCAGAATGTAGAAGCGGTTGTGAAGAGACAGTGGAGTGCTGCAGTATTTACTGCACTTTTTAATGCGTGTCTTAAGCTTTGTGATGTTTTTTTTCACCGATTTTATCACCAAGGAACTAAAGTTTTTGCCCTTTTTTGAACTGTAATTCCATTCCTCTTAAAAACTCAGTATTATTCAAAAAAAACATTATTGTTGTGGACACAGGTTACTTTTTAAATACTATGCCTATAAATAATGTAGAGTCAAACAAGGAAGTTATCAAAGGGAATATTCTTTGCTCAAACTTCCTCTTTTTTCTCAATATCTCATTGAGAATCTTCACTATGCTGAATATAATTATACGGAGATATAAATATCAGAGTAAGAACTCAAAAAGAAGTGGGATAGTCTAAGCGTACATGTGGCTCAATAACTTGAGTGCTTTACCTTCAACTAATGAATTTTTTTATTTACAGCTTGATTCCACACTGTATTTTTGGTACAGATATGGAATTTTCAGCATGGATATCGGTAGCCCAAATTTTGCAGACCGACCATAGATATCAGGTGTGCGTCGGCGCGGGCTCGGATTCAAGACCTAGCCAAAGTGCCTGGGTAATATCATCAGCACTTTTCACCAAGAAACAATAAGTTTGATCTACAGTATGACGCATAGAAAATATATTTCAATATACTGAGTACTAACTAACTAGAAAGAGCCTAGACTATTAATATCGACCACACGGAGGTGGTGAACTAGAAGTGAAGCAGAAACAATAATAAAAAAGAAGGAAAACAGTACCGGAAGACATAAAGCAAGCAGACCTCATTGAGATCATAAAATAAAATGAGGACACAAAAATTTACAGGAAATCTTACTGCTTCAGCGCCCACTATTTACAATAATACTACCAATACAAGCACTAGTGCCATGCAGTCTTCTGATCTAATTCTACTTCATTCGACATTATCATACAGTACAGTAAAAGATTTTGAAGTACATAGTATAATTTAATTAATTTTATTCCTTTACGCTCCCAGTGGAACATAGGGCGCCTTCGATCATTGATTTGGTCTTCAATGTATACCACTTAAGAGGTTATTGAAAAGAATATTCTTTGTTCTTTAATGAGTCTTTTAAAGCAAAAATATTGGTAGGTTAACATATACCGGAAATATAAAGTAGTCAACTGGTGTACTTTATTTGCTATCATTTATTATCCCACCCGTGACGTCGGTGGTACAGCGGTAGAATACTCGCCAACCACGCTTCACGTGGTTCGGGGTTCGATCCCCGGCCGACACCCTCCTTTACCTCACCAAACCAGTAGTAAGACTGGCAAGGAGGGAAGGTTGGGTATGAGACTAGCAACCCCATCCTGTAAAAATGAATAAACACCACTGCTACCGAAACTTCAAGCCACTAGCTCGAAGCCCTATGTTCCACTTGGAAATTAAAGGAATAAAAAAATTATCCCGCTCTATCCCACTTCAGTCTGGATCACAAGACCCCCCCCTACGCACACATACACACAATAAATTCGGCTGATGACCTGATACATGAAAAATATGTTCCGGATTAGTCATTTCTATCAACATAAACCTAAGTCTTTCTTATAACAGACCACTGGATTTTCGATAACATTTCCGCAATACACGAAAATGACAATCTCTAAAAGGTTCATGGGGTGTGAGTCTATTTGTCAGCTCTATTTTTTTAATTCTCTTTACGTCCCCTGTAGAACATAGGGCTTCAATCTGGAGGCTTGAAGTTTCGGTAACGTTGATATTTTTTTCACAGGATGGGGTTGCTAGCCTCATGACCAACCTTCCCTCTTTACCAGTCTTATTAGTGGCTTAGTAGGGTAAAGGAATGCATTGGCCGAGGATCGAACCCTGAACCGCATGAGGCGTGGTCGGCGAGCATTCTACCGCGACGCTAAAATGAGGTTATTAGGTGGTTAGAAGAAATCAGTAGGAAGCCCCAACCTGGACCGATATTTCGTGCTTGTTGGGTTTATCTTCAATCTTGAAGAAACTCATGTCCCCTACGGGATTTGAACCTGCGTTATCCAGTCCTGCAGTAAGAGACGTTATTGCTAAGCTATTCGGGCTCTTATAGTATAGCAATGAGTTAATCGCCATACTACAGGTAGATATACGAAATCCATCGCCCATAAACTTATTATTTAGGACTCACATTTTACTTTAATCAGAATGAATCCGCGTATGTATTCCTGCTTTTTATACTTATTCTCAAGAGATTTCAAGGGAATGCAACACAACTCATAGTTATACATAAACAAAATAAGAAATCCAATGTTTATTTGAACGTTTCTCAGTTTGTTTTGTCAACTAAATTATTGTATGAAAACAGTGTTGATCTATAAACCTAACTGCCAGTGAATAGAGATATCGCTGTAGCTGTATTCGCGTATGATGATGGTCAATAAAAAACAACTATGCGATAATTTGTAATGCATAGAGAATTAGAATCTGTTCAAAACTTTTAAAATCTATTAAAACACACTAGTGAAACTAATTCTTCACACGAAGAGTATTCATTTGCTTTTAGTGATGGCTGAGTGTCGAGACGTATATTAACTCCTATCTTATTTTTATCTACCTTTATGGGATAAATTTAAGACAATTTAAACAGCGAGTGTCTCATCCCTACATAAGCTATTCCTTCACTTTTAAATATCTATGAATAATAATCAGTGGTCCTTAAAATATCATTTCGTAAAGTGATAAGGCTTAATCACCTGGTCTTCGCGAAGCGTTATGATCTTAATCATACAAGTATGTGATTTTAATGCATACGGTTATTATGATTTCATAAAATCTTTTAGCGTTTTAGCAGTTTCACACATGATTTATTGGTCAGAGATGTAATCGGGGCATATGATCCACCATAAATATTTAGTTACTATTCTCGACAAGTCCAAAAAAATCTAGAATTTTCTTCTACAAGAAGAGGAATATAATGGCAATGCATTCATGATGTTTTGAAGGGTAATACTGTCCACAAATTGAGTAGGTATAATGGTGTCACAACGGTGGTTTTACAGATTCCTTGCATAAAGTTGAGGCTAAGATTTTATATTAGTAAGTTACGAAGCCCCAAATGATAGATGTTACCTTGACGTAGTGGTCGGGTTTGCATTTCCTAATGATCCAACAAGTTACATTGGATGGAATTCATGTTTCTGCAGCTCCTACAATACCAAAAAGGTTTTTAGGATAGCGATTAGACTTAAAGCGGTTACCCCTATAGTGTGAGATGTTTACACTATGTTTGGGGTCTGTTGGCAAAGTCATACTGCTGGGGAACAGGAATGTAACAGCACTTAAGTGTTTCCCACTGATAACCAGCATGCCAGTTATGCCGTCTCTTTACTCTGGAGAGGTGGGGTTAGAAAAGGTCTTCCCCAGAAGCTGTACATTCTGACTTACCCTATGGTGGTCCATAGTCAACAGTAAGTTACTACAATAAGGGACACAACTTGACGAAATAATTGAAAAAGGCCTTGTGTGACCAACCTCAAGCAGTTTTCGCCTGGACTAATTCTCTCTCCGTATCACATACTCCACGGGAAAAATCAACTTCCATGATGTGGACAGCCGCCAAGTAGTGACTGCACACACATCTAGAAAGTCACAAGGCCGATGAAACACTCCTTTTGTTACAGAATAGGTTATTGCAGGCATTTCAATCATAATCACCATCGGGAAGTCAGAAATAAAAAATCAAACGTTTTTTTATACTTCAATTGGTTTTAATATGGCCAACACACAGTTGGCATTTATTGAGACACAATATCCGAAGTCCAGCCTCTTCTTCGAATAAATATCATCAACCCCAGGAGTGGTATTTGTATTAAACGGGTCTTCAAAGGCAACTTTCAGTTGAAAGACATCTTCGCCAATGAAAAATACAAATACACCTAGGTGATCCATATTCTGCTGTTATTTGATCTCTCACAGTGAATACAATAAATAGTCAATTGAAAGAAACTTAGAAATTATTGTAAATTGAAGTAAGTAGCCTCAACTTATAAAATGCCCTTATTTTCCTAGGTATAGAAGTACATTAGGGTCAATAAACATTAGCAACTAGCCACCACATTATTAAGAATATAATTCCAGTCTTAAGTAATCCTTTCATCTGGTGAAATTAACCCGGAAGGGTAGTTTATAGTTAACAGGTAGGAGTAAATATATGTTTCGGAACATACCAGGAAGAACACACAAAGCGAAGCCACTGTGAGCAAATATTGCCAAAGTACAACTCAAAGAAAACATATAGCGATGCATCATTAAGAATAATGCAAAACGAATTTCTAGAGCCAAATCACGATACAGAGAACACATTAATAGACACACTGAAGAAACCAGATATATTTCACAATCAAGACAGTGAGTTTACTTCCATTTACTGAACTCTGTCTAAGATACCGTTAAACCGAAACTCAATAAAGCTGACATTAACTCAAGGCAACTTTTTAAAACTTTTTGGTGATATAGTACAAGCAACGATGAGAACTCAGCATACGTTTGGCCTGACGGAAGAACAGATAATTATTTTAGCATGGCTTACGTGGTATATGAGAGTCAACCTAAATAAAACGACACAACTCATAAATAAATTTTAATATTTAGCTTTTATTTATCGAAGTTCATTTTCATTGAACATATATATATATACAATGTACATGTAGCAGTTACCCTGGTAAATGACACAACTGCGAATAACTGACCCATATAAGCCACAAACAGTCAAAAATAAGTAGGTCATTTACCATCTTAGTTGGTGATAGGAAGCTTATTACCAGGCATAGAACGAATTATGAAAATGGGAACCACTTATGGCAGTGGTATTTGGAGAAAAACATGCGTATTTTCCAGCTGGGAAATATCCTGTGACCTAAGAGGAAGTTTAGATATGGTGACGACTTTAACGTTCTTCGTTTTCGCTAAGTCTCCATTTCCTTAAGCGTGTTTCACTGATATAGCTCTATAAAGTAATTACTTTTCATGCTAAGTTATATATAATTATTTATAACTTCATTTTAAAATTAAGTCGATCGACAGAGTCTGGTCATAAGTTGACTTAAGACGACAGATTACATTAAATTAGACTGAGAAACAGAGAGACGGCGAAGAAGCTTACACCCTGTTCAACGGAAATAAGTATATAAATACTACAATCACTTATTCATTGCAAAAACCTACGACCTTACATCGCATCTAGATGCGTTGTAGCTACTTGTATTTTAAGGTGAAAAATCATAATAGACTCCAGCCGCCCCTTCATCCTTGTATCTGATAATTCAGCTACACATAAAAAGTACGAATTGCTCCACATTAACAATGCCTAATTTACTTTTATTTACACAATGCTGATTATTCCAAGAGACCGCTTCTTCGAACGGAGCCAATCGGTGGTGCAATTAAACAATCTAACATCCAATATTGTTTTTACCGACTAGTATAAACCGATTTGATCTCTTTTACCCGCTTCGTGGTTGCGAGGTAGAGGTTTCTGGCCTTCGCTAAACTTTAAAGTAGTTCGTTCAGCCAGTCTGCTGTCGCAGCATTGGTTGATTCCAAAAGGAGCCGTGCTAGGATTAATGTGTTGTTTGTAGTATGCAGTGTGTTAAGACTGTATTTCTGCTGTGAGTGGAGTTGATTATTTGACGTGTTGGTTCTCCGGTGTCGTCGACAAAAGAAAAGAGGTAATAATAACAGATATAACTAGTGTAGGTTTTCCAGACTATAACAGGAAAAAATAAAGAGGGTATAGAAACAGATGACTCATTAAACTTGAAGTTGATATATACACATATATGTGTATTTAATAGCAATAATAATAACTGTAAGTGCAGTAGCTGTAGTCAAAAGAGCAAGACAGGAGTGGGTGTAAAGACGTACAACGATGAGTTTAGATGTCTGCACATAAATTTATTTCCCGATATTACGCCCTTTGTTTGGCTACGACATTTAAATACTCAAACGGACTTGTAGCGGTAGGGAGTTCCCCAGAATTATTAGTTACAGGATTCCTCACCGAACATTGGGTGCTGATCCTCACTGTTTAAGTCGTCTCGTTATCCGAAGGCTAACGGTAAAGCATCCATGCCTTTTGGCACGCCGTCGTTTTGCGTTCGTTGGTTCGTGCACGGTCCTTAGCCAGTTAAGCAATCATCTCCCACTCTAATTTGGTCCAGAAATATAGTTTGTAATTTAGACGATCAATTCTGTTGTTTTGCTTTACCTTTGGCCTAAGTGAAATGAATACTACAGAAGTTGTGGGTATTAGATGTTGTGTTGGTATACTTCGTGCAATCCATAAACGTCAACAATCTCATCCTCTAAAGAGTTTACTTAGCAGGAACGCCGACACTTTATCGATAATACATGGTACTGCAATCTATGTTTCACTATGCGGGAACAACAAAGCGTTCATTTAGTAGAATTTCTTTCGCGTGTTTTCCTGCTCAGTTTACTTAATGGGGTGCGCGTTAATTCAATAGTTGCACATTAATTTCCAGAGTATTTAGACGACATCTGTGCATATATGTATTACCTTTAAAGCTAACATCCAATAAACGAATAAAGCGATTCAGGAGATAATTGTTTCTATATGCTAATAAATAAAGAAAAAGTTATTATTTCACTCCAAAACATCTATTCCTACTGAGAATTTCATGGATATTCCGAACTACGTTAGCTGATCAGTAGATATGGTGGTGGTCACTAAGGTGAATCGCACCATTCTGCAGGAACAGCAATATACAAATTAAAGGCTCGAGATATTTCTGATTTTTATGAGGGCTTAGATCTTTATCTTGAAAAAGATAATAGTGAACGCCTTGACAGATAATGCTTCTACCTTTAAATATATACCATTCGCTCAGCCTATTGTTGAGATGCGACCACGTGAGCTCTGCACAGATTTATTATGGGGCATCTTATAAATTAACCTGCTGTCCATTGCCGGATCTTTAAATACCACTTCACAATATCTTGTCTCACTTATTTTCTAATAACGTCTTTACTTGATTCTCATTATATTCCATTAAACCTAACATTTTATAGCTCTTTATGAATTTGATTCGACTTATCCTATTCCTATTCTCTGGAGGGTACGGTTGTGCACCAAATAGAAAAAAAGACATGAAATAAAAACAACTGGCTTGAAAATAATTGTATTAAAGCCAAAAGTGGACATCATGATAGTATGAAATATATTGGTTTCATTATACATTGCAAATGAACGTTGTCGGCCTGAGGATTAATTACTTCCCCATTCTGTTTTCTATATAAATGTGTTTAATAATGATATATTTCACTCACTTAATCTATTACACTTTAATGTTTCACCTTATCACTTTAATTTTTCTAAAACAGCTTCGAATTCCTTGTAAACGTTGTACTTACCTCAATATTGGTTGGTTATCGTATGCCTACAACCACGGGATGAAAACGAAACGAAGTCGATTTTCCCGCTCAACCTGGAGGACAACTGTACAATTCAATAACTATACGGCCTGGTTCAGACAATCAGTGTAATTATATATATGTATCAAATATTAAACTGTTGAAACATTATTAACTTGTAGACAATTTAAGATTTGACATTATATCATCCTTGATCGTGCCTGTAAAAATGGCATGCATTTTCATGTAAATTTATGTTTATATGAAAATAAATTATTATTATTATTATTATAACACTGGTTAGCGTATGCTGTAAGGTGGTCCACAATTTACTGCGTTTGGCAGGCAGACCTCTGTTTCAGGGAACCTTGTAGAGAGACCAGTTGCAAGATCGAAGATTGCTTCTTGCCACATATCATAAAATCCCCAAACACCTATTATCCTGATTAATATTTTGATACCGTATTGAATTGCAACTGATAACTCTTGAATTTAAGCTAACTAGACTTATAAAATTCGTGCACATTGTTCACTCCTAACTCTGAAGGACATTGGTGACCACACATTCGAAGCTCTATTTCTGAACATAAAATGTGAACCGTGGTTCACGTAAGCCATGTTTTCCACTAACTTGAGAAAAACGCTACTAGTTCATTGACGACATATCGCACAATTCGCACAAAGAGATATTGATTCATCCAGATTTGCGTGAGATTAGAACCTTAGTAAGTCAGCTTAATTTTAATTTTGGTGACCTGGATAAGCAAAGGCATTTTGGTTGCGAGACTACCACAAGCGTTCCTTTATAATAATAGTAGTGTATATATTCATATAAACGTATACATTTACATGAAAATCAATGCCAATTTTACAGGCACGATCAAGTATGATAAAACCTTAAATTGTAGATTACCTATAAGTGAATAATGTTCCAAAGGATAAGTATTTGATATATATATATAATTACACTCATTGTCTGAACCAGGCCGTATAGTTATTGAATTGTACAGTTGTCCTCCAGGTTGAGCGGAAAACTGACTTCGTTTCGTTTTCATCCCGTGGTTGTAGGCATACGATAACCAACCAATATTGAGGTAAGTACAACGTTTACTAGGGATTGGAACCTGTTTTAGAAAAGTTAAAGTGCTAAGGTGAAACATTAAAGTGTAATAGATTAAGTGAGTGAAATATATCATTATTAAACACATTTATATAGAAAACAGAATGGGGAAGTAATTAATCCTTAGGCCGACAACGTTCATTTGCAATGTATAATGCTACCCATATATGTCTTACTAACATGATGTCCACTCTTGGCTTTAATACAATTATTTTCAAGCCAGTTGTTTTTATTTCATGCCTTTTTGTCTATTTGGTGCACAACCGTACCCTCCAGAGAATAGGAATAGGATAAGTCGAATCGAATTCATAAAGAGCTAAAAATGTTAGGTTTAATGGAATATAATGAGAATCAAGTAAAGACGTTATTAGAAAATAAGTGAGACAAGATATTGTGAAGTGGTATTTAAAGATCTGACGATGGATAGCCAGTTAATTTATGAGATGCCCCATAATAAATCTGTGCAGAGCTCACGTGGTCGCATCTCAACAATAGGCTGAGCGAATGGTATATATTTAAAAATAGAAGCATGATCTTTCAAAATGTTCATTATTGTCTTTTTTAAGATAAAGATCTAAGCCGTCATAAAAATCAGAAAAAACCCCAGCCTTCAAATTGCATATTGCTGTTCCTGAAGAATGGGGTGATTCACCTTAGTGACCACCACCATATCTTCCCACTGGAACCGAGGTAACTACCTACCTGAATGGGGCCAGTTTCCAGTGAGCAAGTCATTGTTTTTCAAGTGATGGTTTTAAGGGATTTGTTTGGTTTCGGGATTTCATGTTGTTTTTATTGACGTTTCATCACTTAATGCTGGTATCTTTCCAAAGTATTATTAAACCACAATTTATAAATTCTGAGCTTGTACACAAAAACCTAATCATTATTCATCAGCATGGGGTAATTTTTTCGTTGTCATGTTGGCCAAATGGTAAAGATAAGAAAGCTGCGTTTAGATTGTTGGATTTGGCAGGCGAATAAAAGTATAACAGCGGCACGAGTTTACATTGTGGTAATGGTAAGTGTAAATCACGTCTCAAAACCGTTAATACCCAGGTCTTGCTACTCCAGGCCTCTCGCTGTCGCTCGTAGCCTTTCAGAAACGCTTAGTACTAACGGACGAAAAAACCAAAATACCGATTGGCGAATCGAGAATTCTTTATTCTAACACCAAAATATAACCAGCATAATAACTAAGGTCTATATACAAATATGACAATAATAAATCACGATATTACTTCTGACGGTTTTGTAAGTACTTTCCGAACAGCGATCGATGAGACGATGACTGGCGTATTGATGCCTCCGCGAAAACTGGGGAAGTTGGTTTTGAGCAAACAACCATGAATTGATCGTTCAATCTTCAACTACATTGACACTCCCCGATAAAATACGGATCCATCCTTTTTTCCCATCACGACCAATACACGCTGACTTGGATGCCATTGCGAGAACCTGGGTCACACGGACAGAGCTGAAATGGAAAACAAACAGAAAAGCCAACACACCACACACATACTCACAGCACAATCTCACACATCAATGACGACCTGCGCCTTTCAGTTAAAGGCATCCTCTTGCAACATAATCGCCACTTGCTAGAATGACTCTTGCAGAATGCAACGTGACCACAGCAGCACCTCACGATACTCTACGCACATCCTCTTATCTACTCACTACCAATTAGCACTGAAATCGCTTGTCACTCATTCTGTCTCAATTCTTGTAACGATGACGTATGAGAGCCTCAGTCATTTACACTCTTTCTCCGCGGCGTGTGGGACCACAAATAACAATTACCTCCGTATGCATTTCATTCTCAGCAATAGCCTCCCCGGCGTATACGACCCATTTGCTGTCCTTAACATCAATCAATTCATTCACGGATGTAGAAGACAAGAAACAACTTCAGAAGTAATCACGACGAAAATTTTAACAAAATTACGCAACAACAACAAGATACGAAAACAACACGTAAACACAATGAATTCAAAAACACCACCAATTGATATGACACACCACACGTATATACAAACAGTACACACAAACTCGCAGATCGTGTCTCGATGGAATTCCTTTGAAGAATCGCAGGACTCACACCAGTACGCCTACAACCCTTCTCACGTTGACGATTGTAAGTTGTGGAACGTCCGGACACAAACAAGATTAACCAACAATTACAATAATTGGAACTCACACAATTATTTAACACAAACACATGTACAATCGATACATCACATGTTGTGGATTCTGGTTGATGAACTATCCTTGAAGAACTGTAGGACTTACAGCAGTACGCCTACATTCCTTCTCAGGTTGATGATCCAAGTGGAAGTCGTCCGGACACAAACAGAATTACCAACAGCTAGATGACAGATGATATCAATTCAGTATATACAATATGAACATATGTACAAAATCACACACCAAGCACATTGGACTGTTCATTGATGCGCTACCCTTTGAAGAATTGTAGGACTTACAGCCGTACGCCTACAACCCTTCTCAGGTTGACGCTCTAGGTTGGAAAATCGTCGCAGAGTTCATTTGCTGACTTCCTTCTATCAGCTATATCCTCAAATCTGAACGGCAACACGCCCATGTCATTGTATCGTAGAATATAGATGACTAACAGACACACGACGTATCTGATTAACCAAGCGTAGGCACAGAGTAATTTACACCAAAGATAATAGCATTCAAATAGTAACTTGGAACTTGAAGAGCCTTTATTCACGCAAGTCAATTTAACAATTACTCTCTCGTTTACACTTGTCTTATCCTCACTAAACAAAGTAATATCTTTCGTCTTTTCAAATGCACCAATACTACCATACTCATTGCACAAGATACTTGAGTTAATGGGCGACTGTTTCATTGTTGATGACAACACCAACGACGACGGATTGATACCAGTTGATGAAGTTAGCGGTGAATCAGAAGCTGTTGTTGCTCGACTTTCAGAAATTTGTCTACCTGCAAGACCACCACCACTGCTGTCTTCTACTATCAGCTCAGGTTTAACACTAGCATCTGATGATAGGTGGGCTACATGCTGATCACTCACACTGACGGTCTGACAAGTATGCATGCCTTCTACAACTGCATCTGCATTCAATTCTACTTCACGTTGTAGTTGTACAGAACCTTTATTCAACTTAGCAGTAGTAGGCATATCTATCATCTCATCATGATCAACCAAAGACAAATCTGCACTATCATGATCATTATCACAAATATTCAATTTACCGTCAACTTCATCATTTTCAAACTCTTTAATAACAGAAGTAGACAATTTTGATTCCTCCTCACAAATTCTTAAAGGTTTTATATCTTCACTCTGACTAGTTATACTTTGTAAACTTTTGGAGTCAGAACTCCACTCTGAAGCAGTAACTCTATGCTGTGACACTCTATTCAACAATGGCTTACCAGTTGCAACTACAGACTTCTTGACCGCACCGTTATCGTCACACAATTCGGAGTCAGGCCTGGAGATTACATTTAGCTTATCCCTGAACTTGCTCACTGGTTCACAGTTCACTTCTGTATGCACCTCTTGCAAACGTGTAAAACACAACCGTGTTTGTCTTGCATCTTGTAACTTATCTGTTGAGGATGTACTACGAAACCTGTTACAAACACTAGGTCTATATGAATTACTATACATCATGGAGCCTTCTCGATATCCACCCCTCTGAGGCCTATTCGTCATCAATGATTGCATTTCGTCCTCAGACTGCTCTATTCTAGGGGTGAGATTCAATATACTGGCAAACTTGCTCATAGATTGATTGACACTATCTTTTACCAGTTTCAGAATATCATCAAACTTTGGCTCGATACCCTCATCCTCCATACGGGAGCTTATCTTCACCCACTTCCTTTGCAGTCGAGTAGGTAGGCGTCTTGCTATTACTTCTAGTATAAAACTCGAGTTGAAGTCACTGATGCGATTCATCGAGATCATTGCATTCTTGTAAATTAGCAAATTATCTAAAAACTCAGTAAGTGCCTTGGAGTCATCCGGTAATTGACCACCATTACCCTTAACAGCTTCGAATAATTTCCCTACAATCATCGAAGGTCTTCCAAATCTTTGACGCAGTATGCTCATAGCCTCGTAGTAGCCCTATTTTGGCTTCATAAACTTAGAACACTGTATAGCTCTTGAAGCATAACCAGTGCAATATCTCATCAAATACATTAACTTCATTTCATCATTTAATAAAAAACCACTCAGCATGATCTCAAACTCCTTTACAAACTGTAAATAATCAGCCGGGTTTCCGTCGAAACACCGTGGTTCAAATTTAGGGAGTTTGATGTTCCTATTATCTCTGTACGACGAAACAGTAACATCAACCATGTCATGCTTAACATCAGACACATCGTTACAATTAACAGACAAGTCACCATGACTTACTTTCCTGTTTGCATCCAAGACGCTCTGTCCCTTCTTTGACCCAGGCATTGTTGAACCTGACCCATTTCCAAAATGTTCCAGATATTGCTTGTTCAAAGAGGACTTGACCGGCACCAGGAAAGATGAACGGTGACTATCCCAACTTTCACCAACTGTCTGAATCCGCCAGAATGTGTTTCTACCATCAGAAACTGTCAGCCACGTCTCATAAACCGTTAATGCCCAGCTCTTGCTACGCTTGGGCCCACGCTGTTCCTTGCAGTTTTTCAGAAACACTTAGTAATAACGAACGAAAAAACCAAAAGACCGATTGGTGACTCGAGGATTCTTTATTGTTTCACCAACATATAAAAATAATGTTTTTACTAGGGTCTGTGAACAAATATTACAATAATAAATCACAATATTACTTCTGATGGTTTACTGCTGACTTCTTTCTGAACAGCGACCGATGAGACGATGACTGTCGTATTGATGCCTCCGCGAAAATTGGGGAAGTTGGTTTTGAGCAAACAACCATGAATTGATCGTTCAATCTTCAACTCCATTGACACTAACGGTCTCACAAATATCCATACCTTCTGCAACTGCATCTGCATTTAACTCTAATTCACGTTTGTGTTGTACAGAACCTTTGTTCAACTTAGCAGTAGTAGGCATATCTATCATCTCATCATGATCAACCAAAGACAAATCTGCACTATCATGATCATTATCACAAATATTCAATTTACCGTCAACTTCATCATTTTCAAACTCTTTAATAACAGAAGTAGACAATTTTGATTCCTCCTCACAAATCCTAAAAGGTTTTATAACTTCACTCTGATTGGTAATACCTTGTAAACTTGTGGAGCCAGAGCTGGACTATGAAACTGTAACTCTCTTCTGTGGCATTCCATTCAAGAAATGCTTACCATTTGCAACTACGGGCTTCTTGACCACACCGTTATCGTCACACAACTCGGAGTCAGACCTTGATTTCACATTTATCTTGTCACTAAACTTGGTCACTGATTCACAGTTCATCTTTGTATGCACTTCTTGCAAACGTGTAAATCACAGCCGTGTTCGTCTGGCAGCCTGTAACTTACCTGTTGAGGATCTACCACGAAAGCTATTACATTACTAGACACCATAGAGCTTTCTCGATATCCACCCCTCCGAGATCCTTTCGTCATCAATGATTGCATTTCGTCCTCAGACTGCTCTATTCTAGGGGTGAGATTCAATATACTGGCAAACTTGCTCATAGATTGATTGTCACTATCTTTAACCAGTTTCAGAATATCATTGAACGTTGGCTCTATACGGGAGCTCATCTTCACCCACTTCCGTTGCAGTCGAGTAGGTAGGGGTCTCGCTATTACTTCTAGTATAAAACTCGAGTTGAAGTCACTGATGCGATTCATCGAGATCATTGCATTCTTGTAAATTAGCAAATTATCTAAAAACTCAGTAAGTGCCTTGGAGTCATCCGGTAATTGACCACCATTACCCTTAACAGCTTCGAATAATTTCCCTACAATCATCGAAGGTCTTCCAAATCTTTGACGCAGTATGCTCATAGCCTCGTAGTAGCCCTATTTTGGCTTCATAAACTTAGAACACTGTATAGCTCTTGAAGCATAACCAGTGCAATATCTCATCAAATACATTAACTTCATTTCATCATTTAATAAAAAACCACTCAGCATGATCTCAAACTCCTTTACAAACTGTAAATAATCAGCCGGGTTTCCGTCGAAACACCGTGGTTCAAATTTAGGGAGTTTGATGTTCCTATTATCTCTGTACGACGAAACAGTAACATCAACCATGTCATGCTTAACATCAGACACATCGTTACAATTAACAGACAAGTCACCATGACTTACTTTCCTGTTTGCATCCAAGACGCTCTGTCCCTTCTTTGACCCAGGCATTGTTGAACCTGACCCATTTCCAAAATGTTCCAGATATTGCTTGTTCAAAGAGGACTTGACCGGCACCAGGAGAGATGGATGGTGACTAACCAACCGTGAGAAACTGTCAATCATATCCCAAAACCGTTAATGCCCAGCTCTTGCTGCTCCAGGCCTCTCGCTGTCGCTCGTAGCCTTTCAGAAACGCTTAATACTAACGGACGAAAAAACCAAAAGTCCGATTGGTGACTCGAGAATTCTTTATTCTAACACCAACATATACCCAGCATAATAACTAAGGTCTATGTACAAATATGACAATAATAAATTACGATGTTACATCTGACGGTTTTGTAAGTACTTTCCGAACAGCGATCGATGAGACGATGACTGGCGTATTGATTCCTCCGCGAAAATATAGGGAAGTTGGTTTTGAGCAAACAACCATGAATTGATCGTTCAATCTTCAATTGCATTGACAGTAGTTTATTACATTGACTCAACACGTACCTTTGTTCTCATCGATAGAATCCTCGTTATCACTTTCTGTTCACCGGAATGAGACTAACGTATCACAAAGACATCCACTCTACACTATTGAAGGATTTAAGTGGTTACAATTCTGTCTGGAAATTAATTATTTTACATTCAGATGGAATTTTTATAGATAGACAAATTGTGATTCAGCAGTTTCCCCGGTGATCGCTGATCTTTCTATATGTAAATTAGGAGAAAACACCTTTTCGAACATGCTCACGCCTAAAATGTGACTGAGAAAATTTGATAATACTTTTGTAGTGATCTACACAATTCATCCTGAGATAAAGTGACAATCGCCCAAACACCCGGTTTAATTCAGAAAAAAGAATCAGACGTCTTTGAAATACAATTTCTAGATTGCCTAGGAAGAGATGGAAACCCTCTCTGATAAAAATTTATACTCCCGTTTATGACACCCCATCAGTGCATAAAGTATCAGTTGTTTCAAGTCCTCTTGGATGGGCACACACTTTGATAACGGATGAGGAGGAAGAAGTATTACCAAATATTACTGAGACTCAATAAAAACAACCACCCAAGGAAATTCGTCAACAAAATCGACACGGAAATTAAATATGGTCGAAAAAGTATTCTGAAGACATGGACCTCAAAATTTTTCATCCCGAATATATTCGAAACGTCAGACGATATTAGAAGCGTACTCAATGAACACAGGGTCGGATTTTTATCCTAAACATCAGACACAATGCGAAGCAACCCTGTTCATATAAAAGACCGAATCCGTAAAGTTTCTCAACCTTACTATTTCTACAAAATAAAACGCTTGGAGTGTGATACGATTTACATCAGACAAATATCGGGGGAAATCAAAATCAAGATAAATAAATGGCGTAGATCATTTATTCAACCATCGAGAAATCCAGCTGAACTAAGAAAGCTTGAAAAATCATCCATAGGTCTACACGCTATGTAATCAGGTCACAAAACTGAGGACAAATACTCGCCGAAGACACTGGCTAGCGGTCGCGTTACATCGTGAATTGGCAGAAGTTAGAATTCGTGGGCCATTGGATCGGGTCCCAGTGGCTTAATGGTATTTGAGCTCGCCTTGTAACCGGAGGGTCCTGGGTTCGAATCCCGGTGGGTGCGTACTGCTGAAGAGTCCTGAACTAGGACGAAACAGCTGTCTAGTACTCCCAGGTTTTCCAATGGTTCTCTAACTAATGTCAGCTCGTGATGAAATCCTCTAACCAATCAACCAAATCCCTACAAACCAATACTGGAATACTGAAATGATCCGGAAAATCTTCTGAAACCACAAAGAACGGTTGATATCATCAGGAGCACTTTAAATCAAAAGCAATCCAAGTTGTTCATGTAAGAATGACGGACTAAAGCAGATCTGGATCTGGCCAAATCTTCATGAAAACGAAGTGAAGAGATCACTGGCAAGTTTTTGTTGGTTTTCTCACTGAAGATCCCAAATTATTATCCAAGCCTGATTATCTCAGAATTGATAAATTGTGAAAGTTATTACCCCAAGCATCGTATCGAATCTTTCGAAAAATACCTATTGTCAATGGACGTGAACTTGAAAGTTTGTTTTTGGAACTGGTAGCCATTGTTGGGCAACTTGAAGGTGCGAATGGTTCGATCGTGTACAAGTTCGACGAAGACGAACGAAAACGAATAAAAGTACATAATGATTTTGTATGAAACATTTGTTCATAGACTTGTATTATCCTCGCTTTAATTGCCAAACAATATAACATCCTTCTAACAATACTGGTGTTTTGGAGTTAAAGTCGAAGAAATTACATATTATTCATCGGTGCGGAGCGTCTTCGCAACAATAGGAACTTAGAGATAAGTTTCTTGATATCTGTATTATCACCATAAATGTCACTCAAGACACTGCGGAAAATCACGCAGTACTTCCTCATAGCTGATCAGTAGATATGGTGGTGGTCACTAAGGTGAATCACCCCATTCTTCAGGAACAGCAATATGCAATTTGAAGGCTGGGGTTTTTTCTGATTTTTATGACGGCTTAGATCTTTATCTTAAAAAAGACAATAATGAACATTTTGAAAGATCATGCTTCTATTTTTAAATATATACCATTCGCTCAGCCTATTGTTGAGATGCGACCACGTGAGCTCTGCACAGATTTATTATGGGGCATCTCATAAATTAACTGGCTATCCATCGTCAGATCTTTAAATACCACTTCACAATATCTTGTCTCACTTATTTTCTAATAACGTCTTTACTTGATTCTCATTATATTCCATTAAACCTAACATTTTTAGCTCTTTATGAATTCGATTCGACTTATCCTATTCCTATTCTCTGGAGGGTACGGTTGTGCACCAAATAGACAAAAAGGCATGAAATAAAAACAACTGGCTTGAAAATAATTGTATTAAAGCCAAGAGTGGACATCATGTTAGTAAGACATATATGGGTAGCATTATACATTGCAAATGAACGTTGTCGGCCTAAGGATTAATTACTTCCCCATTCTGTTTTCTATATAAATGTGTTTAATAATGATATATTTCACTCACTTAATCTATTACACTTTAATGTTTCACCTTAGCACTTTAACTTTTCTAAAACAGGTTCCAATCCCTAGTAAACGTTGTACTTACCTCAATATTGGTTGGTTATCGTATGCCTACAACCACGGGATGAAAACGAAACGAAGTCAGTTTTCCGCTCAACCTGGAGGACAACTGTACAATTCAATAACTATACGGCCTGGTTCAGACAATGAGTGTAATTATATATATATATCAAATACTTATCCTTTGGAACATTATTCACTTATAGGTAATCTACAATTTAAGGTTTTATCATACTTGATCGTGCCTGTAAAAATGGCATGCATTTTCATGTAAATTTATTTTTATATGAAAATAAAATTATTATTATTATAAGTGAACTCTCCGGTCATGCAGACACATACGCGGGTTTTAGGTTACGTGCTTCGTATAACTCATTGTAACCTGAGTACTTTCTTTCCTGGTGGAACTCACAGATTAAGAAGCTGTAGTATTTTGTGACATAAGGAATGATCTTCCAGGAAATGAAGGAATGTCAACAATTCCGCGAATAACAATGCTTACGGAAGCAATTTTTATCCCTCAATTCCTATATTATCTGTTCTGCATTAGGCAAAATACAAATCAAAACATCCAAATGATCACCCGAGACGCGGTATGCATTTCGGTACTTGGATCGTGATTTCATAGTTATTGCTTGGGTAGGGATCGTGCATAAACGACTGAACACAAAACTACGGATTGCCAGGTTTCATGACCACAAGCCTTCAAGTGAACTGGTCATTACAAACATTGAAGGTCAGCATGCCATAATGAGCAGGGAATGCTGTAGGCTAATAATTGTTGGAATGCATTCTGCAGCTTCAACCAGATGGACACTCCTTACGAAACATTTTGAAAAAATTGTGCCACATAGTAAGCCCAGACAGCCCCTCTGCCAGATAAATCCTCACTAGAATTGTCAGAAGCCTCATGTGTTACACATAAATAAAAGCGCAGAAATTGAGGAATCGGTTCCCTTTTCTTTTGACATTCTTAGGCTGAAAATTGAAGATGCTATAGTGGAGGGATGTATCGTAATCAACAAAGTTCAAAGGCGCCATTGGCATTGGAACTTTAAGGAGAATTCAAGATCCGGTTGAGTGTAAGAAGACCAAATTTGACTTTCGGCTCTATTGGTTACGATCGAAGGTCCTGGATGTGTTCGCACTACTGTGGTTTAACTTAAGCCGTGGTTTATTACCCGTGTAACAACAGAAGACAAGGGCGAAGCAACAGATCGTTTTATTATGAAAATCAACACGTATTTATACATATTTCACATACATTATTATAGACAAACGCAGGCTTCTGATTGGTTGTTTCGGGATTCCTCGACAAATAGAGTTCTCTATCTGCGAATCATATTTTGCCACGTTAACTTTGCTGTGATTGGTTGTTGAATCAGCCTTGTTCATATTTTCTCACGGCCCATATTAACGTAGATTAGTGTCAACCAATCGGCTAGCAGCCTGCTCTCACCACACTCGTCCCCCCGTCAAATAGCTTCGTGCGCAGACGTTCCGACCTTCTGGGTGCTACATCCTCTAGTTGAGGATTGTTACTGACCGGCTTGTCCCACTGTACCCATCTTTGGAGCTGACTGGCGTTAACTCGTTTCTGTTTATCACCTCTTCGGATGGTATATACTTGACCCCGTCTTTTTGTGATTGTGTATGGTCCTTCCCACTTTGGAAGGAGTTTCCGTGAACCTAGCCCGCCTCCAACTGTATATCTCCTGTCTCTACACTTCACTTGGTCCCCGACTGCAAAGGTAATGCACTGCGTCCTTTCTTTCATCTGAGACTTTGCGACATCACTGCGCTGCTTCTTCATTACATTCTTGACTGCCTCTTTCCTCTCTGCTTTTAATTTCGTCGTACTCCACTTTTGGTGCATGGGCCAGGTCTCATTGTGTACCGGTAATCGTGGTTTTCTACCATACATCAGTTGGAAGGGTGACTTCTTCGTTGTTTCCTGAGTGGTAGCACGATGTGTTAGTAAAATCAGTGGAAGCTCCGTTTCCCAGTTCCCGCCCTTCGAGGCCAGCCACTCCTTCAGTGTACGGTTGTTTCTCTCCGTTAGGCCATTCGTTTGTGGATGGTATGGGGTCGTTCTGATCCTCTTGATGCCCAGCTGTTGCAAACGGGAAGTAAACTCTTCACTCTCGAAACAGGGACCTTGGTCTGTCAGTATTGTCTTCGGTACGCCGTGGTCTGCAACAATGTGTCTAACTACTGCATCTGTCACGGTTCTTGCACGTTGGTCTGGGATTGCTACGGCGTCTACCCATCGTGTCGCGTGTTCCGTCATCACCAAGAGGTACTGATTACCATTGGATGTCTGAGGAAATGGACCCATGACATCTACGGACCACAAGTCACCTATCGCGGTAACTGGAATCGACTGAAGTGGTGGTCGTATACACCGGTCACCTTTCATCAGCTGGCACCGTGGACATCCAAGTACGTATCTTGCTACGTCTTCTCTCATACCTGGCCAGTACATACTTTGTCTTAGGAGGTCGGTCGTTCTGGCCACGCCTGTATGCGCTAGCTGGTGACATTCTTCTATCATGTCGTGGCGCGACGATTGAGGTATGACAGCCAGCCAGCTTCCGTCGTTCTCTCGCCAGGTCAGAGTCCCGTAGGCATTCACTCTGAGTCGATCCCTCTGTCTGAGTAGTGTGGTTAGCTCCTTACTCGCCGTAGTTTGATCCACTTCTATTCCGTTGGTGATCACCTGTATTACTGTATTCAGCGTATCGTCCAACCTCTGCCTACGTGCAAGTCTTAGTGGGTCTTGTTCTACTGCATGCACTCCGTAAGCGACCTCGGGCAACTCAGACTCATCTTCTGGTCTCGATAACAAATCTGCCAAGACATTTTCACTTCCAGGAACGTGTGAGATCGTAAAATCGTACTCCTGAAGACGCAACATCCACCGTGACAACTTCCCCCGTGGGTCTCTCGCTGTCTTCAAAAATTGTAGCGGCTTATGATCAGTTTCGATGTGGAACCGCCGGCCGAGTAAATAAGGTCTCCATTTGTCGACTGCCCATACCATTGCTAAACATTCTTTCTCTATCGTTGAATACTTTCTCTCTGTAAGTGTCAAAACCCTACTGGCATACTCAACGATTCCCTCGTCCTGTCTTAGGACCGCACCTATAGCGTAGTCACTGGCATCTGTGCACACTGTGAACTGTCTTCCTGGCACAGGTAGTTTTAGCGTCATTTGTTGGTGGTCGAGCAGCTGTTTAATTCTGTCGAATGTCCTCTGCGATTCTTCCGACCAAACAAACTTTGGCTCACCTAGTAGCCTGTATAGAGGGGCTGCTATCTCATTGAAGTTCTTCACGAAGCGACTATAAAACGCTGCTCTACCCAAGAATTGTCTCAGTTTTCTCTTTGAATTCGGGGCTGGAATCGTTTTAATCGTCAAAATTTTCTCCGGCAGTGGTTTAATCTCACCATTTCCCACTTTATGTCCCAACAGAGTAACATTCTTTTTGGCTATCTGGGACTTGGTTTTGTTGACGCGTAGTCCAAACTCTTCGATGCGTCGCAGCACGGCTTCTACATGGTTGACGTGATCGTTTTCGTTTTGACTGTATATGACGAGATCATCACCATAAACCTCCACGTTTTTCAAGTTCCTAAGTAATAGCTTCATCAGTCGTCTGAACGTAAACGGTGCACCTGCTAGTCCAAACGGCATGCGTTTAAATCGATATTGTGTCTGACCCACGATGAAAGCCGTCTTATCTCTATCACTTTGTTTTATCGGTATCTGCCAGTATCCTGAGCGAAGATCGAGAACCGAAAACACATTCGCACCTTGTAGGCGATCTAAGGTTTCTACCACTGTTGGCATGGCACACGGTCTTAACTCTGTCATACTGTTTAACTGTCGAAAATCAACACAGAATCTATACTTCCCATTCGCTTTTTTTACTAACAGCACTGGAGAGTTGTACGGGCTATCAGCTTCCTCAATAATATCATCTTTTAACATCTCTTGCACTTGTCGCTCCACTTCGCCTTCCAGATGACATGGAACTCTTCGCGTTAGAAATGACCTTACTTTCGGATCACTTAACGGAATTTCATGATTCACCTTATCGCAATAACCGTATGGGTCCCATCTCCAGTGAACAGATGATCGTATTTATTAATTAACTCTGTCACATTGTGTACCGTCGACAGCTTAATCGCTGCTATCTCGCTGGTCTCATACATGTTGATATGCCCGTATTTCGTGACCACAACGTTCGCTTGCGTGTCGATTATGCACCAATCTCACGCAGAAAATCCGCTCCTAATATCGTTCGCTGTAGTTCGGGTACAACAATGAAAGGAAACGTCACCTCGCAGCCACCAACAACTTCGAATACAGAGCCCCTTTCTCAATAGCCCCCACTAAATCTAGGTTCATACGAAAGAAAGAACAAGCATTATACCGTCTGAAATTTTTTCTTTTTCGCCTTTCTGGGCAGTATCTTCTCCAGTGTCCCGGCTTACCGCATTCAAAACACCGGTCTTTTCTATCAGCCAACTTTAACGCCGCCACTTCCCGCTGCAATGCTTCAATTTTCTGCTCATATTCGTTTGGTTTTGGTTGGTCTATAGCGGCTACCGTTGTGCTCAGCAGCTGTCTGGTCACCTTCGCCAGCTCACTAATATCCATCGGCTGCGTTGCGTTAACCAGTTGTAATCGCTGAGAAATGTGGTCTGGGACACTCTCGATGAATTGGGAAGACAGTAACTGCGCTTCTGATTCTTCATCTAAAGTGGGAAGCGCGCATCGAAGTAGATTAGTCAGTTTCACCGCCAACACTAGCGGGTCTTCATCAGGTCCAAGCTTCATTGACCGGAACTGCTGCATTGCTAGCTGTCTGTCTGTTTCGCTGTCAAACTCGGACACTAGTCGTTCAACCAATTTCTTCCTAGACACTGTGCCATTTGATCTGTCTACGCTGTCATATGCCGCCTTCGCTCGGCCTCTCAACAGCGTCCCCAGGACAACTGCCTTCGCCGCCTGCTCCTTGACACCCACCAGCTCAGCAACAGCCTCGAAGTCACGTAAGAAGCTCCGTATGTCTCCTTCTTCAAACGCAGCTGGCCACGGGATCTTCATTTTCTGGAGGCAGCGACACCAAGTGTAACAACAGAAGACAAGGGCGAAGCAACAGATCGTTTTATTATGAAAATCAACACGTATTTATACATATTTCACATACATTATTATAGACAAGCGCAGTCATCTGATTGGTTGTTTATCAGGAGTTAGGCAGACAAACGCAGGCTTCTGATTGGTTGTTTCGGGATTCCTCGACAAATAGAGTTCTCTATCTGCGAATCATATTTTGCCACGTTAACTTTGCTGTGATTGGTTGTTGAATCAGCCTTGTTCATATTTTCTCACGGCCCATATTAACGTAGATTAGTGTCAACCGATCGGCTAGCAGCCTACTCTCACCACACCCGGACCTTCAAAACCCTCTTAACATATAGCGTCAATAGTTAGCAGTCTGTTTGCTGCTGGTAGTAACGGATTGTAAGGTTTAAGAGTCGTTGAGATCCATGTACAGAGAACAGAAAATAAGTGACTCAGCAACCGAAATAGCTGAAGTAATTGGCGGTTGTACTGGATGTGATATATTAAATGTTTACCAGGATTCCAGATTACAGAGACCGGGAGAAAATATTGACAAACAGTTTGCTTCACTATCGTCATCAGTGTCCCAAGATACTCACTGTCTTTTTGCGAGCGTAACCATTTTCCAGAATTTTAATATCTAAATTTCGAGACAGCCCTAAACCACTGGCGTCCAAAGTATAGATCCTTCTTTCTTACTGCCCTGGTTGCACTAAGCGCAGTAAGTGGGGGGAAATTCACTTCATTTTGTGTGGGGTGTATGGTTTGCTCAAAAGTGGTTTGACAGATAAGAATTTCACCTGTCGTGTCACCAAGCAAACCTCTGGCCACATATACAGCTTTTTTTTAACATTTTTTATGGTTTCATGTGTCTTCCATTTCTTTATGTTTAACTTCATCACGTTCTGCTGAAAACACCTGAATACCCTGCGTCAATGTAGTTGAAGATTGAACGATCAATTCATGGTTGTTTGCTCAAAACCAACTTCCCCAATTTTCGCGGAGGCATCAATACGACAGTCATCGTCTCATCGGTCGCTGTTCAGAAAGAAGTCAGCAGTAAACCATCAGAAGTAATATTGTGATTTATTATTGTAATATTTGTTCACAGACCCTAGTAAAAACATTATTTTTATATGTTGGTGAAACAATAAAGAATCCTCGAGTCACCAATCGGTCTTTTGGTTTTTTCGTTCGTTATTACTAAGTGTTTCTGAAAAACTGCAAGGAACAGCGTGGGCCCAAGCGTAGCAAGAGCTGGGCATTAACGGTTTATGAGACGTGGCTGACAGTTTCTGATGGTAGAAACACATTCTGGCGGATTCAGACAGTTGGTGAAAGTTGGGATAGTCACCGTTCATCTTTCCTGGTGCCGGTCAAGTCCTCTTTGAACAAGCAATATCTGGAACATTTTGGAAATGGGTCAGGTTCAACAATGCCTGGGTCAAAGAAGGGACAGAGCGTCTTGGATGCAAACAGGAAAGTAAGTCATGGTGACTTGTCTGTTAATTGTAACGATGTGTCTGATGTTAAGCATGACATGGTTGATGTTACTGTTTCGTCGTACAGAGATAATAGGAACATCAAACTCCCTAAATTTGAACCACGGTGTTTCGACGGAAACCCGGCTGATTATTTACAGTTTGTAAAGGAGTTTGAGATCATGCTGAGTGGTTTTTTATTAAATGATGAAATGAAGTTAATGTATTTGATGAGATATTGCACTGGTTATGCTTCAAGAGCTATACAGTGTTCTAAGTTTATGAAGCCAAAATAGGGCTACTACGAGGCTATGAGCATACTGCGTCAAAGATTTGGAAGACCTTCGATGATTGTAGGGAAATTATTCGAAGCTGTTAAGGGTAATGGTGGTCAATTACCGGATGACTCCAAGGCACTTACTGAGTTTTTAGATAATTTGCTAATTTACAAGAATGCAATGATCTCGATGAATCGCATCAGTGACTTCAACTCGAGTTTTATACTAGAAGTAATAGCAAGACGCCTACCTACTCGACTGCAAAGGAAGTGGGTGAAGATAAGCTCCCGTATGGAGGATGAGGGTATCGAGCCAAAGTTTGATGATATTCTGAAACTGGTAAAAGATAGTGTCAATCAATCTATGAGCAAGTTTGCCAGTATATTGAATCTCACCCCTAGAATAGAGCAGTCTGAGGACGAAATGCAATCATTGATGACGAATAGGCCTCAGAGGGGTGGATATCGAGAAGGCTCCATGATGTATAGTAATTCATATAGACCTAGTGTTTGTAACAGGTTTCGTAGTACATCCTCAACAGATAAGTTACAAGATGCAAGACAAACACGGTTGTGTTTTACACGTTTGCAAGAGGTGCATACAGAAGTGAACTGTGAACCAGTGAGCAAGTTCAGGGATAAGCTAAATGTAATCTCCAGGCCTGACTCCGAATTGTGTGACGATAACGGTGCGGTCAAGAAGTCTGTAGTTGCAACTGGTAAGCCATTGTTGAATAGAGTGTCACAGCATAGAGTTACTGCTTCAGAGTGGAGTTCTGACTCCAAAAGTTTACAAAGTATAACTGGTCAGAGTGAAGATATAAAACCTTTAAGAATTTGTGAGGAGGAATCAAAATTGTCTACTTCTGTTATTAAAGAGTTTGAAAATGATGAAGTTGACGGTAAATTGAATATTTGTGATAATGATCATGATAGTGCAGATTTGTCTTTGGTTGATCATGATGAGATGATAGATATGCCTACTACTGCTAAGTTGAATAAAGGTTCTGTACAACTACAACGTGAAGTAGAATTGAATGCAGATGCAGTTGTAGAAGGCATGCATACTTGTCAGACCGTCAGTGTGAGTGATCAGCATGTAGCCCACCTATCATCAGATGCTAGTGTTAAACCTGAGCTGATAGTAGAAGACAGCAGTGGTGGTGGTCTTGCAGGTAGACAAATTTCTGAAAGTCGAGCAACAACAGCTTCTGATTCACCGCTAACTTCATCAACTGGTATCAATCCGTCGTCGTTGGTGTTGTCATCAACAATGAAACAGTCGCCCATTAACTCAAGTATCTTGTGCAATGAGTATGGTAGTATTGGTGCATTTGAAAAGACGAAAGATATTACTTTGTTTAGTGAGGATAAGACAAGTGTAAACGAGAGAGTAATTGTTAAATTGACTTGCGTGAATAAAGGCTCTTCAAGTTCCAAGTTACTATTTGAATGCTATTATCTTTGGTGTAAATTACTCTGTGCCTACGCTTGGTTAATCAGATACGTCGTGTGTCTGTTAGTCATCTATATTCTACGATACAATGACATGGGCGTGTTGCCGTTCAGATTTGAGGATATAGCTGATAGAAGGAAGTCAGCAAATGAACTCTGCGACGATTTTCCAACCTAGAGCGTCAACCTGAGAAGGGTTGTAGGCGTACGGCTGTAAGTCCTACAATTCTTCAAAGGGTAGCGCATCAATGAACAGTCCAATGTGCTTGGTGTGTGATTTTGTACATATGTTCATATTGTATATACTGAATTGATATCATCTGTCATCTAGCTGTTGGTAATTCTGTTTGTGTCCGGACGACTTCCACTTGGATCATCAACCTGAGAAGGAATGTAGGCGTACTGCTGTAAGTCCTACAGTTCTTCAAGGATAGTTCATCAACCAGAATCCACAACATGTGATGTATCGATTGTACATGTGTTTGTGTTAAATAATTGTGTGAGTTCCAATTATTGTAATTGTTGGTTAATCTTGTTTGTGTCCGGACGTTCCACAACTTACAATCGTCAACGTGAGAAGGGTTGTAGGCGTACTGGTGTGAGTCCTGCGATTCTTCAAAGGAATTCCATCGAGACACGATCTGCGAGTTTGTGTGTACTGTTTGTATATACGTGTGGTGTGTCATATCAATTGGTGGTGTTTTTGAATTCATTGTGTTTACGTGTTGTTTTCGTATCTTGTTGTTGTTGCGTAATTTTGTTAAAATTTTCGTCGTGATTACTTCTGAAGTTGTTTCTTGTCTTCTACATCCGTGAATGAATTGATTGATGTTAAGGACAGCAAATGGGTCGTATACGCCGGGGAGGCTATTGCTGAGAATGAAATGCATACGGAGGTAATTGTTATTTGTGGTCCCACACGCCGCGGAGAAAGAGTGTAAATGACTGAGGCTCTCATACGTCATCGTTACAAGAATTGAGACAGAATGAGTGACAAGCGATTTCAGTGCTAATTGGTAGTGAGTAGATAAGAGGATGTGCGTAGAGTATCGTGAGGTGCTGCTGTGGTCACGTTGCATTCTGCAAGAGTCATTCTAGCAAGTGGCGATTATGTTGCAAGAGGATGCCTTTAACTGAAAGGCGCAGGTCGTCATTGATGTGTGAGATTGTGCTGTGAGTATGTGTGTGGTGTGTTGGCTTTTCTGTTTGTTTTCCATTTCAGCTCTGTCCGTGTGACCCAGGTTCTCGCAATGGCATCCAAGTCAGCGTGTATTGGTCGTGATGGGAAAAAAGGATGGATCCGTATTTTATCGGGGAGTGTCAATGTAGTTGAAGATTGAACGATCAATTCATGGTTGTTTGCTCAAAACCAACTTCCCCAGTTTTCGCGGAGGCATCAATACGCCAGTCATCGTCTCATTGGTCGCTGTTCAGAAAGAAGTCAGCAGAAAACCGTCAGAAGTAATATTGTGATTTATTATTGTAATATTTGTTCACAGACCCTAGTAAAAACATTATTTTTATATGTTGGTGTAGCAATAAAGAATCCTCGAGTCACCAATTGGTGTTTTGGTTTTTCGTCCGTTATTACTAAGCGTTTCTGAGAAACCTCAAGCGACAACGTGAGCCCGAACGTAGCAAGAACTGGACATTAACGGTTTACGAGACGTGGCTGACACCCTGTTTTAAGCCATGGTGTATTTTTTATTCAGCTAACCACTGTAGACTACATGTGGTAGGAAAAGTATTAGATATCTGCTTCCAGCGGATAGAGTGAAACGTCAAATTTCAGTGAAGTCATGAAAGCATTGACTCTTGAGTGAATAAAAATATACGGGTTGTATGAAGATGCGATAACCGCAATTTAAAAAATGGAACTAAAGCAAACCTCAACTAATTCAGAAAATCTAGTTTTCCTCATGTTCATCGTTTAGAAGGAACTTCACATTTTAATTCAGTATGTAAGGACCCAAATCAAAATATGTTGGTCCGAACGCAGGAAATCAGTCAATAAAACCAAATGAATAATGTTTGTATATTTTACTCAATCTTACTACATGTTTTGGAAACGTCCAACAATCATTCAGAGTTGGAACTTATTGGTATCGGTGGCACAGTGGTTAGAAATCTTGCCAACCATGCGCATGGTCCAAGGTTCGATCCCCTACCGACGCACACCTGATATCTATGGTCGACCTGCAAAATTTGGGCTACCGATATCCAAACCGAAAATTCCATTCATGTACCAAAATGCAGTGTGCAATCAAGCTATAATCAAAATAAAAAATAAATAATATCCCCAACATATCATGCTACTGTTTGTTGTGATAAAGGGTGGGGTCCATTAGTAACTCGCTATAATATTGAAATGGACACAAAATTGCCGACGGACACCGTGCGTAATAATAAAAGGCAGAAGTTGGTTTTGAACGTATAGTTTGTAGCACCTTGATGGTGGAAAAATGTGTTGGGAATCCACTCAAATACGCAGAAGGGTATTCATCATTCAACAGAGGAAAGGAACCTTACAAATCATAAAGAAGACGCAGTATCCAATTGACTATTTATCTCGTCCCTATGTCTTCCTGAATTATCTACTCCCTCTGGGAGAATGTAGTGTCGTATAAGCCCAGCAGTTCCGTGAAACCGCGGTATTTTTCGTCAAGAAAACCGGGATACCCCAGCACTTCCACCAGGCCGCTATATAGTCTGATGCTTACTCAGATATACAGTACGTGCTGTGTACCAACAAGAATGTTTTTTAGATGGGATGAAAAATATTACAGCAAGAATTAAGTTGAAAAAATGCATTTTGCTCTCAATCCTAGGGTGGGTGGGAGCTCTACGGCCTAACCCTGAATTTACTCAAACGATAGTCTGAATAATATGGCAACCCAACGTCGCCGTTATTGTCGTAGCACACAGTAGTAAAGTGAAGTATCAAGAACAAGAATTAACCATAAAGAAAGACAAGTCTTACGTATCGGGTTAGAATGGGACATGCGAGGTCTAGGATAATGATGTGCTGCTTAATGGCAAACATAAAAATGACTATATCGGTTGAAATGCACGCCCAATTTCATCACTTTACAAACAGGTCGTTGGATGAAATTCTCGGATCAATCGTTTGCTACAGTATACTACGATGTTCAATTTGTTGCTAGATGTTCCTTCTGGAAGCTTCCAAAATGCTCAATCCATTCAAGAAAGTTACCATCAGAGTTCATGGAACTGTCCAAGTTGATCTCGTTCGCTTGCTTCTCTCTCTTTTCTATTAGATTCTTTTATACTGAGGAATCCACTTCACATCACTTATGTTTCCGTCGGCTAACAAACATGACATCAGTGAGTGATCATATATTGCCTATCTACTAAGCGTCTATACTACTCTGTTCAGCCTGTAATTTATGCTAACTACTTAGTCACGGGCTGAAGATTTTTGGTACTGAGCACCTGTTGCACAGATCGAGAGTACTTACATCCATCCTTACTGGCAGCAGAATGCAATGCCAGTGCATGAATTTGCTTGTGAAATGTATGTCATTTTCGTACCACGTGGTCATAGACTCTATGGGATAACATCCGAAAAAGTCTCTTATTAAGCAAAATAAAGCTATGCATCGTTCACATCAAAGGTTTTTGCTTATTATATTCTATATATATACATATACATATTCAGTTTCGTCCTTGGAAGGATCTTAAATCAGAGTCAGTTCAGTTACATTTAATTGGAGATTCCTAAGGTGGTTTAACCTCGCCAGATACTAGCTTGCTAGGCTACTAGCTTACTAGTTTTCTCGCCGGTCCCAAGCCCGGGTAAAGAGGGAGGGTTGGGGCGTGGTGCTAGCAACTCCACCCCTGTAAAACAACCAAATCGCTACAGAAACTTCAACGAATAAATATATTAAAAATTCTAAAAACATAAGCAATAGCCTTACTTTTCGCTGGAATCGGGGAAGTGAAATGACGCAGGCTGGTGAAAGCCTTCGGGAAGCCAGTCAGCCGATGTGCCTTCTTTCGATGAAAGCAAAAGTAAGGATGGGTACCTGGAATGTTCGCACAATGTACGAAACTGGAAAGGCTGCCCAGATAGCCGCTGAAATGAGAAGGTACAGAATAGAAGTGTTGGGAATCTGCGAGAGCAGATGGAACGGAACTGGAAGGTGCCAACTACCTACTGGGGAGACAATAATTTTTTCCGGCCACCTAGAGGACAACCATGAGCACACCGAGGGAGTGGCCATCATGATGTCACCAACAGCAACCAAAGCTCTCATGCAGTGGGAACCAATCTCCTCCAGGATAATGACAGCCAGGTTCAACTCAAAAGGAAGGAAAGTTACAGTCATTCAATGTTATGCGCCTACAAACGTCTCAGAACAAGAGAAGAAGGAGGCGTTCTACAGACAACTACAAGCAATAATGGACAACGTCCCAAATGGCGATATCAAAATCCTGATGGGCGACATGAATGCGAAGCTGGGACGAGACAACACAGGAAGAGAACTCACCATGGGTCGTGAGGCCCTTGGTGAAATGAACGACAATGGTGAACTCTTCTCAGACTTCTGCGCCTTCAATGATTTGGTGATTGGTGGTAGTGTGTTCAAACACAAGGATATACACAAGACGACATGGATTTCACCAGATGGAAACACCAAGAATCAAATAGACTTCATCTCAATTTCAAGAAAGTGGAGACGGAGCCTACTGGACACAAGGTCAAGGAGAGGAGCAGATGTGGGTTCAGACCACTATCTAGTAGAAGGGACTTTCAAGGTGAAACTAAAAGCCTCGAGGATAGCTGGGGATAGGCCACAATGCAAGTTCAACACTCAGAAACTGAAGGACACAACCACAAAAGACACTTTCACTGCAACTGTCAGAGCAAAGCAGGAAACACTACGCGACATCACTGAAGAATCATGCGTGGAAGAACATTGGAAGTCTCTGAAGGCGATTCTCAACGAAACGTGTTCAACGGTTCTAGGAAGAAAGAAGAGACAAGACAAGGAATGGCTCTCAACGGACACTTGGAAATTAATAGAAGAGAGGAGAATGGTGAAAGAGAAAATGATTCAATGCAAGGACGGACAGGAGAAGGAGACGATGAGCTCAACTTACAAAGCACTGGACAAAGAAGTGAAGAAGAGTGCTAGGAAGGACAAAAGACGATTCTACGACAACCTGGCCACTGAAGCTGAGAAGGCAGCAGGCAAAAGGGACCTGAGGACACTATATCAGATAACCAAATCTCTATCCGGGAAGAGACCAACACAAGCGAAACCTATAAAAGACAGCCAAGGGAACCCAATTACCAAGGAAGAAAAACAGATTAAACAATGGGCGGATCACTTCAAAGGACTCTTGAACCGACCATCACCTGCAACCCGTCCAGAAATACCAACAACAGCGCGCACACAACTGCAAGTTGACACCAATCCTCCAACGAGAGCTGAAGTCTTGAATGCAATCAAGCTTCTGAAAGCTGGAAAAGCAGCCGGACCAGATGGAATACCCCCTGAAGCACTGAAAGCGGACCCAGAGACGACAGCAGACATGCTGACTCCATTATTGCAAAAGGTCTGGAAGGAGGGAAAGGTGCCTACTGACTGGAGGAAAGGTTACCTCGTGAAACTACCAAAGAAGGGCGACTTAGGACTCTGCAAGAACTGGCGAGGAATCATGCTCCTATCGACGCCAAGTAAAATCCTGAGTCGCATCATCCTGGAGAGATTAAAGGACGCACTGGAGACAGAACTCCGACCAGAACAAGCTGGATTCAGGAAAGCAGGCAAATCATGTACTGACCAAATTGCAACTCTACGCATCATCATCACAGAACAAAGCATGGAATGGCAATCAAACCTCTACCTCAACTTTATAGACTTTGAGAAGGCCTTCGACAGCGTTGATCGTGAAGTAATTTGGAAATTACTCGAGTACTATGGCGTACCCCAAATATTCATCAACCTTATTCAACAGCTGTACGACAACGGCACCTGCCAAGTGATCCACAACGGAAAACTCAGCGAGGCGTTTGGAGTAAACACAGGAGTCAGACAAGGGTGCTTACTATCACCAATGATATTCCTAATTGTGGTGGACTGGATTATGCGTCAGACAGTGGGAAACGAGAAGACAGGGATATCCTGGACCGACGTGAAGAACCTAGAAGACCTGGATTTCGCGCGTGGATGATTTATGTTTGATGTCACACGAAATCGAAGACTTACAAGCAAAAACCGACAAACTGGTCGAAGAAGCAGCAAAGACAGGACTCCAGGTAAACATAGACAAGACGGAGGTTATGAAAATAACCAACCAACAACAGCAACAACATCCAACGTCAATCACCATCAACGGGAGGGATTTGAAAGAGGTTACTTCATTCACTTCACTTATCTAGGGAGCATTGTCTCAACTAAAGCAGTCGGAACGGACGAGGATGTCAAATCGAGAATCGGGAAGGCGAGAAACACATTCATCAACCTGAAACCAATCTGGAAATCTTCGTCACTCAGCATCACCAACAAAATTCGGATTTTCAATACAAACGTCAAGTCAGTCAGTTCTTCTATACGGATCAGAAACTTGGCGGGTGGGTCACAAAGAATATTTCCAACAGCCTGTTGCAGACCGTTATCGGCAAAGTTAAACTTTCAACACCACTAACAACCAATCAGAAAACGACCTTGAACGGACCAGTCACATTAAAGAGGCATATATGATGAATGGAAATGTATATTTGTAGAAAAAAGCATAAAATAGAGAATAAAAAAGTTACATGGGATATCTTTCTCGAACATGAGACAGAAACATCTCCCAGTTTAGCATGGGACTGTCAATGGAGAAGTTACACCATATCCTGTACATATATTCATCCAAATGACCATATATGAGATCCATTTATAGCCCTTATCCTATTTTTCAACCTACCCCAAAATCCTTCAATAGAATTTGTATGTGTCCTCGTAACGGGATCCACAAAATCACTTGAATGGTTGACTATATGATGAATATATCCCAGAGATGACAGTGAATTGTAGCCTTTCCACTTGTCGGTGTGTATAATTGACCCCCGCTTAACAAGTCTGGTAATAATAGGTATAAGAGTAGTTGCTTTTCTATCTGCTATCCTTAGGGAGAGAAGCGACCTACCGAAAAATGTTCCTACGAAATATTAAAATTATCAGCTTACTCTCAAACATATAGCACAACGATGAACAAACCCATCAGTTGATTTGGTATAGCTTTTTAAAGTCATGATACCACCACACAAACAAATTCGCTCTTTCCGGCGCAACTCAAATCCAGGAAATACTGGAAAACGCTAACCTCCTCGAATTGCAACAATAGCTTTGTAAGGTCACGCATTAGAAATGAATCAAGCGCTATAGAACATTGAACTGCGTTCGTGAACCTCATTGGATAATTCGACATCGCTCGTGAATCTCATTGGATAATTCGCTGATTGGTAGTTAGTGGTGTCGAAAGTTTAACTTCGCCCCGTTATCAACAACTGTCTTCGCTGGCTCTATACTAAAGATTAGATGGCCGGGCCGGAAAGAATCACCAACAAGGAATTATGGGAACAAACAAAGCAAGAACCAATCGCCCAACAAATATGCAGGAGAAAGTGGAAATGGATCGGACACTCGCTGAAGAGACCGCTGGGTGATATCGCGCGTCAAGCCCTCGAGTGGAACCCGAAAGGGAAGCGGCGTGTGGGACGTCGGTGCAAGGGTGACATGGAGGAGATCGTGTGAAAAGGAGTTGAAAGAGTATGGACTAACATGGTTGCAGGCGAAAAGTACAGCAGAAGACAGAAGCAAATGGAGACGTGCAGTTGAAGCCCTATGTTCCACTACGAACCCAAGGGAGCAATAATAATAAGGTGGTTTACTAGTTGACATTAACTAGAAATAAGGATGGTGACTGCTAAAGGGCGAAAAAGTTGTAAGATCGACCATACAGAAAGCCACCAAATACCGTTAAGCTACCGAAATTGGCCTAGTAAAATTTGCATTGCTCTTATTCTTATACTGATTCGTATAAGAAGTATTGTCAGCTTCCACAAGTGACTTACTAAAACAATGCGATAGAAAACAACATATTCCTAAAAAGTCATGTAGACTTCAGGTTATGAATCACTAGTGGAAAATCTGAGTAAGTATATTGTTTATTACCTGTATAGTTGAAGGTTAATCAGCGGCCTTCATCCGGCCCCTCAAGGTCTCCTAGGCCTCATCTGTTTTTGCTCTAGTGGCTTCGTTGTAAGTTTCCTGCCGTATGGCTGGATTTGCACTTTTGGTTTGAATAATGTTAGTCTTAGTAGTTATTTTGAAGTTGTCTTTGGTTAATGAAAGTCTTATATAGTATGAACAATACTGATGTGACTATATATATATATATATATATATATATATATATATATATATATATATATATATATATATATATAACTTTGGGGCTTTGAAGTGGAGTTACAAAAAGAATATTCTTAATTGAGTTAGTTTTAGAAGTCTATGTATTGTGCTTTCTTATTTCCAAGTCGATTCCTCGATATCAGTTGTGTTGAAATTTTAAAATCCTAAGGTATATAGTTGAGCCTAGGAGTGAAGTTCTGCGCGACTTTAGGTTAACCTGTGTGAGCAAATGAGTTATGTCCAACTCATACATATTCAAAGGCATAAAGGACGTTCTTACATTCTTATTTCTTCAGTGAGTACTTGTAATACAAATTTTGACCATAAGACTGCCATAAAATCCAACTGTAATTCCTGTTATACTTCTGACTTCCATTAGACGTCCTTAAACGACAGTTTTCACTCCAGAACTCATGAGACCCCATTGAATCTCAATTTTTGTTTACAGTTAGTCATTAGGAACATACTTCTAAACTCAGTTCTCAATACGAAACCATCTGGTTTGAGTGATATGGTAGTTGCATACAGACTGTGATGAACTGTCTTAAGACCATAGTGGAAGTGTTGCGGAGCATTTCAGGCACAAGGGGTAGGTAAAGGTGTAAAACATTTGGGATATACTCATGAATGTGTATTATTTTAACAGGAAATTCTTTTTATGAAATGTTTTCTCA
This sequence comes from Trichobilharzia regenti, assembly GCA_944472135.2. Classification (NCBI taxonomy): domain Eukaryota; kingdom Metazoa; phylum Platyhelminthes; class Trematoda; order Strigeidida; family Schistosomatidae; genus Trichobilharzia; species Trichobilharzia regenti. Next base: position 44,728,918 of record OX235267.1, read on the forward strand.
GTCTGGAGTTCCGAAAAGTTTCATTTTGTTTCGTACCAATAAGCGGCATTATTGATGTAGGGCTTTGATAAATTGAATCAAAAATTGTTCTGTCGGATATAGACAATATAGGCAATAGAGAACACTATTAAATGTAAAGCATCCACCTGAGCTACAAATTTTCTCTATTACTTCAATAGCTTACAGTAAATCACAAAATTTATTTCATGAATACATGAAATTCTAAAAGTACTCTCATACCGAATGTTGTTTTTGTTTTCTTATATTTAAAATCAAAATTTATTGGAAACATGCAATTATATACTCTTTCAAGCACCTGGTTTTTATAGAAGAGATGAATTTCCCTTGAATATTTTGCTTGTTGAATTTTTCTCTTTGAAAAACCTGCTAAGTAAATGCATAAGCTCCATAACTGGGAGTTTGATCCTCTGCCGACGCACACCTCATATTTATGGTCGGCCTGCAAAATTTGGGCTACCGATATCACATGCTAAAAATTCCATATCTGTACCAAAAATACAGTGTGGAATCAAGCTGTGAACAAAAAATAAGAACATCATGTTATTGGTTTTGAATAGTGTAATCTTGCAGTAGTTAGTCATTCAACACCAATAGGACTCTCAAAGTTACGTACAAGGTAAGGCTAACACGTCCAGAAAGTTTCCGACTACATCTGTCTGTAGTGGGAGTTCGTATTATACAAAGAGGATAATTTTGAATTGCATATTGAGAAGAGGTTTGTTCAACCAATTTTACTAACATGGCCTTATGTATCTTTAACATTTGCGATTTGGCTTCATTCCTTCTTCCTTTTTCAACTGCTATATGTAAAATATAATTTTTACTTGATATGATCCTGGTGCTCTGATGTACAATATTCCTGTTTCCAGGCACTTACAGTTTTAATGTTAGTCATTACAGGGCAGCCTTCCTCATTCGGTGTTTTATTTTAGATAACTTGAATCCGCCTAATCAAATTTCTTAATTTCTTTTTACGGGATAATTTATATGCTTTGCTATCGTATGGTACTAACAGTTGACATTTATCGAAACTTCCATAACATTTTAGAGCATTATTGCTGTACAACTCTGAGGATAAATTACAAAAAGAATACTCCTTGTCGACCTGTTCTTTTGAGATGCCTATATACCTAAAAAAACAATGTTCGCATCAGTTGATCATTCCTGAGTATCAGCAGTGAATCATCCTCTGAAATGGAACGTTTATTATTTTTTGATTATAGCCTGATTCCACACCGTATTTTTGGTACATGTATGGAATTTTCGGCATGTGATATCGATGGCCCAAATTTCGCAGACTGGTCACTGATAATATCAGTTATGCATTGTCAGGGGATCGAACCCCAGACCATGTGCATGGTCGGTGAGAGTCCTAACCACGGTGCCACCGACGCGGCGAGTACGGACCATGTTACGGATCGAGTATATGTCTGCGATGTAGTAGATGTGCGAATTTAATATTTTTGCTAGTTTTTCTGGGAGTCATCATCAAATTTTTATTTCCTGAGGTACTTGAGGAACATTCAATAACAGATAACATGATAGCGTCGTCTGTAGTTTGCTGTAGTAATAGAGGTTAAGGTTTTGAATGACTCACCTGAGGCTTTATGATAATGATTATCAAAGACAACCTGAGTGTGGATTAAAAAAGGACAAACTGGGAATGATATAGAAAATAATGTTGATAACTGATGACGAACAGACTGGAAACATATTGTTAAAAAAACGCTGCACCCCTTGATGCTATCATTAGTGAAGAGATTTTGTTCATCTTTTGGTAACACCCTCATGTAGCCGTGTTTGTATAGTTTGCTGCATGGAAGCCTTATTCGCTATCTTCGAGGTTTTATGGAAGGTTATGATAATTATGAAAAAGAGCGTGGTCAAACCAAAACATGGAATTAGTTCATGAAATTCTTGAATGTTGGTTTGAGCCATGTAGGGAGGTGTAGACAGGGGATAAAAAAGGATGATAATCAGGAGGGCTTCGTGTGCTTTTGGAAGTGTGTGGGCGGTTGTTACTTCCCGGCTACCTACACCGTAGAAGTTGTTTTTTTCTTGGGGCATCTGAAACAGAAAGAGTTAGTGTTGTGTGAACACAGAGCCCATGGGACAACTGCTTGAGGCCGGTCACATACGGCCTCTCTGAACTGACTTCTTGATTTGGTTCCGTATTAGTAACTTACCGCTGGTTACAGACCACCTTAGGGTATTTCAGGAGGTACAGTTGTTGTGGTCAACCTTTTCTGACCCCTTCTCTCTAGAGCGGAGAGACAACATAGCTGGCTGCTATGCTGATCTTCTGAGGGAAACACCTTGCTACTGTTACACCCCTGTTCCCCAGCAGTACGACTTTGCCCACAGATCCCCAGTAAAGTGTAAAAATCCTACACTAAGCCGGCAACTGCTTTTAGTCTAATCGCTAACCTAACAACCTTCTTGGCGTGGTAGGACCTACAGGGAACAATAGTTCCAGCCAGTGTAGCTCGTTGGGTCATTGTGATCTGCAAGCCCGACCAACAAGGGAAGTTAGCAGCTATCAGTCGGGAAGATGTAGACTGTCTGGTTGCGATCCTCGGGATTCTAAGAATCAGTGGCTGTAGACAATTGGTGATTTGGCTCGAAATTGTCCTCAGTAGCTGGCACATATGCATTTCACTCTTTGTGATCTCCCAAAATCAATAAAACCCTCTTGTCTTTCCCTGTTACTATTATTTTCCCCTCACATTTCTGCTTGTCATCGTTTTTTCGAATCTCTTTTTTGTTCTCTTTTATTTTCCTTTGTGTGTTAGATGGAGTGTGACAAGTTGAACTGCTGTACTTCTGTGCAAAGTTCTATGTTGAAGCCAGTCAGTCATTATAATAGTTCATACCGAATTAATAGTTATAGGGATTGGACTTAAGGGATATCAAAACCCTAGTTCCAAGTCAATAGTTTCACCATTTCTCTCCTCCTTTTGGTGTTCTTCTAACTAACGTCTAAGTTCTAGTTACCAGCCTTCGAATACTTACAATTAAAAGGAGTGAAGGGAAATGTTAGGGCATCACATTAAAATGTAGTTCAGTGGCTTAAGAGCCAAATTTTCAACCAATGGGTTATGGGTTCGAATCCCTCTCCACTTATTTCATTCTGGTAACTGGCTAGTATCGCCAACTCCTCTTCTTTTATAAACTGGGATGACCAACGACCCATATCATTCCTATAGCACTACATCGGAATCCCGTACACTGGCTAGTATTTTAGGTAACGTCAGTAATTCGCCACCGTAATCCTTAGTGACCTTTAGAGTCATACCATCAGATTCAGCCGCTACGCTTCGTTTTAGGTCAGAAGTAACTACTGACACCTCAGCTACAGTCGGAAGACTCTGGTTTACACCCCAACTAGAGAGTGGTTTGATGGTGTGAAGATGTACGGTAAATGTTGCTAGGATCCTATTAACTCGAGCAGTAGTCACAATGCAGATGTAAGTCGGCTGAACTGCTTCCCGTAGTCTTCCGCCCAATGTTTTAGTTGTCTCTCCTGAGAAGTTTCTAAAACCCCATCCTTCTTGGATATGATTTCGGTTACTACAATTTTCCGGAGAGTATGTTTCTCAGGCAAGCCTGATTAATTCATGGAAAGGTATTATAGATAACGGTTATCGAATGGTGACTTCTGACTGCCACCATATCCTTATTAAACGCAGCCCATCACACAACTTCTTAAACGGTGTGAGGAACTTACGCTATGCTTGTAACTGTCTTTAGTCAGCTGTCAGTATGGCAGTGGAATTGATGAGTCTTCGTGAAAACTTTTATATTGATTTATCAAACAGTCAATTTGCTGATTCAAACTCTATGTAGATTTAAATTTCCGTTTCACCTACCGTTAATGCATTCTCCATGTTGTTAGTATGTGTTTGTCTTCCTTGAAGCGTTTATTTTTCACTAAAATGGTGATGATAATAATGATAAAATGCATATTAGAAGTCATATGCAGATTTATGTACTAGACTTTAAAGTATATCTGACATATAAAGACAGATGATGCTGTCTGTACTGTGCAAAAAGTCCAATTGGATTAGATTGGTTCAAACTCGAGGTCCAATAACTGCTATCTTTCAACTTCAATATGAAGTCAATGCTACTATACGGATCAAAGACTTGGCGCGTCACGAAGGGCACTTCATCAACAACTGTATTCGCTCTATGCTACTCAAGATCAGATGGCTAGAAAATATCAGCAACAGGGATCTCCGGGAACGAACCAACCAGGAACCAATTGTGCAACGAATAATCAGGAAGAAATAGAGGTGGATTGGCCATACTCTGTGAAAACCATCAAATGATATTACACGCCAGGCACTAGGAACTAAAGAAGACAAATAATAGATAGGTAAAGAACAGACATTAACCTTCTGAAATTTTGTTTTGTCTCACTTAGAGTTGACAATAGTTATTCAGTGAAAGAAACCAAAAACATTTTTTAAAATTTTTTTTTATTTATTTTTTTTGATTACAGCTTGACCCCCACACCGTACTTTTTTGGTAGAAGTATGGAGTTTTCAGCGTGGATATCGGTAGCCCAAATTTCGCAGGCCGACCATAGATATCAAGTGTGCGTCGGCGAGGGCTCGAACCCCGGACCATGTGCAAGGTCAGCGAGAGTCCTAACCACTGTGCCACTGAGTCGATTCACTGCCTTCCATCAAACTCTTTCAATGAACTTCTTTTCATCTATTACATAAAGCTGAGATGATTGGCATTCTAACTAATAAGCCTAAAATATGCATTCAGAAGAAATTCGTACATATGTTATTTCTCCCTTGGTTAGTTAAGGCATAATGAAATGACTATACTAGCACTCCTTATGTATATATATGTATGTAATCTATGTCTTATCAACCTTTAGTGTTATTGCGCCTTCATTAAAACATTTTTTTTTACTTCCCTTAATATATAGTACAACTTACTTTTCGTAGTCTTACTGGCTACATCTGTCTGAATAATTGTTTGTTTAATCATGCTGTTTTTCAATATGCTTGTTATCATAAATTACTACATTTTCTCATGTTTGTTTTCAACGGAATCATTATTATTACTATTACTGTGACTAATTGCTCAATTAATATGAACTATCTTATCATCTTATTGACAAATCACCATAATTAGTTTATATTTGTAAAGTTATTTAGGTATATTAAAACCTGTCTCCCATATGGCTGTGAGTAAGACATGGCCATTAAAAGTGGAAGACATGAAAAGGCCGACTAGCTGTCTTTGGTCATAGGTGCCTGCGTTCTATCTCCAGTGTGAAGTGGTATAATAGAGTGAGTAATATTAAGGTTAGGCGTCGGTCGAGTGCTAGGTAAGAAGGGGGAATGAATCGACAACGAGGTTGTGAAGTTACATCGACTAAGATGCTTAGGACATGTGTTACGTATGTCTAGCCATCGCCTTCCTCGACAATGGGCAATGTTAGCTGGAATAGGGTCAGGCTGGAAAAGAGCTAGCGGTGGTCAAACTAAAACATGGCTTCATCAGTCAATGAAATCTACAACAGTTAATCTAAGCCACGTAGGAAGGTGTAGACTTCCTGGTTGGGGTCCTCGGGACGGTAAAGAACCAATGGAGGTTGAAGACAATTGGTGATATCGCTCAAAATCGTTCTCAATGTCTGGCGCAGATGCATCCACTCCTTGTGACTTATAATATGCAATAAAACTACATGGTTCTTCCATATTACTATTCTTTTTGCCTCATTTCTCTGTTTACTGTCCCTATTTACCTTCTCCTCTTGCTTTGTGTGCTACGTGGAGTGTGGCGACTTGAACTACTGCACATCGGTGCAAAGTTCTACGTTGAAACCAGTCAGTTTAAGATTTAACTGAAGACACTATGGTTTATTTTCATATATTGATTGATGTACGTGTGTATGTGTATGTATTTCACTCTGCATTGGTGGTCCAACGGTATAATGCCTGCCAACCACTTACGTTACGTGGTTTGGTGGGGTTCAAATCCTGCCTGATGCGCACACCTAAACCTTGCTAAGCCCGTAGTAAGTTCGGTAAAATGAGAAGGTTTTGCGTGGGACTGCTATTGCTATTGAAACTTGAATTGTGAGCCTTGAAGCCTTATGTTCCACTGGGAACGGTTGGCAATAAGTAATATTAACAAATAAGATGTATTTTGCTATGTATTTACTTCTTTTAAATGTTTGTTTTTTGTAATTGAAACTTTTAGTTTTATTGCGGAATTTTTGGAGAGAACAGAACTATTTATCACACTTAAATAACACCAGAAAGAAAATAAACAACAGACATCATACAAGTGTGTACACTGATTTATCAGCCCAACTGTGGACAAGAAGAAATCGGCAATAGAGAAAGAGAGAGAGAGATAGAAAGGCGAAAAAAAGATGACAGTTGACTATTTATCTTGTGGGACATGTTTTGTTACATTTCGTCTCTCTGATATCAGTATGTTTATTGAGCATAAAAAAGCAAGTTGTCTTACAGAATCCAGTCATCCTTCGAACAAGCGTAAACGACAATCATCAACTCTGTCATTGACAACACCGGCAAAACCTCTACTACCTTGTAATTCTCCACCATTGAGTGATATTACAAATAAGAATATTAATGGATGTAATGAAGACCACAATGCTAATACTGCTGCTAATAATAATAACGATAATAAACACGAATCAGAGAATGATGTATTTACCGGAATTTTAAAATGTGTCCAGTGTTTACGTCAGTTTACTACACCTTGGCGGTTTTTAATGCATATACAAATTGAACATCAGTTAATATTTGTTAGTTCTTGTGGAACATCACTTTCTTCTTCTTCGGATGATGATGATGATGATGATGATGATGAGGAAGTGACGGAAGAAGAAGTAGGCGAAGAACATCAGCAACAACGACAAGAAGAAGGAGAACAACAACAGCGGATGAAATTATCATGTTCTGATTCTGAAGAGTTGAGTGATGATGATGTTGATGTCATATTGGAACATACTGGTGAAGATGAATTTTCAAAGGAGGCAAACAATTGTAATTCCAATCCAGTGACAACGATAGCAGCAACAACAACAGCAACGACTGCTGTTCATGAGATGAGTAATGTTAATATGACTACTACAACTACGACCGCTACTACTAATCCTGCTATCAGTAGTCATAACAGCGATAATAATAATGACAGTCTTAGTATTACTACTAGTCGTGTAGATACCTCCAGCAGCGCCCAGACTAACAGTGCATCAACACAAACACATTTAATTGGAATTAAACAACAACAACACCAACGTTATATCCCTCATCGTAAGCGTAAATACTTCAATTGTTGTATGAATGAACCAACTATCCCATGCAGAAAGTTAACTAATCTAACGTGTACCAGCTTAAAAGAAGTAGTTGTCCAGCGTTTACCATCATCATGTTGTACAAATTTGTCAACCGATATCTGTCCATATAGTAGTAATCCGATCATGAATAGTAACAATAATAATAATTCATTGAATTCAAATGTTTTTGTCAGTGATTATTGTTGTACACGATCAATTGTCTGTAAACCGACAAGTTGTACCAATGGGTTGATGAATACAGGCGGCGGCGGCGGCGAAGAAGAAGAAGTACTAGCCGGGAATACATCGAGTTGTACTGGGACAGCTGTAGTCAGTTGTTGTATGCGTAAAGTTGTCTGCTGTAATAATACCACGTCGACATCTTTACCAGTTTATTGTAGTCAAGTGAGTAAAGAGGGAAATTCAACTACCACTACTACTAATAATGACAATAGTAATAGTAATACTGGTAATTCTGGTCTTAAAACAACACCACTAAATAAAATGTTAACCTGTTGTCCTTGTTCACCGAAAAAGCTGATCACTAGTCAATCGTGTGAAGTACAGACTGATTTTGATCCAGAATTCAGTTATTCAGATTATGCAGATTTAGCAATGCTGTTAGCAGCAACACCAACGCCGACACCATCAAGTCCATCTCAGGAAACACCACCACTCCCACCACCACTACCACCAACTACAACAACACCAATTTCACCATCAGGATTATCACCTTTCCAATCCTTCTCCTCAGCATCATCGTTGTCGTCGTCATCATCATCAGAGATCCATCAAAAAAACGAGTTGTATGAAAATTTTCAAACAGAATCAATGGCTGATATACTTAAACGATATAGTGATACTTGTAGACAGGATGATAAGCACACGGCTGTCCAGAATAATAATACTAATCCTATGAATTCAGATAATAATGATAATGGCAATCATTCAGTCACACTAACTGGTCTTTCATCTAGCCTAGATTTAGATCTTCGAACGGAACCGATTTCCGCCTCCTCTTCTTCCTCTTCGTCGTCGTCGAATATTATAGTCTCTTCTAAGGATCATCAACAGAGGAGTACATCCCTGGAGAATTTAACTGTACAATGGCCTAAAATTGTACAAACAAATGCTGTCACTTATCCCAATAATAATAATAATAACAGTATTAATAATAGCAATAGTAATAATAATAATAATGATACTGTCAATAGGTATTATTCTGATCCTTCTCAACGACAACCGACGCTGCCACTGGCGCCACCAGCACCACCACAACCAAGACGTTATATATGCCGTGAATGCGGTACATCATTTCGTCAAAATGTACACTTACGTAAGCATATTATGGTACAACATACTAAAGAAAAGCCTTATCGTTGTACCTACTGTGATTATACAACTGTAGAGAAAAGTCATTTAACTGTACATATACGTATACATACTGGAGAAAGACCGTATAGCTGTAGGGAGTGTGGTTATTCATCAGCACAGAATTGTACACTGAAATCACATTATCTACGAAAGCATCCTAATAATTTGATTGAGTGTCATTATTGTTCTGAATTATTTTTCACTGAACTTGAATTATCTAAACATCATCGGATATGTCGGCTATCACAACGGTGATTTTGATATGTTATTTACCACTATTATTATTATTATTGTTATTATTATTTATTATTGTGAATAGTTACTCCGGTGTGTTGATAAAGTACATTGTCACAAACGTGTAAACAGCGCAGAGACTACTTATTTTGTATAGTTGTATAGATTTATTTTTAGGTTATTTGTTACTGTCATTATTATTATTGTTATTATGGTCGACTGTGATTGTGGTAGTCGTTACCTGCTCCCTTTCTCACTACTTAAATAAAAATACCTACCACGGCGAATTTTCACTGACTGACTGACAATGATTTCTTTCGTCTTTGCCAGCTAGCTAGTGATACGTAAACTGCTATTACAAATTTTAAGGGGGTAGGTTCACTTGTATTTAACGAATCCGTGTGATTGGATTGATTCATCGTTGTTGCCTTTTTTTCTTTCTTTTCTACTATTGATCCTGATCTTTTTTTCTTTTTGTTTTTTGAATAAATAAATGAACTGCTCATGCTATTATTATTATTATTATTAGACTTTTTTGTGTTCTCTGTGAGTTGGTTAACCTGATTGTAGTACAAAGCCGCCTCATTGGCCGACCATCTAGACATCAGTAGTGAGTGCTGTTCAGTTGCTCTTCAGTTTTATTCAATAAGTAAAGTGATGAATTTGTTTGAATTCTCCACCGGTGGATAGGTTATAAGCGTGTTTTCAGACAAGCTTTGTTGTGATTGTTGTTAGTTTATATCACCTTTATATTGATCGCTGATATTTTATTGATTCGGAATTTGAACTTCCTTGTCATGTGGTATTTTCTCTCTCTCTCTCTCTCTCGTATTTTAGTTGGTAAATTTGATTGATATATAGCAATGTGTCTGTTAATCGCTGATTCCCGTTGAGTATGGCAAGCTTCTAGGCATTTCCTGGTGTATTTGAATTGTCCGCTGTTCAAAAAATTTCTAAATTTTCTCAGACAAATTATTATATATTATATTATTATTATTGTTCCCTTGGGCTTCAACTGCACGTCTCCACTTGCTTCTGTCTTCTGCTGTACTTTTCACCTGCATCCATCTTAGTCCATACTCTTTCAACTCCTCTTCACACGATCTCCTCAATGTTACCCTTGCATTGACGTCCCACTCGCCGCTTCCATTTCGAGTTCTACTCGAGCGATGGCCTGACGCGCGCGCGATGTCACCCAGCGGCCGGCCTCCTCAGCCACAAGTGTCCACTGAGTGTCTCCACTTTCTCCTGCATATTTTTTGTTATTAGGCGATTGGTTCTTGTTATGTTTCGTCCCATAGTTTCTTTTTGGTGATTCTTTCCGGCCCGGCCATCTGATCTTCAGTATAGATCCAGCAAAGACAGTTGTTGGCTGATAAAGGTCTGCAACAGGCTGTTGGAAATATTCTTTGTGACCCGCCCGCCAAGTTTCTGACCCATTCCGTATAGAAGAAGTGACTTGAGATTTGTATTGAAGATCCGACCGACTTTTGTTATTGATGCTGGCTGAGTGACGAAGATTTCCAGATTGGTTTCAGGTTGATGAATGTGTTTCTCGCTCGCCTTCTCGATTCTCGCTTGATTTGACATCCTCGTCCGTGTTGACTGCCTGTAGTTGAGACAATGCTCCCTAGATAAGTGAAGTGAATGAAGTAACCTCTTTCAAACCCCGCCCGTTGATGGTGATTGACTGTTGTTGACTGGATGTTGCTGCTGTTGTTGTTGGTTGGTTATTTTCATAACCTTCGTGTTGTCTATGTTTACCTGGAGTCCTGTCTTTGCCGGCTGCTTCTTCGACCAGTTTCTCGGTTTTCGGTTGTAAGTTTTCCATTTTGTGCAAATTACTATAAATATTATATTATTGTTCCCTTAGGTTCTGGGTGGAATATGTAGGACTGGGATTTCAGCAGTACATCTCCACTTTGTCCTATTCTCCGCGATCCTTTTTAGCTGACCCCACGATTGCTCATAGTCTCTTATCGCCTCTTCGTATGATGTCTTCCATGATACACTTGAAGTGACGTCCAACTAGTCATTTCCTATTCGGGTTCCAATCGAAGGGCTGCCTGGTGTGCGATGTCACCCAATGGTTTCCTCACCATTTGCCTGATGTATCTCCATTTTCTTCTACATGTATGATGTTCAACAATAGCTTCTTAATTGGGTCGTTCGCAGATTTCCTTGTTGCTAATTCTTTCTGATTGGCCATCTGATCTTTATTATGGAGCTAGTGAAGACAGCTGTTGATAGGATTCTGCAGTAGCTTGTTGGAAATGCTTTGTGCCTGGCGTGTCAAGTCTCTGATGCATATAGAAACACTGACAGACTTAACATTTGTATTGAAAATCCGAATTTTGTTTTTGGTGCTGAGTGCAGAAGACTACCAAACTGATTTCAGATTGATGAAGGTGGTATGCTTTGTCTTTCCAATCGAATGGGTGTCCATAATTTTCGTCTACACTTAACAATGTCAAAGAATACACATATTGTGTCTTTCCATACAGGTAATCTATTTTCTTGGATTCTGAGTTGAAGAGGACTGACACTTTGACCGGCTAATGTAGTGTGTTTATCACAGTTGATGCAATTTACTTTGTAGATGTTGTGTTGATTTTGTCCTTTTTTAGCGGTTGAATCCCCTTTGGTGTTTGCACAACGTTGAATGAGGTTATTGTAACGACTTGTGTGCTGTGTCTATTTCAAATCCATCCTACGGCTAGGATAGTAAATCCATCCAAAAGAGATCCAGTACGCAAACCAACACACATTCACTTCATTCAGTATTGTGCAGATTAAAAAATTTAACAGTGAAGAAACATAAAATCAATGCCAACTGCAAAATAGCTTGCATAAGCTGTGAGAAACACTTTATTGGCCGGTTAGTTAATTAGTGTGGGAGTCTTCTCCAACTCAGAATCTAAGATCATAAAATTAGCTGTGTGGAAAGACAAGATATGTGTGTATTCTATGAAATTGATACATGTAGACGACAATTATGGACACGCATTTGTGATTGGGAGAATATACAAATTTTAAACAGAGGAATCGCTAGTAATGTCAGGGAATTTTTAGAAGCCTAGTACTCATATGAATCAGCGATTAACAAACACAGTATAAAGGATTTCATCATGAAGTGACATTAGTTAGAAGACCACTGGAAAATCTGGGAGTACTGAGCAGCTGTTCATATCGTCCTAGTTTGGGACTCTTCATCAGTACGCACCCACCGAGAGGGTTCGAACCCAGTACCTTCTGGTTACAAGGCGAGCTCGTAGACCACTGAGTCACTGCGATCCGATCCAATGGTCCTTGAATTCTGACTTCTGCCAATTCACGACACAGCGTGACCATTTCGCAGTGTCTTCTTCGATGAGTTACTTTACCCTATTGGTCAAGGCTTCCCACTAGAACCCCAGGTTAACTGTCTGAATAGGGCCAGTCACTAGTGAGCATCAGATTAGTTTTCAAGTGTTAGTTTTGTAGGGATTTTGTTTGATTGCATGGAGGATTTCATCATGAGCTGACATCAGAGCCTTGTAACCAGAAGGCCTTGGGTTCGAACCCCCATGGGTGCGTACTGATGAAGAGTTCCAAACTAGTTGGACGAAACAGCTGTTCAGTACTCCCAGCTTTTCCAGTGGTTCTCTAACTGATGTCAGCTCATGATGAAATCCTCCATACAATCAAACAAAACCAATACTTGAACATTAGTATAAGTTAAATTTACCAACTAATACAGAATAAACCAAAATGATAAGAAATTTCAAACTACAAATCAATAAAAATGATCGATACTAGGAAATATACAATTATCTATCATTCACTCAGCAGAGAATTTGAATAAAGTTGACTTCAATATTAAAGATTGAGCTGAAGAAATATTGTGTGTATAAGGACGACAGAAGCTTCACAGTTAAATCATCCAGCTCTATAAATCTCTATTATTACATTTCTAGTTTTATAAGAAAGTATTGATTGGATTTTATCGGTGATATATTAAATGTGTGTGTGTGTGTGTGTGTAACCGCTGATCCAAAGTTAATTCACATCGGTACTTTGATGTTCGATAGTTGAGTAAAAAGAAACACAACAGGAATCTGTTTGTATACATTGCATACTTACGTAGGCCTGCGTAACCAACAATGTCATGCGCCTACTCCTTGGTATGGTTTCACGGGTTCGAATTTCAGAGGGGACTGACTAGCGCTGACAAGCCCCAAAACCTAGATTGGATGAGACTTCCTGCCGATTGCCTTCAACCAACGTCAAGATTTCGTATTTGTTAGAAGTCATGAGTACAGCTTATTCACAGTAGTCTTTATAACAGGCAGCTATGTACACCTTCTTAGACTAATATTGTCTACAATACACTCACAATTCTGAAGCTCAGAAGTTATGGAGAAGATTTTTAACTTTCGCTGATTTGGATACATCGATTGCATTGTTTTCATTCATTGTCCCTTTTAGACAACATCTTCAACAATGACTTCATAATGTAGCTGAGAGTGTTACGAATACACTTATTGTTGTGTTTCTCTGAGTAAGGTTTTAACAATGACCCGTTCAATTGGACACTAGTAACTAGTGTGATGTGTCTAGCTAGTCCTTTGTTTGGTGCAGACTAAAATTCTATCAGTCAGGTGTGGAATGTGGCCACCATTCTAGGTAGCTTGGCCATCACGATGCACTTTGAATTGTTGATGTTAGATGGTTGGAGGAAGGAAGTGAATCGGGAGCCCGAATATCTCAGCGGTAACGTCTCTGACTGCAGTACTCATCGAGTGACGCGGGTTCGAATATCAGAAGGGATATGAATTCTTTCAAGGCTGCAGATACGCCTTACTGATGAGAGCCAGCTAGCACGAGACCTAAGTCAAAGGCTTCCTCTGGCAGATTGCCTCCAACCGTCTAATAGGGCCTCCAAAGCCTCAGGATGGTCGGGGGTGGTTGTCTTGCGCTGCGGGTTGGCCACCCCTCCGTACACCTCTTGAAATGCTCCCATATGACCGGGCGTCTTACATAGCCTCTCCTGAGGAAGTCCTACTCACTGCCTTCACGTGGCGGAGGTGTTTTTCACCAAAGTGAGAGGGCAAAAGCGGATGCCCGGCGCTCTTCACCGGGTTGACTGTCCATTGGATGACAGTCTAGGGGAGATGGCTAAACCCTGATTCCAAACCTCCAACGACTGGCGTATGAAGCTCGCTGGCAGACGTATGGACAAAGGGCTTATTGGATGCCCTGGATGACTGGCCCCATTCAAAAAGGCGAATGAACCGGACTCCGGTCACCGGCTGCCAATGGATAGTGGACTCCCTACTCCACTCCTACTGCCTTGTAGGTCACACTTGGTTGTGTAAAGGCTAGAGCTGCACTCTCAAACAAAAGGCCGAGCGATGCTGGGGACATCACTCGTACCCAATTCCCATGAAACTTCATGGTTCATGAAGCCGGCTCATCCTCCCGTAGGAGATAGCCGAAGTAAAGTAAGTAAGTCTAATAGGAACCATTCCAATGATAAAATTATTTGTTCGCCTTATGTGTAATTGATCAAGTTTGATATTATGTTAATTTACTCATCTGGATTATCACACCTCACAACATGCGAAACAATGATTCATTAGTCTGGGATTTCGGTTGTCATTTATTGGACCAACTCTTTGAATATGGCATCTACTATAACATTGACAGTCAATTGTTACTTGCTTTGTACGAGCCCTTGGATGTTGTGCCTGGATGTCCGAACCCAACTTCCTCTCCCCTATCCGAGCCCTTGACTTCAAAGCAGTGGGGAACAGCGTTAGGAGGCGTCTTCCCATGGTTTGCGGAGACAAGTTCATGCGTTATTGGATCCTCAAGTACACTACAGGTTTTTCCAAGGTTCGCTAGGTAGACACCTACACATACATATCCACTAGCTCGGGCACAAGCCCAAGATGGCGTTCGTATTCGCTCCAGTTGCATGAAGGCAGTCTCAGTATGACCTACCTGACATATGTTATAAACTCGTCGCCACGTGAAGGCATTTCCACGGGGAAAACTGAAGCGTATTCATCCCCGTCCTTGCCAGGTCGTCTATAGGGACTAAACAACTAATTAGTATCTTTTAGGTTGAAGAATTGCGAGTGGTATGTAGTGTAGTAGAAAAATTAGTACTAAATATTACTAGGTGTAGTGGGATAAAGTACTGAATCGGCAGTACGCCCCTACTGGGCTTCTAAACCAGGACCTACTGGTTACAAGGCAAGCTGGCTCGTATACCTATCAGCCACTAGGACCCGGTTCAACTCCCAGCTCACAAATTCTAACACTTCTTGATTTTTAGCACGACCATCAACCAATGTCATCGGTGGGAAATTCGTCATCACACCCCGACTGGATGGACCCCACTGGCCACGACTTCTCACTAGAATGGCATATGAACTTGCCTTGTAACCGGAAGGTCCTGGGTTCGGACAATGGCTGTGGGCGCCTACTGCCTATGAGTCCCAAACTAGGATGAAACAGCTGTCCAGTACTCCAGTGTTGGTTTTCAAGGGTTATCTAATTGATATCAATCCGTGGTCTAGCATGGCCATAGGGTATCGTTAGCGAGGGTCAGTAGAAGACTGTCGCTCTTTCTGGAACACGTGCGTAGACTCCGATCACGCTCTAGTTCGCGCACGTTTATGCTTACGACTAAGTGGACTTAAGAAATTGACGGTAGCAAAATAGTTACGTCCCCAACTAGATTGAGACACTGAGTCCTTATTTAAGGAAGAAATAGCGAAACGAGTTTCTGAGGTCGACAGCACGACTTCCCCTGAGGTAGCCTGGCACATCATACAGTTAGCTGTAGACACAGCTGTGAAAGCTGTTAATAAGCTAAAACCTAAAGTTAGTAAAAGCCATTGGATCTCTACCGCCTCATCCGAACTGATTGACACAAGAAGACTGATTTCATGGAGCTCCGATTATGATGAGGAGCGAAAGGTACTCAAACGAAAACTTACTAAAAGTCTTCACAACAACCGTGAACAGTGGTGGGCGACAGAAGTGAAAGAGATGGAAAAGGCATCGGTGATTGGCAACACGAGACAACTATTTAGGTTTATCAGGTGGCACAAGGCAAATGATAAATGAAACAATCTCGGAGAAAAATGGCACCATAATTAACTCCCAGAATAGACGACTGGAAAGAGCACTATGAGCAGCAGTTTAACTGGCCCACAGCCACGCTCAACCTGCCGAACATCCAACACCTCCCTGAATGGGATATAGACACAGGTCCTCCGTCCCTAACTGGGGTTACTAAAGCTGTCACCAATCTGAAACTAGGCAAAGCAGCGGAACCTGATGGAATCACTCCAGAGGTATTTAAGTACAGTGGAGACAGTTTACTGTCTGCATTAACTGAGGTTCTAGGCAGGATCTGGGAATCAGAGGAAGTCCCATCGGGTTGGTGTAAATCACTGATTATCCCCATATACAATACAAGAAGGGAGACAAGTCTTCCTGTGATAATCACAGAGGGATTAGCTTGACTAATATAGTATTTAAAGTCCTAGGCTCAATAATCATGAGTAGACTGAGTGGTGCTCGGGAGGCACAAACACGAGAGAGCCAGGCAGGCTTTAGACCAGGAAGAGGGTGTATTGATCATATCTTCACCCTCCGACAGATTCTAGAACATAGTCATTCCTACCGGCGTCCAACAGTCACTATATTTCTTGACCTAAAGGCAGCATTCGACTCTGTCGGTCGAGAGGTTCTCCGGCGATGTTTGGCTGTAAAGGGAGTTCCGAGAAAATACATTGCACTGACTAAGGCACTCTACTCGTACTCATACAGCCAGGTGAGGGCTTACAGCGAGTTGTCATCTGAACTGGTGACGACTAGTGGTGTCCGTCAAGAATGCCCATTATCCCCATTTCTATTCAACTTCATCATAGATGTCTTAATGGACTTAACCCTAAGTGATTTCAGCGACTCAGGGATTGACTTGCTACCAGGGAATAATCTCGTTGACTTAGAATATGCAGACGATATAGTCCTTCTAGGCGAGGACGCTGACAAAATGCAGAGTCTTCTAAACACCTTGAGCAGCAATCTACGAATGTTTGGCATGCGATTCGCTCCAGCCAAATGCAATATGATGTTACAGGACTGGACTACATCGACGCCTAGTTTAAAAATAGGAAGTGAAGTGGTAGAGCACGTTGACCGCTTCACTTATTTGGGAAGTACCATCAGCCAGTGCCAACGGGTTGATCTCTGACGAAATCTCAGCACGAATACAGGGGGCTCGTTTCGCATTTGGCAGTTTACGCCGACTCTGGCGAAGACGAGATGTTCGACTATCTACCAAAGGGCGGGTGTACTGCTCATCAGTCCGCTCCGTCCTCCTAAATCGTTGTGAGACCTGGCCATTGAGAGTGGAAGACATGAAAAACCTGGCTAGCTGTCTTTGATCATAGGTGCCTGCGTTCTATCTCCCGTGTGAAGTGGCATAATAAGGTGGTGAGCAATATTGAGGTTAGGCAGGCATCGGTTGAGTGCTAGGTAAACAGGGGAAATCGGTCGACGAAGTCGTGAAGTTACAAAGACTGAGATGGTTAGGACATGTGTTACGCATGAGTGTCTAGTCATCGCCTTCCTCGACGAGCAATGTTAGCGGATATAGGGCCAGGCTGGAAAACAGCTAGTGGAGGTCAAACCAAAACATAGCACTAGTCAATGAAATCTACAACAGTTAGTCTAAGCCAGTCACGTAGGAAGGTGTAGACTTCCTGACTGGTTGGGGTCATCGGGACGGTAAAAACCAATGTTTGGAAACAATTGGTGACATGGCTCAAAATCGTTCTCAGTGGCTAGTGTAGATGCATCGACTCCTTGTGACTTATGATTTCTAATAAAACTATATTGTTCTTCGTTATTACTATTCCTTTGTCTCGCACCTCTGTTTACTATCTCCATTATGCATTTCTTCTCTTGCTTTGTGTGCTACATGGAGTGTGGTGACTTGAACTGCGGCACATCGGTGCAAAGTTGTATGTCGAAAACAGACAGACAGATAGTGGTCTAACTCGGAAAACAAATCGAAATCCTTACAAATCAACTCTAGAAAAAAAGTATTATATATTTATTTACAGAAAATTCACTGTTGGAATGACTGACACTTTGAGGTTATACGTTTTTATTTTGGTAACTAATTCCAAGGAAATGATATTCGAAAAACCTTGAGCATTGGGACAGGTACGAGAGATGGTCATAGTGAAATATTTATAAGACAAGAAGTTTTTTTAATTGGGAGAAATATAACATCATTATATTCCTGAAGGAGATTGTGTCCCACCTCTCTTTGCTTTCTAGTTGTTGTATATGGGCTATTGTAAGCGCCATTTTACATATATCCGTATATACATATTTGAAGCCCACCCACCATGGATGCGTAACAACTTTCGGCACATCACAGTATGCACGCCCAGAAGTTTAGTTATTTTGGATTAGAGTTATGAACAGGGTTGTTTAATTAGTTTGAAATTAATCGCTTGAATATTCTTAAATTAAGCAGTGTTTTGACGTCTAGAAAACATTCGAAAATGAAAATTATTATTCCCCTAGGTTCCGAGTGGAACATGAGTCTTTGACAGCACAAGCATACTTCATCCTGTCCTCTTTATCTGGCTTCACGATCAACCATCTCATTTCGTTACATGATTTCTTCGATTTCATCTCCGGAGGGCTGATTCACCTTGTATGTTTTGTCACTCAAAAGTTTCCTCAGTGTGTGTGTGTGTGTCTGCGGTACATCTCTGTTTTCTTCTCCATATTTGTTGGGTTCTCGGTTGGTTGCCTGCTTACTAGAGTTCCTTGTCGTCTATCTTTTTTGACAATGTGGTCTTCAGTATCAAGACCTCGAAGATAGATATTGGTGAAAGTCTGCAACATCCTGTTGGAAACGCTTTCTGTTAGAAGCCAACTCTCTGAATCATATAGAAGAAGTGACTTACCATTGTTGTTGAAAATCCATATTTTGTTGTTAATGCTAAGTGTACACAAGACTTCTAAACTGATTTCAGAGTGATGAAAGTGTCTGTGTTGTCTTTTAGATTCTGGTTTTGACATCATCCGTTCCTCTTGAAGTTGAAACAATACTGCCTAGCCAGATAAGTGAAGGAAGTAACCTCTCACAAATTTCTTCCGTTGATAATGATTGATGTTGTTGGTCGGCGGGCATCTTCATCACATCCGTTTTCTCTATATGTTCACGTGGGGTCATATCTTCGCTATCTTCATCTTCGATCAACTCGGTTCACGCCTGTGGCCAAACCGATAGCTGCTACATTGATGTGGTGGTCTGGTTTGCACATCGCGATGACCCAACATGCTACACTGGTTGGAACGAATGTTCCTGCAGGTCCTACCATGCCAGGAAGGTTGTTAGGATAGTGATTAGACTGAAAGCAGTTACCGGTATTGTGTAAGAATCTTTCTTACACTATGCTGGGGGTCTGAGGGCGAAGTCGTACTGCTGGGGAACAGGAGTGTAACAGCAGTGAGGTGTTTCCCTCAGGCGACCAGCATGCCAGCCAGCTATGCTGTCTCTCCACTCCGGAGAGAAGGGTTAGAAAAGGTCGACCCCAAAAAGTGTACATCCCAACTTACCCTACGGTGGTCCGTAAGTGGTGGTAAGTTTACTAATACAGAACCAAACCAAGAAGCCACTTCAGACAGTCTGTGTATGAACGGTATTAAGCAGCTGTCCCCTGGGCTCTGCGGTCGCGCGACACTAACCCTCTCTGTGTTTTAGGTATCCGAAGAATCAATCAACTTCCACAGTGTGGGCAGCCGGGAAGTAACAACCGCCCACACACTTCCAAAAGCACACGAAGCATTCATGCCTGTGGATTTTCAACTTGATGTCACACTAAAAACATAAATCATCCGCGTAGTCCAAATCCTCTAGAGCATTCTTATCGGTCCGATGTATTCTTTAAAAACATGAGGAACCACTGGCTTATTGTTTTCTCTTTGTGGCTACTCAACAGCACATATTTACATTATTGACTGAACTGGAGGACAATAATTACACCTACCTGTTATATGAAGAGAGATTAACTGTCTTTGACCACATATGCTTGCGGTCTATCTGCCATCTTAAGCGGTATAACATAGTGAGTAATACTGAGCTTAGGCCTAGAATGCTTGGTAAGCAGAGTAAGTCAGTCAATCTTATGAAGCTGTGAAATTGCATCTATTAAGGTGACTAGGGCATGTGTTGCTCTTGCCAGGCTGCCATCTTCCTCGAAGGGTAATGTTAATTTATATAGAGTTAATTGGTGGATGGTGACTAGCACTGGAATCCAGCCAGGATGCGCATTTCGTCCTATTTGGGACTCATCATCAGGATGTACCTGCATTCCACAGTGAATGATGACGTTCCCACCGAAGTTCGAACCCAGTGCCCATAGTTTCAAACGCCAAAGCATTGTCCACTAGGCCACTTGGGCTACGAGAGCCACCTTTTGTTCGACGGGAAATGTTGATTTAATTGAATTTTAGGTTTTCCCGTCGATTGATTGAACCGAAGTGCTCGGTCTCAGGTTGACATGTCGGCTTCTTGTGCAGATGCTTTGACTGCCAGTCACCATCCACCAATTAAATACCCAGAAATCGTCGAAGCATCTGCACAAGAAGCCGACATGTCAACCTGAGACCGAGGACTTCGGTCGAAGGGAAAATCTAAAATTCAATTAGATTATTTAGAGTTACTTTGGAAAATAATCAAAGGTGATCAAACCAAAACTTGGAATCCGTTCATGAAGTTTTTGACTGTCGGTGTGAGCCAAATAGGGAGGTGTAGACTTGTCGGTTCTGGTCCTTGGGGTGCTAAAAACCATTTGGCTTGAGATTATTAGTGTATGGCTCAATGTCTTTTTCAATGTTGCAGATCCATTCACTCCTTGTAATCTCCTAAATCCATGAAATTCTCATGTTATTCCGCCATCTTGCTATTCGTTCTCTTGTACATTTCTATTTATTGTCGTTCTTTTGAATCTGTTTTCTCCACCTCTGTCAGGTGCATGGTGGAACGTGGTAACTTATAGTGCTGCACTTCTGTGAAAATTTCTACTTTGAAATTCCGTCATTCCTCTGTTATTAAAGTGAATGTGTTGCTATCCAACATATAGCAGGCCAACAATCGTAGTGTTTCTTGATATTAGGGCTGTCTTCGATTCATTGGACAGAACTGTTCTCTGGAACTATCTGTTAGAGAGGGGTATACCTGAGAAATTTGTTAGCACATTGAAAGCCCTATACAGAAACACCTCGGGTAGAATGAGGGCACACAACCAACTGTCATCGCTGTTCCCAACCAACAGTGGGGTTAGACAGGGTTGCCTAATCTCTCCATTTCTCTTTAACTTTGCCATCGATGACATTCTGAAGTCAGCTCTGAAGGATGTGCGTGAAGGTGGTGTAGACCTGCTACCTGGAGATAGACTTTTCGACCTCGAGTATGCAGACGATATCGTCTTACTGTGCGATAGCATGCAGGCTGCCCAAATCACACTTAATCAGTTGTCGATCAGTGTCTGTAAGTATGGTATGTGCTTTGCGCTGTCTAACTGCAAGATACTGTTACAAGAGTGGCAGGAGCCTGTACCTGAATTCACTCTAGCAGGTGGACCGTTTGAAGTTGTTGATAAGTTTGTGTACCTGGGTAGTTGTGTGAGTGCTGGCGGAGGGGTGACGGATGAGATTTCCAACTATATCATGAAAGGTGGCGTGGCTTACATCAACTTGGGAAACCTCTGGAGCCGTCGTGACATAAGCCTGGCTGTCAAAGGTCGGGTTTACAGTGCTTTGGTGCATGCTGTCTTACTTTGCTCCTGTGAAACCTGGCTTCTCCGAGCTGAGGATGTACTGCGACTCTGCGTATTCGATCATCACTGTCTCCGTAGAATTGCTTGCGTCCGATGGTATCATCGTGCGAATAACTCTGAGGATCGGTGGCGTGTGTTAGGACACTGGCGATCATCTGGAAACACTGGCTCCGGTAGCTTGGACATATGCTACGAATGTCATCCCAGAGGCTTCTATACAGGTCTCTATCCTCTAGCCAACCCTGGTACAGGATAGGAAAGGCGGAAAGATGGTAAACCCATGACGTGGCGTCGTGGGATGAAGGATATTTGTGTTAGGTTAGCATCGGTTGGTGCGTCACTACTTCCTGGTTGGAGTCCGAGAGACAGCTCAAATCAGTGACTCAAAATGTTATCGGTATGGCCGAGAATCGTAATCCATGGTGAACGTGCTGCAATTTACTTCTTTCTTCCCTTCCCCACAATAAGACGCGTTGCCCAAGCGGTGGCCCAAATGGTCTAGTGGATAACGATTTGGCGTTTGAGACTATGGGCACTGGGTTAGAGCCTCGGTGGGAGCACCATCACTCTCACTGGGGAATGCAGGTAGGTCTACTATCTGACGAGTCCCAAATAGGACGAAATGCGCATCCTTTCTGGATTCCATTGCTAATTATCATCCACCAATTAACTTTAAGCTTCATGATCAGACATCGTCGAAGTATCTGCACGAAGTGCCGACATGTCGACCTGAAACTGAGCACTTCGGTCCAATCAATAGACAGGAAAATCTAAATTGAATTAAATCCTGTTACTAAGTTTCTAATTTCTTACCGTTACACGACTACTCAGTGCCCAGTGTCTTTCAGGGTGTTTATGGTAAATGATGAGTTAAAACTATTCGGTGGTGTCTTTTTTATTAGAAGGCTATATGGTTCATTTTTCAGTCTGCCTTTCTTAAAACAACAATCCTTACTAGAGGATTGATTCATGATGATTATAGGCTTGTACTCAGATGATGAGAAATAATTAAATGCACTATTAATGTTTTGTTCTTTCTGTGTGGTCCAGCTCCTCAATAAAGGGGGAATTCATGTATTTTCTATAGTTTGGTTTTGTAAGGGTTAGTTATGTTTTTACGAATTGATCACGGATTGATATTAGTTAGAGAACATTGAAAACCAGTGAGGTCCAATTAGATATCACGTGTGTGGATGGATGTCCCACCAACGATAATGGTTGGGGTCGCGCTAAATCACAAATTGGTAAAAGTTAGAATTCATGAACCATTGAATTGGGTCCCGGTGGCTGAATGGTATACGAGCCAGCTTGCCTTGTAACCGGAAGGTCCCGGGTTCGAATCCCAGGGAGTGCGTACTGCCGATGATTCCCAAACTAGGATGAAACAGCAGCTGTCCAGTACTCCAGTGCTGGTTTTCAATAGTTCTCTAACTGATATCAATCCGTGATCAACTTGTAAGAATTCATGTATATATATTCTAATAGTTCAATCCTAGCTAATGTCATTTGGTAGGGGTGAAATCAACTTTTAACATTATTTTTTATATATACATTTAAAAGTCTATGGTATTTTCACACACATTGTATTGTCGCAAATGTACTTTATATGTTAACCTATAAAAGGTCATTATAACAGCAAACAGGTTGGATTAAAGGTCGTATGATTAGTCAGTGAGATTAGATGATAATACTACCCATAATAATAATAATAACAATAATAATACAAAAAACCACTATTATAATGAATATCATATACCCAATGCCCAAATTTTTTCAAACCGTTAAAAGTGAACTTGGTTTGGATATATATAATAATAATAATAATAATAGTACATAAAACTTGATATATTTAAGTTGAATTATATTCAGGTGTTTATTGTAGCATAAATTCTATTGGTAATAGGAGTAAAGGTTGATAGTAGAAGCTTTGTTTATCGAATCAGTCGACAACATATGTGCAGTAGAGTGTGGTTTGCTTAGAGTGTGTGTGTGTGTGTGACACAGTCTCTGTTCCGAATACTTTGTGAAATTATTACTACTAGTCTTTCAAGTAAACAAATGTTTTCGGAATATGACAAAGATTTAGAAATTGTGATCATGATGAGAATAACTAACCTTAGGCATTAAAAGTTATACTGTTTGACCACGGATTGATATCAGTGAGAGAATCATTGAAAACCAGGGAGTATTGGATAGCTGTTTCGTCCCAGTTTGCTACTCATCACTGGTACTCACTCACTCACTCGATTTCGAACCCAGGACCTTTCGGTTACAAGGCAAGCTAGCTCGTATACCATTCAGCCACTGATACCCGACTTCTTAATGGCCAGCACATGAATTCTAACTTCTGCCAATTTGTGACTTCTTTTAGTGCAACCGGCACCAGCCAGTGTCATAGGTAGCCACTATTTGTACTTACTCTCGATCGGATGAACCCCGCTGGTCACGACTTTTCACTAGAAATAATCTCAGTCAACTTCTTCGTGTAGCCAGTCACTAGTGAGCATCAGAATAACCGGAAGGTCCTGGGTTCGAAACCCAGTGGGTGTATACTGCCGATGATTCCGAAAACTAGGATAAAACAGCTACCCAGTACTCTAGTACTGGTTTTCAATCCGTGGGCAAACTCGAATGACAAATCAACTCTTGAAAATAATATTAATAATAATTTAAATATCCCCTTAATGATAATTATGGAAAATAATTTAGGCAAATACGCATCTCCGGTAAATTTTCATCAAGCTTTACATTCACATAGTGAAATATTAGTCATAGGCATTTGAATTAATGTGGTTCGGAGTGGAACACAGGACTTCAACAGCACATCTCCATTTCTTCTGACTCTTTGCCATCCTCTTCAGATGGTTCCACGATTCCCCGTAGTCTCTCATCTCCTTCATGTCACTCTCAGACACTCCACTCATTGTTTTCTGTTCGGGTGTCACTCGAGCGATGATCTGTCGCGCGATATCCCTCAGCAGTCTTCTCAGAGAGTGTATCCTATCCATCCTCACTTCCTTCTATGCATCTTGTTGTTTATGCTAAGTGCAGTAGATTTCCACACTGACTTCAGATTGATGAAGGTCTGTCTTGCGTTTCTGACTCCGGTTTTGAAATACTCATCCGTTCCACCTGTAGTTGAAACGATGAGTAGTGGCATGTGTTCCATTTTGCAGAACTATTCTGATCATTGTAATATGCATTCACCTTTCAACAAACGTGTACCGAATTCGAATATGGGCAGCTGAGCGGTATCAACAGCCCTCACATAATAAGTGTGTCTCATAACCTTTGGCGACTGAAGAGTCCCAAACTAGGACGAAACAGTTATTCGATGATCTTTGATTTTCAGTGATTCTGTAATTGATTTCTACTCGTGACAAAATTCACACTGAAGTTTAATACGCGACATAGTGCTTAGTTTGTATATTTTAAAGACTGTTGTACTGCTTGATACCAAATTAGTCTTATCGTCGGCGCCCCTATCAACGAGGGTGAGTACGTTTCGGTCTTCCTTTTGAGATGCTGTCATGTAACCATGTCTTCATAACTTTCCTGTCACGTAAGTCATATTGACTGTTTCTGAGAGAGTGGGGGTATTTCTTATCAAAGTGAAAGGGTTAAGTCGAACGTTGGCACTTACAACCAGACTAGTGGACATGCTGATGTCTACGTAGGAGAGATGAAAAATCCTGATTATAAACCTATGTTGTGCACATAGGCTTCAGAATTCTAAAGAATCGAATGGTGTGTGAACCTGTTTATAATAACTGTCAATCATGTAAACATAGGTCCTGATGGCGCTCTACTGCCACCTTGTGGTTCAGGGATGGGGTGGTTGGTCCCTTCGGTCGCGGTGTCCACAGAATATCCTTGGCCTCGCACAAACTGTGATATTTTGTGTGTGGTGCGTCTCTTGGCGCTAATAATGTACTCCAATTTCATGTTTCAATGAATAAATATAAAATTTTCATTAAGAACAGTCGGCACCTTCGACTTTTCACTTTCTGAGTTCATGTATTTCTTCCCTGAATGAAGGACTCAGTAATATTCGTGGTCTACTAGGTAGAAACGGATATCCGGCTAAATTCGTAAACAAACGCGTGAACTCAGGAAGTAAAACGTTGAAAGTGCCGATTGTTCCCAAAAATTCAGCCTTCTAAAGATTGTAATTCATGGGTGATGCTAAACAGTGAGATCTTATGACAACGTCTAAAAAAGGCCTTCTAAAGGACTTTCAACGCAGCTAAGCGATGCTGTATATTCACTAGCCGACCAATACTTCTTAGTTAAAGAAATAAAGACAAACTGCCCCGCTTCTCCTCCTCCATGTGTATTCACCAGTTAAACTGCTCGTGCGGAGCTAGTTACATTGGGCGTAATATCAGTGGTGTTTATGAACACCTATCTTGGTCTGGCAAATGTCCGAATAAAGCTATAAGCAACTCAATATTAGTTCATCTTGTCGATCCTGGACATCAAGTCGACTCTAACAAAGCTTTTACAGTTATTTATCGTATATCACCCAACTTCTCGCATGGTCTACAAGTACGACTTTTACATACAGTAGAGGCAGTTGGGATTCATCTGAACAAGCCAGATTTGTATGCAGCCCCTTTCTTTGCCTTGGCCAAGTACATAACACGTATTAATTTTTACAGACCACTTCCTCCATCCCCTTGTAAGCATCTTTTGATTTTATTATGATCATAGTTCTGGTGAATTCTATTAACTTGTTTGTTTGTATTTTACGTATTTATTCTGAGCCATCCTATGCTTTGTAGATATCATTATTTTAAAAATTTCTTGATGACTTACTAACTTGTTGCTAACGTCTGAGGATTAACTTACCTTGAATTCCATAATTAATTTTTACCCCTCCTTCAAAACTTAAATATCTTGTTACTAACATCTATTAGTTATTTGTTTTGATGGCCTTTCACCTCTTAATTTCACCCACCCCGCCTATACCTAAAACTGATTAACTAAGATAACCACTTGATCGGTAAAAACAGTTTTGATGTAAAAGACTATGTATAAGTGTAGAGCGGATCGATGCTGAGGAAATAACTGAAAGGGAGTGCATATTTCTCCTTTCTAAATGAGAATTTGGAAATTATGTTCTATGAATTAATCCACTTGCGTCGGTAGTCCAGTGGTAGAGCAGTCGCCAGCCACGCACATGGTCCGAGGTTCGATCTTCAGCCGACTCACTCCTAAGCCTCGCTAAGCTGGTAATAAGTTCGGTGAAGAGGAGAGTTTAGGCATGAGGCTAGCGATTCCACCCCATAAAAACAGAACCCCTTATACGGGAACTTTAAAGCTCTAGCTTAAAGCCACTCTATATTCCAATGGGAACATATTATTATTATATTATTTTTCTTTTAATTCCTAGAGGAACATAGGGCTTCAGTCGCACGTCTCCATTGTGTTCTGTTCTCCGCCGACGATTTCACCTAGCGCCACATCTGCCCACATGCTTTCATCATCTCCTATTCGCATAACCTCCTCTCCATGTCACCCTCGCACTGACGACCAAATTGCCGCTTCCCATTCGGGTTCCACTCGAACGATGGCCTGGTATGTGATGTCACTTGATGATGGTTTGTTTTCTCAGGGTATGGCCAATCCACTTCTAATATTTCCTGCATATTTTTGGCACAATTGGTTCCTGTTGGGTTGGTTCGCTCATTGCCAGAGATCCCTATTGCTGGCCTCTTCTGACCATCTGATCTTGGATAGTATTGAGCGAAGACAACTGTTGATGAAAGTGTGTGGTTTGTTCGAAGTGGCTTTCGTGACGCGCTGGCTAAGTCTCTGATCCGTAAATTAGCACTGACTTCACATTGTAGTTGAAAATTCGGATCTTATTTTTCATGCCATGGAGTGCTATTGATTTCCACATAGACTTGAGAGAAATGCAAGCTTGCCTTGATTTCCTGGTCCTCGCCTTGATATCCTCGTCAGTTCTGCCTGTAGTTGAAACGATTCTTCCCAGGTAGGTGGGTAGGTGGGAGACGTTGCTTCTTTCACATTTCTCCCATTTGTGATGAGTGTTGTCTATTGTTGCTGTTGGTGTTTGCCAGGAATCTTCATCACCTCTCTCTTATTTATGTTCACCTGAAGTCCTATTTTTGATGCTTCTTCTGTCGCCAACTTGGTACTTTTCACTTGCATATCTTCCAGCTTGTGGGAAATCAGACATATATCACCGGCAAATTCCAGATCCTCCAAGCATTTTGTGTGGGTCCATTTTATGCCTGTTTCCTCGCTGCCCGCTCTCTGTCTGTCGCATTATCCAGTCTACCGCAATCAGGAAAATGATTGGAGATAGCGGGTAGCCAGCCTTGTCTTACTCCCGTCTTCACTTCGAAGGATTCCATGAGTTTTCCGTTGTGGATTACTTGCCACGCAGCATTGTCGTACAAGTGTTGAATGAGGTGTATGATCGTTGGTGACGAAGTAGTTTCCAAATCATCTCTCGATCGACGCTGTCTGTCGAAAGCCTTTTCAAAGTCAATGAAGTTGAGATGGAGAGGTGACTGCCACTCAAAGCCCTGTTCAACGGTGATCCGTAGTGTTGCGATTTGATCGATGAGTGACTTGTTCCTCCTGAATTCAGCCTGTTCCGGTAGAAGTTTTTCATTCAGGTTGGCGTGTTTGATTCTCTCCAGGATGATGCGGCTTAGTATTTTGTTTGGGATGGACAGGTGCATAATGCCACACCAGTTCTTGCATTGACTTAAGTCTCCTTTCTTTGGCAGTTTGAATAAGTAGCCTTTCTTCCAATCCACACCTTCTCCAGTAGTGGTGTCATCAAGTCCGCTTATGTCTATGGGACCATTTTTTCAATGCTTCTTCTGGGATTCCATCTGATCGAGCTGCTTTTCCAGTTTTTAGCATCTGACTAGTTTTAGTATTTCTTTTCTAGTTTGAATACTGTTTATTTTTTCCACTCGATGAGTATTTTAGCATTTTTTTTTATCACGAACGTGTTTTGTTTCAGGTCGTTAATCTCATCATTGTTTGCACATTAGTTCTTGCACAAATTTGAAGAGAGAGGGAGGGAGAGTGTGGACGAAAATCCAATGTCCTTCTCATACACCAGGGAATTTATTCTACTCTAAGGAATACTAAGGATCAATATATTCTATTCAATCGATCGATCACACTAGAGAAGCAAATTACATTAATTTAACCTTGGGAAAAGAAACTCTAACCTCTTTAGGTGAATGTGTTACAATCTCTCATGTAATGAATCTGAAAAGAATCTTGTGAATATAGCTGCATAATCAAGTGTAAAGACAAGTGTTATGTATGTGTGTGAAACTTGAGCACTATGGTTGCGTGGCGAGTACTACGGATAAGATATATCTGTAGTACATAAAGAGACGATCATCCGCATAAAATAACATCAAATAGCAGGGAAATAAAAGTCAATCTGAACGAAGAATATTCTTTTCAATAATTTCTCCTCTTCAGGTTCTTAAAATTATAAAATATAAGATTTGGGGTCGTTACAATAATGATAGCCAGTTATGCGGCGGTGGATACATTTTTAACGTAGAATAACAGATTAGTAGTTATGTGGTGTCAAAATAAATAGTCATATTTGTGTGACAAACGTGCTAGTTAGCTGAAATCGATTAGAAATATTGTAAAACGGGAGACAATGGTGGTGATTAATCACACAAATATGACTATTTATTTTGACACCCCATAACTACTAATCTGTTATTCTACGTTAAAAATGTATCCACCGCCGCATAACTGGCTATCATTATTGTAACGACAACAAATGCATTATATTTTATAATTGTAAGAACCTGAATAGGAGAAATTATTGAAAAGAATATTCTCCTTCGTTCAGATTGACTTTTAATTCATAATATGGGAATAATACACACTATCAAATCTTATAACTCTCATGAGCAGGGAAATCGATTTGATGTCAGAGAAGGCAAGTGATTCAGTGCGTTGTGGAGATACATGGGAGACACGTGAAAGGAACACAAAGAAGTATAATACGAAGGAAGGCCAGAAGTAGCACAACAAGGGAGATTTGTACAAATGCTGCGTGTAGGATAATGTAGACATAATTTGGCTGTATAGAGATACCAATTCCTCCCCCCCAAAAAAAATTACCTTTCTTTACCAAGTCTTTCGTCTTCTACCGTTACAACACAAGTGTACATAATCGACCTGATGCAGTAGTTTTGGTACAAAGTTCTAACTTGCCTTGATATACGTTTGTCAGCCAGTCAGTCAAACATTATCATACATACATGGCGTAGTATACAAATCAGTATGCAAACATTCTCCCTTTAAAGAGCACTATTATTACATGCTTTACTTGATAACACAATCACTTGAGATGTTTAAAAATATCAAAGTTTACTAATTCATTATTATTGCTTTTATTTTTGTAGAGTAAGGATCAGTGTTATTACTACTGTAAAAACAGAAGACAAGGGCCAGACAACAGATCGTTTTATTATGAAAATCAACACGTATTTATACATGCAAGCGCAGTCATCTGATTGGTTGTTTATCAGAAGTTAGGCAGACAAACGCTGGCTTCTGATTGGTTGTTTCGGGATTCCTTGACAAATAGAGTTCTCTATCTGCGAATCATATTTTGCCACGTTAACTTTGCTGTGATTGGTTGTTGACTCAGCCTTGTTCATATTTTCTCACGGCCCATATTAACGTAGCTTAGTGTCAACCAATCGGCTAGCAGCCTGCTCTCACCACACTACTACAGTTAAGATAGTATGTCACATGTAGCATACAGAGGTAGAGAAAGTAGAGATTCGAAAGAAGTGCAATGAGGAGAAAGAAATATGCGGGATAAATAAAAGTAGTATGAAAATTTAATGGATCCTGGAAATCACAAACAGTGGGGATATTTGCACAGTGACAGT
Organism: Trichobilharzia regenti; assembly: GCA_944472135.2. Classification (NCBI taxonomy): domain Eukaryota; kingdom Metazoa; phylum Platyhelminthes; class Trematoda; order Strigeidida; family Schistosomatidae; genus Trichobilharzia; species Trichobilharzia regenti. Next base: position 44,759,673 of record OX235267.1, read on the forward strand.
CTTGAAGACTTTGGTCCTTGGTACCCTTAGAAGCGCATCAGGCAGCCTACACCTTTCTATGTGACCTGGCTCAAACTAACTGTTAAAGATCTCATGAAATGATGCCGAGTTTTGGTTTGTCCAGCATAGGCTCTTTTCCTAGGAACGAACGACAAGACAGGAATACGTTGGACTGGTAAGAAGACTCAAAGAAGATCTGGATTTCGCGGATGCTCAAATGCTCAAATTTAATAGAAACACGAAGACTTACAGGAGGAAACCAACAAGTTGGCAGAAGAGGCTGGTTGTCAGTGAAGACAGGAATTCAAGTGAAGGTGGAGAAGAAGGAGGTGATGAAGACACCCGGTCAGGTTGGAATTTGTCCCTTTCTTCACTTATCTGGCTAGGCAGCATCGTCTCAGCTACAGGTGGAACGAATAAAGATGTCAAAGATAGGATCAGAAAGGTGTGACAAACCTTCATCACTTTGAAATCAGTGTGGAAATCTTCTGCACTCAATGTCAAGAACAAAATTCGGGCATTTCAACACAAATGCTAAGTCAGCAGTTAGGTACTTCTATATGTGTGTCAGAAACTTAGCCAGCGCGCCACAAAAATCATTTCCAACAGGCCAGTGGAGATATTTATCAACAACTGCCTTCACTGGTTCCATACTGAAAATCAAATGGCCAGCGAGAGAGAATTAGCAACAATGGCCTCTTGAAAACGAACCAATCAAAAACATATTGTTCAACAAACATGTAGAGGAAAATGCAGGTGGACTGGACACACTCGCAAGCAAGGTTGTCGCTGGAGTGGAACCTCAACGGGAAACGGCATGTTGGGTGTCATTTCGAGGATGTGACATAGAGGAAATGAGAGACTATGGGCAACCGTGTGGTCTGCTAAAGAGGACCTCTGAGAATAGGACAAATAGGAGATGTGCTGGTGAAGCCTTATATTCCACTTAGCAACCATAGGGACAATAATAACGATAAAAATAATAAAATAGGGTCATTGGATCAGGTCCCGGTGGCTAATGAATGGTCTACGAGCTCGCTAGCCTTGTAACCAGAAGGTTGTGGGTTCGAACCCGGTGGGTGCGCACTGATGAAGAGTCCCAAACTAGTTGGACGAAACAGTACTCCCAGGTTTCCCAATGGTTCTGTAACCAATGTCAGCTCATGATGAAACCCTGTAACCAATAAAGTAGTTCTTTCCCAACCTGATCCTATGTCAGCTAACATTGACCATCGAGGAAGGCGCTGACTAGGCATGCTTAACACATTTCCTAACCATCTCAATCGTTGTGGTTTCACAACTTCATCAATAGATTCCCTCCTTTCTTCCTTATTTAGCACATATTATACCACTTCATATAGGAGAGAGAAAGCTAGACAAATATGGTCAGAGACAGTTAGCCTTTTTGATGCCTACCACTTTCATTGACTGACTGACTGACTGAATTGACAAGTCAGTCAGTCAGCCAACCAGGGAATTAAATCTTAACATATATACATAATGTAATATAAACATCAGTATACATACATTCTAAAGACTCTAAAGAGAACTGTTATTATTGCATATTATTTGCCTGATAACACAATCACTTGATCAAAATGGTTAAACATTATCAAAGTTTAGTAACGTTTCTTTTAAATTATTTTTGTTTTAATAAAAACAGACTAAGGATCAATATTGTTGTTATTATTATTACTAAAATTGAGATCAGTTGTGTATGTGTGTGTATGTGCGCGCGCGCGCGTTACATTTCAAATTTTGATAGAAAAAAATGCAGAGAGAAAGAAAGAGAATAGAATTTATAATTACCCCTTATCACATTCCTAGTAGTTTTGTGTTTGCTTCTTTTTTTCTTGAGCACTTTTGTAAAAATGTGTTTCAGTGTATTCATAGAAGTCAGTCATCTGACTGATTGATTGATTAACTAACTAACTAACTAACTGACTGATTTCTACAGTATCAAGCTAAGCTGACTGATACACACACACACACAGAGTGAGGGTTGGGATGTGATTGTATTCATTATATGTTAGAGTACTGATGTCAGTCAGACAGTTAGTCAGTCAATCAATCAGGCAGTTAGTCGACTGTTAAACAACTTCTATTAGACTAATAGAAATTAATACATAATAATAATAAGCCATGATCAGTAGAGTACAGCAGATTGAAGATGAGGCAGTAACTCATCAAAGAAGACATTGCGAAATGGTTGCGCTACGTCGCGTGAATTGGTTGGCAGAAGTTAGAATTCATGGACTGGCTATGGGATCGGGTGTGTCCCAATGGCTCAATGGTCTACGAGCTTGCTAGCCTTGTAACCAGAAGATCCTGGGTTCACACCCTGTTGATGGGTGCGTACTGATGAAGAGTCTCAAACCAAGCGGACGAAACGGCTGTCCAATACTCTCCAATTGATGTCAGCTCATGATGAAATCCTCCATCCAATCAAACATAGTGAAGTAGTTGTTTGTTATATATTCTAAGATAGTTGACTGACCGACTATTGAGGAGCGCAGCAAATAATCGACGTGATGGTGACCAGTCATCATCGTCATACATAACTCACACAGAGAATAATCCTTCTCCACTATCTGCCTATATCACAGAAGTTTAAATCAGACTTGCATATCATTTGAGCACAGGAACAGTGAATCTGTCAGTCATTTGGACCCAGAGGCTTATTCATTTTATGTGTTTCGACAATTCTTCATATTATTATTATTGTTCCCTTGGGTTCCTAGTGGAATATAGGGCTTCAACTGCACGTCTCCACTTGCCACTTCTGTCTTCCTTCTTCTGTACTTTTCACCTGCATCCATGTTAGTCCACACTCTTTCAACTCCTCTTCAAACGATCTCCTCCACGTCACCCTTGCACTGAAGTCCCACTCGTCACTTCACATTCTGTCGGGTTCCACTCGAGCAATGGCCTGACGCCCGCGCGATGTCATCCCGCGGCCTCCCCAGCCACAAGTGTCCACTGAGTGTCTCCACTTTCTCCTGCATATTTGTTGGGCGGCGATTGGTTCTTGTTATGTTTCTTCCCATAGTTTCTTGTTAGTGATTCTTTCCGGCCCGGCCATCTGATCTTCAGTATAGATCCAGCGAAGACAGTTGTTGATAAAGGTCTGAAACAGGCTGTTCCGTATAGAAGAACTGACTTGACGTTTGCATTGAAAATCCGACCGACTTTTGTTATTGATGCTGGCTGAGTGACGAAGATTTCCAGATTGGTTTCAGATTGATGAATGTGTTTACCGCCTTCCCGATTATCGCTCGATTTGACATCCTCGTCCGTGTTGACTGCCTGTATTTGAGACAATGCTCCCTAGATAAGTGAATGAAGTAATTAACCTCTTTCAAATCCCTCCCGTTGATGGTGATTGACTGTTGTTGACTGGATGTTGTGCTGTTGTTGTTGGTTGGTTATTTTCATCACCTCCGTCTTGTCTATGTTCACCTGGAGTCCTGTCTTCACTATATGCTTCTTCGACCAGTTTGTCTGTTTTCGCTTGTGGGTTTTCGATTTTGTGTCACATCAAACATAATTCAAACAATTCTTCATAGAATAGCCTGATTCCACAATAGATTTATAACAGATAGGTTTACTACTCATAATTTAATATAATTCAATTTAGATTTTCCTGTCGATTGACGGGCCTTAAATGCTCGGTCTCAGGTTGACAAGTCGGCTCCTTGTGTAGATGCTTCGATGACGTCTGCTCATGTAAATTGAAGTCAATTGAAGGATGGGGACTAGCAGTGGAATCTAGCGCATGTCATCCTATTTGAGACTCGTCAGCTAGTAGATGTACCAGCATTCTCCAGTAAGAGTGATGGTGTTCCCATTGAGGCTCGAACCCAGCACCCGTAGTTTCAAACAGCAAAGCGTTATTCACCGGAGTATTTGGACCAGGAGAGCCACTTCTTTCTTGTGCAACGGGCCTTACTAATTATTTAACTCAATTTAGATGTTGCAGTCGATTGATTGGCATTTGAATCTATGGGCAATGGTTTCCAGCCTCGGTGGGAACACCATCACTCTCACTGGGGGAATGCAGGTACATCTACTAGCTGACGAGTCCCAAATTGGAATTAAATGCGCATCCTTGCTGGATTCCACTGACAGACACCATCCAAAAACTAACTGATGAGATTTCGAGCACAATTTATTCCTGTTCATAATCATATGTGGGCACGTAGCCGTGTAAGGGCCTATGGGGAATTGTCATCTGAATTGATAACAACCAGTGGTGTCCGACAGGGATGTCCACTTTCCCCATTTCTCTTTAACTTTACCATAGATATGCTGATGGAAGTATCCTTAACTGAACTTAACGACTTAGGGATCGACTTGTTACCAGGGAATAGTCTTATGGACTTAGAATATGCAGATTACATAGTCCTGTTAGGGGAGGATACTGAAAAAATGCAGAGTCTTCTGAACACCTTGAGCAGCAATCTTCGTATGTTTGGCATGCGATTCGCCCCTACAAAATGTAAGATGCTGCTACAGGACTGGACCACGTCAACTCCTAACTTAGCGATAGGGAGTGAAGTGATAGAACATGTTGACCACTTCACCTATTTGGGAAGTTGTATTAGCACCAACGGACTGATTGGCGATGAAATCTCAGCACGGATCCGAAAAGCTCGAGCTGCTTTCGCTGACTTACACCATCTCTGGCGTAGGCGTGACATCCGGTTATCAACCAAGGGACGTGTGTACTGCTCAGCAGTTCGCTCCGTCCTTGTCTATGGCTCTGAAACATGGCCAATACGAGTTGAAGACATGAAAAGGTTGACTGTTTTTGATCAGAGATGTCTGCGATCTCTGTCTCACGTTAGGTGGTTTAATAAGGTAAGTAATGTTGACGTTAGGCGTAGAGAGTGTTGGGCAAAGAGGGAAGATCAATCGATAAGGCTATAAAGTTACATAGATTGAGATGGCTAGGTGACGTGTTGCTCATGCCTAACCATCGCCTCCCCCGACGACGGGCATTACTAGCTGATATAGGTGCAGGCTGGAAAAGAGTAAGTGGTGGCCAAACAAAAACATGGCATGGCATCAATCCATGAAATCCTTGACAGTTAAACTGAGTTGGTCAGGTAGGGAGATGCAGACTTCCGGGTTGGGGCCCTCGGAACTCTACTCTAGGAATCAATGGCTGGAGACAATAGGTGACATGGCTCAAAATCGTTGTCAATGGCCAGCGCAGATGTATTCAGTCTCTGTAATCTTTCATATTTCTTTCTACCATTACCCATTCTGTTTCACTCTTATACTTGTGAAACTCTATTGATTCTCTTCACTCATCTTCTTGTCTACCTCTGTGTGCAATTTGGAACGTGGCAACTCGAACTGGTGCACTTCGGTGCCAAGTTCTATGTTGAATCCAGACAGACAGATAGATATGTGGGCACTCACACAATTTTCCAGCCTCGTTTATGTTATTTTATTATTTTTTTTGTGTATGCATGTGTGTGTGTGTGTGTGCGTGTTAAGATTTGACAGTGAATGAAAATATCAGAGTGTGTCAGCATTCACTTGGATGATTATGAGTCACAAAGCGATTAGACACACTGAATGAATGAATAAGCAAAGTTCAATAGACATGCGTAAAATAGCTGATAGGATGATAAAGCATATTCGGAATGTATGAATGCAATAAGATGGGAAATAAAAGATAAGTATTTACATTAAAATAATTTAAATTAAATATTAGAATATGATAACGTGATGTGGAATAAAACAGACTCAGAGAAGAAATATGCACTCCTCGTCTATTAGTTCTTCATCATCACCATCGGCTGGCTCTACACTAATATGCAGTCTTTTACATCAAAACTGTTTTTAAATCACGAGAAATACCCATTTATTCATAAGTAAAAACACCGTATTTTGTACAACGAAGAAATTTCTTTTCAACGACTTCATTTTCAAGCTGTACAGTCGTATTTATATTACAGAAAAAGGTTATTAAGTGGCACTAAATAATTGCTCAGTCAATATACTTATACACAAGTGATAAGAATAACGATAATTAAAATGTTAAAAGGGGGTAGAGTTGAAGTGGATAAATTACAAAAATATTAAAGATTGTTTTATAAGTGAATTGATACCAAAAATATTTTTAAAAGAAAAATGTCAAGCGTTGTCTAAACATTTTTAAGAAAATTAGGAGTAGTGGAGACACTTCGATGATATCTGAAGATCAACACCACATTATTTGGTAGATTTAAGAAATACGCCGATATATGAATTATCAAAACACTTAGATCTGATACTATGTCCCATTAGAAATCATTCAAACTCTAGGCTAACTAATTCATATGAAATGAAAAGGAAACTAAATACCATTCAATTAGAGAATAATGAAAAAATGGTCAGTTTTGATAAAACCAGTCTTTGCACTAATATTCCAATCAAAATGGCCTTAGAAGTGGTTAAAAGAGAGCTAACTGCGGATCTTGAACTCTATCATAGGACAATACTGCCCATTGAACAAATTATCTTAGGGATGGGTTATGCCTGACATCTACTATCTTTAAATTCCAAGGCAAAATATATATAGAAAAAGATGGTGTAGCAATGGGATGAATCACCAATATCCCCAGTCGTAGGAGATATCTTTACGGACAGTTGGGAAAATTTTGCTCTTAAGGTCATACTCCAAAAATATGGTAGTGATATGTGGATGACACTTTCACAGTGTTAAAAAGCAGAACATATCTCTCTCTAGCTTCTTGACATGCATAAACTCACTAGTGGAGGGAATAAAATTCCCATTTGAATCGGAAAATGAGCGAGAAGAATTAGCTATTATGTTAGATTGGAAAATGAAACGAATAGAAGAAGGTAAACTGCACACTAGCGTTTATAAAAAACCAAAACATTCTAATGGATATTAACACTTTAATTCATCTCATCTGTTATCTATCTGTGAAGGCAGGCTTAGTTAAGTGTCTAACAAATCGAGCAATAGGACTAAGTAGTACAAAAAAGAACTAAATGATGAAGTGAAACAGATAAAAGAATAGCTGGTTGGTGTTAAATAACCACTCTATGAAATTTATTAAGAAGATCAGAAAAGGTCAAAAGCAAAATAAAAATAATGGTGAAACTAATAATAATAACATAGCTGAATTGTAATATGCTCGCCTTGTAACCTCAAGGTTCTGGGTCCAACTCTCGGTGAGGGCATCAGTGCGTACTGCTGAAAAGTCTCCCACTTGGAAAAATGGCTGTACTCCGTTGTTTCCAATAGTTCTCCACTAAGAAATCTGACCTGAAACATTTATTTATGAATTAGAAAGTCATGAAGAACAGTATTCGATGTTAAATTCCAGGAATTTAGACAACCTGAAACGGGAGGTTTAACTCATCTAGTTAGTTAACTATCTGGTCGTAAGATTTAAAAAAAAGAGGGAAAGCTGGGCGTGGGGCTAACTACCCTACCCCGGAAAACCCACCCACCAGCTACAGAAAATCTAGCGCACAGCTGTAGTTATATACCGTATTCCATTATAGATAAGATTTTATTTTGATATATCACACAGTCTTGTTATACAGTAATATTAACTGATGAAGTTTCGAGGACAAATTATTGCCACTCATAATCATATCAAGTCAAAAGAGCTTTTTACTTCATTTATATACATGAGTAAAAATTGATGATTAGACATTTGAATAATGTACATTCAGAAATAATAATAACATGAGTGTTACTGATCAGTCATAATCAGATGGGAAATAAGATAAGTGTTTTTATAGTCATAATAAGTAACTTGTTAGAACATTATAATGTGCCTGAATTGACATAGAATTTTAAAATTATTTATTATCCTCCTCTGATTTGACTGACTGGTGGTAATAATATCTTCCATATTTCTGGTATTTGCATTGAGTCATTTCTGTTGCATGTGTTTGGTGTAGACTCGATGAACCAGGCAGGATTCAGTAATCAATCTCTCCCTCTCTCCACCTAGCTATATTAATTCTTAGAATTTTAACCCTCTCCCACCCTATTGTGTAACTGTTTGTTAATGCCTGCAGTGTGATTACTGAGCTCTTTTCTAAATTACTTATCTTCTTGGGATCAATCATTAAAACCTTAGCCACTAAATTCTTAAGTTCTGATAATCTGACTACTCCTGATCTACTAGTTTGACCTACGTAATTGGCCTCATTCACAGTCATTGCAACGTATTTTGTAAATTATAATATTTTGTTTAATTGAGTCCACTGGGTTCTTCAAAGCATAGAGCTTGTCCTGCCTGAGTGAGTATGTATGAGGGTTTGAATACCACCCTAATTTATGCTTTATTTAGAATCCTGTGTAGGGTCTGAGATGTCCCCTCCTTATATGGTAAAACTACTGTAGATGCCTTATATTCTCTCTTACTTATGTTGTCATTTTTAGTTTAACCAATATTTTGATTTTGACCTTTTTGATCTTCCTAATCAATTTTATAGGATAGTTATTTGACACCAACGCACCTTATGTCTGTTTCATTTCATTATTTAGGTCTTTTCTCGTGCTACTTAGTGCTACTGCTCGGTTTGTTAGACACTTAACTAGGCCTGCCTTCGCAGACGGAAAACGGATGAGATGAACTGATGTCTAAATATCTATTAGCAGAATGCGTTGGCTTTTTATAAACGCTAGCGTGCAGTTTACCTTCTTCTAAACCATTTTATGTTTTACAATGTAACAGCAAATTCTTCTACCAAATTTTTCACTGGAATCAGAGAGAGAAAATGATGTGAACTGGTGAAAACCTTCTGGAAGCCAGACAACCGATGTGACTACTTTCCATGAAAGCAAAAGTAAGCGTGGGAACGTGGAATTTCCTCAAAAATAAGTTTGACGTAGGTCCAATGGTAACAATGAGGAGATGAGGGCTTATGGACAATCGTGAACCCAGAGAAAGAGGACTATGGAGAACGAAATGAAGTGATGCTGTACACTTTTAAATCCTTATTTTCCATCCAAAGAATTAATCTGATGGACGCTAGTGACTGACTTGCTACAGGACGGAGTGTCCTGGAGAGAGTTCTAGTGAGAAGTTGTGACCAGTGAGGTCCAGCCATTAGTCAAGTGTGAGGATGGATCTCTCACAGATCACATTGGTTGGTGGTCTTCGCGCTAAATGCATCACAAATTAGTAGGAGTTAGGATTCATGGACTGGTTATTGAATCGGGTCCCAGTGGCTGGCTGAATGGTATACGAGCCAGCTCACCTTGTAACCGGAAGATTCTGAGTTCGAACTGTGGTAGTGGATGCGTACTTTCTATGATTCCCAAACTAGGATGAAACAGCTGGCTGTCCAGTACTCCCTGTAGCTGGTTTTCAATGGTTCTCTAACTGATACCAATCCGTGATCAACTCTTAAAAACAAAACTAATCCTTAAAAACCAACAATAGAAAAGTATTATTATGCTTATAATTCACTGTGAGTTACATCTAATACAAAAACTAATATGCGATTAAATACTATTGAAACAGTGGAAGACGAAGTCTTGGTATCTTTTTATAGCCAAATTATGTACACCTTATCTTCAACGTACCATTTGCACAAATTTTCCATGTTGTGCTACTTCTGGCCTTCCTTAGTATTATGTTTCTTTGTGTTCTTTTCACGTGTCTCCCATGTATCTCCACAACGTACTGAATCATTTGCCTTTTCTGACGTCAAATCTATTTCCCTGCTATCTGATGTTATTTTATGCCGATGATCGTCTCTTTATAAACTACAGATAAATTTCATCCGTAGCACTCGCCACACAATTACAGTGCTCAGGATTCACACACACACCATATTCACAAGGTTCTTTTCAGATTCATTACATGAGAGATTGTAACACATTCACCTAAAGAGGTTAGAGTTTCTTTTCCCAAGGTTAAATTAATGTAATTTGCTTCTCTAGTGTGATTGATCGATTGAATAGAATATATTGATATTTAGCATACCTTATAGTAGAATAAATTCCCTGGTGTATGAGAAGGACATTGGATTTCTGTCCACACTCTCCCTCTCTCTCTTCAAATTTGTGCAAGAACTAATGTGCAAACAATGATGAGATTAACGACCTGAAACAAAACACGTTCGTGATAAAAAAAATGCTAAAATACTCATCGAGTGGAAAAAATAAACAGTATTCAAACTAGAAAAGAAATACTAAAAGAAGTCATATGCTTAAAACTGGAATAGCTGCAAGACCAGACGAAATCCCACTGGCTGCTTACTATCTCCAATGACTTTCCTGATTGCGGTAGACTGCATAATGCGACAGACAGTGGGTAGCGAGGAAAAAGGATCCACACAAGAAACTTGGAGTATGTGGACTTCGCCGATGATATGTTATATCTGATTTCCCACAAATTGGAAAATATGCAAGTGGAAAGCAACAAGTTAGCAGAAGAAGCATCTAGAGAAGTTAGGACTTCAGGTGAACATAGAAAAAAAAGGTGTTGAGGATTCCTGGCCAATACCAACAGCAACAACAATTACAACAGACAACAATCAGCCAGCATAAATAGGAGAAATCTGAAAGAAGCAACCTCTTCTACCTACCTACCTACCTACCTACCTGGGAAGCATGGTTTCAACTGCAGGCGGACGGAACTGATGAGGATATCACAGCAAGAATCGGAAAAGCAAGACAAGCTTTCATTACTCTCGAGTCTATGTGGAGGTCAACAGCACTCCATGGTATGAAAAATAAGATCCGGATTTTCAACTTCAGTGTGAAGTGAGTCAGTGCTACTATACGGATCAGAGACTTGGCGCATCATAAACAGCATCTCAAACAAATTACAGACCTTCATCAACAGAGGTCTTCACTCAATACTATTCAACATCAGATGGCCGGCCAGAAAAGATCAGCAACAGGGATCTCTGGGAGCGAACCAACCAACCAGGAACCGATTGTGCAACAAATATGAATGAAGAAATAGAGGTGGATTGGCCATACTCTGGGAAAACCATCAAGTGACATCCCTAGACAAGCCCTCGAGTGGCATTCGAGTGGGAAGCTACAAGTCGGTCGTCAGTTCGAGGGTGACATGGAGAGGAGGTTATGCGAATAGGAGATGATGAATGCATGTGGGCAGATGTGGCGCTAGATGAAATCGTCGGTGGAGAACAGAACACAATGGAGACGTGCGACTGAAGCCCTTCGTTCTTCTAGGAATTAAAGGAAAAAATAATATAATAATAATGATAATAGTAATAATACTTTCCCATTGGAACACAGGGAGCTTCAAGCTAGAGCTATAAAGTCCCGGTGTAAGGGATTCTGTTTTTACGGGGTGGAATTGCTAGCCTCATGCCTAAACTCTCCTCTTCACCGAACTTATTACCAGCTTAGCGAGGCTTAGGAGTGCGTCGGCTGAAGATCGAATCTCGGACCCTGTGCGTGGCTGGCGACTGCTCTACCACTGGACTACCGACGCAAGTGAATTAATTCATAGAACATAATTTCCAAATTCTCATTTACGCATTTAGAAAGGAGAAATATGCACTCCCTTTCAGTTAGTTCCTCAGCATCGATTGGCTCTACACCTATACATAGTCTTTTACATCAAAACTGTTTTTACCAATCAAGTGGTTATCTTAGTTAATGAGTTTTAGGTATAGGCGGGGGGCAGGGGTTGAAATGAAGAAATTAAAAGCCATCAAAACAACTAACTAATAGATGTTAGTAACAAAATATTTAAGTTTTGAAAGAGGGGTAAAAATTAATCACGGAATTCAAGATAAGTTAGTCCTTAGACGTTAGCAAAAAGTTAGTAAGTCATCAAGAAATTTTTAAAATAATGATGTCTACAAAGAATAGGATGGCTCAGAATAAATACGTAAAATACAAACAAACAAGTTAATAGAATTCACCGGAACTATTATCATAATAAAATCAAAAGATGCTTACAAGGGGATGGGGAAGTGGTCTGTAAAAATTAATACATGTTATGTAGTTGGCCAAGGCAAAGAAAGGGGCCACATACAAATCTGGCTTGTTCAGATGAATCCCGATTGCCTCTGCTGTATGTAAAAGTCGTACTCGTAGACCATGGGAGAAGTTGGGTGATATACGATAAATAACTGTAAGAGCTTTGTTAGAGTCAACTTGATGTCCGAGATCAACGAGATGAGCTAGTATTGAGCTGCTTATAGCTTTATTCGGACCTTTGCCAAACTAAGATGGGAGGTGTTCAGAAATACGCCCTATGTGACTAGCTCCGCACGAGTAGTTTAACTGGTAAATACACATGGAAGAGGAGAAGCGGGGCAGTTTGTCTTTATTTCTTGAACTAAGTATTGGTTGGCTAGTGAATATACAGCATCGCTTAGCTGCGTTGAAAGTCCTTTAGAAGGCCCTTCTCAGACGTTATCATAAGTTCTCACTGTTTAGCATCACCCATGAATTACAATCTTAAGAAGACTGAATTTTTGGGAACTGTCGGCACCTTCGACTTTTTACTTTCTGAGTTCATGTGATTGTTCATGAATTTAGACGGATATCAGTTTCTACTTAGCAGACCACGAATATTACCGAGTACTTCATTCAGGGAAGAAACACGTGAACTCAGAAAGTGAAAAGTCGAAGCTGCCGACTGTTCTTAATGAAAATTTTATATGTATTTATTGAAACATGAAATTGGAGTACATTATTAGCGCCAAGAGACGCACCACACACAAAATATCACAGTTTGTGCGAGGCCAAGGATATTCTGTGGACACCGCGACCGAAGGGACCAACCACCCCATCCCTGAGCCACAAGGTGGCAGTAGAGCGCCATCAGGACCTATGTTTCCATGATTGACAGTTATTATAAACAGGTTCACACACCATTCGATTCTTTAGAATTCTGAAGCCTATGTGCACAACATAGGTTTATAATCAGGATTTTCCATCTCCCCTACGTAGACATCAATATGTCCACTAGTCTGGTTGTAAGTGCCAACGTTCGACTTAACCCTTTCACTTTGATAAGAAATACCCCCACTCTCTCAGAAACAGTCAATATGACTAACGTGACAGGAAAGTTATGAAGACATGGTTACATGACAGCATCTCAAAAGGAAGACCGAAACGTACTCACCCTCGTTGATAGGGGCGCCGACGATAAGACTTATTTGGTATCAAGCAGTACAACAGTCTTTAAAATATACAAACTAAGCACTATGTCGCGTATTAAACTTCAGTGTGAATTTTGTCACGAGTAGAAATCAATTACAGAATCACTGAAAATCAAAGATCATTGAATAACTGTTTCGTCCCAGTTTGGGACTCTTCAGTCGCCAAAGGTTATGAGACACACTTATTATGTGAGGGCTGTTGATACCGCTCAGCTGCCCATATTCGAATTCGGTACACGTTGGTTGAAAGGTGAATGCATATTACAATGATCAGAATAGTTCTGCAAAATGGAACACATGCCACTACTCATCGTTTCAACTTCAATAGGGACGGATGAGTATGTCAAAACTGGAGTCGGAAAGGCAAGACAGACCTTCATCAATCTGAAGTCAGTGTGGAAATCTACTGCACTTAGCATAAACAACAAGATACATAGAAGGAAGTGAGGATGGATAGGATACACTCTCTGAGAAGACGGCTGAGGGATATCGCGCGACAGATCATCGCTCGAGTGGCACCCGAACAGGAAACAATAAGTGGAGTGTCTGAGAGTGACATGGAGGGGATGAGAGACTATGGGGAATCGTGGGACCAGCTGAAGAGGACTGCGAAAAGTCGGAAAGAATGGAAATGTGCTGTTGAAGCCTTGTGTTCCCGTCGAGACCACATTAATTGAAAGGCTCACGACTAATATTTCACTATGTAAATGTAAAGCCTGATGAAAATTTACCGGAGATGCGTATTTGCCCAAATTGTTTTCCGTAATTATCATTAAGGGGATATTTAAATTATTATTAATATTATTTTCAAGAGTTGATTTGTTATTCGAGTTTGCCCACGGATTGAAAACCAGAGAGTACTGAACAGCTGTTCCATCCTAGTTTTCGGAATCATCGACAGTATACACCCACTGGGTTTCGAACCCAGGACCTTCTGGTTATTCTGATGCTTACTAGTGACTGGCTACACGACGAAGTTGACTGAGATTAATTCTAGTGAAAAGTCATGGCCAGTGGGGCTCATCGAATCGAGATTAAGGACAAATACTCGCTACCTATGACACTGGCTGGTGCCGGTTGCACTAAAAGAAGTCACAAATTGGCAGAAGTTAGAATTCATGTGCTGGCCATTGAGAAGTCGGGTATCAGTGGCTGAATGGTATACCAGCTAGCTCACCTTGTAAGTGAAAGGTCCTGGGTTCGAAATCGAGTGAGTGAGTACCAGTGATGAGTATCAAACTGGGACGAAACAGCTATCCAATACTCCCTGGTTTTCAATGATCCTCTCACTGATATCAGCTCGTGGTCAAACAGTATAACTTTTAATGCCTAAGGTTAGTTATTCTCATCATGATCACAATTTCTAAATCTTTGTCATTTTCCGAAAACATTTGTTTACTTGACAGACTAGTAGTAATAATTTCACAAAGTATTCGGAACAGAGACTGTATCACACACACACACGCACACACACACACACACTCTAAGCAAACCACACTCTACTGCACATATGTTGTCGACTGATTCGATAAACAAAGCTTATACTATCAACCTTTACTCCTATTACCAATAGAATTTATGCTACAATAAACACCTGAATATAATTCAACTTAAATATATCAAGTTTTATGTTCTATTATTATCATTGGTAGTATTATCATCTAATCCCACGGACTAATCATGCGACCTTTAATTTAACCTGTTTGCTCAGATACAAGCTCTTTAGGCTGGGGGACCTTGTAGGTTGATTCAATTAACCAAAATAATACAATTTGTCAAATACCTTGCAATGACTGTGAATGTGGCCAATTACGTAGGTCAAACTAGTAGATCAGGAGTAGTCAGATTATCAGAACATAAGAATTTAGTGGCTAAGGTTATAATGATTGATCCCAAGAAGATAAGTAATGTAGAAAAGAGCTCAGTAATCACACTGCAGGCATTAACAAACAATTACACAATAGGGTGGGAGTGGGTTAAAATTCTAAGAATTAATATAGCTAGGTGGAGAGAGGGAGAGATTGATTACTGAATCCTGGTTCATCGAGTCTACACCCATCACATGCAGCAGGAATGACTCAATGCAAATACCAGAAATATGGAAGATATTATTACCACCAGTCAGTCAAATCAGAGGAGGATAATATATAATATTAAAGCGTATTCAATTCACATTATAATGTTCTAACAAGTTACTTATTTTTACTGTAAAAATCGCCTTTCCCATCTCACTGTATTTTATTGATAGCACTAATATTATTTCTGAATGTACCATATCTTATATTGATTTTATTGAAATATCTAATCATCAATTTTTACTCATGTATATAAGTTGTGTGATTGACTTGATATGATTATGAGCGGCAATAGTTTGTGCTCGAAACGTAATCAGTAAATATTTCTGCACAACACACAGTGTGATTTATCAAAATAAAATCGTATCCATAATGGAGTTATGCGCAACCACAACGCCTAAGTTTTATACTTATATCAATAATGAGTTGAGATCTTATACTGACAATGAAGATGTGGTTATTTAACTTAAGCCCTTGACTTTTTCTCAACAGGTGCCAGGTACAAATCTCATTCCATTTGAGTAATAAATTAGTATCATCAGACCTCAAACAATATCTTTGGTTCATAGTCTGGTACGTGAGAAATCACTGCACTCACTGTAATTAAAGCGTCGGTGACACAGCGGTTGAATAGTCTCCAACCACGTGGGTGGTTTGGGGTTTGATCCCTAGGCACCAACTCAATCCTTTGCCTCGCTAAGCCAGTAATAAGACTGATAAATTGGAGATGTTGGACATGAGGCTAACAACGCCATCCCGTAAAAATAATCACCACTGCTACCGAGACTTCAAGCCTGTAGCTTGAAGCCCTCTATGTTCTACTGGGTACATAAAGGAATAAAAATTAAAAAAAAACAACTGTAATTAAAAATAATGCAGTGAAAAGATATTAGTAATTATCACAATAACTAACGTGGTATAGACGTCCCATGCACGTTACAATGCACACTTTCGATTTCGCCTGAAGAAGACGCATCGATCGACTAGCTTCCTGAAGCACTTTACCAACTAGCATCATTCCACCTTCCCGATTCCAACAGAGAATAAGTTTATTTTTCCAAATTTTTTCTGTGCTTTGAATTTTCATTAGCGATTAAACTGATTATCCAAGGTAAGATCACTAACCTCAGCCTCAACCTTCTCTCTTTCGGTGATCCTGGGATCGATTAGAAAATAAATAAACTAGGCGAGGTTTTATAATTAGAAACGCCACCTTAGTAAAACTAAGGTGTGATATAAAATATTTTCTAGCAGTACTTGATTCTGAATTTTTCAGCAAGCACATTAGGGCATGAAAATGTGGCTATTATTATTAATGTTACAAGCAAATGTGATGTGCTTTATTCACAGGTGATTTATTGGTGGATATTTGTACACAATATATGGGTACTGAATAGGTAATTACAACTGTAGTAAAGTATCGATGTCTATCTGTTCTTCAGAAATTGACAAATATGATCAAGTTGCAAACACCGGTTTTCGTCGATTGTGGAAGCTAAGCAAAGGTTGAGAGTGGATGGTTGGTTACTTGAATGGGAGACCTTGTGGGAGTACCAGATGTTTCTGTGGTTCTACGACAGAATTTTCACCAGCCACTCAGAAGGTCTGGGTTTGATTCCCGGATGACTTACTAATTAACCTTGCACAGCTGGTAAATATCTAAGTAAAAGTGGAAAGGTGATAGGATCCCACACACTTTGTTATTGACTGTTTATCTCGCATAAATGGTATATCACCATTCCCACACATTTTGTTATTGACTGTTAATCTCGCATATATGGTATATCATCATTCCCACACACTTTGTTATTGACTATTACGATCAATTATTTCAAATGCTGTTAGCTGTCTATATTGTTGTAAAAATGTATAAATACCATGACTTTCTTTGTCGTTGTTGTTGTACTACAATACACAGTCACAGTCCAACCTTTGTCTTTTGATATTTGCGTGCTTCACTGAATCGGAAGGTACCACAAGCAGATAGGCAGATTAGTCAGGCGCAGACAGAACAAGGCGACAACGTCCTCATTTAATACCCTACCGTTATAACAAAAGGTTAAGAATGAGGTTAACAATCTGACCTTGTGAAAATAACACCATCTTTACTGAAACTTCAAGGCCTGAAGACCAGTGTTCGAGTTGGAACACACGTTATGGAAAAATAGGCATAGAAATCTTTACTATTTCAATGTTGACGGTTTCTATGTGATTGGTAGATGGTATAAGTTAGTTAGCTAGTCCAGCATTTCTTGTCTGATTCACTGAAAGATCGATTTGAATTTATTTATAATGAATTATTGTCTTGGATTGTTTTCGGCCTTTCTAGAGGGTCAATTTCCAGTGATTTCATAGTCTCAGCTAATCGGTTACTTACACGTATAGATGGGTGCGACTGTTTTGTCGAATACTCCAACTGTTTGAAGGTTTTTAGAGGATTTTCAGTTGGCTTTCCAAAGGATGTACACTTTATTACTCAAGATCACGAAATAAACACTTTTGAATTATTGGAAATATCCAGGTACCTGGAAATGAATTATGGTTATCGTGAATGATACTCAAAACTTAGCACTCAATTTATTGGTAGTAGTAGTGACAGTGAGATTAATTTAAATAGAATCATTATTCTTGATATCATTTCCAGTCTACTAGAATTAGATACAACACTATGACAAAGATGTCCACTGGAAACCCACCAGTGAAATAATTATTAAGAGCTTGAAATTCTGTCTAGAAAGTAATTACTTTACATTTAAAGGGAATTTATATAGACAGACAAATGGGGGTTGCTACGGGTTCAGCAGTTTTCCCCATAGTCACTGACCTTGTCATGAATAGATTTGAAGATAACATCTTTTCAAGTATACTCACTCCTGAAATATGGTTAAGATATGTAGATGTTACTTTTGTAGTGCTAAAATGAGATCTACACAGTTCATTCCTGGAGAAAATAAACAGCCTATCTCCGAGAATCTAGTTTACTTCAGTAGTAGTCAGAATCAGACGTCGGTGAACCACCATTTCTAGACTGCCTACTTGAGAGGAGGGGAAATGGACATTTTAGTATATCTATATTCAAGAAGGAAACCCACACCAACAACAAATATGTAGACTTCGGATCATCACACCCCATCAGCGCAAAGATTTCAGTTGTTTCAAGTCTTCTTAGACGAGCACACTTTTTGATAACGGATAAGAAAGAACAAGAAGAAGAAATATCTAATATTACTGAAACTCTCAAGAAAAATAATTACCCTAGGAACTTCATCAACAAAATTAACACTGACATTAAGCACAGTCGAAAACGTATTCTGAAAGCATGGACCTCAAGAACTGTCATTCCATATAGAGCGGAGAAATCAGACGATATCAGAAGAGTACTCAATAAACACAACATCAGAGTTTTCTCCAGAAAATCGCACACACCTCGAAACAACCTTGTCCATATAAAAGATCAAATCCCTAAGAATTCCCTATCTAATTGTGTCTACAAAATGAAATTCCTGGAATGTGATGGGATATACATCGGACAAACATCACCAGAAAGAAACCAAAATCAGAAGAAATGAACACCCGAGAGCATCTCTTCGGCCACCGAGAAATCCAGTTGAACTAGAAAAGCTTGGAAAATCATCAGCCATAGCTCGTCCACACGCTATAGAATTAGGCCTCAAAATTGATTTCAACAATATTGAAATAATCCAGAAAAACCATTTCAGAAATCACAAAGAACGTCTAATATCATCAGAAGCACTTCATATCAAATGGAATCCAAATTGTCTGAAGTAAATACGAATGATGGACTGAAACAGAATTTGACCTGGTTACAACATCCTCTCCCCAATGAAGTGACAAAATCAACACGAATGTGATAAGCAATTTCATTACGTAAAAACACGCTGCTTTTATAATTTTACACACTTATTAAATCAAACAATCTATGCGTGTTATTGTTATCTTTACCGATTGGTCAATTTGACAACGAAAAATGACCCCATACTGAGGAACGATAATAAAGTTGTTATGTATATGCTGATATTTTGTAAATTTTGGTTTAATAATACTGTGGTGAGAGCAGGCCGTGAGAAAATATGAGCAAGGCTGATTCAACAACCAATCACAGCAAAGTTAACGTGGCAAAATATGATTCGCAGATAGAGAACTCTATTTGTCGAGGAATCCCGAAACAACCAATCAGAAGCCTGCGTTTGTCTGCCTAACTTCTGATAAACAACCAATCAGATGACTGCGCTTGTCTACTTGCATAAGCTATAATAATGTATGTGAAATATGTATAAATACGTGTTGATTTTCATAATAAAACGATCTGTTGCCTGGCCCTTGTCTTCTGTTGTTACAATACTACTTTGATAAAGCTATTAGCAGTAGCATTAATGAATAGAGAAACATCACTAAACAAAACAATAATATCGTTTTGTTTTTCATTCATTGGGAAATACAAGAAAATTTTTATTATAAAGAATCATTATTCCTTCACCAATGGAATGTCTAATTCAGCCCCTGATATGAGTAGGTGGAAGAACATCAATCACACCAACCAGTAGTGTTAGCTGACTAGATGGAAATGATCTGAACTCTGAACTATCGTTCTCTTCGTTTGGGGCTGAGCGCATCAGCGATGTACCCAGTTCAATTCAGCCAAGATAGGTGAATCAGGTTCAAACCCTCAGAATTCTGACTAGATACTTGGGATAATACCTATAACTATCCGTTTGGCATATTGTAACTCTTTAACGCTAACTAATATCTAGAATTGTATATACTGTTGGATTTACGTAGCCAAGTTGACCCAAGTCAGTGAGTCTACGGTTTTGATACCATTTTTGTCAACTGTATTTTTTTAAAGTGATACTGCTGCTACGGGATTTTTTGTTGTTGTTGTTGTTATCGCTGCCCTTCCTGTTGTGAATTTCTTTTTTCCTTTTGCTGGTGTTGTTCTGATTGCTTTATTCCTTGTTTCCTGATTCTAAGGGGAGCAATCCATAAAGTCGCTCCTTTGTAAACTACATATACATGTAACATCCCCTTCTCAGGCGTGACGGTAGCAACCCCACCCTGTAAAAAAAGTTGCTACAGAAACTTCAGCACGATGACAAAATAAAAAGTCTATGTGGGGACATGGAATGTTTGCATGATGTACGTAACTTGGGCGGACTCATCATACATTGAATACATCGAATAGTAAATTTAAACGACATATTACGAATCTAATTAACATTGGGCTATTTGAACATAGAAGTAAGAGAACTAACTACCTGCCATACAAACCAGTATAGAAAAATAAAACTCAAACACCCTTTGGTTTTTATCTGTTAATTAATGCCCATTGATCAGCCAATAAAGAATATTCTTCTCTCTAGAATTGTCATGATAGCTAAGGAATAGTTGATATGGACAGCAGTGGTGGAATTCAGTGACACAGAATCCTTAGGATCAAAAAATCCTAGGCTACTCAGAGATATAGTGAAGTCAGCAGTTTGGTTCACAATAGTTCTCTGACTAGAACATGAAAGACAGTGGTTTGCTGGATTATGCAGTCGTGTATGATAGATCGCAAGTAGTTTCATTGAGTCAACGGTGAATATATCAAACACTGACCACCATTTCCCTTTTCTCCATTTTTGAGATAATTGGACACTCTTTTACCATTATGTTTTGAACCAATGAACACTAAGAATTTACTTAAACCAAATCCTTCCAAATGCCAGACTGCTGATTTCAGTTTCCGATGTAAAAGAAAGTTAAATGAAGCTGTTTGGTTCCTATGACCCTTGCAAAATTGATGACAATGATATAGAAATCAAGTCTGAAGTTAAATATCTTGAATTAATTCTTTCTCCTGACCTATTCTGGTCTTCTCATGTCTTTGCGATTTCTAAAAGAATATTTCCTCTCACGCTTTACATTAAGAAGTTAAGGCACTCGGGCATAAATCAACCCCTTTTATTACAGTTTGTCTTCTCTTGAACCTTAGCTATTCTTCTTTACTGTCCACCCTTATTCTTTCCTGGATTGCTTAAAAAAGACTATGGCATACTTCGTAGAACTCTGAATACTGTCAGTAGGACGAGTGGTATCCTATTGGGCCATATCGTTGACATTGTCAATGATAGGCACTTGATGTCATGCAACAAATTTACTAAAGGAATTTTGTCAGACTCCGAGCACCCACTCTACCCGTAGCTCCAACCTTGTGTCTCCTCAGGTGAAACAAGAAGTCTTTTCGGAAGACTTCACGAACATACGTCTAAATATAAAAATTTCACTATACCATATTTGGCACGTACCTTATGTGGTGAAAATAGTGTTAGGCATGAACTAACTAACCTTCTTTGCGCTACTAAATAAACCATTTCCTCCACCCTTGCAACATCAAACTTTATTGTTATTGTATTTCTTATATTTATAATCCTCTCAATTTTTTGTTTTTACTTATTTAATTTTCATAAGTGTGAACATCGTTTAAGCTGTGTTACCACTGTTAATCTTGTATTTCCCCTCACTATACTACATCAGCAGAACATAAGATTCAATACTCTATAGTAACATGCTAAAATTTTCAAACTGAATCGGCAATACTGTTTGAAACAAACTCACTGTCACTCTGTAATCTCAATTCGTGCTTCGAATATTTTTGACTTTATATCGTAAACGTGGAAAAATTCCTCCGGTTACTTTTGTTTTAATTTTTAATTTTATTTATATTTTAAGTAAATCAGATACAATATTGTGACAAATGCTGAGAATTCCACTTTGTATTATAAGTACTGTTTTTGGAATAAAGTAAATTATTATTATTATTATTATTACAAGATATTTCAAACTGATTAGCCTACTTTTCCCCTTATCGTTGATTGTATGGTCTAGTCATTCCATCTCAGCGAACATCTTATTCAAAGTGTTCTACAAAGTGAAGAGTTATCTGCCAAAGGCAATACGGTTTTATCTACTCATGACATTACTGAAGCTTTAATCATTCAGTTTGTGACACTGGATCTATGCATAACAAAAGAAAATTATTCAACCATTCCTACTATTATGGTAACATCCTTGTTGATTTCTACTGACTTCATTTTTGTCCGTTTGTTTTCATAACTATATATGGCTCTTGTATTACTTCAGAAGTCTTGCATAATTCTATATGTTCATTTATTTCTCTGGGCATACTGATTACAACTCGATGACTAAAATTATTCATCTTATTACGTAACTGAAGAGATAGTTCAGCATAACAGTTGGACGGATAGGAGTACTGTGCGCTGACAACAAACGATAGAAATAATGCTAGTGAACAGCATATAAATTCAAGATGAAATGTGTCTGAATTGAATTCCCCTAATAATAATAATAATAAGCGCCAATCACCATCAGTGGGAGGGATTTGAAAGAGGTTACTTCATCCACTTATTTAGCATTGAGCATTTTCTCAACTACAGGTAGTCGGAAAGGACGAGAATGTTAAATCTAGAGAAAATCGGTAAGGCGAGAAACACATTCACTCACCAACCTGACTGAAACCAATCTGGAAATCTTCGTTACTCAGCCAGCATCAATAACAAAAGTCGGTCGGATCTTCAATACAAATCTCAAGTCACTTCTTCTATACGGAATGGGTCAGAAACTTGGCGGGCGGGTCACAAAGAATATTTCCAACAGCCTGTTGCCGACCTTCATCAACCAACAACCGTCTTCGCTCTATACTGAAGATCAGATGGCCGGGCCGGAAAGAATCACCAAACAAAACAAGAACTAATCGCCAACCAACAAATATGCAGGAGAAAGTGGAGGTGGATCGAACACTCGGTAAGGAGGCCGCTGGGTGACATCGCGCGCGCGTCAGGCCATCACTCGAGTGGAACGAGAAAGGGAGCGGCGAGTGGGACGTCAGTGCAAGGGTGACATGGAGGAGATCGTGTGAAGAGGAGTCGAAAGAGTATGGACTAACATGGATGCAGGTGAAAAGTACAGCAGAAGGATGACAGAAGTGGCAAGTGGAGACGTGCAAGTGAAGCCCTACGTTCCACTAGGAACCCAAGGGAACAATAATATATTTTATTTATTTTTTATTTTTTTATTTTTTATTACAGCTTGATTCCACACTGTATTTTTGGTACGAGTATGGAGTTTTCAGCATGGATATCGGTAGCCTAAATTTCTCAGGCCGACGATAGATATCAGGTGTGCGTCGGCAGGGGATCGAACCTCGGACCATGTTCATGATCGGCGAGAGTCCTAACCACTGTGCCACCGACGCACAAATTTGGCATAGAGACACAGATGTATATACATGTGTATGTAGAGAGAAGTGGAATTAATTTGTGTATATAAATAAATATAATATAATAAAAAGACGTTTGATTCAGGCAGTTGCGTGATATACATCGTCCATATATTGAGACAGACATATTGTCCCTGGCCTCGTCGAAAATGTCAGACTTTCATTAGGGTGATTTCTGTCTCATTTTCTATAATGAAGATATCTATAAAACACAAAAAATAATTGATCAGCGCTATTCTATCTCACTCATCTTGTGGATACAGAACACAATATTGATTGATGTTAACAAGGCGGCTTTCAGGGTCATTTACCGCATACCTACGATTCTCAATTTCGCCTTAAGAGTAGTTCGACTACTAAATATTGCTGAAGCTGGCTGGCCGTTGGGATCCATATTAACAAGCCTAATTTGTGCATCCAAAAGAAGTTAGTTCAGATATTATCCTTACCTTGGCCATCCAGGTTTGAATGATCCTGAATTTTTGTGGAATTTTCTTTAGTTTTAGTTGATATTCTATTTGCTATTATATCTTTATTATTATTATTATTTATGCATCTTTAATGAACTCTAATTCCATTGTGATCTTACTTTACAAATCGTTATTATTTAAAAAACACCGATACTGCTAATGACTACTATTCTAGAACATTCTATGTATATAAACATGTATATGTGTAATTGTAGAACCAGAACAGGAGGAAATTATCGAAAAGGATATTCTTTGCTCAATTATTTTGTGTTTTATTAGATGTCTGAATGAATATTTTCGCTGTAATGAAGATAGGGTGAAATACTTCACACAAACAGATTCATCAACAAAGGCATACTGATGAAAATACGTTCTTGTTATCACATACTATATGATACACGAAATGGCGACTCATATCCGTATCGTTATCCATGGATTTTATCCTGCTGAATGAATCCATGAAAATTTCAAATCGGTTTCGATATGCATTAATAAAATGACACAGTTTCGTTGTTGTTGTTGTTGTGATGGTGGTGGTGGTGGTGGTTATTCTACTGGTTTCATCTGCTTGATTTCTTTTGATTTCTCACGTTTATATGTTTTTTTGTCTGGTCAACGTGACACCCGGATTAATTATCTTGAACTCTTCGGAATATGTCACATCGTCAACTAAGCGTGGTAAATCATAAACAGAAACATATTAGCATGAGGACATAATAGGGTAAGTTTATTTTAAATATCACACAGTGAGTGATGAAGTATTGATAACTGGATGACGTTTCTAGTCTAGTATAGGAACTCAACGATACCATATTTGGCCCCTCGTTCTAAATGACAGTGACAATGTTAAGCGCGAAACCCATGACTTGCTTTGTTGTCAATAACATAATTTTGGCTCTTTTATTTCTCCCTTATACTCTCTTATTTGTACTCTATAGTGAACAACCTTCTTAAACATACTTAGCTAGTTAAAATTATTATCATCGGCTTACTTTTTTATTCTTTATGCTATTCCTTCTTTTGTGTAACTACTGGGTTCGACTATATTATCACTATGAGTATTACAAAATTGTCCTATCATTAACCATCATGTAATATTAGTTTTGTGGTTGTTCTTCGTTCGGCACTATTTAACTGTCAATCTTGTTTGTGAACGCCACTATCACCATCTTAAAATTTTGTATTATAGAGGATTACTCACACTACCACAACAAACACTGCATTAGTGCTGACAATAAAAACCCTGAAATGTTTATTTTAGGATTGTTTAGTGTAGTTCAATCAATTTAACTGATCATCTTGGCTATAAACATTCTTAGGAACATTTCATAACTTCTTGTATGATTATAGCTTGTTACTGTTCACCACGCATACATATATCATAGCTTCCACTACCCAATACTGAAATATTTTTTTCATTATTGGTGTTTATCTTCCTTTCTACTTGGTATTTTTACTTGCATTTTTTGTTATTTTTGTGTTTCTTTTTGGTTTTTGTGTTTTTTTATACATATTTTTTTTTGCAATATTCCTTTTAAATGTCCGATGAAATTAGATGCAATATTGTAGAAATGTGCTGAAAATTCCACAATGTACCACAAGTACTGTTTCTGGAATAAAAGCGAAATTATTATTATTATTATTAGACAAAATTATCGCTCATAATCACACCAATTTAGTCATAGAGCTTGATCATTTGCCTGATATATATATATATCCCTCTTCTCCTTACTTTCTGTTGCCAATTTCCACATCTCCGGTATATATGTTGCGTCATTTCGATTGCACGTCTGCGGTGTTGAATCTATGAACAAAGATTCAGTGACTAACCTCCCTTCCTGTCCACCTAACTATATGACTTTTTCAAGTGCTGGTATGCAGCGATTTGATTTAATTGGTTACAGGGTTTCATCATGAGGTGACATTGGTTAGAGAACCATGGGGAAAAACTGGGAGTACTAAACACCCTGTCCTGCCTTGTTGTTTCAATACATGCATGAGAATGCAATGAGATAGCAGAGCATTTTTCTAGGTGATTTAATTCAACAGATCCAATCATTTTACACCTGACTGAATTCATTATATTCTGATAATCGAATAGACCCCGATCTACTAGTTTGACCTATGTTATTGACCTCACTAACAGTCATTACATGGTATGAAACGAATGATAGTATTTTTCCGTAATTGGATCTATTAAGAAGACAATTGTGGCGAAGAAAATTTTCTTTTCGACGAAGTCATCAACTAGACAGCTGTACTACATTCGTGTATTTATATCAAATGGATGGGAAAGTTCCAGAATAATTTCCGGTTAAGCGTCAAATTAATAAAAATTACAATTAGGAATTTGAATGCTATAATAAACAGAAGGGGACGGATAAAACTCAAACAAAGTAGCATCATAATTGCTAAGAAGATTGACATTGTGCAATCGGGGGTTAGAAATGTAGAGATAACAACAATAGACAGGATGTTCGGATAAAAAACCTAATGTGACGAATAATTCTTTATGTAATTAGGGATTAAGTATGTAGAAATAGTAAAATGACAAAATAGACAGGAAGTTCGGATACGAAAACATGGTAGTGTAAATCGGGATTAAGAAGAACTTTAAAAAATAACATGAATAAACAGGAAGTTTAGATAAGAAAGGCGATGGGATGGTCGTTACTAAAAGAATTACCTGTTTATGATGGCCATGACAGGGACAGGGGTTGGAAGTGTTTATTTTAGATGCAAAGCGTGGGTTCAAGCTTTTGGATAGCTAGTGTTTCGGCTATGCCCAGATGTCTTGATTTCACTCCGTTTGATAGAATCTTGTATATTACTTTGAAGGATTTTTCGAAAGGCGCTGAATGTCCTGAATTGACCAGATGTTCTGTCAGTGAACTGTTTACACGCTTTTAGTCTCCTTTTACTAACCAGGCTGGGTAGTGTTCACGAGCGCATTTTTCAAGTGGGCATATGGTATGGCCAACGCACTCAGCTCCACAAGAGAGAGAGTAAACTGATATATGCACGTTGAGGTGGATTGGATCTATCGAGTTTGTGCGTCGAAGGCACAGTGGTCAGGACTCTCGCCAACCATTCACATTGTCCGGGGTTCGAGCCCACACCAACGCACACCTGATATCTATGGTCAGCATGCAAAATTTTGGCTACCGATATCCATGCTGAAAATTCCATACCTGTACCAAAAATACGGTGTGGAATCAAGCTGTAATCAAAATAATAAAATAAAATAAATCACCTGAGTTATTGGTGTATGAATTTTGCTCATAACCTGTTCAATAATTCAGTCGAATAGATGTAAAACAGAGGGATTGAAATACTGATACTGTAGATTATTAGAAAGTTCTCAATGTCCAGGCGTTATCCAAGTAGTTTGTGAGTGAGCCGAGAACAAGAACTGGAAATGCTTCGAATAGTCTGAAATAAGTAATTTATACGGGGATTAATTAATGCTTTGACTGCAGTTTCTGCTTGGAAATGGAGCATGAAATTATGTTAAAACGCCATGTTTCCGCTGCATGTTACCTTGACATTCATAGAGAAAGCAACGAGGCAAATTAGCGAAACATTTCGTTCAGTAATCAACTAGTATGATATTGGGTTGCAATACCGTAGATATCTGTTCAACTGCAGGTGTACAATATTGAAATCATCCAGAAAAATTTCAGAAATCACCAAGAACGTGTATTATATCGAATGCGCTGCATATTAAATGGAATGCAAATTGTCTGCATAAGAATGGTTAACTATACAGAATTTGATCTGGTTTTCAAACTCCCATCCGCCTCCATGAAATGACAAAATCAACATGATATGTTAGAACAAGACATATATCTAATTTCACCTACCATGGAGTGGTAAAGTGGCTAGGTGAACTCCTCTAACGGTTACACAAGATGGTAGTAAATCATAGTGTTAAAGACGTTTATGAATTCATTGCTAACGTAGACGATATCAATGTAAATGAGAAGCAAATGCTTTCCTTAGATGTAGCATCACTGTTTACCAATGTACCACTTATGGAGACTGTGGAATTCATATGCTAACAGATACTAGAAAAGCATTTCGACATCGGAATTGCTATTATTAGCTTAAAAGAGGTGCTTCTAAGATACACTATAATTGTAGACTTCACATTCAATAACTTTTATTTCAGACAAATCGATGGTATAGCCATGGGTTCTCCATTAGGGACAATTTTGGCGGATTTCTTTCTTGCCAAGATTGAAAATGGTCCATCGAGAGAGGTAATAGAGAAAACCGATTCTTATTTTCGTTATGTTGATGATACGTTTATTATTCTTGATGTTAAGGCTGACAAGAATGAAATGTTAAAAAACTTTAATGATGCACATCCATCGCTCACCTTCACTTGTGAAGAAGAACAGGATGGTAGACTACATTTCCTTGACGTCTAATTGAACAGAAGAGAGGACGGTTCACTCAAGAAAGATGTCTATAGAAAAACTACATCTAAAGGACAATATACACATTTCTTTGGTTTTGTACCAATCCGATACAAAAACAATTCGATCAGATGCCTCACGAATACAGCAAGAAGTATCTGTACAGATGACTCCCTAGAAAATGAGATAGGATACATCCAAAATACGCTGGTCCAAATGGGTTATCCTAGTAGATTTGTAAAGAGACACGTGAACACCAGGTATAATAAAGAGAAACTGACAACGGTTAAAAAGAAACAACTATTCATGAAACTGCAGTTTAATGGGGACTTGGCTAGCGAAGTCTTACATCTGAGATTATCGAGAGCTATAAAACGGACTTATACTGCCGCCACCCTTTGTTTGTCATTTTCCAGCTGTCGACAAATTATGATTGCTCAAGTGAAAGACAAGCTACCTAGCTGTGTCACTTCTATGTGCATCTACAAATTTAGTTGCTCCTGTGGAGAGAGCTATATAGGGCGAACAACTAGACAGCTTAACAAACGCCTTGATGAGCATCTCCCTTCATGGTTCAGAAAAGGTCAAATAAAATCTATAAGAAGTTCTATTTTAGCTCGTTTGATGAATAGCGGTCACCAAGTGGACCGAAGAAGTGCCTTCAAAATTATCTATCGCATTCCATCGAGCCTTTCGAACGGAATTCGAAACCGTCTTTCACACATAACCGAAGGTATGGGAATTAATTCGAGAGAACAATCCTATTCTTTGCATGCAATAAAAGATTTTTGTTCTATATTTGTCTATCCCTTGGCCTAGGTGAATTCTATTCAAAACCCTCTCACCCTTTCTTATTTTCCATTTACTTCGTATTTTTATGATATTTATTTCAACTTTGATTATCTGTCTACTTCACTCACCTATAGTATTATGTAACTTTTAAGATTTGACCGAATTTATTTATTGAATTGTCTACATATACATATATATACATATACTACCTTTGTTATTCTTATCGCCACCTGCATAAACCTCATTATCAATATTTTGTTATCATTATAATCGTCGTTATTAACTGCGTTCAAAACACTTACCACATTATTATTATTTGATCCACAAAATCACCGTCATTGATTAAAATTTTTTATATATAAGTCTATGTAAATTAGAGTAAAACCTGAAGAAGATCTAAGTGAAAACTACAATATGGTGCGCTTATATGTCTTGTTCTAACATAATATGTAACAAGCAATTTGATTAGGTAAACACATGCTTGTTCTTGTAATTTCATACACTTATCAAATCCTACAATCTACACAATATTCTGTTATCTTTACCAGTTTGCCAACTTGACAACAGCATAAAAATGACCTCATACCGAAGAAAGATGATTAAGTTGGCTATATATAAGCAGAGATTTTGTAAATTCCGATTTCATGTTACCTTGAAAACGCTATTACCAGCAGCATTAAATAGAGATTCGTCATTAAAATACAATAAAAAATATTGTTTTGTTTTTCATTCATTGAGAAATACACACCTTTTACAAAAATGCGTAGACACACTGACATAGACAAAATTTAATCCTTACAGTTTTTTTTTGTAATACGAGCAACTTTTACTGCTGTAATATAGTATATGAATGGTTCTTTATATAGCCACCAGCTGGATAACTGCCGACTCCTGACGGATTATTTTATTGACCTAGAGCTTGGTAGTGTTCTGAAGATTTTTACCCGAAATTTCAAATTTCAAATTTCTTGAGGTTCGTAGCTTAGGCACTGTAAAACTAGGGTCGACATGCATCTGTAATTAGTTCTCAACCTAGTTGACTTTCACGGTGCGGTCAGCCATGCGTATGTTTCGGGACAAAACAAAGCGCATGTTGGATGCAAGTGCTATTTGTGCGTCGGTGGTACAGTGGTTAGGACTCTCGCCAACCATGCTCATGGTCCGGGGTTCGAGCCCACGCTGACGCACACCTGATATCTATGGTCGGCTTGAGAAATTTGGGCTACCGACATCCATGCTGAAAATTCCATACTTGTACCAAAAATATGGTGTGGAATCAAGTTGTAATCAAAAATAAATAAATAAATAAATTTACCAATCGATAAGAAGGAAATATCATACACAAAGAGTCAGAGTTCAGGTTAACGAAACAATCAACTCCAATACCAAACAATACAAGTAACCCAGAGGGTGTGAAAACACACAAAAACAACCAAAGAGTCACGTTCAATATCACCAAGAGGGATGACTAGTAAAGTCGTGGAGAAATCTAAAAGCTCACTTCAACAGATTGAAGTATGCGCGCTGAAGATGTTGCCTAGTGGTAGGCAGGCAATGAAAGCTTCGCAAATAAACCGTCCAGCTGGCTCAGAAAACACAACTAAATCCACCTGAGAGCTACAAATCTTTTCCATGATATTTTATGTGTGTCAACTGTGAGTTGATCTGAGTACACCAAGCTTCCAGGAATTCCTTATGCGTTATTCATGTTCTCTCTGTCTCCGATTTGAAATAAGCAGCATGGCGAAGTTAGACAATAGTTTAGCCATAAGTATCAACCGTAATTCATTTTGAAATTGTTATATAAATGACAAATCACGTACTTTGCAGTTAAGAGACATGTAGATATTAATCAAATTTATCAATCAATAATTTTAAAAAAATGAGACACACGATCATGAGGTCAAATATCACGTCGATGAAACAGTCAGTATCAATATAAATAGACATAATGCAAAGAGAATCATCAGAGACAACCAATCGAAATCAGAATCACCAGCAAAGGTGCATATGAGTGGATATTTCATCCATGAAGAAAGCTCTCACTTCACACAGAATTCAGCGTTGAAGAGATATTGTCTATAAGGATGAGGGGTGCTTTACAATTTAGCTCCTAGAACAATGACAACATCCAAATATATCCATCAACATCATAAATAGTCTCCATTACTGATCAGCTTTACTTGCAGCCAACGGATTCCGCGTTCGAATTCTGCCCCACCTACTTCAGCCTGAGTATCATCAGCCTTCATACAATTAGTATGGCTCATAGTCAGGCACTGTATAACTGGCTTCTGACGAAAAATAAAGTAGTAAATGTTTCGTTGTAGTTCACTACTCTCTAGCAGTTCACATTCACAGATCAATGGAAGATCAAACACAAAACTATTAGTTTTCATGTGGAACTCGCCTCTATTTTGTATGTATTTACTAGGAAGACAAGACGTCAGGTGAACGTAGAAAGGACAGTGGTGATGAAGGTACCTAACCAAAAACAAGAAGAACCAATTTTCTGATTGGACACTAGCCAGTAACTAGTATGATGTGTCCAGATACTCCTTTGTTTGGTGCAGATTGAATTCTAGCATTCATTTCCTCGATGTGAAATTATCAAGGAGGACCGATGGAACTCTGGAGAGATCGATTTATCGAAAGCTGTCATGGAATGGTCAACTGACAAATTTCTACAGCTGGTTACGCATTGGTCAAAAATGAAACCTGGTCCGGTCGCTTGCCACTCGTATTCGGCGTATATGTAGCCTTGATACTGTAGAAGAGGAGTTATACCTTTTGAGGAAAATCCTAAGAGAAAATGGATTTCCACCACATTTTATAGATAAGAATATACATTTAGATCCTTTGAAACGTGACTTATCAACCGTACCCAAGAAAATACTTCACATGAGCTTGGAGTTCAAAGGGGACTTATCTTCCGATATCATGAAACGAAGGATATCACAGTCCCTGAAAAGAACAATCCCTGCTGCATCTCTCAGAATATCATTTACCAGTCGACGGTCACTCTTCAATAAACTGAAGGACAAGATCCAGCAGTTGACCAACCTTATGTGAGTTTATCAATTCACCTGCTCGTATGGAGCAAGGTACATAGGTCGTCTGACTCGGATTTTGTCGAAAAGAGTGCAAAAACACTGTCCTGCATGGTTACTACATTGATCATGTGGTCGATACTGACCATCTTATCTCTACAGCCTCCGTCTTTAAAGTCATCTACAAGGCGAAAAGTAATTTGCCCAAATTCCTACGTACCCGACTCATCTGTACTGCTGAAGCTTTGGCTATCGAAACAGAAAAGCGAGATCTCTGTGTACAGAAAAAGTTCATTCAACCCCTCCAACTTTCATGGTTTTAATCCCTCTATGCTAAAGTATGGCAATCCCCAATCATATTTTGGCTAAACCAATTTTTCATTTTTTCATTTTGTCTATTCATTTCGTATACTCTTCCTTATTATGTCAATTGTTACTATTACTACTACTATTCTCACT
This sequence comes from Trichobilharzia regenti, assembly GCA_944472135.2. NCBI lineage: Eukaryota > Metazoa > Platyhelminthes > Trematoda > Strigeidida > Schistosomatidae > Trichobilharzia > Trichobilharzia regenti. The sequence goes on from OX235267.1 coordinate 44,792,382, forward strand.
TTGAACTGTCCCCGGTATTATTTCACTTGTTCCACTTATCATTCTAAATCAATTCTTTTTTACGACGTTAGATTCTGTCCTATTGGATTTCACACAATATTGCGTAACGTTTTTTATTTTATTCGATTTGTCTACTAATCCTATAATTGCACGCCCTTTTTCAAGTTCTATCCATCCTATGAATTATTCTATATATGACATTAATTTGCTTTGCCATTTGACATTTAACTATGAGTATAATCACAAACATTTTAGTTTTAATTGCACTTCATATTATTATTATTATTATTATTTTATGCATTCACATCTAAGATTCAATTCCCTCACCGGATATAACTTGTTAAAAACCATATATACATATACGATTGTGCAGCTTGATGATAAATTCGTTGTTGAAAAGAGTTTCTTCGCTGAATAACCACTTGTTTTAATTTTCTATATATGTTACAATGGGAATTTTCCATGAATTCTATCAGTCAAGTTTGCAATATGGCCACCATGTCATTGGGTGGCTCGTCATTACTGTGCATTGTGAATTGTTAGTTTTAGACGACTGGGGGAAAATCGCCAATCCACGGGTTCGAATCTCAGACGGGAAGTGAGTTACTTTGAGGTTGGAGAAAAGGCTTGCTGATGAGAGCCAACTAGCACGAAACCTAGGTTAAAGGGTTCGTGTGGCCGATTGACTCCAACCCCCTAATATCGGGAAAAACCAATCACTATCAGTGCGGGGGGGGGGAGGAATGTGAACGAAGTCCCCTGTTTCAATTACCTCATTTGGACAGCATCATTTCAACTACAGGTGCTGGTGTGGTGAGAGCAGGCCGTGAGAAAATATGAGCAAGGCTGATTCAACAACCAATCACAGCAAAGTTAACGTGGCAAAATATGATTCGCAGATAGAGAACTCGATTTGTCGAGGAATCCCGAAACAACCAATCAGAAGCCTGCGTTTGTCTGCCTAACTTCTGATAAACAACCAATCAGATGACTGCGCTTGTCTACTTGCATAAGCTATAATAATGTATGTGAAATATGTATAAATACGTGTTGATTTTCATAATAAAACGATCTGTTGCCTGGCCCTCGTCTTCTGTTGTTACACTGGTGCAGATGAGGATGTGAAAGGCAGTGTAGAATTCTACTGTACAAAGCATAAACAATGAGATTCAGATTTTCAACTCTAATGTAAAGTCAATTAGTGCTTCTAAATGGCTCAGAGAATTGCCTCGTCAAGCAAAGCATCTCCAGTAGGCTTCAACAGACTACCATCAACAACTACCTTCTCTGAATCCATACTGGAGATGAGATGACCAGCAGCAGGGGGATAAGCAACAATCAAATCTGGTAATGAAACAAACAAGAAGTTACTGTCCAACAAATATGCACAGAGAAACGGGGATAGATCGGAAACAGGCTGAGGAGATCGTTGAGTAGTGAAATCATACATCAGACACTCCAGTGGAACCCCAATGGAAAACGATAAGTTATGCTTGTTAGGGTGACATATAAGAGATTGTATGAAGGAGAGATGGGAGTTTATGGGCATTCATGGAACCTGCTGATGGTCACTGCACACAAGAGTCAGAAATGACAATGTAATCTTGAAGCCCTTTGTTCCACTCAGAACCCGAAGGAATAATAGTAATGACAGTCAAGAAGACAGACATAGGTGATTTATAACTAGTGAAATAAACGAAGTTGGATGAAAGAAAGACACACGATTGAAGAATCTGGTAGTTAACATCAGATTTCAACAGCATCTAAGAAACTATTAATTCGTCGAGTAAAATTAAGGTCTTTCTCTCGTCTTCCGTGATTTTATGGACGGCAAATGCTTGAAAGCTTCAAAATAGTGTGAAATAAACGCTGATAAAAATCAAACAAAAAAATTGCTGAGAGTTTGCATTCAACCTGATCTACAATCTTATAAGTTGATAATGTCTTAGGCTATATACTGATTGGATTCTCATTCTGTCTCCTCCGTCGTGTGGCATATGACGCTGAGTATTATGAACGGATGTTACTCGATAAGGTCACGACGCTACATTCATTAAGATTGCTACGATACGCGTTACTTATGCCCAAACATCATCTTCCTCGACGACCAATGCTAACTCACATAGGATTAGGTTGTAAAAGAATTCAGTGTGGTTAAACCGAAACACATGAAATCAGTCCATCAGGTCTCAAAAAGTTTAATTCAGCCAGCTGTGTACTGTGAGGTATAAAGCGACCGCTTGGAGTCTTTGAGAGTACTAGAAATGCTTAGAACTAAAGACTCGATACTATTAGTGGTATGGTTCAAAGTCGGTGTCGAGGGCGTTGACGTATTCACTCTGTGACATTTCCTACATCCATCGAAAATCCGAATGTATTTTAATGTCACCATACTTTCTCGTGTGCATTTCCTGACCATCATAGCTCGCTCGAATCTATTTCTTTCTCTGCTTTGTCCACCTCCTTACTTGTTTCATGAAGTGTGACAAATTGAACTGTCAAACTTCTGTGCAAAACTTCTCTCCAACAAAACGTAGTCAGTCTACATCTCCACAAGCAAAAATAATTGCGATAAGTAATTAGATCAATGAGGGCGATTGTTTTCCCCAGTATCATAATAGACAAATTAACTCATCATGTTAGAATCACTTCATTTACTTCTCCAGTCCCCCTCTTGTTGAGCAGTTTAGTCAGCTACACAGATAACCATATTACATTCATTCCTATATCATTCTCTTATCCTAAAACTGAATTCAACCAAAGTCCTAAACGAATGATGTGTCAAGGTACAGGTATGTTATGCAGAGTGTGTCCATCGCTAAACGTCAAGAGTTGGTTCAAACTCAATTAGTCTACTAAAAAATGGAGCTGTAGGCCTCTGGTCTAGATGGTCGACTACCAAACACAGGTGTCACACACAAGTTCCAACTCCACTACATTTAAATGAGATCTTGATGGTTAGACAGTGTCAAACAACAGGTATGGCTCATCACTCATCACCATACAAGTGATTACTAATTTCTAATGAAAGCAAAACACGTGATTCAGTGAAGAAGCACTTTTCGGCCAGTTCCTTTTACTCTTTACTCGTTCAGTCGTATTTATGTACAACATTTATTTCTCGTGGCAGACGGTGGTAACACACAAAAGTGATGAGTTGTCACAATCATAGTTGTTTATATTAGTTAATGCATTAAAGGAGGTGAGTAACTTTATCAGAGTTACGTAACAAGATGAATAATTTAATCAGTCGGTGGTATTCGGGATGCATATAGACACGAAGGAGAATATGGAATTATGTAGGAGTTCTGAAGAAATACAAGAGTTATAAGGAGTTGGAAAGACAATCAAACGGAAATCATGACAGTAGAAATCAACAAGGATATTACCATGACAGTACAGCTGGTTGAATAATTTTATTTTGTATGTTTAGATCCGAGCTCATTAACTGAATGGCTAAAGCTTCAGTAATGTTCAGAGGAGATGAAAGAGCACTGCATTTTGCAGGTTATTCTTCAGCTTGTAGGTCACTTTGAATGACGCATTTGATGAGATGGAATGACCAGTGTTGACAAAGTGTCTGATTATCGCATTCCTTATACAGTCATTACTGCCTTTCTGCTTTCATGTAGGATAGTCTCCCATCAACCTTTTCAGACAGGATACGAATCGAACGACCGACATACTACTCTAGCTATACAGGATTAGGTGAAGTGATACATGTCTTCAGAAGTGATCTGATGCGAGATCTTGTCCTCAGGCATTTGCAGAACACATACCATTTCCAAGTTAAATAACACTTTCTACTTAATCTGTTACAGTGTGAAAAACAAAAGGTTCCACAGGTATCTTATGTCTCTTATTTTTATTACCTTTAGTGACAATCTACAAAGTGCAGTTCTATCACAATATCCCATTCTCTTCCACTCATAAATTCGCTAAAGGGTTAGCTAACATCTTAAAACTCTGTATGCAATGGATCATATATAAGTTCCTTTTGGTAGGCAAATTTGAACTTGTGATTATGTAGACAGATATTCAACGTGTTATCCTCTATCGGTGATATAATGATCGATGTCCAGTCTGGAAATAAACCAATCAGAAATGGCCTACGTAAAATAAGGCCCACCAGCAATTTATTTATTGATCATGCTTATAGACTAATCGACATATTTGCATCATGAAAAAGTCGTATATAAATATGATTGTACAGCTATAGAGTAAAATGAATTCTCTTTAGTGAGCCTCCTCACTGGACTACGTGTTTTGTCCTTTTCACTAGTGTCTAAATGGCGGGAATATTCATAAACTGATTCAGTTTCTCATCAGCTCGAGACTAGGCGTTCTTCGGACTAGCCAAATTACATTATTATTATTATTGTATCCTTTAGTTCCTAGAGGAAGATAGGGCTTCAGCTGCGCACCTCCATTGCCTTCGGTTTTCTGACAACTTTTTCACCCTGCTCCAGGTATGTCCACATGCTTTCATCTCCTCCTCGCATGACCTCCTCCAAGTCACCCTTGGACGACCAACTCGCCGCCTCCCTTTCGGGTTCCACTCGAGCCATGGCTTGTCTAGTGATGTCACTTGATGGTTTCCTCAGCGTATGGCCAATCCATCTCCATTTCTTTCTGCCTATTTGTTTCACAATCGGTTCCTGATTGGTTCGCTCCCAGAGATCCATGTTGCTGATCTTTTCTGGCCATCTGATCTTGAGTATTGAGCGGAGACAGCTGTTAATGAAGGTTTGAAGTTTGTTTGAGATGCCAAATTACATAATCAGACATATTTATATGCTATGCTCAGATGAAGACGACGTCATTTCAACCATACTATTTGATATTTAACCTTTTGTAATACTACAGTTTAGTATAGTAGCAGTAGTAGCATAGTTTAGCTAGAAAATCCATCCCTTTATAAAGATTGCAGAGAGTTTAAGTATAAACTGAAAATGTTATTTACTGGTAACTAAAGGAGAATGAGTTGCTGACTAAAACTCTACTGACTAGTTCATTACTATGGTATGAATATCTACGTGTATACGCGCGTGCTTGCGTGTGTATCTGAAGTACACATATTCAACCCAATACGCTTGATCGATAATAGTATAATCCGGATAATTACTGAGAGATTATATTATATCTGATGTGTGTGTGTGTTCGCGCGCGTATGCTTTAATCAGGTCACAGTAAAGTAATGATTAGTGTTTAGATAATAATAATTATTATTATCATAATGTGCACGTGCATTTCTTTCATTCTGAAATACTCCCGTCGACAGAATGCGTCTATTGAATTCTAATAGACTGGTGATTGACGCTTTGGCACTGTAGACTATGAGTATTGAGTTCGAGTCCTATTGAGAAGAACATGGCCACTAACTCGCTGGGAATGTAGGCACATCATCCAGATGACGAGTCCTAAATAGGACGAAACGCGCATCCTAGCTGGATTCCGCAGGTATGTATAGGTGTACGTGTGTATGGATTGAAAACCATTCATTCGTATCCATAGCTAAATGGTAGGTGTTCTGCAAATGCCTGAGGACAAGATCTCGCATCAGATCACTTCTGAAGACATGTATCACTTCACCTAATCCTGTATAGCTAGAGTAGTATGTCGGTCGTTCGATTCGTATCCTGTCTGAAAAGGTTGATGGGAGACTATCCTACATGATAGCAGAAAGGCAGTAATGACTGTATAAGGAATGCGATAATCAGACACTTTGTCAACACTGGTCATTCCATCTCATCAAATGCGTCATTCAAAGTGACCTACAAGCTGAAGAATAACCTGCAAAATGCAGTGCTCTTTCATCTCCTCTGAACATTACTGAAGCTTTAGCCATTCAGTTAATGAACCCGGATCTAAGCATACAAAATAAAATTATTCAACCAGCTGTACTGTCATGGTGATATCCTTGTTGATTTCTACTGTCATGATTTCCGTTTGATTGTCTTTCCAACTCCTTATAACTCTTGTATTTCTTCAGAACTCCTACATAATTCCATATTCTCCTTCGTGTCTATATGCATCCCGAATACCACCGACTGATTAAATTATTCATCTTGTTACGTAACTCTGATAAAGTTACTCACCTCCTTTAATGCATTAACTAATATAAACAACTATGATTGTGACAACTCATCAATTTTGTGTGTTACCACCGTCTGCCACGAGAAATGAATGTTGTACATAAATACGATTGAACGAGTAAAGAGTAAAAGGAACTGGCCGAAAAGTGCTTCTTCACTGAATCACGTGTTTTGCTTTCATTAGAAATTAGTAATCACTTCTGTGGTGATGAGTGATGAGTCATACCTGTTGTTTGACACTGTCTGACCATCAAGATCTCATTTAAATGTAGTGGAGTTGGAACTTGTGTGTGGCACCTGTGTTTGGTAGTCAACCATCTAGACCAGAGGCCTACAGCTCCATTTTTTAGTAGACTAATTGAGTTTGAACCAACTCTTGACGTTTAGCGATGGACACACTCTGCATGACATACCTCTGGCTTCACCAATAGTTCTGGTTTTGCTATTCGTATAGAACTTTGGTTGAATTTAGTTTTAGGATAAGAGAATGATATAGGAATGAATGTAATATGGTTATCTGTGTAGCTGACTAAACTGCTTAACCTGAGGGGGACTGGAGAAGTAAATGAAGTGATTTTAACATGGTAAGTTAAACTGGGTAGTGTGATACTGGAAACAACCAACTCTTCGGACGAATTTTACTCTCTCATTGATCTATTTATTCATTGTAGTTGTTTTCGATGGTGAGCGTGTAGACTAACTAAGATTTGGTTTAATGTAATCTCGCATAGAAGTTTGACAGTTCAAGTTGTCACACTTCATGTAACACACACACACACATACGCAGATTTAGACAAAACAGAGTGATTAATAGATTCGGAGGAACTTCAGTGATCAGGAGATGTACATGAGAAGAAATGGTGATATTTAAATACATGCGCGTTTTGATAGATGTGTGAGATCTCACAGAGTTGATACGTCGACACCATCGACGGGAATTTTAAGCCAAACCACTAACAGTCTTGAGTGATTAGTTCTAAGCGTTTCTAGTACTCTCAAATACTCCAGCCTGTCGGTCTTCACTTCCCTGCACATAGTTGTCTGAGATCAACTGTTAGAGATCTGACGGACTGATTGCATGTATTTCGGTTTAACCACACTGAATTCTTTTACAACCTAATCCTATGTGAGTTAGCATTGCTCGTCGAGGAAGATGATGTTTTGGCATAAGTAACGCGTATGGTAGCCATCTTAATGCGTGTAACGTTGTGACCTTATCGACGGAGTTTCCTTCATTACCTAATAGTCAAATGTTAACTTCAGTTATACTCAGCATATCATACCACTCCATTAAGGAGACAGAACGCAGAAACAATCAGTATAAAGGCTAGGACGTTGTCACCTTCTAAGGTTATAGATTAGGTTGTATGCAACATTGAGGATAAAAATGGCATGAAAATAATATGCTGAAGAAATGCGAAGCAACACCAGGACGAAAGATGAAAACAGGATACGACATGAATTATTTCAATAGTAATAATAATAATAATAATAAAAACCAGCTTTATTCCAAAGGCAGTACTTTTAATACAGAATGGAATTTTCATCTTTTGTTGCAATACTGCATCTAATTTACTCAAAAATTTAAATAAAATTAACCACAGGAATTTGCTCATATTTACAGTACGTATAAAGTCGAAAATGCGCAAAGTGCAAAGTGAGAATAATAACTCTAATAATAATATCAATAATAATGATAATAATAACATTGCGTTTGTTGCAAAGAGTATTATCACTACAGTATGGAAATTTTAGCATGTTATATAGAGTGTTGAATTTGTTCTTCTGTTGATATAGCATGGTAAAGGCAAAAAACAAAAAATCACAACAACAATAACAGAGCTTAAACGATGTTTGCACTTATGAAAAATAAACAAAACTAGATATGAGAGGATTATAAATATTAGAATAATGACGGCAAAACTTGATGATATAAGGATGTAGTAGTTTATTTATTTATTAGTGGAAAGAAGGTTAGTTAGTTAGGCAAACTTGTTGCTTTCCGCTTGGGTTCCATTCTAGCTTACGTCTGTCATGCACTATCATCGAATTGTCTCCTCGGAGTGTATCCGATCCATCTCTATTTTATTCGAAATATTTGTTAAGCAATACGTTCTTGATTGGCTCATTCCTGAAGTTTCTTGTCGCTCATCATTTCCAGCCAGTCATCTCATCTTCAGTGCGGAGTCAGTGAAGGTTCCACCTGTTGATAAACCTCTGCAAACGGTTGTTTGAAATGCTTTATGTGACATGCGTGCTAAGTTTCTGATCGATGATATAGAAGAGCCAACTTCACATCAATCTTGAAGATCTGAATTTTGTTCTATATGCTGACTGCAGTAGATTTCCAAACTGGTTTGAGAGTGATGAATGAATGACTACCATGCCTTTTTTGATCCTTGTTTTGACATCCTGATCCCTTCCATCCTCACAACAATAATAATAATCTACTTTATTCCAAAAACAGTACTTGTAATACAGAATGGAATTTTCAGCATTTGTCACAACACTTTTGCATCTGATTTACTTAAAATATAAATAAAATTAAAAATAAAACAAAATTAACCAGAGGAATTTGTCCACGTTTACGATATAAAGTCAAAAATATTCGAAGCAAAAATTGAGATCATTAAATATAATAATAATAACAGTGAGTTTGTTTCAAACAGTATTGTCGATTCAGTTTGGAAATTTTAGCATGTTATAGATTATTGGATCTTATTTTCTGCTGATGTAGTATAGTGAGGAGAAATGCAAAATTAACAGTTATCCACACAGTTTAAATGATGTTCACACTTATGAAAAATAAATAAATAAAAACAAAAAATTGAGAGGATTACAAATATAAGAAATACAATAACAATAAAATTTGATGTTGCAGGGGTGGAGGAAATGGTTTATTTAGTTAGGGCAAAGAAGGTTAGTTAGTTCATGCCTGACACTGTTTTCATCACATAAAGTGCGTGCCGTGAAATATGATATGATGGAATTTTTATACGTAGACGTACGTGCATAAAGTCTTTTGATGAAAACGACTTCTTGTTTTACCTGAGGAGACACAAGGTTGGAGCTGCGGGTAGAGTGGGTGCTCACAGCCTGACAATATTCCTCTAGCGAGTTTGTTGCATGACATCAAGCGCCTATCCGTGACAATGTCAACGATATGGCCCAATGGGATACTACTCGTCCTACTGACTGACAGTCTTCAGAGTTCTACAAAATATGACAAAGTCTGTTTTAAGTGAGCTAGGGAAGAATAACGGTGAACAATAAAGAAGAATAGGTAAGGTTCGAGAAAAGACAAACTGTAATAAAAGGGGTTGATTTATGCCCGAGTGCCTTAACTTCTTAATGTAAAGTGTCAGAGGAAATATTCTTTTTAGAAGTCTCTAAGACATGGAAAGACCAAGATAGGTCAGAAGAAAGAATTAATCCAAGATACTTAACTTCAGACTTGGTTTCTATATCAATATCATGAAATTTTGCAACAGTAATAGGAACCAACAGCTTTATTTAGCTTCCTTTTACATCGGAAACTGAAATCAGCAGTCTGGCATTTGGAAGGATTTAGTTTAAGACTATTAGACAAAGACAATTTGCTGACTCCTGATAGAAAGCCGTTGACCTTATTACACTGTAGCTGGGAGTTAAGAGACATTGAACAGTTAAATCGTCCATATACTTAGGAAAGTTCATTTCATCATCAGAGTGAGGCATCATGTAAGAAGAAACAGAACAGAAAAGGAAAAAGGACAATGCCTTTAGGGACGCCAGCCTCAGTAAGCAATGATGTGGACGACTTCCCCTAACGTATAGTGTACTGCTTTCTTCCTGAGGATTAAGAATTCAACCAGCTGATAACCCAATACTCAGTTTGAGTTTCAGCAAGTTTATTTAGCAAAATATCCATGGGTATTGAGTAAAAAGCAGATGTATAATCTAGGAAGGCACAGTGAACAAATTTAGCCGTTTTGTCTAAACTAGAGACATTTTTATGATACAAGACTGCAGCTGCATCCAAAGTACTTCTACTATAGCCGTAGGCGAACTGTTTGAAATCATTGAAGGCTTTGAGTGAAGGTTCAAGATCAAGTAAAAGTAAATTTTCCTTAGTTTTTAAAATAGGAGAGGTAATAGCAATAGGTCTAAATTTAATACATGTTCCAGTATAGGACTTAGGTATATGTGCAACTGTAGTGTCTTTCCAAACGGCTGGCACAACACATCTGGAAAAAGATTCATTAAATATATCGGTGAGAGGATAACACAAGATATCTGTATATTTTTTAAGAATAAGGCTAAGCAAACCATCTGAACCTAGGCTACAAGAAGGTTTCAGTGACTGGAGATATTTTAGAACATCATTTATGTTGAAACCAGGAAAGGAGTTTCATTAACACAGTATGGCATTTGTCGGAGAGTACATGAAAGACTTGTTTAAGGTGCACACATCAAATGAACGAGGAACACTCTCTGTCTGATTACCGCCAATAATTTCTTTGAATAGTTTCCATATATTAGAGGCATTTTTACAGGATATAAACTTTTGGTTATGACTTGAATTCAACCTGTTCATTTCAGATATGATTAAGACGTTAATTCTTTTCATAACAGTGTTGTTCTTCATATCTGTGTAACACTTACTTTACCCTGAGAAGGTAGTATAGCCAAATTGTGCACACCTTATATTTAACAGACCATTTGCACAGGTCTTCATAATGTTCTACTTCTGCCCTTCCTTCAAATTGTCTTTCTTTGTGTTACTCTCACATCTTCCATGTATCTCCATACCGCTGTATCATTCGCTTTGTCTGAAGTCGAATCTATCTCCTTGCTATTAGATATTTTTATGCCGATGAACATCTCTTTAAACATACTACTGACAAATCTTGTCAGTAGCACACGCCAAAATATTATTTACAGTCTAGAATCACCACCCACCATTTATTTGTCCTGCAAGCGTCAAGTACACAATCCAGGTGATTTACATGAACAGTCACAGACTTAATGGAATAATCCTGCTTTTTTAGTCTAGCAATTATTTCACAATCATATAGAACGAATTACTTCATTCATCTAAAGACACACCCAACTTCTATATTCTTTGCGTGATCATTGAAATCAAGCACAGCGAAAGCTACGAACCTGACAGTGATCAAAACCTTGAAAATTTATCATACCTACCTTCGTTATGTCGGAGATCACTCTAGTACAGTAAGTACACTGGACACATTCATGATTAGCATAAATTGACAGAAGCGAAACAAACCAAGATTTCATAGACCACCGGGCCATTAAATTCAATACAACATTCAATTGTATCTCTACTCAGTCAGACCATTCATTATTATCAGGGCACAGATAAAAACTAGTCATGAAGAGAACGTTCATAGTTGGGAATTAGAAGTGTATGTCTAATCAAAGTGCCTAGATGACTATACACATATCATCCAGGAGTTTCCACTCATCATCCTACCTTAAGTCAACTGCGAAGTTTCAGACAAGACCACTCACTGTCTATAAAGTGAAATGAGAGACTTCCATGAGATAATAAAATGCCGAGGAGCGAATATACTTGACAGATATTATTTACGTATATCGGACATTACAACTTTCACAATGTAGACGTGAAAATAAGTGAATAACGAAAACAAAAGTGGTAAAATCTAATGTGCCAGACAATTTTCACCGTACATGAAAATTGGTTAAATAATCTATTGTCATTGAATTGGTAATAGAGTGTAGAATCTCTGTTACTACGTTAGCATCTGAAAACTACCATTTCAAACAGGAATAGGTAGAGAAAAGAGTTTTCCAATAGTCGAATTCTAGAGACTTCATTCTTTGTTAAAGTTTGACCACAGCTGTTTTGTCCGCCTAGTGTGGCACTCTTTAGAATTACGCACCCACCTAAAGGGTTAGAACTTATGACTTTCCAGTTACAGGGCGAGTCTCTCCCCCTATTCAGGTAGGTAGTTACCTGTGATTCTAGTCGGAAATCATGACCAGTGTGGTACATCAGGTCAGGCGCGAGGACAAATACTTGTCACCAATGACATTGGCTAGTGGTCATGCTATGCCGTGAATTGGCTAGCAGAAGTTGAAATTCATTCATGGGCTGGTCATTGGATCGATTTCAGTGTCTCAGTGGTCTACGGGTTAGCCTTATAGTTGGAAGGTCCTGGGTTGGGAGTCCAGTGGGTGTGTGCTTGTGAAGAGTTCTAACTGGGACGAAACAGTCGGCTGTCCAGTACTCCCAGTTGGTTTTCCAATGGTTCTCTAACGGACGTCAGCTCATGAGGAAATTCTGAAAGCAATCAATCAAATCCCTACAAACCAATACTTGAGTATTTGTCTGAATTGTTAGATTTCTCAACAAATTTCCATTGCTGCGTTAGCGTCTGGTAACTGCTACTTAAAACAAGAATAATTTAGAGCGAAGTGTTGTTGTTTTCAATAAATTCTTTTTTAGCTTCTATAATTATAAATCCTCTTATTTTGGCATAAAGTACTGTCAGTAAAGGCAAATTAGAATTACATCAGAAAGTGCATTGTTAAACAAAGACAAGATAGAGTAGTAGTCAGTTAATTGGTGGATGGCGACTAGAAGTGGAATCCAACCAGGATGCGCATTTCGTCTAATTCGGGACTTTTCAGCTAGTAGATGTACCTGTACTTTACAGTGAGTGATAGTGCTCTCAGGTACATCTAAGTGACGAGTCTCAAATAGGAGGAAATGCACATCCTTCCTGGATTCTATTGCTAGTCACCATCCACCAATTGACTTCAAGTTGCATGAGTAGACATCTTCGAAGCATCTGTGCAAAACGCTGACATGTCAACCTGAGACCGAGCACTTTGGTTCAGTCAGTCGACGGGAAATTCGAAAATGAATTAAATAAAGTCATTTAGTTTTGATTATCATTTAAAATACATAAATATGATTAATAAGAACATGAGATGAAATGAAGTGAAATAATTCAGTAAGGTGTTTTTGTGTATACATACCTAACAAAAAGTACAAATGTCAAGGATGAGTGTAGTTAGTGGTGTGGCAGATGAATAAACCAACGATTGAGATACGCTAGATGTAAGTTCAACTCTGTCAAATAACAATAATAATAATAATAATGGTGAAATACTAACGATGTTGTGGTGTAAACATAAAAGTACTATTAGTGAACAATTATCAGGTATTTTACCAAAGTGGAATATTGACAACAAATATGAAAAGCATTACCTAAACCCATACGATAACACCGAGATATACTATGAAAGGTCATAAAGTTGTAAAAGGTCTCAAATAAACGTTAGTCAATGAAAGAAAGTTAAAACAATTAGTCCCTTTGATAAATGATATCATCTCGCGAAATTTGTCTTCTTAATGCCTTGTTCAAATGAAAGGAAGGACAAGAAAGAGGAGAAAAAAAAAATTAGGAAAGGGATTTGAAGTGTTCATTATCAATGTTTATTGAGGATTTGTTGACCTTATCGTAATCAAAGAAAAAACAACGAGTATTGTTTTGTAGGGATTTCGACTGATTGTTTACAGGATTTCATCATCAGCTGACATCGGCTAGAGAACCACTGGAAAACCAACTGGGAATACTGGACAGCCGACTATTTCTTCCTAGATGGGAATCTTCAGAGATACGCACTTACTGGGGTCCGAACCCAGGACCTTCTAGTTACAAGGTGAGCTCGTAGACCACTAAAAAACTGGAACTCGTTCCAATGACCAGTCAGTGAATACCAACTTCTGCCAATTTACGATGTAGTTCAACCGCTAGCCAGTGACATCGGTGGCGAGTGTTTGTCCTCACACCCTACCTGGTATGTTCTACTGGTCACGACATCCTACTAGAACCTCAGGTAACTACCTATCTGAATAGGGTGATACACTCGCCTTGTAACTAGAAGGTCATGATTTGTAACCCTGTCGGTGGGTGCGTACTTCTGAAGGGCCCCACACTAGGCGGACGAAACAGCTGTCCAATACTCCTTGTTTGTTTTCTAATGGTTCTCCTAGCATTCTCAGCTCGTGGCGAAATAAACAGATGCTAGAGGTCATGTCCTTTGGTGTTGATGGTTACTTCTTTGGGTGTTGTTAAAAGACATGCTCAAGCTCCTCTACAAGGATTACCTGGGACACGGTAGATTACTGAGAACGACTGTTTCTATGAAATCAAATGTTTAGTACCCACCAAGTTAGCTAAAATCGCCCTACCAATGAATTCGGGTTTCCCTTTACCCAACCATACGCATGCGAGCATGGACAAAGCCCTTTGAGTACGGCCTATATAACTGGCTCTACAGGCCATCATTGGTAAATTATGCTTGATTTGCTGTGTAATTAACGGTTTAGTTGAGAAACTGAGTGTAAGTTTAGCTACAGTGAATGTTCTCCCAACCGATCTATTACGTCGATATTTTAAGATGACTTCAGCTATTTCACCTTTGTAATTTAACTTGAGATATGTTGTTTTATTGTCTACATTGTCCATTATTACTCTATCTCTAAGTGTAGATATGTGCTTTTTTGAAAAGTTCTCTAGATAACCATTTTTTCTAGTGTGAATGAAAGTTAATGCATTCACTTGAATATATACAACTTATTGGCATAGCTATGGATGAAATCTCACCAGAAGCATTGAAAATGGACCCAGAAACAACAGCGGACTTGAAGACGCCATTACTGGAGAAGGTGTGGAGAGAGGGCAAAGTACTCGAGGATTGGAAGAAAGGATACTTATTCAAACTACCAAAGAAAGGAGATTCAAGTCAATCCAAAAACTGGCGCGGAATTATCCTCCTGTCCATCCCAAGCAAAATACTAAGCCACATCATCCTGGAGAGAACCCAACACGCCAACCTGGATGAAAAACTTCGACCGGAACAAGCTGAATTCAGGAGAAACAAGTCATGTATTGATCGAATCGCCACACTACGGATCATCATTGAACAGAGCTTGGAATGGGAGTCACCTCTCCACCTCACTCAACTTCATCGACTTTGAAAAGGCCTTCGACAGCGTCGATCGAGAGGTCATTTGGCAACTACTTCGCTACTGCGAGGTGCAATCGACAATTATACATCTCATCCAATAGTTATACGACAGTGCTGCATGCCAAGTAATCCACAACGGGAAACTTACGGAATCCTTCGAAGTGAGGACGAGAGTGAGGCAAGGCTGTCTATTGTCTCCAATGATCTTCCTGATTGCAGTAGACTGGATAATGCGACAGACAACGGGCCGGCCAACGAGGAAACTGGAATAAAATGGACCCTCACGAAAAACTTGAAGGATATGGACTTCGCCGATGATATATGTCTGATTTCATACAAACTGGAAGATATGCAAGTGAAAAGCAGCAAGGTGGCAGAAGAAGCATCCAGAGAAGATAGGACTTCAGGTGAACATAGATAAAACAGAGATGAAGATTCCTGGCCAACAGCAACAGTAACAACAACAGACAACAATCGGCACGAATGGGACAAATGTGAAAGAAGCAACCTCTCCCACCCACATGGGAAGCATCGTTTCAACTATAGGCGGAACTGTCGAGGATATCAAAGCAAAGATCAGGAAAGTAAGACAAGCTTTCATTTCTCTCAAGTCTGTGTGAAGGTCAACAGCACTCAGCATCAAAAATAGGATCCGGATTTTCAACTCCACTGTGAAGTCAGTGCTACTCGCTGTATGGATCAGAGACCTGGTGCGTCATAAAGAGCATCTCAAACAAACTACAGACCTTCATTAACAGTTGTCTTCGCTCAATACTCAAGATCAGATGGCCAGATATGATCAACAATAGTGAGGGATCTCTGGGAGCGGACCAACCAGGAACCGATTCTGCAACAAGTAGGCAGGAAGAAATGGAGGTGGATTGACCATACTCTGAGAAAACAAACCATCAAGGTACATCACTAGACAAGCCCTCGAGTAAAACCCGAAAGGGAAGCGGGCGGCGAGTTGGTCGTCAGTGCAAGGGTGACTTGGAGGAGGTCATGTGAAGACGAGATGAAAGCGTGTGGACAGACCTGGAGTTAGGTGGAAACTTTAGCAGAGAATCGAACGTAATGGAGACATGCTGTTGAAGCCCTATGTTCCTCTAGGAATTAAAGGATATAATAATAATAATCGGCATAGCTAAGGCACTTAACTAAAATCCTTTTCGTATTGAAACAGTTGAAAGGAACTATGAAAATGGATGCACTAACTAGTTCAAGTGTTCTTTCTAAATAAGTATCACTTGAAATATCTACCTCTCTCTTCTTGCTAAGTAGGACTTCTAGGAAGGATATATATATTGTTATTTTCGTCTTCTTGACAAGTGAAATGCATATCTGAGTGAATAGTATTGGCAGTATTCAAAATCACCTGTTTGTCAAAGTCTCATCTATGCGTCAACAGTTATAGTCAAGCTCATTGATTCTATCTCTGAATAGTTTTGCAAACTAAAAATATCCGCCCGCATAGGAACCAGAGAATCAGCCCATCATAATTCCATTGACTTGTCATCAGAATTCGCTGTTGAACATGATCTGGATATTCATCGTGCATTTTAACAGTGATTCCTTAAACTTTAATTGGTTGATGGCGACTAGCAGTGGAATCCAGGATGCGCATTTCGTCCTATTTGGGACTCATCATCTGGATGTACCTGCATTTTCTAGTGAATGGTGGTGTTCCCACCGAGGCTCGAACCCAGTGCCCTTAGTTTCGAACGCCAAAGCGTTATCCACTAGACAACTTAGGCCACGAGAGCCACCTCTTGTACAACGGGTCATGTTAATTTAATTGAGTTTTAGATTTTCCCGTCGATTGATTGGACCGAAGTTCTCGGTCTCAGGTTGACAAGTCAGCTCCTTGTGCAGATGCTTCGACGATGTCTAGCACTGGGTTCGAGCCTCGGTTGGAACATCATCACTCACTGGGAAGTGCAGGTACATCCAGTGACGAGTCCCAAATAGGACGAAATGTGCATCCTGGCTGGACTCCACTGCTAGTCATCATCCGCCAATTTAATTATAATTAAATGCCCAGATATCGTCGAAGCATCTGCACAAGAAGCCGACATGTCAAACTGAGACCGAGCACTTCGGTCCAATCAATCGACGGGAAAATCTAAAATTCAATTAGATTCCTTAAACGTTTCAAGTGAGATACCAATTTCTATCTTCTTCAATCCGGTTACCTGATTACACATTATAACTAACACTGTTCACTGGTAACTGTGTGTTAAAATTAGTCGATTTATAATTATAAAAAAACGTGAAGAATAATTTTTTGGAAACAGGACATTCAACTAACTACTTGAGGTTTAGAATGAATTAAAATTATTCAGTATACAGAAAGCAGATGATTTACTCAAAGACAAAATAGTATACATCAACAGTTGACGAAAAATCCTATGCAAGTATTAGATAACAAAATCAAAATAATATTAAATGAACTAACGAAATCAAGACAACTTCATTATAGATAAGATTTGATTTTGATAAATCACACTGTATGTTGTACAGTAATATTTACTGATGACGACGTCTCGAACAGAAATTATTACTGCTCATAATCATATCAAGGTACTACTCACATAACTTTCTTGCTTCATTTATATACACGAGTAAAACTTGAAGATTAGACATTTGAATAAAATCAATATAAGATAAAGCACATTCGGAAATAATATTAGTGCCATCAATAAAATACAATAAGATGGGAAATAAGATGTCTTTATAGTAAAATTGATAAATAACTTGTTAGATTATTATAATGCGAACTGATGGAGTACATTTTAACAATATTTATTATCCTCTTCTGATTTGACTGGTAATAACATCTTCCATATCTCTTGGATTGGCGTTGAGTCACTTCTATTGCATGTGTTGCGTTGGGTGTAGACTCGATGAACTAGGCAGGATTCAGTAGTCGATATCTCTCTCTCCACCCACCTAGATTAATTTTTAGAATTTTAACCCTCTCCCACCCTATTGTGTGGTTGTGTGTTAATGCATGCAGTGCAATCGCTGAGAATTATTCTGAATTACTTATCTTCTCGGGGTTAACTTCGAGATGTCTACAAGCAACACATGCAACAGAGATGACTTGATGCAAGTACCAGAGGTATGGAAGATATTATTACCATCAGTCAGTCAAATCAGAGGAAGATAATAAATAATCTTAAAATTCTATTTCAATTCACGTACATCATAACATTCTAGCAAGTCACTTATTTTTACCGTAAAAAATATCTTATTTCCCATCTGATTGTATTTGATTGATAACATTAATATTTATTTCTGAATGTACTTTATTTTATGTTGATTTTATTTAAATGCCTAATCATCAAGTTTTACTCATGTATATAAATGAAGTAAAACGTTGTGTGAATAGTGACTTGATATGATTATGAGCAGTAATAAATTGTGCTCGGAACGTGGTCGCATCAGTTAATATAACTGTACAACACACTGTGTTATTTATCAAAAGAAAATCTTATCCATAATGGAGTTTTACTCTACCACGGTGCCCAGGTGAAATCAGGATGAATTACAAAACAAGATTAATGGCGAATGAAATCTAACGGATCTGTTTTACCTCACTTTTATGGTAGACAAAACTACACAAACTATAAACATTCCCATACGAATAATCGTTCCACTGCAAGGAACACCAAGATACAATCTACAAATTGTTGTTGTAGATATATTTAATAATGTCTTTGCCACGTAAGCAGCTGACGAAAAGGCAACGAAATAAAAGATGGTACCATTTTATTCTGCTAAAACTGTAGTTCTTGCTTTGTTCAAATACAACCTATCTAAAGAACTTTTCAGAAAATTAAAATACCTAATAGAATTAATTCGCCAATCTGACTTTTAGAGAAAATTAAAATCTTTTCTGTTATTGGTTTGATGCGCGCTAGTGACTTGCTACAGAACGGGGTCTCCTGGAGTTCTAGTGAGAATTCGTGACCAGTGAGGTCCAGCCAATCAAGTGTAAGGATGGATGTCTCACCGATGACATTGATTGGGAGTCGCGCTAAATGCATTAGGAATTGGTAGAGGTTAGAATTCATGAGCGGCCATTGAATTGCGTCTCAGCGGCTGAATGTTCCACGAGCCAGCTTGACTTGTAACTGGAAGGTCCTGGGTTCAAACCCATTCGAGGAGTGCGTACTGTCGATGGTTCGCAAACTAGGATGAAACATCTGTCCGGTACTCCTTGTTGGTTTTCATTGGTTCTCTGACTGATGTCAACTCGTCATCAAACTTTAAACAAAAACAAAACTTTACAAGAAATCTACGCTTGTGACTTTTAGGGCAAATCACTGAACTTATGCTTAATTATAACACAACCGTGCTTACTACTGAGTATTTAAGAGTAGTTAAAAACTATTTGTACTGCAATAAAACCAAAACTTGTGTCAATAAACACTAATCGGTGTCTTGTTTCCCGCCTTTCATCAAGACACTCTGGAGTTAACTAACTGCATAACGGTAGAAGACGGAAGATTTCTTAAGGTAATGTTCATTTGCTATTTGGTATCTCTATATAGCTAAATTATGTACATCTTATCTGAAATTCATCATTTGGGCAGATCTTCCGAGTTGCGTTACTTATGGCCTCCAAACTATGTTTCTTTGTGTTCCTTTCATTTCTCCCACTTATCCTTCAGCTCTGTATCATTCGCCTTCTCTGACATCAAATGCATCTCCCTGCTATTTGGTGTTTTTATGCCGATGAATATCTCTGTATATATATTTTTTATTCCTTCATGTTCCCAGTGGAACATAGGGCTTCAAGCTAGAGGCTTGAAGTTTCTGTAGCAGTGCTTATTTTTACAGGATGGGGTTGCTAGCCTCATGTCCAGGCTTCCCTCTCCACCAGTCTTATTGCTGGCTTAGCGTCGGACGGGCATCGAACCCCGGACCATGTGCATGATCAGCAAGCGTCCTAACCTCTGTGCCACTGACGCGTATGTAACTGACTATTGATAAATCCGTTTATTTGCAACAACTGTGTCATTCTTACAGGAAATTGAAAGCTATATAATCATTTGAGGACCCATTTCTTAGAAATGATTCATCAATTGGGATAATGTAATTAAGAGGTAATACGGTAAAAAAGTATTAACATCTACCAGTGTGGCTAAATAAGGGTGTAGTTAAAACCATCAACAGTTGGATATCAAATCACCTGCCTGCTCCAATACAGTTCGTAAATCAAGAACGCTGAAGAATCTTTCTCTATCATTACCTATCGGGTACGAGATAAAAGGCTAAAATCCTCTGCGTACCAAATACTTCAAACATGAAAGGTTAATGAAATTCGCTTAAATCGACTGAAGCTAGTCACTATTACTACTTGGGTCTGCTGTGTGATCTATACACTGACAAATACCATATTACGTCACACCTATTTGTCACATAACTTTCTATCGTGTATGTATAAATCTCCCAATCCCTTATGAATGCACTTGAATAAACAAACATTTTTTAATCTAAACATAGCTAGTGACTTGCTACAGGATGGAGTTTCCTGGAGTTCTAGTGATAAGTCGTGACCAGTGAGGTCCATCCAGTGAAGGATGTGAGGATGGATGTCCCAGAGATGACATTGGTTGGTGGCCGAGCTAAAAACCCTAATTAGTAGAAGTTAGAACTCATCCAGTTAAGCAGAAAAGAGGATGGTTCACTCAAGATAGCTGTCTATGGAAAACCTACGTCTGTAGGACAATACACACATTTCCTCAGTTTTGTACCAATCCGATACAAAAACAATTCGATCAGATGCCTCACGAATACAGCAAGAAGTATCTGTACACATGGCTTCCTAGAAAATGAGATAGGATACATCCCAAATACGCTGGTCCAAATGGGTTATCCTAGTAGATATGTAAGGAGACACATGAACACCAGGTATAATAAAGAGAAACTGACAACAGTTAAAAAGAAACAACTGTTCATGAAATAGCAATTTAATGAAGAGTTGACTGGCTAGTAAAAGTCGTAGATCTAAGATTATCGAGAGCAATAAAACGGACTTATACTGCCGCCACCCTTTGTTTGTCATTTTCCAGCTGTCGACAAATTATGATTGCTCAAGTGAAAGACAAGCTACCTAGCTGTGTCACTTCTATGTGCATCTACAAATTTAGTTGCTCCTGTGGAGAGAGCTATATAGGGCGAACAACTAGACAGCTTAACAAACGCCTTGATGAGCATTTTCCTTCATGGTTCAGAAAAGGTCAAATAAAATCTATAAGAAGTTCTATTTTAGCTTATTTGATGAATAGCGGTCACCAAGTGGACCGAAGAAGTGCCTTCAAAATTATCTATCGCATTCCATCGAGCCTTTCGAACGGAATTCGAAACCGTCTTTCACACATAACCGAAGGTATGGGAATTAATTCGAGAGAACAATCCTATTCTTTGCATGCAATAAAAGATTTTTGTTCTATATTTGTCTATCCCTTGGCCTAGGTGAATTCTATTCAAAACCCTCTCACCCTTTCTTATTTTCCATTTACTTCGTATTTTTATGATATTTATTTCAACTTTGATTATCTGT
Organism: Trichobilharzia regenti; assembly: GCA_944472135.2. NCBI lineage: Eukaryota > Metazoa > Platyhelminthes > Trematoda > Strigeidida > Schistosomatidae > Trichobilharzia > Trichobilharzia regenti. Next base: position 44,814,054 of record OX235267.1, read on the forward strand.
CTACTTCACTCACCTATAGTATTATGTAACTTTTAAGATTTGACCGAATTTATTTATTGAATTGTCTACATATACATATATATACATATACTACCTTTGTTATTCTTATCGCCACCTGCATAAACCTCACTATCAATATTTTGTTATCATTATAATCAGCGTTATTAACTAGGTTCCAAACATTTACCACATTACTGTTATTACTGTTTAATCTAAAAACTCACCGTCACTGGTTAAAACTTTTTACATATAAATCTATGTAAATAGGAGCAAAGCTTTAAGATCGAATTGAAAACTATGTTGTTCGCTTATATGTCCTGTTTTAATAACATTACGGTTCAGTTACTTTATTATTTATTATTATTATTGTTCCCTTGGGTTCCCAGTGGAGCATAGGGCTTCAACTGTACGTCTCCACTTGCCACTTCTGTCTTCCCTCTGCTGTACTTTTCACCCGCATCCATGTTAGTCCATATTCTTTCAACTCCTATTCACACCATCTCCTCTATATCACCCTTGAACTGACGTCCAACTCGTCGCTTCACATTCTGTCGGGTTCCACTCGAGCGATGACCTGACGCGCGCGCGATGTCACCCAGCGGCCGGCCTCCTCAGCCACAAGTGTCCACTGAGTGTCTCCACTTTCAATCTCTTGCAAATTTGTTGGACGGCGATTGTTTCTTGTTTTGTTTCGTCCCATAGTTTCTTGTTAGTGATTCTTTCCGGCCCAGCCATCTGATCTTCAGTATAGAGCGAAGACAGTTGTTGATAAAGGTCTGAAACAGGCTGTTCCGTATAGAATAACTGACTTGACGTTTGCATTGAAAATCCGACCGACTTTTGTTGTTGATGCTGGCTGAGTGACGAAGATTTCCAGATATGTTTCAGGTTGATGAATGTGTTTCTCACCTTCCCGATTCTCGCTCGATTTGACATCCTCGTCCGTATTGACTGCCTGTAGTTGAGACAATGCTCCCTAGATAAGTGAAGTGAACGAAGTAACCCCCTTTCAAATCCCTCCCGTTGATGGTGATTGGCGCTGGATGTTGCTACTGTTGTTGTTGGTTGGTTGGTTATTTTCATAACCTCCGTCTTCTCTATGTTCACTTGGAGTCCTGTCTTCACCGGCTGCTTCTTCGACCAGTTTGTCGGTTTTCGCATATTTTAATCAAATAAATAGTCAGTTATCATAGAAAAAACTGGAATCTATCAAGAATTGCAAACTGAATAATGCTGATAATATTTAAAATAATAATATTTCGCATTCGATCATGGATTGCTATCATTTAGAGAACCATCGAAAACTAGGAGTGAGTACTGGATAGCTGTTTCCTCCTAATCTGAGACTCATCGGCAGAACGCACCCACTGCGGTTGGAACCAAGGACGTCCCGCTTTCAAGGCAAGCAGGCTCGTATACCATTCAGCCACTGGGACCTGTAACACACTGGGTGCTTACTGCCTATGTGTCCCAGATTAGGACGAAACAGCTATATCCAGTACTCCCTGTGACTGGTTTTCAATGGTTCCCTAACAAATCAAATTATTACAAATCAGCTCTTGAAAATAATAATATTTAAACGAGTTTTGATAAATGGTACTGCCAAAAGATAGTTTTCAGTGAGTCAAGATTAACAATAAGATGTAAACAGCGATGAAAATTTCTTTTTCAATGAATCCTTTTCAAGAGCTTTTTACAATTCCATTTATAATTAACAAAGAATTCAATAAAACCAATCAGATAATGGTAACTATTTTTCCTAGAAAATGTATTACATTATGTGAGATGTAATCTAAAAGTGGATAACTAATTGAAGATTAGAAAAAGGAGGGAGAATTTAAAGTGGTATAATAAGTGTGAAAAATGATTAATCAATATAATTGTATAAATTGGATAAAAACTACTGGAAAGGTAGTAAAGCCAGCTGGGGGTTGGTGACTAGTATTGGAATTCAACCAGGATGCGTGTTTCATCCTATTCGGGACTCATCAACCAGTAGATGTACCTGCTAGATATGATAGAGAAGATTTGTAGCTCATGTGGATGATTTTGATGTGGTTGTGTTTTCCGAGCTAGATAGTTAATTTGCAAAGCTTTCATCGCCCTACTAAGTGACGACATCTTCATCGCATACTTCAATTTGAAGTGAGCTTTTAGATTTCTCCACGATCTTATTAGTCATCTCTCCTAGTGACCTTGGGCGTGATTGGTTGTTTTTGTGTGTTTTCACACTTTCTAGGTGACTAATTGTATTGGAACTGATTGTTTCTTCGACTTGAACTTTGACTCTTCGTGTGTGAGGTTTCTTTCTTATCGGTTGATAAATTTTGTCTATCTCGATGTGTCTATTGATTGATGATTCACTTGAATGCCAAGCTTCTAAAAATTCTCTAGCATTCTTGTTGTTTCCTCTGTCTAATATTTGAACGTTGTCCCAGTCGAATTGATGTCCGTGGTTGTCTGTGTGTAGTGTGGCGATATGAGGGAGTGGATTTCATGTCTTTTGACGGCTAGCTTATGTTCGTGGATACGAAGACAAAGGGGACGTCCACTTTGGTCAGTGTAGTGTTTTTCACAGTTGTTACAGTTTATTTCCTAGATGATGTTGGTTTCATCTTCTTCAGTTGTTGAGTCTTTTGGTTGACATAGAGATGGCTGAGTGAAGTGACTTTGTTGGTTTGTGTGCGACTTCATTTCCTAAAGGTTTGAAGTGTCTTATAGTGATTTCTGAGATATCCTTTATATATGATAAGGCGAAAATCGCCAACAAGATGTACCTGCATTCCCCAGTGAGTGAGAGTGTTCCTATAGGAGCTCGAACCCAGTGCCCATAAGTTCAAATCCACTAGACCACTTGGGCCACAACAGCCACCTCTCTCTCTCTCTCGTTCAACAGGTCTTATCAATTATTTAGTCCAATTGATATTTTCCTGCATCCTGAATTCCAATGACTGTTACCATCCACCAAATGACTTCAAGCTATATGACCAGACATCGTTGAAGCCCCTGCACAAGAAGCCGACATGTCAACCTGAGACCGAGAACTTCGGTCCAGTCGGTAGTGAGGAAAATGTATAATTTAATCAAGATAGTAAAGCCTTTACACAAAATCTGTATTAAAACTCAATGTTATTAATAAATGCTAATAGAGCGATTATAAAATAATAATTATAATAAAATTACTTAATAAAATCAAACAAAATGATGGCAAGAAAATGATTCTGGCCACAGTAAGGCGAGTGAATGCATGTAGTGCTTTTGAACACAGATCTCTGGTTTCAGATCCCAAAAAGTTCAGCTGGGAGTAAGTGATGTGTTTGACATCCTTCAGTGAGATGTTGAGGAACTCTATGCAGCAGCTTGAAGTAGTCATGCAAGAGGTGCCGGATGTACAGAGTTAACAAAATGCTCACCTCTTGCTAGCCAGGATGGACAGTGTTCCAGATTTATCAGTAGCACATAAAGAGACGTTCATCGGCATAAAAACATCAAATAACAGGGAGATAGATTTAATGTCATAGAAAGTAAATGATACAGCGTTACGGAGATACATGGGTGACGTGAAAGGAACTAAATGGAACACAGTATGACTGTGAGAACTAGCACAACATGGAAGATTTGTGGATATGCTGCGTTGAAGATAAAGTGTACATAATTTCGTTATATAGTGATACCAAATTCCAAATAGAGATTCCTTTACCAAGTCTCTCGTCTTCTACCGTCAAAAGTAGTCTTAGCATTATAATCGTCGACAGCAATCAAAAGCTCCTTGAATACAGAATGGAACAACATTTTCAACCCTTAAGTACATCGCATTACGAGAAATGACCAGTGATAAATACAATGTATGTGAAGTCACAGATACGTGTTGCTGGATTCTTAGCTGCTGCATAAAACTTATACTCAACCGGAGCATGCAAACCTACCTCTAAGAAGACGTAAAGTTCTCCAGAACAGATAAGGTGTGTTAAAACAATATTGAGAATTGGTTGGATGATTTCATCATGAGCTGACATCAGTTAGAGAACCATTGGAAAACCTTGGAGTACCGGACAGCTGTTTCGTGGGAAGCCGTGACCAGTAAGGAGAAGCAGGTTGAAGGTGAGGCAGTAACTCATCGAAGAAGACATTACGAAGTGCTCCCTATACGTCATGAATTATCAGAGGTTAGAATTCATGCGCTTGCCATTAGATCGGGTTCCAATGGCTTAATCGTCTGCGAGCTCGCTAGCCTTGTAACCAGAAGGTGCTGGGTTCCATCCCCTGTGGTGGGTACGTACTTCAGTAGAGTCCCAAACTAGGATGGCGAAACGGCTGGCTGTCCAGTACCCCCTGCAGGTTTTCCAATGGTTCGCCAACTAATGTCAACTCATGATGAAATCCTGTAACCAATCAAACAAAATCCCTACAAAAGACCAATACTTGTTTATTGAGAATTCTAGAAAAGATAGTCATTAAAAAACCCATTATATCTTACCTAGAATGTAACAATCTGTTATTCCACGCAGATTTTATGAAAGTGAGAATCAGCTTCAAACTCCATTCTTGGATGACGACAACATTGAGAGAAGTTGTCCAAGATAAGGTATTTTTCCCCTCCCTCCCCCATAGTAATTCACCTGTATATATATGTCTTATCAATTATTAAGAAATTTTCTGTAGTGATAATTAAGTTATGATGATGATGACTTCAATAACCTGTTCGTCCTGTTAACATATGTGTGTAAAACGTGGACACTGTGGTAGTATGTAATTCCACATTAATTTGTCTATTAGATATATCAGACAGTGAAGCAGTATTAGTGTTTACTGGATGACGTTTCGAACACAATTTATTGCTCTTCATAGTCATATCAATTAAAATCAGTTGATTCGATAAATAAAGCTTCCGTAATCAATATCTCTCTCCTCCCTGTGACATTAGATTCTAAAACTACCATCTTATTCCATCATATCCTATTGTATGGTTGTGTGTAATTGCATGTAGTGCTATAGCTGGGCTATAGCTTCTTTTATATGTCTCACTTCCTGTTTTAGATTTTCCTTGATACTATTTAGTTTTTGTGCTCTTTACGTAGACATTTCACCGATCCTATTTTAAGTGATATAGAGCGAGATGATCGGAAATCCAGATATCGTTTTGAATGTGTGGGTTTCCTGTAAACACACCCTAGTGTGTGTTTAACTTCCCATCTTCTTTCCTTTTCACGCTACAATCTAACATTGGAAGCTGCCATTCTTGACTTTCCAGTTCATAAGTGAACTGAATTGCCTTTACCTTTGAGATGATATATTCAAAAAATCGTCTTATCAGTGACATGGTGGATACTTATTAGTATAACCTGTTGTGTAATTGTGGAAATAAGATCGGTAAACTGAAAAAGCCTCACTGTAGTCATTCAGAAAAATAACGTGTCAGCAGTGATAGTTACATCATACCTTCCTTCATTTTTCAAATACAGTTTTGGCACACTTTAGGAGTGAGTAGTTTGTATTGATTTACTAAATGAATACGAAATTCACGAACCAAGTAACTGCCCTGTCTGTATACCAGACTCCTACTAGATCATTCAAGATAGAATCGAACAAGCAGAAAGAGCAGGTGGATCGGTGGCGGGGTAGGAGACAAGATCAACATCGACTTCATAGCCTCTTATCCTAATACTAAATAAGATATCCAATCATAAAAGAATGATATGAAAAGTAGGACAGGCATTCATTAATCTGAAATGAGTCCTGAAATCTGTTACACTCAGCATAAGGAACAAGATTCGCTAATTCAACAGTAATACCATAAGGATAAAACATGGACACTGTGGTAGAGTATAACTCCATTATGGGTGAGATTTTATCTTGAGAAATCACACAGTTTTGCTATACAGTAATATTAACTGATGACGTTTCGAGCACAAACTATTGCCACTCACAATCATATCAAGTTATTCACACACCGTTTTCCTTCATTTATATGCATGAATAAAAGGGAATAAAATTCACATTTGAATAGGAAAATGAACGGAGAGAATTAGCTATCATGTTAGATTGTAAAATAAAACGAATAGAAGGTAAACTACACATTAGCGTTTATAAAAAAAACCCAACTCATTCTCATAGACATTTAGACTTTAATTCATCTCATCCGTTATCTATCTGTGAAGGTGGGCTTAGTTAAGTGTCTGCTTAACAAACTGAGCGGTAGCATTAAGTAGTACAACAAAAAGCCTGAATGATGAAGTCAAACAGATAGAAGAATTGCTGGTTGGTGTTAAATAATTACCCTATAAAATTCATTAGAAAGATCAGAAAAGGTCAAAAGCAAAATAAAAATAATGGTGAAACTAATAATTATGATAACATAAGTAAGAAAGAATATTAGGCATCTACAGTAGTTTTACCATATAAGGAGGGAACATCTCAAACCCTACGCAGGATTCTCAATAAACCAGGAATTAGGGTGGCATTCAAACCCTCCTACAAACTCACTCACTTAGAACAAACTCTGTAGGCTAAAGGACCCAGTTGACCCAATTAAACAAAATAATATAATTTACAAAATACCTCGCAATGACTGTGAGTTATGCCACCTACATTGGTCATACTGGTTGATCAGGAGTAGTCAGATTATCAGAACATAAGAATTTAGTGGCTAAGGTTATAATGATTGATCTCACGAAGATAAATAATTTAGAAAAAAAGCTCATCAATTGCTCTGCATGCATTAACACACAACCACACAATAGGGTGTGTGGGACAGAATCAAAATTCTAAGAGGTAATCTATGTAGGTGGAGACACAGAGAGAGAGAGAGAGATTACTGAATCCTGATTCTTCGAGTCTGCACACCCAACATATCCGTAATAGAAGTGACTCAACACAATACCAGAGATATGTAAGATCTTATTACCAGTTAAATCGGAGGAGGATAATAAATAATGTTTCAATGCATTCAATTCACATATAACATTCTAACAAGTTACTTATTTATTTTACTATGAAAACATTTTATTTCCCATCTGATTGTATTTTATTGATAACACTAATATTATTTCTGAATGTACTCTATCTTACATTGATTTTATTGAAATGTCCAATCAATTTCTGCCAATGTATATAAACGAAGCAAGAAAGTTATGTGAGTGACTTGATATGATTATGAGCAGTAATATTTTGTGCTCGAAACGTGGTCGCATCAGTCAATATTACTGTATAACAACACTGTGAGACTTTATGAGAATAAAATTTTATCTATATAGTAGTTTCAACACTAATGTTCAATCGGTTAGCGCTTCTTTATGATTCAAGGATCTGACATGCTCACGTTCCACAGGTAAGGCATTTCCAACAGGCTACTGTAGATTTTCATCAACAGCTGCCTCCCCCCTTCAGTGACTTCATACTGAAGATCAGATGGCCAGTCAGGAAGGCTAAGCAACAAGGAACTCTGGTAAGCAGAGAACCAACTCACAACCGAACAACAGCCCCACAAATATGCTAAACGAAAATGGAGACAGATCGGAGATGTTCTGAGAAGACCATTGTGTGACATCACGATTTAAGCCCACGAGGGGAACACATAAACAGCATAGCATAAGTTGGGGGAATAGGTTCAAAGGTGACAGAGGAGAGATAGGGTGTAGAGCAAGATAAAAAGGAGTTAAGAGAGCACGGTGACATAGACAGATATGTGGAGTACGTAACAATATGATTGTACACTTTTTGTTAGACGTTGAAATTAGAGACATTGTACATGACTCTTGTTTAAAACGATTCATGTTTAAACATACATACCGTGGACAATACGAAATACGCTATACTGTTGGTAGCTTCGCCTTCTCACTGGCCATTACTGTCAACTTGCTCCACTCATACCGTCTTGCATACTTTGGACTTATTGCAGGAATCATTTATCCTTATCCGAAGACAACTCTACAACCGGCACACAGCTTCTACCAGTAGACACGATTCCATCAGTGAACGCTTCAGTGAATTACATTTCAGTAATTTATAGCCGTGGACTTTAACAGTATATCCAAGTAACCTTTTTATTAATATAACTCCTTACTGTATTTTTAATAATATATTGTTACACTATTGCCTCACTGACTTGGATTTTTATTCGCATATTTGTTATGTTATTGAGCTCTCTAGACAGTTCCCTACAGATATGCTGTTGAAGCCGTATAATAAAGGGAATAATAAATAATGTGAAGCTTAAGTCTAATAGTTGAAATTATTCTGTAGAATTGTATTTATTAGTGTGTGTGTGTGTGTGTGCGTGTATAACCATTTTGATAATCGTTTTTTCCTTCACAAAAACATAATTCCGAGTTAATTACTTACGTAATTACTGCAATTATTTTGACAAATAAATTACTGGGGAGTAAACAAAATTCACAGTGAGTCTCAATTTTTATGCCAATGTAGGCGGTAAATTAAATTACACCCGCGATTAAATGTGAATTCATTATCAAATACAGGTTTAATTGATAACTTTAATCTGAATCAAAATAGTCTCGTGTAGTCTAGTGGTTAGCTTCCCTAGATTTTACCAAGGCCGACCTGAGTCCAACTCCCAGAGCGGGGCCACTTTTACGTCAGCGGTTCAAGCGTAAAATACTTACGAGCCCCATATGCAGCCCACGTTAGGCTTCCGGTAGACACACTCTTAAATCTCGCCTAGCTGATATCAAGCCCTTAAAACAGGGAAGCTGGGCATGTGGCTAACAATCCACACCCCGGCGGTTATGAAAACACCAGTGCTACTGAAACTTCGAAGCTTACAGCCTTATGTTCAACTGGGGACGCAAAGAAAGAATCGGAAATAGAAATATCAAAACAAGAATTTCATCAGACACTTGAGAGAAAGGGAATAACTGAAAAATGTTTTATTTTTCAGAGTAATACACCTCTTGACTTATTGATGTCGAGTATCGCAAACCAACGACGGTTTGAAGTGTTTTCGGAAACAATTTGGGACATTTTAGTACAGTGTATACCAACTATACCCCTCCCGTATCAAGCAGGTTGGGAATGACACTCTGTCATTGTGTATCAATCCTGTAGCTTAAGATTTCAACTTTCTGTAGAATAGTACATACAATTTATTTTTTCTTACGTTAATTTGCATTTCTCTTTGAATGTTGATCATGCTTGACTGAAATGGTCGGTCTCTGTTGAGATACCGACTCCTAGCTTGAACTTTTCAACGATTTCTAAGGATTCACGTGATGTTAGTCAGGTTGGTGGCGGGTGGGGGGTGACTAGCAGCGGAATCCAGGGTGTACATTTCTCCTTAGTTGAAATTTGTTATCCGGATGTAGACCTGGATTTCCAGTGAGTGATGATGGCGTTCCCACCGAGACTCCAACCACTTGACCAACGTTACAAACTCTAAAGTGTCAGCAGTTTATTGGAAACGCCTTTCGTGGTCAATTATAATATGGCTACAATTAACCCCATTGGAGGATATTGGAACATGTTGGATATCATCCATTATTAGAAAGCAGAAAAAAATGACTTGTACTCACTCATCTAAATTTTTTAAAAATTTTGTATCACTAAAACTCTATCTTCTAATAATTTAGAGTAATTAATAGAAACTGTCAGTCAATCAGTCAGTCATATAAATCGTTGAAATTGTGAAGGCTTAGTTTTCTACTTAGTTATAAGATCAAAAAAAAGGGAGAATTTTGAGAGTGAGAATAGCAAGCCCATCGTTACTGAAACTATAAGGTTCATAAAAAACCTTCAAGGTTTAAATTGTAGGGATTTGATTTGTTTGGAGTTTGATAACGAATTAATGTCAGTTAGAGAAGCATTTAAAACCAACCAGGAGTACTGAACAGCTGTTTTATCAGCCTAGTTTGGGATTCATCTGCAGCACCCACCCACCCACCCACCACCAGGGACCGAACCTAGGACTTTTCAGTTACAAGGCAAGTTTGTTGATTATTCAGACAATGGGATCCGATCCAGTGGTCAGCCCATGAATTCCAACTTCTACCAATTCGTGAGAATATTGTCAATGAGTATTTGTTCTCATATCCTAGATCTGGTTGACCCAACTTGTCCCAATTACTCACTAGAACTTACCCCAGTCGAATTCGTCTTGTAGCCAGTCACTAGATTGCATCAGATAGATAGATTTGATCGATCAACACTAGGTAACACCGAACAGATATGAAATGCATTCGTTTATATCAGTTCATGTGGGAAACAATTCAATTGTGAAGATGTGATAATAGTAGACAGAGGAAAAATAATGAACACCAAAGAGCTTCTAGAGGTTTAGTTCTCAAGTCAATACGTAATTAATAGATAGGTGGATGTAGATCAAACTTATCGATCAGTAAAAATCAGATCGTTTACAGGATTTCATCATGAATTGGCATTGGTTAGAGATCCATTGGAAAATCTGGGAGTACTGGACAGCTGTTTCGTCCTAGTTTGGGACTCTTCATCAGTACGCACCCACCGACAGAGTTCGAACCCAAGACCTTCTGGTTACAAGGCGAGCTCGTAGACCATTAAGCCCCTGGGACCCAATCCAATGGCCCATGAATTCTAACTTCTGCCAATTCACGATTGAAAAATAGTTAGTGTCCAATCGAATTCTCCAGTACAGTCCCACAGGAGCAGATCAGTTGCGAACCTGAGTAGCTCAGCGGTAGCGTCTCTGACTGCAGCACTGAGTGAGTCGGTCAAAAATTATAAGACGTAATGATTTAAGAAATCAACTGTAGGACATATTTCAAAAACCATAATTTATTTATTTTTTTACGGGTTGATCACGGATTGATATCAGTTAGAGAACCATTGAAAACCAGGGAGTACTGGACAGCTGCTGTTTCATCTGATGCTCGCTAGTGACTTGCTACAGGTTGGAGTTTCCTGAGTTCTAGTGAGAAGTCGTGACCAGTGCGGTCCAATTAGATGTCACGTGTGTGGATGGATGTCCCACCAACGACAATGGTTGGGGTCGCGCTAAATCACGAATTAGTAGAAGTTAGAATTCACGAGCCATTGAATCGGGTCCCAGTGGCTGAATGGTATACGAGCTTGCCTTGTAACCGGAAGGTCCCGGGTGCGAATCCCAGTGGGTGCGTACTGCCGATGATTCCCAAACTAGGATGAAACAGCAGCTGTCCAGTACTCCTGTGCTGGTTTTCAATAGTTCTCTAACTGATATCAATCCGTGATCAACCCGTAAAACATAACTAATCCTTACAAACCAAACTATAGAAAAATTATTTTTTTATTTTTGATTACAGCTTGATTCCACACCATATTTTTGGTACAAGTATGGAATTTTCAGCATGGATATCTGTAGCCTAAATTTTGTAGGCCAGCCATAGATATCAGGTGGGCGTCGGCAGGGGATCGAACGTCGGACCATGTGCACGGTCGGAGAGAGTCCTAACCACTGTGCCACCGACGCACATAATACTCCGTCCGAAGACAGAGCTGAAAAAAATGAGGCAAGACTCATTGTATTGTGCCTCCCCACGAAAATCTTTAGTAAAAGGCGAAAGATTTATCCGCAAATGAGGAGACACCAGAGTTATAATTAATTTGATTCTACTAGCAATCTCAACAAAAGTGATCAACCGAACAGCTGCACCCAAAACTGACTGACTGACATTCCAGATTATCCCTACTTCTCTATACTTTCGTGTCTCGAATGGAATATGCAACTCCAAGCTTCACTAGCTTTGTTTTTCTGATGGGATAGCCTTTTTACCAAGCCTCATACTGAAACGGTAAAGTTAAAGTATGCGTCGACTGGGAGTCGAACTCGGAACTCTTGAACGGTTGAGGAGCAATATGCCATTGAGTAACAGATGCATAAAGTGCTCTTGGTGACAAGGCCTCGCCGAGACTTATTTTTCTTTTTCACACAGCCACAGAATGTTTTACAGGTATAATAAAACCAATATGGTGGTGATTCTAATCAATCCTAAATTCAACAAGTCGACATTAATCTGAGAGAAAGGCTTAAAATAATATGAAGTGTTGCTTATAAAATGTAACTTCTTAGGCATGATCAATTTCGCATTATTTTACAACCAAAGAGAAACCATAATTGATTAGAAGAAATAGAAAAGTATATTTGTCTCTCTTGTATATAGTTTTTGGAATGAAAGTCACCTCTCCACCTCGCTCAATTTCATCGACTTTGAAAAGGCCTTCGACAGATAGCATCGATTGAGAGGTGATTTGGAAACTACTTCGCTACTACCAAGGGGTGCCATCGACAATTATACATCTTATCCAACAGTTGTACGACAATGCTGCATACCAAGTAATCCACGACGGGAAACTTACGGAAGCCTTCGAAGTGGAGACGGGAGTAAGACAAGCTGGCTTCCTACTACCACCAATGATCTTCCTGATTGCAATTGATTGGATAATGCGACAGACAACGGGCCCGTCAACGAGGAAACAGGCATAAAATGGACTCACACAAAAGACTTGAAGGATCTGGACTTCGCCGATGACATATACATGTCTGATTTCCCACAAACTGGAAGATATGCAAATGAAAAACAACAAGTTCGCAAAAGAAGCATTCAGAGAAGATAGGACTTCAGGTGAACATAGAGAAAACAGAGGTGATGAACATTCCCGGACAACAACAACAGCAACAACGACAGACAACAGTCAGCACGAATGGGAGAAATGTGAAAAAAGCAGCCTCTTTTACCTACCTACCTACCTACCTGAGAAGCATCGTTTCAACTACAGGCGGACGGAACTGACGAGGATATGAAAGCAAGAATCGGGAAGGCAAGACAAGCTTTCATTACTCTCAAGTCAGCACTCAGCATGAAAAATAAGATCCGGATTTTCAACTCCAATGTGAAGTCAGTGCTACTTTAGGGATCAGAGACTTGGCCAGTGCGTCATAAAGAGCACCTCAAACAAACTACAGACCTTCATCAACAACTGCCTTCGCTCAATACTCAAGACCAGATGGCCAGCCAGAAAAGATCAGCAAAAGAGATCTGCGGGAGTGAACCAACCCAGCAAGAACCGATTGTGCATCAAATAAGTAGGAAGAAATGGAGGTGGACTGGCCATACTCTGAGGAAACCATCAGGTGATATCACTAGACAAGCCATTGGTCGAGTGAAACTCGAAAGGGAAGCGGAGATTTGGTCGTCAGTATGAATGTGACAATATGGAGGTGATGCTAGAAGTATATGAAAGCATGTGGGGTGAAATCTTTAGCAGAGAACTGAACGCAATAGAGACGTGCAGCTGAAGCCCTATGTTCCTTTAGGAATTAAAGGAAATAATAATACTAATGATAGTGTGGTTAGTGCTACTTATAATGAGATATAAGTAGTATATTTATTATTTATTTTGATTACAGCTCGATGCCACACCGTATTTTCGGTACAAGTATGGAATTTTCATCATGGATATTGGTAGCCCAGATTTTGCATACCGACCACAGATGTCGTGTGTGCGTCGGCAGGGATCGAACGCCGATCTATGTGCATGGTAGGTGAGAGTCCTAACCACTGTGCCACCGACGCACGAATTCAGAAAAGTGACAGTATATTTTGGACATCAGAGAAAGGCAATTGAAGAAGAGAAGTGTGAGAAGAACGTTATAAACAATGTGCAGAATCCAACGAGCAAAATCGAATGTCTTGATTTTCAACCAATTTGCAAATGATGTATATGCAAATAAAGACTTCAAGATAGGGTATACCAAATTTATCAACCTACAATACGCTTGTCCTAATAAACATTCAAGTTTTCGAGTTATAACGGTCTTTTGCTCTTTACAATAGGAGTGAGAACAACAACAACAACCAATGAATGATGAGTGATCATTAGTTTCACTCTCACCCTCATACGTTAGTATTCTTCTCACACCTCCTATGCTTTGTAGACTTTGAATGCATTCAGAAAATGAATTACTGTTCAGTATAGGCTAATGCTTATTGGTAATAATAGTAAGTTTATTGAAAACTTTATTACTTTATTTAATCATATTCATCCGAATGACTTCCAAATTCGAATCGAACAACAGACTCGGTTTCCTGGATATTTCAATTACCAGGAGATATTATGGAACGATTAAGCGATCTCTTTTTCGTAAACAGACCTGGACTGGACAATATCTTCATTTCACCAGTTTTATTCTTATCCAGTATAAACGTTCCCCAGTGAAATGTTTGTTCTCAAGGGCCCGAAAAATATGTACGAGCGACACACTCTGTAATGCATGAGCTTCGACATATACATTCAGTTTTATTAGTTAATGGTTATCCAGAAAACTTTAACACTTGTCACAGTAAGGATAGACTACATCTCGAAAAGACAGCTTCTGTAACCAAAGAAAGCTATCTTTATTCACCTACTATTCAAGGGTGACCAGATTATGCAGTTAACAGCTAGCTTAAAGACTTCGATCAGCCATTAAACGCACATTCTGCACCACATCGCTTTCCATCACATGTCGAACACTTTCGATCCCTGTACTTACGAACAAAGGACGGAATTCTGTGGACTCTACTTCAAACTGTATCTACAAGTTCACCTGCAGTTGCGGTGACAGCTATATAGGTAGAACCAACAGAATGTTCCAAAACCGTGATCGAAAAGAACATGTTCCAAAATGGTTATTAGGACACACAGAAAATCCCAATACAATTATTAATCTGAATAGAAATCCATCATCATTATCATCCATTGCAAAGCACTTATTAATGTCAGGTCACAAAATCAATATTATTAATGACTGTTTCACAATTAATCGATCACATAACTCTAAATCAAGGTTATTGAAGTACTTTGGATTAATCACATGCATCCTAAACTATGTGTACAAAAAAAAACAATATACCTCAACCTTTACCTACCACGGTCTACTTGACCTATTTAAAAATGATTGGTCATTAGTATGTACTTTCGATTTATATGACTCAGTTATTGTCAAGCCTTTTATTCTATTATTGTTAACCATGTTAATTGTAAAGCGGTTGCAAAGAAACTATGAAATGACGTTGTCTTCTCGCGAAATTTGTCTTCTAAATCGCCTTATTCAAATTTATCAAAGGGATTAATTGTTTCAATGCTTAATACTTGACTTTCATCTGCGTTAGATACACGGTGTAGTTAGACGGCAAAGTTAAACAATAGCGTCCCAGGAGTACGAAAGCACGAGTGACCTTCAGCTGGCCAATCATAAAAATGAGGAATGTTTGCTCAGAAAATGATGTATATTGACAAGGAAATGCTTGAAAATGCATTAAATAGGTTATCTTTCTCTGACATGGCTTAAAAATACGACCTAGCTGTAACGAGGAGTATTAGTTGCTAAGTTAGACTAGTTTCTGTACATGTATTATTCACCGAGATGACTACAGATAAACTGTGTTTTGTGAATCGTTTATCTCTCTCTCATCTTGCTTGCAGTCTTCCAAAAAAGCCCTCGGTTGAACTGTTATGGTTTCCGGCAAGAGGATAGACGACCACTTACCAGGAAAACGTGGACAATAGAAAAATTAAAGAAAATGACATCAACTATAAATCTATCCCTTATCGTAAGCATAAGCTTTATCGTGACCCTAACCTTAATCTTAACCCTAAGCATAACCCTTATCTAAACCGTAATTCTAACCCTAATGCTTATTATAACCCTGATCATAACCCTAACTCCAATACTTACCTTAGCCCTAATCCTAACGACCTATTAACACAACGTCGAAACAGAACTTAAAAACGTGATCTGGCTGAAATCGACCCCTAAGTTTGTGAATAGAGTTGAAATTTCAGCTATGATAATGATAGATGCCGTTAGCCAACGATGACTAGCATGCGTTCAAGGTGATTCGAGCGTTCACACTCCAGAGACGCTATTGTTTAACTTCACCAGTTAGACAAAATTTAGACGGCAACAGCAAGAATTATTATTAAACCACCCAAGCGGCCCGGGATTTTGTGCATCGGTGGCACAGTGGTTAGGACTCTCGCCAACCATGCCCATGGTCCGGGGTTCAATCACCTGCCGACGCACACCTGATATCTATGGTCGGTATGCAAAATTTGGGCTACCGATATCCAGGCTGAAAATTCCATACTTGTACCAAAAATACAGTGTGGAATCAAGCTGTAATCAAAAATAAAAATATAAAAAAGTGTGAATTGCACCCAGTGAACTGACAAGAAAACTTCAGAAGATCTGCGCTTAGCAGATGATGTATGTCTGATGTCATACGAACTCGGAGATATATTGGCGCAAAAAAAACAGACACGCTGACAGAAGGACGATGCAGCAAAAAAAACTTCAAGTGAATATAAAGAAGACAGAGGTGATAAAGATACCTAATAACCAACCACCATAACAAGCACCGATCACTATCAACGGGAGAAAATTTGAAGGAAGTAAATTCATTCACTTATCTAGGCAGCGTCGTTTCAACTACAGGCGAAAAGGAATAAGACGTCAATGACAGGACATTAATGAATCTGAAATCAATGCAGAAAGCTGCTGAAGTCAGTACAAGCAAAAAGGTTTCGAATTTTCAATATCAATGTTAAGTCAGTTCTACTGTGTATGTCTGTAACGGAATAATGTCGGCCGTACCCAGCGCTCGCTTTCCAAACGTATCACCGAACACTTACCAACATGGTTTTACACAGGAGAAAAACGATGCCGCTTCCTCCCACAGCTCCATCTTAGAACATCTGATAGACTCCGGACAACAAGCTACACCCCAAACAAACTTCAAAGTCGTCTACAGAGTAAGAAGTAGTCTTTCTATAGGTGTACGAATCAGACTTTTTCAAAACTGCAGAAGCAATGGCGATTCACTTGCTAAACCCTGAACTCTGCAAACAGAAGAAGTTCTTTCAATCACTACACTTGCAAGGAACGTAATCTATCTTACTACCCAGCAAATAAATTCTACATAATCTTTTTTTCTTTTCTGTCTCTTCATTAGTATTATTTTGTCTTCTCAATTGTAGTATTTTGTATTTTCAAATTTCTTGTTCTCTACCCCCACCCGATTTAATTTTTACACCTCACTACAACATGGTTACTGACTTGAACAACGCCCAATTTCTGGTTATTTATGTTATGTCATTCAAGTTATTTGTTCAATTTCAGTTGTAATTTGAATGGCTTTGTTCTCTACCCCACTTCTACTTAGTCTCTACCTGTAATTACCTCTGTTGCTATCCTGTCCTAGGTTGAAACATTTTAGTCAATTATATTACGTCATCTAACTTTGGAACTAACTCAATCTTACTTTGGATGCTGTCTAATTTACCTTGTTTCTGTATTAGATCATTCTTGTATTACCTGATCAATTATATAAACTTGACGAACTTCATGTACACACACACACAAATAATTATATATAAATGCGATTGTACAGCTATATGAATGAGTTCGCCGAAAACAGTTTCTTCGCTGAACGTCTTCTCTTTTTCATATGACTCAATGGGGATTTTCAAACGGCATAATTGTTCCGAAAATCTCTCCTGGACGATGTAATCACAATATTGACAATTATTTGAATGTTTCAATTAACTTTATAATTGATATAAGTATAAAACTTGAGCACTGTGGTAGAGTATAACTCCGGTATAGATAAGACTTTATTTTGATAAGATCTCACAGTATTATACAGTATGTCATTAGGAATATCAAAAATGGTCAGAAGCAAAATAAAAATGATGGTGAAACTAAAAATGACAACACAAATAAGAGAGAATATAAGGCATCTACAGTAGTTTTACCATATAAGAAGGGGACTTCTGAGACCCAACTTGGGGGGTTCACAATAAAGCGCGAATCAGGGTGGCATTTAAACCTATAAACTCACTCATGTAGGACTGCCTCTGTAGCCTAAAGGATCCGGTATATACCCAATTAAACAAAAATTTACCTTGCAATGACTATGAGTTAGGTCATCAACATAGGTCAAACTGCGTTGATCAGGAGTAGTCAGATTATCGGAACATAAGAATTTAGCTAAGGCTAGAATAAGTAATAAATAAAAAAAAAATAAGTCAGCACTACATGCATTAACACACAACCACACAATAGGGTGGGTGGGATGGAGTCCAAATTCTGAAAAGTAATACAAGTAGGTGGAGATAGAGACAGAGATTGATTACTGAATCCTGTCTGGTTCATCGAGTCAACACACCCAACACATGTAACAGAAATGAGTCAACTCAAATCCCAGAGATATGGAAGATATTATTACCACCAGTCAAATCGGAGGAGGATAATAAATAATGTTAAAATGTATTGCATCAATTCACATTATAACAAGTTATTCATTTATTTTACTATAAAAACACTCGTCTTATTTCCCAACTAACTGTATTTGATTGATAACACTCATATTATTATTATTTCTGAATGTACATTATCTTATACTGATTTTATTCAAATGTCCAAACATCAGCTTTTACTCATGAATATAACAGAAGCAGGATAGTTGTGTGAGTAGTGCCTTGATATGATTGTGAGCACGAATAATTTGTGCTCGAAACGTGGTCGCATCAGTTAATATTACTGTTTATGATTTATCAAAATAAAATCTTATATATACAACTTTATAATTATCATCCATTTTTCTATTATATTGTTGTATATAATTGTCCTGACACTTGCATATCACCTACTGACTTTATCCTCATTGCTTTTCTTTGCTCCTGTTTAAGCTCTGATTTTAATGCTTCTTCTCCATATTATTTACTGGATGACAACGTTTCGAACAAAATTAACTATTGTTCATGCTCATATCATCAATTGTAATCACACGACTATGAAACTTGAGTTTTATAGTTTTCTTTGTCTTCTCCTATTTATCGTCACTGGGGTAGTAGAATTTTCCAGATATCTGGGTGGACAGGTGTTGAATCATTCCTATTACACGTATTTGCAGTTGATTCGATAAACAAAGCTTCCGTTGTTATCAATCTCTCCTTACACCCCCTTGTTACATTACATTTTAAAACTGTCATCTTATCCTATCCAGCCTATTGTATGGTTGTGTGTAATTGCATTTCGTGAGTGCTATAGCTGAACTATTCTCTAGATTTCTTATCTTATTCGGGTCAACCAATCTAGTTTTTGCTAGGTTTTTATGTTCGGCTAGTCTGACTGACTACCCCTGTTCTACTAGTTTGACGTATCTATTTGACCTGGCAATCATTCCAGCAGGGTATTAGATAAACAAAACTGTTTTGTTTTAAAAGCTCCATAGAATCCATTGATCCGACAAAGCTTGTTTCTAATTGAGTTTGTGAGCAGTTTGAATGCCAGTCACTTTTATTCCTGCCTTGTTAAGAATCCTGCGTAAAGTGGTTTCCGGGGTTTCTTCCTTGTATGGAATTACTACTGATGACTTAGATTCCCTCTTGTTGGTGTTGTCATCATTTTGTACAGATTTGAGATGCATGTCGTCATTATTACTATTATTATTATCACTATCACAACTATCATTATTTACTTTATTTCTACATTTCTTTACATATTTCCTGACTAATTTATCAGGGTAATTATAAGTTTCAAGGCTTCTTTTATGTGTCTCACTTCCTGTTTTAGATTTTCCTTGGTACTGCTTAGCTTTTGTGCTCTGTCATTTAAACATTTCACCAATCCTATTTTTACTGACATAGGATACCCCTAGGACGACAAATAGGAGAAGACAAAGAAAACTATAAAACTCAAGTTTCAAACTCGTGTGGTTAAAATTGATGATATGATTATGAACAATAAATTTTGTTCAAAACGTCGTCATCCAGGAAACGACAATACTGTTTCACTGAGTGGTACAAACCAATATGGAATTACTTACTACCACAGTGCCCATGTGTTACACATATATTTCAATGCTTCTCTTTCTGATTGTGTGGTGATATTGATAATGTGTTTTTTGCGACTGCAATTTTGTTTCAGCGAACACAGGTTATTCTGATCTTGGACTGTCTGCAGGGACTGTTTGGTGCATGATTCTTATTATGACAGAGTTTTGATCTCACCTTGTTGGGAATGTTCTCCTTGAATCTTAAGGTACTTCTTACATTTGGATTTTGGTTAATTAATGTTATTCTACAGTACTTGTGTTGTACTTATCAATTTCTCTTGACTTTATCGCTACCTAACGGCACTGTTAAGGTGATTTCGAGTTTTTGATTATTGTTGAATAGATGCACACATAGTTCCAAACCATAAACAATCGCCTTTTTGCTGTCTTTGAAGAGTTTTCTGACTGTACGTGGTGTCTCGAAGAATTTGTGTCAACTATGCACACACAGTAGTGGGCAAAGATCAGCTTCCTGCATTCATAACACAACCAGCCCGTTTGATCATGAAAAGTTCTAAGACTTAACTCATAACGTAAAGCACTACCAACAAACTAAAGATTTTTTTATCAGCGATTGCCCCCACTGGGTTGATAATGAAGATCAGACGGCATGGACAGATAAGCAACAAGGAACTCTGCCTGCGAAATAATCACCAACCTCCTGCTCAACAGATGGATGGGAAACGTGCTGAGAAAACCGTCGAGTGAAATCTGGATGGGAAAGGACGAGTTGGGAGTAGGTCTCATGGAGATGAAAGCTCAGGGGAGATTGTAAAGTCAATTAAGTGAAATAAAGATTCGTTGTTGAAGCTTTATGCTCCATCCGGTGCCCAAGGGAATAGTAATAGCAAAAATAAACACCGAAGTCCTTCAATTCTCATAATGTTTTAGTTATGCAACCACCAATGATATTCCCCATTGTGATAGACTGGATTATAGCGACAGACCGTACATAGGGAGCGAGAAGACAGGAATATGTTGGACCGATATGAAGACTACAGTAGATCTGGATTCCGCGTATGGATCATTTACGTGTAACATGACACAAACTCCAACACTCACAGGTGCGAAACCAACAAACTGACAGAAGAAGCAGCAAAAACAAGACTTCAAGTCAAAACAGTTTATTATTATTCCCTTGGGTTCCTAGTGGAACATAAGGCTTCAACTTCACGTCTGCACTTGCCACTTCTGTCTTCCCTCTGCTGTACTTTTCACCTGCATCCATGCTGGTGCATACTGCTTCAACTCCTCTTCACACTATCTCCTCCATGTCACCCTTGCACTGACGTCCTACTTCCCGCTTCCCTTTCGGCCTGGTTCCACTCGAGCAATGGCCTGGTGCGCGCGCGAGGTCATCCAGCGGCCTCCTCAGCCACAAGTGTCTACTGAGTGTCTCCACTTTAAATCTCCTGCATATTTGTTGTTATTGGGCGATTGGTTCTCGTTTTGTTTTTTCCTTCCCATAGTTTCTTGTTGGTGATTTTTGTGATGCGATTTTGATGAATGTGTTTCTCGCCTTCCCGATTCTCGCTCGATTTGACATCCTCGTCCGTGTTGACTGCCTGTAGTTGAGACAATGCTCAATGCTAGATAAGTGAATGAAGTAACCTCTTTCAAATCCCCCCATTGATGGTGATTGACGCTAGATGTTGCTGTTGTTGGTTAGTGACGAAGATAACCAACCAAGAGGTTATTGTAAACATTCATCAACAGTTGCCGTCACTGACTCCATACTGAAGATCAGATGACCAGACAGAAAGAAACTCTGTGAACGGACCAATCACCCAACAAATCTGCTGAAAGAAATGGAGACCACGGAATGAACACACATCGAGTAGGCCTTTGAGTGACATCACGCGCCAGACATAACCTAGAGTAGGACTCATATAAGAGACGAGATGAGTTGAGCATCGGCACAAGTGTGACAATCAAGAAGATCGTGTGAAGAAGAGATGACAGCTAATGGGCAATCATGGAGTCAGCTATAAAGGAGTGCACAGATTCGAGTGAAGCAAGAGAATGTATTCCTTAAGCTGTCTATTCTCTACTCAGTACCTAAAGTAATAATGTGGTCACAGCTGGCTGCAAACCGAAATTGTAGACAGCAATTTACGTCAATGTTACGTCCCGAATCGTAGCCATGAGAAAGGCATATTAACAAAGCTTAACCATGAAGAACTCAACAACCAATCACAGCAGACTTAAGGTGTGCAAATGCGATTCGCAGATATAAATGGCTTAACTTTCTGAGAAACGATCACAAACAGTAGAGAATAACCTCCAGCGAGAAAACAACCAATCAGAAGACGTTGCTGCTTCGCTAACAAAATCACAGGAAATTCGAACTAATCAAACTGTTACAACCACGAGACAGAGAGTCAGATCACAGAAGAAAAAGACAACAAACGCAAAAACATATTTTCTGAAAATCAAGAAAGAAAAATTATTACAAGAATAATACTTATAAATACAATACAATACATTCGGATCAGTTTGCGAAGCAAAGATTGTTATCTTTTTTTCTCCAGTGGATCAAACAATAATCAATACAAAGGATACAAACAGGCACACACACACATACAGTAGTCACATTACTGTGTACATATTACATAATAATAATGATAATCATAATAATACCATTTTTGACCATAGATTATTGATAAAATCAATCACAATCAGTAGACAACTAAGAAAGTGATACAAAAGAAGGGAAACATCACCGAAAAAAAGTCAAAAACAGCAAAATATAAAGGCAAATCAAAACAAGGAGGCTAAATCTCATTTTCCAGTTCATCATTTTTAATCACATTGGGTCATTAGAGGAGAAGGAGAAAGTAGAATCAATGACAAAGCACACAAGCACGTACACACATACATACATACATACAGACAGACACGCACACACATATACGTACATGTGATATCAGAAAAGATGAAAAGCATAACCAAATAATAAAAAAAAAGAAAACAAAGCTGAAGACTGAGGCATCACGATGAGGTTGGTGACATTCCAACTGGTTAACAGGTAGTTGTTCATCATCATTATCAGCTGATAAAGGATTGACATTAGGTGTCATCAGACTATTCACATCAAATTTCAGTAGAATCCAAAAATAGATATATATATCTAAGTTGTTAGTCTATATCAGCAATACGCCTACACAAAATAGGTGCTTAATTTGAAATGACAGAGCATACACACATAACACAGAATATTTTATATCATATCTCGTCAGTTGGCCACAAAAGAAAAGGGGCAAAAATAAGTAAGTGGTGGTCAATCAGTCAATCAGTGAGGGAGTGTAGAAGAGGGCGACAGACAGACAGAGACCAATATAAGCTTTGTATCATCAAAGAGGCTTAGAAATCTGTTTCATCATCGTAGAAGTCTAGAAAATTCACAAATGTTACACGTGTTACAGTACCATTCGCTGTAAATGTATACTTGTAATAGGAACCATCAGCAGCTAAAACTGTACAGAAAAAGAAAAAGCAACGCAAAAGCCTCTTTATAATATACGACTACAAATCATGGGGCATATATATATCAAGTGAGATAATTACGAGGAGATTAAGAAAATCAGTTCAAAGAACTTTTAATGCTAGCGGCGAACTACACGTATTATTCTCTCTACACAACCGTTGGTGCTACCTCGACTGAAAGATGAAGTTACCTAGACTAGACTAGCCACTTCAAATTGTATCTACCAATTCAACTGCCCTCCTGTGGTGGAGCAAGTTATATTGGCCGTTGTTGCTCTAGCAACTTGATTTTTCGTGCTCGCTCGAGAACATCTCCAAGCATGGCTAAGTAAAGGTGTAGTGAAAACCATTAACAGTTCGATATTGGACCATCTGATGCAAACCAGCCGGTGACAAAGCCAGCCACCGTTGAAGAATCCTTCTCTATCATCATCTACCGGGTGCCTAATAAATTGCCAAAATCATCGAAGTACCGCATGCTCCAAACATTTGTTTGTAGAATTGGCACAGAATATTGATTTTAACAAACGAAGAATACAATTTCTTATCATCCATTGTGCTTTGGAATTAAAGTCTATCTATATCTGTGCTTAGTGGTTGTCGGTTAGGAGCGTCTTCGGAAATAATAATGATAATATTTGAATAAAGCAAGAACAAATACAGTGGTTTGTGCAGGATAAGACAATGGCACTATCATTTTTTTTATTTCGTTGGCTTCTCATCATCAGCCAGTTTCTTAGAGCCCAAAATCACTTTATTAAGTTTATGTACAGAAATAATTTTAACATACACAGAATCAACATATGCGCAAAATTGAATAAGCTATGTTCTCTGAGGAGCTGATCAACTGAATTGTGAAGCTCTCGTCGTCCATCGAAACATCTTCAGCACAGGTTTTATCATCTTTTTTAATACTAAAACCTGTGCTGAAGATGTTGTCTAGATGGATGACGGAAGCTTCACAATTAAATCAACCAGCTCCTCAGAGAACACAACTAATACAACTGTATGCATATGTTGATTTTGTGTATGTTAAAATTGTTTCTGTACATAAGCTTAATAAAGTGCTTTTGGGCTCTAAGAAACTGGCTGATGATGAGAAACCAACTAAATAAACAATGATAGTACCATCGTCTTATCCTGCACAAGCCACTGTATTTATTTGTTCTTGCTTTATTCAAACTCATACAGTGAAATAAATGTATTATAGTAATTATAATAATAATAGGTTTCTCCCACCTATGCGAACAAATTTGGGTAGATTTCGCCCGACCCCCCTCTCGCCGCGTCCACGAGACGACAGAGTGTATCTCAGCGTGTACAACACATGTCACGGAAGTTTATAATCAATCCAAGTGATTTTCTCCTTTTTTTCTTTTATCACCTAAGACTGTGTGACTAACCACCTTGGAGGGGCTCACTTGGTGAGACAGACACCAACGAAAGAACTAACATAACTTCACGATATCAGGTGATCCATCTCAAAGTGAAGACACGCTTATATTTCTGTCAAAATACTAATTAACAATAACACTAATGATTGAATGAACTGGATCATATGAATATTTCTTATCGGATCACGCATACACACACGACGAATCCAATTGATTATTGAACTGTCCAATGAAAATCTATCGATTACAACAATCATCACATGATTATTATTTTTATTATTCCGTAAAAGATCTGACTTTGTGTGTGGTTTTTTCTCTCTTTTTTTATTTTATTTCAAAAGCATATTGAATTTTATACATAACAATTTGAATTTAAATTGTTCTGGAAACAAATAGTAAACAAATGGGTTACTGCCACATAAATTATGACAAGATTGACGTTCAATTTGTAACTATGTGTAGTTTCCAATTTCATTGAATAGATTGTTATGCTTTTGCAATACGTTGACAGTGAAATAGGAACGTCGAGTTGGATACAGATCACGTAAACGAGGTCAGTGCTCCTTGTAGACTCACTGGTTCGGTTTCTCAGGATAGTAAGGGTTAATAGTTGGAGACAATTGGTGGTAGTATGGCTCAAAATCGTTCTCAATGAATAACGCAGATGCGTCTACTCGTTGTGATTTGTGATATACAATAAAACTATATTGTTCATCCATATTACTATTCTTTTTTCCTTACTCACACTTCTGTTTGTTATTTCTCTTTACTCTCTTCTTTTACTTTGTGTCCTGCATGGAGTGTGGCAACTCGAACTGCTTTATTTCTGTGTAAAGTTCTGTGTTGAAACCAGTTAGTCAGTGATCACAAATATCGCTTAACTACACCAACGTTATACAACAGCTAATTATTTCCTTAGCCCGTAATATTCGGGCGAGAACACACAACGATGTGAGCTACGAATTATATTTTCAAAAAATCACCTAGGATATGTCAATTAGTCTATAATCATGATCAATAAAATCCTGGTGGGCGTTATTTTACGTAGGCCACTTATGATTGGTTACAGGTTTTCATAATGAGCTGACATTAGTCAGAGAACCATTGGAAAACCTGGGAGTACTGGACAGCCGTTTCGTCCAACTAGTTTGGGACTCTTAAGCAGCACGCACACACCACAAGAAGTCCGAACCCAGGACCTTCTGGTCACAAGGCGAGCTCGTATACCATTAAGCCACTGGGACCCGATCCAACGGCCAGTCCATGAATTCTAACACCTGCCAATTTACGGAATAGCGCGACCGCTAGCTCGCCTTGTAACGAGAAGGCCCTGGGTTCGAACTCCCTGTGGTGGGTGCGTGCTGATGAAGAGTCTCAAACTAGTTGGACGAAACGTTTGTCCAGTACTCCCAGGTTTTCCAATGGTTCTTTAACCAATGTCAGCTCATGATGAAATCCTGTAACCAATCAAATCCCTACAACCCAACACTTGAACACTTATGATTGGTTCATTTTCAAACTGGACATCGATCACTCACGTAAACGAGCTCTTATTGGTTAATTTTCAGAGCGGACATCGACTGCCACATCACCGATAAAGAAAAACCTATTACTTATCTGTCTATATTTCATATATAAGGTTAGATTTCGGCAGGAAAAGACATCATTTAGACAGACATTCAAAAATCGGAAGGAGGGCTATTCGACAGAGGTCTAGTCTTAGTTTGCAACTCTTAAACAGTACACAACCCATTAGCCTACCACAGATCGAATCCACATTACGAAACAAGCAAATTACCATATTTTACACTCTTTTGCGTCCCACTAAGTGTAACAAAACTTCAAACCTTAAGTTTTGAAATTTCAGTAGCTGTAGTGTTGCTTATCATAGGGTTGAATGGGCCAACCTTCCATTTCCTTCGTGTTTACTACTGGGCAATCCAAGGTTTAGAAAGGTACTGGCCAGAAATCGAACCCTGACAACGTGTGTGATTCGCAACCATGGTCATTAAGCGTAGAAGACATGGAAACGTTAGTTGTTTGTTATCATAGGTGTCTGCGTTCTATCTCCCATGTCAATTGGTATAATAGGGCGAGCGATATTGAGGTTAGGCATCGGTCGGGTGCTAGGTAAGGAGAGGAAATCAACTGACGAGGTTGTGAAGCTACACCGATTGAGATGGTCAGGACATGTGTTACGCATGCCTAGTCATCACCTGCCTCGGCAATGAACAATGCTAGCTGATTCAGGATGGATCATGTTGGAAAAGAGCTATTCGTGGTCAAACCAAAACATGGCTTCATCAGTCATTGAAATCCACAACAGTTAGTTTAAGCCAGTCAGTCAGTCACGTAAGGAGGTGTAGACTGGCTTCCTGATTAGGATCCTCGGGAAGATAAAAATCAATGACGGCTGGATGCAATGACAGATCCATCCGTTTCTTGTGAATTATCATAACCAATAAAACTACATTGTTCTTCCATATGACTATTCTTTTTGCCTCATATCTCTGTTTTAACCTCCCTTTACTCTCTTCTCTTGCTTTCTGTACTACGTGGAGTGTGGTAGTTCGAACTGCTGCACATTTGTGCAAAGTTCTGTCTTAAAAACCAGTGGGTCACTCCTGGATCACCGACACATATACACACACACACACTTACATACATTACTATTCATGCGTAGATTTTAACTTCTGTCAATATGTGATATGCAACGCCATTGATGGGTTCACACAAGGTGAAGTCCGTCAGTTTGTGGTGAAATCTAATCCTAAAATCAATCCAATCCAATCCAATATAAATCAATACACTTTAAAGTTATTATTCAATATCATTCTATGATGAATTAATGGAACAACAGTTAGGAATGTCTTTTTTAAAACTTGTAAATAAGTGGTATTTCTACTGATTCGTTCATTTACTTTGTATTCCCTATACACATTACAGTTTTGAAATAATGGAAAAGATTTGTAGCTCAGGTGGATGATTTGCACTTAGTTGTGTTCTCTCAGCGGGTTGATCGTTTAATTGTGAAGCTTTCGTCGTTCCACTTCTAGACAACATCGCTTCAGCGAAAGTTTTAGCATAAAATTAACTGATTTCAATTCCTCATTAATGATGAAATTGCGTCTCCTGGTAAACATCTACGTGACTGGTAGTCGATTCACATCACTGTTGATAATCATTTTTATTGGCTTGGATTTTGAATTTTCTTGTCACGTGATTTACTTTTTATTAGTTGGTAAATGTGGTTTATATTAATATGTTTGTTAATCGCAAATCCTAGGTTTTCCAGTGGTTCTCTAACTGATGTCAGCTCATGATTAAATCCTCCATGCAATCAAACAAAATCCCTACAAAACCAATACTTGAAAATTAATCTGATGCTCATTAGTGACTGGCCTATTCAGGTAGTTAACCTGGGGTTCTAGTGGGAAGCCGTGACCGACAGGGTACAGCAGGTTGAAGATGAGGCAGTAACTCATCGAAGAAGACATTTCGAAGTGGTCGCGCTATATCGTGAATTGGCAGAAGTTAGAATTCAAGGACCATTGGATCGAATCCCAGTGGCTCAATGGTCTACCAGTTCGTTAGCCTTGTAACCAGAGAGTCCTGGGTTCGAACTGTGGGTGCGTACTGCTGAAGAGTCCCTAATTAGGACAAAACAGATGTCCAGTACTCCCTGCAGGTTTTCCAGTGTTTCTATATCTGATGTCAGCTCATGATGAAATCCTCCATGCAATCAAACAAAATCCCTACAAAACCAATACTTAAAAATCGCAACTCCGCTTGAGAATAAGAATTAGATAACAAAATCCCATTTTTAGATGTCTTAGTCAAGAGAACTAACACAGAAATTTAGAAAGAGAAAATCAAACCACAGAGATCAAATACTCAACTATAGTAGAAATAGCCCAGTTACCCACAAAAGAAGCTGTGTGCAAACATTGTTTAAAAGAGTTCAAACATAATGTAGCGCTCTACTCCGCTGTTGTTGAAGAGAATAGAGGAAATATACCTACTAAGTGTCATGAAAAAGGATGCAAATCCTCACAGTTTTCACCCAAAAGTGTCGTAAATCGAGTCATAACACCAACAAGAAAATATCACTAAAGACTACAAGAAAATTCATCCCACTATATATCAGTAAAAATATCTCTGAAATAACAACTAGAATGTTAAAACCGTTTGAAATGGGTTCAGCACACAATCCAGTTCAATCACTCTATTCGATATTGCGCAAACCGAAAGATCCAACAGGAAAAGAAGAAGATAAAATTAATACAATTTACAAAATTAACTGTATGAACTGTAACAGACATCACATCAGTCAACAAAGTGAGCGTGCCCTTCGAATTAGAATCCAAGAACACAAATTAGCTGTAAAAAGACATGATATATGTTCTTTCATGTCAATGCATGTAGACAATTATAGACATCAATTTGATGACTGAGATAATGTAGAAATTTTAAATAGACGAAACAATCAAAGTGCTGTAGAATTCCTAGAAGCCTGGTACTCAAGTGAATCATCCAGCGACTAACAAACACGTTAATATAGACTAAATCTACCAACTAATAAAAAGTGAATCACGTGACGAGAAAGCTCAAAATCCAAGTCAATAAAAATGATTATCAGTACAGATATAAATCGACTACCAGTCGCGAAGATGGTGGGCAGGAGTCACAATTCTATCATTTATGGGGAATTGAAATCAGTTAATTTTATGCTAAAACTTTCGCTGAAGCGATGTTGTCTAGAAGTGAGACGACGAAAGCTTTGCAATTAAACCAACAACCTCAGGGAATAAATCTTGTGCACTGTGGTGGTAGAGTATAATTCCATTAGTTTTATTTTGATAAAGTCTCACAGTGTTATATAGTATTATTTACTGATGACGTTTCGAGCACAATTTATTGCTGCACATAATCATATCACGTTGATATACTTATGAGCAAATCCACAAGTGAAACCCGAGTGGAAAACAATAAGTGAAGCTCTCGAGGGTAACGTGGAATAGATTCTGTGAAGAGATATAGGTTTATGAGCAACTGTGAGGCCACCTGACGATGACCGCGGAGAACAGGAAAAAATGGAGATGTGTTGTTGAAGCCCTATGTTCCATTCGCGATCAAAGGAAATAGTAATATGATAATAGTGCATAGGAAGATTATCGGGTGGAATCTAGTCTTAAAATGTAATGGATCTCCTCATTTGACTATGTCCACACACAACTTTTGTTACATAATATCACCTCATTTAATATTATCTTTATTATTATGTAGATTGTTGCGAAGAAATTCTGAGTAATTGGAGTATTTGAACAAATAAATTTGGAAAGTACAGCCAATTCAAGGTGTCTAGTATGCACTGGCTAGCCATCTCTTTGAACACACAGATGTCTGCCTTCATTTTCTTTTATTACGTGGTATAATATGTAGTGGGTAGTTGTAAGATTAAGGCGTTGGATGTTAGGTTGGGGAGCAAAAGTTAATTATGATGAGACTGTTATTCTGTATCGATTGAGGTACATAGCCTACATGCTACGCATCCCAGACCATCGCCTTCCTTGTCTAGAAGTGTGTTAGGTGATATAGGACTAGACTGGGTTAGATAAGAGTTAAGGATAGTCATTACACCAACCCATGAAGCCCTTGACTATTAGTTTAAGCAAGCCACGTTGGGAGGTGTGTAAACCACCAGGGGCTATCACCCTCCAGACGCTAAGAATGAATGATTGTAGGCTATTGCTGACATGGTAGAATCGGATCTCAGTGAGCTACCTTTTCTAGACTACCGCCTAGTTTAGATGAAAGGAAATGGATATCCAACAATCTACACATGGTTTTGTTTTCTTTACCAACTGATCAACTTGACAACGTCAAAAAATCAACACATGCTGAAGAAAGATGATTAAATTGGTGTATATAAGCTCAGATTTTGTAAATTCTGGTTTAATATTACTACTCTGATATAGCTATTAGCAGCAGCATTAAGGAATAGCGAAACATCAGTAAACAAAACAATAATATCGTTTTGTTTTTCAAACTATTTAACGTGAAGTTGATTTAGACACTTATGACTCAAAATTGGTATAAAGTGGAGCAGAAGCACCCATTGTTTATGATCTCCATATTCAATCCATTCCTGAAATACCAATAACTGGTGTTGTGTGACCGACTCAGATAAAACAATGGACAGGTTAAATTTAGAATAAAGAAAAAGGTAACAGCTCCCATATATCTTAGTACTCATCAACAAGAAGTATATTAAATCACCGATTTTTGATCCTAATTTACACCGACCTGCATCGATGCCAGAGACTTTATAAACCTACAGTTACTGAAACCACAGAAAAAAGATGACTGATGTTGTATGGACCTTACAACTCCACGGAGCATCAGTTATGACTTAAATAGGATTATTGACAAAGTTTTTTGACTAATACACGATCGAAGAAGCTGTGAAACATCGATTTTCCCCAAAAATTGTACTTAAAACTGATTGAATAAGTGCTAACAAGCAAGGTTCCCATCTGATTCATTTCTAACACCTAAGATGAAGAGCTGATTGGTAGCATCACTGATGGTAGCACGAAGTGACGTGGGTTCGAATCTCTAAGGGGAGAACATCATCAATTCGTTCAACGCTGCAAATATTACCTTGTTGATAAGTGCTGATACATACGAAACCTTTGCTCCACGGCTTCCTGCTGATCCAATCATCAATTTACCACAAGCTAAAATGGAATGGACAACTGACAAAATTTTGTCTCAGTCAGTAGAAAAAGAAATCTCCACATCCCTGTTGTATCGCCAATCTGACTCTAACTGACAGACTGACTGGCTTCAACGTAGAACTTTGCACAGATGTGCACCAGTTCGACTTGCCACACTCCCTCCTTGTAGCACGCAAAGCAAGAGAAAAGAATAAAGAGAGATGCAAAAGAGAAAGAGATATTAAACAGAAGTGTCAGTGAGGTAAAAAGAATAGTAATTTGGAAGAACAAGAGAGTTTTGTTGGATATATGATAATTCACGAGGAGTGGATGCATCTGTGCCATCATCGAGAACGATTTCTGGGCCATATCAAAAATTATCACCAATCGCCATTGGTTCTCACCATCCCGAGGACCCCAACTAGTCAGGAAGTCTACACCTCCCTATGTGGCTGAGTGGCTCAAGCTAACTGTTGTGGATTTCATTGGCTGATGAAGCCACGTTTTCGTTTGACCACCACTAGTTAACTCTTTTCCAACCTAATTTCTATGTCAACTAACATTGCCTGTAACACATGTCCTAAACATCGCAATCAATATAACTTCACAACCTGCCGAACATCCAACACCTCCCTGAATGGGATATAGACACAGGTCCTCCGTCCCTAACTGAGGTTACTAAAGCTGTCACCAATCTGAAACAAGGAAAAGCAGCGGGACCTGATGGAATCACTCCAGAGGTATTTAAGTACGATGGAGACAGTTTACTGTCTGCATTAACTGAGGTTCTAAGCAGCGTCTGGAAATCAGAGGAAGTCCCATCGGGTTGGTGTAAGTCACTGATTACCCCATATACAATACAAGAAGGGAGACAAGTCTTCTTGTGATAATCACAGAGGGATTAGCTTGACTAATATAGTACCTAAAGTCTTAGGCTCAATAATCATGCGTAGACTAAGTGGTGCTCGGGAGGCACAAACACGAGAGAGCCAGGCAGGCTTTAGACCAGGAAGAGGGTGCATTGATCATATCTTCACCCTCCGACAGATTCTAGAATATAGGCATTCCTATCGGCGTCCAACAGTCATTATATTTCTTGACCTAAAGGAGGAATTCCATTCTGTCGATCGAGAGGTTCTCCGGCGATGTTTGGCTGTAAAGGGAATTCCGAGAAAATACATTGCACTGATTAAGGCACTCTACTCGTACTCATACAGCCAGGTGAGGGCTTACGGTGAGTTGTCATCTGAATTGGTGACGACTATTGGTGTCCGTCAAGGATGTCCATTATCCCCATTTCTATTCAACGTCATCATAGATGTACTAATGAACACTTATAATCAAAGGTAGCTAGCCGGGCTTTTCATGTCTTCCACTTTCAATGGCCATGTCCCACAGCTTTTTTATTTTATTTTTATTGTAGCTTGACTCCACACAGTATTTTTGATACACGTATGGAATTTTCAGCATGTGATATCGGTAGCCCAAATTTTAGCAGGCCGACCATAGTTATCAAGTGTGAGTCGGCCGGGGATCGAACCCTAGACCATGTGCATGGTCGGCGAGCGTCTTAACCGCTATGCCACCGACGAGAATCTACGGCATGTGCACTAAAGATACATTCAATAAAGAATTGGAATCCTTCAGGAGTACTCTCATCAAAAATGGATATCCAACCTCCTCCATCAACAAACAATACCTAAAGAGAAGGACAGACACTACGCGAAACCAGGATGGTTCGAAGAAACA
The DNA here is from genome assembly GCA_944472135.2 of Trichobilharzia regenti. Classification (NCBI taxonomy): domain Eukaryota; kingdom Metazoa; phylum Platyhelminthes; class Trematoda; order Strigeidida; family Schistosomatidae; genus Trichobilharzia; species Trichobilharzia regenti. The sequence continues at coordinate 44,847,249 of OX235267.1, forward strand.
ACTTACTGTAAATCAGAATTTCAAGGAAGATACAATTAGTGAAGGTGTGGTGAGAGCAGGCTACTAGCCCATTGGTAGACAGTAATCTACGTCAATGTCTAGGTCACTAATATTGGGCGTGGGAAAATATCAACAAGGCTGATTCAACAACCAATCACAGCAAACTTACCGTGGGCAAATATGATTCGCAGATAGATGGCTTCACTTTCCGCGAAATCTCGAAAACAACCAATCAGAAGACTGAGTTTGTCTACTAGCATAAGCAATAATAATGTACATGAAATATATATAAATACGTGTTGATTTCCGTAATAAAACGATCTGTTGCCGGGCCTTGTCTTCTGTTGTTACAAAGGCACTTGTCGAAAACAGTTAGACGGAGTTTCTTTGTCACATCTCAACGCTTCACCTTCACCACAAATGCTTTAGTTAACTAAAACGTCAAAGACAAGATCCCACTGTAGGCAACCTCAGTATGCATTTAGCAATTCGCTTGCTCTTGTCAAGCTAAGTACATATACCGTAGTAGAAGGATGTTGTCTAGACACGCCCATAAACACATAGCTGCATGACTGTCGAAAAGAGAACGCAGAACAGTCAACAGTTCAATTCTTGAGCTCACTTTTATTTCTGGTCAAGCGGCATCGTCAGAGACCTCTTTCAGAGTCGTATATAAAGTATAACCAAGGCGTTTGAAAGGATTTTGCAGACAACTTCATGCAGCCAAGATATTAGCGATCAATAAGAAAAAACGTGAACCTTGTTTCAAGTTTGACTATGGATTGACATCAGTTAAAGAACTACTGAAAAACAGCAGGGATTAATGGACAGTGGTTTCTTCCCAATCCGAGACTCATCGGCAGCACGAAGCCGCCAGGATTCGAACCCAGGATCTTTCGGTTACAAGACAAACTCGCAGGCCACTCAGCCACTGGGAACCAACCCAATAGCCCCAAATAACTGCATAGGTTTGAAGTCAGATTACCAAAGGAGATCTCTTTGCTGACTTATGAGATGAGAATTTGTCATACCAACATTAAAAAAAAATACTTCCTTATACAATGAGAGAATATGGGTGGGGGGGGGGGGTTAAATGCAGAGAAACTCCTTTTGTAGAACTTACCAATTAGTGTATCAGGACTGACAACACTGAAGGCGCATATTGCCTTGAATTTAGTCTCCAAAACACATCGTACATGGCTTGTATTAGAAAATAGAGAACGTGGAAAAAGCTTACCAGAACTGAAAGTAAAGATTTCAAATAACAAAAGATATAGACTACTAATAAAATAAATTCATTGAATAAAATATTAGTATTATTATTATTGCTACTGATTAGACTTTCTCAAATAACTTTCTATGTATAATACGGTATGAAGGATAACAAACAGTGTTATCGTTTGAGTTCAAGGTCTTCTTTCTTTACTTCGGCTATCTCCTACGGGAGGATGAGCCGGCTTCATGAACCATGAAGTTTCATGGGAATTGGGTACGAGTGATGTCCCCAGCATCGCTCGGCCTTTGTTTGAGAGTGCAGCTCTAGCCTTTACACAACCAAGTGTGACCTACAAGGCAGTAGGAGTGGAGTAGGGAGTCCACTATCCATTGGCAGCCGATGACCGGAGTCCGGTTCATTCGCCTTTTTGAATGGGGCCAGTCATCCAGGGCACCTAATAAGCCCTTTGTCCATACGTCTGCCGGTGAGCTCCGGTGAGCTTCATACGCCAGTCGTTGGAGGTTTGGAATCAGGGTTTAGCCATCTCCCCTAGACTGTCATCCAATGGACAGCCAACCCGGTGAAGAGCGCCGGGCATCCGCTTTTGCCCTCTCACTTTGGTGAAAAACACCTCCGCCACGTGAAGGCAGTGAGTAGGGCTTCCTCAGGAGAGGCTATGTACGACGCCCGGTCATATGGGAGCATTTCAAGAGGTGTACGGTTCAAGGTGCATTCACTCTTTCACAGTTCATCACAGTTTAGACAACCTGCCCTTTCAATCATCAGCTGTGTCAATTATATTATCTACAACATGCTAAATTTGCAACTTCTAATTAAGTAGTTAGTATATATAATGAGTAATAATAGATTTTTAAAATAGTTGTTTTATGTACACACTGTGTTTTACATTCATCAACTGAAAGACCTACCATCTCTTCATGTATCTATCGATTCAATTGCTTCTGTGTAGCGTTATACTCGACCGTTAGTTGCTCTAGGAACTTACTTCTTCGTGCTCAGGAACACCTACGAGTGTTGTTAAAACCAACAACAGCTCTACAGTAGATCACCTCGTCCAAACAGGCCACAAGGTTGGCTAGCATGCATTGAAGAGTCTTTCACTACCACCATCTATCGGGTATCAAATAAATTACCGAAGACCTCTATAGATATCGAATACTCCAAACAGCAATGGCTAGTGCAATTCGCTTAAATCAACCGGAGCTCTATGTGCAAAAGAAACCGATTCAGTCACAGTACGCACCCACCGGGGTTCGGAATCAGGACCCGATCCAATGGCCCATGAATTCCAACTTCTGCCAATTCATGACATAGCGCGACCCCTAGCCAATATCTTCGGCAAGTATTTGTCCTCACACCCAACCTGCTGCACCCTACTGGTCACGACTTCTCACTAGAACCCCAAGTAACTACCTACCTGAATAGGGCAAGTCGAATTCCGGTGGATGCGTACTGGTGAAGAGTCCCAAACTAGGACGAAACAGTTGTCCAGCACTCCCTAGCAGGCTTTCCAATGGTTCTCTAACTAATGTCAGCTCATGATGAAAATCCTGTAACCAATCAACCAAATCCCTACAAACCAACACTTGAACAGCAATAATGTTTGAGTAGCTTGAAAATCCCCATTGAGTCATATGAAAAAGAGAAGACGTTCAGCGAAGAAACTCTTTTCGGCGAATTCATTCATATAGCTGTACAATCGGATTTATATATAATTATTTGTGTGTGTGTGCGTACATGAAGTTCGTCAAGTTTATATAATTGATCAGGTAATACAAGAATGATCTAATACAGAAACAAGGTAAATTAGACAACAACCAAAGTAAGATTGAGTTAGTTCCAAAGTTAGATGACGTAATGTAGTTGACTAAAATGTTTCAACCTAGGTCAGGATAACAACAGAGGTAATTACAGATAGAGACTAAGTAGAAGTGGGGTAGAGAACAAAGCCATTCAAATTACAACTGAAATTGAACAAATAACTTGAATGGCATAACATAAATGACTAGAAATTGAGCGTTGGTCAAGTCAGTAACCATGTTGTAGTGAAGTGTAGAAATTAAATTGGGTGGAGGTAGAGAACAAGAAAGTAGAAAATGTAAAATATTACAATTGAGAAGACAAAATAATATTAATGAAAAGACAGAAAAGAAAAAAAGATTATGTAGAATTTATTTGCTGGGTAATAAGATAGATTACGTTCCTTGCAAGTGTAGTGATTGAAAGAACTTCTTCTGTTTGCAGAGTTCAGGGTTTAGCAAGTGAATCGCCATTGATTCTGCAGTTCTGAAGAAGTCTGATTCGTACACCTTTAGGAAGACTACTTCTTACTCTATAGACGACTTTGAAATTTATTTGGGGGTGTGGCTTGGCGTCCGGACTCTATCAGTAACAATATTGCTTTAACTATTATGGATACGTAACAGTAGAACCCCATGAAGAAGTTTCTCGAGAGTTAGTTTGTAGAGATTTGATTTGTTTCAAGTGGGATTGTGGATCGTTACCAGTCACAGAACCATTGAAAACCAACCAGTTCTGAACAACTGTTTTATCCTAATTTGAGTCCCAATTGTCCTATACCTGATAACGATCCCTGATCAAACTAGAATTTAAAAAAAATCAAATCCCTAGAAACTAACTTTTGAAAGTTAATCTGCTTACTCTGGTGACTAACTTTACGGGATGAAGTTGCCTGGAGTAGTGCTACACTACTGAGCAGTCGTGATTAGTAGGGTTTATCAGGTCCGCTGTGAGGACAAATACCGGCCACAGATGACACCGGCTGACAGTGGTATTAAAAGCGATAAGAGACAGAAGTTAGAATTGCCGGATACTTAGTGATTTGGGCAAATTACTTTCTCCCTTGTAGATGACTTTAAAGGTGGAGGCCTTAGAGATCATTATCGACCAGATATTCAATGATAGCTCTTCTTATTGCTCCACTTGCACCTCTTCGTAACCACCATGCTGGATAGTGTTGTTGCATCCTCTTGGACAAAACTCGAGTCGAACGACCGATATAAACGTACACCTGCTCGTATAGAGCTAGGTACATCGGTCGTTCGACTCGAGTTTTGTCCAAGAGGGTGCAAGAACACTATCCAGCATGGTAGTTACGACGAGGTGGAAGTGGAGCAATAAGAAGCGCTATCATTGAACATCTGATCGATAATGATCACCACCCTATCTCTAGAAGTTAGAATTCTCAGGTCATTAAACTCCAGTCGAGCTGACAGAAGGATCAACAAGCTTGATATCGTAAACTGAAGGCTTTGGATTCGATGTTTTATAGGGTCTTCAAAGCATACCACTTAAGAGGTTATTGAAAAGAATATTCTTTGTTCTTTAATGCGTCTTTTAAAGCAAAAATATTGGTAGGTTAACACATACCGGATAAATGAAGTAGTCAACTGGTGTACTTTATTTACTATCATTTATTATCCCACTCGTGGCGTCGGTGGTACAGAGGTAGAATGCTCGCTAACCACGCCTTCATGTGGTCCGGGTTTCGATTCCCAGCCGACGCCCACCTTTAACTCGCCAAACCAGTAATAAGACTGGAAAGGTAGGAAGGTTTGGCATGAGGCTAGCAACCCCATCCCGTTAAAATAAACACCACTGCTACTGAAATTTCTGGCCTCTAGCTCGAAGCCCAATGTTCCACTTGGAACTTAAAGGTAGAAAAAAATTATCCCACTCTATCCCACTTCAGTCTGGATCGCAAGACCCCCTCCCCTACGCACACATACACACAATAAATTCGGCTGATGACCTGATATATGAAAAATATGTTCCGGATAAGTCAGTTCTATCAACATAAACCCAAGTCTTTCTTATAACAGACAACTGGATTTTCGATACCATTTCCCCAATACACGAAAATGAAGTTATATTAATCGACAATCTCTAAAAGGTTCATGGGCTGTGAGTCTATTTGTCAGTTTTACTTTTTTCTATTCCTTTACGTCTCCTGTAGAACATAGGGGGCTTCAAGCTGGAGGCCTGAATTTTCGGTAGCAGTGGTGTTTATTTTTACGGAATGGAGTTGCTGCCATCTCCATGCCCAACCTTCCCTCTTTGCCAGTCTTATTACTGGCTTAGCAAGACAAAGGAGTGAATTGGTGGCCGGGGATCGAATCCCGAACCCCATGAGGCGTGGCTGGCGAGCATCGCACCGCTGTACCACCGACTGACTGTCAGCTTTACTTAGTAAAAACAATTCCACCGCTGTAGAAACTCGAAATACTCAAGTTGTATATTCCACTGGGAGGGCAAAGAAAAAAACTTACGCAATACCAAATTTACTTGAAGAACACATGAAATTTAAGAATTAATACCGACTGCAGCTTCAGGACATGCATACAGTAGCCCATCATTGAGCTGGCGATTGGTATTAGGGATACATATACATTAAAAAGTAACAATAATAATAACAATAAAAATAATAAATGATAACAACCTACCCGGATCCTGTAGATTTTATAAAATGAGGACTATTCCCTCCTCCAGTCGGTGTATTACGCAGATTCGATGAAGACGATAACGCAGAAGAAGAAGAAGAAGCAGAAGTAGTATCTTTCGCCAAACAGAAGATGTGCGCTGTACCACGTTCACTCGTGACACACAACAAATCACTATCTTTATTAAATGATAATGAAGTAATTGTAGCTTGACTAGTCCCCCGTCGTAGCTCATGCAGTAGACTACAGTCTTTTGTTGAAAAGACACGTATTAAAGTGCCTTTCTGTGATGCTGTCGCCATTAGATAACCATCACGATTTAAACTAATCGATGCCAGAGGGTTTTCATGTGCGACAATTTGTCTCGGTGGCATATTTGTTGCATTTGTTGATGATGGACACATTGTACTACTAATAGGTGTGGTAGTAGTAATATTAGTAGAAGAAGAACTTGAACCTCCAATATTTGTATTCATATTACTCAGATTACTGGTACTACCACTCATAGGAGTACTGTTCATATTCATATTATTATTGTTCACAATCACATTGCCACTAGTATTTCCAATATGTACAAGTAGAACAGTACCGGGTCGACGGCCGGGGAATACAACCAATGGATTATCAACACTTTGGCATACATAACATAATCCTAAAGGATTTGAACATGTTTTTGACTCGAAAACTAATTGCGGTGATGGACTGAAAGTGTACACTTTGATGGCATTTACAAGGATAATTATTATTCTATGGGAAAAAAAGATAAAAATTAAAAAAAACCTTTTATTAGTTTTAACTGATGTACTTTCAAATAGATTTTATTTCTTGAAGAGTCTCAAACTAGGACGAAACAGCTGTCCAGTACTCCCTAGCAGGTTTTCCAATGGTTCTCTGACTGATGTCAGCTCATGATGAAATCCTGTAACTAGTAATAAAGTGTTGCATGGACTTCAAGTTAGGTTGCGAATTACATAGTAAAGTGAGTCTTATTCACTACTTCCAATTAGTGGCAAAGGGTGTTCCCCTCAAAAATGTATGGGCGAAAACGAAAGCTCAGAGACTGCAACCCGACTGGTGAACATGTGCTGGCCTACCTGTCTAATGGAGCTGGAAAACCCAGAATTTGAACGAATCAAATGACGTATGAACCTGGGGAGTATTGGAACGCTGTTTCACACTGCCTTGTGAATCAAAGAGATGAAGACAAAGATGAGTGAGTAATAGAGAGGTTTCGTGTGCATTTCGGATTGTGAGGGCGATTGTTACTTCCCGGCTGCCCACACCGTGGAAGTTGGTTGCGTGACCGCAGAGCCCAGGGGACAACTGCTTGAGGCCGGTCACACGCGGCCTGTTTTTGTTTGTTCTCTTTTGTTTGGTGTGTCTCAGTAGCATACTTATCACTCCTGCCCTGTGACACGGCAGCAGGAAGCGCGGTCGTTGTTAATTCGGGCCCCGGCCGATCCGGTATGATATTTTTGTGAGTTTGTATGTATCATAGTGTTGGATTGGGTAGCTGCTTTTTGTCTAACCGCTATCCAAACAACCTTTCTGGCATGGTAGGACCTCAAGAGACATAAGTCTCAGCCAGTATAGCTTGATTAGGTCATTGCGGTGTTCAAGCCCGACCATCACGTCAAGGTAGCAGCTTCCGGTCGGGTCTAACATTCAAGGAGGACTGATAGAACTCTGAAGAAAGCTTTCATAGGATGGTCACAGCTGATCAATTTCTACACCCCTGATTTGACCACTTGTCATTCGCTCATCTAGAGGAGGGAGGAAGAGTTAAATCTTCAAATAAAAATCCTAATAAAAAAAAATGAATATCCGCCATGACTTATACTCAAAAACATAAAATTAAAAACTTATGGAATTCGATTTGACGTCTGTATACAAGAAAATGCTGTGTATATATATGAACCTTGAATTCAAAGGTGATTTTGGCTGACAACATCATTAAGAAAGAAGGGTATGAAAGTCTTTGAAATGGACATTGGCTACAGCATCGTTGAAATTGGTGGGGGTTTTTTAGTATACCATTACTGTCCGATAACCTGAAGGGTAAGATCCCGTAGTTGACTAACTCTGTGTGTGTGTGTGTCTACTAGTTCACCTCCACCTACTCCTGTGGAGCTAGGTATATCGGTAGTTCGACGCGGACTTTCTCTCTAAAAGGGTGCAACCAACACAGTATCCTGCGAACTTACAAAGGGGTGGAAGTAGGGTTATAAGAAGTTTAGTGATTGAATATCTAAACGATACTCGTCACATTACTTCTACAGCCTCTTCCATTAAAGTTATCTACAAGGCGAAAAATAACCTGTCAAAAGCATTACTTATCCTACTCATTTGTATTGTTAAGGATTTGGTCATCAAAATAAAAAAGCCAGATCTCTGATGATATTAGATGGTTGGAGGCAATCGGCCACAGGAAGCCTCACCTGACCTAGGCTTCGTGCTAGTTGGCACTCACCAGTCAGAAAGGCGTATCTGCAATCACCTTAAAGGAACTCATGTCCTTTCTGAGATTCGAACCCACGTCACACAGTGCCGCCTGCAGTCAGACATGTTACCATTGAGCTATTCGGGTTCGCGATTGACCTCCAGTAGGACTGTAGTGGATATTTTGATTGATGTCTTTAGTCCTTTCTTTGGTGCAGACTGAATTCTGTCAGTCTGGTTTGTAATGTGGCCACCATGCCACCAGGTAGCTCGCCATCACAGTGCGAATTGATTTGATGATATTAGGAAAGACATGAGTTGCTTCAAGGTTGCATATACGCCTTGCTGACTGGTGAGTGCCAACTAGCACGAAACCTAGGTCCAAGGCTTCCTGTGGCCGACTGCTTCCAACCATCTAATATCATCTAACCAATGTGCGCCGTGATGGCGAGCTACCTAGTGGCATGGTGGCCACATTACAAATCTGACTGACAGAATTCAGTCTGCACCAAAGAAAGGACTAAACACACATCACACTAGTTACTAGTGTCCAATGAAAATGCCAGATCTCTGTATACAGATGTTTGTTCAACTACTCCTTTCATGGTTTTAATCCGTCCATGCTAAAGTACGACAGTTCCTATCTCATTTTGACAAATCTCGTCGCTCATTTAGCCTCTCATGACTTTCTGCTTACCTTCGAGTCGTGATGAAAACTACTAATAGATTAGTAGTCAGTTTTCCAAATAAAAAATTGTCTGTTTGGTAACTGCCTCTATTTAGAGAACCATTAAAAATCAGCAAGTCAAGCACTGGACGGTACCGTTTCGCTCTTGTCTTCAACCCATCCACAGTAAGTACCCTTAACCCCACACCTACACAGAAGACGAACCTATGACCTTCAGATTACAAGGCGAACTCGTTGACCATTGAGCCACTGGGAAGGACCCAAAAATTCCATCTTCCATCACACATTCTGATACATAGAGCGACCGTCAACCAATGTCATAATTATCAACAATCTCAGCTAGTTTGCCTAACTATAAATTCACTACCGACCTACAAATTTCACTAATTATATAGTAATCAAATAATACTTTCAAAGAGGTATTTGAAAAAGTCATCTTCAAGTAGTCAGTGGAAAAAAAGGTGTAAAAATCTTCGGAAACAACCAATCACGTTCAAAGTTTTCACAAGAGAGAATTCTGAAACTTTTTACAAAAAGGCATCGGAAGTTCAAGTTGCCACACAACATGCGGTACAAAAAGTAGAGAAATCAGAGAGACAAAGAGGCTCAAAAGAATTAAAATGAGCAGAAATGTACAGAAAAAAAAGAATAGTAACATGCAAGGTCATGAGTGAGAACTTATTCAGTCTAAGAGATAACAAAGAGTGAACGCATCCCCGCGCCAATGAGAACGACAGTCTCCAGTCATTGGTTCTCAGCATCCCGAGGATCCTTAACTAGGCAGTCTACATCTCCCTACGTGGTTGGCTCAAACCAAGTGTCAACGGATTCATGGATTTATGCCACCACTCCACCCCGCAACTCTATCCCAACTTTATCCTCTATCCGCCAACATTAGACGTCTACAAGGAAGGTAATAGTTTAGGATGTATAACACGTGACTTAGCCATCTCAGTCAACGCAGATTATCATTATAATATCCTTTAATTCCTAGAGGAACATAGGGCTTCAGCTGCGCACCTCCATTGCCTTCTGTTTTCTGCCAACTTTTTCACCCCGCTCCAAGTCTGCCCACATGCTTTCATCTCCTCCTCACATGACCTCCTCCAAGTCACCCTTGCAATGACGACCAACTCGTCTCTTCCCTTTCGGGTTCCACTCGATCAATGGCTTGTCTAGTGATGTCACTTGATGTTTTCCTCAGTGTATGGCCAATCCATCTCCATTTCTTCCTGCCTATTGGTTGCACAATCGGTTTCTGCTGGGTTGGTTCGCTCATTGCCAGAGATCCCTGTTGCTGATCTTTTCTGGTCATCTGATCTTGAGTATTGAGCGATGACAGCTGTTAATGAAGGTCTGTAGTTTGTTTGAGGCGCTCTTTATGATCCGTATAGTAGCACTGACTTCACATTGGAGTTGAAAATCTGGATCTTATTTTTCATGCTGAGTGCTGACTTGAGTGTAATGAAAGCCTGTCTTGCTTTCACGATCCTTGCTTTGATATCCTCGGTCAATACAGATACACAACCTCATCCACTGTCTTTCCCTCCTTACCTAACACTCTTCACCTAACCTCATTATTACTCATTGTGTTACATCTCTTCACACAAAGATCTGAAAGCAGGTAGTTATTGCTTAAAATCGACTAGTCTCTCCACATCTTCCCCTCTCAAATATCATGTTTCAGTGCCATGAAGAAGAACTGAGCAAATACATCCTTTGGTCGACAGTAGGATATCACATTTATGTCAGAAATGATGTAATTTGGTAAATGACTACACGAGCCTTATGTATACAAGCTGAGATTTCGTCAGTAGTCAGTCCATCAGGGTTGAGGCGCAACTTCATAAATAAGTGAATTGGTCAACATGCTCGACCACTTCAATCCTTATCCTTACACTAGGAGCCGGTGCAAACCTTCACCTAAAAAGACTTCATAACCTCCACACCTAATCGACGAGACTATATGAACACCCTGGTGACATGTCCGTCACCACCAAGTCTCTGAGTAACTGACTGATTTTTAACACACAACATTCCACATACCAGTGCACCAGTTCATGTAGCCCTCATATGCAGAAAGAAGAGAAATAAGGGTTTCTAAAGGAGAAAAATATGCATGTAATTAAGGGAATGGCAGCCACCTCTCTATCTCAACTTCATCGCCTTTGAACAGGCCTTCGACAGACAGCGTCGATCGATAGGTGATTTGACAACTACTTCGCTACTATGGGGTCCCATCGACTATTATACATCTCATCCAACAGTTATACGACAATGCTGCATGTCAAGTAATCCACAACGGGAAACTTACGGAAGCCTTCGAAGTGAGGACGGGAGTGAGGTAAGGCTGTCTGTTATCGCCAATGATCTTCCTGATTGCAGTAGACTGGATAATGCGACAGACAACGGGCCCGTCAACGAGGAAACAGGCATAAAATGGACTCACACAAAAGATTTGGAGGATCTGGACTTCGCCAATGATACATGTCTGATTTCCCACAAACTGGAAGATATGTAAGTGAAAAGCAACAAGTTGGCAGAAGAAGCATCAAAGATAGGACTTCAAGTGAACATAGATAAAACAGAGGTGATGAAGATTCTTGGCCAACACCAACAGCGACAACAACAACAACAACAGACGACAATCAGCCAGGATAAATGGGAGGAACCTGAAAGAAACAACCTACTTTACCTACCTACCTGGGAAGCATCGTTTCAACTACAGGCGGAACTGACGAGGATATCAAAGCCAGAACCGGAAAAGCAAGACAGGCTTTCATTACCCTTAAGTCTGTGTGGAGGTCAACATCACTCAGCATCAAAAATAAGATCCGGATTTTCAACTCCAATGTGAAGTCAGTCAGTGCTACTCACTATACGGATCAGAGAATTGGTTAGCGCATCATAAAGAGCATCTCCAACAAACTACACACCTTCATTAACAGTTGTCTTCGCTCAATACTACCCAAGATCAAATGGCCAGAGAAGATCAGCAACAGGGATCTCTGGCAATGAGCGAACCAACCCAGCAGAAACCGATTGTGCAACCAATAGGCAGGAAGAAATGGAGATGGATTGGCCATACACTGAGGAAAACATCAAGTGACATCACTAGACAAGCCATTGATCGAGTGGAACCCGAAAGGTAAGCGGTGAGGTCATGTGAGGAGGAGATGAAGGCATGTGGGCAGACTTGGAGCGGAGTGAAAAAGATGCCAGAAAACAGAAGGCAATCGAGACGCGCAGCTGAAGCCCTATGTTCCTCTAGGAATTACAGGATATAGTAAAAATAATAATTAAGGGAGAAAGAATAGTAACTCAGAGAAACATTAGGGATTAATAGATATGAGAGGTTACACAGAGTGAATGTATCTGCGCCATTAAGAACAACTTTGAGTTTTATCACCAATGATTATTACTATTATTCTTTTATGTTCCCTATGAAACATAGGGCTTCGAACTAGAGGCTTGAAGTTTCGGCAGCAGTGGTGTTTATTTTCACAGGATGGGATTGCTGCTAGCCACATGCCCAACCTTCCCTCTTTACCAGTCTTATTAGTCGCTTAGCGAGGTAAAGGAGTGTCTATGGCGGGGGATCGAACTCCGAACCACATGAGGCGTGGTTGACGAGCATTCTAACGTGCTGTGCAACCGACTCACCCCATCACCAATAGTCGGAAAATATTGATCCTTAGCACCCTGAGGACGCCAACCAGCTAGTCTACATCTACCCTACGTGGCTAGCTCAAACGAACTGCCAAAGACTTCATGAACCGATCCCAGACTCTTTTTTGACCACCTCTAAGTCTTTACCAACTTAATCTTATGTCAAACAACATCGGTCGAAGAAGAAGATGGTGGCTTGGAATGCCCAATATACATCTTAACCATCTCAATCAATTATAGCTTCACAACCTCAATGATTGACTTCCCTTCCTTACCTACCTACCTACCTACCTACCTAGCACTACTTCTACGCTTAATCTCAATATTATTACTCAACATTTTGTAGTCGGCGTTGAGCAGATATTTTGCCTAGAAATACACTGATAAGGAAAGAAAGCTTCACAATTAAACCCATTCAGCGCCTATTTACATAAATGCAATTGTTGGATATATATATTAGTGAATACTGAATCGATTACAATTATAAAAATATATCACACTATATGTACATATATATACTTGACATGTCTGTGGATTATTGATTTTTTTCAAACTAGAATGTTTCAGTAAGTAAGTAAGTCGAATATATCTTGCAAGTAAAATGTACGCATACATAAACAACATAAAGGCAATACGTACAATTTGTGTATGTGTGTGTGTGTGTGCGAGGGCGAGCGCGCGCGTGAAAACACCAAAATTTATGCACAAAAGAGAAAAAAAGACAAAGAACAAACATAAGACGATTAATAAATAAAAGTAAACAGTGATTGAAATATATATACATATATATATATATATATATATATATATATATATATAGGTGAAATAATGCGTATACAGAGAGTAAATGACACCACTATATCGTTTATCACAAAAGTACAGTAAATTGAAAATGTCTGTGCAAGTGATACTTAATGAATTGTCACTTGTAAGAAAGATAAATTAAGCAATTTTCATTCTTGTGTATGAAATATTTGTATTTTAAAATAAGAAAGTAGGTTAAAGTTGAACTGTAGTATGCAAAAAAGGATTGAAAAGGTATCATAGCTATATTATTATTGGATGTGAACCTTGGTTACAGGATTTCATCATCAGGTGACATCAGTTAAGGGACCATTGAAAAACCAAAGGGGAGTACTGGACAGCTGTTTCGTTCAACCAGTTTGGGATTCTTCAACAGGGCAAGCTACCTCATAGACCAATAAACCCCCAGGACCCAATCCAGTGGCCCATGAATTCCAACTTCTGCCGAATCATGACATAGCGCCATCGCTAGACAATGTCTTCGGCGAGTATTTGTCCTCACACCCGACCCGCTGCACTCTACTGGTCACGACTTCTCACTAAAACCCCAGGGCACGTCTCCAGCTCGCCTTGTAACCAGAAGGTTATGGGTTCGAACCCCGTTGGGTGCGTGCTGATGAAGGGTCTCAAACTACGACGAAACAGCTGTTCAGTACTCCAAGGTTTTCTAATAATTATCTAGCCAATGTCAGCTCATGATGAAATCCTATAACCAACCAATCAAATCCCTACAACAAACCAACACTTGGATGTGAACCTAATCGATTTCAGAAACTTTAGGCTTATTGAGCACTACTCTCTATCCACTACTTTATGGCTGTGAGACTGGGCATTCAAAGTGGAAGATATGAAAATGTATGTGTGTGTATGTCTGCATTTTATCTCCCGCGTTAAATGACATAATATGGTGAGTAATATTCACGTTGGGCATAGAGTCTTAGGTAAGGAGGTCAATTTGATGAAGCTACATAGATTGAGATGACTAAGATACGTGTTGTACACGCCTAACCACCACCTTCCTTGATGGGTATTTTTAGCTAACATAGGATTAGGTTGGAAAAGAGTTAGAGGCAGTCAAAACAAAGTTTGAAATCAGTCCACGAAGTCTTTGACAGTTGGTTTGAGCCAACCACGTAGGGGGAAATGTAAACTGATTGGTTGGGGTCCTCAAGATGGTAAAGATCAACGATTTGGCTTAAAATCACTCTCAATGGTTCTCTTTGTAATTTCCCATATCCACACTAAAACCTTTATGTTTTCCCGCGTTACCATTATTTCTCCCGTACACTTCTCCTCAATATAGTTCTTTTGAATTTCTCTTTTTTCCCCTGTTTTACTTTTGTGTGCTATATGGAGTGTAACAACTTGAAGTGCGACACTTCCGTGCATAGTTCTGTGTTGAAAGTCTGTCAGTCAGTCAGTTTGTTAGTTAGTCAGGCTTGGTAGTAATTGACGTTACCACGGTAGGTATAGTCTCGCCGAATAAGAAGTATGCAGACTATATTGTCCCCCTCTAAGACGCTGACAAAATGAACAGTTTGATTGAATGACTGGTTACAACGTAGAACTTTGCACAGATGTGAAGCAGTTCAACTTGCTACACTCCCTCCCTCCTTGCAACACATAAAGCCAGAGAAGAGAGTAGAGACAGATTCAGAAAGGTTTTATTTGATACTATAATTCACAAAGAGTGAATGCATTTGCGCCAGCCATCACAGAGGACGACTGCGAGCCGTATCACTAACTGTCTCCAGCCATCATTGGTTTTTACCATCCCGAGGACCCCAACTAGGGAGCCCATCTACAATTACCTACGTGACTGGCTCAAACTAACTATTGTGGATTTCATTGATTGATGAAGCCATTTTTTCACTTGACCACGATTACCTCTTTACTAGCATCATCCATCCTATATCAGCTAACATTCCCCATTGTTGAAGAAGGTGATGGCTGGGTATACGTAACACGTGTCATAACCATGTCAGTCTTTGTGACTTCACAACTTCGTCGTCGATTGATTTCCCCTGTTTACCTAGCACTCAACCGATGCCTGCCTAACCTCAATATTGCTCGCCACCCTATTATGCCACTTCACACGGGAGATCTCTGTAATCTTTCATATTCCTTTCTACCATTACCCACTCTGTTTCACTCTTATATTTGTCAAACTCTATTAATTCTCTTTACTCATCTTCTTGTCTACCTCTGTGTGCTATTTGGAACGTGGCAACTCGAACTGCTGCACTTCGGTGCCAAGTTCTATGTTGAATCCAGACAGACAGACAGATAGAACGCAGGCACCTATGATCAAAGACAGCTAGCTAATCTTTTCATGTCTTCCACTCTCAGTGGCCAGGTCTCACAACCATAAAGGAGGACGGAGCGGACTGATGAGCAGTACACCCGCCCTTTGGTCGATAGTCGAACATCTCGTCTACGCCAGAGTCGGCGTAAACTAACAAATGCGAAACGAGCCCCTTGTATTCGTGCTGAGATTTCGTCAGAGATCAGCCCGTTGGCACTGGCTGATGGTACTTCCCAAATAAGTGAAGCGGTCAACGTGCTCTACCACTTCACTTCCTATTTCTAAACTAGGCGTCGATGTAGTCCAGTCCTGTAACATCATCTTGCATTTGGCGGGAGCGAATCGCATGCCAAACATTCGTAGATTGCGGCTCAAGGTGTTTAGAAGACTCTGCATTTCGTCAGCGTCTTCGCCTAGAAGGACTACATCGTCTGCATATTCCAAGTCAACGAGATTATTCCCTGGTAGCAAGTCAATCCCCGAGTGGCTGAAGTCACTTAGGGTTAAGTCCATCAGTACATCTATGTTGAAGTTGAATAGAAAGGGGGATAATGGACATCCTTGACGGAAACCACTAGTCGTCACCAATTCAGATGACAACTCACCGTAAGCCCTCACTCAGCTGTATGAGTACGAGTAGAGTGCTTTAATCAGTGCAATATATTTTCTCGGAATTCCCTTTACATCTAAGCATCTCCAGAGAACCTCTCGACCGACAGAATGGAATTCCACCTTTAGGTCAAGAAATATAATGACTGTTGGACGCCGGTAGGAATGACTATGTTCTAGAATCTGTCGGAGAGTGAAGATATGATCAATGCACCCTCTTCCTGGTCTAAAGCCTGTCTGGCTCTCTCGTGTTTGTGCCTCCCGAGAACCACAGTCTACGCATGATTATTGAGCCTAGGACTTTAGATAGTATATTAGTCAAGCTAATCCCTCTGTGATTATCACAAGAAGACTTGTCTCCCTTCTTGTATTGTATATGGGGATAATCAGTGACTTACACCAACCCGATGGGACTTCTTCGGATTCCCAGACGCTGCTTAGAACCTCAGTTAATGTAGACAGTAAACTGTCTCCACCGTACTTAAATACCTCTGGAGTCATTCCATCAGGTCCCGCTGCTTTTCCTTGTTTCAGATTGGTGACAGCTTTAGTAACCTCAGTTAGGGACGGAGGACCTGTGTCTATATCCCATTCAGGGAGGTGTTGGATGTTCGGCAGATTGAGCGTGGCTGTGAGCCAGTTAAACTATCGCTCATAGTGCTCTTTCCAGCGTTCAAGTCGTCTAATCTGGGAGCTAATTATGGTGCCATTTTTCTCTGAGATTGCTTCCCTTATGATTTGCATATTTTCCATCTAATGCTGAGCATAGTTGCATTTTCACTGGCATGTTCTCACACTTTACTAGATCACATGAATTAAAGTTTGACGAACGTTTTATTTATTTTTCTTTCTATGAAGATTATTTTCAATCGAATGCAGTCATCCCTCCTGACAAGCTCAAATCGATTAAGATTACGATTTTTAAGGAGAAAAAACAGAGGAAACAAAAAACGGGACGAATATTTGTCAGTTGAGCAAGAAAAACAAAAATGTTTGAAGAAAGAGCAATTTTCTTAAAAAGAATTTTCATGAAACAATAATCTTTAAAATGCTTTTCTCAAGTTAATCCGATTGACTATGTGGACATTCAGATATTAGGGGATACTACAATCAATGGAATTATGAAGCTCATAAACACAACCGTAAAGCTTTCCTTGCATAGTATACACACACACATACACAATGAGTTAAATTCTATGTCATAGATTATCATTATTATTATTATTATACCAGCCCACTCACCCTACCCTACGTTGCCTCTGCCGTAGACGAGATATTCGACTGGCTATCGACCAAAGGGCGGGTGTACCGCTCATCAGTCCACTCCGTCCTCCTTTATGGCTAGCTGTGAGACCTGGCCACTGAGAGTGGAAGATATGATGATTAGATTAGCTAGCTGTCTTGGATCATAGGTGCCTGCGTTCTATCTCCCGTGTGAAGTGGCATAATAAGGTGGTGAGCAATATTGAGGTTAGGCAGGCATCGGTTGAGTGCTAGGTAAACAGGGGAAATCAATCGACGACGAAGTTGTGAAGTCACAAAGACTGAGATGGTTAGGACATGTGTTACACGCGAGTGTCTAGTCATCGCCTTCCTCGACGAGCAATGTTAGCGGATATAGGGTCAGGCTGGAAAAGAGCTAGCCAGTGGTGGTCAAACCAAAACATGGTTTCACCAGTCAATGAAATCTACAACAGTTAGTCTAAGCCAGTCACGTAGGAAGGTGTAGACTTCCTGACTGGTTGGGGTCATCGGGACGGTAAAAACCAATGGTTGGAAACAATTGGTGACATGGCTGAAAATCGTTCTCAATGGCTGGCTTGGCGCAGATGCATCCACTCCTTGTGACTTATGATTTCCAATGAAACTGTTTTGTTCTTCGTTATTATTACTCTTCCTTTGTCTCACAGTTCTGTTTACTGTCTCTAATATACTTTTCCTGTACTTTCTTTTCTTGCTTTGTATGCTACATGGAGTGTAGTGTGGCGACTTGAACTGACGCAAATTTGTGCAAAGTTCTATGTCCAAAACAGATGGACAGACAGACTCTACCCAAAGTGGTTTAAGTCAAAAATCGATAAAATAACATTCACAGGCTTAAATCTAGATACTATATAAAACTGGTGGATAACAAACACAGTGAATGAACATATCAAATGTATTATTATTATTCCCTTGAGTTCCGAGTGGAACATACGCCTTAGACAACACATCTCCACTTTGTCCTATCTTCTGCCATCCTCTTCAGCTGGTACCACATAGTTGCCAACAATCTCTCACCTCCTCCTCCTCCTCCTCCTCTGCAAACGATCTCCTCCATGTCACCCTCTCACTCTAGGACGAACCACTTGTCGCTTCCCATTTGGATTCCACCACTCGAGAGATGGCCTGCACTGAGCGCCATGTCATTTGACGGCTTCCTCAACGTATAGCCAAGCCATCTCTATTTTGTTCTACATATTTTTTGAGCGATCGGCTCTTTATTGGTTCGCTGTCAACCAGACTTTCTTTTTGCTAATTTCTTTCAGCACGGAGCTAGCGAAGGTAGCTGCTGATGAAAGTCTGTCACCTATTGGAAATCCTTTGCGTGACACGCAGTGCAAGTTTCCGAGCCGTATACAAGGACCGACTTGACATTTGTGTTGAAAATCCGAACCTTGTTTTTTATACTGAGGCGGAGTGAACCAGAAGATTTCCAAACTGGTTTCAGGTTGATGAAGGCACATATTGCCTTCCCAATTCTGACTTTGGCATCTTTGTCCGTTCCACCTGGAGTTGAAACGATGCTTCCCAGAGGGATAAGTGAAGGAGGTAGACTCTGTTAAATCTCTCCTACTGATTGTGACTGGTGCTAGTCGTCTTTACTGTTCCTTGGTTGGTTATCTTTATCACTTCCGTCTTCTTTATGTTCACTTGGAGTCCTGTCTTCGCTGCCAGCCTCTTCGCCTGCAATTCTTCGAGTTTGTGTGACATTAGACATATATCATCTGCGAAATTCAGATCTTCTAGGGTCTTCTCATCGGTGGTCCAGCGTACTCCGGTCTCCTCACTCCCACGCACAATCTGACGCATAATCCAGTCCACCACAATTAAGAATATCATCGGGGATAACAGACTGACTCTCCAGTTGACAGTTTGGATAATCCACATCCGTTCCATCTGCTCTTTTAGATACCCAGCACTTGTATGCCATATCTTTACATTTTGTTGGCTATTTGGGCGGCCTTCCCAGTCTCGTACATTGTACAGGAAGGCACATCGGCTGGCTGGTTAACTGGCTTTCCAAAGGCTCACTTTCACCAACCTGCATCATTTCGCCTCTTCAATTCAAGCAAAAAATAAGATTGTTATTTGAATTCTTTGTATTTTAAGTATATTTTTTGTGTGTTGAAGTTTATCGAGAGGTTTGGTAGGTTTACTGGTGCAGGGTTGAAAGCCCTACGCTTAACCCTCCCTCTTTACCCGGGCTTGGAACTGGCTAGAAAACTAACAAGTTAGTTAACTAGGCTAGTCTCAAAATCAAATGTACAATATACTAATTTAGTACGTTAATTATTTTATTCATATTTCTTGATTAGTGCATTAAACAGTTCTACGATAGAGTTCACTTACAAAAGTTGCGCGCCAAAAGATTTTCTGCATAAAACCAGTTCACAAGTGTTTGTGTTGTATTTCCCGTATTAAGTGAGTTATATTGAAGTTAGGCGTAGAGTATGCTAGACAAGGAGGAGAATTCAATCGATGAGATGACTAGGATACGTTTTGCGCATCCCGAAACATTGACTTCCTTTTATCAAGTAATCTTTTTATATGACATATGATTAGGTTAGAAAATGGGTTTAGGGTGGTGCGAAACAAAACCTGCATTCACTTTCTGTAATTTAGAACAACACATTTAAGCGAACAATATTGTGGTTTCAATTAGATCTCATCAGGCTTAACTGTAATATATATATATATATATATATATATATATATATATATATATAAGTTTACAAATAAAAATTCAAATATAAACCAATCATGGTGTTTTGTCTATAGGATAATACGATGGTGAATTTAAATTGTGCAATCAGTCATAATAGTAGTAGTGATAATAATAATAATGGTCTTATCAATAATGAAGACGAAAATGTGAGGCAATCTGTGATAACACGAATAATGAAAAAACAGCATGATTAAACGAACAAATATTCACGTGGAAGTAGTCGATAAAGGCTAGTAAAAACAAATGTACCGATTAAGTAAAGCTAGATTGTAAGGAAAGTAAATGAGACACGTTTTTAATGAAGATGTTATTAAGATTAAGTGACGATAAGAAAGGAGTTGAAAATATAAATAAGGGGTGGTGTAGAAGTCATTAGTTAGTTATGTCTTAATAGGCCAAGGGAGAGATAATGGCTGTACGAACTTTTTCTGAATGCATAGTTTAGATTTAATAGTTCGAATGCTTATCGCCTGCCTGAGTTGTGTGCAGTAGTCGAATACGAAGTCTACTGGAAAGATTCAGTGGGATACAATGATTTACTTTGAAGGCTCTCATTTCCTCCACTACATGACCACTATCAATTAAATGTGACAGAATTGAGCTACGGATTGTTTTGGTCTATCCTTTGCCAAACCACGATTGGGGATGTTCATTAACACGTTGGCTAAGCTGTCTAGTAGTGCAACCAACATAACTGTCATCGCAGGTGCAATTGAATTGATAAATGCACATAGATATGGCAAAACTATCAAACTTATCCTTCGTTTGCGTCCCAATCATTCGTCAGCTAGAGAATGACAAACATAGGTGTGCTGCGTAAAATGTTCTGCGTATACTCCTGGAAAGTCTTTGGAATAGAATCTCACTTGATAAGTCACCATTAAATTGTAGCTGAATAAATAGAGTTTTCTTACGTGCAGTCAGAGTTTCAGGTTTTTTCTCTGATGTTTTCATATGTTTCTTTATAAAACTACTCGGATAGTCCATCTCCGTCAAGGAATCGTGAATATATTCAAATTCCTTCTGTAAGAGGTCATCCGTACATATCTTCCTTGCTCTGCTCGCGAGACATTTTACAACATTCCTTTTATATTTAATGGGCACGTAACTAAGGAAGTGTGTGTATTGCCCTGTGAATGTGCTTTTTCCGTACACACTTCTCCCAAGTGACCCATCTTCTCTCGCAATTAGCAACACATCCAGGAAATGTAGTTTATTCTCCTGCTCCTCTTCACAAGTAAAGGTAAGCGAAGGGTGGATGTTGTTGAATTTCAGCAACAATTCGTCTATGTTAACATTCTCATCACCTAAGATAAATGTATCATCGACATATCGGTAATACATATCCAACTCATTGATGATGTCCTTCAATTTCCCGTTTTCAAGTTTTGCGAGAAAGAAGTCAGCTAATATTGGGCCTAATGGTGAACCCATAGCTATTCCATCTACTTGTCGATAGTATGAATTATTGAAGACGACGTGGACATTCATTGTGCATTTAACAAGTAATTCTTTGAGGCTACACAAGGGGATTCCTAAGTCTAGTTGCCTATCGGTGATTTCTTGACAAATATAATCAACTGTTTCCATAAACCATACGTTAGTGAATAGTGATGATACATCCATGGATAACATGCGTTTATATCTCACATTGGTCTCGGATATTTTAGAAATAAAGTCAAAGACATCACTAATTCAATGTTGCACGATTTCTCTGTGCAAAGGACCCAGAATTTTAACTAAACACTTCGCTGTTCCGTGAAATGGAGAGTGTTATACATATCTAAAACAGGGCGAAGAGGAAGTAATTTGCCAAATTAATTAAGTCTTCGTCCTGTTCATTATAGTTCTTTTGGATCTGTCTCCCCCCCCCCCGCAACTTTGTGTGCTATATGGAATGTAGCGATTTGAACACTAGTGCACTTCTGAGCAAGGCTCTATGTTGAAACTCATCAGCCAGCCAGCCAGCCAGTCAGTCAGTCAGATACATATTTTTAATAACAGTAATGAACACTACTCGGTTCATAATTGATTTATAAAAATGCACAGTTTATCAAGTTTTATACAGAATTCAACAACCATTCAACCAATTTATTTCCATATACTCATTGATAAAGTAGGTTTATAAAACGAAGGTTAGTATTAAGACATTGTAGTGTATGCTACTGATAAGAATTTGTAAATAGTATATATTGTGTGATATGTAAGGTCTGTAATAATCTTCAATAGAGGAAACGGATAACCAAGTATATAGAAATCATAAAATGAAGGAAAAGAGAAGTACAACACATGTACTTAGTGTGTATTAGAGTTACCATGAGTAATTTTGCTATTTGTTATTCTCCATTACATGGGGATGTGGCTTATTAGTCCAAGTATTCGACTTCCAGACAGAGAGTCTTAGGTTCGAATCCTGCCCCACCACCTACTTTAGTCCGGGAGATTGTGTAGTACCATCAGCTGTTACACAGTAAGTGTCGCTTGTATCCTGGCATATGACTTCGAACAATAGACAACTGAATTCTCTGTAGCAATATTACTTGAGTGGTCAGATGTGGGGCTCGAGCCTTTAATCTGACTTTGGGATGAAATTTGAGTGACTAAATCAAGGAGTCAAAGATTCTGAGTAAATATTATAAACCTCAGAGAAGAGACAAATACATACAAGTCTTTTTTAATGCAAATCTTGGTGATAAAGACGGTACAGATGATATACTCAATGGAAAACTTCTATGAAATCAGTTCGCCTACAAAAAAAATTGATAATGAGAATTTTAAAATGTCATGGCAACTTAACACATTCGATTTATTCAAGTGTTGGTTTGCAGGGATTTGATTGGTTACAGGATTTCATAGACAGCTGACTACTGGGAAACCTGAGAGCACTGAACAGCTGTTTCGTCCTAGTTTGGGACACTTCAGAAGTACGCACCCCACGGGTTTCAGGCGCAGGACCTTCCGGTTACAAGACCATTCATCCAGCCATTAAGTCAGAATTCAATAACCCGTGTATTGCAACTTTTGTCATTTCATCATACAGAACTTACTGTCCATAACCTGAATATAAATCCCCAGCTACTCAGTGGTTACTGAGCGGAGGTCTTGATGCTGAAATGAGTTGGGGACATTTGTGTCTACCATGTCAATATGAAGTGGATATTCATCGACGAAATTGATCAGCAGCTAGATTTCACCAACTGATAAACCTTCACTCAACAGCTGAATAATAGCCGATCTCGTAACCTGATGGTACACACTGATGGAGAGTCCAAAACTAGGACGAAACAACTCTCCAGTACTTCTTGGTTCCCAATGATTAATCTAAACAATGTCGATAAGTGGCGAAATCTGCATTGATATGTAACAACAAATGCCTCCTTCAAAGTAATCTACAGAGTCAAGAATAACCTACCAAATGCAATACGATTCCGTCTCCTTAGTATCGCAGAAGCTCTGACCATTCACATAGAAAAACTAGAGCTGTACATAAAAAAGAGAATTACTCAACCACTTCTACTATCACCGTAACAACTTTGTTGATTTTTGATGACTTAATTTTGTTTGTTTGCCTGTTTCTTTAATTGCTTATAATTCTTGTATTCATTTAGAACTCTTACGTAATCTCGCATTCTCTACTTTGTTCCTGTGTGTATTCTGAGTATAACTCAATCATCAAACTATTCATATTATTGTATAACTTCTATGTTAACAACTGTTTATGACAACTCTTCACCTTTATTACTACCCCCAATTTCATTAACACCCAATTTTCTTGACCGATCTTGTATAACGTAACTCCAACAACCAATCTTCAGCTGTTTAGTTAAAATAACCATAACCAATTGTAATTTTGTTTGCCAACCTAATGTACACATACATACAAAATAACCCTCATATATATTTGCGATTGTACAGCTAATAAAATGATATCGCTGCCGCCGAAAAGACTCTTTGCTGAATTAGGTGTTTTGTTTTCATTAATCTGTCTGTCTGTCTGTTTTCGATATAGAACTTTGCACATATGTGCGTAGTTCAAGTCGCCACACTACACTCCATGTAGCATACAAAGCAAGAAAAGAAAGTACAGGAAAAGTATATTAGAGACAGTAAACAGAACTGTGAGACAAAGGAAGAGTAATAATAACGAAGAACAAAACAGTTTCATTGGAAATCATAAGTCACAAGGAGTGGGTGCATCTGCGCCAAGCCAGTCATTGAGAACGATTTTCAGCCATGTCACCAATTGTTTCCAACCATTGGTTTTTACCATCCCGATGACCCCAACCAGTCAGGAAGTCTACACCTTCCTACGTGACTGGCTTAGACTAACTGTTGTAGATTTCATTGACTGGTGAAACTATGTTTTGGTTTGACCACCACTGGCTAGCTCTTTTCCAACCTGACCCTACATCCGCTAACATTGCTCGTCGAGGAAGGCGATGACTAGACACTCGCGTGTAACACATGTCCTAACCATCTCAGTCTTTGTAACTTCACAACTTCGTCGTCGATTGATTTCCCCTGTTTACCTAGCACTCAACCGATGCCTGCCTAACCTCAATATTGCTCACCACCTTATTATGCCACTTCACACGGGAGATAGAACGCAGGCACCTATGATCCAATACAGCTAGCTAATCTTTTCATCATGTCTTTCACTCTCAGTGGCCAGGTCTCACAGCTAGCCATAAAGGAGGACGGAGTGGATTGATGAGCAGTACACCCACCCTTTGGTCGATAGCCAGTCGAATATCTCGTCTTCTAAGCCAGAGACGGTGTAAACTGGCAAATGCGAAACGAGCCTCGTGCTGAGATTTCATCAGAGATCAGCCCGTTGGCACTGGCTGATGGTACTTCCCAAATAAGTGAAGCGGTCAACGCGCTCTACCACTTCACTTCCTATTTCTAAACTAGGAGTGAGTCGGTGTAGTCCAGTCCTGTAACATCATCTTGCATTTGACAAGCGGAGTGAATCGCATTGCAACATTCGTTTTCATTAATCCCTACAAAACGCTAAAATTTTAAATGATACTATCAGAAGTCTCTACTGAACTTAAAAAGACAAAGTGAGTAATTTACAAACAGATTAGAAAAGTAATATAATTATTATAATAATATATATAAATTATTAATAATAATAATAATACTAAACCATAATTACTGCACTTTCATTAAAGAATAATCATACCAGATAATCTGTCTGTCTGTCTGCATTCAACATAGAACTTGGCATCAAAGTGCAGCAGTTCCAGTTGCCACGTTCCAAATAGCACACAAAGAAAGGTAGACAAGAAGATGAGTGGAGAGAATCAATAGAGTTTCACAAGTATAAGAGTGAAACAGAATGGGTAATGGTAGAAAGGAATATGAAGGATTACAGAGACTGAATACATCTCCGCTGGCCATTGACAACGATTTTGTGCCATGTCACCTATTGTCTCCAGCCATTGATTCCTAGAGTAGAGTTCCGAGGACACCAACCCGGAAGTCTGCATCTCCCTACCTGACTGACTCAGTTTAACTGTCAAGGATTTATTTCATGGATTGATGCCATGTTTTTGTTTGGCCACCACTTACTCTTTTCCAACCTCCACCTATATCAGCTAGTAATGCCCGTCGTCGGGGGAGGCGATGGTTAGGCATGCGGACCACCTGACCTAGCCATCTCAATCTATGTAACTTTATAGCCTCGTCGATTGATTTTCCCTCTTTGCCTAACACTCTACGCCTAACGTCAACATTGCTTACTTTATTAAACCACCTAACGTGAGACAGAGATCGCAGACATCTATGATCGAAAGCAGTCAACCTTTTCATGTCTTCAACTCGTATTGGCCATGTTTCAGAGCCATAGAGAAGGACGGAGCGAACTGATGAGCAGTACACACGTCCCTTGGTTGATAACCGGATGTCACGCCTACGCCAGAGATGGTGTAAGTCAGCTGGAGCAGCTCGAGCTTTTTGGATCTATGCTGATATTTCGTCGCCAATCAGTCCGTTGGTGGTAATACAACTTCCCAAATAGGTGAAGTGGTCAACATGTTCTATCACTTCACTCCCTATCACTGAGTTAGGAGTTGACGTGGTCCAGTCCTGTAGCAGCATCTTACATTTTACAGGGGCGAATCGCATGCCAAACATACGAAGATTTCTGCTCAAGGTGTTCAGAAGACTCTGCATTTTGTCAGCATCCTCCCCTAACAGGACTATGTCATCTGCATATTCTAAGTCCATAAGACTATATCCTGGTAACAATTCGATTCCTAAGTCGTTACGTTCAGTTAAGGATACTTCCATCAGGATATCTATGATGAAGTTAAACAGAAATGGGGAAATGGACATCCCTGTCGGACACCACCACTGGTTGTTACCAATTCAAATGACAATTCCCCATAAGCCCTTACACGGCTACATGAGTTTGAATAGAGTGTCTTGATTAGTGCAATGTACTTTCTTGGCACTCCCTTCACAGTCAGACATTGTTATAGTACCTTTCGATCCACGGAGTCAAAGGCCGCCTTCAAGTCAAGAAATATGACAATTGTTGGACGCCGAAAAGTGTGTCTATGTTCTAGAATCTGTCAAAGAGTGAAGATATGATCTATGCACCCTCTACCTGGTCTAAAGTCTGCTTGATTTTCCCTCGTCTGTTCCTCCCGAGTTCTACCAGATAATCAATCGTATCAAATATCATAATTACTAACAAAACAAAAAAGAGATAAGTCTTCAGAAATAATTGAGTCAATTATTTTTTGGCGTGTATAAAAGTGACTTCATTCAACACCGAATATGTAATACAATATTGCATTTCTTTTTTCAAAATAAAACACAAAAGGTGAGTGCATTCAAACTATCATTTACATTTTTTAATATAATAATAATAATAATCACAAGTGCAACTGACTGACTGACTGACTGACTGATTGGGTTTCAACATACAACACGAAAGTGCACCAGAGCAGTCCAACCTGCTACAACTCCATGTAGTACACACATACGCACACACACACACACACACACACACAAAGGAAGACAAAAGAGGAAGACAGAGAGAGAGAGAAAAAAAAAACAGAATTTCGAAAGAACGATGATGAGCAGAAATGTGTACGGAGGAAATAATGGTAACATGGAAAGAAAATATGCTTTAATGAACATGGGAAATCACAAAGAATGAATGCGCATCTGCGCGATTAAGAACGATTTGAGCCATATATATATATATATATATATATATATATATATATATAATTCCAAACAGTCTTAAGCCATTGGTTCTTAATGTCTTAAAGACCTTGACCAGATAATTTATACCTCCCTACATGGCTGGCTGGCTGGCTTAAATCAACCGTCACAGACTGATTTGATCCCCAACCCCTGCTTAATTGTTTCCCAACTTAATTCTATGTCACCTAACACTGCTCATCGAGAAATGCGACGCCTTGAAGCAGCTTTTCCATATTAGTTTGTTTATTAGATATATATCACACAGTGAGTGAAACAGTATTATTTACTGGATGACGAGGTTTCGAACAAAATTTATTGTTCATAATCATATCAATTGTAATCACACGACTTTTAAACTTGAATTTTATGGCTTTCTTTGTCTTCTCCTATTTGTCGTCGTAGGGCTAGTAGAATTTTCCAGATATCTGGATGGACAGGTGATGAATCATTCCTGTTACATGTATTTGCAGTTGATTCGATAAACAAAGCTTTTGTTATCTGTTCTGAAGCAGTTCTCACAAGTGTTGGTTGGTGAGGATTTTATCGGTTAGAGTACTCATCGCGAGCTGATATCAGAACTATTTGGAAGACGTGGGAGTACTGAGTAGCTGTTTCGTCCTAGTCTGGGACTCTTCGTCAGCATGCACCCCCACCGACGGCTACAAGTTGAGCTAAACATCACAAACTGGCAGAAGTTAGAGTTCAGCTGGCCATTGGACCAAGTCCCAGTGGCTGAACTGTCGACGAGCTCATCTTATAACAACCAGAAGGTTCGAATTTCAGAGACTACATACTGATGAAGAGTCCCACAAAACTTACCATTTCATATATGATTGAGTTCACTGGGATCGAATCTCAATATGACTTAGTCAACACGAATGAACGCATACTTAGTAAAGGTAGACATATACCGTTTGCTCGGTTACCCGGGGTACCGGAGTTCAATTAAGTTAACCAGGATCCGGATCTGAGACCTATTGACTGTATGGAAGTCCAACGTTTAAGTCAATGAATTAGATCTCCAAATTTTTCCCCGATTAAATATTTTCTTAAAAAAAAGATTAAATAAAAAGAAAGCAGAAAAAAAAGCAAAAGAACAACAATACTTACTCACCGATCATGTCTTAAACGAATACCTCGAACATCTGTTGCACAAGTAATTTCTAAAGAAATTGTTGTTTCATTCCATCCCATAAACAGGCAACATTGCTTGACAAGCGTGAATGATTACCACCGCCTAATATACCCAGTAGATTTGTACGGAATAACATTTCCATATAGCCTACACCAGTTCCATCACGGATATCGAATTCTTTTATGCACATACAATAAATAACAACAGATGAGATAGAAATAAAGCAAATGCATGATATAATGAACGGGGCAAAAAATTCATTTTACTCTTACTAATTATCTTAAAGAGTCTCATTAAACAGTTTACATTATCGATCTTGGAAAGGAACTCCATTCCTTGCTACAAAAATTTGACTGATAGAGTTCAGTCTGCATCAAATGGAGGACCAGGAACATGACATTGGTTTACTACTCACCGACCAATCAAAGCACCGAAAACAGTCCTATAGGAGGAGATCAATCACGAGCCTGGATAGCTCAGTGGTAACGTCTCTGACTGCAGCATTGGCTGATGCTGGTTCAAATCTCTGAACGGGCAAGAGTTCCTCCAAAACTGTGGCAGATACACTTTTCAGACTGCTGAATGCTAGCAAGCACGAAACCTGGTTCCAAGGCTTCCTGCTCTCTCCAACCATCTAACAGTTTCAATGGCTGTTAACTCCCAGCTAGATTGTCCCAAAATACATAGCTTTCTGTCGGGAGTCAGTGAATGGTCTGAGTCTAACGGTCTTAAACTGAATCCTTCTAAATGTCAAACTGTTAATTTCAGCTTAAGATAGTTTAAAAAACAGTTAAAAGAAACCGTCGATTCTTATGACAGTTGTAAGATTGACGACAATGATATAGGAATCAAAACAGAAATTAAGTATCTTGGACTTATTCTCTCTTCTGATCTCTCCTGGTCTTCCCATGTCTTAGTGATCTCCAGTAAAATATTCCGCCTGACATTTTACATTAAGAAGTTAAGGCACTCGGGTATAACACAACCCCACCTCTTACAGTTCATAAACTCTTGCTTGTATCCTACCTATTCTTCTTTATTGTTCACCCTTATTCTTTCCTGCTTTGCTTAAAAAGGACTATGTCACAATTCGTAGAATGCTGAAGACTGTCAGTAGGGTGAGTGGTGTCCCACTGGACCACATAGTTAATGTCGTTGTCGATAGCCACTTGACTTCGTGCAATAAATTTGTTAAAGGGATTTTGTTTGACTTAGGGCATCCATTTTACCCTCAGCTTTCACCTTGAGTCTCCCCAGGTAGAACAAGAAGTAACTTCAGAAAACTGTATACTCGCACGTCTAAGTATAGAAATTGTATGATACCATACTTGGCACGTATTTTATGTGATGAAAATAGTGTCAGGCAAGAATTAACTAACCTTTTTTCATCTAGTAAATAAACAATTTCCTCCATCCATCCTTATATACCTTCAAGTTTTACTTTTATTATTTCTATTATATTTATGGTCCTGTTGCTTCTTTGTTTCCTTTACTCTCATAATTGCATGACTGCTGTAATCTTTGTTTTCCCCTCACCATATCACGTAAAGAGAATATTATATTCAGTATTTTTAAACATGCTAGGATTTCTATACCGCATTGACAATACTGTGTGAAACAATCCCACAGCAATTTTCACTTGTATTATTATTATTACCTTAGCTGTTATCATTATTATTATTTCCATTATAAATGCTGCATGTTTTTGACATTACCTCTATTGTAAATGTGGAAAATTTTCTACGTGATTAATTTCTATTTATAATTTAAGGAAATTAGATGCAATAATATTGTGATTAATGCTGAAAATTCCATTCTGTATCACAAGTACTGTTTTTTGGAATAAAGTAAATCACTATTATTATTAACAGCAATTCACAGTTCACTATGATGGCGAGCAGCCACCCAGCATGCTGACCACATTGTAAACTTGATGAATAACTTGACGCATGACACTGTTTACTACCACCCAGTGACCAATCAATCAAAGTTCTATGGGCTTGAATAACAACAGCGTATGTTTCTTGATGAGTATCAAAAAATATTTCTTTTTCACTATTTTTCTGCGTTTCTAATGGGACGTACGGCTTCAAGCATGAGCCTTCAAGTTTCAGTAGCGGTAGTGGTAGTGGTAGCCTCACCACGCCTAACTCTCCCTCTCTACCAGTTTTATTAGCGAGATTCGAGAGGATGTCAACTGGGGATCGAACCCCATATATATATATATATATATATATATATATATCCAAACCAAGTTCACATTTAACAGTTTGATGTCAAAATTTGGGCACTGGGTATAGGATATACGTTATATAATAAAGGGTTGTTTTTGTATTTCCTAATGAATGAAAAACAAAACGATATTATTGTTTTGTTTACTGACGGTTCACTATTCATTAATGCTGCTGCTAATAGCTTTATCAAAGTAGTATTTGAATAAAGCGATTTAGAAGACAAATTTTGCGAGATGACAACGTCATTTCGTAGTTTCTCTACAACCGCTTTACAACTAACATGGTTAACAATAATAAAATAAAATAAAGTTCATGACAATTACTCAGTTCTATAAAACAAAAGTACACACTAATGACCAATCATATTTAGATAGGTCATGTAGTCCAGGGTAGGCGAAGATTGAAGTTTATTGTTTTTATGTACTCACAGCTTAGGTTGTACGTGATTAGTCCAAAGTGCTTCCATCACCTGAGTAATTTTCATGAACTTTATTTTATTTTATTTTTGTTAACCATGTTAGTTGTAAAGCGGTTGTAGAGAAACTACGAAATGACGTTATCATCTCGCG
Organism: Trichobilharzia regenti; assembly: GCA_944472135.2. NCBI lineage: Eukaryota > Metazoa > Platyhelminthes > Trematoda > Strigeidida > Schistosomatidae > Trichobilharzia > Trichobilharzia regenti. The sequence goes on from OX235267.1 coordinate 44,878,610, forward strand.
AAATTTGTCTTCTAAATCGCTTTATTCAAATTTATCAAAGGGACTAATTGTTTTAATTTTCTCAAAGTAGTATTATTAAACCACAATTTACAGTCTGAACTTGTATACAACAACCTAATGACTGTTCATCAGCATGGGGCTATTTTTGCGTTGTCAAACTGGCCAACTGGTAAAGACAACAAAACCAGGTGAAGACTGTTGGATTTGACAAGTGTGTAATATTATAATTATAGGAGCAGCGTGTGTTTACATAATGAACTTGCTAATGACATTCGTGTGGATTTTGTCACTTCATGGGGGAGGGAGGTGTTGTAACCAGGCCAAATTCTGTTTTAGTTCATTGTTCCTATTCAGACAATTTGGATTCCATTTGATATGAAGTGCTTCTGATGATATAAGACGTTCTTTGTGATTTCTGAAATTTTTCTGGATGATGATTTCAGTATTGTCAAAATCAATTTTGTGACCTGATTCTATAGCGTGTAGACGAGCTATGACTAATGATTTTTCAAGCTTTTCTAGTTCACAAATAGACTTATTTCTCGGTGGTCGAACAGATGCAGCTCTACCGTGTTCATTTCTTCTGATTTTGATTTCTCTCTGGTGATGTTTGTCCGATGTATATCGCATTACATTCCAACCATTTTATTTTTTATAGAGAATCTTTAGGGATTTGTTCTTTTATATGGACAAGGTTGTTTCGCAGTATGTCTGGTGTTTTATAATTTTACACACCTATCACAACCAACAATCAACACCTGGTTTTGTTATCTTTACAAATTGGCCAATTCGACAACGTAAAAATAACCCCATGCTGAGGAACGATGATTAAGTTGCTATATATCAGCTGAGATTTTGTAAATTCTGGTTTAATGATACTACTTTGATGAAGCTATTAACAGTATTAAATAGCGAAACATCAGTAAAAACCATATCGTTTTGTTTTTCATTCATTGGGAAATACAAAAATCCTTCATTATAAAGAATTATTACGACTTATTGTTTATTTGTACACCCTGAACGAAGGGGAATAAGAGCTAGAGAGCAAGAAAACAATAAGGAAAGCTCAATATCACAATGCGGCTACTACCAGTTGGATCATCAAGAGGATACTGAAGAAGAAGAAGGGGAAAAGCAATGTATTAATGAATTCCCCACACTGACAGACTTAATACAACTTCCCAAAAAGGTAAATTGACCAACCGTATTCGAGTACTTCAGCCTCTGCTTTTTATACTTTACATCATGTTATTTTCTTGGAGGATATTTCGTTTAACATTCCATGTGAGGAAGTTAAGACACTCTGGTATTAGTCAGTTTCCACTTTGACAGTTGTTTGTTAACTCTTATATTCTGCCTAGTCTTCTTTATTATTATAATTATTCCCTTGGGTTCCGAGTGGGACATACGGCTTAAACAACGCATCTCCGCTTTCCCCTTTTTTCTGCCGTCCTCTTCAGCCGGGTTCACGATTCCCCATAATCTCTCATCTCCTTCTCGCCACACGATCTCCTCCATGTAACCCTCACACTGACGGTCCACTTGTCCCTTCCCATTCGGATTCCACTAGAGCAGTGGTCTGCACTGCGCGCGATGTCATCTGACCCTGAGTATCCTTTCGAAACACAACTCTCCCTTTAACCTTGCATCTCATCGGATAGAACTAGAAGGAACTACAAAAGACTTTATGCTCAGACGACTAACTAAAGAAACTCTACAATGCTCCTATTTGGCAGATGTTTTAAATAGTGAGAAAAGTGTAAAGGATAACACTACTAACCTACTGAGAAACACTAAGTAAACGACCCTCTTGATTCTTTCTTTCATTTTAATGCTATGGTCAATATTTTCACTTAAATTTTAACTTTATATTCATATTCTTATTCAATAATATTACCCGTGTAAATAACCTGTTTAATTATCACCCCTGAGAGAAATATAAAAATGAGAAAATTATATGAAATATTGTGTCACATGCACTGAAAACTCCATATATGCATCAAAAGTACTGTTAAGAATAAATCTATTATTATTGCTAATAGTTGATGCAGGCTACACACTTGTGGAACTATCGTTACTTTAACCAGAACAAAACGCATTTCAAAGAGGCTCTAGATTTGTTTAGTCATACCTAAACGGAACTATATTAGATGGAGGATTTCACCATGAGTTGACATCAGTTAGAGAACCACTGGAAAACCTGGGAGTACTGGGCAGCTGTTTCGTCCTAGTTTGGGACTCTTCGTCAGTACGCACCCACTGGGGTGACCTAGGGTTCTAGTGGGAAGCCGTGATCGACAGGGTACAGCAGGTTGAAGATGAGGCAGTAACTCATCGAAGAAGATGTTGAGGAATGGTTGCGCTATGTCGTGAATCGGCAGAAGTTAGAATTCATGGACTGGCCATTGGATCGGGTCCCAGTGGCTCAATGGTTTACGAAATCGCCTTGTAACCAGAAGGTCGTGGGTTCCAACCCTGTCGGCGGGTGCGTGCTGATGAAGAGTCCCAAAATAGTTGGACGGAACAGCTGTCCAGTACTCCCTACAGGTTTTCGAGTGATTCTCTAACCGACGTCAGCTCATGATGAAATCCAATCAAACAAAATCCCTACAAAACTAATACTTGAAAACTATTTAAGCCTACGTGTTCCAAATCAGTTAACCTGTTTGTGTATAAATACAATCCACTCTTGAAAAGTTGAAGATAAACAAAAAACGTTTCATGAGTATATCTGTATAAAAAAGTTAAGCAAGTTCCATGATAGTTGCTATTGATCCCGGATACCAAACAACAGAGATTTTTCTTAAAATTTCATTCCTTTACGTTCCCAGTAGAATACAGGGCTTCAGGCTAAAGCTTTGAAGTTTCGGTAGCAGTGGTATCCATTTTTACGGGACGCCGTTGCTAGACTCATATGCCCAACCTTCCCTCTTTAGCAGTCTTATTAGTGGCTTGGAGAGGTAAAGAAGTGAGTCGACGGGGGATCGAACCCCGAACCACATGCATGGTTGGCAAGCATTCTACCGCTGTGCCACCGACGCCAAACAATGGTGATAATTCTATGTAATCTTTTGGTGGGTTGTTAAAGTTTGAGTAGCGAAACTTCCTGTGCATAACAAATATTCCCTACATGATCAGATATCGTTAAAATGTCTGAAAATTGATACGTCGTAGCACTGTTGAACACCATCTTATTTAAAATAATCTGCTGAACTGTAGCTACTCGTTTCCAACAACAACAGCAGAAAATAATATTCAAAAATAATGTAGCTAAACTAGCTAATTTTGCATTAAATACTCACAACATAGAATGACTTACCATAACGTTCTAATTGTTTTAAAGGGTCGGAATTAAAAATTCTAAATCCATTTTGCATACCAACTGCAAAACATCCTATCAAATATGAAAATAAGGCAGTGAAATGGAAAGAGATAATTCACTTTGTTGCAATATTCATACATAAATAATATACTTTTAAAGGATACAGTTGCTCAGATAAAAACCTTAACAGAGTGTAGAGACATTAGATGGTTGGAGGCAATCGGCCATAGGAGGCCTTGCCAGGCCTAGGTTTCGTGCTAGTAGGCACTCACCATTTAGCAAGGCGTGTCTGCAACCTTGAAGAAACAACTCATATCCCTTCTGAGATTCGAACCCGCGTCACCCAGTGAATACTGCAGTCAGAGACGTTACCACTGAGCTATTTGGCCTGGCGATTGACCTCCTGTAGGACCGTAGTGGATATTTTGATTGGACACTAATAACTAGTGCGATGTGACTAATCCTTTCTTTGGTGCAGACTGAATCCTATCAGTCAGGTTTGTAGAGATACGCATCGAGGTGTTTCAGCAGTTCCCAATGATTTGAAAAGAAAAAGTCACAAGGAGTAGAATAAATCGGAAAGACATTACAAAGGGAAATAGGTATAGATATCTATGGGTAGGATATTCATGATTATTAAAAGAAAATAATGAGATCACATTACTTTTAATTTGAACCATGTCATCATAATGCTTAATCAACCACTAATACTCAATGTCTTCACGGTTTCAGTTAGGCAGCTTACACTTCCCTACAGCTGCTTCTCAAACCAACGTCTGAAGCTGCCGATTTTTAATTTGTACAATCGTAAATGGAAATCAACTGCACTCAGCTAGTATTAAGAACAAGATTCAGATTATCAGCATCAATAGAATGTTAAGTCAGTCAGTTCTTCTATATGGGTCAGGAACTTGATGCACATGTCACGGAAAGTATTTCCAACAAGTCACTGCAGACTATTATCAACAGTCGCCCTCTTCGCTCTATAGTGCAGATCAGATGGTCGGCTAGAAAGAATTACCAGCAAGAAACTCTGGGAATGAACCTATCAAGGACTTATCGTTCAACAAAGATTCCGAAGAAAAGTAGTAGAGGTGGATCGGACATACCACTGAGGGAACCGTTGGTTGACAACTTGCGCCAGGCAATCCTTCGGGTGGAACCCCACTGGGGAACGACATGCGTTGGACGTCCGGGGGTGACATGGAGGGGACCAAAGAGGAAAGCAGAGAACAGGGCGAAGTGGTGTGGAAATGTGCTGTTTAAGCCCTATGCTTCACCGGGAACCCAAAGGAATAATAATAGTAACCTGATGTAAATCAGTAAATACACTATGAACTTCTTATTCTGAGAGCAATTGTAAACAGAACTTTTCAAAAGAGAACGACTATCATACAAACAGTCCGCATGCCTCAAAAGTACTGAAAGTTTTAAACTTATAGTAGCAATACCAATCGAAACTGTTGTTAGTTTCAAATACCCAAGAAGTTCTATGAACACTTATATTTCCTAGACGAGTCATACGCAGGATGAAACTGACAATTCAAATTGTGAGTGATGGAACGTTTTAGTTTATAGGGAATATCTACAGCATACACAGAATCCTTGAATAAAAAAACTGCCTTAAAATTGCAGTGAGGAGAATTCTCATCGCCTAACATTAAATGTACAACAATAGATATTCACTTAGAACTAGTTAAATTATTATTATATCCTTTAGTTCCTGGAGGAAAACAGGGCTTCAGCTGAGCACCTCCATTGCCTTCTGTTTTCTGTCAACTTTTTCACCTCTCTCCAAGTCTGCCCACATGCTCTCATCTCCTCCTCGCATGACCTCCTCCAAGTTAAATGCATTTCCATAATAAAATGATTAACAAGACACAAAGTTTTATGCTTCACCAAAATTCACATCTCGAATAACTTAAAGGATTTTAAGACTAACACTGGAGAAATAAATGGTCGACGCCAAAACTTGTGGTGAGCTATACTTTCAGATATCTCATCTTCCGTCAAAGGGATGAAACAAGAGTTGCAGTGCAGTAAGTGTGGGTTTTTGTTGTATAACTAATGAAATTGTTAACAGTCATCTAAGTACACCATTATGACACAGTGTTGGGCACGTTGAACTATCACCTACTTCAGCTCACAATTACAACAAGAGCGGAATGGATGAAGCCTTCGTGGTCAGATCAAGAAACGGTGTTCAAACACGAAGCCTTTAAGTGTTGATCCAAACTGTGATGGAAGCATTAGATACTGCTTTCAGGTCCATGAAACAGCAAAATAGATAACTAGACACTCAAGTTCACTTAAGCCGTGTCTCATTCAGTAGGACACAATTCTCAACCAGTCACAGAATCCTTAGCCCTTAAACGACAAATGTGATCTACAACCTAGTGAACAAACCTTTGGGGCTTTAATGAGTATATAGGATATTATTATTTGTTGTAAACAGTATGGTTTAATATCGGCAACAACGAAGCAAATGAATCCAAGCTGTATTTTCCTCTAAATCATTGGAATCTGATTACATTATATATATATATATATATATATATATATATATATATATATATATTTTCGAAGTGGTATAATAAGGTGGTGAGCAATATTGAGGTTACGCGTCGAGTGCTACGTAAACAGGGGAAATCAATCGACGACGAAGTTGTGAAGTCACAAAGACTGAGATGGTTAGGACATGTGTTACACATGAGTGTCTAGTCATCGCCTTCCTCGACAATGGGCAATGTTAGCTGGCACAGGGTCAGGCTGGAAAACAGCTAGCCAGTGGTGGTCCAACCAAAACATGGTTTCACCAGTCAATGAAATCTACAACAGTTAGTCTAAGCCAGTCACGTAGGAAGGTGTAGACTTCCTGACTGGTTGGGGTCATCGGGACGGTCTGTCTGTCTGTTTTCGACATAGAACTTTGCACAAATGTGCGGAAGTTCAAGTCGCCACATTCCGTGTAGCACGCGAAGCAAGAGAAGAAAGTACAAGAAAAGCATAATAGAAACAGTGAGCAAAGGTGTGAGACAAAGGGGTAATAAAGAAATACAAAACAGTTTCATTGAAGATCATAAGTCACAGGGAGTGGATGCATCTGCGCCACTGAGAACGATTTTGAGCCATGTCACCAATTGTTTCCAACCATAGATTTTTGCCGTCCCGAGGACCCCAGCCTGGAAGTCTACACCTTCCTACGTGGCTAAGACCAACTGTTGTGGATTTCATTGACTGATGCCAAGTTTTTGTTTGACCGCCGCTAGCTTTTTTCCAGTCTGACCCTATATCCGCTAACATTGCTCGTCGAGGAAGGCGATGACTAGACACTCATGCGTAACACATGTCCTAACCCTCTCAGTCTTTGTAGCTTCACGACTTCATCGATTGATTCCCCCTGCTTACCTAGAACTCTACGCCTAACCTCCATGTTGCTCACCTTATTATGCCACTTTACACGGGAAATAGAACGCAGGCATCGGGACGGTAAAAACCAATGGTTGGAAACAATTGGTGACATGGCTGAAAATCGTTCTCAATGGCTGGCTTGGCGCAGATGCACCCACTCCTTGTGACTTAGAATTTCCCATGAAACTGTTTTGTTCTTTGTTATTACTATTCCTTTGTCTCACACTTCTGTTTACTGTCTCCATTATGCATTTCTTCTACTTTCTTCTCTTTCTTTGTATGCTACATGGAATGTGGTGACTTGAACTGCCGCACATCGGTGCAAAGTTTTACGTCGAAAACAGACAGACAGACACCTTCTTATGTAAATTGTACTTTTGTCTTAGTGTTTTATCATTTCTCTTGTTGATTTGCTTAACTGATAAAATTTGATGCTGTAACATGAGTTGGTAGTTTTGTAAATTTTCACTATTTCTTCCCTGGCTACTATGCCACAGTAATGATGTTCAGGAAAGCTTCGTGTGCTTTTGGAAATGTGTGGACGGTTGTTACTTCCCGGCTGTCCATACCGTGGAAGTTGGCTGATTCTTCGGGTACCTGAAACAGACAGAGGGTTAGTGTTGCGTGACCACAGAGCCCAGGGGACAACTGCTTGAGGCCGGTCACACACGGTCTGTATGAACTGGTTTCTTAGTTTGGTTCCGTATTAGTAAACTTACCACTGGTTACGGACCACCGTTGGGTATGTACAATTTTGGGGGTCGACCTTATCTAACCCCCTCCCTCCGGAGTGGAGAGACAGCATAGCTGGCATGCTGGTCATCTGAGGGAAACGCCTGATTGCTGTTACGCCCCTGTTCCCCAGTAGTACGACTTCGCCCTTAGACCCCCAGCAAAGTGCAAGAAAGATTCTTACACAATGCCGGTAACTGCTTTTAGTCTAATCGCTATCCTAACAACCTTCCTGGCATGGTAGGTCCTGCAGGAACATATGTGCCAGCCAGTGTAGCTTATTGGGTCATCGCGATATGCAAGGCCGACCACCACGTCAAGGTAGCAGCTATCGGTCGGGTATGCCACAGCATGTGTAAAATTAGTTCCTGATCAACAAGTTAGTTACACACCTGCTATCAGTCCGTGCAAACATTTACTGGGTGATTACGTTGAGCACTTTGCCAACATTGAGTTACAAGGGCCTGATTAGTTAACCATCAGGCAACTAGCCTACACAACCTGTAAGTATAGGGCAAAGTAATTAAATCGTCTCAAAACTATTAACAATCCATATACACGACACACTTACCATAGTCTTGATTGAATCCAACAAATAAGATTCCGCTGTTGCCGGAATCAGCTGGCGAAACTCGCATACACATGTGAAATATTTCAAAACATTCACAAAAATTTCACTCAAAGTTGTATCAGTGGAAAATTTGTGAGAGTTCACAGGGCCAAATAATGTGCTACAGCAAAATTAAACAAATAAATTGCAGTCCAAACAAAATCCTTATAAACAAAATAGAAAATAAAGGTGGTTAGCTTTGTTTCAGTCAGCTATCTTTAGGATTACTTTGAAATCATGGGGCGAATAATTAAGTTCACTAATAAAGGGGCTATGAAGGTAATATAAGGCAAAAGGCTTTTTAACATGATACTTTTGATAAATTTACTAAAATGGTGCATTTTATAAAAAAAATATTGAGTGGCGAAGAAATGAGCAAAAGTACACAAAATATAGATTTGAAGTGTTTGAGAAACAAGCATAACGGTGATAATGGTCACTACGTTTCAGAATTTTCTGACACGATAATATTGAGTACCCATGGATTTCATCACACGTATGACAAACAAACCTACGATCGAATGGTAGAGTTGTTGGGAAAAAAATGACAGAGCTACGAGTAGTAGTTTAGTCTGCACGTAAGCACTCTAGTTAAGTCATAATTTTCATTTTTTTTCATTCATTCGTTATATTCGCAATTGACAACACAGGGTTGATGCTGCTATCTACGTCAGTTAGAAACACCAAATTATCTTCAGTTTTATGAATAGCCACACTTAATTATTGGTAAATTCAAAAGTGACTTAATGATTTCTGGAGGTCATCTATGTTTTCTTTCACTTTGTCTCCTATCGTGCCATCCCCACACCACTCTAGCGTGCCACTAAGAGTAAAATTTCCCAGAAAACCTGTATGAAACACATTTTCAAATTGATAACTGCAATTGGTATCCACGGGTAGCTTAGTGTCCTTTAATCTCACCCATACTCCTTTTTGGGACAAAAGCAGCCAACAGTTATTAGTAGCAAAAGAGTTATACAGACTTGTGATTATGATTATCTCTCCATCAACACCCCTAGCAATTCCAAAACCCCTCTTTAAACGCCGTACATCAGCAGGTAGTTTAGCACAGTAATCAACTCGCTTTCAGAGATATGGTATATGACCCAAATCGCACTGATAGGTTTCTAAATCGCTTTGAAAATTCGATTTAATATGTCGACAGAACTGAAAAAATCCTGACTCTTTTACAACTAAAGACTTTGTCAATCTTCATTTGCGCGTCATGATTTTTTATTACTGTAGTCAATAATATGCCGCATTTGGGACTTAACTCTACTACTTCGTGGCACTGAAACAGCCAAACTTTCGGGGTGAGTGACTGAACAGTATAAGCACGTTAGTATTGCATGAAAAGTGGGAGATTTTATGAATTCCTAGTTGTAAAACTGTTATTACTATAATCTGAACTGTAGTACAAATCATTAGCCCAAGCATATGAAATCATTTCCAGCACAACAGTTTGGCCAGTGGGTGTTGATGCCCTAGTGAACTTTTATGAAAACCTAAAAAAATTGATTTGGAAATCCAGTAGATGAAGAGTTATCTCCTTGTGCAGTTAATGTATGTGTTACTAAGTATTAGGGCTTTGAATGCCGTTGAAGGCAATACCCATATAATTCCAATCCAGACGTTAATCATCTAACGTGAGCTAAACCATGACTCTGTTTTCTACCCGTCAACCGAAGTTTTTTGTGTAATCCCAAGTACTTGCTGGGTCTCCTAATACTTGTTAGGTTAACCAGACATACTCTCTATCTAACCACGAAGTAGATATTTAAATTAAAATTATTAGTAAAAACAACAACAGACGCTCATGTACTCACCGGTAGAAAATACAAGCATATTTGCTTTATATGCACTTGCACTGAACACCTGAGTAACGATGTACTTGAATGTACCGCGAGAAGAATATTACACTGTCTCAATTCACTTACTTGATTTGAGGATATGAGAAGAGAATTGCAGTTTATAGTGACATTTTATCAGTATTTTTGGATAACTAATTCATTTTGGAGATTCGTTAACCAAAGGCACGGAATTCATTTTGTTAGAAGTGGTTTAATTGACATCTTACGTAATATTTACATAACAATAAAGCCTGAAATTCATCTAAGTAACGATTTTCCGTGGTATTTCAAGATGTGATTTGCAGTACATTCTAATTCATGCTTTAAATAAAGTAAGGGATATGCGGTTTTCTCGCTACTGCATGAGTTGCTACCTGTGTGCTGGTACATGCGAATGTATTGAGATGCACTAATGAGCATTAACCTCTTTTCAGTCACCCCAGAAGAAAATATAGATCTATCCACAGGCTGCACACGCCTTATCTTGCCTCAGACCCTCTTTTTGGACCTTAACGTTGCCAGTTTGACTGGAGAGCTTTCACAGTTGATTTATAGATAAAATGAACAATAGCTGATATTGGATGGTTGGAGGCAGGCAGAAGGAAATATTGGAACTAGATTTCGCGCTAGCTAGCGCTCGTCATTAAGCAGTACCCGCAAATTCAAAGGAACTCAATGGCCTCCTGAGATTCAAACCGACGTCAACCAATGATGTAGTCAGAGACGTTACCAGTGAGCTGTTCAAGATAACGATTGGCCTCCTACCGTAGGACCTTTCTTCATTTCTTTCCATTCCCAGTGGAACACAGGGCACCTTCAGGCCTTAGGCTTGAAGTTTCTGTAGAAGTGGTGTTGAATTTTACAGGATGGGTTTGCTAGCCTCATGCCCAAGCCTCCCTCATTACCAGTATTGTTGCTGACTTAGCGGGGAAAAGGAATGCGTTGACCGGGGATCGAACTCCAGGCCATAAGCGTGGTTGCAGGACGTTCTACAGCCGTGCCACTGACGCACCCGGGGGACCGTATTGGAAACTAAGTGGCGTCCAGTCAAAGTATCCGAAGACACCATTTACTAACTAGTGTCCAATCAAAGAGTAGTTACTCTACTTCGTCGCTTCTAAGACCATTTCAGCAGACTGTCAAAAGACCTAGTTTCTGCAGCCTTTAGCCGCAAAATCTATTCCGGTAACTCATTTCTGGCTTCGTCGATCCTCCGAAGAAATGCTATTTCCCAAATTTGCTTCATATTCTCAGGTTCCATGCGATACAGTTTACTGTGTTTTACGGCGAGAACCTAATAACACTTCCTGTCTTCACCCAGCACTAAGAAGTTGATATGGTCTAGTAAATTTTATGGAAAAACTAAGAGGTTTTATGCTATGAGGCCGTCTAGGTAATGTTTTATCAACTCGATTTTAGGCTACTGTTACGTCATTCATTTGCTTCTTTTACCTGTGCATATTTTTATATCCACATCAGTTCCATAGATTAATGTAGCTTTGAGTATAGAATAATGTTACTTTACATCGCTGGATTCACGACAACGTGCCTAATTAGGTGATTTTCGCTCGGCTCACAAGCTATTAATATGTACACACAGTGACGTTGATGGAAGTTATAGCTGGGTTAGCTATGTCCCATGAAACCCACAATGTAGTGCTCCGAGATCCATGCTTTTCGTATTCAATAAAAGCCTACTCAGTGTTAAGTAGCTAATACTTTCACCAAAGTTAAGAAATCATGAAATTATCACGCTTTCCAGTCGTCTAGATCAGGAAAGATCCTGAGATTATCGCTAATCCCAGAAGACTAATCAGTACGTCAGAATGCTTCGTACAGTAACCGGCACGATAATGTCAGAAAACAGAATAGCAATACGAGGGCTATTTGCTTCTTCAGAAGAATACGGTTACAAGGCACAAAGTTTATTAATAAACGTCAACGTATATATTTATATATATATTCATATCTATGTAGAACACACCAGTTTTACAGGCATGGATGAGTATTGTTTAAATTAAATAAACTTGATTTATGGTGAAATTACATGTTTGCTGTCTTTTTGATATTAGCTTGTGGATACAATCTGCTGATCAGTCATTCAATGGAGCACATTAAGTAATATAGAAGTTGCCAGCCACGTCTCGTAAACCGTTAATGTCCAGCTCTTGCTACGCTCGGGCTCACGCTGTCGCTTGAAGTTTCTCAGAAACGCTTAGTAATAACGGACGAAAAAACCAAAACACCAATTGTTGACTCGAGGATTCTTTATTGTTACACCAACATATAAATCACGTATGACTAAGGTCTGTGAACAAATATTACAATAATAAATCACAATATTACTAATGACGGTGTTTCACTCTTCTTTCTGAACAGCGACCGATGAGACGATGACTGTCGTATTGATGCCTCCGCGAAAATTGGGGAAGTTGGTTTTGAGCAAACAACCATGAATTGATCGTTCAATCTTCAACTACTTTGACAGAAGTATTGTCTTCGTATCAACAAAAAAACCTAAATATGTGTTGAATGGATCACAAATACTTGGGGGAAAAATAAAGCTTGAAGTCAACTCCTCCGTATAACTTTGTTGTGTGCGGCATCGTATTGTAGCGGTAAATAATTCCTAAAAATTATTGACCACAACAATCACTCACCATTGGATGCTGACCGCCACTGTTTATGTCGACTTGTTTAGCTGAAGGCTTCCGGTCAAGTATCCCCGCCATTTTGGTACCCCGTCGTGTCACGTGCACGATCACTAGCTTGCCAAGCGTTCGTCTGAAGGCTTGTTTTGGTCCCGAAATATATCACGAAGTTTGGACGATCAATTATTGGCTTTTGCTTTGTTTTCGGTACGCGAGAATAATTTAGAGGCTGTGTAAGATAATTCTGTCAAACCTCTTAAGTATCTTTTTCCTGATTTGCATCCGAATTGGGTACTAATTTGAAATAAGTCATTTATTTGTATAATTTTGTCAGCATTTTTATGGTAGGTAACGCCAGAAGTGAACTGTATTGAATGTAGATTAATTTGGTCATTGTCAGGCAGATTTTTTTCACAATAATTTGTTACAATAATACTTCTGACAGTTTTTCTCCAGTCTTTTGACAACCAGAGTACGATTAGGCAACCGCTACCACTGTTGTTTCCAACCAAATCGAGGTCATTTCGGAAAAACAAACCATATGCTGCATTTCCGATTTTCACCAATATTGACAACGTTCAACTAGTCCTTACATTCCTTGCTTTACGATACAGGGGTCGCCATTCAGAGATAGGTCAGTTCTTTCATAACGCTTCAGCGATAAACAATATCACTGCAGTAATACTAACAGCCAAAAATCTTCAGAACAGTTCAATACTATTGTCAGTCACGTCCCATAAACCGTCAATGCCCAGCTCTTGCTACGCTCGGGCCCACGCTGTTCCTTGCAGTTTTTCAGAAACGCTTAATAGTAACGGACGAAAAAACCAAAACACCGATTGGCCGCTTGGGAATTCTTTATTGTAACACCAACATATAAAAAATATTTCTATTAAGGTCTGTGAACAAATATTACAATAATAAATCACAATATTACTTCTGACGGTGTTTTACTCTTCTTTCTGAACAGCGACCGATGAGATGATGACTGTCGTATTGATGCCTCCGCGAAAATTGGGGAAGTTGGTTTTGAGCAAACAACCATGAATTGATCGTTCAATCTTCAACTCCACTGACAACTATTATTATTCTACATGCGTTCAGAGTGGAACACAGGTTTTCTACATCACCTTTCCATTGCATCTTGTTCCCTGTTGTGATTTTGGTTGGCTCTACCACTGCCCGTACACTTTTCCTCTGTGTCACATTCGAGCTACAAAACCGTCGTTTTCCATTCAAGGGACTGTCGCGCAATGTCACTTAATGGTCGGTGCAATGTGTGTCTATTTCCTTCACCTTACAAATAGGTCCTTCGTTGGTTAATTGCCAGAGATCCTTGTTGTTAGTCCCTTCTGGCCATGTGATATTCGGTGTGAAGCGAAACCACTACCTGATAAAAGTCTGGAGTAGGTTGTTGGAAAAGCATTTGGCGATACCACCTCCACTTTTATGAACCTCATAGAAGTACTGACTTAAAATCACTGTCTAATATATGCATCTTTTTCCTCATGTTCAGTTCAGCAGATTTCCACTCTGATTTCGGGTTATTGAAGGCCTGTATCATCTTACCGATCCCGGCCTTGATGTCCAACCTTTGCTACCTGTGGGTGGAACAATACTACCTAGATAAGTGAAAGAGGTAGCTTTGTTCAGAACTTTACTGTTAATAGTAACTGGTACTTTTTTCCTTAGGTTAAGTTTGTTTATCGTCTATATCTTCTCCGTGTCAAATTAAATTCCTCCGTTCTCTGCCTTATCTGTCAACTTGGCTTTTGGCTTCCGATTTCTGGGACATTAGACAAAAATCGTCCTCGAAGTTCAGGTCTTTCAGAGTCTCCTTACTGGTTCAACGTATACTTTTCCTCTCTCTCCCTGCAGTCTTTGGCACCATCTAGTCCATCACAGTCAAGGTCTTTTGCGATAGTAAGCATCCATGTCTGAGTCACGTCTCAAATTCAGACTCATCTTTCCACTGTTAGTTAGGCCGTTGGTTGAGGCTTTATGGGTTCGCCGTGCTGTACTTCGTAGTGTTGGAGCAGTTTACAAATTACTTCACGGTAGACTCTGTTGACAGTCTTTCAGATTCGATTAATGTTAGGCAGGCATTTGACTTGCATTCGATGATGATGCGTACCGTCGCATTTCGGCCCCATGTGATTAATAATAATAATAATAATTTATTTTCATATAAACATAAAATTACCTGCCCCTAAATACAGCTCATGTGGGAGAGGAGGCTTGCATCCAGAGCATCCATTCATCACTCCAAGATAGAGGATAGAGGAATGATTCCGCCCCATCTCTAGCAAAAGCTGAAGTCACGATGTGGCGGGACGAGCTAAGCAGAAGTTTATCGGAGGTCAGGAACCTATAACTCACAGTCAAGAGGCGAGCACAAAGAAATCAAGTTCGTTTATACTGGCTCGTAAAAACAATATTGGATATTGGATTGAATGTGTGAACTGGTTAACTTCCACGGGGGTTTTAGATATTTTTATTATGTCTCTGGATTCGCTCTTTTAGAGGTCGATAGTGTTGACGTTCATGGATAGTGCGACCTATACTAAATCAATGTCTAATACCAACGACTTCTATAGTATTCGATCCGCGTAGACCAAAAGCCAAGCGAAACACCAGGAATGACCGTCTAAATTACGAATTCAATTTCGGGACTAAATATGAGTGCGAGATGATCGCTTAACTAGCTAGGGATCGAGCACGGATGAACGTAACACGACGGTGTGCCAACTGACCTGGATGCTAGACCTGAAGCCTTCGGCTAAAAAATTGACTAAAACAATGAGGGTCAGCACCCAGTGTTCAGTGATGAATGCTGTGCCCGATTCTGGGGAATTAGCCGCCACTATACTCCAATGGCGGCAGTAAAAGTGACTATTGTACTCCCGTTGTCAGCCAACTCCCAGAAAGTGTCAATGTCCAGCTCTTACTGCGCTGGACCTCACGCTGTCCCTGCAGGACTTTCAGAAACACTTTGTATAAACCAACGCGAAAACCAGAACACTGATTGGCGGCTCGATAATCCTTAATTCTTACGCAAGTACGTAACCAACAATAAGGTTATTACACACAAGGTCTAGGAATAAATGTTATAACAATAAACCACGATACTACTTCTGATAGTTTTCGATCTTCCAATGAACAGCGAACGATGAGACGATGACTGCTGGATTGATGACTCCCGCGAAAAATATGGAGGAGTTGGGTTTGAGCAAACAAACATGAATTGATCGTTCAATCTTCAACTACATTGACGCTTCCCGGCAAAAAAGGGATCCAACCCCTTTTTTCCATCACGACCAATACACGTTGACTTGGATGCCAGTGCGAGAACCTGGGTCACACGGACAAAGCTGAAATGGAAGAGATAAAATAGCACAACACACCACAGGCACACCCACAGCACAATCTCACACATCGATGACGACCTACGCCTTCCGGTTAAAGGCATCCTCTTGACATCTTGCAACACGATCGCCACTTGCTAGAATGACTCTTGCAGAAAGCAAAGTGACCATAGCAGCACCTCATGATACTCTTCGCACATCCTCTTATCTACTCACTACCAATTACCACTGAAATCGCTTGTCACTCATTCTGACTCACTTCTGGTAACGGTGACGTATACAAGCCTCGGTCGTCTACACTCTCGCTCCCCGGCGTGTGGGACCACAGCTAATAATTATCTCCGTGTACATGTCATTCTCATCACTAGCCTGGCCTCCCCGGCGTATACGACCCATCTGCTGTCTCTAACATCAATCAATTCATTCACGGATGTAGAAGACTCGAAACAACTTCAGAAGTAATCACTACGAAATTTTAACAAAATTATACAATAAAATCAAGGTACGAAAACAACGAGTAAACACAATCAATCCAAAAACACCAATTGATATGACACACCACACGTATATACAAACAGTACACACAAACTCGCAGTTCATGTCTTGATGGAATTCTTTTGAAGAATCGCAGGACTTACACCAGTACGCCTACAACCCTTCACAGGTTGACGATTGTAAGTTGTGGAATGTCCGGACACAAACAAGTTACGAACAGATAGGTGAGAGATGATACCATTTCAGTATACACAACATGAACATGCGTACGAAACAACACACCAAGTGCGATGGACTGAGCTTCGGCGTAGGAATTACAGCAGTACGCCTGCAACCCTTCTCAGGTTGACGCCCTAGGTTGGAAAATCGTCGCAGAGTTCATTTGTTGACCTCATTCCGTCATCTATATCCTCAACTCTGAACTCTGACCAACCAAGCGTAGGCACGTAGCAATTTACACCAAAGATAATAACATTCAAATAGTAACTTGAAACTTAAAAATCCTTTATTCGTGCAAGTCACTTTAACAATTACCCTCTCATACAGAGTTGGCTTATCCCCACTAAACTCACCATTGACATTCGTCCATTCAAACGGACCTATACTAGCATAGTCCCAGCACAAGGTACTTGAGTTGATGGACGTCCCTTTCATTGTGGATGATAACACCAACGACGACTGATTGATACCAGTCGATGAACTTAGCGGTGCATCAGAAGCTGTTGTTTGACCTTTAGAATGTTGCCTAACCGCAAGATCACTACCACTGCTCTCTTTTATGATTAGCTACAGTTCAGCTTTAATATCTGTCGATAGGTGGGCTACACGCTAATCATTTACACTGACGGTCTCACGAATAATCCATACCTTCTGCCACCTCATCTACTTCACGTTCAAGTTGTACAAAACCTTTGTTCAACTCAGTAGAAGTAGGCATTCCACTCATCTCATCATGACCAGCCAAAGACAAATGTGCTCTATCATGATCATTGTCACAAATGTCCACTTTACCGCCGTTCGTAAGATCGACTTCATCATCTCGAACTCTTTATTAACAGCAGTAGATGATTTGTGTTCTTCTTCATAAACCTTAGAGGTTTTATACCTTTACTCTAACTAGTAATACCTTTAACATGATGACGCTGACTTCACATTTAGCTCACCACTAAACTTGGTCACTTCTTCACAGTTCTCTTTTGTATGCACATCTTGCAAACGTGTAAAACACAACACTTTTTGTCTCGCGACTTGTAACCTATCTATTGGGGATGTCCCACGAAAGGTGTTACATTCATTGAGTTTATATGGGTTACTAGACACCATATAGATTTCTCGATATCCACTTCTCTGAGACCCCTTAGTCATAAATGACTGCGCTTTGCTCTCTGAATTCTCTTCTCAAGTGGTGGGATGCAGTATACTGGAAAACTTGCCCATAGTTTGATTGACACTTCCTTTTACCAGTTTCAGAATATCACTTAACTTTGGCTCAATACCTTCATCCTCTATTCGAGAGTTTATCTTCACCCACTTCCTTTGCAGTCGAGTGGGTAGGCGTCTCACTATTACCTCTAGGACGAAACTTGAGTTCAGATCGCTCATGCCACTCATCGAAATCAACGTATTCTTGTAAGTCATCAGATTATCTAAAAGCTCAGATAGTGCCTCGGAGTCACCTTGTAATTGACTACCATTACCATTAACAGCCTCGGATACGTTTCTTACAATCATCGAAGGTCTTCCAATCCTTTGACGCAGGATATGCATCGCCTCAGTATATCCTTCGTTTGGAGACATAACCTTACAGCACTGTGTAGCTCTTGCAGTAACTCCAGTGCAGTACCTCAACAAATACACTAACTTCACCTCGTCATTTAATACAAAACAACTCAACATGACTTCAAACTCATTTACAAACTGTGGATAGTCGGCTGGGTTTCCGTCGAAACACCGAGGTTCATATTTAGGCAGTTTAAAATTGCTATTGTCCCTCAACGGCGAAACATGGACAACAATCTTATCATGCATAGCACCACACACATCATTACATATAACAGGCAAATCAGCATCACTTACTTTCCTGTCTACTTCCAAAACGCTTTGTCCTTTCTTTGGCCCAGGCATTACTGAACTTGATTAATTTAAATAATTTATAATGAATCAATCTGACTCGGCTCACAAATTATTCCAGAAAGTTCGTAACACTTACGGTCTGTAAACCTAAAATCTTACTGAAGTTGATCAAACAATCCAGAAAAGTTCCAAATAACACTTGTTCAAAGAAGACTTGCAGACGCGAGAAAAGACCAGCTGACAACAAATAAGACGAATAATTCCCGGGGAATTGTCAGAAACTGTCAATGTCCAGGTCTAACTACGCTGGACTTCACGCTGTCCTTGGAAGACTTTCAGGAACCATGCTCAATAACCAACGCAAAAAAAACCAGGACAGAAATTGGTGACTCAAGAACTGTTTATTCTTGCAGCAATACGGAGCCAACCATTAGGTTTGTAGTACCCTTATACCAACTGTAAACATGCTTTTTAATCTAATTTGCATACTTGTGTCATACGTGTATACAAATGTAATTCGCAAACATTTCTCAATATACTGTTGAACGTTACCTTGACACAATTTCGAAATTTGACTACTGTAAGCCATGGTAAGTTTGGCGGCTTTCTAATGTTCAAACTATGCTTGTCTACTTTCAGGTTGGCTGCGAAGTATGCAGGGATTGGTTACCCAAGACGAGGCAACGGATGACCAATAGGAGTGCCCTTCCCTCTTATCTAATTGTATTGCGATTGGTTGTAAATATAATACTTGACCTTGAGTCTTCGTTCTTACTAGCACGCAACACTTGTGTGATCACACTGCTAACGTGCGCTTTGCTCTCTGTTTCAGATCATTGCTTGACGAGTGGGATTACATAAATGGCGAGCCTGCCAACGAAAAAACTTTCTTCTTTAAGTCTCGACCCAATGAGGCTTCCAAGAACACTTCGCCTGTCAAACAGACAGCATCCAACGAGGTGGATCAATTGGCTGAAGTGAGGGCTCCAGCTTTTCAGTCAAATCAGCCTGCTTCGCGATATGTCCATCCCTTGCCGCATACACTGGAGGTGGGTGATGATTTCGAGCTGTGGTCGGACAAGGTGTGCCGATACATTGATCTGATGAACGTGCCTCACCCGAACGCATTCGTCATCGATTCTGTTGGACGGTCCTTGGAAATGTACACAATTGGTTTGGATTACGTGCATATGCCCTTGACCACCCTGTTGAGTACTCTAAGAGCACGTATAGTGCCACCAATACCTCCCATTGAAGCGCTGAAAAGATTCAGCGAGTGCAACCAGAGACAAGGTGAATCTATCAACCAGTTCACCTTACGTCTCCGCAAGCTTGCGCGTCAAGCTATGCAGGACAAGACATATTCAGAGGTTGAAAACGCTATATATTCCAAGTTCTTGCAGGGTGTCGACGTCCGTTACAGGAAGGACTTCAACTTGCACACTCCAGCATCCATGGCAGAAGCGGAAGCTAGGGCACGCCTAGTGGAAAGCCTGGAAGAGCCAGGAACCACATGCCCACAAGTAAACGCAATGGGATATCAGCACACAACAACAAAGCATGCACAGAATCCTACACCACCGTGGAAAGGACGCCCACAGTCGCAATCCACTTCAAGAAACGATTGCTACTACTGCAGGCGGTTTGGTAAGCTTGCTAGGAGTTGTGGTCACAATGCAGGTGAGTCACATGTCGATATGAATTGTGTGCCTACTGTAAACCTAATCGGTGTCACCTCCTCCCCGAAAGTTGTAGGTTATATAGGTGGAAAAAAGTGTGTTATGTTAGTTGACTCAGGAGCAACTTGTTCTGTCATACATTCCTCATGTGTTCCAGAGACGTTTAGGCGAACAATAGGGACTCACAATTTGCGGCTTACGACAGCCAATGGAGATTGCATGCAATCCCAGGGACTGGTCCTGCTGCCACTTAAATTGGGAACACTGTCACTTCAACACAATTTCATCATTCTACCGGGTGCCGTGGCAGGTAATCTTGGGAGTCGACCTCCTGGAAAAGCTGTCCGGAATAATAGATTGTAGTCAGAGGACTCTTATACTGAAGGACTGTTCCATCCCATTTATTGTAGGGAACGACAAAGAGCACGGCACTTTTGGCGTGCAGGGAGATGCTAAGAATGAGAAACAGCGAATGCTGACGACTATAGAACCCCTACCATCGGAAACGGCTGCCAACTTTAATAAAATGCTAGACAAATATGAGGACTGTTTTGACTGGGATGGAAAAAGCCCGGGAAGAACAAAACTGGTCCAACATCACATAGAAACGGGTAACGCCCCACCTTGTAGACAACCTGCACGGCGAGTACCTGCACATTACCAGAAGGAGCTTAACAGGTTAGTTGATGAACTGTTAGAGAAAAATGTCATCAAACCATCCGTATCTCCATGGGCTTCACCGGTAGTTTTAGTTAAGAAATCGAATGGGACACTCCGGTTATGTGTAGATTATCGTAAGTTGAACCTGTTAACTAGACGAGACTGCTTTCCCCTTCCACGCATAGACGACACTTTTGATGCCTTAGAGGGTCGAATTGGTTTACCACTCTAGATCTGGCATCGGGATATTGGCAGGTTGAAGTACACCCAGATGACAGGCAAAAGACAGCATTCATTGTACAAGCAGGCCTGTATGAGTTTGAAACAATGCCGTTTGGGTTAGTCAATGCCCCAGCAACATTCCAACGCCTCATGCAAACGGTCTTGAGTGATTGCATACCAGGTAAGTGTTTGGTATATCTAGATGATGTTATCATACATAGTAAGACGTTGACCGAACATTTAAGTGATATTTCCGAAGTATTAGAACGGATGCAGACCGTTGGGTTAAAACTGAACCCATCGAAATGTCAATTCTTCAGGAAAGAAGTGTGTTTCTTAGGTCACATTGTTTCAGCCGAAGGCATTAAATGTGATCCAGCAAAAGTTCAGGAAGTTAAAGACTGGCCGCTCCCAAACTCAGCCCCCGAGTTACATAGTTTTTTAGGGTTAGCCTCGTATTATCGACGTTTTGTACTTAACTTCTCTTTCCTTGCAGCTCCTCTATTCGACATTCTTAAGAAGAAAGACTACAATTGGACAGCATCAGCTACGGAAGCCTTCGAAAGACTTAAAAACTGTTTATGTAGCCCCCCTATCCTAGCGTATCCCAATGTTTCTGACCAGGCAGGTCCATTCATCCTAGATACAGATGCTAGCGACTCTGGTATCGGGGCAGTTTTGTCTCAAAAAGACGCAGATGGAGTAGAAAAGGTGATAGCCTATGCAAGTCGAGCACTCAACAAGAGTGAGAAGAATTACTGCACCACGCGGAAAGAAATGCTGGCACTGGTCAATTTTGTTAAACACTTTAGGGCATATCTCCTCGGTAGACATTTCATTGTACGCACTGATCACAAAGCCCTTAGCTGGCTACATAACTTCAAAGAAGCTGAGGGTCAGATTGCCAGATGGCAAGAACACCTACAAGAGTATGACTTCGAATGCATGCATAGACCGGGTAAGAATCATGGAAATGCAGATGCATTGTCAAGAAAACCTCTTAGGTATCACGGTGACTGCCCATCATGCACCGAAGCACAAGTTTCGCTGCTCCAACTAGAGGCTCATACTTCATATAGTTGGCCTGAACTTCAGTCTTCAGACCCTGAACTGGCCTTGATTTACGAACGTGTTCGAAATGGAGGCGAACGACCGACAACCCAGGAAATAAGTAAGCTTGGATGGGAAACCCGGTGTTTATGGTCTCTGTGGGATAATCTGAAAATTGTCGATGACATCCTCTACTACCAACATGGACCCACTTATACTCGTCGCGTTGTGGCTCCACAGTCGGCACTACCCACAGTACTATTGTCATTACACCAGCAGTTAGGCCACGCGGGCTCAGGGAAAATGATTGAAGCGGCTAAAAGACGTTATTGGTGGCCTCACCAGAGGAAAGACATCATAGATTTCTGTGACTCCTGCGAGGTATGCCAAACTATTAAGGCTCCGCACAAATATAATAAGGCACCCTTAGAACCCATTATAACTGGCCATCCGAATGACTTAGTACAAATAGACTTGGTTGGACCTCTCCCAGTAACTTCCAGAAATAATAACTATATTTTAGTCATGGTAGACCATTTTACCAAATGGTGCGAGGCTATTGCGATCCCACAGATTGATGCTGTAACCATCGCAGAGTCAATTTTTGACCACTGGGTCAGCCGTTGGGGGGCACCACTTCAACTGCATTCAGATCGAGGATCCAACTTTGAAAGTATCGTTGTCAGCGAACTCTGTCGTATAATGGGTATCCGGAAGACACGCACTACCGCGTACCACCCACAGGGAAATGGCTTGGTTGAACGCACCAATCGGACACTTAAATCCCTCTTGCAGGCATTTGTAGATCAAAACAACCCCAGGGAATGGGACCGATCACTCTCACAGTGCTTAATGGCATACAGAGCAAGCATTCACAAAGCTACGCGTCAAACGCCTCATTATATGGTCACTGGAAGAGAACTCCGGTTGCCAATCGATCTGACTTCAAACACACTAGGAGAGGATACACTGATTGCATCCGAACACGTAATCAGACTTCGACGAAACCTGAACAAGGTACATCAGATGACTAGGGATATACTCCAAACAAACCAGAGGTACCAGAAAGAATACTATGATAGGAAAGCACATGGATCACCAGTGGAGCCAGGAGACAAGGTGATGCTACTTAAGGAGGCACCACCTAAAGGGAAAGCTCTTAAATTCCATAAACGCTGGGAAGGACCATTCACTGTAGTAGAGGTACTAAGTGACTGCACCTGTAGGATTCAGGAACCGAATTCCTCTCATAGTCTAGTCACACACTTCAATAGACTAAAACCTTTTCGACAACAGGCCTTAGTTCAGACAAGTCCCGCAGGAACAGTCACCTAGCACTGCGGACAGTGCTCCTATGGGAGAGGGGGTAGTGTAAGGCATGGTAAGTTTGGCGGTTTTCTAATGTTCAAACCATGCTTGTCTACTTTCAGGTTGGCTGCGAAGTATGCAGGGATTGGTTACCCAAGACGAGGCAACGGATGACCAATAGGAGTGCCCCTTCCCTCTTATCTAATTGTATTGCGATTGGTTGTAAATATAATACTTGACCTTGAGTCTTCGTTCTTACTAGCACGCAACACTTGTGTGATCACACTGCTAACGTGCGCTTTGCTCTCTGTTTCAGATCATTGCTTGACGTGTGGGATTGCACTACTGCTATAATATACGGTCATACTCTTCACAAGTGCTTTTTGGTTTTACGTCGTGGTCGTCAAGTAGCCACAACGTCTATGCACATTTACAAAGGTGAAGATATACTAGATTATATGTGTACGCAAATTTAGTCAAATAACGCACGCAACAAATTGGTGAGCCCGACAACAGGTTATTGTACACAAAGTCTAAGAACAAATGTCATAACAACAAATCACGATATTACTTCTGATGGTTTTTCTCTATTCCAATGAACAGCGAACAATGTGATGATGACTGCAGTATTGATGACTCCCGCGAAAAATATGGAGTTGGGTTTGAGCAAACAACCATGAATTGATCGTTCAGTCTTCAACTTTATTGACATCACCCATCTTCCATCGTTGGTTTTAGTCATGTAGGGAGGTGTAAACTGTCAGGTTGGTGTCCTGTAGAGTATAACAACCTATGGTTGGAGCGTGCTGGTGGGACGTTTGCAAATCTTTTTCGAATGTTCAGATGTATTCACTCTTTGCGATTTAAGTCTATCAAATTCTGATTATCCTACGTGTAATTATTCTCCCTGTCGTTCACTTAGTTTACTATAGTTTATTTGCATTTTTATTCTCAACTTTCATGTATGTTTTATAAAGCATGGTAGCTCTAACTGCTGTGCTTCTGCGAGAAATTCTACGCCACAAATCCAGTTCTGTTTTAGTTCTTTGATGTTGATGGTACGTGTAGAGTTACTTTAGTAGCATTTGGTGAAGAAGAAGAAGAAGAAGAAGAAGGGGGCTAGCATTTAATAATATGGATTCGAATAATGTAAAACAACAGTTTGTGCAGAATAAGATGGAGTACCACCATTTATTTCGTTGGCTTCTCATAAGCTCCGTATAGACTAGAGAAATTATTAATTGGTTTATTTACAGAACAGTTTTAACATACTTGTAAATGTTCAACAATGTCAGTTGGTTGGAGCTTCCAAACTCAATAAACGGTGCTCAGAAGTTACACTCATACAGCGAATACCCAGGCAGTTCAAGTTTAGGCAAAAAAGAACGCTTAGATACAGTGGCAAAAGAATTATGTACTAAAGACAAAAGATGAGCGAGATGCTGAGTAACCAATAAAAGTTGCGTAACAATGTATTGAATTCAGCTTAAACCATATAAATACGAGACAAGAAAAGTTGTACTATCTCAAAATAGGGATAGGTTAAAGCCAGAGATCACGTAACTAAATTAGAAAGACAGGGAGAAAAGACAACGAGTTGCTAGGGCATGAAAAGACTGATAACTGTTTCTTTCTGAACACATAGATAAGGTTTCAAGGGTTTGTTGGTGACTGATTCAGGAAGCCTGAGGGGAATTGAACTATCTAGTCTACTGATAATCTTAAAGGATTTTGTGATGTCCACCTTACGGTTCGTATCAATGAAATGTCAGGCAGTGGCGTTATTGTAAACGTCTGTTCCCCTAAGATGTAGGCTTTTCGCTCTGTGATTACAGTATGCGTATGTTCTCCTTCAACTTAACTATAAGTAATTAACGCAGACCAGCATTAATTCATAACCAGAGGTAAAAACAACAAACTGACCATTCCACACACACAATGTGTCTGGCCAATTAAGAATCGTACACAAACAACTGGGTGTTACTCTGAGGGTAGTTGGGTGGTAATCATAACTCGTCGAACCCCATCAACTTAACCAATCCACTGACACAGGAGGCATCACACTCTTGGCTACTGGTTATTTCGATTTATTTAATAATACAGTCAAAGTCGTACATTCACAGCAGAAAATTTCAATCAGTCATCAATAATCATTGGGAAAATGTTAAAGAGTTAAGAGGTGAGAAAATGAAAATAAGTTAATCATGAAGGTTGCACTTGTAGGGGACTAATATTAGAGTTCACTAACATTCCAAATATAAAAATAATAATCCAAGTCAGTGGAGTGTTAAATCACAATATATTACCAAAAATACAGTGACGAGTTATAGCAACAAAAAGGATTACTTGGTTATAAAGTGTAAGTCCTCGGCTACAAATTAATTATATAATCCACGGGCACGTTAATTGTTTGGACTGCGTCTGCTGTAGCTGCTGTGTTCCGGTTGTAGAAATGTCTTCGGTTGAAAGTAGTAGGCTCCTACAATAAATCCGAAGTATACAACACGGTGTGAGTGGAGCAAGTAAGCAGAAGTGACCAGGGAGAAGACGAAGTCTCCAACAGCAGAGTGTATATTTCAATTGTACACGGAAGTTATGTATATTTCAACAAGAAGCGTTTTAAACAAAAATTATGTACAATATCTCAAATTTATACAAGTAACCAAAAAGTGTACAATCACATTGTTACGTACTCAACACGGCTCCCCCACTAGAGGTCCGGAGAGACACCCGGGAAATGATAAGTAAAACTATGAAGTAAATAATAATAGTAATAGCAATTTTTGGTTAAAAATAGGGATATATTACAACATGCATAAACGCGAGAAGGTATGTGAATCATGTAAAGTCTGAAAGCATATACAATGAGTTCAGCAATAAAAATTGAAATAGAAAGTCATGTCACTTAAATTTGCACTAACCATGAACATAGATTTTTAATGTATAAAGAAAAATATGTAAATACACAGTAATTAAGGAGGGGAAAGAAACATTTAAAAAAATATGGATTAAAGATCAACAGTTTTTGGAAAGGACACTACCTGTTTTTTTCGGTGAGGTACATATAAATAAATAATAGTGATAGTAACATCAAAGTTTACGACGAAATACTAACGGTCATGATGATAATGTCTAAACGAAAAAGATAATAATAATTTTTAATTATTAATATTAATATTATATTAATATATTAATATTAATATTAATAGACAAAAATAACAAAGAAGGCCAATGAAGATTATGATCTCATTAGAAACAAATAAATAAATAAAAAAGCTGCTCTAATTCTGCGATAGAATGTTTGAGCTACGTGGAAAACACCGGGTGATAAACAACATATCAAACAACATTATGTTTTCAAAAGAGGTTGAATCTGACTCACACGTAATTTCACTTTCCTAGACTTTTTGTTTAAAAGACAACCAGATGTTCAGAAAGCCTACACCTTCAGATTCACACCTGGAATACAATCCGGGGAAATCTAATAAAGTATAATTATATTTCAATAGTTTACACACAATGATAAGTTTTGTTATTGGTAATATTTCGAGAAAAATTACTGCCTGTGTTCACACCACTGTTGGAATTGTGTTTTTTTTTTAATTCACACATTTATGATTTGTACTCATACATACATAGTTCATTATTTTGTTTTTGCTCATTCATGTTTTTGTATTCAGAATTGTACTCCAGGTTGTTGACAGTTGTGCTGCTGAGTCACCCTAGTTACATGTATCCGATGTGATTTTAATGAACATCGATTCTGTTATAAGTCTTTCTTTCCATTTGTTCATGTTAGTTTTTAGAATACACACATTGTTACAATCGATATTGTGGTTTTTGTCCCATGCATGTGCAGCTATCGATGAATTTTTTTTTCAAGATTCTTGTAAGCTTGTGTTCCTGTTGGTTGACCTTTGGTTAGGCTGTTGCGTGCGTTGTCTGACTAAACTGCTGTACACATATATTCTAGTATTTCTTCGTTCTTATTAATGTGCTCAGACGTTGTGGCTACTCGACGCCCACAACGTAAATCAAAAGGCACTTGCGAAGAGTACGAATGTGTATTATAGCAGTAGTCAAATTCGAAATTGTGTCAAGGTAATATTCAACAGTAAATTGACAAATGTTTGGGAAGTACACATAAAATCGGTCTGTATACACATATAATACAAGTATACAAATTAGATTAAAAAGCATGTTTACAGTTGGTATAGTGGTACTACATAATTCCCCCACCAGAACACTGAAATATAAAAAGAAATACATTTAAGTGTTCGAAAATAACATGCGTCAGCGTAATACATAGCAGCGATAGTACACAGAAGGCGATTTATTAAGCTGAAAAATGAGCAGTTTAAAGCGGTTAATAACGTCGATAATAAATGCGATAATCTAGGGAAAGTGGGATTCCTAATCGTAATAGAATATATAAGGAACGATAAAATTGTCCGGGGATCTGTAGTCGGTAGACGAAAACGATACGTGAACAATAAGCGAGATGTGATTAAATGTAATAATATAGGAAATATCGGTGTTAAAATAATAGTGACGTGATTTATGTATGAAAATATTAATCAGTTAAATCAGTAATCAAATGACAATTACGAATAAAGATAATAAAAATGAAAATTCGTAGTAAGTTATATTTCGATGACTTGCACGTAACGTTTAGGCCAATGGACTCGTCTACCAGATCGTGTTGTTTTCGCAGGCTTCTCTGTCGACGTTGAAGCTTGTGTGGATGTAGGTGTTGGCACGTCGTTCAGCTGGTCCTTATCGTTGACTTCGAAATCGTCGAGGAACGCTGGTTTGACTCTTTGACAGGACAAGCAATTTCGTGTCCATTTCTTAACGTCGCTGTTAATGTTCGGCCGGATAAATCTTTTTCTTAGTAGCTTGGTAGTAGCGCTCACACCAGGATGCGACAAGTTATGTAACTTCTCGAATACTGCATGTCTCATAGCTATTGGGACGAAAGGTCGGTATTTATCTGTGGAGGTGTCGCAGATAACTTTTGTCGTGCCAAAAAGGACTGCCTCGAGACTTAGAGATGTTGTTTTAGAAGGCATGATCTTTTTGAGTTTGACGTCCTCTCGTTGTAGTCCTCAGAGATGTTCGTAGTCAATGTCTGGGCATACAATGTTATCAGTGTGCATATGTGGGAAAGCGTCTGCCACTTCATTGTTTTTACCCTTGACTTGTCGCAGATCAGAGTTGACTTGGGATATATACTCGAGATGTAGTATTTCGCGCGGAGAGTAATTAACCTGCTTTGCTGATAAAGCTTTCATTGGAGCTTTATGGTCTGTTGATCGGAAAGATGGTTGTAGAATGTCAGGAAACTGATCTGCCGAGTCGGTATATGGAAGTGCTGGTGTGTGTGTGACCATCAAGTTCAACGATGATGCACGGCTAATCGTACCAGCGATGTACTTCTTATTGAGCGAGTTTATAAGCTTAGGGCTTACCGGATCAACTAGGAATTTGTGTTGCTGTAGAAAATCTATACCAAGGATTGGGGACGGAACATCTGCAATGATGAACGACCAAGTGTAGGTATTCTGCAGACCAAAATCTAAAGTCATTCGTTTACTTCCATATGTAACAATATTAGACTTATTAACCGCTTGGAGCGTAACTGGAGGGTCAGGATGTTGACGTTCCTGCGTAGACGGAGGGAGAACACTAACCTCTGCTCCTGTGTCGACTAAGAATGTAGTACCGGTATTTCTATCTGTTACATAAAACAAACGACTGCTAGATCGTAGATTTCCGACAGTAGAATTTTTCATACATGATGATATATCTTTTGGTTTAGCCTGAAAGTTGCAAGGTGAACGACACCGTCGTGCATTGCTTCCGTAACTACGGTGGTACCAGCAAATAGTATCGTGATGTCGTGACGTGCTGGGTGACCGAGAAAGACATCGACGAGACGAGCTTCTAGAATGGCTTGGTCGTGTGTGTGTGGTCAGTGCTGCTAACTGACTCAGTAAGGTATCGACTTTGTGTCCTAGAGTCTGCATCCTATCGTGAGTGTCTGGTATTCTGCTAGTGAAAGCAATAGATTGTGGTGTTGACCTCTCGTACATGCGATCTGCATTTTTGGCAAGCTTTTCTATGTCGATGTCGTCGTCTCCGAAAGCAAGAACTTGTTGAATGTTTGCAGGAAGTCGTCGCAACCAAATTTGGTAAAAGAGACGTTTGTCGATATCTCTTCCGGCTACTAGGCTTTGCATATGCCTCATGAATTGCGATGGGGTTTTATCACCTAGCTCTACATTGCATAACAAACAATCGAGTGTTTGCCTATCTGAAAGTGAAGTGCATCGAAGTACCTCTTCTTTCAACTTGTCGTAAGGGGCGTCTGTGCTGGGTTGAACGATGCATTGTCGAACCTGTTAGGCGATTTCGTCTGTTAGTACTGTACTCAATATGCCGAATTTAGCCATCTCTGACGTGAGCTTATTGGCAGTGAAATAATTTTCCAGTCGTGCCAACCAAAGATGGGGGTCTCTGGGCCTAAAAACTGGTAGAGTAAGAGAAATAGTACTAACAGATCCCAGCTCTAAGTTATTAGAGGTATTGGAAGACATGTTACAATTCGTAGAAAAATGGTTTAAGAGTAACAAAATAGCAAAAATAATGCACACTAGGAATATGGCAAAACAGAAAAACATGCAATGCAGATGCTTACCACAGATTACTGCAAGTTGTGCGATGAGAAAGCACAAGAATGAGTTCGAAATGTCTATTATATGTATACATAGATCCAATAAAGTTAGCGTATAAATAATCCAGCTAGTGTAATGATGCGTCGTGGTGAACAAGTTGTCGTCGGGGTGAACCAGTTATCGTCAAGGACACCAATTTGTCGTCGCTGTCGAAATCTGTAGTTGGGGTCGAAATATCACGTCGGGCTCACCAATTTTGTTGCGTGCGTTGTCTGACTAAACTGCCGTACACATATATTCTAGTATTTCTTCGTTCTTATTAATGTGCTCAGACGTTGTGGCTACTCGACGCCCACAACGTAAATCAAAAGGCACTTGCGAAGAGTACGAATGTGTATTATAGCAGTAGTCAAATTCGAAATTGTGTCAAGGTAATATTCAACAGTAAATTGACAAATGTTTGGGAAGTACACATAAAATCGGTCTGTATACACATATAATACAAGTATACAAATTAGATTAAAAAGCATGTTTACAGTTGGTATAGGGGTACTACAAGGCGTTTATGTTGATTCACTTTTATTTTGAGTGATCTGGACGTTTGCTCCACATATTTAGTCGGACAGTCAGCACAATATATTTTGTAAATCAAATTGTTTTTATCCGTCATTTTTATGGGATCTTTCAGTGGATTTATTTTATTTTTGATTAGATTCGTCGGTTTAAAGGTTGTTCGAATGCCGATATTTTTGAGGTTTCTTTGAATTGCCTCTGATGTACCATTTTATATGGTATTGTGACTGTTTTTTCCATTCTTCCATCTTGTTATTCTCCGGTTTTACCCTCTTTTTCTCTTTTTTATATTATCTTTTATAAATTCTCTAGGGTAGTTGTTTTCGAGTAGCATTTTGAATAGGACGTTTATTTCTTTACACTGGTCCTCTGGCGCTGTTGTAAGTCTACGTATTCTATCTGCAAGACTTTGTATTAATCCTCGTTTTACCGGTAGTGGATGAGCTGAGTGATAATCAAGGAATCTTCCAGAGTGTGTGGTTTTTCTATATATCGTCGTTTTTATGCTACCAACGGTTATTCTTTGTATTTTGCAGTTTAACATAGACAGTTCCCCAATTTATGTGTTGAGAAACTTTTCTCACACATAAATAGCCATGTCGACTCAATAAAATTCACTATTGGAAATAGAGAATAAAATTGGGGAACTGCCTATGTTAGACTGAGGTTGGTTTCTCTTTGTAGAGGCTATGGACAAAAAAGAGTTTTATGATTAAACATAGATATCTATGTATACAGTGATTAGTGAGGATGATGCAGAAAAAGTGGATTCAAAGTAGGTCGTTTTTTTATAAATACAGATACCTGTCTTGTAGCTAATGTATAAATAAACAAATAATAGTAATGATAATAATAATAATAACCAATTTTTATAGTAACAGTGACATCAAAGTGAACAGTAATGGTAATAGTCATGATAATAATGTCTAAACGGGGAAAATGTAGTTGTTTCATCAGTCCATAAAATGAACGTAGCAGATAAGTCTACTGATTTGCCGACCACTACACGTTTGATAAAGAGGAAAGATAAGAATTGGTGCCATTGGAATTGTATCGACTGTTTGATGTGCACATGCAAATGTAGCTTCGAATTAGCTATCTGTTTAGGCTGGTTTTATTCGGTCAGTGGAAGTATTCTCCCGTTTTCTATTATTTTTTTTCAATCTAAAGTATTTGTCTGGATGTCTAAGGACTTGGAAAGGATCTTAGTATGGAGGCTGTAATCCTTTTCTGATGGCGTTGACTAGAACAGTCACAAACTTGCAAGTTTCCAGTTGTTTGTTGACCTGATCTCGTCGAAGAGATTGTCGAGTTGCTGATGGTTGAGGCATTTGTCTGGTTAGCCAGTTGGAGAAATCAGCAATATTCATATATGTCGATTCATATGAAGTGACTAGTTGTCCGGGTAAAGTTAGATTAGTGCCACAAACCAGTTGGGCTGGTGTAGATCCTAAGTCTTCTTTGATAGTAGATCGGATACCGATTAGAACCAAAGGTAAGTGTTCATTCCACTTAGATCTGTCAGTTGGAACCATCAGAGAGCTTTCCAGTTGTCTGTGGAATCTTTCCACAAGATCATTCGCTGTCGCATAATAAGCTGTCGTGGAGATATGATTCACTCCAAGGAGTCTCGTTAATTTGCGAAACACAGTTGATTAGAACTGAGAGCCTCTGTCGGATGTAAGCGTAGTTGGTACTCCATAATTTGATACCTAACGATCAAGAAAAACCGAAGCAATATTCTCTGCGGATATATCGTTTAGCGGACATGTGATAGCCAATCGAGTAAATCTGTTGATGGCTGTAAGAATAAGTGTATATCCTCTTGATGTTGGTAATGGTCCCACAATGTCACTATGAACATGTCGAAATCTTTTATCAGGTAAATCAAATGTCTTCGGTGTTGTAACAGTGTGGCGATGTACTTTTTAGCATTGGTACTGGAGACATTCTCGTGCCCATTTCCGAATATTAGAGTTCATTATAAACCACACAAAACGTTCGCTGACAAGCCTGACCGTAGCATGCACTCCAAGGTGACAGAGAGAATGTAAGTATTCAAATAAGGCTTTTTTACAACTCTGAAGTAAAAAAGGTCGAAGAAACTTCCAGATGGGTGACTGTCAGAAAGAGTTAAAAACAGGAACAGTGTCTAAAGGTAGTTCCAAAGACCTCTGTAAATTTGAAGAAGCTATAGAACAAATCAGCGATTGCTCCCCAGTCAACAGAAAAGAACCCAGGGACCAATGGTCAACGGAAGGATTGAATTCGGAGACCCTACATATAGGAGTAAATCCCAAAAGTTTGAATAGACATGACGGTGCGATGTTCTTAGCTGGTGCATGACAATTCTTGATTAATAAATAAAATGGATATGTATCACTAATTCTAATCCCTAATATATTATCCCGATGATATATATCTCCGTATTGAAATGCGTATAAATGATATGAAATTGTCCACGCATACACACATATTATTGTATATTACACACATATTTTTTCCCAATTCAGATTTATATAACCATAACGCCTATTCGAACATTCTCACTAAATTCTGATGTAAAGATACACACCGATTGCAGTGCATCACAAAACTGACTAATAATATTTTTGTGTAACTATTCGTTCAAATTTTGAATACAGTTCATGTAAATTTGTTTGTCTTCTTTTTGATGACTATTCATTACTCGGAAATGATTGGACAATGATCTTAAATACAAGATATATATATATATATATTTTCAAGTTTTGGTTTTGTAGGGATTTTGTTTGATTGCATGGAGGATTTCATCATGAGCTTACATCAATTGGAGAGCCACTAGAAAACCTGGGAGTATTGGACAGCTGTTTATATCGTCCTAGTTTGGGAGTCTCCATCAGTACGCGCCCATCCCCACAGTTCAAACTCAGGACCTTGCGGTTACAAGCCTAGCGAGCTAGCTTGTAGACCATTGAGCCACTGGGACCCTATCCAATCACCGGCCCATGAATTCTAACTTCTGCCAATTCACAACATAGCGTGGCCATTTCATAATGTCTTCTTCGATGAGTTACTGCCTTGATGAGTTACTACCCTCGACGTGTTTTAATTTTGACTATTTTCCTGAAGATGCACGTATCAATTTACCTAGTAAAACGTTGAAATTATTAAACTCAGTTTCGCTGAGATTTAAACAAATAATGATTTGTAGCAGTAAATAATTCCTAAAAATTATTAGCCTACAGCATTCATCGCTTATCTTTAGATGCTGAGCTTCACTGTGTTAAGTGGACTGGTTAAGTTGAAAGCTCACGGTCAGTCAACTACTCCATTTTGGTAGGCTGTCGTATTATTTTCGTCCGTTCGTTCGTGCACAATCCCTAGCTAGTTAAGTATTCATCCTTGAACCACATTTTCAATCTTGAAATATATTTCATATTTGGAACAATCAATTTGGTCTACGTTGAACAACTACTATAGGAGTTATGGATATAAGAACTTGTATCGGTAAACATTGTACTTTGCTTATACGTCAATACTCCCTCACCTCATGAAAGTACATTAACCTTAACCACAAGACTGAATCCATCAAGACAGAGTTAATATAATAATAATAGTATATTCTCATTTTGTACATGAGGGACGCCAGTTTACAGGCATCATCAATATGATAAATTACATATACGATTAGCAATCATACTCAATGATAATGTTTTAATAAAATACATATTTTTTTCCTACCTGTGTAGGACACACCAATTGTACAGGCATGGATAAGTATTATTTAAATTCCATAAATTCGGTTTATGGTTAAATTACATGGTTGCTGACGTTTTTGTCTTTGGTTTGTGGAAACAATATGATAACCAGTCATTCAATGGAGCACATCAAGAAATATAGAAATATTGTCTTCGCATTAACAAAAAAACCCAAGTATGTTTTGGATGGATTAAAAATACTTGGGAAAAAATAAAGCTTGAAGTAATTCCACAATATAGCTTTTAGGACGCTCGCCGACCATACACATGGTCTGGGGTTCGATCCCCGGCCGACGCACTCCTTTACCTCACTGGGCCAGAAATAATGCTGGTAAAGGGGAAAGGTTGGGTATGAGGCTAGCAACCTCATCCTGTAAAAATATACACTGCTACAGAAACTTCAAACCAATGGCTTGAAGCCCTATGTTACACTGGGAACGTGAAGGAAAAATTATTATTATTATTATTATTAATTGCACAATATAACTTAGGTGTGTACAAGTCCGAATCTCATTTTTGATTTATATCCACTACTTTGATTGGAAACTAGTGTGATGTGTTTAGTCCTTTCTTTGGTCCAGACTGAATTCTATCAGTCAGAAGGGATATGAGTTCCTTCAAGGTTGCAGATAATAATAATAATAATAATAATAATAATAATAATAATAATTGCTTTATTCCAAAAACAGTACTCATGACACAGCAAGGAATTTTCAGCATTCAGTACAATATTGCATCTAATTTACCCAAAAACGACAAAAAAAATTAAAAATACACAATACATAATAGTAATAAAACGATTGTTATAGCAGCTACGTAGCAAAATACTGTGTGCCATACGGAGAAAAATATGTATAAAGTACGAAATTGTAGTAATAATAGTAATACCAACTAATATAAAATAGCAGAGTAACGATTTAAACGATGGAAAGTGTAACACCATAAAATACAGAAAGATGAACGATAAAAGGGTAGATTCACTGTGCTAATTACATAGTAACTTGTAAGTTTCACGTCTAACAGAGTCTTCGTCACATAAAGTACGCGCTAAATAGGGTATTGTAGAATTTCTATACTTAGTAGTACGAGCATATATCTTTTTATATTGACTTCTCGTCCTACCTGATGAGATACAAGGGGACAGGTGTGAATAAAGGGGGTGCAGAGGGTCTGACATTATAGCCTTTGCCCATTTCGTACAGGAATTTATATGCCTCTCGACTATAGTATTAGCGAGCTCATGCAGTGGCAGACCACAAGCTCTACTCACAGCATTTAATACTCTTCGTAATATGATATAATCTTTTTTGAGCAGCCCAGGAAAGATTAATGGAGAGCAGTAGAGTACAATAGGTAAAATACAGGAGTTTAAAAATTGCAAAACTAAAAGTTGGTTGATACCTGATTGTCTTAACTTTTTAATGTAGAAGGTAAGACGAAACATTTTCTTAGAGATAGATAAGATGTGGGATGACCATGAAAGGTCAGAGGAAAAAACTACGCCTTTCTGACTGGTGAATGCCAACTAGCACGAAACCTCCTAGGTCAGGTAGGGCTTCCTACCAATTGCCTCTAACCATGTAATATCATAGAAAGCATTAATCTAAATATAATGTGTGAAACTAAAGGTTTATTATAAGCGAGAACTACTTTTAGAGATTGTCTACCCTCATAAATTGATATTAACATCACTAGGTGAAGTGTATCGCGGTAATTTATTTTATCAGTGAAAAAAGTCGATTGTCTGATCATAAGAATATACATTTCAAGTAACTGAAGGAGCAAGACAATGCGTAGTCTGTCGGGCACTGTTTCTGGTCCAACTTTATTTCCACGAACAGGCTATACATTTGAAAAGAGGCATGGAGATATTTTAGACAGTTCAAGCTACACCACTATCACATTAAACTAACCGCATACTGGGTAAATTTCTGTTCTGCATTTACTTCATTTTGTTTTCAATAATCAACTTTAAAATCAGATGGAGATTAAACGTTTCATCATTCATTTCAAAAAACCCAACAGAAGTGACAGATAGCTTTAAAATTTATCATGCTTAAATCACCTACATCACTTGGAAATAAATACACAGAATATTACATATGACAGTCAAAATAAAACAACAACTAGTACCTTCGAAAACCAAACATGATATTCACAACAGAGTAATGAAATACACACAAAACCATAAATAATCTGAACGGCGCTCAAGGAAATATGATAAAATTAATACACTGTAAAAATAAAAGATGAAATCTACTATTTAAAACATGATACGTAAACAAAAATGAAAACAGATCAAAATATAATTGAATCTCTGTCAGTGTAACCCGACTTCCGGCTATCTGGCCATCCATCTCTCAATCACTTCCCAGATAGTCGTCGCCATCACAACTGCCACGAACCGACATGAAACACACCTAACATAATCATCAACACATTCATGGCGAGTTGGTTGACCGAGTGAAGATGACACTTGCCAACATAGCAACACCATCAACACGGCCAACATCACCAACACCAGCAGCAACAATGACAGTACTCATGGCACTAGTGATGATATTCATAGCATAAGTCATAATCGAGATCATACAAATAACAAAAGTACTATAATTGAAAATAATAATAATGATAATAATAAGGAGGAGGAGTAGGTGTAGAAAATTCGCGACTACAGTAACAAGGACACCTGTCATGAAGGGGACGGAGGACAAGAGGCGATGTTGTAGAGTGACGTTGTGTAGATGTGTTGTTTTTGTTGTTGTTGTTGTGGGTGGTGGTTGGGTTTGTGGCTTGTGTGTTTTTGGAATTCGGATTGGTGGTGTTTTCAGTGGGTGTGTATGAGGGTGTGGAATTGCGTGACGGGGTGGCCGAGTGGTTAAGGCGATGGACTGCTAATCCATTGGGGTTTCCCCGCGTGGGTTCGAATCCCATCCCCGTCGGTTGGATTTTAGCGGCACAGACTACCACACCAATCAAATACCACTGACCACACCCGTCACTGCACCAACCAACCAACACACCTTACACACTTCATACATACGTACATGCGTGCATGCATGCATGCATGCATGCATAATGCTCGCTTCAAATAGACTGCATCGTCACCGTGTTGTCGACACATGACCACCTACTCTCAAATGTCTGTCTCAATCCGAACATGCATGCACCTCACCCATTCCCCACAGATTTCCACACACACCACACCAAACACAATGTCACTCAAACACAAGATATCAGCAATCCCACACACACACACACACACACACACACACTCACATTATAACCATTATTATTCATGCCATCATCATACTCATCCTAACTCACTTTGTAATAATCATCATTATTATGACCGACCATATATGATGAGCGGTATCTGGTTGAACGAACGACCAACTGTTCTTGTGTCCCTAGTAGACAAACTTATTAGTCAGTACGCAACAATGAGAATAACCTCCTCCCACATGTCAACCATTCACCTGACTCATGGATGATACATGAACTCCGTCGATACTGGAATTCACACCGGAACTGTGTGTGCTGACAACCGGAGGAGTGAGACAGTGCATGATTCAGTGGGAGAATCAAGGCATCAGTGAGTCACTCGGAGAGCTTATCAATGTATTTGATAATCAGACTGATTGATCAGAGTCGATCGATCAGTGGCCGTCTGGGAGAGCGACTGGCAGTATGTTATACAGTGAGTGAGGACAACAATCTGTGTACGATTGAGTGAGTGAGTGAGTGAGTGAGTGAGTGTTTGAGTAACCGCGAGACGAGAAGTCAGAGAGATAGACATAATGACGGAGAGTGAGTGTGTCAGTCAGCCTATCGCACACGGCGAGAGA
This sequence comes from Trichobilharzia regenti, assembly GCA_944472135.2. Taxonomy (NCBI): domain Eukaryota; kingdom Metazoa; phylum Platyhelminthes; class Trematoda; order Strigeidida; family Schistosomatidae; genus Trichobilharzia; species Trichobilharzia regenti. The sequence goes on from OX235267.1 coordinate 44,916,876, forward strand.
GACAGGGGAGAGAGAGAGGGGAAGGGAGAGGGAAAGGGAGGGGGAGAGGGTGGGGGGAATGGGTGGGGACGTTGCAGGGAGGGTGGATAATATATAAGGAGTGGTAGATACATAGATAGACAAACAGTCGGTCGAGGAGACAGACAAACAGATAGACAGACAGATACGTGGATGGACAGACACACGAGTTGAGAGCATGGTGAACTGACTGACATACTGAGTAGTGACTCTTCGTCTGTGTCGATGACATCCGTCTCCCCGAATGATCATCTCTCCATGAGTCGACATGTCCTTGTGTTTGTCCACTAATCTGTCCAATTCTCAGTTCGAATATTTCGAGGAATTTCCCTGTGACTACAGAGAACTCTATGCCTCTCCTCAGTCATATCTCTCTCTCTCTCTCTCTTTCCCTCTCTCCCTCACTCCGTCCCTCCCACCAACACCTCTCTCTCTTTCTCTGTCCAGGTGGCTGTCAGTCTGTCTGTGTGTCTGTATGTCTATCTATCTATCAGTGAGTCAGTCAGACAGTCAGCCAGGAAGTCTGTCTGTCTGTCTGTCTGTCACTCTCTCTGCATATCTGGACTTCTGGCCATCTGGCCGTCTATCTCTCAATCACTTCCCAGATAGTCGTCGCCATCACAACTGCCACGAACCGACATGAAACACACCTAACATAATCATCAACACATTCATGGCGAGTTGGTTGACCGAGTGAAGATGACACTTGCCAACATAGCAACACCATCAACACGGCCAACATCACCAACACCAGCAGCAACAATGACAGTACTCATGGCACTAGTGATGATATTCATAGCATAAGTCATAATCGAGATCATACAAATAACAAAAGTACTATAATTGAAAATAATAATAATGATAATAATAAGGAGGAGGAATAGGTGTAGAAAATTCGCGACTACAGTAACAAGGACACCTGTCATGAAGGGGACGGAGGACAAGAGGCGATGTTGTAGAGTGACGTTGTGTAGATGTGTTGTTTTTGTTGTTGTTGTTGTGGGTGGTGGTTGGGTTTGTGGCTTGTGTGTTTTTGGAATTCGGATTGGTGGTGTTTTCAGTGGGTGTGTATGAGGGTGTGGAATTGCGTGACGGGGTGGCCGAGTGGTTAAGGCGATGGACTGCTAATCCATTGGGGTTTCCCCGCGTGGGTTCGAATCCCATCCCCGTCGGTTGGATTTTAGCGGCACAGACTACCACACCAATCAAATACCACTGACCACACCCGTCACTGCACCAACCAACCAACACACCTTACACACTTCATACATACGTACATGCGTGCATGCATGCATGCATGCATGCATAATGCTCGCTTCAAATAGACTGCATCGTCACCGTGTTGTCGACACATGACCACCTACTCTCAAATGTCTGTCTCAATCCGAACATGCATGCACCTCACCCATTCCCCACAGATTTCCACACACACCACACCAAACACAATGTCACTCAAACACAAGATATTAGCAATCCCACACACACACACACACACACACACACTCACATTATAACCATTATTATTCATGCCATCATCATACTCATCCTAACTCACTTTGTAATAATCATCATTATTATGACCGACCATATATGATGAGCGGTATCTGGTTGAACGAACGACCAACTGTTCTTGTGTCCCTAGTAGACAAACTTATTAGTCAGTACGCAACAATGAGAATAACCTCCTCCCACATGTCAACCATTCACCTGACTCATGGATGATACATGAACTCCGTCGATACTGGAATTCACACCGGAACTGTGTGTGCTGACAACCGGAGGAGTGAGACAGTGCATGATTCAGTGGGAGAATCAAGGCATCAGTGAGTCACTCGGAGAGCTTATCAATGTGTTTGATAATCAGACTGATTGATCAGAGTCGATCGATCAGTGGCCGTCTGGGAGAGCGACTGGCAGTATGTTATACAGTGAGTGAGGACAACAATCTGTGTACGATTGAGTGAGTGAGTGAGTGAGTGAGTGAGTGTTTGAGTAACCGCGAGACGAGAAGTCAGAGAGATAGACATAATGACGGAGAGTGAGTGTGTCAGTCAGCCTATCGCACACGGCGAGAGAGACAGGGGAGAGAGAGAGGGGAAGGGAGAGGGAAAGGGAGGGGGAGAGGGTGGGGGGAATGGGTGGGGACGTTGCAGGGAGGGTGGATAATATATAAGGAGTGGTAGATACATAGATAGACAAACAGTCGGTCGAGGAGACAGACAAACAGATAGACAGACAGATACGTGGATGGACAGACACACGAGTTGAGAGCATGGTGAACTGATTGACATACTGAGTAGTGACTCTTCGTCTGTGTCGATGACATCCGTCTCCCCGAATGATCATCTCTCCATGAGTCGACATGTCCTTGTGTTTGTCCGCTAATCTGTCCAATTCTCAGTTCGAATATTTCGAGGAATTTCCCTGTGACTACAGAGAACTCTATGCCTCTCCTCAGTCATATCTCTCTCTCTCTCTCTCTTTCCCTCTCTCCCTCACTCCGTCCCTCCCACCAACACCTCTCTCTCTTTCTCTGTCCAGGTGGCTGTCAGTCTGTCTGTGTGTCTGTATGTCTATCTATCTATCAGTGAGTCAGTCAGACAGTCAGCCAGGAAGTCTGTCTGTCTGTCTGTCACTCTCTCTGCATATCTGGACTTCTGGCCATCTGGCCGTCTATCTCTCAATCACTTCCCAGATAGTCGTCGCCATCACAACTGCCACGAACCGACATGAAACACACCTAACATAATCATCAACACATTCATGGCGAGTTGGTTGACCGAGTGAAGATGACACTTGCCAACATAGCAACACCATCAACACGGCCAACATCACCAACACCAGCAGCAACAATGACAGTACTCATGGCACTAGTGATGATATTCATAGCATAAGTCATAATCGAGATCATACAAATAACAAAAGTACTATAATTGAAAATAATAATAATGATAATAATAAGGAGGAGGAATAGGTGTAGAAAATTCGCGACTACAGTAACAAGGACACCTGTCATGAAGGGGACGGAGGACAAGAGGCGATGTTGTAGAGTGACGTTGTGTAGATGTGTTGTTTTTGTTGTTGTTGTTGTGGGTGGTGGTTGGGTTTGTGGCTTGTGTGTTTTTGGAATTCGGATTGGTGGTGTTTTCAGTGGGTGTGTATGAGGGTGTGGAATTGCGTGACGGGGTGGCCGAGTGGTTAAGGCGATGGACTGCTAATCCATTGGGGTTTCCCCGCGTGGGTTCGAATCCCATCCCCGTCGGTTGGATTTTAGCGGCACAGACTACCACACCAATCAAATACCACTGACCACACCCGTCACTGCACCAACCAACCAACACACCTTACACACTTCATACATACGTACATGCGTGCATGCATGCATGCATGCATGCATAATGCTCGCTTCAAATAGACTGCATCGTCACCGTGTTGTCGACACATGACCACCTACTCTCAAATGTCTGTCTCAATCCGAACATGCATGCACCTCACCCATTCCCCACAGATTTCCACACACACCACACCAAACACAATGTCACTCAAACACAAGATATTAGCAATCCCACACACACACACACACACACACACACACTCACATTATAACCATTATTATTCATGCCATCATCATACTCATCCTAACTCACTTTGTAATAATCATCATTATTATGACCGACCATATATGATGAGCGGTATCTGGTTGAACGAACGACCAACTGTTCTTGTGTCCCTAGTAGACAAACTTATTAGTCAGTACGCAACAATGAGAATAACCTCCTCCCACATGTCAACCATTCACCTGACTCATGGATGATACATGAACTCCGTCGATACTGGAATTCACACCGGAACTGTGTGTGCTGACAACCGGAGGAGTGAGACAGTGCATGATTCAGTGGGAGAATCAAGGCATCAGTGAGTCACTCGGAGAGCTTATCAATGTGTTTGATAATCAGACTGATTGATCAGAGTCGATCGATCAGTGGCCGTCTGGGAGAGCGACTGGCAGTATGTTATACAGTGAGTGAGGACAACAATCTGTGTACGATTGAGTGAGTGAGTGAGTGAGTGAGTGAGTGTTTGAGTAACCGCGAGACGAGAAGTCAGAGAGATAGACATAATGACGGAGAGTGAGTGTGTCAGTCAGCCTATCGCACACGGCGAGAGAGACAGGGGAGAGAGAGAGGGGAAGGGAGAGGGAAAGGGAGGGGGAGAGGGTGGGGGGAATGGGTGGGGACGTTGCAGGGAGGGTGGATAATATATAAGGAGTGGTAGATACATAGATAGACAAACAGTCGGTCGAGGAGACAGACAAACAGACAGATACGTGGATGGACAGACACACGAGTTGAGAGCATGGTGAACTGACTGACATACTGAGTAGTGACTCTTCGTCTGTGTCGATGACATCCGTCTCCCCGAATGATCATCTCTCCATGAGTCGACATGTCCTTGTGTTTGTCCACTAATCTGTCCAATTCTCAGTTCGAATATTTCGAGGAATTTCCCTGTGACTACAGAGAACTCTATGCCTCTCCTCAGTCATCTCTCTCTCTCTCTCTCTCTTTCCCTCTCTCCCTCACTCCGTCCCTCCCACCAACACCTCTCTCTCTTTCTCTGTCCAGGTGGCTGTCAGTCTGTCTGTGTGTCTGTATGTCTATCTATCTATCAGTGAGTCAGTCAGACAGTCAGCCAGGAAGTCTGTCTGTCTGTCTGTCTGTCTGTCACTCTCTCTGCATATCTGGACTTCTGGCCATCTGGCCGTCTATCTCTCAATCACTTCCCAGATAGTCGTCGCCATCACAACTGCCACGAACCGACATGAAACACACCTAACATAATCATCAACACATTCATGGCGAGTTGGTTGACCGAGTGAAGATGACACTTGCCAACATAGCAACACCATCAACACGGCCAACATCACCAACACCAGCAGCAACAATGACAGTGTAACAACAGAAGACAAGGGCCAGGCAACAGATCGTTTTATTATGAAAATCAACACGTATTTATACATCTTTCAACTACATTATTATAGACAAGCGCAGTCATCTGATTGGTTGTTTAGGTAGACAAACGCAGGCTTCTGATTGGTTGTTTCGGGATTCCTTGACAAATAGAGTTCTCTCTGCGAATCATATTTTGCCACGTTAACTTTGCTGTGATTGGTTGTTGACTCAGGCTTGTTCATATTTTCTCACGGCCCATATTAGTGACCTAGACCTTAACGTAGATTAGTGCCAACCAATCGGCTAGCAGCCTGCTCTCACCACACTCGTCCCCCCGTCAAATACGTGCGACTGAAGTCGGCTTGATCTACTTGGTGCAGGCGTCATCGTTGGCTTGTCTCGCTGTATCCATTTCTGGAGCTCGCTGACGTTCACGCGCCTCTCATTGTTCGCCATTGCGACTGTGTCTGCGTAACCCCATCTCGAAGTGACCATATATGGTCCTTCCCACTTTGGAAACTGTTTGCCTGACACTGTCGAACATTCGTCCATACTTCGGCCCACACCTTCATATGCTGCTTTCGCCCGACCTCCCAGCAGCGTCTCAAGTAGCAGCTCCATCGCTGACAGATCTTGAACGCCACTCAACTGCGCAGAAGCCTTGAAGTCCTGCCCGAAGATCCATATGTCTCCATCAAAAACTGCAGGGTATAGGCTTTTCATTTGTCGGTAGGCAGCGACACCAAATGTAACAACAGAAGACAAGGGCCAGGCAACAGATCGTTTTATTATGAAAATCAACACGTATTTATACATCTTTCAACTACATTATTATAGACAAGCGCAGTCATCTGATTGGTTGTTTAGGTAGACAAACGCAGGCTTCTGATTGGTTGTTTCGGGATTCCTTGACAAATAGAGTTCTCTCTGCGAATCATATTTTGCCACGTTAACTTTGCTGTGATTGGTTGTTGACTCAGGCTTGTTCATATTTTCTCACGGCCCATATTAGTGACCTAGACCTTAACGTAGATTAGTGCCAACCAATCGGCTAGCAGCCTGCTCTCACCACAACAGTACTCATGGCACTAGTGATGATATTCATAGCATAAGTCATAATCGAGATCATACAAATAACAAAAGTACTATAATTGAAAATAATAATAATGATAATAATAAGGAGGAGGAGTAGGTGTAGAAAATTCGCGACTACAGTAACAAGGACACCTGTCATGAAGGGGACGGAGGACAAGAGGCGATGTTGTAGAGTGACGTTGTGTAGATGTGTTGTTTTTGTTGTTGTTGTTGTGGGTGGTGGTTGGGTTTGTGGCTTGTGTGTTTTTGGAATTCGGATTGGTGGTGTTTTCAGTGGGTGTGTATGAGGGTGTGGAATTGCGTGACGGGGTGGCCGAGTGGTTAAGGCGATGGACTGCTAATCCACTGGGGTTTCCCCGCGTGGGTTCGAATCCCATCCCCGTCGGTTGGATTTTAGCGGCACAGACTACCACACCAATCAAATACCACTGACCACACCCGTCACTGCACCAACCAACCAACACACCTTACACACTTCATACATACGTACATGCGTGCATGCATGCATGCATGCATGCATATAATGCTCGCTTCAAATAGACTGCATCGTCACCGTGTTGTCGACACATGACCACCTACTCTCAAATGTCTGTCTCAATCCGAACATGCATGCACCTCACCCATTCCCCACAGATTTCCACACACACCACACCAAACACAATGTCACTCAAACACAAGATATTAGCAATCACACACACACACACACACACACACACTCACATTATAACCATTATTATTCATGCCATCATCATACTCATCCTAACTCACTTTGTAATAATCATCATTATTATGACCGACCATATATGATGAGCGGTATCTGGTTGAACGAACGACCAACTGTTCTTGTGTCCCTAGTAGACAAACTTATTAGTCAGTACGCAACAATGAGAATAACCTCCTCCCACATGTCAACCATTCACCTGACTCATGGATGATACATGAACTCCGTCGATACTGGAATTCACACCGGAACTGTGTGTGCTGACAACCGGAGGAGTGAGACAGTGCATGATTCAGTGGGAGAATCAAGGCATCAGTGAGTCACTCGGAGAGCTTATCAATGTGTTTGATAATCAGACTGATTGATCAGAGTCGATCGATCAGTGGCCGTCTGGGAGAGCGACTGGCAGTATGTTATACAGTGAGTGAGGACAACAATCTGTGTACGATTGAGTGAGTGAGTGAGTGAGTGAGTGAGTGTTTGAGTAACCGCGAGACGAGAAGTCAGAGAGATAGACATAATGACGGAGAGTGAGTGTGTCAGTCAGCCTATCGCACACGGCGAGAGAGACAGGGGAGAGAGAGAGGGGAAGGGAGAGGGAAAGGGAGGGGGAGAGGGTGGGGGGAATGGGTGGGGACGTTGCAGGGAGGGTGGATAATATATAAGGAGTGGTAGATACATAGATAGACAAACAGTCGGTCGAGGAGACAGACAAACAGATAGACAGGCAGATACGTGGATGGACAGACACACGAGTTGAGAGCATGGTGAACTGACTGACATACTGAGTAGTGACTCTTCGTCTGTGTCGATGACATCCGTCTCCCCGAATGATCATCTCTCCATGAGTCGACATGTCCTTGTGTTTGTCCGCTAATCTGTCCAATTCTCAGTTCGAATATTTCGAGGAATTTCCCTGTGACTACAGAGAACTCTATGCCTCTCCTCAGTCATATCTCTCTCTCTCTCTCTTTCCCTCTCTCCCTCACTCCGTCCCTCCCACCAACACCTCTCTCTCTTTCTCTGTCCAGGTGGCTGTCAGTCTGTCTGTGTGTCTGTATGTCTATCTATCTATCAGTGAGTCAGTCAGACAGTCAGCCAGGAAGTCTGTCTGTCTGTCTGTCTGTCACTCTCTCTGCATATCTGGACTTCTGGCCATCTGGCCGTCTATCTCTCAATCACTTCCCAGATAGTCGTCGCCATCACAACTGCCACGAACCGACATGAAACACACCTAACATAATCATCAACACATTCATGGCGAGTTGGTTGACCGAGTGAAGATGACACTTGCCAACATAGCAACACCATCAACACGGCCAACATCACCAACACCAGCAGCAACAATGACAGTACTCATGGCACTAGTGATGATATTCATAGCATAAGTCATAATCGAGATCATACAAATAACAAAAGTACTATAATTGAAAATAATAATAATGATAATAATAAGGAGGAGGAATAGGTGTAGAAAATTCGCGACTACAGTAACAAGGACACCTGTCATGAAGGGGACGGAGGACAAGAGGCGATGTTGTAGAGTGACGTTGTGTAGATGTGTTGTTTTTGTTGTTGTTGTTGTGGGTGGTGGTTGGGTTTGTGGCTTGTGTGTTTTTGGAATTCGGATTGGTGGTGTTTTCAGTGGGTGTGTATGAGGGTGTGGAATTGCGTGACGGGGTGGCCGAGTGGTTAAGGCGATGGACTGCTAATCCATTGGGGTTTCCCCGCGTGGGTTCGAATCCCATCCCCGTCGGTTGGATTTTAGCGGCACAGACTACCACACCAATCAAATACCACTGACCACACCCGTCACTGCACCAACCAACCAACACACCTTACACACTTCATACATACGTACATGCGTGCATGCATGCATGCATGCATGCATAATGCTCGCTTCAAATAGACTGCATCGTCACCGTGTTGTCGACACATGACCACCTACTCTCAAATGTCTGTCTCAATCCGAACATGCATGCACCTCACCCATTCCCCACAGATTTCCACACACACCACACCAAACACAATGTCACTCAAACACAAGATATTAGCAATCCCACACACACACACACACACACACACACTCACATTATAACCATTATTATTCATGCCATCATCATACTCATCCTAACTCACTTTGTAATAATCATCATTATTATGACCGACCATATATGATGAGCGGTATCTGGTTGAACGAACGACCAACTGTTCTTGTGTCCCTAGTAGACAAACTTATTAGTCAGTACGCAACAATGAGAATAACCTCCTCCCACATGTCAACCATTCACCTGACTCATGGATGATACATGAACTCCGTCGATACTGGAATTCACACCGGAACTGTGTGTGCTGACAACCGGAGGAGTGAGACAGTGCATGATTCAGTGGGAGAATCAAGGCATCAGTGAGTCACTCGGAGAGCTTATCAATGTGTTTGATAATCAGACTGATTGATCAGAGTCGATCGATCAGTGGCCGTCTGGGAGAGCGACTGGCAGTATGTTATACAGTGAGTGAGGACAACAATCTGTGTACGATTGAGTGAGTGAGTGAGTGAGTGAGTGTTTGAGTAACCGCGAGACGAGAAGTCAGAGAGATAGACATAATGACGGAGAGTGAGTGTGTCAGTCAGCCTATCGCACACGGCGAGAGAGACAGGGGAGAGAGAGAGGGGAAGGGAGAGGGAAAGGGAGGGGGAGAGGGTGGGGGGAATGGGTGGGGACGTTGCAGGGAGGGTGGATAATATATAAGGAGTGGTAGATACATAGATAGACAAACAGTCGGTCGAGGAGACAGACAAACAGATAGACAGACAGATACGTGGATGGACAGACACACGAGTTGAGAGCATGGTGAACTGACTGACATACTGAGTAGTGACTCTTCGTCTGTGTCGATGACATCCGTCTCCCCGAATGATCATCTCTCCATGAGTCGACATGTCCTTGTGTTTGTCCGCTAATCTGTCCAATTCTCAGTTCGAATATTTCGAGGAATTTCCCTGTGACTACAGAGAACTCTATGCCTCTCCTCAGTCATATCTCTCTCTCTCTCTCTCTTTCCCTCTCTCCCTCACTCCGTCCCTCCCACCAACACCTCTCTCTCTTTCTCTGTCCAGGTGGCTGTCAGTCTGTCTGTGTGTCTGTATGTCTATCTATCTATCAGTGAGTCAGTCAGACAGTCAGCCAGGAAGTCTGTCTGTCTGTCTGTCTGTCACTCTCTCTGCATATCTGGACTTCTGGCCATCTGGCCGTCTATCTCTCAATCACTTCCCAGATAGTCGTCGCCATCACAACTGCCACGAACCGACATGAAACACACCTAACATAATCATCAACACATTCATGGCGAGTTGGTTGACCGAGTGAAGATGACACTTGCCAACATAGCAACACCATCAACACGGCCAACATCACCAACACCAGCAGCAACAATGACAGTACTCATGGCACTAGTGATGATATTCATAGCATAAGTCATAATCGAGATCATACAAATAACAAAAGTACTATAATTGAAAATAATAATAATGATAATAATAAGGAGGAGGAATAGGTGTAGAAAATTCGCGACTACAGTAACAAGGACACCTGTCATGAAGGGGACGGAGGACAAGAGGCGATGTTGTAGAGTGACGTTGTGTAGATGTGTTGTTTTTGTTGTTGTTGTTGTGGGTGGTGGTTGGGTTTGTGGCTTGTGTGTTTTTGGAATTCGGATTGGTGGTGTTTTCAGTGGGTGTGTATGAGGGTGTGGAATTGCGTGACGGGGTGGCCGAGTGGTTAAGGCGATGGACTGCTAATCCATTGGGGTTTCCCCGCGTGGGTTCGAATCCCATCCCCGTCGGTTGGATTTTAGCGGCACAGACTACCACACCAATCAAATACCACTGACCACACCCGTCACTGCACCAACCAACCAACACACCTTACACACTTCATACATACGTACATGCGTGCATGCATGCATGCATGCATGCATAATGCTCGCTTCAAATAGACTGCATCGTCACCGTGTTGTCGACACATGACCACCTACTCTCAAATGTCTGTCTCAATCCGAACATGCATGCACCTCACCCATTCCCCACAGATTTCCACACACACCACACCAAACACAATGTCACTCAAACACAAGATATTAGCAATCCCACACACACACACACACACACACACTCACATTATAACCATTATTATTCATGCCATCATCATACTCATCCTAACTCACTTTGTAATAATCATCATTATTATGACCGACCATATATGATGAGCGGTATCTGGTTGAACGAACGACCAACTGTTCTTGTGTCCCTAGTAGACAAACTTATTAGTCAGTACGCAACAATGAGAATAACCTCCTCCCACATGTCAACCATTCACCTGACTCATGGATGATACATGAACTCCGTCGATACTGGAATTCACACCGGAACTGTGTGTGCTGACAACCGGAGGAGTGAGACAGTGCATGATTCAGTGGGAGAATCAAGGCATCAGTGAGTCACTCGGAGAGCTTATCAATGTGTTTGATAATCAGACTGATTGATCAGAGTCGATCGATCAGTGGCCGTCTGGGAGAGCGACTGGCAGTATGTTATATAGTGAGTGAGGACAACAATCTGTGTACGATTGAGTGAGTGAGTGAGTGAGTGAGTGTTTGAGTAACCGCGAGACGAGAAGTCAGAGAGATAGACATAATGACGGAGAGTGAGTGTGTCAGTCAGCCTATCGCACACGGCGAGAGAGACAGGGGAGAGAGAGAGGGGAAGGGAGAGGGAAAGGGAGGGGGAGAGGGTGGGGGGAATGGGTGGGGACGTTGCAGGGAGGGTGGATAATATATAAGGAGTGGTAGATACATAGATAGACAAACAGTCGGTCGAGGAGACAGACAAACAGATAGACAGACAGATACGTGGATGGACAGACACACGAGTTGAGAGCATGGTGAACTGACTGACATACTGAGTAGTGACTCTTCGTCTGTGTCGATGACATCCGTCTCCCCGAATGATCATCTCTCCATGAGTCGACATGTCCTTGTGTTTGTCCGCTAATCTGTCCAATTCTCAGTTCGAATATTTCGAGGAATTTCCCTGTGACTACAGAGAACTCTATGCCTCTCCTCAGTCATATCTCTCTCTCTCTCTCTCTTTCCCTCTCTCCCTCACTCCGTCCCTCCCACCAACACCTCTCTCTCTTTCTCTGTCCAGGTGGCTGTCAGTCTGTCTGTGTGTCTGTATGTCTATCTATCTATCAGTGAGTCAGTCAGTCAGTCAGCCAGGAAGTCTGTCTGTCTGTCTGTCACTCTCTCTGCATATCTGGACTTCTGGCCATCTGGCCGTCTATCTCTCAATCACTTCCCAGATAGTCGTCGCCATCACAACTGCCACGAACCGACATGAAACACACCTAACATAATCATCAACACATTCATGGCGAGTTGGTTGACCGAGTGAAGATGACACTTGCCAACATAGCAACACCATCAACACGGCCAACATCACCAACACCAGCAGCAACAATGACAGTACTCATGGCACTAATGATGATATTCATAGCATAAGTCATAATCGAGATCATACAAATAACAAAAGTACTATAATTGAAAATAATAATAATGATAATAATAAGGAGGAGGAATAGGTGTAGAAAATTCGCGACTACAGTAACAAGGACACCTGTCATGAAGGGGACGGAGGACAAGAGGCGATGTTGTAGAGTGACGTTGTGTAGATGTGTTGTTTTTGTTGTTGTTGTTGTGGGTGGTGGTTGGGTTTGTGGCTTGTGTGTTTTTGGAATTCGGATTGGTGGTGTTTTCAGTGGGTGTGTATGAGGGTGTGGAATTGCGTGACGGGGTGGCCGAGTGGTTAAGGCGATGGACTGCTAATCCATTGGGGTTTCCCCGCGTGGGTTCGAATCCCATCCCCGTCGGTTGGATTTTAGCGGCACAGACTACCACACCAATCAAATACCACTGACCACACCCGTCACTGCACCAACCAACCAACACACCTTACACACTTCATACATACGTACATGCGTGCATGCATGCATGCATGCATGCATAATGCTCGCTTCAAATAGACTGCATCGTCACCGTGTTGTCGACACATGACCACCTACTCTCAAATGTCTGTCTCAATCCGAACATGCATGCACCTCACCCATTCCCCACAGATTTCCACACACACCACACCAAACACAATGTCACTCAAACACAAGATATTAGCAATCCCACACACACACACACACACACACACACTCACATTATAACCATTATTATTCATGCCATCATCATACTCATCCTAACTCACTTTGTAATAATCATCATTATTATGACCGACCATATATGATGAGCGGTATCTGGTTGAACGAACGACCAACTGTTCTTGTGTCCCTAGTAGACAAACTTATTAGTCAGTACGCAACAATGAGAATAACCTCCTCCCACATGTCAACCATTCACCTGACTCATGGATGATACATGAACTCCGTCGATACTGGAATTCACACCGGAACTGTGTGTGCTGACAACCGGAGGAGTGAGACAGTGCATGATTCAGTGGGAGAATCAAGGCATCAGTGAGTCACTCGGAGAGCTTATCAATGTGTTTGATAATCAGACTGATTGATCAGAGTCGATCGATCAGTGGCCGTCTGGGAGAGCGACTGGCAGTATGTTATATAGTGAGTGAGGACAACAATCTGTGTACGATTGAGTGAGTGAGTGAGTGAGTGTTTGAGTAACCGCGAGACGAGAAGTCAGAGAGATAGACATAATGACGGAGAGTGAGTGTGTCAGTCAGCCTATCGCACACGGCGAGAGAGACAGGGGAGAGAGAGAGGGGAAGGGAGAGGGAAAGGGAGGGGGAGAGAGTGGGGGGAATGGGTGGGGACGTTGCAGGGAGGGTGGATAATATATAAGGAGTGGTAGATACATAGATAGACAAACAGTCGGTCGAGGAGACAGACAAACAGATAGACAGACAGATACGTGGATGGACAGACACACGAGTTGAGAGCATGGTGAACTGACTGACATACTGAGTAGTGACTCTTCGTCTGTGTCGATGACATCCGTCTCCCCGAATGATCATCTCTCCATGAGTCGACATGTCCTTGTGTTTGTCCGCTAATCTGTCCAATTCTCAGTTCGAATATTTCGAGGAATTTCCCTGTGACTACAGAGAACTCTATGCCTCTCCTCAGTCATATCTCTCTCTCTCTCTCTCTTTCCCTCTCTCCCTCACTCCGTCCCTCCCACCAACACCTCTCTCTCTTTCTCTGTCCAGGTGGCTGTCAGTCTGTCTGTGTGTCTGTGTGTCTATCTATCTATCAGTGAGTCAGTCAGTCAGTCAGCCAGGAAGTCTGTCTGTCTGTCTGTCTGTCACTCTCTCTGCATATCTGGACTTCTGGCCATCTGGCCGTCTATCTCTCAATCACTTCCCAGATAGTCGTCGCCATCACAACTGCCACGAACCGACATGAAACACACCTAACATAATCATCAACACATTCATGGCGAGTTGGTTGACCGAGTGAAGATGACACTTGCCAACATAGCAACACCATCAACACGGCCAACATCACCAACACCAGCAGCAACAATGACAGTACTCATGGCACTAGTGATGATATTCATAGCATAAGTCATAATCGAGATCATACAAATAACAAAAGTACTATAATTGAAAATAATAATAATGATAATAATAAGGAGGAGGAATAGGTGTAGAAAATTCGCGACTACAGTAACAAGGACACCTGTCATGAAGGGGACGGAGGACAAGAGGCGATGTTGTAGAGTGACGTTGTGTAGATGTGTTGTTTTTGTTGTTGTTGTTGTGGGTGGTGGTTGGGTTTGTGGCTTGTGTGTTTTTGGAATTCGGATTGGTGGTGTTTTCAGTGGGTGTGTATGAGGGTGTGGAATTGCGTGACGGGGTGGCCGAGTGGTTAAGGCGATGGACTGCTAATCCATTGGGGTTTCCCCGCGTGGGTTCGAATCCCATCCCCGTCGGTTGGATTTTAGCGGCACAGACTACCACACCAATCAAATACCACTGACCACACCCGTCACTGCACCAACCAACCAACACACCTTACACACTTCATACATACGTACATGCGTGCATGCATGCATGCATGCATGCATAATGCTCGCTTCAAATAGACTGCATCGTCACCGTGTTGTCGACACATGACCACCTACTCTCAAATGTCTGTCTCAATCCGAACATGCATGCACCTCACCCATTCCCCACAGATTTCCACACACACCACACCAAACACAATGTCACTCAAACACAAGATATTAGCAATCCCACACACACACACACACACACACACACTCACATTATAACCATTATTATTCATGCCATCATCATACTCATCCTAACTCACTTTGTAATAATCATCATTATTATGACCGACCATATATGATGAGCGGTATCTGGTTGAACGAACGACCAACTGTTCTTGTGTCCCTAGTAGACAAACTTATTAGTCAGTACGCAACAATGAGAATAACCTCCTCCCACATGTCAACCATTCACCTGACTCATGGATGATACATGAACTCCGTCGATACTGGAATTCACACCGGAACTGTGTGTGCTGACAACCGGAGGAGTGAGACAGTGCATGATTCAGTGGGAGAATCAAGGCATCAGTGAGTCACTCGGAGAGCTTATCAATGTGTTTGATAATCAGACTGATTGATCAGAGTCGATCGATCAGTGGCCGTCTGGGAGAGCGACTGGCAGTATGTTATATAGTGAGTGAGGACAACAATCTGTGTACGATTGAGTGAGTGAGTGAGTGAGTGAGTGAGTGTTTGAGTAACCGCGAGACGAGAAGTCAGAGAGATAGACATAATGACGGAGAGTGAGTGTGTCAGTCAGCCTATCGCACACGGCGAGAGAGACAGGGGAGAGAGAGAGGGGAAGGGAGAGGGAAAGGGAGGGGGAGAGAGTGGGGGGAATGGGTGGGGACGTTGCAGGGAGGGTGGATAATATATAAGGAGTGGTAGATACATAGATAGACAAACAGTCGGTCGAGGAGACAGACAAACAGATAGACAGACAGATACGTGGATGGACAGACACACGAGTTGAGAGCATGGTGAACTGACTGACATACTGAGTAGTGACTCTTCGTCTGTGTCGATGACATCCGTCTCCCCGAATGATCATCTCTCCATGAGTCGACATGTCCTTGTGTTTGTCCGCTAATCTGTCCAATTCTCAGTTCGAATATTTCGAGGAATTTCCCTGTGACTACAGAGAACTCTATGCCTCTCCTCAGTCATATCTCTCTCTCTCTCTCTCTTTCCCTCTCTCCCTCACTCCGTCCCTCCCACCAACACCTCTCTCTCTTTCTCTGTCCAGGTGGCTGTCAGTCTGTCTGTGTGTCTGTGTGTCTATCTATCTATCAGTGAGTCAGTCAGTCAGTCAGCCAGGAAGTCTGTCTGTCTGTCTGTCTGTCACTCTCTCTGCATATCTGGACTTCTGGCCATCTGGCCGTCTATCTCTCAATCACTTCCCAGATAGTCGTCGCCATCACAACTGCCACGAACCGACATGAAACACACCTAACATAATCATCAACACATTCATGGCGAGTTGGTTGACCGAGTGAAGATGACACTTGCCAACATAGCAACACCATCAACACGGCCAACATCACCAACACCAGCAGCAACAATGACAGTACTCATGGCACTAATGATGATATTCATAGCATAAGTCATAATCGAGATCATACAAATAACAAAAGTACTATAATTGAAAATAATAATAATGATAATAATAAGGAGGAGGAATAGGTGTAGAAAATTCGCGACTACAGTAACAAGGACACCTGTCATGAAGGGGACGGAGGACAAGAGGCGATGTTGTAGAGTGACGTTGTGTAGATGTGTTGTTTTTGTTGTTGTTGTTGTGGGTGGTGGTTGGGTTTGTGGCTTGTGTGTTTTTGGAATTCGGATTGGTGGTGTTTTCAGTGGGTGTGTATGAGGGTGTGGAATTGCGTGACGGGGTGGCCGAGTGGTTAAGGCGATGGACTGCTAATCCATTGGGGTTTCCCCGCGTGGGTTCGAATCCCATCCCCGTCGGTTGGATTTTAGCGGCACAGACTACCACACCAATCAAATACCACTGACCACACCCGTCACTGCACCAACCAACCAACACACCTTACACACTTCATACATACGTACATGCGTGCATGCATGCATGCATGCATGCATAATGCTCGCTTCAAATAGACTGCATCGTCACCGTGTTGTCGACACATGACCACCTACTCTCAAATATCTGGGTTCGAATCCCGTCCCTGTCGGTTGTATTTTAGCGGCACAGACTACCACACCAATCATATACCATTGTCCGCACCCCTCACTGTAGCATGTGTCACAAGCGTTACCTCATACGTCATTGGTTTATTATTTATTGCTTCACTACTTTATTTCGCAGTTGTCACGATTATTTTCATTCGTTTATATGTATACGGGCGCTCATTTTGTGAGTGTTTTTGTGTTTATTTGCTCATATTTTACTTTTCTTTGGTTTGCTTGTGTTTGTCCTTATATGATATTCAACTCTCGTTTTGTATACTTAGAACGTTATTTTTTTTGTTTTTCTTATCTTATATCTTTTTCTTTATCGGTGACTGATCGTTGCTCTAGTCTGTGTTACGTTTCTTATCCTTTGTTTTATCTGTTGGTGCCGTGTTCATCTTTGGCATATCTCCTGCTTCATTCGTTATCCTTCGATTTTTTTAATTTTTTTTGTGATTTGTCTGTTTACTGTCTTTTTTATAGTAGTATATTTTTTCTGTGGAATTAGTTTTATATATGAACCATCGATTCACTCTTAAGTGTTATGTACATGCGTGACAAAGTGTTTGTCTTCCTTCTACTTATGTATCAACGCCTTAATTACTTTTCCCTGTTTGTAGTTATTCCTTGCTGACTTAGGAGTTGTTTCTTCTTCCAAATTTACCTAATGCTTCTTCGAGCCCCCACTAGAACATAGGATTTCAGTACAGACGCTAACGAATATTTCTGAAATCATTCCATGAAGCGATTTCTCCTTGTCAGTGAGTTATGAGATACACATAGAATGTTGAGATAATAACAGAATATTGTGAAAGTTTTCTTGATTCTTGCCTCACTGTGATGAAATAAACTTTGTGAAGTAAGCTGATGACTTAACAGTTTCAATGGCTGTTAACTCTTAGCTAGATTGCACCAAAATACATAGCTTTCTGTCGGGAGTCAGTAAATGGTCTGAGTTTAACGGTCTTAAACTGAATCCTTCTAAATGTCAAACTGTTAATTTCAGCTTAAGACAGTTTAAAAGACAGTTAAAAGAAACCGTCGATTCTCATGACAGTTGTAAGATTGACGACAATGATTTAGGAATCAAAACAGAAATTAAGTATCTTGGACTTATTCTCTCTTCTGATCTCTCCTGGTCTTCCCATGTCTTAGTGATCTCCAGTAAAATATTCCGCCTGACGTTTTACAATAAGAAGTTAAGACACTCGGGTATAACTCAACCTCTCCTCTCACAGTTCATAAACTCTTGCTTGTATCCTACCTATTCTTCTTTATTGTTCACCCTTATTCTTTCCTGGTTTGCTTAAAAAGGACTGTGCCACAATTCGTAGAATGTTGAAGACTGCCAGTAGGGTGAGCGGTGCCCCAGTGGACCACATAGTTAATGCTGCTATCGATAGGCACTTGACTTCGTGCAATAAATTTGCTAGAGGGATTTCGTCTGACTTGGAGCATCCACTTCACGCTCAGCTTTCACCTTGCATCTCCTCAGGTAGAACAAAAAGTAACTTCAGTAAACGGTATGCTTGCACGTCTAAGTATAGAAATTCTATAATACCATACTTGGCATGTATTCTATATGAGGAAAATAGTGTCAGGCAAGAATTAACTAACCTTTTTTCATCTTATAAATAAACAATTTCCTCCATTCATCCTTATGTGGTGAGAGCAGGCTGCTAGCCAATTGGTACACATTAATTTGCGTCAATGTCTAGGTCACTAATACTGGCCGTGAGAAAATATGCACAAGGCCGATTCAACAACCAATCACAGCAGACTTAACGTGGGCAAATAAGATTCACAAATATATGGCTTAGCTTTCCAAGAAACCAGAAACAACCGATCAGAAGACTGTGTGTTGTCTGCTTGAATAAGCTATAATAATGTACATGAAATATATATATATATATATATATATATATATATATATAAATACGTGCTGGTTTCCGTAATAAAACGATCTGTTGCCGGCCCTTGTCTTCTGTTGTTACACTTGTATGCCTTGAAGTTTTGCTATTATTATTTTTATTATATTTATGGTCCTGTTGCTTCTTTGTTTGTTTTACTCTCATAATTGCAAACACCAACTTATCTCTATAACTGCTGTAATCTTTGTTTATCCCCTCACCATATCATGTAAAGAGAACATTATATTCAATATTTTTAAACATGCTAAGAATTCTATACCGCATCGACAATACTGTGTGACACAAGCCCACAGCAATTTTCACTTTTATTATTATTATTACCTTAGCTGTTATCATTATTATAATTATTTCCACTTTATATGCTTCATGTTTTCGACATTACCTCTATTGTAAATGTGGAAGATTTTCTGTATGATTAGTTTTATATTTATAATTTGAGGAAATTAGATGCAGTATTGTGATTAATGCTGAAAATTCCATTCTGTATCACAAGTACTGTTTTTGGAATAAAGTAAATCATTATCATTATTGATTCTCTTCTATTCTATGGGTAAACAGAATAGATTAATGTGATTTCAGTTTATAAATGAGCGGAATATTCCTCTGGATTACATTGCTTCAGGTGAATAAATCTGTTGCATTTATTATTATTATTCTGAAATCAGCGCGGGGAACTACAGTATTTGATACAAAGAATTATATTAGACAAAACAATAGTAACAATAATAAGACGTAATTTATCTGAAATGTGCAATGTATTTGCGCAACACATTTCAAACAATTTGATCACACACATACACACACCTGTACTTGTCGTACATATTTATAAGGAAGGCAACAGAGCGATAGGCTTGGCAGAAAATAACAGTTGTTTCTCATTTTGAGATATACTCATATCTCGATGACAAGCTGATAAGATGCGTCTATAAGATGATCTGTGTACAGGAAGCCCACCTGAATCGGGACAGCATCCAGTTTGTCACAGTTTCTGTCTACTCCAGCATAAGAAGAAGGTCTTAGTTATTGCTTGTTCAGACGCATTCCACATGTATGTACAGCCGACACCTTTGAAGAAGAAACACCACACCACACTGAAATATCATTAGATAATAACTATCCACAGAGGTGTCAGACAAATGGCCTCCTGCTGATCCAAACAGCTTCCAAAGTAGGTGTTTATATATCCTTATCGTTCAAAAGTGATCAACAAAGTCTGATCACTAAACAAAATCTTAGAAAGTCAATAGAAGTTACTAGGCAGCTAAACTTATTTTCATAGTGAAAACTAGACCCATCTTCTCTTGTACAACCGCACAGCATCCGAAAGATAGTATCAACTGTATGTGTGGTCACACGTACATAGGCAGGACCCTTAAGCCTGTGCAGCTTAGTGGTACAGAACACATTCCAAAGTGACTGCAAGAATAAATAAAATCACCGGATACAATTATTCCTGGAAATAGATGTCACAAAGCATATCATAAAGACGGGACAGAAATTTGATTTCAATAGTGCCTTTAAACCCATCTATGAAATAAGCTTGGGTCACATACTTAACTTTGTTGAAGCCTTAGTCATTAAAAGGCTTAAACTTGTTTTATATGTTCTCAAATTATTTGCCATTATTTTGAGAGCCTACCTTGGTAGTCCAATTTTAGACGGAGGTTATGAAAATAACCAACCAACAACAACAACACCAACATCCAGCGCCAATCACCATCAACGGGAGGGATTTGAAAGAGGTTACTTCATTCACTTCACTTATCTAAGGAGCACTGTCTCAACTACAGGAGGAACGGACGAGGATGTCAAATCGAGAATCGGAGAGGCGAGAAACACATAATTCGTCAACCTGAAACCAATCTGGAAATCTTCGTCACTCAGCATCAACAACAAAATTCAGTAGAATTTTCAATACAAACGTCAAGCCAGTCAGTTCTTTTATACGGATCAGAAACTTGGCGGGCGGGCGGGTCACAAAGAATATTTCCGACAGCCTGTTGCAGACGTTACCTTTATCAACAACTGTCTTCACTAGCCCTATACTGAAGATCAGATGGCCGGGCCGGAAAGAATCACCAACAAGAAACTATGGGAACAAACAAAACAAGAACCAATCGCCGCCCTACAAATATGCAGGAGAAAGTGGAGGTGGATTGGACACTCGTGGCTGAGGAGGCCGGTTGGTGACATCGCGCGCGTCAGGCCATTGCTCGAGTGGAACCCGAAAGGGAAGCGACGAGTGGGACGTCAGTGCAAGGGTGACATGGAGGAGATCGTATGAAGGGAAGTTGAAACAGCATGAACTAACATGGATGCAGGTGAAAAGTACAGCAGAAGGAAGACAGAAGTGGCAAGTGGATACGTGCAGTTGAAGCCCTATATTCCACTAGGAACCCAAGGGAATAATAATAATAATAATATTTAAAAAATAGTATCTTCACCCCATTCTCCCTTCCTCCCATTTTCTTACCTCATTTTCCTGCCTCTTACCTATGATCATGACCTGGAAACATATACAGACGGATAAAAATTGTAATCCTTTATGCCCTATTGCCTTCTGCATAAGCGTGTATGACAAGTACGAGTGTGTGGTCAGAATGTCCAGCATGTGTTTCTCAAACAGATTATACGTTTCAAGCAAATTATATCTTCTTATTGTTTTCTCGAAATTCATAAAGGGTACTAATTGATTTAAGAAGACTGGAATTTTCAAAACTAATGTCAAATCAGTGATTTTATTATTGTTTAGTGACTTGAGGCATCATCGAAAGCATTTCCAACAGGCCGGTGAAGGGTTTCATCAACAGCTTCCTTCTCTGGATCAATAATTTAGATCAAATGGTCAACTGGAAGGGAGATGCAGGAAGGAACTCTGACAAATAACCTACTGCCTAACATATATATATATATATTGAGAAGAAAATGGAGACGGAATAGGGCATACGCTGAGAAGGATAGTTGACTGACATTACACACCAGGTAGGTATTCAATTGAAACTTCAACAGGAACTGAAGAGTTTTGTATCCGAGGTCAACATGGAGGAGGTTGTATGAAAGGAAATGAAAACTTCTTATAGGTAATTATGCAGTCATAGAGGATTTCATCATGAGCTGACTGACATCAGTTAGAGAACCACTGGAAAACCCAGGAGCACTGGACAGCTGTTCATATCGTCCTAGTTTGGGACTATTCTGCAGTAGGCACCCACCGACACGCGTTTCGAACCCAGAACCTTCTGGTTACAAGGTGAGCTCATAGACCATTTTGCAATGTCTTCTTCGGTGGGTTGGAGAACCGCTGGAAAGCTTGAAAGTACTGGACAGCTGTTTCATTCTAGTTTGGGACTCTTCATCAATCAGCTTGAAAAGACAGAGAATACAATAAAGATGTCATGTTGAGGCCCTGTATTCTACAAGGAATCTGCGAAACAAATAATAATAATAACAACACAATATGTGTAGTTCCAGTAAGTCGCTTGAACAGTGCCGGATTAATAATCCGAAGGTCACTAGTTTCAATCCTACAGTAATGCAAATTGTTATTATTTCACCTTCAGGTTTTTTAGACTGAACCCTGGTATCAAGCTGGTTGTTCTCGTGATCTTGGTCAAGAAATTTAACACCTCATGACAGAATTTTTAACTGCCTAAATCTAGAGAAACACTTCGGGTGTGACCTTCTACAGATTTGATGGTTTCTGTCTCTTCTTCTCCTCTACAGTTTGTCGAATTTCATCGACATAATCCAAGGAATCTGGAGGCAATTCCTTGAGGATTTGTTCCCGGTGAATTTTAGATCCCGCTGTAAGGGGGAAACATGTTGAATAAAGGGTTCTTTATTTTATCCTGCTTGCAGTAATGTCTTTGAAAAAGAAGTTCTCACTTCAACACTGATTAGATACAAAGTGAAATCGATCTAAATAAAACTTAGACTACTGACGGAATGAGGTGTTGTTTAGATGTCATTTTTATGGCGGCTTGATTGATAACAATTCAGGGCTACTGACGAACTGACATAATGTATCCCCTGAATATATATATATATATATATATATATATATATATATATATGTGAAAAAGAGAAGACATTCAGCGAAGAGACTCTTTTCGGCGAATTCACTCACATAGCTGTACAAACGCATTTATATACAATTATTTTGTGAGGGTGTGTACGTGCGGTTTATCAAGCTTAGATAATTGATCAGGTAATACAAGAATGATCTAATCTAGAGACAAGGTTAATCAGACAGCAACTAAATCACGATTGAGTTAGTTACTAAGTTAGATGACGCAGTATAATATACTGAAATGTTTCAACCTAGGTCAGGATAGCAGCAGAGGTAATTACAGGTAGAGACTAAGTAGCGGTGGGGTAGAGAATAATGCCATTGAAATAAGAAATGAAATTGAGCAAATAACTTGGATGACATAACATAAATAACTAGAAATTGAGCGGTGGTCAAGTCAGTAACCATGTTGTAGTGAGGTGTAGAAATTATATCGGTTGGGGGTAGAGAACAAGAAAGCTGAAAATGTAAAATATTACAATTGAAAGGACAAAATAATACTAATGAAGAGACAGAAAGAAGTAGAATTTACCTGGCGGGTGTTAAGATAGATCACGTCCATTGCAAGTGTAGTGTTTGAAAAACTTCTTCTGTATGCAGAGTTCAGGACTTGACAAGTGAATTGCCATTGCTTCTGTAGTTTCAAGAAGTCTCACTCGTACACTTCTAGAAAGACTGCCTCGTATTCTGTAGACGACTTTGAAGTTTGTTTGGGGTGCAGCTTGGTGTCCGGAATATATTAGATGTTTTAAGATAGAGCTGCGGGGGCATCGTTTTTCTCCTTTGTAAAGCCACGCTGGTGAGTGTTTGGTGATACGTTTGGATAGTGAATGCTGGTTACGGCAGACATACCTGGCTCCGCACGAGCAGATGAATTGATAAATACACATTGATGAGGTCAGCAGTGGTAGCTTATCCTTCACGTTCACACGAATCATAGGTTTCGTAGAGAAGGTAAGTCGTAGTTCAGCTGTGAAGAAGGTCTTCTTAAGTGAGCGCGACAGTCGATTATTATTGTTTCCGCAGATATATTTCCATTGAATTGAAGGTTCATGTAGAGTAGTTTTTTCAGGACGCTAAGCATGGGCGGCTTTTATGGTCTTGGATTCATAGATTTTGCAATAAATCTTTCTGGATAACAATTCTCGACGAGGATTCTCTTGAGACTGTCCAATTCATCTTCTATGGTGTCCGGAGTGCAAATTTTGCAAACTCTGTAGCTGATTGAACGGATCAGGTTTCGTTTTGTGTATAGGGGTACCCAACTGTGAAAGTTAGTAAGCTGTACGTTCCACGTCGAATTTCTGTGGATAGATCTTTTCAGTGTTTCATCCTGTTCTCACCTTGTTAGTTGGACGTCAAGAAAGGATATTTTGAAGTTGGACTCTTTCTCCAGCGTGAACTGAATGACAGATATATATACATATATCTGTCATTCTTGTCTCCCGCTCTTCAACGATTCTCACGATAGCCCTTTCAGGGATCTCATCTAAGACCTTTACCTTGTGAGTCAAATATATGATTTAACCCATGGGTTGGACTACATCAAGCCACGAATTCTGTCTTCTGTCAATTCATGATAGCTCCATCACCAGTCAGTGTCATTTGTGAGATATCGTAGCCAGTAGTATCAACCAAGTCAACGATGGAGATAATCAGTGTGTCAGTGTAGAAAAGTACACGAAAATGCACGAATTCAAGCTGATAGTTCTCGGAAAAGGATACATAGAAGAAGAGAAAATGCATGGAATCATAATATAATCGACAAGAAAAAGTCTGATAAAGAAGAATATTAAAGCTTTTAAAAATCTAGATGATTGCATAGAGAGAACATTCATCCAATCCACACTTGTCCATCTTTAATTCTAGACATCCTTATGGGAACAACCTAGCATTCTAAATCTAGATAAATTTGAGCTGTAATCAAACAGTGACTAATGAATTGACGCATTGATCAGCACAATACAAGAATCAGTAACTTACTAACAAATACTGAGGTGGATTTAAGACAAATTTAAATAAATTGAAATGTTATGATAAACTCCTTGTCTACCTAATTACTCGTTATCAGGTGGATATTGTGTTAGCTATCATTGACCAATTCCAGTAAATTCAAAAGTAACTGAGGTTGAAAAGTTCGTAGTGGGAATTAGCTGCAAATTTATGTGAAATGGCTGTTTAGAGGTTCTCTATTCCAAACAGTTCTCTTCTCTCCTCTCATATATGATGAATACTACCTTGAAATTACACTCATCCCATCCCACAACTTAGAAAAGTATCAATTCTCATTCAAGTCTACTTTTTAAGTGGACATCACGACGACCGAATTAACAACCGATGTGTGCATCAGTGCGTCAACAGTTCAGTGGTACAATGCTCACCAACCAGGCATGTGGCCCAGGGTTCAAATCCCAGATGATGCCTCACCTAGACGTTAGTAATCTCGATAAAGAGGAAAGGTTGGGCATGGGGCTAGCAACAGTGTGGAATCAAGCTGTAAATCAAAAAAAAAAAAAAAAAAACCCCACCCTATGAAAGACAATATCACTGCTACTGGAACTGCAAAGCTGGAGCTCGAAACCCTACGTTCCACTCGAAATGTAGGTGAATAAAATAAATAGTAATTATCATTAAATAGACATGCAATGTTAGACTACAACTACTTTGACGAACACGGAAACTCAAGATCATTCGAACGTAATAAATAATAGTGAAAAAAGGGAAAGAGGAAATTGTCAACTACCAATGTATACGTCGCTGATGAGCTCCGTCTCAAATAAGCACCTCAGCCGTCGACTGTCCACGCCGATTCGTCCTGGCTGGCTAGTAACTACTACTGGTTGATGTGACTGGTATCCAAACTACTCATAATCTTTAATCAGTAGTATACAGCATGGTGTCATTTAGAATGACCTGCTAATGAGATGATGAATTTCATTTACGTAGTGATTCCGCATTCAAAACT